>OY728162.1:883869298-886369298 GCA_963277665.1 Viscum album | reverse complement strand
GTATATTTTTGTTTTTTATAAAATAATTATTATATTTTGATTATTACTTTATATATACTCAAGATTATATAATGAATTTTATAAAAAATAGATTTTGAAACGAATAAATATAAATTAGCTTTTTGTGAAATATATACTTTCAATTAGTTGAAAGTTTTGATAAATTCATTACTTTTAAAAATTAATTATATTTCATGAAAAGTATTATTAAATAATATATATTTCAATATAAAGTATAATATAATTTAATGAAGTACCATGTAATTTTTATTAGTGTCATTATGGTTTTTTATCATGAAAACTAGTATTTGTCAATAAATAATGATTTTAATTTTAAGGTTGGAATTATTATATTTAAAAATTTATTTTTATAAAAAATATTATTTTTAAAATCAGTAAATAGAAATTACACAATGATGAATTTTTCAAAATTTTCTAATTTAGACAAATACTTGGGTAAAAATAAATACAGTATAATTATACTGTGAGTATCATGGTATCCTAATATACAAAAAATGGTGTAATAAACACTAAAAAAGAAATAAATTATTATAAATAGATAAACCTATCAAAATAATATTTTTATTGTTTTATGGAATTTACCAACCAATAATGAATACTCCAAAACCTAAATTATATTTTAATGATTCAAAAACAATTCTTTACGATTGTTACTCACTTCCACATCATAAATGCAATTATTTTAATGAGGTTGGTTATTAACCTATAAAATATTGGACACACTCTTATTTTGTAGATATAGTGGTAAAATACAATGGGAATGTTTGTGGGTTCGATTATATTAACACTTTTAGGCCAAAACATCAGTTTAAAAATAAATATATAATTACCCTCACCTCTATTATAAATACCCACCAAAACATTCCTTCCTAATTAGTTAGATTCAATTGAGAATGAGGTTCCTTTCTCTTATCCTATTGAAATACCTCATATAGTGTTTCCATGATCTTAAGAAGCTCCTCCTGAGATTTTTGAAGAATCCTTTCATATTAGGGATTTTTCCTCTTCCTCTTAACTGCAGTACTACTTTTATATTAATATATTTGATTTCCAATTATTCATGTTGACATATATTTTTATGAATTACATTTTTATTTTTTATGATTCCAATTTATTTAGTGACCACCCTTCAATCTCAATAATCCCTTTCATGACCCATTACTTATAAATTTATGCTTATGAAATTACTCTAAGTTTTTCGATGAAAATATTTTCTGTTGTGAATTCCCATCCCCATTTCCAAACATGGGTATTCACATAGTTGTACATATCCATTATTCATTGGGAATAAATACATATATATATATAACCCACTCTCATTAATCATGGTATTGAAATTTATGAATGTGATTCTTATATTGTATGATATACATGGCACACAAATTCATTCACATGATATGAATGTAATGGGTGAGTGTGAAATTATATAGATATCCAATGAATTGTGTAATTTTTTTATCTCATAAGATACATTTTATATTGATTTCTTGTTTTTACTATGAACACTATTTTATTATTTCTTAAAATTTAGCCTAGGCTTAATCATATGATGTCATATTTTATGTTGCTGCAACATTCCTATGATTACTTATGGTTGTCATCCTATACCATGATTATATATTCATTATTATAAATAACACATTTCAATTATGTATATTGACCCACATGTACTACTTTAAATTATATTATGATTTTATTATTACCTTATAGGTATTCATATATCACCACTTTCATACATATATCCTTGGGTTTTCCCATGCATTATTAGAAGTTCAATGGAATTTAAAGTCATCTTATGGGGTTTTAAAATAATTTAGTTGTATCCCTATTTCATGTTATTATTATTTATATCTAATTACCGAAATAAATTATGAATTTCAATAATTAGGGATTGGGTTATGTTACCTAAAATTAATAAATCATGAAATAATGTTTTTAAAAGATAAGGGTTTCCATTCATTAGGTCCTCAAGGATATGCTGAGCGCATGTGTATTTGACTTCAGTAGGTGATATGGGGATCAATTTACTTTAACATAGGTCTCTTATTACAATTTCTATAACTACACAGTCCATGTTTCACTATTCAAGGATATTTATGGGATACCATGGAAGTTATCTTTCCATTGGAAAGAGATTGGTGATACATCTCTTGTTCGACCAGAACTAGAGTAGGTGACAATGGATAAGTTTTAGGTGATCCGTGAACATATTGGAACTTATTAGAGTCAATAAATATCTTAAAAAGATAAATGAAATAGGCCCTTAGAGTAAAAATATGGAGACCATTCCATTCAAAATGTCTCCCCTTGACATGGAATGCAATGTTTTTGTTGGGGTAGAAAGTAATTTCTGAGGTTCGTTGGGTTTTTTCAGATAATAAAAAGGGATGTTGAGGTTTTCTACCACATGGATTTAAACTCACAATTATACTGAGTGCATGAAATCTTCTAGATATCATATTTATGGAGATACATGCATGAATAAACACACATTATGAACTGGGGTGAGAATGTCATCAAGGAAAAAGCCAACATTCTAGTGTACCTTGTTGAGACTAGGGATTGATAGGATAAAACCCTCTCTGTAAAATTTTATACCTCATTACACATGTCCTAGAATAAATGATTACATCATAATAATGGTTAGTTGTATCTAAAAAATATGTCTATGACCACTCATGGCCAACACCATACCAGTCTCTAAAAAAGCTGGTGGATGAGATTAGGTACCAAAAATACAAGTTGTTTGATAAGGGTAATGTTTGTGTGAGTACCCATGAGTGAAGATAGAGGTTCATGTGATGGAAGACCACGATGTAGATGAAGTAGAGTGAGTTTTTTCATAGCTTCGTAAATGTGCGGTGGCATAAGAGGTAGTATGAAATAAATGACGCCATTATATATTGAATGTGTCTCTTAGTAATATGGTTTATTATATAGATATATACTTCAAAATGAATTTATGATGTGGTAATGAGAGTTTTTTGTCCATTCCATAGTAAAATAAATCCTGACATAAGGATCTTTCAAAGGATATTTCAATGCGTATTGGTTTCACTAGAAGAATCAATGTGTCAATGTCATGTATAGATTGCTATGTATCTTTTATTTTGAAAGATTATAATCAAACTTTAGAGAAAAACCTTGTATATTGTAGGGTTTATATTTATTAGAATCTAAGATATTCAATTATTATTGGAATGCATTCCACATATTCAAAATTACGACATGGAATAGTTACTATTAGAAGAATAGATTTGTTAATGTTTCTTATCCTAAAGAGGTTACACCATTGTGGATGTGGTAACAATGTATATTGTTTTATGAGTCATGTATTCTGAATAGATCAAGCTAGTGAAAATGGGGTGTAATGGAATTGTTAAAGAATGAGTTTTTTGGATCTGAATAACCACCGACACCCATTCCGTAGTATGTTAGACCATGTTGTATTGAGATCTTGGAAAATGAAGGTTTAACTATAGTGAAGGTAACAAAATGGTAGTTTATGCATAAAATAGGATGTTATGACATATAAAAATATACCATAATAAAGCTATTAATCTTCAATTACCTATATGTTTTAGGTATACATTGAAAAATAGATTTTATTACTGGATCTATAGGGGTATTATTTAGATATAATGGTCGATTCTGATCCCATTAATCAAAGGGGATACATAGAACAATATGAGATCAATGATATTAATTCCGTAACATTGGATTAAAAATAATAGTGAGGAGAGACTACAAATATCATATAGATATTTTGAGTGGATTTTATTTTATTTTCTAGAAGATTAAGATAAAGGAAGAAGAAGGAAATTCCAAGAGCTTTATCTTGCTGAAACATCATTATAGGGTATGAAAGATTCACACTATGTTATGTGTATTGTCCAGATATTAATATGATGATGAAGATCAAGGATTTTAAAAAGGTAATAGTGAGTTCATCTCTTTATTAATAGGTATTGAGTTTCCTTATATTATTTTAATAGTGAGTTTGAAAGATCACTAATAAAAACACATTCAGTAAAACAAATGAAGAAGTGTGCTCTATTGTCTTGGTTTATCGAAACATATTTGATCACATAATACTTGATACAATTTAGTTATGGTGAATAAAAAGAAATTATATATGGTATATTTATTACTTTCCTCAATTTTATAGATAATTTAATGGAGAGAAATGGACTATTCCTCAAACTGAGGAAAAAAGATCATGGAAAATTGATTCTAGAGTTAAAATCTAGTCAACCCTGAATCACCCATCTCAGATAAATTCCCATGATATGAGACCAATAAGTTTCATAAAATATAAGGTTTATGGGGTGATTTTCTATATCAAAGATCATGGTAGCAATAACAGTGGTGAATCACATATGTAAAACAATCTTTAGAGGTAAATATTTATACTTACGGGAGAACATGATGAAAGTATACTTAATATTATTGGAATTGGATACACATAAGCTATTCATTTAATTATAGAGAACATAGAAATTGGAGCCTTATCATAAAGATACACCATATAAGTGGATGTGATTGAAAAAATGTAAAATTATTTTGAGGGGATACTTATCTCTCCCTATATACAGGAAAGCAATGCCCTGTGAAACATCTCATGCCATATAGAAAAAAATATTAGGCATTTATGATGGTGATTCCAAAGTTCAGTATGAAAATATGTAACTAAAATTAAATAAATAAAAACAAATATGGATGTGTCTAACCAAAAATTCATTGGCAACAACACATCTTAAGAAAATGAATCCCAATTCATCCATCTATTGGCCCATCTGAAGCAATCTATCTAGGGGATATAATCAGCCTAATTCAAAAGTTAGGATCGGTATTTTGAAAATATATCCCAATTAAGATGTCCAATGACCTCCCAATTTGACAGGGAGACATTCCAGTGGTCATCCAACAACTCTCCTATCTTTGATAAGTCGTTATATGATCATTTACTTGTCCAAAACTGAGACACAAGTGGTATCTCGAAAACTGGGTGTCCAAAGACACTTCACATTTTGGCTATAAAAGAGAACAATGGGAACCTCATTTTCAAGTTTAATCTAGGAGAAAATCTATGCCAATTTGGAGTTCCAAAGGAGTCCTATCTTTATGATAGATGTTTTGGAGGCCCCTATCCTCATAGGGGGATCAAGGATGAAGAAGGAGTTCTACCCAACTTTCCTCCTCTTGATGTTGGGATAAATAGTGGGAGTTCGTTGGGAGGGAGCTACAAATATTATAATGGGAGTTATAGAACTTTTAATAATACTGGTTTGATTCATTTTTGGTTTTAAAACTTTTTATTTGGATTTATCTTACTTTGATTCATGTTTTTATGTTATTTGATTGAATTGAATAAAAAGCTCTTAATTTTTAACCGATCGGTGTGAAGTCTTGAGTTCATTACTTGTTTTATACTGATTAGAAAACATAGGAATCATTTTGTTACACAATTATTTGAGATTATAATTTTATTTGGAAGTTATTATACCATGAATGAGATCTGGATCCTGTCTATATAATTGTTATTTCAAGGTTTGGCTCAATGTGATTTGATATAAAATCTTTGAAATAAACCAGGATTATGATTAATTTCAACCAATGACCTATATCAAACCCTAATTAATATCTAAGAATGATGAAATTTAATTTTTTAAGTGAACTCACAATGTACCATTTGTATCATTTTTTCCAAAAATCAACTTGGTTATTAAACTATTAAACTCTTTAAATTTAATTATTTTCCTTAAACTATTTTCAAAACAACCCCCTATTTTAGTATTTTTTATTAATAATACACACCCTCAACCTATCAACACTCCTTGAGATATGGACTAGGGTCTTCCGTAGACTATATAATCATATTTAAAGATTAATAAATTTTCTGTATCATGACAACCCTATCAAATTTTGGCATCCTTTCCAGGGAGTGATTTTGTTTTTAGTGTTTGTTTTTTAAAAAATTATTTTGTATTTTGTAAGTATTTGTTTACTTATTTTCTTAATTTATTCTTCTATAAAGTTGATTTCTAAAATAAACCTTTTATAGGCCTTATGCATGATACTATCTTCATCATAGGAACAAATTCCATTCGAACACGAGCTGAAGAAGACCTTACATCATCGACACTAAGAAGCACCAAACAATCCAATGAAGGAGGACACACAAAACATCAACACCGTTCTTGAACCTTCCTATTAATCATATAGAACTAGCAGAAAAAATAAAATAAACATACATAACATGGCTTAAAATAACCAGAAATTAAAATAACTATCCTTTCTTGATGTTGATATCCAACCCACTTTTATTAAATTAAAAGCGAGGCACCCAATTCTTACCTTAAATCTGGTTTAATTCATTTATTATCAAGATTCCATGGACTCATAGGATATGATCCACCCATGAACTTAAAATAATTTCATATTGTGTGTTTTAAAATAAAACCTTCTAACGTGGATGAAGAATAAGTAAATCTTATGGTATTCCCATTTTCATTAGAAGACACTGCAAAGGATTGGATATATTATGGTAATTAACCAATTAGAGGCCAGGTGGACATGAAATATCTTTTTCTTGAAAAATATTTCCCATACTCTTGAACTGAAACAATAAGAAATAAAATCTGTTTTATAAGAAAATCTCAAGGGAAATTATTCATGAATACCAAGAAATATTTAAAAGGATTTATTCAAGTTTCCCACACCACTAAATAAGTGATCAAATTTTAATACAATATTTGAGGAAGTCTTTATTCCTATTGATCAAAATATGATCAATGATATTGTAGGTGGTGTACTAGTAATTAAGACCCCAATTTATATAATAACACTAATTGAGAACATGGAACAAAATACACAATAATTTGGTTTAAGGTCAAGTGTACCCAATATAAATGTCCATGAGGTGCGGAGTACGGAATTTGAGAAGAAGGTGGACATGAAGTTTGAATAGGTAAGTACACTTCTTCGATAACATTCTCTTTCCCAAGGGAAATCCCGATATCCTCCTCCCATATATTGTGGTATATTTTCTTCTAACACCCACTATTCTAACTAATTACCCCAACTAAGAGAAAATTCTGAGAGTTTTGAGGCAATATTTCCAATTCTCCCCTATAACAAACATTTTAGACAAGAACCTTACTATCCATCCAACATTGGGTGGAAAGAAAACATATAATTTAGGAAGGATTGGTATTCAAACCAAACTCAACAACTATGGAACTAATAGGGGAAGACTAGTCACCCAACACCACCCAGAAATCCTCAACCACCCCAAAGGCCTTTCAAACAACTTCTCCAAATGTCAATTCTAGCCTAGAATACATGATGAAAAAAATGGATACCAAAAATCTCCATTTCCAAAAAAACCACCAAAAATTCTATACCTGATCTAAAATCCCAAAATAGGCCAACTTTCCAACTCGGTGGGAGAAATCCAAATTTATGGGTCCGGTAAACTACCTTTGTAACCAGTAGTTAACCCTTGGGATAAGGGAAATTTTAGTTCCTTCACACTTTAGAGTGGAAAAAAGCTTAAGTACTAAATGAACCCTCTGTTAGAGTTATCCTCTCCTAACGAAAACACCATCTCAACCGTTGAAATTAGTCCAAATGTTGAAAAAACTTTCCTGAGATAATACCTTCAAAAGGAAAGAGTGTGTTTATCGATGAGCTACCTAGACCAGCCATTCCTCTTCCATTCCCCAAAATGTCCTCCCAACCAAAAAACAAAAAGAAAATAAACTCGATAAATAAATCTTGAAAACATTCAGAAAAGTACAGGTTAACATCCCCTTGATTGACGTTGTGGAGAAAATTTTAAGATAAGCCAATTTTCTGAAGGAGATGTGTACAAACCGAAGGTGTATTCGAGGTGATGAGAAGGTGATAATGGGGAGGAACGCCTCAAAATTAATAGATCCATCACTTCCAACCAAATTCAAGGATCCTGAAACATTCTCGATTCAGTGCACCATAGGGGAGTATTCAATTACCCATGCAATACATGGTTTGTGTTCTTCTTTAAATGTGATGCCTCAATCCATTTACGCTTCATTACAGGTTGGTGAACATAATCCCACTGGGATTATTTTTCAATTATCTAATCTTAGTACAATACACCCTTTTAGTGTGTTAGAGGATGTTCTTGCATGGGTGAAAAATTTATTTTTCCTATTGTTTCTTATATTCTAAAAATGGAAGATGATAGGATGAATGAACATTCCATGATTATATTAGGGAGAACCTTCTTGAAAACTACCAAAACCATAATTAATGTCCACAATGGTACATTATCTTTAGATTTTGGTGGTGACATTTTTCACCTAAACATCCTTGATACCAAGAATCACCCCTCAAGAGAACATTCTTATCTTTATATTAATTCAATTGATGATCTAATTTCCCCTAAAAAGAAATCTTTTCTTTCCCCCAATACCCTTTTTGAGTTTTCATCCTTGATTGAAATTATAGTGAATGAATCATGCGTATATTATTGTAGTGGTCAAGAAAAATGTCATGCAAATTTTTTAATTGATGATTTCTTGAACATTGAGGATCACATGACCATCAATGATACTACTAAGCTTATAAAAGATCATTTCTCATCTGAGGTTGATAAAATTAATCTATTAGATGATATAAGCAACCAATCAATTTCACACACACTCCCATACATCCAAAATTCTCATAAATTAGAACTAAAATGATTCCTTAAGATTTAAAAAATTCCTATCTTGGGAATGGAAACAAGTTTCCTATTATCGTTTCAGGTTAACTACCTCATAAGCATGATTTGAGACTACTTGAATTTTTTATAGAGTATGAAAAATAGTTGGGATGTATACTTTTAGACATTACTTTTATTATCCAATCAATTTCCACACATCATATATTGTTAAATTATAAGGCTAAACTAGTGATACAGTCACAACTCCATCTGAACCCAATCCTTCAAGATGTTGTTAAAAAAGAGGTAACAAAATTATTGGCTGTTAGAATCATTTAACACATCTCTAAAAGACAATGGGTCAGTTTAGTGAAACTTGTTCCTTAAAAAACTCTCCTTACAATAATAAAAAATTAAAACAATTTATTGCTTCCAACCCATGTGCAAAATAGTTGGTGTAACGACCCAAACATTCATTAATGGAAATTCCTCTTGATATAATTAAAAGTCTTGTTATGATTATATAAAATATGAACTTCATTGGTTGTATGTTTATATATTTTAAAATAATATTAATAATTGTGACCATTTTTAATATAGCTGTTGAATAGTGATCACATGATTAGTATAAATATTGGGATTTTACAAATCCAATTTATTCAGAAAAAGGAAGTGATGACCTCATACAGTAGACTTTCTCCATACGAAGCCCATTTTTCAAAGCTCAAAAAGGATGTGGCATCATAGGGATTCACTCTTGACCATACCCAATCCTAGCTTGAACATGTTAACATTTAGTAGAATCAACTATTAGAGAAGTGGAAGTTAATAGAGATTACCACCCGAGCGATGTTATCTGAGCCACACCAAGAGTCTGTCACCATCGCACACCTTACCATTCAGTTATATTTGGGTGTTATAAGGGCTTATATAACAAGACCTTAGCACTATGATTATGTGCATTAGTTTTGTATATAATAATGAATATAAATTCATTTTATAATTGTTACTTTATAAATTGTTTTTAAAGAGAAAATTGTACTTTTCGTTAATATTCAACTAAGAAATATATTTTGATGAATTAATGGATTATTTAATTAAATAATATTTTAATAAAATATTATTAAATTACTTTTTATTAAATATAAATGGTTATATAATTTTTATTAGGGTTTGAAAGCTATTTTTATCAAAACCCATGATTTTTCGATAAATGTCGGTTTTTTATTTTACTAGTTAAAATATAAATATTTAGAAAATTATTTTGATAAAATGAATATTTTTTTGGAATCAGAACGTCGAAATTATCCAATGGTTAATTTTTCATAATTTTCTGAGATAGTAATATTTTTGGGTAAAAATAAATTACCATTTAAATATTTAATGTGATTTATGACATCATAATGAACCTATAGTAATGTAATAGAATACTATAAATGATATGTTCATACAATATATGTTTTAAAATTAATATAATTTTATTTTAGATTTGTTGTATTTATTTTACAATACTTTCATGTACCCTCTAAGAGTTATAAAACATTTTCACTTTTTAAATGAATTTCCTTGAAACTGTGACTGACCTCCACATAAGAAACCCTATAATTTTAAAATTTTAGGCCATTTACCTTATAAAATATTGTTTTACACAACCCTTTGGAAAAAAACATGTGCAAAATCCATGGTATGGTTGGTGGTATTGATTAGTTTAATGTGTTGTGACCCAATCCTAAATAATAATGAATTCCCTCTCCTTTCCTATATAAACCCACCAAAGCTCCCACTTCATCTTCACTCAATGTCTTGGGATTTCTTCCAAAATATGACCTCCATTCTAAAGAATCCTCCCAAGGTTACCCAAGCTCCCAAGAAGCCTCACTCAAGCCTTTCCCAAACCTTTGGGATCACACTTCCAAGTAAGGGATTTCTTCCTTTCTCTTTTTTGTCCAATTTTATTTAAGATGTTATGCCCTTTTATTTTCAATTAATAATGTTGGGGTATTATTTCTCACCACCCTATACTGACCTATTTATGTTTGAATGATGGGATACCCCTCTCTATCTCATTAATGTGTCTCATGCACACCGGTTACCAAGCCGAAATTCGGTGAGGGATTTGTCTCTCCAATTTTACATCCAAGAAAATATTTTGTATTATGAATCTAAATTCTATTATGTTTATTGGGACATGTGTATATATTACCCACTTATTTTCAATTTCATGTAAATGTGATGAGACACCCCATTATCTCTCATAAACCATTTTTTATATGTTCGTATTTCATGTCGTTATGCTGCCAAAATTGCACTATGATTTTCAAGCCAATGTCACAGTGTAGTGAATACCATGACGATTTATCTATCAAGGGTATTAACATTTATTAAAATTTACTTATTAATTATAAAGCTTCATGTATTTATTCCACAACCCTTTATCGTGGAATAAATGATTATGATTTCTTCCATGTTGTATGATCCATGTGGCACACTTATGCATGAAATGAAATGTTTAAGAAAGGGTGCACCCTGATAGCGCTCCAATTCATTTGGTAAAGTAATGTATCATGATACTTCATGTGAAATGAGTGTTTAATCATGGTAATTCATGTGAAATAATGGTTTACTCATGATTCATGTGCAATGAGGGTTTACTCATGCTCCATATGCAATGAGCCTTGGATCATGCTAATTACATGTTATGTGTTGTTGCCACATTTCAGTGTTATGATTATCATGCTTTATCATGACATTATGTTCATGTTTCTCATGTGATACATTGATAATTCTATTTTCTAATTTGTATTATATTCCTCATGTTATACCTTGTTTATTCCCTTACCGGGCTTAATAGCTCACCCTTTTCTTATGCATGTCCTTAGGTTATCCCATGCAATGCTAAGTACGAGGGAATGTAGTGGTCATGTAAAGGATGTTTTTAATAAAGATGTTGTATTTAATGTTTTAAGTTGTTATGTAATGATCATATGCCCAAAATACACCAGGCCTCTTGATCTTCTATGTTTTATCATGTGATGTTTATGTAATAAATCATGCTTAAGTGTGTAATAAAGAAAAGGGTTGTTATAGTTGGTATCAAAGGATAGGTTTAATTATTTTTGGTATTAGGATTAGAAAACCATAGTGAATCCTTATAGACAAGACTAAGTATAATAAAAACATCCCTATGTTTTGGTCGGTAATGATTTAATCATTTATCAAGAAAATACATCCCTGTCTGGATACAAGCAGGTAGAGGCGGCTCATGAACAGATGTACCTAGGGTTGAAACCCCTGACAAGGAGTTTCGAGCATGACTCGGGGTATCCTGATACATGACAACGAGCCTTGATAAACAATTTTTTCAACACTATCAGGGGATATGAATTGGTAATTTCACAAGCTTAGTATGAACCATTATTAAGGGAATTTAAAAAAATCCCGGACAATATAAGTTGGATAATATAGATTGAAGCCTATAGATTCATAATTTATGAAAATAAACATTATTTATAAGTCATAAGTTTTGTCCTTGGATTAACCATTATGTGTTACCCCTAACATTCCTTTTATTCCAGCCAATGGCTGGTAATAGGAGGACTCAGGATAACAAACGATGTGAAGATCAATGTGATGATTGTGCTAATGAGATGACCAATTCTATGGGAGCAGGAATCACAAACTTTATCTGGCTTCTCTCTTAGTTAAATCAAGATTTAAATAGAAACTTGGGTCAAGTGGAACGTTAAACCCCCCCCCCCCCCAAGAAAGTACGAGTCACTATCGAGAGCATCATGAGACAAATTCCCACTACTTTTAATAGATCATCTGATATCTCAATCGTCGAAAAATGGATCAACTCCCTTGAAAAGATCTTCTCCATCCTTCAATTTTTTGAACAATAGAAGGTTCACTTATATTCTCGTGATATGAAGGGTGAAACTAATCAATGGTTGACATTGATCAAAAATACAATGCATGAGGAAGAAATCGAGGTGTTAGAATGGAATGATTTCCAGAAGATGTTTTTTGATAAATATTTTTTGTGTACCCTACGACTTAAGATGGAAAGGGACTTATTTTCCCTCAAGCAAAAAGATTAAGAATTTTTCAGAGAGTATGAGAAAAAATTCACAAGGATTGCATGATACACTTTCAGATTTGTCGTTACCCCTGAATACAAGGTTGACTACTTCTTTGGTGGGCTAAAACCTAGCCTACGGAATGCCCTGGAGATCTACGACATCAACAGTTGTGAGGAAATTTTCCGATGTGCCCTCATTGTTCAAATAAAGATTAGAGAATATCAGGGGTATCATGGGGATAAAAATCATAAGGTGGGATTTAATTATGGAAGTCTGATGGATAAATCCTATGGTGATAAGAAGATCAAACACCCCACTTGCTAAAGGTTCAGAAAGAAGCACCCCAAAAATTTCCTAAAGGGGACCATAAAATGCTTTAGGTGTGGAAGAGAAGGGCACCTGGATATTAACTGTCATCAATAAAAACCCGCACCTATGGAAGTGGAGAGGAATGATCCTCTTGACTCTGAACACATTGTTTATTTCTTGAACTGCAAAGAACATAGACACTTCGCAAACCAGTTCCCTAATCCAAGGGTTTTCGGAGGTAACCAACAACCTCCAAGGAAGAAAGGATGAGCTTTTTCCATAACTACTACCGAAGTGAACCCCGACAATGAGGTGGTGATAGGTACACTAGTTATTCATTCACGAATAGCGAACATACTTTTTGATTCTGGTTCTATGCATTATTTTATATCCTGAAAGTTTTGTAGAACAATCCGAGCACCACCAACAATCATGGAAGTGAAGATGTTAGCGAGTATGAAAAACAGGGCATTCATTTCATACCATGAATATAACTCCTCTCCTATCATAATCTATGGATTGAATTTTCCGAAGAACCTTTTCATACACTCTATAGTGGAATTTGATGCAATTCTTGGCATGGATTGACTTTCTATATATAGAGACCACATAAATTTCCGTGAGAGGGAAATCACTCTCCATGTGGAGAATCGACCACCCAATTCTATACAAGTGCAAGGAGGAAGATGAATCTTCTTTAGATCTATCATCTCAAGTATGGATATTACTGCCCTTTGAACATGCTTATCTGGCTCAGATGATTGATTCTAAGGAGGAAACCATCGTTTAAGACATTCCTATTGTGAGGGAATTCGCTGAAGTGTTTCCCGAGGAATTTCCAGGTCTTCCTCCAAGAAGAGATGTTGAATTCTAAATTGAACATATACCTAGGGAAAATTCAATATCCAATACTCTATAGAGAATGGCTGTTGTGGATCTTGAGGATATGAAGAATCAACTTTATGAGAATCTAGATAAAAGTTTTATATGCCCAAGTGCTTCACCATGTGGTGCACCAGTCCTCTTCATCAAGAAGAAGTGTGGGTCGATGTGTCTTTGCATTGATTATCGTGAGCTTAACAAAATCATGATAATGAACAAGCATCCTCTCCCAAGAAATGATGACTTGTTTGATAAGATTCCTAGAGAACAATACTTCTCCAAGGTGGATTTGCGGTTAGGATATTATCATGTAAGGCTGAAAAATGATGATATCCCTAAGACTGATTTCTGTACAAGATACGAGCACTATGGATTCATAGTAATTCCTTTCAAACTCACTAATGCTCCAAAATTCATCATGCAATTGATGAATAGAGTCTTTATAGATTACCTCAACAAATTTTTGGTAGTCTTTATAGATGATATTCTCATATACTCAAAACCAAGGAGGATCATGAGGAGAATCAATGAACTGTACTAGTGACCTTGCGAATGGAGAAGCTATATGAAATGTACAAAAAGTGTGTGTTAGGGTTGAAGGTGGTCTCATTCTTGGAACATATCATCACATGAAATGGGATATATATGGATCCCTCCAAGAAAACTGCAATAGAGGGGTGGTTGAGGCCAACATTGGTAATAGATATCCACAACATCTTGGGGTTAGCTGGATATTATTGATGATTTGTGAGAAATTTTTCATGATTGTCCAACCCTCTTACCAAGCTAACCCGGAAGGGAGTAAAGTTTTCTTAGAGTGATGAATGCAAAGAACACTTCATGTAGTAAAAAAGGGGGCTTATGACTGTGCACGTGCTCACTTTACCCACAAGTGGATAACTTTTTGTGGTATTCATTGATACTTAAAAGAAGTGACTGGGCTGTGTGTTGATGCAAAATGAAAAATTCATTACCTATTCTTTAAGAAAGTTGAAAGTTCATGAGCAGAATTATCCAACACATAATCTGGAGTTGGCTATAGTGATTTTCACCTTAAATATTTGGTTGCATTATCTCTTTGGGGAGAAGTGTGAAATATATACAGACCAAAAAAGACCCAAATATATATTCACATAGAATGAGTTGAACATGTGCTAATGAATACGGTTAGAGTAGATCAATGACTATGACTTCTCAATCTATTACCACCCTGGGCGAACAAGGTGGAAGATTCTCAAAGTAGAAAGGACCCAATAATTATATCGTTGATGAGAATTGAGAAGGATCAAATCTTTTTAAATTTGATGAAGATGGACATGGGAATCATAAAGAAGGAAACATCATCAATCCTTTCACAACTAATTTCTCAACCATCTATTTTGGAAAGGTTAAATGATGATCAAAAGGATGATGTGGGAATTCAGAAGAAAGTGGAAGCTATCAAAAAAGGGGAATCCTCGGAGTTCAATGCTAATGAATAAGGAATTGTGAGATTTGAGAAATGACTACATGTTCCATCAAGTCTGAAGATGAAGAAGGAACTTTTGGATGATGCACATAGTTCAAATTTCTCAATTCACCCAAGAAACACAAGGATGTATTGAGATCTCTGAGAGAATTATTGGTGGGATAATATGATGAAAGAGATCGCTGAATTTACATCAACGTGCCTAGTGTGTCAGCAAGTGAATGCTGAGAGAAATAAGTATAAGGGGATGATGCAACCATTACCCATAACAACACGGAAATGGGAAAACATCACCATGAACTTTGTCACTGGACTTCCAAAGACATCCAAAGGAAACAATGCAATATGGGTCATTGTGGATTGTCTTACAATGTCATCACACTTTATTGCAATTTTGGTGGATTTCATATTGGATTAACTGGAACTGATATATATCAGGGAAGTGGTAAGGATGCATGGAGTACCACTATCTATTTTATCCGATCAGGATCCAAGATTCACCTCTATGTTTTTGAAGAGTCATTAATATGCTCTGGATACTAAGATGAACTTATGTATAGGTTATCATCCTCAAACTGATGATCGGACTATCCAAACACTTGAGGATATATTGAGAGCATGCTCAATAGACATTAAAGGAGGATGGGATCAACATTTTTCTCAGTTTAAATTCACATATAATAACAGTTTCCACAAGAGCATCCAAATAGCAACATATGAAGCCCTTTATGGGAAAATATGTAGAACACCAGCGTGTTGGGAAGAATTTAGTGAGCATAAGCTGGTTGGACCAGAAATGGTCGAAGAAATGGTGGAGAATGTGAAAAACTTTTGGTAGCATATCAAGGCAGCCCAGAGTCGACAAAAGAGTTATGTAGATAACCATCAAAGATACTATTTCCAATGCTTTCGCTGGGGCGCACACATCCGTTTGTGGGGAGGATGCGCTACTTGTTTCCCCGAATTCCCTCTTTCTAAAGGTGGGTGGCATCCGTTACTTTTTAAGGGACGTCTGCTCCTTGATCGAAACCGGGATGATGGGATGTTGGTTCTTCCTTCTGTGGATTCCTCGTCTGAACTCGTCACCAAGTCTGGGTCTCCCTTATAGATTTAATACGGATTCGTGAAGCTCATTCCCGGCTCCATATCTATATGGACTCTAGTTAATTACGTTGCTTCTGTCGTTACTCTCCAAGGGGTCTTTTCGGGGCAGCAAACTTCGGTAAGGAGAATGGTCACGTTGGGGTGTCGTTGGCATGTCTTGACACTGGGGGTCGGCATGTCTGTCTTCTGTCCCTTATCACAGGGCTTCTCGAGGGCGCAGAAGCCCGAGGAATCCCACATAGAACATGAGGATTGTGTACCATATGAGGTTTTCCTCAGCTTCCCATGTTTAACATGGGGTATGCTGTGAGTTTAACATCTTACAGAGACAGATCGGGTTAAAGGACCCCTTGGGGGGAACACTGATGTTGGGGCCAACACGTGGGCGGCTTCCCAGATGTCATGGAGTGGGATGGGGTGGCATAATCTCACTGGGATGTGGTGTACCTGGTAAGGATCAGGATGGATGGTGGAGTGACAGGCTTGAACCTCGTGGATGCTTCCTACGTATCACCAGGGAAGGGAATCAAAGTCCGCGTAGTTCGGTGGTATGGTGGGACACCTGAAGAGGCGGCCCGTGAGAATGAATGTATGGATTAGAGCCTGGAGGAAGTAAGATCTCCGGGCTAGGGCATGAGCTTCCCAAGGCACGTGGGATCAGGGGGGAAGTCAGGATGAGACGTGGGTGTGAGACATGGGGCTTACGCTCTGAGACCAACCAAGAGGGGGAATACAGTTTAACTTCATGTGGGACGAGATACAGTTTAATGTCATGTGGGACGAGAGCATACAGTTTAACGTCATGCGGGATGAGATACAGTTTAACGTCACGCGGGACGAGGGAATTCAGTTTAACGTCATGCAGGATGGGATAGAGTTTAATGTCATGCGGTATGAGGTCATACATTTTAACATCAAGCGGGAAGAGATACATTTTAACGTCATGCGGGACGAGGGAATATAGTTTAACATCATTTGGGATGAGGGATTTGGGTCTTACGCTCTTAGGTGGACAATTATGGGTATGGGGATTATGCTATGAGGCGGCCCATGGTGGTCGGGGAACTGACGTGGAGAGGTCAGAACTAATGGGTGTGGGGATTGAACCACATAGAGGCTTCCTACATATCATGCGTTAACACAGATCAAATTCCACGTAGTTCTCTAGGATGGGGATTACGCTATGAGGTGTCACATGATGGTGTCATGGTTGATGCGTGCTCTAAGACCACGTGAGTCCTGCTCGGTGTGAGAAATAAGAGACAGCAGGGACCAGGCGATCACGTTGCAAAGGGTGCGTCTGTGAGAAGCGGAATGGGGCTTATGCATTGAGCGGCCAAAATTGGAAACAGGGGCTTACGCATGGTTAGCGGCCCTTGGTGTCGAGGCTTACTCAAGGGTGGAGGCCCGTGGTGCGACAAAGCATGGTGGGAAAAGGACTCCACTATCCTTGGTAGGGGGAAGTACAGAGATGCAGGGGTGCAACCATCCGTTGAGGGGCTAGGGGCTTACGCTCTGAGGCAACCCTTCCCCCGTGGAAACACACCACTCCAACAAGAACGATCTCATTCCATACGAGTAAGTGTCCATTCCCGTGGAGACGATTGGGCATAATGAATGCCCGAGCTGGGGGGACCGTACATGTGAAGCACGGGGTCGGAGCACAATTTAACGTTATGTATTAAGGATGAGGTTCTTAGCAGTTTGACGTCATGCATCTGGGACGAGGTGGGTTCGCTCCACACCCCTAGGGCTTACATTCCCAACGCCCTCTACCCCTTGTAAGAGGGAAGGCATCGGCAAGGCCGTACTAAAGGGGGGCCGTAGGGTGAACCATTGAGGGGTCCACGTTAGTGTGGCTATGCGAAGAATAAATAGTCATTAGCGTGCCTATGCGGAGAAGCATAAGGCAAAGCAACGCAAATGGAAACACCGCCCAAGGGACCTTGAGGATACTTCGTACGAGCCTGGAAGGCTGTACAGGAAAAACAACGCTTGGCGTGCATGCCCGGTAGGGGAGACATCAGGTTCCGGTGCAGAGAGGCAGCCAAGGGGTGTCAAGGTGAGGGGTCCTGGGTTTTGCATGCAAAGAGAAGGTTTTCACGCAAAACACTGGGATGGTGTGCAATAGGGATATAATTTCATGCAGAAAGGGGATTGCGAGCATGGTATTGCGCAAACGGAAGGGGATTGCACGCACGGGACACCGAATGCGAGCAAGGGAGGAATACGGAGGAGGGGGAAAATTTACATATGCCAGTGGAGTTGCACGCAAAGGCGAACCCCGGGGCAAGGTTGGATGAAAAGAGGGATTACCTGGAAGTCATATTTCGTGTGGGGGAGTCGAATTGCATGCAAGAGAGCCGATCCGAATTCGACAACCCCCAAACCGCTTGGGGTCAACTTCTATTTATAGGGATAGGCCGGCACAGAATCCAGGCAGCGCACACAATTTAACACGATGGGAATCATTGGTGTGCACAACCTCTCTACATGGAACCTGGGAACACAAATATTTCACACCTCACCGGCTCAATTACGAGAATCCCAGGGATTCTTTGCGCGCACACCAATATTTTGTGCGGATCCTCCTTTATTTAGTGCACCACTTCCCGGGCCTCCGGATCGGGCCTCTGATTCCGAATATGAATTTGCTTCGTCATTTCGAAACTTCCTCCGGGAGTTACGGACTTTTTCGGCGTCTACAAATTCCACCCCTCAGAATGGGATTGGTGAGAAGTCGGAATGATCGGATTCTGAGGGAACCGCCGAAATGCCGAAGTGCTGGGCCTCCTGGGCACTTTGCGCGCAAAATTCCAATGGGGCACAGAAAACGATGGAATCGCGCAGAATCCTCTTTCTTCATGGTGCAAAACCCAGGCCTCACCTTTAAAAATGGGCGTGGGGTCGAATTCATACCCATTATTTTCCGTGCGACAGGCTTATCGCTCTCATGCGAGAAATTTCTCCCGCGGCTGCGCTTAAAAATGCTCTGGCAATGCGGAATTCCTTCCAAAATTTGTCGTCTTTGCGCGCCTACTCAGGGTATTTCACGTCTGACTTGAAGATTGCGTGCAATACAACCATATTTCACACAACTACTTCAGATTTCGTGCACCAATTTCTAATTCTGTGCACCTCATCCTGATTTTGCACAACTCCCGAAAAATTCGAGATGGCCGCAAACCGAGTTGATGAGGGGGAAGCCGCCGCTCATAGGGGCGAGATGGTGGCAAAAAAAGAGGTTTATGGTGCCAAGGTGATCATTTCTAACAACATGACCTTGTTTAATCTGCTAACTCCAGAACAAAAAACATATCCCCTATCTGACAACCTCCCGCTCTGGAACTTTGGCATCCTGGAGGAGGTGCCCCTGCTGGGCTTCGAGGTGGACATGCCGCGGTCATGGGTGACCCGAGAGGACAAGAGTCCTCTCTAAAACATCACTAACAATGGACATCAAGCCAGGGAAACCAGATATATGGATGTATATGTCCTGAACCCGAGGACTAGGACCATTACCGGGGACGAGCCTGTCGTAAAAAATTCTCCGGCCCTCTACGAGAACACATTCCGTCAGAGCGTCACATATGACACGAAGGGCTGGCTGAAGGATTAGGACCTACGGTCTGGGGTAAACATCACCAGTGAACCAGTTCGGCGATGAACTGCAGTATATCGGCCTGCTCGAGGCGGTATGGACATCGCAGTTCCACTTCCACTGTCAACCTGAGCTCGGGCCGGAGCTATTCACCCGGTGGTCTTCTAATACCAACACATTCCACCTTCACCATGGGGAAGTTGGCATCAGTCTCTGGGACGTTCACTGCATCGGAGGTATCCCACTGGAGGGCTACCAATACGACGAGTTTGTTTCTCCAAAGAATAACTGGGGAGACAGGTCGCAGACGCCTATACTGAAGTGGAACCTGTTGGAGCTGGTCAAAGAGAGGCTGGGGGTCAAGGACATCCTAAAGAACATTGCCTACAAGGGCTGGTTCAGCCTATTCCTTGAGAAGGATCCAGCTATCAAGATGTTGGGACGGGGTAAATGGTTCACAACCGTGGCTCAAAGGAGCAGGGACGGGTCATACTGGAGGACCCTAGAGGCGGGGCAATACCAATCATGGGGATATCGTGTCATCAAGGTCCGGGACCCGAACGTCTGGTATGTCGGCTTCCTTGCTGCCTTCCTGAGCGGGTGGCTCCTCCCAGTGTGGGACACGAGGATGGGCATTCTTCCAGCAACACTAGTGATGACAGGTACCATGGCCGCGAAAAAACGGTTCAACATGGGCATCCCCATATTGGCCAAGCTGTATGCCATCCTGGGACGCATCTCACGAGGGGGGTCACCTCAGAGAGTATGTGGTCCCTTCCAGATCTTCCATGGTTGGGTGGTGGCTCATCTCGGTGGGTACACTTTACCATACTCCATCTGTCCTCCGGGCAATGGCCGATGACCATCCTTGCTAAAAATCGCAGGGGTGGTGCTGATGACGCTCAATGAGGATGGCGTGAGAATCCACATTGGCAACCATACCATCTTCAACATCAGCCCGTTCCCAACCCCAGTCAGCCAGATGGGGGACAACGGGCGAAGCTCTCAGGAACAATAGGAATATTTCTAGAGCATTTGGGGCGGGGTACTCATGGATTGGATCGACGGGAAGGTGATCTGCCAGCCTTACGTGCCATCCCGATTCACCAGGCAGTTCGAGTGCCTCCAAAGAATGCAAAAGAAGGTATCCGTGGCTGTCTGGTTGGAGTAGAATCCCTACGTCTTGCGCCAGATGTGGTTGGTGTTTTCCATGTTTGGCTCTGGCGATGTCGTTACTCTTCCTCCCACCGGGGTCGACTCCGGCCTAGCAATCGAGTATGCCGAACACTGGACCATCGTGTACCCTAAGGGGCTTTTATGCAAGCGATTTCGGCAATCTAAGGTTACTCACATGGAAACCGGGCGATTGGAAAGAAGGAAAGGTGCCTCCGGAAGGGGGGAACCAAGGGTGCGTCAGGCAGCGAGGCCTGCGCAGGCTGGGACTTCAGCAGCAGGAACATCACATAGTGCCGCCGCGTCTTCGTTTTTCCGTGGGGGGTTACATGCGGCGGCCAAGGAGCTGCTTGGGAAGCAGATATGATACCTGCTAAAACCTTCCCAAGATGGAATTCTCCTGGCACTGTGGTCGGCCTAGATGACCCTGCGACAATCGCTGAGCATTGAAGCAATCTATAAGAAGATTGTGCAAAACGGGATCCAACTGCCAGAGGTCGGGCTTGTTCGAATTACTGACTGAGTAAACTTCCATCGGCGACATGCTTATTTAATGGCCATGAAAACATACATACGCCAAATGGGTCGGCGTGCGGAGCCACTTTTCCTAGTGAAAGTCATGCTCGGCCAGGAGCATGATCCGGAAGCGATGTCGCTGGGAGAAGGTGACAATGATCAGGAGTCGGAGGGGGAGGAGGAAACCAGAGAAGACGAAGGCGAAGGAGAAGACGAAGAAGGAGAACCCGAAGGTGAGGGGTCACAAGGGGCGACCTACCAAGGGAGTCTCTGAGAGAGCAGCGAGATTGTCGACTCTGATCTCGACATAACCGAGATACTCGATGTCTGTCTCTATCTTCATTCATTTTCCTTATTCATCTATTCTTCTTTTCAACTTCCCAAACATCTCTCTCCCCCACTCAGGAGAGGCTGAGTGCTAGACGGGCATCCCCACCAGAGGAGGGGGGAGAGGAACTCGGGGGACATGATAGGGATCCAAAATCCATTGTAACACCCCTAGATTTTATGAAAAATATTCTTTTAATTTCATTAATGTCTTGTGTTGTATGCTACACCAAGATTACCTTGCGCTATACGCAACACCGTATTAGCTTGTAGTATACGCAACACTATTCTTGGATCGTGTTACACACAATTTTGATAATAGTTATTCTACAAAAAATTGAGTATATATATATATATATATTCAATGTATAAATGAAATATGGTTGGATTATGTTATACGAAACAACAAAGGATTCTTGCCTAACACGCAACCCTGACTTGGCTTGTATTACACGCAATCGCGACCTTCCTCAATAGCGTGTGTTGTACGTAATACCAGGTTTTACTAAACAAAAATATATTATTATAATATTGATATGAACTAGCCGTTATGAATAGTGTTAAATAAAATTTTGAATATTATAACATTATTATTCATCTTACACATTTCTAGAACATGGTATAAGAACAAAATAAATTATTCGGGTAAAATAAGTACTTTTCAAAAAATGTAGTTTTGCCGCTTTTTGATGGCGCACCCACATGAAATCTAGTTTTTTACGTGTTTATAAGTTCAATTTGACAAAATAAAAATCTTCTTTTGAATCAGGATATAGAAATATAAATTAGATAAATTTTGGATATTTTTCCGATAACTTTCATATTTTAATGAATAGTAAAAATACGCTATATTTTAATTAAAAACAAATTTTTTCATCGTAATATATTATGTGGTTAAATTATAATATTGAATGGTTTTAAATTATAAATAGAATATATTTTTACCATTTAATATAATGTATGTCATTAGCATTGATTTTACATTGATTTCGTATGTTAAATCAATTCAATCTTTTGCAATGTTTTAAAGAAAAACCCGTTTTCTTTCTACAGCGGGATTAATTTTAATTTATTTTATGAATCTTTTGTGTATTGAATTTGGAAAAATGTATTCCATATTTGGAATTAGTGGGTCCAAATTATGTTAATAAGCTTCTTTTTATTTTTGGGCATTGTGAATATTTACTACGGTAAATTTTATTTACTATAGTTAAAAGAAAATTGGGTAATTAAGGGTATATATAAGATTATAAAATTACTCTAACACTTGGAAAAATTCTATTGGATGGCTAAAAGTAGACCCATATAACCTAAGGGTCGAATTAGATTCATTTTATGGACTTTTTTCCACGAAAGTAATTTAATTATTATTAAAACCAAAGAATGCTACAACATGTCACTTTCTTAAATCTTATAAGTTTAATAATTATAATTTAGTGATCAAATTCATGAAACTTAAAACATGAATAGTCACCAGAAAGATAATACAATTATATACATCATAGAATTTATTTAGAATTTTTAGGGATTAAATAATTCTCATTTATTATGACACAAAGATGATGCAGTAATTGTCTTATTAATGAAATATTGACATAATTGATCTTATAAATGCCCAAATAAATGTAATTTGAGAATTTTTTATGACTTAAATTAATTTTCTAGGTTAATATGACATGTGATTGTTGATATAAGTAACTTGGTTCGAACTTATCATTCTACTATGAATTTCATAAAAATCATTTACCAAATAGTGTCAAAATTGACATAAATTAGTTTTTAAAACAAATATTATATTATTAATTGTTATTTCATTCCTAAAAATCTAAGGTTCGGCAAAATGACTTAGGAAAGGATATATATATTAATAATGAACAACTTGGGGTTCGTTTGGCTTGTTATGGTAAGTTTATTAACCATATAGTGTAAGAAAACAAAAAGACACGGTAAAAGTTAAATTATTTAACTTAGAGTTAAATCTAATTGATAAGGTTAAAATAATAACCTAAACTTGTCTAAATCCTATTTGATGAGAGGCTTTCGACCCATCCCCACTTTATCTTCGAAATAAGACCCTTTGGAACCATTATAAACCGAATTTGACATTAATATAAAATAATATTTTGAGATTTTCCTAAGGTGCCCCTCTCCTCTCTTATAAAAGGGCACATCCTCCCTCTCCTCCTCACACCAATTTGAGAATTCAAGCTTGGACAACCCCTGACAAAATCTCTTATCCACTTCCCTAGTATCATCCTAGAGGTCCTGGTCTACTTTAAAGACCATCCTTAGTTCTTTAAGTGGAGATCAAGTGAAGGGGCGTCAAAAAGAGGTAATATCCATTACCGATCTTTTTCAATTTCATTCTTCTTAAACTTCTACTTATTTAGTTGTTTCATGATAAAGTAATAACATCAGTATTTCTTATATACTGATATGTTATTATAAATATGAAAAAACTCTAATTAACCTTCTATCCATTCTACGGAAAAAGGAAATCACCGTGCGTGCGTACGTACAGAATACCGTCTCCACACCGTGGTGCAATCTATTTTCCGCCACCACCTTAATTGGATGAGAATAATGGTGTAATGAGTAACTATATATGATTATTATAAATTGATATTGATACTGAAATAGTATACATACACTTCAACACAATTCAACGACCTTGGGAACGATATCATCGCTCGTGCGTACGTACGGACTACCGTCTCCACAACGCAATGAGATTCATTATCCATGTTAACCATTCCAGAATGATTATAAAGTATATATAATGAATAATAATTAAATATATGACATGGAAAATGTACTGGATTTATGTATATATATATGTCATCTACTTACTTCCATTCCAGACAATAAGGAAAGGAAAACAGCGTTCATGCGTACGTACGGACTACCGTCTCCATGAACGGTGTGTTTCATTTCATTTATATATATATTATATATATATATACTGAATATATATGATATATAAATCATATTTTATATTCTGGAAGTAAGTAAATCATGATATAAGTAATAATAATGTCAAGAACAACGAGTCCAAACACCTACGATAAATGAAACGAGTTTACCCAAAACGCTTCTTTAACATGGAATTTACAAAAGAACGGGTAATATAAAGTCATAAGTGATCAATATATGATATCATAACAATGAATATGATTTTGTAATAATTCAATGACATTATTTAAATCATTATACAGGAGGTTCGGACACATACGGAGCAAATCGGACCTAAGGTAAGGGAAATATCACAATCTCATTTTTATCCGAGACTGTTTATACTTTGGTATTTACTGGGGTGTATTTTATCATCCACATCCATGTTTCCTCAATATATAATATTATTTCCATCCACCTGCAATTTTTTAAATCCATTTTTACCCTTTGGTTAGTTTTTAGTAAAGGATACGAAAGGAATCTTTTGTCGTTTTTCATACGAGATACTTTTTGACTTTTTTGACAAAAGTACGAAGAATATTTTGTTAACTTATACGGCATGAATGGATTTTTAAAAAATTATTTCCACGAATATTCCTTTACAAGTTTTAAAGTTTATCTTTAATCAACTTCTTTTATTTTAAAATTTTATGACATGTTATGAAAGGAAAAGTGTTTTTGAAGTAGAAAGGATATTTTCCTCAAGAATGGAGTTCAAGTGTTTTATCAAAATTATTTTCCATCTAAGATAATATAGGGTTCTTTTTCTATCCCTATTATTACATGGATTTGATTATATTGTGATGGAAATATTTTTATGAATTCCTTTATCTTATATGAATTGTTTTATGATGTCATGTTGTTTAAGAATCCCATTTTTATTACATGGGTTATGCAATGATGTATGATTTATGATTTTGTGGCACACATAAGAATGGTATCATTATGAGATGGGTGGGACATATATCTCCCTCCAATGCATTGGGTAAAGATTTTATATCTCATGAGATAGACATGGCTAGAATGGTAGGATATACCGGTTCAGTGAAACAGGACTGAAACGAGGAGTGAACTCGGTTCAGAATGGGACTTTGTCCACTAAGATAGTCTTGGAAATGAGTCTTGACTAATAAGAAATCATTCTCTATGATTATGTGTGTATGCCACAAAGTTTCATGTTTTAAGTTATGATTATTGGGATAACATTTCACTACTATGATTTATCCCTTGTTATGAAATTATGATCTCTTTTGCTGGTAATGATTTCCAAAACGTTATGTTCTTATGAATATGACGTGATTGGTATTTCTTTTTTACCCTTACTGAGAATTTGAGCTCACCCTTTTATGTTTTCTTTTCCCCAAGATATAAAGAACGATTTTATGTAAAAAAAAGAAATATCATTATGGGCGATGTTGAATATATTTCACCACGATTAGAATATTATATTCCGAGTTTTCAAAGACACTAAACTATTACAATCCTTGTGTGTGTGTTTTTGTTATGTACTAAGTATTCCGCAAAAGTAATGTAATGTCCATGTACGTCATGCTTCGGGTCTCTACAGTTGGTATCAGAGGAAAGGTTTAGTCATCCTTTGGAAACTAGGATGCTAAAATTTTAGAGAGATCCCTAGAGATATTTCTGTGGTACGTCTAGGAATGTCCCTAAGGATAAGTATACGTATAGGATACAGTCCTAGAACTACGGTAACGATCATAGAATTTAACCTAAGATGTTAGATATTGAGGATACTCCCCCTTTACTATGTTGTTTTCTCTAGTATTATTTTTTCCTCTCACAAGATTCTTTTTGTGTTTTAGTTAATGGAGGGAACCAGAAGGAATTCGGTTAACATTGAATCCAATGGACAAATTGCTGACTATGAGCAACAAAATTGTGTAATTCCTAGAGAGAAAGATATTGTGATTATGCCGAATCAGTCATTGCGATATATTATTAACAAGGTGAAATTTAGTGGTATGCCTAATTCATCAAAGAAGGGGAAGATAAACTATTATGCATGTTCGCATGTTCAGGAGCATAAAGAAAGAAGATTGAGATTTCTAAAGAAGGGAAGAAGAACCTTGAGGAATACCTCAAATGGAGGGACCGATGTTATCTGTGTGGAGAAAAGGGTCATAGAGTGACAGACTTTTATGGAGTTCAATGTATTATTTGTGGAGAACATGGGCATAACCCAAATCAAAGCCTTGACCTAAAAAGTTACTTCTAAATCATGGAAGGACTTATTACAAGACAATCATTGAAGTGGATGGACTGAAGTGTTTATGTATTTGTATTCAAGAATAATGTTTTTGAGGTACTTTTTATGGTGTATTGAAATATTTATGTATTGGTCTATTGTGGTTTTCAATAATTTTAAGGTACCGGTAACCATGAAAAGTGATTCAAATATTTTGGAAAGTAGATGATATGCGCATAATGAAGGGATAAGGAGAAAATGAAATGTTTGACAGTATTCATGAGCTCATGATTGATATAAGGACTAAGTGATATCATGTTTTGAGTGTATAGAATTATGAGGATTTTGGTATGTGGAAAGTGTTAACTTTAAACTGCATTCATGTTTTCACTAAGGTTCAATGGGTATTCAAGATAATACATGATTAAGGCCTTTGAATGTTTGGAGTGTGACCAAAAAGACATATCTTATGATATATGGGGATCAACGATGGTATTAAATCTCTGGTAATTGTTTTCACTATATTATGAGAGTGGACTGCAGTATTATGGATAAGCATAAAGATTGGAATGGACTATGTTGGACATAAGTTTGTATTGTTTAAGGATAAAAGTTTTTTTCGATATTATTGATGGGATGTTATAGTAATGTAGTTTTAGAAAAAGGACAACCTGCAGGACGGGCGATAGCCTATTACATCGGACAAGGCCGTGGTAATCGAGCCCACATCCGAAGTGCGACTGGCCTTTATCGCCTACCACTGGCCTACAGGAAGTCCTTGTTTAGTAGAAACTAGTTTTATTATATTAAGCAGTATGATATATGAAGTATAAGTACATTTTAGGAACCATATATGATTATTCTCACTATAGACCGACTTATGTATATTTAATAACTTTTTCTAACCTTTTTTTTGAGATGGATGGAATAACTCATCATTCTATCACATGATCTGCTAACACTTCAAGAATAACAAATTCAACTTCATTTCTTTAAGAGATGAAGTGGAAATTGTTTAAGCCATGAACAACAGTGAGATTGTACCAAAATAAAGTAAGTATTTATTCTAATTCAAATTCTTCAAATTTAGGGAAATGATCTTGGAAACCAAAAATGTTGTCCTAGTTCCCTTATATCCGATAAATCAGATGGTACCTTATATCATCACAAATCAATAGCTTTGTGATTGTTGGCTTTTTTATAGCCATGTTCTCTACCACTCTCCATCATAACTTGATGGTTAGATTTTTATTCCATATCCATATTTTCACCTATGTTATCCTATGTGGAAACCCAGTGATGAGTTAATATGGGTAACCATTACATTTCATACTTTAGTTTTTAAAGCCATGTTTTGGTATTCCTTTTTACGATGTGGGTTTCTATTAAACAAACTTTCGAGTAGTAAACCATTTATAACCCCAATGAATTTCTAGGGCGAAACTCATTTTAAGGGGGGTAGAATGTAACACCCCAATATTTTATGAAAAATATTCTTTTAATTTTATTAATGTCTTCTATTGTATGTTACACCAAGATTACCTTGCGCTATACGCAACACCGTATTAGCTTGCAGTATACGCAACACTATTCTTGGATTTTGTTACACACAATTTTGATAATAGTTACTCTACACAAAATTGAGTATATATATATATATATATTCAATGTATAAATGAAATATGGTTGTTTTATGTTATACGAAAAAACGAAGTATTCTTTCCCAACACGCAACCCTGACTTGGCTTGCATTACACGCAATCGCGACCTTCCTCGATAACGTGTGTTGTACGCAATACCGGGTTTTACTAAACAACGATATATTATTATATTATTGCTATGAACTAGACATTATGAATAGTGTTAACTAAATCTTGAATTTTATAAGAATATTATTCATCTTAAACATTTCTAGAACATGGTATAAGAAAAAAATAAAATTTTCGGGTAAAATAAGTATTTTTAAAAAAATGCAGTTTTGCCCCCTTTTGATGGTGCACCCACTTTAAATATAGTTTTTGATATGTTTATAAGTTCAATTTGACAAAATAAAATTTTTCTTTTGAATCAGTATATAAAAATATACATTAGATAAAGTTTTGATATTTTTCCGAGAACTTTCTTATTTTAATGAATAGTAAAAACACGTTATCTTTTAATTAAAAACAACTTTTTTCATCATAATATATTATGTGTTTAAATTATAACATTGCTTGGTTTTAAAGTATAAATAGAATATATTCTTACCATTCAATATAATTTATGTCATTAGCATTGATTTAACCTTGAATTCGTAGTTTAAATCAATTTAATCTTTTGCAATGTTTTAAAGAAAAACCCGTTTTCTTTCGACAATGGGATTAATTTTAATTTAATTTCTGCATATTTTGTGTATTGAATATGGAAAAATGGATTCCATATTTCGAATCAGTGGGTCCAAATTATGTTAATAAGATACTTGTTATTTTTGGGCATTGTGAATAGTAACTACGGAAAATTTTATTTACTATAGTTAAAGTTAAATCGGGTAATTAAGGGTAAATATAAGATTATAAAATTACCCTAACAATTGGAAAAATAATATTGGAAGGCTAAAGCTTGACCCATATAACCTAAGTGTCGGATTAGATTCATTTTATGGACTTTTTTCCATGAAAATAATTTAATTATCATTAAAACCAAAGAATGTGACAACATGTCACTTTCTTAAATCTTATAAGTATAATAATTTTACATTATTAATACACTTCATGAAACTTCGAACACGAATAGTCTCCAGAATGCTAATGCAATTATCTACATTATAGTAATTTATTTAGAATTTTTAGGGATTAAATAATTATCATTTATTATGACACAAAGATGATCCAGTAATTGTCTTATTAATGAAATATTGACATATTTGATGTTATAAATGCCCAAATAAATGTAATTTGAGACTTCTTATGACTTAAATTAATTTTCTAGATTACTATGACACGTTATTGAGGATATAAGAAACTTTTTTAGAACCTATCATTCTGTTATGAATTTCATAAAAATCATGTACCAAATAGTTTCAAAATTGACATAAATTAGTTTTTAAAACAAATATTATATTATTAATTGTTATTTAATTCCTAAAAATCTATGGTTAGGCCAAATGACTTATATAAGGATATATATATTAATAATAAACAACTTGGGGTTCGTTTGTCTTGTTAGGGTAAGTTTATTAACAATATAGTGTTAGAAAACAAAAAGACACGGTAAAAGTTAAATGATATTACATAGAGTTAAATCTAATTGATAAGGTTAAAATAATATCCTAAACTTGTCTAAATCCTATTGTATGAAAGTATTTCGACCCATACCTACTTTATCTTCGAAATAAGACCCTTTTGAAACATTATAAACCGAATTTGACCTTAATATAAAATAATATTTTGAGATTTTCCTATGGTGCCCCTCTCCTCCCTTATAAAAGGGAACCTCCTCCCTCTCATCCTCACACAAATTTGAGCATTCAATCTCGGCCAAACCCTAAACAAATCTCTTCTCCACTTCCATAGTATCATCCTAGAGGTCCTGGTATTCTTCAAAGTCCATCCTTAGTTCTTTAAGTGGAGGTTAAGTGAAGGTACGTCAAAAAGAGGTAATATCCATTACCGATCTTTTTCAAATTCTTTCTTCTTCAACTTATTCTTATTTAGTTGTTTCATGATAAGGTAATATCATCAGTATTTTTTATATAATGATATGTAATTATAAATATGAAACAACTCTAATTAACCTTCAATCCATTCTACGGAAAAAGGAAATCACCGAGCGTGTGTATGTACGGAATACCGTCTCCACGACGTGGTGTAATCTATTTTCCGCCACCACCTTAATTGGATGTGTATAATGGTGTAATTAGTAACTATATATGATTATTATAAAGTGATATTGATACTTAAATAGTATAAATACACTTCAACACAATTACACGACCATGGGAATGATATCATCGCTCATGCGTACGTACGGACTATCGTCTCCACGACGCGATGAGATTCATTATCCATGTTAACCATTCCAGAATGATTATAAAGTATATATAATGAATAATATTGAAATATATGACATGGTAAATCTACTTTATTTTTGTATATATATATTTCATCTACTTACATCCATTCAAGACAGTAAGGAAAGGAAAACAGCGTTCATGCGTACGTACGGACTACCGTCTCCATGAACGGTGTGTTTTATTTCATTTATCTATCTATTATATATATATACAGAAAATATATCATATATAAATCATATTTTATATTCTGGTAGTAAGTAAATCATGATATAAGTAATAATAATGTCAAGAACAACGAGTCCAAACACCTACGATAAATGAAACGATTTTACCCAAAACGCTTCTTTAACATGGAATTTCCAAAAGAACGGGTAATATAAAGTCATAAGTGATCCATATATGATATCATAACAATTAATATGATTCATTAATAAGTCAATGACATTATTTAAATCGTTATACATGAGTTTCGGACACATACGGAGCAAATCGGACCTAAGGTAAGGGAAATATCACAATCTCATTTTTATCCGAGATTGTTTATACTTTTGTATTTACTGGGGAGTATTTTATCATCCACATCCATGTTTCCTCAATATGTAATATTATTTCCATCCACCTAAAATTGTTTAAATCCAATTTTATCCTTTTGTTAGTTTTTAGTAAAGGATACGAAAGGAATCCTTTGTCGTTTTTCGTATGAGATACTTTTTGACTTTTTTGACAAAAGTACGAAGAATGTTTTTTTAACTTATATGGCATGAATGGATTTTTAAAACATTATTTCGAAGAATCTTCTATTACAGGTTTTCAAGTTTATCTTTAATCAACTTCTTTTATTTTAAAATTTTATGACATGTTATGAAAGGAAAAGTGTTTTTGAAGTAGAAAGGATATTTTCCTCAAGAATGGAGTTCAAGTGTTTTATCAAAATTATTTTCCATCTAAGATAATATAGGGTTCTGTTTGTATCCCTATTATTACATGGATTTGATTATGTTGTGATGGAAATATTTTTATGAATTCCTTTATCTTATATGAATTGTTTTATGATGTCATGTTGTTTAAGAATCCCATTTTTATTACATGGGTTATGCAATTATGTATGATTTAAGATTTTGTGGCACACATAAGAATTGTATCATTATGAGATGGGTGGGACCTATATCTCCCTCCAATGCATTGGGTAATGATTTTATATCTCATGAGATAGACATGGCTGGAATGGTAGGATATACTAGTTCAGTGAAACAGGACTGAAACGAGGAGTGAACTCAGTTCCGAAAGGGACTTTGTCCATTAAGATAGTCTTGGCAATGAGTCTTGACTAATAAGAAATGATTGTCTATGATTATGTGTGTATGCCACAAATTTTCATGTTTTAAGTTATTATTATTGGGATTACATTTCGCTACTATGATTTATCTCATGTTATGAAATTATGATCTCTTTTGCAGGTTAAGATTTACAAAATGTTATGTTCTTATTAATATGACGTGATTGATATTTCTTTTGTTTACTCTTACTGAGCATTTGAGCTCACCCTTTTATGTTGTTTTCCCCAGGATATAAAGAAAGGATTTAGGTAAAAAAAAGGAAGATCTTTATGGGAGATGTTGAAGATCTTTCACCACGATTGGAAGATTATATTCTGAGTTTCCAAAGACACTAAACTATTACGATCCTTGTGTGTGTGTTTTTGTTATGTACTAAGTATTCCTCAAAAGTAATTTAATGTCCACGTACGTCAAGCTTCGTATCTCTACATCCATCATTGAATTAACAAGCGCAGAGGGGTCTCCCATCACGGCAGCTCCTGCAGCGGCCGGAACACTGGAGACCGATGCTTTAGACTCCTGTCAGTTTCATGCTTCACTACTGGTGGTTGGTATCAAAAGATCCTAACTGACCATCATATTCCATACACAGAGATATCAAAATTGGAGACTTGTCAGGCTGCGGAGCGTGGGCTGTCCGTGAGCGGACCTGTGGCAGACATACCACCTAATTCAAAACATGCTCCCTACACTGAGTCGGCCCCGACAATTGGTGAGCAGGGGTCGGCGGACATCCGCAGCGCTGTTCCTAAGGCGATGTCGGAAGCTGATGGAGGCATCGTTGCTGCTGGGGAGAGAGAATAAGGTTGCCCGGATGTCGAGGATCCTATTCCTCACGACGATATCCCTGGGGTGGATCCTGCTGCCGATCTGCTAGCTGCCTTCCCTATGTACCGACCTGCTTACCCTGAGGGGATAGATGACTCAGACTCAGAGGCAGCCGAGGAGAGACAGATGACACGACGCAAAGGGTGGAAGTGTATCCAGTGCTTTCTCAACAGCCCTAGTCGGATTGGTTGAGGCAGATGGGATCACTCCAGACCTGGCTACGCTTCCTGTTTTCCGGAGAGGCTAACGCTCAGCACCTTCATCTAACGGTCTGTGACTACATGGCCGAGAAGATACACGATAACAGTCGGCACACCAACGTTTCCCAGTGCCGGGAAGAATCGATGAGTGCCCAAGCGTTGCTAAGGGCATAGTGGGAAGTCCAGCACCTCGAAGGGTAGGCGGAAGATAATGAGGCCTTCATTGAAACATGTTCTGAGCTTGTGTAGAAACTGACGGCCCAGATGGCTGACACGTAGGAACAACTGATGGATGCGAGTCACTAGATGACCGTGCTTCGAACTGAGCTGGCACATGCAGAAGCTATGGTTTACGAGCTACACTCTGCAGCGGCTGATGAGGAGAGTGTCTTCAAAGAGCGAGAAGCAGTCCTGGAGGCTACCAGCCAAAGGGTAGCAGCACTGGAAAGATCTCTTCAGTATGCTGATCCCTAAGGGCTTTGTTTTGGCCATCTCATAAACTTCTTTCTTTTACTGGTCATCAACTCAATCCAATACATTGCCAAATCCATTCATTTGTACCATTGGTTTAATATTCTCAACCATAGTTCTGAAACATATAACTACTCATCCCTAGTCTCCTGTGGGTCGCGCCCAACATGAGTAGAAAAGGATGATCATGCCATCATTTCGTCCAACTGTGGGGCATTGACCAAGCTTCGGGCATCCGAAATTAGGGCCTGGATTTCTAAGGAGACCCCAGACCAATTGATATATAAACTTCTCAATGTGCTCTAACACACGAGCGGGGCAATGCCGGGGGCATTGAAATCCATCCGAACATAGAAAGATGGAGTGGAAAGGTGAATCACGCTACCCAAATTCGGAACACTATGGGGCGTGACGATGGAGGATAACTGTCAACTGTGGCGGAACCACAACATCCATATCATTTTGGAATGGATTGGGGATAATAAATGGGGGCTGACCGCTGACCATGATCGTAACACAGGGCCCTACTCAAATATCGTCGGTCAGTTTTCTGGAACGTTGGCCCAGGACTGCAGGCGGACCATAGGTCTATCATCCACATTTCTAATATAGGCGGACCAAAGGTCTATCATCCATATTGCTACTATAGGCAGACTATAGTCTATCATCCATGCTGTTAGGGGGTCCCGTCAAACATGACCAGTCCTCCGGAACGTTGGCCCAAGATAGTAGGCGGACCATAGTTCTATCATCCATACTGTTAGGGGGTCCCGTCAAACATGAAAGGAATTGAGGATCCAAATAAATGGGAACCCAAAGCATGGAAGGTTGAGTGGTGGTTTGTTCCAACAGAGTCCAACACTCCCGAAATTTCTCCACCGTGGCTGAGGCGCATTAGGCGGACATACCGACTTGATCACGGGTCTTCCCAACTTTCAAGCAGGACCTCTTGGGCGAGAGAACTGTCACTTCCCATTATTACTATAGCGAATCTCGATCTTATTTGGGGTAGATGTCCTGATTACAACATTTCCCATGAAGTCAGGCCGAGGGGCCGACAATAAGGAGGGACGAGGTTTCGCAATCCTCGGGGCTGGACCCAAAACGAAATGTCTAGGCATTCCTACGTATCTCATTAGGATGAGAATCAAGCCACACATAGTTATAGAAGCATAGTTTAACATCATGTTGGACAAAATATAGTTTAAAGTCATGTGGGATGAGTGACACATCTCATCTGGGGATTGGCACGACACATCGAGTAACCTGACGTGAATTAGGATATAATCATGCACCACACCATATAATCCCACAGGAGAGAGAATGTTGTAGAAATCCAAAGAAAGGATCTTAGTTTTTGGTCTTAGAACTCGGACCAAAGGATAAGGGGAATGGGAGGCACACAGTAAAGTGATTGAAAAACCCAACAGGAATGGGGCAAAACCCTGCTTACTATGTGTTCCCAGGGACGCGTTTAGGTTGAGAGACCAAGGGAGAAAAGTTAGGTTGGGCCTGTGGGGAAGTCCCCAAGAGCTGCTACGTATCTCATAAGGGTGAGAATCAAGCCATAAGTAGTTCTTGAAAGGCAGCATCGCACAATGCGGCGCCTGCGCAAAGGACGAAGGAGTCGTGCGGGTCTAGCCCTTGCACCAAAAGAAGCGGCATTTGATATATCTTGTTTGTGCTTGAAGGTAAATGGTTTTTCATTTGAGGGGCGACCGACCTAGGGTAGAAATTCTTGGTGTCTCCACAATAATCAATCCATAACAGGTGTTGACAAGCAGTATGAAAATCGACCAATACCTGGTGTGATGACTCCCATCGGGAATTCATCACTATGCAATTCAATTTTTCGTCATCCAACCAAGATGATATCATCACAGTTTAGGGTCATGTGGTAGGACCAACAGCACAGTTTAAGGTCCTATGGTTTTGACCAAAAACACAGTTTATGTTCATATGGTTTGGACCAAGAGCAGAGTTTAAGGTCGTATGGATCGGACCGACAACATAGTTTAAAGTCATTTGGCTTGGACCGACAACACAGTTTAAGGTCGTATGGCTTGGACCGACAGCATAGTTTAAGGTCGTATGACTGGGACCGACAACACAGTTTAAGGACATATGGATTGGACCGACATCACAATTTAAGGTCGTGTGGTTTGGACCGACATCATTGTTTAAGGTCGTCTGGTTTGGACCAACAACACTGTTTAATGTCGTGTGGCTTGGACCGAGAGCACAGTTTAAGGTTGTGTGGCTTGGACAGAAATCACAGTTTAAGGTCGTCTGGCTTGGACTGACAACACAGTTTAAGGTCATATGGCTTGGATCAAGAGCACAATTTAAGGTCGTATGGTTTGGACCGAGAGCACAGTTTAAGGTCGTATGGTTTGGACTGACAACACAGTTTAAGGTCGTATGGCTTGGACAGACAACACATTTTAAGGTCGTGTGGCTTGGACCGACAACACAGTTTTAGGTCGTGCGGTTTAGACTGACAACACAATTTAAGGTTGTATGGCTTGGACGGACAACATAGTTTAAAGTCGTCTGGCTTCGACCGACAACATAGTTTAAGGTCGTGTGGCTTGGACCAGGGGGAACACACACGATGCGATACCATCACTGCACGTGATTCTGAGAGAGGAGCCTTGCGCCAAGGGGTCGGTGAGGGTCCAACCATTAGGAAGGGGACAAAAGATGCTAGCTCCTAGCTGTGCTGGGCCCGAAACGCAACGTCCGGGAGACTCCTCGTTTCTCATGGGGATGAGGGTTAAGCTATACACAACCTGCAAAGAAGAATCCCTAGCAAATAATCTAGCACTCAGATTGCGAGAGCCTCGAGAGACACTGTTACGCAGCATGGTCTGTTTGACGTGTGGGGGTGTACTAAGGGTTAGTACAAGGAGTTTCAAGACTCCACATTGACACGGTGGGGCGGAACATAATGTGAATCATGCAACCAACATTCTGGGCCCAGGGAAGTCGGTGTGATGACTGAGGATTACTCCTGACCACGTTCGCAACACAGGATCCTATCGCATTATCCATGGGGACAAACAAAGGAGCATCAACCATTGATCGTATTCTCAATGCGGGATTTGTATCAATTTTTTGTCTGAAACCCTCAGGGGCGTTGGACCATGACGGTAGAAGAGCCCTTGGGCGTTGTATCCAAGCCGTTCTTGGGGGTCCCTCCGGGTGTGAATGATTATGGTGGCCCGAATGAAGGGGAACACGAAGCTTGAAAAGTGGATGGAACTTGCCTAAGTCGAATCTGACACTCCAGGTCCTAGACCCGAGTACTCTGAACACATTAGCAGACCACTGGAAAGGGTTAAAGTGCTCAGTCTGAGAGTGGCCAAAAGATGGCAGATCCCCGGGAAAAGGGGGGCGTAATGCCAAACACCCTTGAAACAGGGAGATTATGGGATCTCTTAAGAGATAGGGCTGGACCTGACATCTAGGTTTTCCGGTGGTCCTACATATCCCATAAGGATTGGAATCATTCCACACATAGTTCTACATGGTGCCTTTTAATGCCATGGGGAACATGACATTGGAGGGATAATCCTGAGGATAGGGTGCGCGTGGTGCAACTATTGAAAACCCGGTGTGAATGAGGACATAATTCCATACCACGCCACATGATCCTATGGTAAAGCTCCCAATGGTGAGACAGACACGATAGCGAACCTCAAGCTGGACCCAAATATGAAATGTCTGGGCATTCCTACATATCCCATTAAGATGGGAATCAAGCTAGATGTAGTTCTAGAAACACAGTTTAACATCATCTAGGATGAAATACAGATCTTAGTTTTTGGTCTTAGAACTCAGACCAAGGTGCAGTTTAAGGTCATGCGGGACCGTATAGTTTAAGGTCATGCAGGACCATACATTGTTAGTTCATGAAGGACCATAGGAGGATCTTAGTTTTAGGTCTTAGAACTCGGACCCAGGTGCAGTTTAGGGTCGTGCAGGACCGTACAGTTTATGGTTATGCAGGACCCTACAGTTTGAGGTCATGCAGGACCATAAGAGGATCTTAGTTTTAGGTCTTAGAACTCGGACCTAGGTGTAGTTTAGGGTCGTGCAGGACCGTACAGTTTAAGGTCATGCAAGATCATACAGTTTAAGTTCATAGAGGACCATAATAGGATCTTAGTTTTAGGACTTAGAACTAGGACCCAGGTGCAGTTTAGGGTCGTCCAGGACCATACAGTTTAAGGTCATGCTAAAACATACAGTTTAAGGTCATGCAGGACCATAAGAGGATCTTAGTTTTATGTCTTAGAACTCAGACCCTTGACGCTCATGCGAAATACCTTTTGATGAACCTGGTGTTGGTGGGAGGAGTGAAACGCTCACCATCCATAGTCACTAGGGATTACACGCCATTGGGAAAGATCTTATGGTCAATAAAAGGCCCCTCCAACATGGGCTCCAACATGGGTGGTTTCCTGCTGGGAATCATTGGCACTCTGAGATCCAGCACCATGTCACCTTGCAGGAAGGAGAGGAGGCAAAACTTCTTATTGAAAGCTCGAGCCATCTTTCTCTGATACCTTTCCAAGTTATGTAAAGCACGAAGCCTACTTCCGTCCAGTGCTTCCAATTCGGCTAGATGGATTTTGGCAACTTTATCCGGTACTTGCTGGTTGTAGACCGCCGTGCACAATGAGGGTAATTGGATCTCGATGGGCAGGATGGCCTCTGATTCGTATACCAGGGAAAATAGAGTCACATGGGAGGAGCTACGAGTCATCATCCTATAAGCCCAGAAATCGTTGGGGAGCTTGTCCGGCCAAATTTTCTTGTTCTGACCAACCATATTTTGCAGAATGTTAGAGAGGGTTTCGTTAAACGCCTCAATCTATCCATTGGCCTATGCATGATAGCAGGAGGCGTGGTTAGAGCGAATGTTGTACTTAGCGCATGATTTCTTCAGCTCAGCTACTCGGATGTTTTTTTCTGTTATCTGTGAGGATAACGTGAGGTACTCCAAACCGATAGATGATATTGGAGCTCACAAAGTAAGAGATAGAACATGACTTTACTTCCCTGAGCAGGATTGCTTTTTCCCACTTCGAGAAGAAATCTGTAGCGGTTAAGATGAATCGGCAATGGCGGGCCGTCATCGGCGGGTAAGGCCCTACGACATCCAACCCCCAGACTGCAAAGGGCCAAGAATACATGGTAGTATGAAGAGGATCCGGTGGCCGATGCACAAAGTTAGCATGAACTTGGCACGCATGACACCTCTTGGCATAGTCAATGCAGTTGTGGACCATAGAGGGCCAGAAGTATCCTAGCCTCAGAATCTTGTCGGATAACTGCAGCCCAGCCTGGTGGGCACCACAGGAACCAGCGTGCACTTATTACATGACCTGTGAAATCTCAACTCCTTGAAGACAACAGAGGAGAACACCATCAAACCCAAGCCTGTAAAGGAGATGCTCATGGCTGGGATTGCTTTGATGGGTGAACTGCGATGCACGGCGTCTGATTCATTCTCGACCAGCTCTGTCCAGCGGAAGATTGTCGTACCAGAGATATTCAACCAAGGGCGTCCTCTAGTCAGGAACTATCTCGATCACCACACCTGAAGCCCCCAGGGCACCTGACATAGGGGCTCCAGTGGTGAGATGGTTCACTGGCGGGCCATGATCACCATGTGGAATAATAGGAGAAATGACTCTCTGGTGCACCACGTGGTTTATTAGGTCATCTTGTTCGGGCTCCGCAAGTGATGCGGCCAGGCTGGCCAAAGCATCTGATCGACTGTTCTACGACCAGGAAATGTGAATGACCTCTGGCAGGGAGGGGAACTGATCCATTAGATGCAGGGTGCACTTCAGTAATGGCACAAGATCTAGATTCCCGATAGCATAGTCACCATTGACCTGATTGATTACTCGCTCAGAGTACTCTTTTACATACAGATGTGGTACATTAACCTCCAGAGCCAACATGAGTCCAGTGATGAGGGCATGATATTCTGCCTCATTGTTGGTGCAGCCTTCGGACAACAAGAATGAATATGGCAGAACAATTTTCTCCGTGGTGATGAAGATGATACCCAGGCACACTCTGTTAATCATAGGATCATTGAGGCTTCTACCGATGGGGCTTTGGGAGGCACCGTCAAAGTGAATCTTCTAGAATGGGATGGCATGATCGACTAAGATAATTGACTCATCAGGAAAGCCTAGATGCAGTGGTTGGTCAGTGGGGGTTGGGTGGGAACTTAAGAAGTCTGCCAACGCCTGTCCTTCGACGGCCATCTGAGGTATGAACCTGATGTCGAACTGCTGGAGGATCACTGCCTAGCATGACAATCGGCCGGTCAACATAGGTCGGTTCATGATGTAATTCAATGGGTCTACCCGAGATACTAGCTGTACCTCATGGTTCTGCATGTAGTGCCAAAATTTATGTACGGAAAATACGAGCACCAGACACCTCTTCTCGATGGGATAATATCTAATTTCCGCGTTGAGGAGCATGCAGCTAAGGTAGTAGAGGCTATTCTATGTTCCCTCGTTGTTATTCTGGGTGAGAAGGGCACCGAGGGATTGTTCCAGGGCGGTCACTTAAAGGACCAGTGGATTTCCAGAAATGGGTGGCATCAGGACTGGAGTTTGAAGAAGATACTTCTTTATTTCCTCAAAATAGATCTGACACTCTTCATCCAACCCATAGGTGGCGCCTTTCATCATGAGCCGAGAAATGGTCTTACACTTGCCGTCTAGATTCGCAATAAATTGGTGTATATATGCTAAGTGTCCTTGGAGGCCTCAGATCCCCGAAATATTATTCGGGGGAGGCATCTGACTGATGGCCTTGATCTTCTCTAGATCGATCTCAATGCCTCGATACCTAACAATGAAGCCAAGAAACATTCCAAAGGTGACCCCGAAGGCACACTTCAACAGGTTCATCTTCAAGTGGTGAGAACGGAGGAAGATGAACACTTTCTCAAGGTCTTTGAGATGGTCATGGAGCTGACAAGATTTAACAACCAGGTCATCTACGTAGCACTCCACCAGTGTCCCGAGGATCAGCATGAATATGCGGTGCATGACCCATTGATAGGTGGCACCTACATTCTTAAGGACGAAGGGCATAACCTGGTGGCAGAAAGTACCCTAGGGGGCCCTGAAGGAAGTGAACTCTTCATCCTCAGGGGCCATCTGGATCTGGTTGTACCCCGAGTACCCATCCATGAAGGAGAGGGCTTGGAATCCAGCCGTTGCATCGATCAACAGCTCTGCCACGGGAAGGGGAAAGTCATCATTCGGACAATGGCGATTGAGATCGTGGAAGTCGATGCTGACCCTGATATGCCCGTTCTTCATCCTGACTGGCACAATATTGGATAGCCACCTGGGGTACTGGAATTCCTTGAAGAAGTTGGCCTTGATGAGCTTATCAACTTCGGCCTCAACCATGGCTCCATGAGAGTGGTGCATCTTTCTGGGAGGCTGCTTGAACCTACGATGGTTTGCTGGGAGGCCAAGGCGGTGGACGGCTACATAGGGATCTTCTCCCGGCATCTCATCATAACTCCAGGCAGACATATCACGGTGCTGTCTGAGGAAGTCTATGTACTGTTGCCGTTTCTCGGGGTGCATAGAGGCGCTAACCAATATAATTCTTGGGTCCTCCTCGCTACCGAGGTTCACCTGCACTAACCCATTGACCGTGGTGGATACTCCCTCCTTAAAGGCAGGAGGAGCATCGTCAATGTCCTCCTCTCCACTTGTGGAAGGATTGTCCTCGGGGGGAGCCGTTTTAGGGCTGCTAGACCCTGATGGGAAGCTGGCGCTTTCTATGGCAGCAGAGGTCATCACGTCGGGAGGCTCATGCACCACCGAGACCATGGTGACGAAGGCGGTTGATCCAATCACATCTGGCCTTCGGCCCAAAGGGCCACACTTTATTACATCAAAGCAGTAGTGGCGCATTGGCTTGAGCCGGTCGATTCCGGCATGATGAAAAAGACACATATGACGTACTGTCATTTCCATGAGCCCAACATCCCAATATCGTACATGGGTACAAGGCTCGGGGATCACCTGAGCCTGGTTGGAGTAAGAGTAAGAGGTGATTTCTCATCGTCTCGTAGACCTGGAAATATGCCCTTCTCTGGTACCCGAGACAACAAAGAACTGCCCCCATGTCGGGGGTCATAGCCTCCAACCGATGGATTGGGGAGGCATATGCATCATCAAAACATGCCCAGGGGTCACTCGTGACAGTGGCGGGCTTGACGTCACCTGCCAGGATCTGCTTGTCCTTGCTCCTGTAATAGTCAGTGTCCAGGTAACAGGCTTCACAAGAGGAAAATAGAGACGCATCTCCTTGGAGCACGCCCACTCGACCATAAGAGAGTATTTGAGGCACTGGTGATATGAGGAGGGAACCGCTACGTGAAGGTGGAGCCACGACCTGCCCATCAACGCATTGTAGGCGGTGTCCTCAGAGACAACCATGAATTGGGTATTGGAAATTAGGCCGCCGAACTGGGTCTTCAGATGAATCTTTCTGAGTGGGGTTTGCTCGGTCCTGTCATACCTTTGGATCCTGAGGTCGGAGGGAGTTTAATAATCCACAGACAACCCATGTTTCCGCAGTGTCCGAGTTGGGATTAGGTTTATCCCAGAACACGTGTCATCAAGACAGCGACGGACTTCCATGCCATTGAACTGGCCAGTGATGTATAGTGGGCGGATGTGCCACTGTATGGAAAGGTCTTCTTCTTCACCGGAAAATGAGATAACCACCTGACATTCAGCGTCCTCAATCACCTTGGTGTGGAAGGCATCTATGGCCGCTATCTCCATTTCAAACTGGAGGGGGCACCTTAGAGCCTCGGTGAGCACCTCACACATTTCAGATGACAGGCGAAGGCCTCCAAGGATAGAAACAATTACTGGAATGCTGGCCAGGTGCTTCAGAACATCATAATTTTGAGCCAAACGTGAGCTTCTGCTTATAGGAGGTCGCTCTGCGATTGGAGGCATGATGAGCCCTGTTGGCGGGACCGATGACTAACTGGTACTAGGCACGTCCCGCTGTTCACTAGACGAAGCCCAGGGGGTGGGTGGCATGCTAGGACCGGAAGGCCGTAGTCGGCTGGTGGCAGGGTAGGGCTGGTTGCGACATGGACAAGGCAGTTCCGCCTGATCCAGCAACACCAACGGTGGTGGAGGAGAACCTGTTGACACCGGGTGAGGGAGCCATGAGTGCTGCTCTCTGTACCGGGCTTGCTGCCTGGTCTCGGTAGTGCGCACGGCCTGACTGGAGGTGCCGACTGTCGTGCCCCGGTGATTCACGTAGCCACGGCTCCGCCAATGTTGGCGACGGCTAGGGACTTTAGGGAGGTCCAACGGGAATTCCTCATCATCGGGAGTCAAAAAGGGATTTACCAACTCTATGGTGTTAACCGAAGCATACCCCAGGTTTTCGCTCGAGGAGTAATCCACTACCGTATGAAGTCTCAGAGGGATCCCCATTTCTGGGGGAATAAAATCACCAAGAGTGTGGTAAGATGATGGCACTGGCAGGGCACGTTCTTTCTTCTTGCGCCGCCGCTTGCTCTTCTGGGAAGAGGTAGGCTGGGACGACGATGCCAAAGCGGCGCTCGCAGACTCCGAGGGCTCTAGCTAACTCAGTAGGGCATAGATGATTCCATGGGCATGGGAGACCATCTTGCGGGCCATCCAGTCGTTATACTTCCAGGACCCAAGGTCGGAAACCTGTTCCCACTCATCCCCATTGTCACTGCTGCCATATGATCTCATGAAGACACCTGCCACCTGTGCCAGGGCTGGGCCCAACTTGACTATGTTGTTGTCAATCTGGTCTTGGAGCCAGTCCTTGAACACATAGCATTGTTGGATGGTGTGTCCCAGGATCTGGTGATAAGGGTAGTAGTTAGGGTGATTAGTGAGACACGCCAATTCTGGCTTCCGGCACTCAGGCAGTCGCACGATACTCTGCTCCAAGGCACTATAGAAATAACCGGGGACCTGGGCCTTTCCAAATGAGTAATTATGATTCCTTCTGCTGGAAAGGAGGCTCTTGGGGGCTGACCATGTCCAGGGGCTGGAGGAAAAGGCTGAGGAGGATGAGCCTGATTATTTCTCCAAGGTGGTGGCGGTGCGTTACGTATAGGCGCCTGCCGATTTTGAGGTGGTCACTAATGGTACGGAGGCTATGCCCATGGGGGTGGACCCCTATGAGGCTACTGAGCTGGCCTTATTGGTAGAAAATATAGATGTCTGGGGGCCTCTATCTGGGCTACAACAGCGGGCTCAGCTCTGGTGGCTCTCCTTGCAGAGATTATAGGAGGCAGCGGGCGTGCCTGACTGGCTTGTTGTAGGGATTCTTCGAGGCGCTGAGCCTTGTTTGTGAAGTCCCAGAACCCTCCAAGGTAATTCTGTGTGATCAGAGAAGGAACCAACTCTGCCTTGACATTCCCTACACACATCGTCAGTAATTTCTCTTGAGTCAGTGGCATGTCAAGGGAGTACGTGAGCCCCTTCCACAAGGCGACGAAGTCCGCGACTCACTCGTCGGGCATTTGTATGCACCTGAAGAGGTCTGCAATGTTCATCTTCCAGGTTGCGTAACTGAACTGGTAGAGGAATTTCTAGCGAAGGTCCTCCCAAGTAGTCACAGATCCAACAAGGAGCTGGCTATACAAGACGAATTCTGGTCCTTCCAATGACTGAATGAAGCAACGGAGCTCGGCAGCCTCCTACTGCGCCGGAGTCCCTATCATAGGCCCGCACCTCATGTTGATGTGGGCCAGGTGTTGTGGCGGGTCTCCAGTCCTGTTAAAGGGGGCGATAGTGGGGTTCCCAAATCATGACGGGGCCGGCATATCATTCACCCATGCTGGGTATGGCTTTCCGTACGATGGGATTGCCACCTGCCGAGTTTCCAGGGCCTCCAAGCGGGCGATGAGTACTTCCATTAGATCATCCGAATACAGATTCCTGTCCTGATGGGGATCTATAACCACAAGCGCATTGCCAGGATCTTCGATACAGTAGTCAAGATCAATAGCTCGCGAGGCAGCTGGAGGAGTGACTCTCAGGGCGTCGAGAGGAAACCGAGCAGGGTCCCCCAGGTGGTCCCAGCGCTCAGGAGGGTTCGGCGAAACATATCACTCCCACTTTCCATGGGTTCCAGCCTCTCCACTATCGGAGAACGCAACATGGTCACAGTTTCCTGGGGGAATCTCGGTAAGGGGTAGATGATCCTGCCCCTGCTGTCCTGGTTTAGGGTTACCGTAGTCAAGCCGCTGCTCTGCAATGCGTTCGGTCAAGAGCTCATCAACTAGCCTATTTTGATCAGCAAGCTGTTGGTATAGCCTGACCTTCTCAGGATCTTTCTCTGCTTTTTTCACCGAGGCAGATGGGTCGGCGAGTTTGACAGACCTGACAATCTCTTTACCCTTTCCAATGTTTCGGCTCAGTGTCAGTGCCTTCGTGGGTATAGGGAGACCTAGGAGGCTCCTATTTTGGTGAGTAATAATCCAAGATGGGTCCAGTAGTAGCTTTTCCTCAGGGGGTGAGTCCCCGATGAGGAGCTCCACACCGTTTCCCTCATCTGAAAGGTCATCCATGTTGACTGCCACTACCCTTGGCGACGTTCCCTTAGGGCCGCCCAATGAATCGGGCTGTCGGCGGATCGCATAGAAAAGAAGGTCAGCATACTTCCCCCATCCGCGGACCTGCACGTGGGGGGTGGCTTCCTCAATAACTTTGCAGAGTACTTGAAAACTCTGGACGAATTGTTTCTGGAGGGCCCTATGGTGGAATAATGACTCAGGGTGCCGAACCGCATGGAGCACCGCTAGGTCTACCCGGCGACACTGCTCACCGATGTCCAAAATATGTGCATGGCTCCCGGGATAAGGCACTAGCTGATGGATAAGACGGGAGTGAGTCACCCGAAGAGTCTGGCAGAAGCATTCAAACTCTCCCTGGGTGAGTGACTCTGGAACATCAAAATCTGATCCTGCGAATGGCCAAAACTTCTTGGGGAAGTGGCCCATTGCGAGGACGGTCTAGAAGCTCCATGATTCTGGTTCGGGGTCCAGACCTTGCTGCCCCTTCTCATCCACCGTGAATAGTTGGGGAACTGGAAATGGCGCTGAGGCAGGCTGCCGGGCCGGTGGGCTGGCCGGTGGGGAATACAGCGAACATGCTGATTGGCTGCCGATCCCTGAGTCATCCTCCAAGGGTAGCAGTGCCCTGACTGCCATGTCGTGATAGGATTGGACAGAGAATGGGCCTCCTGTCACAGCATCGGTGCTTGCTGAGGGTGTGTCACCTCGCGACTTTTCCGTCGGTCCCCAGAAAAGTTCCCCACATTCCCTGGCTGAGGTGGAAGGTGCTTCCAGGGGTGCCAGTGGAAAATGCGGGTTTGACCCCCAAGGGTACGCCGAGTCCTCGTCCTCCTGGATATACATTCAAACAGAGAAGGGAATCATATGGATCTTGCATTCGGGGAGTACGAGACTGACATGCCGCGTCCCCATCCCTACCCTCAACTCTAAGTGTTGGGGTGAAGGTTCCATCGTCAAGTCGTACTCCGCCTTAGAATCCAGGAAATGGACTGGTCTAATCTCCGACCGGACTCCCCTGACATTCCTCTTACATTGACGATGCTCGGACTTCCTACCCCTGGGTGGCTCCTCAGGGTAAGGATGATTTCCTTCAAGGAGTCCCTTGGCCACAATAGAGCTGGGGCAGAGGGGACTGAAGGCCGGGGTGTGGGAAGCACCAAAACAGATGTCGAAAGGGACATGGGGAGGACCTCCATGTGAGTGACCGACTAGATACGCTATGGATCGATACTCGCGACCATTACTAGGGGGAGTGACCTCAGACCCAGTGTAGTGGGCGCTTGAAAGAGTCATACCCGGAGCATAGCCGTCGCGAAGAAGCCATCGGCTTTCCAGATCAGTAGCATGGAATGTGCCTTCATGGTGGGTGGCACTACCGCGGATTGGTTCGCGGTGGCCATTTCTAGGGACCGCGACCGAGATATTCGACCCAACATGCTTGCAGGGTGGTCGGGGTTTCGATCCCAGTCGGGCATGTGGCTGCCCCTGCTCAACGTGTGTGGGGGTCTAGTAACAGGAGTTAGCAGTGGATCGGGCCACAGTGGTTTCTGATGTTGGTTCCCCAGGACGGGAATTCTATTCCACTCGCGCCTGACACTGGCTTCGGGTCAGATGGGACAGAACTAGTGGTGCGGGCATGAAGATTGCCTAGTCCTCAGCCCGGGGATTCGGGCGTCGGTGTCGACACAGCCTGGCGGGGGTTCTTGCCGTTAACCCCTGGGACGGGTCTCCGATCGGGCGGACCCAGACATCTCCCACCTCATTGGCATGTGGGAGGGATGTGTCAAGGAACTCTGGGGATAAGCTCCCAAAGCGGTTGAACGTTGGTGTGGGGAGTGGTGGCTCCCTGTGCGGCCCTCGGGGGTGGTGATGGTGGTGAGGCACATCCACATCTAGAACCAAACGGTCCATGCCCCTGGTAGGGATGATCCCTTCCTCGTCGTACCTACGAACCAAGTCATTGATCAACCTCCGCTGGATGATTTCTGACGGGGAGAGGGGGCGTGAGCGCCCGACAGCTACATCGGCTGAAGTCAAAGCAACTGTGGAAAAGGTGGGACTGCGCGGGGTGGCCGCGTCGATACTGCCCCAACCTCTGCGCCAGAGGGCAGGTGGACATCGAGTTACAGATGCAGTGATCAGATTCCTGGATAGAGGGAGATGAACCCATTAGTACCAACAGGAAAATAGATCAACAACCAAATCCTGGAGTCATTCCATCTTCCATGGCCGGCAAGAGGGATCCATGATGACGATGTCGCAGAACAGAGTGGTCATCGTCTTGGCGGCCTCGACCCCTGGAGGGTAACACGTCCCAATGATGTTTACCCGGACTTGGTGACATGCTAATCTTCCGACACCCCGACGTCTACCATTCTCCGTATTGAGGAAGAGAGAATCACGTCGGTTTCACCATTTTCTATTTCCGACACATTCGCTGGGGCACGCACATCCATCTGTGGGGAGGACGTGCTGCTTGTTGCCCCACATTACCGCTTTCCAAAGGCGGGTGACATCTGTTCCTTGTTCAGGGACATTTTATCCTTGATCCAAACTGGAATGAGGGGATGTTTGTTCTTCTTTCCATGGATTTCTCCTCGGAACTCATCACCTAGTCCGGGTCTCCATCATTAATTTAATACGGGTTAGAGAAGCTCATTCTCGACGCCATATATACATGGACGCCATTAAATTACGCTGCTTCTGTCGAGGCGGTCCAAGGGGTCTTGTCAGGGAAGCAACCTTTGGTGTGGAGAATGGTCACGTTGGGGTGCCGTTGGCATGTCTTGACGTTGTGGGTCAGCATTGCTATCTTCTGTCCCTTATCACAGGGCTTCTCAAGGGAGTGGAAGCCCGAGGCATACCACATCGAATGTGGGTATTGTGTACCATATGAGGTTTTCCTCACCTTCCTATGTTTAACACTGTGTATGCAACGAGTTTAACGTCTTGCAGAGATAGATCAGGTTGAAGGACCCCCTGGGGGGAACAACGATGTTGGGGCCAGCACGTGGGTGTCTTCCCAGATGTCATGGAGTGGGATGGGGTGGCTTGATCTCACCAAGATGTGGTGTCCCGGGTAAGGATCGGGATGGATGGTGGAGTGACGGGCCTGAACTTCATTGAGGCTTCCTACGTATCCCCATGGATTGGAATCAAAGTCCGCGTAGTTCAGTGGTACAGTGGGACACCTGAAGAGGTGACCTGTGAGAATGAACGCATGGATTAGAGCCTGGAGGAAGTAAGAACTTCGGGTTAGGGCATGATCTTCCCAAGGCACGTGGGCCTAGGGGGAGGTCATGATGAAACATGGGAGTGAGACATGGGGCTTACACTCTGAGACGGCCCAAGATGGGGAATATAGTTTAACGTTATGCGGGACGAGATATAGTTTAATGTCATGTGGGACGAGGGCATACAGTTTAACGTCATGCCGGGCGAGATACAATTTAACGTCATGCATGACGAGGGAATAAAGTTTAACATCATTCGGGACAGGATACAGTTTAACGTCATGCGGGACGAGGGCATACAGTTTAACATCATGTGGGACGAGATACAGTTTAACATCATGCGGGATGAGGGCATATAGTTTGACGTCAAGCGGGATGAGGGGTTTGGGGCTTACGCTCTGAGGCGGACCATGGTGGGTATGGGGCTAATGCATTGAGGCGTCCCATGGTGGTCGGGGAGCCGTCATGGAGAGGTCGGAACGACTGGGTGGGGGGATTGAACCTCGTGGAGGCATCCTACGTACCATGTGTTAGCACGAATCAAAGTCCACGTAGTTCGCTGGGATGGGTATTATGCCCTGAGGTGGCCCATGAGGGTTTCATGGTCGATGCACACTCTGATCCCACATGAGTCGTGCTCGGTGAGAGAAACAAGATGCAGCAGGGACCAGACAATCACGTCGCAAAGGGTGCGTCCGTGAGAAGGGGAATATGACTTATGTGTTGAGTGGCCCAAATAAAAAACAAGGGCTTACACATGGTTAGCAGCCCTTGGTGCTGGGGATTAATCCAGGGTGGAGGCCCGTGGTGCGACAAAGCACAGTGGGAAAAGGACTCCACTGGCCTTGGCAGGGGGAAGTATGGAGATGCACGGGTGCAACCCTCCATTGAGGGGGTAGGGGCTTACGCTCTGAGGCATCCCTTCCCCCACGAACAAACGCCACTCCGACAAAGAGGATCTCATTCCATGAGAGGATGAGACCATTACCGTGGAGATGAGTGGGCGTACAGAATGCCCGAGCTGGGGCGACCCTACGTGCAAAGCATGGGTTCAGACCACAGTTTAACGTCATGTGTTAAAGACAACGTGCTTAGTAGTTTAAAGTCCTACATCTTGGACGATGTGGGTTCTATCCACACCCCTAGGGCTTACATACCCAATGACCTCTACCCCTTGTGGGAGGGAAGGCATCAGCAAGGCCGTTCTAAAGGGGGGCCACAGGGCGAACCATAGAGGGGTCCACGTTAGCGTGGTTATGTGAAGATGCAATAGCCTTTAGACTGCCTATGCGGAGAAACATGAGGCAAAGCAACACAACAGGAATCACCGCCCAAGGGACCATGAGGTTACTTCGTACGAGCTTGAAAGGCTGTACGAGAAAACAACGCATGGCGCGCATGCCCGGTAGGGGAGACATCAGGTGCCAGTGCAGAGAGGCAGCCAAGGGGCGTCAAGTGAGGGGTCCTGGTTTTTGCGCATAAAGAGAAGGTTTGCGTGTAAAACACTAGGATGGAACGCATTAGGGACATAATTGCGTGCGTAAAGGGGATTTCACGCATATTATTGCGGACACGGAAGGGGATTGCGCGCATGGACACGGATTGCAAGCAAGGAAGTAACCCGAAGGAGGGGGAAAATTCACATAAGCCAGTGGAGTTGCATGTAAAGGTGAACCCCAGGGCAAGGTTGCGTGAAAATAGGGATTACCTGGAAGTCATATTGCACACGGGGGAGTCGAATTGTGCTCACGAGAGCTGATCCGAATTCCACAACCCCCAAACTTCTTGGGGTCGCCTTCTATTTATAGGCATCGGCCGGTGCAGAATCCAGGCGACGCGTGAAATTTTCCGCGCCTGGAACCGTTGGGGTGCACAACCTCTCCGCGCGGAACTAGGGCACGCAAATATTTCACGCCTCATTGGCTCAATTACGCGAATCCCGGGGATGCTTCGCATGCACAAAAATATTTCTCATGGATCCTACTTTATTTCGCGCACCACTTCCCGAGCCTCCGGATCGGGCCTCTGATTCCGAATATGACTTCTCTTCGTCATTTCGAAACTTCCTCTGGGATTTACGGACTTTTGCGGTGACTACAGATACCTTGTGTTTAAATTTGGAAACATGGTATTTCTACACATATCCCCATGGAAGAAGGTCAACAGTTTTGGAAATAAAGTGAAATTAAGCCTTAGGTATATCAGCCCCTTCGAGATTCTTGATCGTGTTGTGGCTGTTTCCTATAAACAATCACTTCCTCCTACCATTTCCAAAGTACATGATGTCTTTCATGTATCCCTCATAAGGAAGTACATACCAAAATCTTCACATGTACACTCTTCAGAGGCGGTACAATTAGAGGATGATTTTTCTTATGGGGAGAAACCAGTGAAGATCATAGACCGTAGAGAAAAATTTCTATGAAATAAGACAATGCAGTACGTCAAGGTGTTGTTGAAAAACCACAAGTTTAAAGAAGATATGTGTGAATCAGAAGAAGTGATGAAACAAAGATACCCTCATATTTTTTAGTGTGGGAAATGTAAATTTCAATGGAGAAATTTCTTAAGGGGATAATATTGTAAGAACCCAAACTTTCATTAATGGAAATTACTCCCAATCTAATTAAATGTCTTATTATGGTTATATAAAATGTGAGCTCGATTGGTCGTATGTTTATAGTTTTTAAAACACTATTAAAAATTGTGACCATTGCTAATATATCCGTTGACTAGTGATCAAATGATTAATATAAATATAGGGCTTTAATAAATCCAATTTACTCAGACAAATGAAGTGATGGACTCATCCAGTAGATTTTATCCATACGAATCCCATTTTTAGAGCTCAGAAAGGAGGTGGCGTCATTGGGATTCGCTCTTGACCAATCCCAGGCCGAGTTTGAACACGTTGATCTTGAGTGGAACCGACTATAGGAGAAGTGGATGTTAACAGAGATTACCACCCTAGCGATGTTATCCGAGCCACCCCAAGAGTCTGTCACCATCACACACCTTACCATTTGGTCTTATTCGGGTGTTATAAGGGGTTATGTAACAAGACATTAGCACTATGATTATGTGAAATATTTTTTATATAATAATTAATATAAATTATTTTTATTATTGTGACTTCGTAAAAAGTTTTTAAAGCCCAAATAGTATTTTTATTTAATATTCAACAAAGAAATCTATTTTGATGAATTAATGGATTTTGGAATTTAATAATATTTTATTAAAATTATTTTAAATTAATTTTTATTAAATATAAATGGTCATATTATTCTTATGAATGCAATTTTAATTTTTATTAAGGATTGAAAGCTATTTTTATCAAAACCCATGATTTTTCGATAAATGTCAGTTTTTTATTTTTAAAGTAAAAATTCAAATATTTAAAGAATTATTTAGATAAAATGAATATTATTTTTGGAATCATAATTTCTAAATTATCCAATGGTGAATTTTTCATAATTTTATGAGGCAGTCAAATTTTTGGGTAAAAATTAATTGTCGTTTAAATATATGATGTGTTTTATGACATCATAATTACACAATAGTGATGTAATAAAATACTAAAAATCACATGTTCGTCCAATATATGTTTTGAAATTAAAATAATGTAATTTTAGGTTTGTTTTATTTATTTTACAAAACATTAGTGGACCCTCCAAGAGTTATAAAAAATTTTCACTTTTTAAATGAATTTCCTAGAAAGTGTGACTCACCTCTACATAAGTAACCCTATTATTTTATGCAGTTTGGTCATTGGAATTGTAAAATATTTTGTTTATACTCCAAATTGGTAAAAAACATGTGAAAAAACCCTGAGTTGGTTTGTGGTATTGATTAGTTTAATGTGTGGTGACCCAAACCTAAATAATAAAGAATCCCCTCTCATTTCCTATATAAACCCACCCAAGATCTCACTTAATCTTCACTAAAATCCTTTGGAGTTCGTCCAACCTCTTCCATACTCTCTATACAATCCTCCCAAGGTTCCCCAATCTCCCATGAAGCCTCTCTCAAGACTCACCTAAGCCTTTGGGATCACACATCCAAGTAATGGATTTCTTCTTTTCTCATTTTATCCAATTTTGTTTATGTTGTTATACCATTTTTTCAATTAAAAAGTTGGGTTATGATTTCACACCACCCCCATACTGCCCTATTTATGTTTGGATGATGGGATACCGCTTTATATCTCATTAATGTGTCCCATGTACACCCGTAAACCATGACTAAATTCGGTGAGGGATTTCTCTCTCCTCTTTTACATCTAAGTAATTCTTTTGTATTATGCATCTAAATTCCATTATGTTAGTTGATAAATATATCTATATGACCCCCTTAATGTCAATTTAATGTAAATATGATGATACACCCCTTTCTCTCTGATCAACCATTTTTAGGAGTTCTTATTTCACGTTATTATGCTGCCGAAATTGTACTACAATTTTCCAAGCCAATGTCATTTTGTAGTGAATACCATGTCCACTTACCTATCAAGGGTATTCATATTTATGAAAATTTAATTATTTATTATATATATTAATGTATTTTTTACACATACCTCTATTCTAGTGATGCATGGTTAGTATTTTTTTGGATTACCTGGATTATTTAATGAATGATTTCACTAATTATGGATCCTATTTTGATGAATGTTTTAGTAGTATTGGTTTATTCATACGTCACTTTATTGAAAATAATATCATATTAAATTATGATAAATTCTATTTCATGGTGTGATGTGGTATTTTTTTGGGACATATCATTTCTGGGGATGGTATCCAAGTAGATAAATCAAAATTGGATGTGATTTCTTCCTTCCATTCCCTGAAAATGTATAGGATGTGTGGTCTTTCCTAGGTCATGCTAGATTTTAATATCATTTCATTCATGAATTTAATAAAATTAAACTCCCCCTATTCTAATTTATCCTAAAAGAAAAGGATTTTTTTGACAAATAATGTGAGGAAGATTTTAATAAGTTAAAATGGTGTCTTACATCGCCCCCAGTAATCCAACCACCTTGGTGGGATTCTTCATTTGAGTGTGATGCATCTAATTATGATGTTGGGGAAATATTATTAAAAATGGTCTACCAAGGTCCACATTTCATAGCCTATACCTCACACACATTGGACCCTTCCCAAGAAAATTTCACCACAACTAAAAAATAATTTCTTTCCATTTTGTTTTCCTTGGATAAAATTTGGTCATACCTTTTATGGTCAAAAGTCATTATGTTATCAGACAATGAAACCCTTCGATATATTATTAATAATCCATAATCCAAACCAAATATCATTAACTAGATTCTCCTCCTTCAAGAATTAAATCTAGAAATTAAGGATAAAAAGGCAGCAGAGAATGAGGAGTCTGACTATATTAGTAGGATCCACCCATCCTCTTGAATTGACCCATCACCCTATATTCCAATAAATTATATTTTTCCAGATGAAAAATTGTTTCAAGTGCAATATTCTATTCCATAATATGATAAAATTGTAAACTATTTGGTATCATATATCATTTCTATTGATTTCAACAAAAAATATGATGAACTTCTAAAACATGAGTCCTATTGTTAAATTTGAGATAACCCCCACCTTTGGAGAACATGTAGTGATCAAGTAAATAGAAATTTTGTTCCTGATAGCAAGTTTCAGTCTATCCTTTGGCTCTGACACACTCTTACATGTGGTGGCCACCTTGGTCCCCAACAGACTACTCTTAAGGTCATTGACACTAGTCTCTTTTGGCCAACATTATTTCAGGATGCCCATTATTTCTATAAATCTTTTCCTCACTATCAAATAATGGAGAATGTATCTAAAATAAATGAAATTACATAGCAACACTTTCTATTCTATGAAATTTTCAATGTTTTGGAGATTTATTTTTTGAGACCATTCTCTAATTCATTTGGGAACATGTACATTATTCTGGTAGTGGATTATGTGTCAAAATGGTTATAGGCATGCCCTATAAGGACTGATGATTCCATGAATATTATGTAATTCTTGAGGACTTAATTTTTTATTGGTTTTGATTACCTAGGATCATCATAAGTGACTAGGGTTCTCATTTTTGAAACAAAAAAATGTAATCTATTTTGCATCGTTATAAGGTCATGCATTGAGTGTCTACTACTTTTCACCCATAGAACAAAGGTCAAGACGAGGTTTTGCATAATGAGGTAAAAAAATTCTTGAAAAATGGTTCAACCCAATAGAAATTATTAGAGTCATAGAATTGATGATTCATTTTGCGCTTACCATAAACCCTTTAAAACTCCCATCATAATGTCACCCTATCAGCTTTTGTTTGCAAAGAGTTTTCACCTCCATATTGAGATTGAGCACTAGGCCTACTGGGACATCAAATAATGTAATTATAATATTTTTGGTTCATCTTCTCAAAGGATGTTAAAGATTCAGAAGCTGGAGGAAATAATAAGAGTTTCATTTGGGAACTCATGAATTTATAAGGAGAGAACTAAGGCTCCCCACGACCATCTAATCCTTCATCTTTAATTACACATTGGTAAGAAGGTCCACATCTTCAATAAAGGATAAAGTGGCATCCAGGTAAGATTCATTTATGTTGGTTTGGACTATACACTATTACTAATGTCTCTACAATAGGTGTTGTTCAGGTTCAAAAGGATGAAACTAGAAAAAACATCGTTCTCAATGGGAATCAGCTGAAGCACTTCCACAAAGCCATTCCAGAGTCCCCGATGGAGGAACTTCAAGTTAAATAAGAATTATATGAATGAAACCCAACAATTATTATCCATCATTTCCACATTCTATTTTATTATAGTCAGGCCACGTCACAATTTAGGTGGGGGGGGTGGATATATTCTTGGGTTAGTTTGTAATTTTCATTTTATTTATTTATTTCTATATTTTTCACTTACTGTATAGTAATATAACTTCCCCTTCATTTCCCCTCTCACTTTTGTTATGAAATGTTTATTTTTTACACCCACTTTATCATGGAAAATGATACCCACTCAATCATAGAAGTTATTGAATCCTTTGATAAGAATGGTATTCTTTGTGTGAGTAGTTTATTGGAAAATGTGTCACTAAATATCTCTACACATTTTTAATCCTACTATGAAATGTGAATATGTTTTACATAATAGAAGGAAAATATATTCTAGGTTAACATTTATCAACACACCAAATTTCTTTTTCATATGGTGGTTCCTTATCCTATCTTTTTCATTAATATACCAGATTGACCTATGTATGTGTACCTATCATCTGACTGTTGTATGCCATCAAAAATAAAAAATAAAAAAACGGTTATATATTGTACAAGTCAGAAACCACCCTTCCATGACTTTTTATCTTTTTATAACTATTAAAATTAGGGTTGTAAGGAGATCAAATAGTGGTTGCGAGAAGAGTGTGTAATTTTTTCCAATCGGAACTTTTGAAAAAAATAATAAATAAGGGGAGTGATGAAATGTAAAACATATAGGGATATCTAGGATGGGAGATTGAGGTTTTAATTCCATGAATTCTAAGTTGAGTGGGTCTTGAAATTTGATTACAATTTATTTAGAGCAGGTTCACTGGACAAAATCATTTAACCCGAGAAATTTTAAAACAACCTATATTTACTGGATAGAAAGTGTAATGAATTAAATGGAATGGTTTTCACATACACACATAGAGAATTATGACATGATTAACTTTTGAATTATATTCTTATATTGGTATAATTCATATCATATAATTTCATTCTGATATAATTTACGAAACATCGTTTTACACGATCACTGAGAATAACTCATTGGTGTGGTTTTTTTGTGGATCAAATTTCTATAATTGATTAAATTTCATTAAATGTTAAATCTTCATGAATCTTAGAATATATACATGCATCATTTTTTGGGTGAAAATTTGATTTTTCCATGGAGTGAAAATGTTTAGGTTTGGGGGTTTAGTCGCATCGTGATTCACTATTTTATTCCACCATTAAACCATTGTTTTTAACTAATTTTGTACTGTAAATTCAAAATATAATATCAAATTAAACTTAATGTTTTATTCCTCTATTTAATATCTATCACTTTTAAAAGTTTTAATTGTACTTATTTTGACATTTTCATTGTAGGTGGTTGTGATTTGGAGGCCCTAGAGATGATCTAGAAAGAAAATGAGCCAAACTATATGGAATCCCAAGGAAACCTATCCAATAATTTTCACATTGTGAAAAATAAGTGAATTAAAATGGGTTAATTTTTTTGGGATGATACCAAACATAATTGGATATAACTCATCCCATGAAACCAAAGCCTAATTCATCCATCTATTTTCCCATACATACCAATATTTCTAAGGGACAAAATCCTCCTGAATTAAAAAGTTAGTTTTAGTATTTTGACAATATCTTTCAATCCAGATGTCTAATGGCCACCCAATTTGATAGTAATACATTAAAGAGGCCATTAAATAAATCATATATTTTTTTCCAAGTCATGATATGGCCTTTTACTTCTCCAAAACCGAGACACAAGTGATATCTTTGAAAACTAGGTTTCCAAAACCACTTTCTATTTTGGCTATAAATGGGAACCATGGGAACCTCATTTGAAAGTTCAAACCAAGAGCCAATATATTCCAAATTGGAGTTCCATATATGTCCTCTCTTTATCCTATAATTTCTAGAGTCCCCTATCCTCATTGGGGTATGAAGGATAAAGATAGAGTTCCACTCAACTTTCCTCATCCTCTTGATGTTGGGATAAATGGAGGGAGTTCGTTGTGATGGAGCTACACATCTTGTAAAGGGAGTTATAGAACATTTAATACAACTTGTTTGATGTATTTTGGGTTTTAAAGATATCTTTTTATAGTTATATTACTTTGATTCATATTTAATGTTTTTTTTGATTTAATTGAATGGAATGATCTTTAATTTTAACCGATCGGTGTGAAGTCTTGAGTGCATGACTTGTTTTGTTCCAATTAGAAAACAAAAGAACCCTTTTATTACCCACTTATTTTTTATTTAAATTTATTTTAAAGTTATTATACCATGCATGAGATCTAGACCTTGGCTATATGTTTGTTTTGTTAAGGTTTGGCTCAATGTACTTTGATGTAAAAGTATGGAAAGTAATCAGTATTTTGATTAATTTCAACCAAATACTTAATAAAACTCTAAATAATCTCGAAGAATGATAAAATTGAAATTTTTTGTAGCAAACTCACAATGAACCCATTTCCTCATATTTTCCAAAATCCACTTGGTTATTCAACTATTAAAATCATTAAATTAAGTTATTTTTGTTAATATTCTTTCAAAAAAACACCATATTTAATAGTTTTTATTACGAATACACACTCTAAACCTATAAAATATTCTTGATATATGACATATGGTCTTCTATATACTATATAATAATCATTAAATTTTAATAAATTTGACGTGTCATGAAAACACGATCAATTATTGGGAACATAGTTAATATTTTTTAGTGGATATTATCATGGAATAATAAATTATTGATAATGAGGATGAAAATTAAAATTCTATAGGGGAGGAGTTGATATAAATGTTTAGTTTGGGGAATCCCTTCAAGAACATGTCATATTGAGGGTAAAATACAAGTAGTGAAATGTAGCTGCGCATGACAAAAAAATAAGTGGAAATAAAATATGATCATTTAAAATAATACTTCATTAAATATTTTACATTTGAAAAAATTTTAAATATTTTAAATAATCTAAATATAATATAAGGGTTTCATCGGATTTAATGTTCTTTAACACTATATACATTCAAAAAATCATTGAAATTTTTTTTAAAGAATATTGAAATTGAAATTCTTAAGAAAACATTAAAATGATTCCTTTGAACCCAAGTAAAAAATACAAGTGTAACTTAAAATGTCATTGATAAATCATTTGAGTAATAAATATGAATTTTTTAAAACAATCTTGAAAAATATTGATGGGGAATAAAAATATACCTGATCAAAAAGTTAATAAGATAAGTTTTTATTTTAAAAATATATTTTTTGATTCAAGTTATAAAGAGAGGAATGTTTGGAATAAAATACTGAAACTCCTTAAATATCTATAGGATAAGAAAATATATTGATATTGATAAGGATATATGATAATATTCTTTCAATGAAAATAAGATCAATAAAAAAATGAAATTGTAAAATAAATTCTTACCTCTTTGTTAGCTTTAAAATTGTATCCCCTTGAAATAGTAAACCGTAATTGAAACAAAAATCATCATTAATAAATTGATATTCATGTTAAATATCTTAAATGGTCATCATATAAACCACATAAAATTAAATAGGTTCAAAATTCCAAATATGTCTCAATGTATTGAAAATTGAGTTGAAATCCCTTATAAAGATCATCTCATAGAATTGAGAATTAATAAATGCAGAAATTATGTGTGAAAAAATGTAAATATACACAAGATAAGTTTAAATACAACATAAAACAATCAATTTAAATTTCATGAATAATCCTGATATAACATACTAAATGATGTAGAAGTATAACTAGTGGATGTAACTTGAGGTAAGAAACTCCTTACCTCAAGTATGAATAATCATGTATGTTCCTTATATTTATGAATAATAAATTTATATTAGATATTTATAATATTAATAACCTTTATCATGTTTATTATTATTTTTTATTTATTTCTTTGTTATATCTTAATAACTTAATCCACTAAGTTTACATTGGGCGTTTTGATGATATTTTGTTCATATGTCTAAAATAACTTCCGTATGTTGTCTCTGGTAAAATATGTATTTATTACATAATATATAGAATAATAAGGAAAGAATTATCATTTATAGATATTAATTATACTTTTAATTCCAATCAACAAATATGGATATGAAAAATGAACTAAGTTATAGTCATGTAGGCGGTTGGTTGTACATACGCCCGAGTAATGATTCCATTTTTCAATGATCATGATTGAGGGAATTTAAGTGTTATTTTATCTTTTTAGATTTATAATTTTATCCTAAATACCATATTTTATAAATAAAATTATATATACTAGCCATGTGATGCGGGGATGGAAAATGAATCTCATAGTTTCGTGAAGGTATTAGTCCACACATACACATGAACGACTTTACAATTTTTGAAAGAATAGAAAGGTATGATAATTTGTGATATATTATAATTATAGAATAATAAATATTTCATTAATATTATATATATACCATAAATCCATCATTATATCCAATCTTGAGAGGTAGTGATGGACACTGAATTATGTCATTTCACAAGGTGGTTGTCCGTCGTAGAGATGAATGATGGTTCCATCTCCTATTTGATGAAAGAGGAGATAAATATAGGTTATTGCATTAAAATAATAAAATATAATTATATAGGATATATTTTTTGTATTTCATAATGATTTAATAATATTTTATGGAAGTGTAAGAATAAATAAATTGAAAATGCATGGTTAAGAACCATACATCTTGTTCAAGAAACCTCATTAGGTATATAACTAAATCCTTTCTATGATGGTTTTATGATAAATAAACGGAATATAGGTTATGTGAAGTTATTTAAGGAAGTTATTTCTTTCAGGTATTGGATTAATCAAAAGGATATTTAATAATGTAGAAGAGAGGAGAGGGGGTATCCTTTTAAATGTGGGAGAGATGACACACTTGGATTTTTTACATGTATAAAATATATTAAAGTATTAATCAAGGAAGAAGGCTCCAAAATAAACCATTTATCAATATTGGATGATATATGGTCTAAAAGGATCATAAAAATTAAACTATTAAAATTTTTATGTGATTTTATCCCATATCTCTTTAGTTTAACCCTCCAGTAAACTAGTTTTAACATTAACTATGGTAACATATTTTTAATATTTTTACTATTTATTTTGACCAAAAAATATGATTAACTTAATAAATAATAGAATCTATTTTGAGAGGGTATAGAACCTACCATTGGGACAAGCTTGTGAATGCATGGGAAATCCTAGATGAACAACCATGCGAAGGTGGAGAGATGATTTCACGATTAAGATGCTGGGGAGGAGAAGTGCCAAGTAGTTAGTCTAGGTTGTATGTAATGTTTGAAGCCTACAAGAAATGAATTCTTATAAGTCCAATGGTCCATGTAATACTTATACCAACGGGTCATGTAAGGGTTCCACCTCACACCTTTAAAGGTGGATTATCAAAAATCAATAAAAAATGAAGGCCTTCGGGCCATTGGAGAATTAATAAGGCATTAAAATGATTTCATATAACATTTCGTGGGTTTTTTACAAATTATTTATTGAAAAACATTCATTAAAAAAATTTATTTTCATTGTTCAATAAGGGGATCAAACTAACCAATAAATAAACATAACAAGATTAATAGATTGAAATGAGGTGATTTAGTTGTAGTGTATTTATACAAATAGAATAATGATATAATATAGTGTATATTATGTAGATATATATGAACTAGAAATAATTAAGATTTTATTTGATAGATAATAAACAATTACATAGTAAGAATAAATTATTTTTCTGTTAAGATCATTTTTTTGAGATGGATAATTGTATAATGATTGTGTGTCACTTATATTAACAAGAGGTTATTAAATATTTATTAACATAACCTTATTCATATAATAAACATTAAATTTATCCCCTAAAACCTCTCATATATCTATCCATTAAAGGATGTATTAAAAAATAAACATGATACATCATAAAGATGGTCGTCCACAAACACATTTCTTTCACAATTTTATTTTTCATAACAGAGAAGCGAAAAGGTAGTTATTTCTTATATAATCATTATAAAATCATATTTTAATATTAGAGATTATTATTCTATAATTAAATTTATATTTAATTATTTATTAATAAAATGCATCACAAAAAAATAGAAATGAGAAAGAGAGTTTAGGAATTTATAACTCACTTCTTGAATAATCTATATAATGAAGGGAGTTAATCTGTTAAGGGATAGTCTTTTGAGAAGACTGAAACATAATTAAGGTTTCTAGGATTTTTTAGATATCTTTTTATTGATTTTAATTAGAAAATATGGATCTATGGTGTGAGTGAATTTAAGGATGGGAAGTACCCTTTTCTAAGTGAACATGGTTTCCATTTTTGTAAATTCTAAAAACATTCCAATAATGGGTAGTCACTCCCAAGGAAAGTGGCACAAAATATTTGGAAATAATGGGGTGGGAAACAAATATGGTTTATCAAGACTCAATTTTTTCACACACATATTAAACATGTTTCAGTCACTTTATCCCTTTAATTATTAAATATTCCATTTTAGCTTTAACCACAACAACTAGTTTTTAACCATGGTTACATAATCTTTATTCCTAAAAATAATATGACCCTTTTAAGATAATTTAGAACATATGAATCTATATTTGAAATCAATTTTCTGGAAGTAAATTTCTAAAAGTGTTCAAAATTATTTTTAATATAATAAATGTATGATGTGTTAATTTTTTTTTGAAAAAAAATTTTACTTATGTTTTAAAATATCAATAATAAGTTTCTAAATTGTTACACCCATGATTTTAAGATATATATCTCTTCAAATAAATTTAATTTCTCAATAGTATTTGATACAAACAACCCTAAGACTAAATTAAAAGTAATATATATTGAAAATAATATGTTTTATGGATTTAGATAAATATAATATATTGATTAAGTAGTATCAATTTTTAGACAAGTCATTATATGATTCAAAAATATATTTTTTTTTCAAAAATAATTTTTGATGATTTTTGATAGAAAATAATATAATTAATTTATTATAATTTTTTAAAAATTATTTAAAAAATTAAATACATTTTCTATATAATCATTTTAAATTTATCTTATATGGATTTTTTATAATTTTAAAAAATGATTGATTTTTCAATAAATATTGAAAAATAATATTTTTTATTGAAAATTGTCTATTCATTTAGTGAATATACAAAGTTTAATTTAGTTTTAAAATGGATTTAAAACCAACATAAAGTAATTTATAAAATTTATAATCCAATTAATTTCAATTTAATTAATTTTGATATGGTATTTTGGTATAAAAACGTTCATACACAGGAAAAAAATTTCTGGAAAGTTGATCTTCATTATGTTTTGAGGTTTTGATTTTTAATTAAATCCATACAATTATGAAAAGATAAATTGATAAAATGAATTATATATTTGTAATAATTATGATTAATATTATATAATATGGTCAACATATTGTTTTCCAAACTTAATAGTAAAAACAATAAAAATTCATTAACATGGTTAATGTTAAAATGGGTTCACCGAGGGATTAATCTAAGACATAAGTGTATTATTACCAATTGAAAATGTATAAATAAAATTTTATGAACATATTTCATCATAATAATTCTTGTAAATTTAATATATATCCATTTTGAATCTTGTTTCCTTAATATTAAATTATTATATTTTAATCTTTTAGGAAATTCCAAGTGTTTACCCCCCCCCCCACTTATAAAAGGACACCCCACCTTCCTATTATTTAGAGAACATGGGCCATCTATAATGAAAAAAAACTATAAAAATATATTCTTAACTTTCATATCCTTGAAATAACCATTCTTGTATTCTTAAAATTCAATTTCAATGGTCTTTGAGAAAGTATCTAAAAGTGGCATACTGAAGAAGATTTAATCATCCCACCAAACCTAATTAAATGTATTTCTTATTTTACATACCCTAATTACATGGTAATATTAATAAAATAATACCTTCAATATATTCAATATTGGATAATTTTATTATGATATAACCTTCATTATTTTCATCTTTTCTATTGAATGGGAAGTGAATGTATCGTTTATGTGTATGTATGGACTACCACCTCCATACAAAGGTATAATTTTTTTTCCATAAAAATAAATCATTGATGATTATTATAACGTGTTAAATATTTATATATAATATTTATAATCTAATTATTCTTTTAAAAGTAAAATATCATATATACCTTCTACCCTTCCATTCTGTTGGAAAATGATATCATTGTTCAACATACATGTAGACTACCACCTCCATGAAGTGATGTGATTTGTTTTTCATTTTTTCATTAAATGGATGCTAATAAGGATAAATTTGATAAATATTTATATGATAAATATATATATATATATATTATCATTATTATTTATTTTGTATTTATCATTTACCTTTATTTCATTCCATAAGTAAAAAACTGAAAATAACGTTCATTCGTAGGTATGACCTAACATCTCCATAAATGGTGTAATTTATTTTTTCATGTTTAAATTTTATGAATGGATCAATCTCACTCTATATATATTTAACATATATTATATTTTATAATTATTTCTAATATATATATGATATAAAAATACTTAAAGTACATGGGCCAAGAATACACAACCGAAATTCTCAGGAAAAAATAGTTAACACCATAACTGATGATTTTAATAATTAATTATTAATAAATCAGTGTAAAATTTTATAAGAGGATTATATATAATATTATAATTATTTACATGTTTTTTATATAATTATGATAAATTTTATTTTATTATAAATTATGTTATAATTCATTGGAATTAATTTTATCTTAAGGTAAGAGATTTATGTTACAATATTATTGTTTGTAGATATTGTTTATGATTAAGTTTTTGATGATGAAATTTTATCATATATCTCTTAATAATCCAACCAATTTCCTTCTATTATAGTTATTTATGTAGATTACATGTTTTGCTTTCATTTTCCACTCTTTAAGAACTTAATATACAAAAAATAATGTTTTTATAGAGAACCAACATTATTTCTATCTTTGATTAAAAATAATTTTTTTCTATAGATATGTTTTATATAAATGTATGCATGAATGTTCTTTATATTATAAAATAAACTTTTTAATTCATTTTTACCCATGATACACTTTTTATTAAAAAAATAATTAGGACGTCCTTGACCTAGTTCACTCTTATGTAACCAAACATGGATGGCCACATGGCCTAAAGCTTTCCTTCCAATATGCCATAGGGTTAAAACTAACAGTGAGGGTATGTGGAGATATTGTGGGGATATTATACCCTCATGATCATATATTTTCACAATGGTACAATAATAATAATTATTAACAGATAAATCATAATAGGTAACCAATATTAGAAGTATATCATCCAGATAAATACTAACTGTAAAAAACATATAAAATTATATACAAAATGGTGATCGTGTCATGCTATACAAAATAAATGAACAAAATACCTAAAATTTATATCCAATATCATCACAATATATCTTAGTTCACTTCTTACACACTCGATACTAATACATGAATTCAAGAATCCACAGTAGGATGATTTCCTTTAGCCCTATATTCATCCATGAAGTATATCTTGGTAAAAATTTGTTACCTAAATATGGGGTGAGATATAATGAGTAGGAAGTCACCAATATTTTCTATAAAAAATCAATTAATTACATGAAAACTAGAGTAGTGTGATGTTATAACAATAATATTGTTGTAAATTTTAACGTAAAGAAACCCAATCTACAAACCATGTTGTGTTAAGAACATTATAAATGGTGAAGAACTATAAATGTATACCAGAATAATAAATTATACCTAGAATATTCCAAATCTATCAATCATCAGAGATATGAGGTCCATGAACCAAGGATATTGACCAATGAATACTCTTCTATTCTATGAATCACATCCATATAAAACTCAGTATAATGTAGAACTACATGGCTCAAGAGACCAAGGCCTATTTCCAATGGATATTCTTTGATTTCACAGAGCTCATCCATAGAAAACTTGATAATGAATTTAGTGGAACCAAATGATAAAGTGTTAGGTGGTACAATAAAGATAGATCCTAGGTAATAATCTTCGTTTTCAAACTTATGTAATTCATTGGTTCCATATTCTGATTTTTTTCCATACCACAATTTCAGTTCCATATTTAAGTATCCATCATAAGAACAATTTTCATAAGGTATGAAAGGGCCATGTTAGTGTCCATGCATTTTATCAATTTAAATCATAACATTTACTTCATTAATCAATTCACTTCCATGAGGTAAATAGAGGGGTGTGTAATGTCTATGGAACATTACCGACCATTTACATCAAATGCATAAGCCAATATAGTGTCCATATCATTTCATAATTCTAAATTAATCCATTTAATCAACCCTTTCATTTATAAATTATATGGTTCCATAATAGTTGTCTAACATTTAATGTTACATTTAAATTACAACATGGATTCCACTAATGGGTGGAAACCTCAACACACCCAAATTGACATCATAGTCATGGTCATTGAAACCAACCCACATCAAGTGGTGGTTAAGGTTGAGATCAATGGCCTCCAAACTTTTTAAAAAGATAATGAAACATCAAAAAATACTTTAAAACATTTAATTTAATGTAGTAGTCATTTTATAGGAAACTCCCTAAAGGTTTAACATGTGATAGTACAAAATTAGCTACATATATCATGATATTATATGAAATGTTATAGACCACATAACATAGTTGGGTAGTAGAATCCTCATCCGTTATCATCTTATAAATCAGGATATAATATAATAAATATGAGATAAAGTTTAATAACACGAAAACTGATCATATTAGATAACACTGATTAAGCATTCCATTTGGTGAAATGACTAATGAAAGGAAGAAAGATTAATGAATTACGTACCAATATGTATACAATGTGATAAGAAGAACATGAATATGAGTTTGAATGAGGGAGTTATCAAAATACCTAGGGGGAGAATAGGTAGAGAGTAACACATTGGTGAGAGGCTATTAAAAATATAAAAAGAATGGGGTGATAATGTCTTAAATAAAATGATGTTAAAAAATTTAATTTATACCTCATTAATGATGTTCATAGTTTAGTGACATAATTAGGATGGGTAGAAAAACTGATGAGTATCAACTCTAAAACCCCATGAAATAAATGTAACATAATACCCAAATAAATGAACATTAGTAGCATGTGTACTATATCATATCAATGAAATTAGGTAATATAGAAAACCTTCTAGCTCCCGAACTAATAGGTCATCACTTTTATATGTATCCTTAAAAGTGAGGGTAACCATGTAATGACCACAAATTTACCCATTATTTAAACCAAATAGATTCAATATTCCCATCTCAAAATACTTTTAATGAATATGGACACTATGAAATATAACACATATGATTTGGATGAGATAATTTCAATCCATGTGCATCAAATGACTCACTGTCCCTAAAAAACCCTCTCTATGAATAAATCCCCCCAAAACATAGATTGAAAATCATAATGAAAATATTCAAGAAAATGGTGGGGAAGGTTATTAGTTGTGGGATTATCCTAAAAATGGCTTCTTCATTGATTTTATGTGATACAATATGAAAAAAATTCAAGGGTGTCTTAGTGGGTCAAAGGGGATAAATATCACACAAATTCCTCAGTCATATAAATGTAACATTCAAAATTTCTATCGCTTTGAAGAAAGATACATGAAATGTTCTAGAAGATATAATATAGTCAATATTCCCTCTAGAAAAATAGAAATTTATGATGTTGAAAAAAACTAGAATCCTCACAAGTGTGGAAAGAAAATGTTGGAAAAAATTGAGGAGCACAAGTGTAAATAGGTGTCGAAAAAATAAATGAGTTTTAGGAAAATATTTTTAATGCATGGACTGATATCAAGAATCAATTAAATCATGATATCAAGAATCAATGTATGTAAAACAGGAATCATTTGATCAAACTGCCCAGGGATACAATTGGTATGCCTTTGACCATGTTTATTTAAAAAATACAATGACTTTCATGTGGGTTCAATAATTGACAAGAACTTTATTTTTTATTTTATTTCTGTTATTTAAGTTATTTGTTTTACATGGTGTTTCTTTGAAAAATAAAATATAAAAGAAAATAAATCACTTCCCTAAGTATGAGAAGATATCAATGGTAATGCTGCCTATATTTGATGAAGCTCCAGAAATAATTTACCTATAAAATATACATATGGATAGAACATACCAACATCATATCATAAAAATAACACCAAATATCATTAAAATGAAATAAAATATGTGGGAGGAAAAATAAGTGTACAAAAATTTTGGGAGCTACATAAAATGTTCCATACATTTCATGTTTATTTACTAAAAAATTTGATTAAATAAATAAATAAAGGAGAAGATAAAAACACGGGTTTCCTCCCTAGAAGCATTGTGTTTTACTTATTTAGAAAAATATATAGACAATGTTCAACCATCTTGGTCCATCAGCTCAGAATTCATCACCCACTTAAAAGAATTGGTGGTTGTGTCATAAATATCATGATGACGCTTGGCGAGATTAAGCACCTCAAGAGTTTACTGATCATGAATCTAGTATGGAAGGAATATAATTCATTCTCATCATGGTGGTGATCGATACTGAGCATGAATCTCTAATGAAAGATCCTCATGTTGTCACTCGAAATCAGCCAGATGCTGAGTCTCCCCTAATATGAGGTTAGATGGTGACGAAACAGGTGAATCAATGACCATAGAAGAGGCATAAGAGCAATAATTTTTTGTTTTAATTACACCCACACAGAGAGAGAGAGAGAGTAAAGATAAAGAGACCAAGGAATGTAGAAGTAGTCAGATTGACTCCTAATTTGCACTAAGTTTAATGTCTTCATCCATATTGATATCCTCCCATTGTAATTTTAATTCATTAATGACACCTATTGTATTAGAAGTGTGATAAATTTTGAGGCATTGACCATTAAACTTAAATAGAGGTATCTTACCATCATACATTTCAACAACACCTTGTGGATAAACAATTGTGATAGTGTAAGGACATGAAAAAATTGATTTTATCTTTCCTTTTATGTTATGATGTATTGAGTTGAAGAGTAGAACTTTTTCACCTCATGAATAATTTCTTTGTTTGTTCCATATTCCATGCCATTATCTACTTTTATATTTATAGATCAAACCATTTTAATATACTTCTATACTATTCTCATCTAATTAATTCATCTAAAAAACACTTCTCTTGGGTAATTTTGAAATCAATATTCATCTTCTTCACAGCATAATAAGATTTATGTTCTAGTTTTGCCCGGAGTTTTCATGACTGTCTGAAGACCAAGTGATTCCAGGACATTATAATAGGTGTATTGTATATATTCCTTTAATTTAAAAGTACATTGGTCATGTCTTTCAGCCCAATATTTCTGATATATACTCACAATTTTCTCTAAAATTCCCTTAATTTATCTGTTTGAAACATTATCTTGTCCATTGTTCTATGAATGGTATGGGGTGATCATGTAGTGGTGAAATCCATGGTGACTCAATAAATTCTGAAAAAACACATTATTGTAGTGGGTACCATGGTCACTAATGATGAGCCTTGGAATTCTGAACTGGGTAAAAATGTATTTCATTAAAAATATAATGAAAAATCAAGTAGTATTTTCCGTAGGTGCTTCAGCATCCACCCACTTTGACACATAGTCTATATAGAAAAGTATGTATGATTTTACAAAATACATAGTGAACAAACCTGTGAATTTGACTCCCCATATGTAAAAAATTTCAATGCCCATGATTGAATATTTTAGAATCTCACACTTCGAGCTTATACCCCCAGTTCTTTGGAATTTATCAAAACTCATGACAAGATCATGAATATCATGATGCATGGTAGGATAAAACAAACCACGTTATACAAATTTTCTAATTTTTCAATGAAATCCATTGTGTAATACAGCTTCTACAGCATGGAAAAAATTCAAAATACTATCAAATTCTTCTTCAAGAATGCATCTTTAAATCATTCCATCTGCACAGTCCTTGAAAATTAATAGATCATCCCAATATTAATGGATTGATTCATTCAAAAATATTCTTCTATTCTCTTTTAATAAATTTTGGTGTAACATGACTAAATCTATGTAGTTTATGAAATTGGAATACCAAGGTTTTATTGTCTCAGTGGCCTATAGTTGTTCATCAGGAAATGTTTTATTGATTAATTCCCCATTGTTTTCACTTGTTTCATGGTCTAGTAATGATAAAATATCTACAATGAAATTTTTAGTTCAATTTTTGTACGTGACTTCAACGCCAAATTTCTCAAGTAATAATATCCATCGAATGAGTCTGGGCTTCACATGTTTCTTGGTCATTAGATTCCAAAGGAAAGAGTGATCTGTATAGAAAATAAGTTTAGAGAATAACAGGTGAGATTGGAATTTATTTAAAAATCAGAAAACAACTAGAAACATTTTATATTGTTGTTGTGTAATTATGGTTAGCCTCATTCAAAGTGTGGGCAGAATAATATATTATTAAAAAGATTCTTTCTTGCCTTTGTCCCAAAGAAAGAACGACTTCATAGTTTCTAACATCACACATTAACTCAAATGGATGGTCCCAATATAGTGAAATCATTATCATTTCTTCAACCAGACTTTCCCATTACAATTAAAATGATTCTTGACATTCAGTCCCAAAGTGTAATGTGACATATTTTCCCAAAAGAGTGGTAAGGGGGTAGGTAATAACAGAAAAATCTTTGATGAAAAATCGGTCGAATCCAACATACCCAAGAAAACCTTGAATTAAACCAATGTAGGAATGGGTAGCTCAAATATTATTCCGATCATGGAGGTTGCAACTTCAATTCTACTATCCCACTTTGTACTATGAAGTGAAATTCTTCCAAGTTGAGCACCAGATAATTTTTTTCACGTTTCACCAAAACCTTATCCAAATATTCCAGAAAATCATCAAAAAATCCCCAAATATAGATAAGTCATCCATGAATATTTCCAAGAACCCTTAAATCATGTCATGGAATATTGCCATAATGAATCATTGAAATGTGTATGGGGAATTGCTCATTCTAAAATGCATTCACTGATAAACAAATATACAATATGACCAAGTTAACACAAATTTCTATTGATATTCTAGTGTAACCACTATTTGATTATACCCTGAGTATTCGTCAACAAAACCATAATAATATCATCTTTCTAATCATTCAAGTATTTGATCAATAAAGGGTAATGGAAAGTTATCCTTTCTGGTGGCATCATTCAATTTTTTATAATCAATGCAATCCTTCCATCTAGTCACTCTTATTGTGGTTATAAAATCTACTTTATTATTCTCAACAACTATGGTCCCACCCTTTATAAGTACCAATTGAAATGGGACAACCCACTAAATATCAAAGATTGGAAATATTAATATAGCATCAAGAAGTTTAATGAATTATTTCTTGACTAATCCATTCATTGGAGGTATTAAGTATCTTTGTGGCTACCTAAAAGGTTTTAAATTATCATCCATATGTATTCTATGAGTTCAGATGGTAGGACTCATACCTTTTAAATCAGTAATCATCCATCAAATTAATATCTTACTTTGTGACATGACATTGAGAAATTTTATTTATTTTTCTCTTGAAATATTATAATTTATTTTGATTAGAAAGGTGTTTAAATCTCCCAATTTGATATACATTATATTTTTGGGAAGGGGATTAAGCTCAAGTGTTGAAGGATTTTCATGTGATGGAGTTAATGAGATGAAATCTTATCTATTCAAAGGCTTGGGTATTTTTATTTGGAATTATACTCCGTTGATTGATTCAATTAACTCCTCATCTTCATTTTGTAAATCCTTGAGATTTGGTTCATCCCTTACTAACTCGTCCAATTATTCAACTATTTCCTAGAAATGATTGTAAGATGAAGAGGGTTTTTTATAGCCTTTAGGGCATCAATTGTTATTTTTTCATCCCAAATTATAAAATTTAATTTTCAATCTTGGACATCAACAAAAAATCATCGTGTTGTTAATAAAAGTATCCCACGAATGAGCGGGTTTTTCTTATCTTCTTCTATATCGATAAAAATGAAATTAGTAGGGAAGCAATGTCCATCAACCTTGACGAGTACGTCCTCTATAGTTACTTGAGTATGATTCACTGATTGGTCTTTAATTTTCAAGGTGACCCTCATTGGATTTAATTCTATGATACCATGTTATTCAAGGACTCTGGATGGCATGAGGTTTACCCTAGCTCTATGGTCGCACAAAGCTCTTCCATATTAACATCCTCCAATATTGAAAGGAATAGTGAAACTTCTAGGGTCTCTTAGTTTTGGAAGTATGGATCTCCTTATGACTGCTAAACATTCATAATTCATTATTATTGTTCCCACATCATCTAGTTTTCTTATTTATTTATAGAATCTCCTTGATAAATTTTTCATAATGGTTCATTTATGTAATGTATTCTATAAAAGGAATATTTATGTTAAGATTAATAAAAATTTCCATTATTTTCACAAATTGATCATCTAACTTTCCCTGCTTCAATATTTTTGGAAATTTCATAGGTGGTGTGTGAGATTTCACTCTTCTATTGAGTGCTTCATTTTCCTTTTATTTTATTTCATTTTCTATTTTTGAATGTTTGTTTTGATCTTTGTCCTCTTTATCTTTAACTTGAATTAAATTTTCTATTGAGTCACCATTTTCAGTGGAAAGTGTGTGTGCCTCATCATTAGGTGGATAATTAGGCTATTGGAACTCTGTAAACTATGTGCCACTTAGTAATGTGGTAGTTTTTTCCTCTTCTCTTGGGTTAACTCTTGTGTTATTGTGAAGAGTACCCTGTTGTCAGTTTTGTATTTGTGAGACTAACTAACTATCTTTATTTCCAATTTTTTGCATGGATTCCTAAAATAATTGGGTTGTTATCTCTTGTGAGACAATATTTTATTTATTATACATCATTAATATTTCTCTAGTTTTCCCCAATCTTTTTGACCTGGCATTACAGTAAAGGTATAGTCGGTTGTTTTCTTTTTCTCCTTATACTATTGTTGGTGAAGAAATGGTGTTCATTATTTCTGTTTTGATCCTTGACCACTTGATTTTATGTTGGGTCTGAAATTATGTTGAGTAGGGAACCCAGAGGACCTATGTTTTGGTTTATTGGCTGAGTAGCCATTAGTTCCATCCAACAATGATTTTGGTTATTTTTGGCTAGTATGTGTGGTAATTGTTTCCATAGTTTCCTTTATTGTAACTAGAAAAGTTAGCATTAGAAATATAGTTCTCAAATGTGTTATATGGACACATGGGATAATCATGAGGACCACCATAGTGTGGATGGTGTACGACATGAACTACATGGACTGAAACTGAATTAAGTGGACTCCTTGATAGGTTATAAATATTCCTATTGAGAGATTCAATTTGTGGAACCATGAATATGTGAGAATCAACTCGATTCACTCTTTCTTTTCTTCTTGAAAAATTATATGGCCATTGGAAATTTCATTCTTCTATATTTTGAATTAGCATGTACAAATATTTAGGATCCATTTCCATGAACTCATTTCCAGTAACTATGTTGATTTCCAACTTAATCTCAATTTTTAGTCCATAGTATAAATATTGAAACTTATTTTCCAACATCATTTCATGATGAGGAAAATTCCTTAACAAGGACTTGAATCTTTCGCAACCTTCTCTTAATGATTTGTTTTCAATTTGGTAAAAGGAGTTGAGGTATCTCTTATTATTCAAATATTGTGTATTCATTTAATACTAATCAAAAATTTTATTCTCATTACTTCCCATGTGAAGAATGTATTTGGGTCAAGACATTCTTGTCAGTATTTAGCATTCCCTTGAAATGAGAATGGAAATAGTCACAAAATCAATGCACCATCGATCACCCCATTATATTTAAATGTGTCGCATAATTGGAGAAATCTGTTCACATGTATATAAGGTTCTTCACTACTCAATCCATGAAATTGTACATGTTGTTGGACCAGGTTGATCATCAATGGATTCAATTCAAAATGTGTCACTTGAATTCTTGGTTGGTCTATGCTTGTGCTAACTCTTACTATGTTGGGTCTCAATTATTGTCTCATCGTATTTCAATGCCTTTGATTATTATTGTAGTTTTGAAAGAGGGTGTTGAATTTTCCATTGGGATGTGTTGGAATGTGAGTCTCAATTCTTTCCTCCCACTGATTCATTTGATTTTCTAAAGAGCTACTAATAGAACCTTTCCCTTTTCTTTTATATTCTTGTTCATGATCAAGAGGTGGGTCATTTTTGGAAAGACCTGAATTTTGAGTGTTTACCATCTAGACGAACTCTTCCTAAATAAATGTCTACATTATAATTTTATTAAATATAGATGTGCACATTCTCCCGATAAATAGCTCCAAGAATTTAGTATGTGTATCATAGCACATCTAATTTGAAAATTTTTATAACCAAATGGATACCATAAATGTGGAGAGCAGGGTCGAACCACAGAGTTCATGGAATCTAGTTCACTAAAAAATTCTCTTTTGATAATGTTCAGATGAGCACATAGTTTAGGGAATTTATAATTTTTACAAAAATTATTTTAATACAACTAAAACTGATAAAGTGAAATATATAAATTAAATTATAATTAAAAATGATGATGAACTCTAAATAAAACAATTGTGTCCAAAATGTTGAAATCATAATCAAACTACAATATACCCATACAAAATATTATTTTATGTGATTAAATATTTATTCTTCCTAATTATCACCAGTTCTGAATTTATAAATCCTTTTTAGTGGATTATTTTTTTAATCTCCAAATTTATTTAATGTCTCATTCTATGGTGTTATAAATATATAAATAGATGCATTCAAGCACTAAAATGAATTTTAAAATGATGTAGCCTATCCCTCACAAAGTTGGACCACCAATTTGAAGTATAATCATTCAAAATGGCAATCCTTCTTTTTATTTTCGAATCGAATACGAATCAAAAATGCTAGTTTTAATTTTAAAAAATTAATTTGGTAATAATATAATTGAAGATAATAAAAATCCAAATGAAAATAAATTCAATTAACAATTAACCATAGGCAAAAAGAATTACATGGTATGCACAAAAAATTTAATTACCCTGTTAACACCCTAACAGAAAGAAATTTACCTCAACATCATGAATGAAAAAATAAAAATGGGGATAAAATAATAAATCATGAAAATCACAACCACGTTACTAAAAAATGGTTTTATCACTCTGCACTCTTGTCATGCGAATAAATGTGCAATTCATCCATCTTTGAATGAAAGATATCACTCTGCAGGAGATTAATTCAAGAGAACACACCGACGGAGGTCCGCATTGGGTTGCTGCTAATTAGGTGAAAGAGAGACTGCCTGTGTGGTTGAAGGAGGCGCTGGCTTGTGTGGTTCATGTAGCTAATATAGTTTCTTTGACCTAGATGGGTGTAGTGGGGGGGGGGGGGGGGCTGGTTGGACATGGTGAGGTGGGTCCGACTGGGGTAGGGGGAGCAGGGTGGGGGTCCAACAGTTTAGGGAGAGGTCTGTTCGGTGGGGGTTGGGCGAGAGGGAGTGGGGTGGGGGTATGATGGGGGAATGGGGATAAATATAGTGGGAATGAGGGAGGTAGGGGAGGTGGAGGTGGGAGGGGAAGGCCGGGGGTGGGGGCGATGAAAGGGGGAGCAAGGTAGGACATGGGTAGTAGGGAGAGAGGTGGGGGAGCAGGAGCGATTGGGGAGAGGGGTGGGGTAGGCGGTCATGTGAGGGAAAAGGGGGAGTGGATGGAGGATAGGGGGAAGTTTGGGAGTAGGTCAATGGGAGAGGTTAGTTTGATAGGTGGAGGAAAAAATTCTAAACCAATAAAAATTCAAATTCAAAAAAAAATTCAAGACATAAATTTTAAATTCAAAATTAAAATTATCTAATTATCTAAAAGTTAGAAAATAATAATAAAAAATGAAATAAATATTAAATATAATAATAATAATTATTATTATATAAATATATATTATATTGAAAAATTAAATTAATATAATTATTTAATAAAAGAAGTAAAATAACTAATATTAATGAAACTACTAAAAATAATAAAACAATAAAAATTTATAATGTTAAAATTAATGAAATCATAAAAAACTAATATTAATATAAAATTAACTAAAAACTATAAAAATAACCAGTATATTAATAAACTAAAAAAAGAACCTAAAAACAAAAGAAGCAGATAAAAAATTAATTAAAAATAAATGTACAATTTATAAAAAATGTTAGTGTAATCCATGAACATAAATAATCCAAAACAATAATAATAATAAACACTATTAATCATATGCACCACCCAATGGTGAAATCAATACAAATATATAAGAACAAACTAGAATAATAAGTCTTATCCTTGGTAACTCATCTTTTCCTTACATGAGGGTTAGCTACTCCATGGAACATTCTAATTATCAAATCCCAACAAATTCTTAGTCTCATATTTACCAACCCAATGTAATAATACCAAAAGAAAAACATTATTCAATACAAATTTGTTTTGTCATGAACATGGTTCACTCATATGTAACCAAACCCAGTTGTCCACATGGTCTCAAGTGTGGATCTCTATATATCAGGGGCCACCGACTAATAGCAAGGATCTATAGAGATGTAATGGGGAGACTGTACCCTTATGACCAGAGTGTAGCACAATGATATAATAATAATAATTAATAACAGAAGCATAATAGATAACCAAAAGTGGATGTTAATCAACTAGATTAATACTAACAGTCATCAATATATATAATTATATTAAAAATTATGATCTTGACATTCTATATAAAATAATAATAAAAGACCGAAAACTATCTATAATGGAATCTTGAGCACAAGCTCGGTCCTCTACTCCTATATTGTATCCTAGTTTAGGAAATCAGGATTCCAGAGTGGGATGATTTCTCTTTCCCCCACATGAATCCATTAAGTCTATTTGGGTACCAATCAGAAACCCAAATGGGGTGAGATATATAATTAGTAATCCACCACCAACAGTTTCTATAAAAAATATATTCTGTGTATATAAGTTGTAGTAGTATGCATGTATAAAAGTAATAGAGTTGTATGTGATAATTTAATGCATCACAATCTAAAGTATATGTTGTGTTAAGCAGTCTATAAATGATGAAAAATTAAAACATAATACCTATGTAATTAATCAAAAATAAAATATTCCAAATGTATCAATTATCAAAACTATTAGTGCTACCACCCCAGTCCATTGACAAAGGTTTCCTCTTCGAGTATGTTGGCCTCATCTATAGAAAAATCGATATAATGAAGACCTAAATGGGCCAAAAAATCAAGGCCCATGCTCGATGAATCCTCTTGCAGTCCTCAAAGCTCATCAATATAAAACTAGGTAAAGAAATCATTGGATCCCAATAAACAAATATGTGGTGGTCCAACTAATCTATATATAAGGTAATAATCTTAGGAATCCAATATAAGGAAATATTTTGTTCCATACCACAATATCAGTGTCATACCATGAAGTTGGTGTCATACCAAAGTGTCCAACATTGGAAAATTTTGTATAATATATCAAGGGAATCTATTAGTGTCCATAAATTTTTATCAATTTAAATCATAACATTCAATTCATTAATCAATTCACTTCTAGGTGATAAAATAAAGGCCATGTTAATATCCATGACACATCACAACCCATTTACATTAAATGCATAATCCAAGAGATTATCTATATAATTTCATAATTCCAAATTAATCCATTTCATCATCAATTTCATTTAAAAATTAAAAGGTTTCATAAGAGGTATTTGATCTTTAAGGTTTCATTTTAACACATACACAACATCTAGTCCTGGGTGGAAATCTTCACATACCCAAAGGGGAGGCATTGTCAAAAAAGTTAAAATGAACCCACATTAATGGGTGGTTCAAGTTGATTTTAGTGAAATCTAATCATGTCAAATTGTAAAGAGTAAATAAAAAAATGTTTTAAAACATTTAATTTATGTTATTAACAATTTTAGAAGCATCTCCCAGAAGGTCTGTCATGTGAAACTATGACGCGAGCTATAAACATCAATACAATAAGGGAAAAGGTATTCATAACCTATATTATATGTGTAATAGAATCTTCATATATTATCAGTCTATAAATTTGGTTATAATGGAATAAATTGAAGAAAAATATGAATAACCTGAAAATAGGGAATATTAGCTCACATAGATTTAGTATTCTATAGGAAAAATAGCTATAGAAATGAATGAAAAGGATTGAATAGATTATTGATGAGGATATAACATGATATATGACACATGAAGACAAGCTCAAATGAGGGTGTAATCAAAATAACTTGGTGGATAATAGGTATATAGACAAATATGGGGGAGTAGCTACGCAAAATGGGAGGAGAAAGGGATGAGAAAGAATTAATTGAAAGGAGGGGAAAAGGTTATTTCAACATATTAAAAGAGGATCATGGTTTGGTCACATAGATAGTATAACTATACGATACCCTTTCATAAGTAATATACAAGGTGGAAAACCACTCACATGACTATGAACATAGTTATAAAAAACAATCTTTACTCATGTGTGCTCACTATCCAAAACCTCAGTCCCCTTGCACAGTTAGATGCACAATTAGAAAAATTGTTTGATAATCATGAATTTGAGCTGATAAAAGAGGATTCACTATTTCACAAGGCCTTAAATCCCCCCTCACATAGTTTTTCAAATCATTCCCCTATTTATAAGGCCACACAATCGAGTTTCATGGTCACTACAAACTGTGTTCCAACCATGCATCCTTACCTATTTTTTCAAAAACCGAAGCACCGTGCTTCAAACAATCCATCGATGCCCTTAAAACCTTTATGAAGTCACTATTAATTTATAATTAGATAATATGAGAGGTTTTAATAGTAATTTTAAGTATTAATACCTCTATAAAAATGAGAAACATTAGTGTTTATTTTTGAATATAGTACTTTTGAATTTTTACAAAAAAACGTCAAAGGAATGTTTGTTTTAATGCATATGGAATGAATGGAATATCCTAATAATATGAACACTCAATTAATTAAATCTTCTTCTACATTCCAATGTTCTATTCGAAGAAAATGATTTCCTTAAAATTTTATAATTTTTTAGATTTTAAATAAGTGATTTCAATTTTAAATGTATATTTTCTTCAATAAATGTTACCGAGATATTTTAAATGAAATTTTTATCTACGATAAAATACTTTGATGTTAATTATACTTTATTGGGTATATGATCCAATCATAACGTCACTTTAATTCTTTCTATTGTTTATGATGGTGATTATTTAAAAATAATTATATGAAACTCATTTATTTCCCATGGGATAATTATATTATGATGAAACTTTTATGGAACTCATTTCTTTTCCATGGGTTATTCTATGATGATATGATCACAGTTTTATGAAACACATTTAATTTCCTTGGGTTATATAGTGATTAATGTTTTATGATCATATGGTACCCCTTTGTATGATTTTTATTATGTAAAGGGTGGGATTGGAATTATATATCCATATAGTGTATTTGGTAAATATGGATATCTCATGAGATAATAAAGAAAGAAATGGGGAGTGAAATCAATTTAGTAATGGACTCTATCCAATATGATTTTTTAGGGAGTGAACCTTAACTAATAATATGATAGAATGGGGAGTGAACCCAGAAAACAAGGATTGTCCTGACAGTGATCCCTGACTACGGAAACGATTTTTTATGCTTATATATATGCTAGAAACTATTATCTTATGACAATGTTATACTCTCTCGGATCATGTTCTTTAATTTTTTTATGATTCATGAATCATGAACTGTCATGCATTATTTCATGACTTGGGATTATGACCTATTATATGATGGGTATGGTTTTCAAAATTTTATCTCATGTTCTTATAACCTTATGATCATGTCATTATTAAGTGATCATTGATATCTCTTTTCATTACCCTTGTTGAGAATCTAAACTCACCCTTTCTTATGCTTCCCTTCCCTAGGTTATAAAGAAAGAATTTAAGAATGACATGTCTAAAAATGGAGCTAGTTATAAAGAACATAGTGGGATATGATAAAGATCTATTTTGAACAAGTTGTTTATATATAAAATTTTCCAAAGAAACCAAAGCTATATTATTATGGGATGGAATGTAAGTTTATTTATTGAATATTCATCTAATAAGATTAAATATTTATTTATGAAAAATATGGGTTGCTATAGATGGCATCATGGGTAGGTTTAGTTAGACATTAAAAATTATTATTATATAACTTTGGTGAAAACCCTATGGACAAGACCTTTTATAGGATAACAACATAATGTTATGGTAAGGAAGATATTAAGTGGGTTTTCTATAAATAAATTTTTAATAGGGTACTACAATTGGATATTGTTTTGGAATAGATGCACTTAGGTGTAATAATACTAGAAAGTGTTGATCAAGTATATCACGATCATCATTATGGTATAAAATGTGTCTACACTTACTATAAACTTTTTTTGATACTCCTAAGGGATTTTATTAGGTTTAACACATTTTCATTATGAATTATTTTGAAATATTTTTAGAGATGATGAACATTAATGGCCAAGAATAAACTAAAGTTGACATCGATTGAAATTAAAATTTCATTATTTTAAAATAATACAAATGATTTTTCATGGTAATGTGGTTTACAGTATGATCAATTTTTCATACACTAATATTTTTTGATTTTTTCAATGGATGGAATTTGAAGCAACTATGTTAATGATAAGTGTGATAGAAAATGAAATGAATTCCCTCCCAAGAAACCAGATGTTATGGGATATTTAATGAATTTTTTTATTAAAATTATTATACAATATCCTAATGTTAAGAATTTTGTTGATATTAAAAATAGTAAATGGAAGGAACAATTAATTATTGATACCTTTTTCAGAAATATTCCAATTTTTTGTGGGTATTTTCATCCACTAGTTGTTGAGAAATTTATTAGTACCCAAAAAATGATATTTTCCAATCTACATTTTTCAAAATATGAAATATGTATTTTAGTTTTTTATTGGTTGGGAGGAGAATTTGATCAACAATGAACTCCCATATAGAATGTAAGTAAATGGAATGAAATTTTCTTCCTGGAGTGGGATGAGTTTAGGATATTTTTTTTCAAAAATTACATTACTTGTACTCTTTGTATGAAAATGGGGAAGGAATTCTTAAGATAAATCAGATGGTAAATATATTTTCACCTATGAGGAAAATTTTACATGACTTTTATGGTGTGATTCTGGTAATATCATCCAACTTGAATATAATATTTAATGATTCTTTAATACATTAAATCTAGGTCTCTCAAGAGACTCAGTCATAAGAGACTTCAATAGATATGAATAAATCATTTGATGTTCTTTCAAGGTGTAAATGGATATTGGATTTACCCATCAATAACATGGTTTTATAAGATAATAAAGAGAGAATTAAAAGTCAATTATATTAAGAAAAAACCATGTATAGAAAAAGAATAGATTTTCTTTATGCACTAATCATGGAAGGAATCATGGAGGAAATTTTATTATGGGGATTGGGAAATTATTTCTCTATGTAAAAGAAGGTCATTATGAAATCAAATGATGATTTTACGGGAAGAATAAATTAGATAATGATGGAGAGATAGTAACGTAGAATAAACCACCCACAATATAGTGTTTCAAATTATAGGTGTATGGGAATTCTACTAACTATGGATCAAATACAATAGTTAATTATGATGATTGACATTAGCAACTTCTTAGTCATTGAGGTAAAGGGAAATCACACCTGATTATTATTGTTAATTTAGGGTATAATAATGAAGCAGTGAAAGGTATACCTATCATCCACTCTAGAACTAGTAGTGTATTATTTTATTTTCGTTTTACCCACTCATTTATATATGAAGAGTTTTCTTAGTGTATCACAATTTCAGATCAATGATGAGATGTTGAATTATTAGTTAAAACACACAATGTTACAATGATCACATATCATGTCTATGATACTTCTATGATTAATGTTTGTGGTAACATCCATAATAAAAACCTCATTATTCTCCCTATAGTGGAATTTGATGTTATATGAATAATGTATTCACATTGATTACATAAATCTCACATTAATTGTTGAGGAAGGGAATTCATGTTTTATTTTATAAACCAACATATGATCATCTTTCAATGAGATGATAAATATGAACATCTAACAGAAATTTCCTCAATTGTATGGGTATTGATTCCCATAAAGAAGGTTTTTTTATCTCATATGGTTGGGGATAAAATAATTATTGAATTTATGCATTTTTTAGGAGATTTTGTTTGACATTTTTCAGGAAGAGTTTCCTAGTCTTCCTCTAAATTATAAATATGAGTTTTCAATATAACTCATAGATAGTTTTACAAATTTTTAAAGGCTCAATATAGAATGAACCATATTGCGTTGTAAGCATTGATAATGAAAATAAGATATAATCTTGATAAGATATTAATTTGGACAAGTGCATCACTATAGGGTACACCTGTTCTTTTTTTTATAAAGAACGTTAGATCAATGTGACTCTACATTTATTATCTGGAACCAAATCAGATTGCAATCAATAATATGTATCAGATTCCATGTATTGATGATTTTTTCAATCAAATACAGGGAGGTAAATATTTTTATATGTTTGATATTTGATATGGATTTTATCAGTTTGGGGTCCAAAGAGAAGTCATACGCATAATAGACTTTCTTATAAGGTATGGACTCTATAAATTTAAAGTGATTTCATTTGGTCTTACTAATTCCCCTTCTAACCTCATGAATTTGAATAATGAAGTATTTAGAGATTACCTTAATCGGTTTGTGGTAATATCTATAGATGAAATTACTATATATTAAAATACTGTAGAAGAGATTTTAGATTAATGATGGATTGTACTAAATACCCTAATGAAGAAGATTTTGTATTCAGAATTTTCCATGTGTGGATTTTGGACTAAAAAAGTGTCATTTAGGTATCATATAATTTCAATATAGCTAATATTGGTGGATAAAATAATGAATGAAGTTATTGAATGTTGGGAAAGACAGCTACTATGATTAAGATCCATAATTTTTACTTGGTTTGGATAGATATAATTGAAGCATTGTGGAGATTTTCTCACAGGTGTCTAATTCAGTCACCATGTTAACTCGGAAGGAAGACACATTCTTTAAACTAGTGAATGTTAAAAAAAACCATGAAACAGAAGAGATGGTTTAGTTAGTAAAATTTTCCTTATACTTCCCTACAGTGGATAAGGGTCTAGGATGTTTTATTATGGACAATGATACGGTCAAATCTTATCCCACATGACAAATGAAGGTGAATGAAAAACATTACCCTGCTCATGGTTTGGAGTCAGCTATGATTTGTTTCCTTAATGGTATGGATGCATTATATTTATAAATAATGTTGTGATATATATGATGATCATAAAATTTTAAAGAATATATTCACTCTGAAATAGTTGAATATAAACCATAGAATATGGTTTTAATTGATTAATAATTATGACTGATCAATACATTTCCAACCTGGGAATGTGAACAAGGTGGTAAATACATTGAGTTGAAAGGATTGATAAATCTTATCTACAATGAGGATAAAAAAACATCCAATATTTATTAATTTGAAAAGGATGTATCTTAAGATATTTATGTATGGGGAGAAATATTATGTTGTTCAAATGAGTGTTCAACCATCTACCTAAGAATATATTAAAGAGTTTCTGAAGAAATGTGTTGAGTTGCCAAAGAAGGTATGAAATGTTCTTGAGATCAGCCATTATAATTTTGTAATTAGAAGGTTGCATAAATGTATATGAGTCTTATCCATAAAATATTTAGAGGAGTTATTAGATAAAGCTCATGGTTCATCATTCTATATTCTTCCTAGAAGTATGAAGATATATAGTGATCTGAAATTGTATTTATGGTGGGACAACATGAAGAGTGATATTATAAAGTATGTATCTTAGTGCATGATATGATAATATCATAATTGTAAGAGAAAGAAGTTTAATGGGTTGATAAAACCATTACTGATAACAGAATTGAAATGGGAAAATAGCCCCACAGATCTTATAGGTAGACTCCCCTGAACATCTAATGGCAATAATGCAATTTTGGTTGTAGTTGATCACCTTAAAATTTCAACAAACTTCATTTCCATTAGATAATATTTCTCTCTTGATAATATTTTCAGATTATAAGTTAAGTAAGTGGTAAGGATACATGGAGTACTATATTCTACTATATATGACTTAGATTAGAGTTTTATCTAAAAATTATGGAGAAACATTCTATAAGATCTAGATTTAGAGTCATGTTTCATAACTGTTTATCATCCTTAGAGAGATAGACAATATAATAGAACCATTAAAACTATGGAGGATATACTGATGTATTTTTATATGGTTTTTTAATATGATTGTGATCAACACCTTCATCATATAAAATTCTCTTCTAACTATAACCTTCACTTGAGTATGTATATGTCTCCTCCTGAATCTATCTATGTAAATAAGTGTAGAACACCAATTTTCTTTTATGTAGTTATAGAAAAAAATCAATTGGCCCTATGTTGGCTATGGAAATGGATGAGAATATCACATCCATTCAATAGCACATGAATGAATCTCAGAGTTGAACAAAAGTTATACTGACAATCATTATTGAAATATCGAATTTGAAGTTAGTGATAAGTTATTCATGTGAATTTATCCATGGAATAATTTTATGGAATTCAAAAATAATGGAAAGATAAACCCTAGGTATATTGGCCACTCAGAGATTCTTTATCGAGTAGGGATGGTAGCTTATCTCTTGAAACTTCCAAATATTATCTCTCAAGTTCAAGATATATTCCTTATATCTCCCTTAAAAAACTATATACCTAATACATCGCATATATTGAACATAGATGTTGTACCACATGATCAAGATCCTTCTTATAAATAATATCTAATATAAATCATGGATCGTAGAGATGAAGTGGTATAGAACAAGACTACTCACCTGGTTTATGATGAAATAAAGAATAAAAAATTCAATAAAGCTATATGGGAACCTAATTATGTGATGAAACATGTATATCCACATTTTTTTTGTATTGGAGTGGTGAAAATTTGACGGTGAAATTCATTTTATGGGTTTATAATGTAACACCATGAGATTTTAGGATGTGTTTGCATTCAAATAAATTTAATTTCTCAATAAATTATGATTCAAACAAACCTGACTCTAAATGAAAATTGATATAGTTTGAAGAAAATTTTTTTAGTGATTTTATATAAATCAAATATATTGATTAAAAGTACTCGGTTTTTAGTAAAGTCATTATGTTTTTTAAAAATACAATTTTCTTAAAAATGGTTTTTATTTTATTTTTTGAGAAAATAATTTAATTAATTTCTTCCAATTTTAGAAAATTTAAATGAAAAAATTAACTGTTTTTTAAATCATAATTTCAAAATTATCATTGAGTTAATTTTTGATTATTTTCTGAAAAGATTGAGTTATCGATGAATATTTAAAACTCTTGATTTTTATTAAAAACTACAATTTCATTTACATAATTTGAAAAGATATAATTTGTTTTAATATTGTTTAAAAACATCATAGGTTTAATTATAATATTAATAAACCAATTAAGTTTATCTGTATAAATGTTTTATGTTATTTTGGTATAAATACATTTTATACTTAAATTTTTTTAGAAAACCAATTTTCATTGTGTCTTCCAGGATTAAGTTTAAATTAAATTCTAACACATATGCGATTTAAAATTTATAAAATTAGTTAAATATTTTTAACCATCATAATTTATATTATATAATAATTTAAACATAATTTTTAGTCAAAATTAATAGTAAAAATATTAAAAAATCATTATAGTTTGTTAAGGATAAAACAAGTTTTTGTGGGAGTTAAACCAAGAGGAAAAGTGAATGTTTTCAAATTATTTTTAGATAAATACTATTTTATGAACATATTTCAACATTATAAAATCCCATCACTGAATATCAATCCATTTTGAATAATTTTTCTTGATTATGGAATTATTATATTTTAATATTTGAAAAAAATTATAAGTGTTACCTCACCCCACCTATAAAAGGAAACCCATCATTTCTCTAATTTATACTAAATTGGGCTATAGAGATTGACCAAAACTTATCCAATAACCATCTTATCTCCCCTATCAATTAATATTTGGTGTTTGGCTTCATAAAATTCCATTCAAAGGGTTCTTATGAAAGGATCTAAAGGAGGCCTACTGAAGAAGAGGTATTCATCCTACCCGACCTATTTAAATTTATTTGTTCCTATAACTCATTTAGTTCCATGGTAATAATTATAAATTAATAAATTAAGTATCCAAAATATTATTAAATGTTATTATGATTTTAGAACCACCATTATTGACCCTATTTTCCATCAAATTGGAAGTGAATGTTTCGTTTGTACGTACAAAGCGCTTCAATTCATTTCCCAACACTATCTTTCATGGATGGTTATTATTATGGGGTTAATGTTCATATATGATATTTATGATATATTTATGATTATGGAATTATAATATCATATCTATCTTATTACCTTTTATCGTTTGGAAAACAATAACATCTCTCGTGCGTACATGTGGACAATCACCTCCATAATGCTATGTGATTATTTTCATTTTCTCCTTACATGTATGGTAATAAGGATTGAATTATAAAATATATATGATATAATAATTATTATTTAAATCGGTAATATTATTTTCCTTTCTTTTATTCCATCCATTGAATAGTGAAAACAACAATCATGCATACAAATGGCTTACCATCTCTATAGATGATGTAATTCATTTTTCTGTCTCTAAATTTTACTAATGACCCCAAATATGTATATAATGGGAATATATGATATTTATTCAATGATTATAATAATATACCTTATGGAACCAAGATCAAAGTAAACATACTAGAACTACCTAATCAAAATTATCATGGAAGATGAAATAGTTAACACCCATAAATGATGGTTTTAATAATGAATTATTAATAAATGGGTGTTTAAATGTTATAAGTGAATCATATGTGATATTATAATTTAATAATTTAATATTATATAGAATTATAATTGATTTATATGTTTAATATCAAAGGTTATAGTACTTTTTATGTAAGTCAAACTTGAAGAAGGAGATTTATATTGCAATCTGATTATTTATAGATATTTTTTATGATTAAGTTTGCGATGATGAAATTTTAAGAGATCTATATCCATAATATGAATAATTTTATTCTCAATTTTTTATTTCAATAGATTATATTTTTTCATATCAATTTCCTTTATTTATGAACTCAAGAGACTAAAGAATCATTTTTAAGGAAAACTGATATTATTTCTCTCTTGGGTCGGAAAACTTTTTTCTTTCATATACATATTTTATAAAAATGTTTTAGAGATTTTATTTTTATATTAAACTCTAATTTATTAATGTTTTCCCATTATTGACATTTTATAATGAATTTTTTTAATAATATTACTTTCAATTTTTGAACGATGTGCCTTTATCATTTTATAAAAAATTTGAATGTAATCATTGTTTCAAAGTATATGTCATGAATAAAATTTACAACCATAATGACCACTCAATGATTTGAACCTTTACATAAAATTTTAAATGATAATTTTCAAAAAAATTATTTCCTTAGCGTTGGGATTTTTTTATTTTATATAATTAATTTCAAAATGAAAGGGTTATTTTCCTCATGAAATATTACAATGATATTTTAAATGCATTTTTAATTTATGACAACATATTTAAATGTAATTTATGCATTAATGGGGATATGATGAAAAGATACCATCCACATTAATTGTTTTCATGGATTATGATGATAAAGATTTAAGGGTATTACTATGAAACCCATTTTTCACTTGGGTAATTAATGTTATCATGAAACCTTTATAAAACCTATTTATTTTTCCTAAGTTATGCTATAATGAAATGATGAAATGATTATGAAATTTGTTTTATTTCCATGGATTATCCTATGATTAATGATTTATGATATTTTTGAACACATATGTGTTATTTTAACTGTGTTATGGGTGGTCTAGGAATTATACAACCCCCAATGAATTTCATAATTATGTATATCTCATGAGATAACAAGGATTGTAATAGTGAGGGAACCCAACTTAATAAAGGATTTTTTCCACTAAGATAGTACTAGGAGTGAATTATTACTAAGTATGTGATGAAATATGGAGGGAACCCAATACACACTGATCGTCTGGGTAGTTACCCATTACTATGGAATTGATGTCCTTTCCTTTTGTGCATACCACAAACTTATGTCTTATTCTAATGTTATGATCTCATAGATCATGTTTATTGATTCCTTTATGATTCATTTTTTATCAAATATTACGAATTATTCCATGAATAAAAATTAGGATCAATTATATAATTGGTGTTCTTTGGAAAAGTTAATCTTATGTTCTCATACCCTTATACACATGTTAAACTAAAATGATCAGTGACATCTCCCTTGTTTACACTTACTGATAATCTATGTAGACCATTTCTTATCTTTCTATTCCCCATTTTATATAGAAAGGTTTTAACTTTGATATATAAATTAAGGGATTTATTTATGATGAATTTAGTAGGATATGATGTGAATCTATTATGGAAATTTTTTATGCATTCATGTTTCCAAATACATTGAACCCATATTATTCTAGAATGGATCATAATGTTATAGAACGAATATCTATCTAATAAGACCTAATATTTATATATTAAAAGAATGGGTATCTATATAAACTATAATAAATAGGTTAAGATATATAATTCTGGTTAAAAGTACATATTTTTTATAAAAAATGTCTTATAAATTTCCATGTGATTATTATATACTAATAATGACATTAAAGTTGTTGTATTACTAAAAATTGTATATTACATTATTCACCTGAAAATTAAATGTTTTATAAAATCAAAAAAAATGTCAACAAAAGCTAATTTATATTAAAAAAATTCTAAAATGATTTCAATTTTATATAATTTAAATACTAAAAAATATATATTTATCTTTGGTATGAAAATACAAAATTTGACATTAAACTGCTTTAAATAAAAATATAAATTTTAAAAACAATTTGTGTTTTTATAATTATTTCATACCAACTTCAAATTTACATGGGGTTAATATATTAAATAAAATATAACAATTTTATAAAAGTGATCATTTTAATATATTTGAATAAAATATATAAAATTTAAAAGGGATATTTTTTAAAAATTTGTACTTCTATACTAAATATTCATTAACAAATACATTTACATTTATTTATTTATAATCTTCAATTAAATTTTACATACCCATTGATTTTAAAACCTTTATTTTAATTGTATATATATATCATATCATATTTTAATATTAATAATATTAATAGTTATACGTAATAAATATACATAAATATATATATTTATAATATTTAAAATTATATTTTTATTCCATTTAAATTTATATTATCTTAAATTTATAAATTAACAATACATGGAATTAGTGTACATTTTTAATATATGTCTACTAATACAGATTTGAGTTTATCTAGCACTAGGCTTTATCAATGCTAGTTAAAAGTGCTGATAATGACCCCCTTTATCAGTGCTAGAAAAAACACTGATAAAGGGGGGAGTTTATCAATGATAAAAAAAGTGATAATGGGGGGGGGGTCTTTATTAGTGTTAAGAAGAAGCTCTCATAAAGGGGTTCTTTTCTCAATTATAATTAAAAAGGGATTATAGGGGGGGTACCAATGAAAATAAAAAAACACTGATAGAGTAGAGGCCTTTATCAGTACTAGAAAGAAAGCATTGATATGTGGGGACTTTATCAACCCTAAAAAAACACTGATAAAGTGGGGGCCTTTATCAGTGCTAGAAAAAACGCAGATAAAGGGGGTCTTTATCAACACTGGTAAAAAAGTACTAATAAAGGGGACTCTTTATCAGTGTTTTTTACCAGTGTTGGTAAAGTTTATATATCATAAAAAAATTATTTTTCATTAAAAATAATATATTAATATAAATATAATTTATATAAGGATAAATATGCATTTACACTTAATATATATGATATTTAGTGAAAAATGCATTATAAATGTCACGACCCGTCCCCCAGAGACCGTGTTGTGACTACCCCAAGCCCTCCTTCCATAGGCCAGTGGATGGAGACTAGCGCGAAAGGTGTAATTCCCTAAATTGGGAAGGCATTTCCTTTATAACTGTAAATACACACACAACTGAGCACACAACTGGATACAAAACTCTAAGAAAAACTGTATAAAAATAAAGTGGTAAATAGTAATGGGGCTGGAAATACAAGACCAACTCTAAAGTACAAGTACAAATAAAAAGGGAAAAAACAACTGAAAGATGAAATGAAGCTCCTGGATAGTCCACCAAGGATACTACCTAAAGGGTAGGTACATATAGCCTCCTCATCACTCCACGCTCGTCAGTCTCTTATGGGTACCAACTCGCCATGAGGTCCACCTCCGGGAACCATCCAATCCTAGTACACTCAACCTTTGTCAGCGTTGTCCATCATCTATATCCAACACAATGAGGTGCGGGCATAGACGGTGCATGGGTGAGTATAATGATACTCATTAGGGAACCTGAGACCCTCACGGTCTCACAAAATCCAACAAGGTTAAACCACAAGGTATGAAATCAACAAATAACCCTACATAGGTATATGCCCATATATTTACCTATGTTATCAAGTGATCCATCTTAATCATGAGAAAATCACAAAGTTACTAAATCATCTCACACAGATATACAACTTTTGTAGAGAGATAGAGATGATCATATGTAGCCATTGAATCATCTATTCTGTTGAACCCACATAGAATCCAGGAACAAAATTCATAACTGTCGAACCCACACCAGATCCAATAATAGTAAACGGAGTTGTCGATCCCACACATGATCCAGTAAGATTCCTCGAAGCTATCGAACCCACACAAGTTTTATTAACAGTTGTCAGTGCTATCGAACCCACATAGTATCTAGGAACAGTTGTCAATGCAGTCGAACCCACACAGGATCTAGGAACATCTGTCAGTGCACAGCCAGCAATAGGGTTCCGCACGAAGCATGCTTGATTCCAGGAGGTTCCAATACTTAAGCCAAGGGTTGATACATAAAATACCTCAATTTCCCTTGTTTATGTATCTGAAAGACCTATCCTGCCATAAGAAACTCAATGCAATAGACGGTGCATCGATCGGACTCCCGGTCATAGAGTTATTGGCATTTCCGTTCCGAGGTCCTGGTTGGATTTTTGTTTCATCCAACCCGGATATACGCCAAATGTGTCCAAACCTAGAGTTGGGTATCCCAAAAGAACTGTCTCCTTCTATGGTTTCTATCAGCACAGACGGTTCACCAATATGATGCCCGTATATCAAGTTATGGGAAAACATATTGAAACAGGCCAAAACAGGCCCCAGTTCGGTCTGACCGAGTCGGACCGACCCGGGTCCGGAATGTGGTATGACTCGGTCAGCAGGTCCAATCCGATCTGTGGGTCCGACCCGGTCTACACGGCCGACCCGGTCCCGGGGGCAGCCCGTCCCGACCCACGCTGGTGGCCCGCGTCAGGCTGGAGGCAGCGCTATCGCCTCTCCTAGCAGCTGTATACCAGATATCCTTTTTAGACCGAGATGGATCATCTTTCTTTCAGTCTCTTATAGTCAGTCCTCCACTTCTTCTCCATGTCAGGGAGGTTCAATGTGGAGACGCTGACTACTAGATGAGATGTGCTAATATATCCACATGGCAGGCACCAGATAGATTTTCTGAAGGTGGGGAACACGTCATCCTCTTCAGAGCATGTAATATGGTGGCAGTGTCAAATCAGGAGGAAGTGTTGAGGGAGTTACACACATCCCCTCTAGCAGTACATCTAGGAGTGGTGAAGATGTACCAGGACCTTCGACGACATCACTGGTGGCCAGTTATGAAGAAGGAAGTAGCAGAGTTTGTCTCTCGATGCCTCACCTGTAAGAAATTGAAGGCGGAGCACCAGGTACCAGAAGGCTTGGTTCAGCCTTTAGTGGTCTCAGAGTGAAAGTGGGATGAGATATCGATGGACTTCGTGACAGGACTTCCACATACATCCAGGGGTCACAAATCGATTTGGGTGATTCTTGACCAACTCCCCAAGTCAGACAACTTCCAACCGATCATAGAGAAGGGTTCAGTAGAGAGCTTGGGATACCTCTACTTGCAGGAGACTGTGTAGCTATATAGAGTACCTTCTTCTATTGTCTCTGATTGTGATGCACGATTTACTTCTCAGCTATAGAAGGGGTTTCCAGAGGCTTTCGGGACTAAGCTTCATATGAGAACCTCCTCCATCCTTAGAAAGATGGCCAGACCGATTGGACCATTTAGACCCTCAAGGACATGATGTGTCCTTGGGTCCTCAACTTTGGTCGTAGCTTGGAAGATCACTTATCTTTTGGTGGAGTTTGCATAAAAATGACTATTTGTCATGACCCGTCCCCTGAGGCCCATGCCGTGACTACCCCATTCCTGCCCTCCATAAGCCAGGGGCTGGAGACTAGCTCCAAAGGTGTAATTCCCTAAATCTGGGAAGGAATTGTCTTTATAACTGTAAACACACACCACAGAGCACATAGATGGATACAAAACACTAAGAAAAACTGTATAATAAGAGAGTTCTAAAAAGTAGAAGGGTCAGAAATACAAGCCCTACTATAAACTACAAGTACAACTGAAAAGTCAAAACAGTTGAAAGATGAAAAGAAGCTTTTGGATCATCCAACATGGATCCTACATGAAGGGTAGATACAGATAGCCTCCTTAATAATCCACATCCAATAGTCTCCTCCGAGAACCGACTCGTCATGAGGTCCACCTTCGGGCACCGTCTAGTCCATGTAAAATCAGCCTCGGTGAGTGTTTCCCATCGCCTGCATCCAATACAATGTGGTGCGGGCATAACCTATGTAGGGGTAAGTATAATGATACACAGTAGGGACCTCGAGAACCTCAAGGTCTCACAAAATCCAACAATGATAATCCACATGGTATGAAATCAAAAAATAACCCTACTTAGGTATATCCCCATACATATACCTATGTTATCAAGTAATCCATCTGAATCATGAGGAAAACACAAAGTTACTGACTTAGCTTACACAGGTATAAGAATTTTGTAGAGAGATAGAGATGATCAGATGTAGCAACTGAATCATCTATTCTATCGAACCCACGTAGGATCCAAGGACAGAAATCAAAAATGTCAAACCCACATAAGATCCATGAATAGTAAACCGAGCTGTCGAACCCACACATGATCAAAGAATAGTCGTCTGTACTGTTGAACCCACATAAGATCTATGAACAATCGTTAGTAATGTCGAACCCACACAGGATCTAGGAACAATCATTAGTGCTTTAGAACCCACACAGGATCCAGGAAGAGTCCTTAGTGCTGTCGAACCCACACATGATCTAGGAACAGTCGTCAGTGTACAGCCAGCCACAGGGTTCTGCACGAATCATGCTTGATTGTAGGAGGGTCTTCTCCTCAAGACAGGTGTTGATACATCAACTACCATGAATTACCATGATAAAGTTTCCCAAAGGTCCCCCACATCATAGGGGTCTCAACGCAACAGACGACACATCAATCAGACGCCCAGTCTGTGAGTTATATGCCTTTTAGTCTTGGGGGCCCGGTCGGATTCGTGCACGATCCAACTTGACCATAAATCAACTATAACCCAAAATCTAATGGGGTATACTCAAAGTGAGCGTCACACTCCATATATTTGGCACTAGATGTCCATTTGATGAACCGTCTACGACATCGATTAACATACCGTTAGCGGTGCACGTAATCTTGGAGTGTGATGCTCCCTTTCAGTATACCCCATGGGAGTTTGGGTTATAGTTGAGTTACAATCAGGTTGGATCGTGCATGAATCCAACCGGCCCCCCATGACTAAAAGGCTAATAACTCAAAGACCAGACGTCTGATTGACGTGCTGTCTGTTGCATTGAGACCGCTATGACATGGCAGACCTTTGGGATACTTTTCCATGGTATTTAATGGGAGTTGATGTATCAAAACCTGGATTGAGAAGCGATCCCTAACTGAAACAAGGATTCTTTGTGCAGAACCCTGTGGCTGGCTTTGTGGTAATGACTATTCCTGGATCCAGTGTGGGTTCGACAACACTTGCGACTGTTCTTGGATCCTATGTGGGTTTGACAACATTGATGATTGTTCCTCAATCTTGTGTGGGTTTGACAGCACTGATGACTATTCCTGGATCCTGTGTGGGTTCAACAACACTGATGACTATTCATAGATCATGTGTGGGTTTGACATCTCTATTTACTGTTCCTAGATCCTGTGTGGGTTCGACAGTTCTGATTTCTGTTCCTGGATCCTGTGTGGGTTCGATAGAATAGATGATCCAGTGGCTACATCTGATCATCTCTATCTCTCTACAAAAGTTGTATTCCTGGGTGAGTTGAGTCAATAACTTTGTGTTTTACTTATGAATAAGATATATTACTTGATAACTTAGGTGTATATATATTGGCATATACTGAAGTAGGGTTATATGTTGATTTCATACCCTGTGGTTTATCCATGTTGGATTTGTGAGACCTTGAGGGTCTCGGGGTCCCTACTGAGTATCGTTTTACTCACCCCTACATCGGCTATGCCCGCACCTCTTCATGTTGGATGAAGACGACAGACAACACTGACCGAGGATGAGTGTACTAGGACTAGACGGTGGTTGGAGGTGGACCTCAGGACGAGTCGGTAGCCAAAGGATACTGACGAACGTGGAGTGCTGAGGAGGATATCTGTACCTACACTTCAGGTATGATCCATGGTGAACGATCAAGAAGATGCTTTTAATATTTTAATTATTTTGTCCCTTTTCAATTGTACTTTTACTTTATAGTTGGGTTTGTATTTCCATCCCCTTTACTTTTTAGCACTCTCTTGTTATATTGTTTTTTATAGTGTTCTGTATCCAGTTGTGTGCTATGTGGTGTGTGTTTAAAGTTATAAAGGCAATGCCTTCCCAAATTTATGGAATTGCACCTTTGGTGCTAGTCGGCAACCCCTGGCCTATGGAAGGCAGGCATGGGGTAGTCCCGGCACGAGACCAAGGGGACAGTTCGTGATAATAAAATAATTAAAAAATAATATTAAAAAATAATTTTCTAATTATAGTCAATTAATAGTCATTTAATAACAATTGGATGACATAGAAATTAAATGAATAAAAAAATGGTCTAAGATATGTTAAAAACATGAATTAAACATAAAAGGCTAAAACATTTGATCTAGGTGTCCATTTGAGCTCCACCTCACATCAAATCAATGTATGGGAAGAGATCTACATGGGGTAAACTTAGGAAACCCTGATCACTATTTATAAAGGTAAAAGGCCCAAAAGACCTCTAAAATTGAGTTTTTACTTAGGATACCCTATTTGTTTATATTAGATAGTTTTTATTCTTCGTTTAAGAGAGAATTATTGTGCTTTTTTAGTGGAGATTGAATTTATTACAAGGGTTTATATTCATATAGATATCATGGTTTTCAAATTTTATCATTTTTCATAATTTAGTTTTATTTATAATGAATAATATACATATTTTATTATATATACTTATAATAAATCAGTCGTATAAATACATATTTAAAAATATCAATATAAAAATATGTTTTCAAATATATAAACCAAATGAAAATAAATATTAATTATTCATTTTATTTGTAGAAAAAATTATTTATTTTATTTACCTTATAAAAATTCATTAATATGTATATATATACATATAAAAGTAATTATTATATATAAACTTGTGTGGGTCAATTAAAAAAATTTATATTTATATGCATATTATAATATATGATAATAAATACATATACATTTAAATATTTGTACATGTATGTGAAAAATATAAATGTGTATGTGTGTGTGTTAATATGTGTGTATGTTTCTGTGTATCAATATTTTGCATATATATCATATATAAATATAAATCTAGGGAAATATAATTATCATTAAATATAGTATATAAATGTTTTTACAGTAAATATTTATAAACACAATATAAAAAATTTATATCTAAATAAGAAATTAAATGGAAATATGTATATATATATATATATGTAAATATATAGACATATAAATATATATATCTTGTATAAAATTCATATCTCAATATATCGTCAAATTTTAAAAATTAATTTAAAAATAATTATATAAATATTATAAAATTAATCATTATCCATTTTATATAAAAAATTACTAAATATTTATTATACTTTATAAAAATATAAGAATATATATATATATATATACTTATAAAAATGTATATATAATGTTTATATATATACATATGAGTGTATGTTAATAAACACACACACACATATATATTTATATTCTAATATATATTAATTAATATTAATATATAATATATTTAGATAAATATATGTGTGTGTCTATGCATCCAACACTTCTAAAAATATATGAAAAAATAGAAATATTGTAAAATATAAAGAAAACATGATTGGTAGAGTGGTAAAGGATATTGAAACGCTGAAGGGAGGATGTGAGATCAAGTCCCATTGCAAGTAGGAATTTGGGGGGAGCTATTCTTGCATTGAGTAGGGGATGGATGGTTAGTGATGGTTTGTTGGGGAGTGGAATGTGCTCAGAAAGAGGGATGCGAGCACTAAGAAATGAGGTTGTTGTGGTGTGTAAAAAACTAAATTTTTTCAAATATTTTATCACTACTAAAAAAATCACTAATCAACGGTGTCTTTATCGATGCTTTTATTAGACTAATAAAACCATTTTCAAGTGATGTTAAATGTCATATATGTAGTAGTGTTGTCCAATGACCAAGAAAATATTTACCATATTTTCAAATACCATCATTGAAATTACCATATTTGAAACGCTAAAATTTTATTTCAAAATATATATGCTTACTAAATTTATTCCACTCACACAACCCATTTCAAAAGTCTAAATTTTAAATCTCACAACATGATATCACCTTTCATTGTATTATTTCTCATTGTTAGTTTTGTTATACTATTAGTGAATCATAAAGATGATACTGGTCTAGGGAAGATACCGGTTCTAAATATATTATTCTTTTAAATTTGTCTTCCACTTTTTATTTATTCATTTTTTACAGTTGTAATCATCTATGATGTCTAATAATTAGTTTCGGGTTCTTTTTTAGTGATTATTTATAATGAAAGAATAAAATTTTGTTAGTTTTATATATAACTCAATGACCTGTTACCCAATATTTTTAAATTTCCATTATTAAATAGAAAATAAAATTAGAACTGTAAACTAATTTTTTATTAAAAGAATATTCTTTTTAAAAACATAAGGCATTACATTCTCACCCCAAAATTAAGTTGCATTGTAATAGTTTTATTACCACATTCCAATATAAATAATTAATATAGAATAAATTATGGAGATAAAATAAAATATAATTTGAAAAGAGATATCTACCATATAAACTTAGGAAACATATCTCTTCCCTTAGAATAATATTATACCTAACATTCAGTTTTCCCCGAACTATTTTCCCCATGAGTCTGCCATTATTTTGTATCAACACCCACATTATATAATTTCTTTTCTAGAGGTAATTTATTATAATTATTTCATTGATAAAATAACATTGGTTAAAATGAAAAGTGTTTTCCTAATATCATTAATATTTATAGTTGAATTTTATCTTATGTATAATTATATATTAAAAATGGTTTAGTTATAAAACATTGAATTTAACACTTTTTACTCTTCTTTAAATTAAATAAAAATAAATGTCCTAATCTAATCCAAGTGGATCAAAAGGGTCATATTTTATTCATAAGGTTTATTTTGGTAGAAATACATTTATCCAATAGAATTAGGACATGTGTTAGGGTAATTATAATATCATGTTTTACCTTTAATTACCATATTTACTTTTAATAATGGTAAGTAAATGTCAAAAATAACTATTCACCAAAAATTATTTTCATCTTATTGAACCAAATATTACATACTCATTTCAATTGTGTCTCTCGTATTTTTGAAATTAAATTCACAAAAGTTGTAAAATTACATTTTATACAAATTTGAAAATGCACCTAGAAGGTGGGTAAAAGACAGTAAACAGTTCATTAAAATTTTATATATCTAGTGTAATTATAAAATGACTCCAATTAATTACAATTAACATATAAATTTATTATGTATCTAATTTTATCTAATATAAATTTAAATAAAATAACTAATTATTTAAATAATAATTGGGTTTTAAACAATAACGCAGTGTTTTTCACTATTCGTCAAAATTGAATTTTTTCATAAAAATAACAAAAATTCACCCTAAGCTAATTTTTTTATTCTGAATCCAAAAATGAAGTCCATTTTGAAAACTGAAATTATAAAATTTTAAAAAGTGGGTATTAATATTCATAACAGCTAGTTTGATTGGTCGTAGTGTGTTAGAACTCAATATTGCGTACAACACAAGATATTTTATTATTCAAAGGGAAATGTACTGTGGATGCTTGGGGTGTTACATTCTCCCCTCCTTCAAATAATTTCACCCACAAAATTTCTAAAATATCACTGCAGAAAAAGATTCACATGGTTCTTCATCATATGTTCTATGGGTTACCACGTTGCCTCTTCCATCTAATAGTTTCTCCATAGAACATTCACCAAATTATTCGTACGATTTCTCAGCACTTGTTCTCTGGTATCATGAATCTTGATAGGATTTTCACAATAAGATAGATTAGGTTCCAGTTCTATTTCTTCAGAGGTGGGTACATGCATTGGGTCATGCATCTATTTTCTTAACAGTGATACGTGGAACACATCATGAACATTGGAGAGACTTGGTGGAATTTCCAAACAAAAAGCAACAACTCCAATTCATTTTAGAATTTCAAAAGGTCTGATGTACCTAGGACTTAATCTTCCATTCTTACCGAATCATATTACACACATCCATGGAGATACCTTCAAGAAAACCTAATCTTCTACTTGAAATTCAAAATCATTCCTTCAGTTATTGGCATAACTCTTTTGCCTACTTTGATCTTCTTTGATGTGGGTTTGGATAACCTTTACCTTTTACATTGTTTCCACATCATGTTTTGGGCCTATGAGTTTTCTTTCACCAACATCATCCCAAAAAATTGGTGTGGGACATATCTTTCCATATAACGCTTCATATGGTGCCATCTAAATACTTGAATAAATGATATTGTTGTAGGAAAAATATACCAAAGGTAAATATTTATCCGACATACCATGAAAGTCAAATGGGAAATATCTCAACATGTCTTCTAAGGTTTTAATAGTCCGTTCTGATTCGCAATCAGTTTGAGGGTGGTAGGTAGTGCTCAAATGAAGTTTAGTATCCAAGGCCTTCTGAATACTTTTCTATAATCATGATGTAAAACTGAGATCATGATCATAAATAATCAATAGGATTACTCCATGAAGTCATACAACATTATTAATATATAGTTTTTTTGAATGTTCAAGTAGTAAATCTTCTCTTATTTCATGAAAATTATCTTACTTGGTATGACAATCAACAATGACCCATATTGCATCATTCCTTATTGGATTATTTTGTATCCCCATTACAAAGAACATCGTAATACCATCCCATCTCCACTCAGGTATGGATAGAGGTTGCATGACTCCTCGAGGATGTTGTCTTCAAGCCTTAACCTGTTGAGAAACCATACATCTGGACACATAATCAGAAATCTCCCTATTCATGTTGTCCCACCAAAAATGTTTCTTCAAATCTCTATACATCATAGTGCTACCGGGGTGTATAGAGAAATTGGAGCTATGAGCATCATCCAACAATTCCATTTTTAGATCTGGTATATTAGGAACACAATGTCTATTCCCAAATTTCAAAATTCCATCTTCATATATGAACTAAATCAATATCCCATTATTCATAAATTTTATTTTCTTTTAAAACTTCTCATCATCACGATGAGAAATTTTTATCGTTTCTAGTAAAGATGTCTTAGAATAAATTTGAAAATGTATTGATGTTTTACCTTCCATGATTATTCCCATATCCATCTTTACAAGATCCATGAACATAGTTTCCCTTTAAACTCTAATCTTGTTCAAAACTCCATGATCTTTTCTACTCAAAGAATATTCCACCTTATTTTCCTTCCCCTGGTGGTAGTGTATAGTGCAATCATAATCCTTGAGCAGTTCAATCCATTGTCTTTTCCTCATGATGATTTATTTCTGTGAAAAAATATACTTTAAAACTCTTGTGATCAGTATATATCTCAGATGTTTCACCATATAGATAGTGTCTCCATATCTTCAAAGAAAATATTACATCTTCTAACTCAAGATCTCGAGTTAGATTGTTTTGTTCATGAATATTTGGCTATCGTGATAAATAGGATGTTGAGTCAATAAGGTTTTCCTTATGACTTTTCCATTCCTTCTTGTTTTGAAAATCACAAACACCTTATCCTTAAGGAAAATCGCTTTTGTAAGGAAAATTGCTTTTATAAGGAAAATGCTTTCTTAAGGAAAATTGTTTTTGTAAGGAAAAAATGCTTTCTTAAGGAAAATTGCTTTTATAAGAAAAATTTATCCTTATCATATTTTCATTCATATTTTTCTTAAGTTTAAGTTTCGGATTCATTTTCTCGGAATCATTGAAACTTTGATATAAAGCATTCTGTTTAGTATTCGGATTCTGGACAAGAACTATAAGGAAATTCCATTCCGAATTTCGGTTATGAATTCTGACTAAGTTCTATTCCAGGTTCAGGATACGAATTCTGAAGAAGAATTCTCATTACGAATTCTGATGAAGAATTCCCATTACGAATTCTAATGAAGAATTCTCATTCCGAATTCTCATTACGAATTCTGATAAAGAATTCTCATTACGAATTCTGATGACGAATTCTCATTACGAATTCTGATGATGAATTCTCATTACGAATTCTGATGATAAATTCTCATTACGATTTCTGATGACGAATTCCTATTCCGAATTCTCATTCCGAATTCACCTATTAAACAGAATCTGCTTATCATTGTTTTATACACTCTGAATTTATTCACTCCGAACCTTCACTCCGAAGTTTCTATTCCGAACCTTTATGTTAGAGTTTAAAACGATGTCATACTTTCTGTTACACTTACTTTGTTATAAAACGATGTCGTCCATTTTGTTATAAACTAACCGTTGTCTAAGTGACACGTGTACAGGTCCCTCCGAACTTTAAGGAAAATATGACCGTTGGAGGAGGAGCCGACCTTACCTATAAATATGAGCTCATTTGAAAGAGCTCGGTGCTGATGAATGCTGATGCATATGCCGATTCCTGAAAAAGTGCTTACATGCTGTTGAAGTGATTTCTAGAGAGAGAGTCTCTTATTAACTTGGATCGAGGGCTTTCTTGCTGAGAAAGACAGAGGTTGCCAATTACCTTCAAGTTGAGGGCTTGCGGGGATAGCAAGACAGAGACACCGATCTTCGTATCGAGGGCTTACCCTGGTGTGGGTAAGACAGACTTGCTTGAAAGTATAAATCAAGGGACCTTTATCCAAGGTTGTTGGATACCCTTCTCTTTGGGTTAAAAGATTATCATCTTGTTACTAGTAGTTTTACTACTTGTTTTATTCCGCTGTAATTTGTATCTTAAGGAAAGTATAACTTTCTTATACTTCCTTACTTACTCTGATTTGTTTAGATTCTATACGCTTTAAGGTAGAATCTTATATTGTAACTTTTGTTAAGTTTCAATTTCCGGAACCATATTTCCGGAAACTACTTTTGGAATCTCTTTCCAAGTTTAGTTCGGTGTTAGAGGTGTTGTGAATTTACTTAGTTTAACCTTGTTAAACTTAGTCCTTTCCTTTCCTTAAGGAAACTCTAGTTATTCATAACTAACTTTAAAGGTTCCAAAGGAATTTTTAAAGTATACAATTCACCCCCCCTCTTGTATATTGAGCATATCATATTATATTTCGATCCTACAATTGGTATCAGAGGTTGGAAACCTCTTACTCTATACCATTCTTACATAGGAAACAACATTATCATTCTGCATAAGGATACAACCAAGTCCTTTCTTGGAAGCATGACAGTAAAAAATAAACCCATCATTCCCTGCTGGTAGAGTCAAGATAGGAGAATTGAAAAATATTCTCTTCAGTTCCTCAAAACATTCGTTACACTATTATGTCCAAACAAATTTAATTCTTTTATGTAGGATCTTGGTTTAGGGGTTTTCCAATTGGGAAAAATTCTGGACAAAATGATGATAATAACCTGCTAAACCAATAAAACTACATACCTCAGTTATACCCCTCGGTGTTGGCCATTATTGTATTGCTCTTTTCTTAGAAGTATAAATTGAGATTCCATCCCTATATATAATATGGCCAATAATAGAAATTTCATTAAGCGAGAATTCACTCTTGCTAAACATCCCATATAATTCATTTCTTCTAAGGGTTTTCAGAATAGTACTCAAGTGATTTTCATGATCTTCATAGATTTTTTAGTATACCAAGATATCATCAATAAATAACACTATAAATTCATCAAGATATTCCTTGAAAACTCTATTCATTAGATCTATGAAAACTGAGGGTGCATTAGTCAATCCAAAAGGCATTACTGTAAACTCACAATGACCTTACCTGGTATGGAATGTTTTCTTTAGAATTTCTTCCTTCATTACACACAATTGATGATATCCATATCTAGTTTAATCTATGAAAAATATTTATCTCCATGAAGTTGATAGAAAAAATCATCAATGCGAGGTAGGGGATACTTGTTCATTATTGTTATAGCATTGATCTCCCTATAGTTAATGAACAACCACATAGATCCATCTTTCTTATTAAAAAAAAGAACATGGGATCCCCATGGAGAAACACTAGGGTGAATAAATCCTTTATTACTCAATTAATCTAGTTGTTTCTTTAGTTCCACTAATTCCACTGTGGCTTTTCAATAAGGGGTCTTTGATATGGGACTTTAACCAGGAATTAAATCAATGGAAAACTCAATTTCTCATTCTAGAGGATGTCTAGGTAAATCCTTTGGAAACACATCAACATATTCTTGAACAATAGGTACATCCTCTATTTGAACATTATTTTCCTCACCCATAGTAATTTCATTCTCTTCTTCCCCAATAATTTAATTTAGTAGATATACTCAGGGTTGATCTTGATAAGAATCAGGTGGTGACATTTCTTCTCTAAAGATAAGGTATATCTTATATTCATTGAAAATTTTAACCTCCTTCTTCTTAAAATAAATTTTGGCATAATGGTCCAAAATCCAATCCATACTAAGGATTATATCAAATTCAATCATGGGTATGATGATGACATCAGTAGATAAAGAAGATTTATATGCCCTAATGGGGACTGATTCACAAAAAAATTTTGTAATGATACTTCCCTTCAGAGTTTTTACTGACAACTCCCATATTAAATCAAATTGGAAATATCTAATTTTCTTAGAAAAATGGGAAGATATAAAACAATGTGATGATCTATTATCAAATAAATCATTGTCTAAATATGATGAAACCATTAAATAACCTGCCACCACATCTTTTGGAGGTTTAAACTCAGCTGTAATGATCACATAATCTTGGAATTTATCCCTTAGTCTTTTCTGAGGTAAGTTTCATTAGTGCTTATGGCATTCATTTGTGTAATTCCCGATTTCACTACAATTTTAGCATTCAAAATTTATAACCTCTTTATTTTCCTTTCAATCACGAGCTTGGTGGCCTTTTTCATCACACTTTCAACAGAATCCCCTTTCTTTTAGGAATGTACCAAAGTGTTTCATCCCACATTTACCATAGGATTGAAATTCAACATTTCCCTTATTCCCCTTATTTCTATTTCTAGAGTATTCAACAGATTTCTTCTTCTCTCACTTTTCTTTAATGTTATAAGACATAGATAATTCCTTTTCTCTCTTGATAGCACATGAGACAATATCTTCGTATGATGGGAAGGATTATGAGTCTAATACTAGATGAGGAAATGGTTTTAACCCACCGAATAATTGACCAATATTACTCCTTGGGTTACGTATATTATCTGTTTCATGCCTTGCTAACATTGTAAAGTTAGCCTCATACTTTGTGACATTCTCATCCTCCTTTGGCCTCAGACTCAGAATTTTTTTTCCATATCTTCTCAATGGTCACAAGGAAATTATTTTTATAATAAAATATCTTTAAACTCCCTCTATTCCATATTTGATACTTCTTCATCCTACTTTGTGTTTTGAATTAATGAACACCATTGATCTACATCTCTAATGATGTGATAAACTACCCTGAAAACATTTTACCATTCGATACTCCCTAAAGAATGATATATTTTCCCTATGGAACATATCCATTGCTCAAATAAAAATGGATTTTTACTCCAATTGAATGTTGGTGTTTGTTGCCTCATGAATAAGTCTAACATTGTTCCTTCGCATTATGGATCAGGATGCTCCATACAGGTATAGTTATCAATCATAACATAAGTGAGTAGTCCTAGTATAGTGATAAGCCGATCAACACCAGTTTCACCAACAACTCCACTATAATTATCTTTATTATGAGGGAAATCCCTATATGAATTATGTGAGTTGATACAGTTTCCATTCCTTCCACTAGGCACCATTTCTAAACAATGGATTACACTAGATTAGTTTGTGAATCACAATACATAATTCCAAACTTGTAAAACACTGAACAGAAATTGAACAGTTTATGGATATAATCCATAATCATAAAAATGTTTTCATTGAGGAGGTGTATACTCATAAATCCTTTATAATGGTTTGTACAGAAAATGTGAATTATCCTAAGCATATCCCCCAAGAGTGTCATAACAAAGAGTGCAGCAACACCCGTTGTCATGTACCAGGATACCCTGAGTCAAGCAAGAAACTCCTTATCAGAGTTTTCACTCTTATGTACATTTTTTATAGAGCCTCTTCTACCATATCATATCCAAACATGGATTTATTTCTTGAAAAATACACAAAATCTCTACATTACCAAAATTGTAGGATGTTCTTCTATACTAATACTCAATGTCTATATGAGGGTAATGTTTTCTAATCTGAGTTTTTCTAAATCTAGTTTCCACAAATTTTAATAAAATTTCTTTGATACCAACTGTAACGCCCTATCCCTAGTTACCGAGAGTTAGTGCATTATTACATAACATTGACATGATCACAAGAGATCCAGTCTCTAATGACTGATTAGTTTAGTATCCTTGGAAGTACTAGATACAAACATAATTTTTACATTACATTATTAAATAAAAAAACAATATTGTGTCTCCTTTTAACATATTCATCTCCCTTAGAATATCATTATAGGTCAGTCATAATATACTTCTTCACATCCTGCAAAAAATAAAACATGGGTGATCTTAGGTTCTCATTAAGGATAACAATATAGTGTAAATTTCATAAATAAGCATAAATAGTTAAGGTAATTTATAAGACTAAAACACAAGACTTTTAAACTTAAACTTTAGCATAATATGGAAAAGATAAATCAAATAATTCCATTTAGTTATTCACATGGATATTCTACTAGTCAAATAATCACATGTAATATCAATAGACAATTTCATATTGATGTAATGCATAATACATGATATCATAACCACATAGTCAAGGCCACATGTCAAGAAAAAAAAATATTTTGTTAAGACCTTGGGCCAAGACACTAGTTTGTCTCTTGAGACCTAATGATGAATCAAGGAGCTATAATAGGCTCCACCCATCACTTCCTAAGTCCAATGTATTCCTCATATGAAAAGGATGAAACATAACATAATCATTCATACAAAAACATGCATACGAAATGTTAATACTTTAACCATAAACCATGAATGGTATAAAAATAACACATCCATAGTTAAACATATCACAAAACCTTGAATACAATATGGAAGATTTTTATCATAATAAATCAAATTCAAATAAGTTTAAAACCCATCAAAGGATGTTGACATCGATGAAATCAAAACTATTTGAGAGATATATATCTTTATATTTTGAAATCATTTAAAAGTCACATAATTATAACAGAAAAAATTTATTAAAAAAATATTCTTATAATATTGTAAGGGATGCTTCAAAGTTGTGATAACAATTGAGAATATCCACAGCTACCATATAAGTTAAGAAAAAACATTCTTACCTTAATTCGTCGAAAAGGTCAAAAAGTACCTTGTTTGGAAAACAAAGAAAAGATTCCTTTTATTTTTTTTATAAAAAGTCAAAGAAGTGTATAAATGACTTTAACCTATATTATATGAAATAGTAAAAATGTTTTGAAATACATTTAAATAAAGCACAGATGTGAAAGATAAATAAATCCCTGTAGATACCGACTTATAAACAACCTCGAATAAATAAAGAGATTGTAAAATTAACCCTTACCTTGTTTATTTCCTTGATCGAGGGAATTTTAACCTCTTATATAACAGTTAAATCATTATTATTTAATTATAAAAGAACCACATACATAAATATGATATCATATATGATCTTCAAATATTACTTTGTTAATAATATTTCATTAGTATCACTATTTTGGGTGTTAACCGATCAATTTTCCTTTATTTGCTTGGTTACGTAAGCCATGTTTTTTATGGATAGGATGTATTTGATTAATATCAAGAATTATATTATTATCTTAAAAATTATTTTTAATCATAAAATGAAAATTATTCTTGAATGGTTATGATGGGGAATGAATTTCACCGCGTTTGTGGAGATGGTAATCTATACGTACGCACTAGAGACAATATCATTCTATTGATGGTGAAATTGTCTTTAATTGGATGATATATCATATATACAGAGTCCATAACATGTTATATTTATTATTTACAGTACTTATTTTGATTATTATATCCATCCAAATAATGAAGTGTTTGAATAACAAACTACACCACGATGTGGATACATTAAGGTGTACGTACGCACATATGGTGACTTGTTATTTATAAGATGGATAGAATAATGAATATGGTTTTACAATATTTATAATAACATAATAGTATGTATAATGTACTGGAGCTATTATTTTGGTATGTAAAAAATAAAGAAAGGGGAAGTGGAAGAAGAAAAGAACATTGAAAGAGATGGTGAAATTATTACCTCTTCTTTGGGTGTTTCCTTTTGAGTAGATCAAAAGGGCTCATTAAGTTGTATTTATGACAAATGTAAGGCCTCTAGGTAAAATTGAGGGTAGTGTTGAGGACATTTGAGTAGGTTTGCGCTGATTCAAATGGCTCTCTATGTATGATTTTGAGAGAAGGGGAAGTACCCTTTTATAAGGGAGGTGAGGGTTCCTTTAGGAAAAGCATGAAATATTATTTTATTATACAATAATATTCTGTTTATAATGGATCAAAAATGATTTATTTAGAGGATAAGGTGGGGATGGGTTGAAAACCTCTCAACCAATTGGTTTTAGATAGGTTTTGGTCACCATATTAACCTTATATTTTAGATCTAACTCTTAGTTAAATAGTATAAATTTTACCATGTCCTCTTGTATTATTATAATAAATGGTTAATAAACATACTATAAAAAGAAAAGAGAACCCCATGTGGTTCATTCTTGATATATATAACCTTATCTATGTACTTTGGTAGAACATCAGATTTTTTATAAATCTTATATTAATTAATAATATAATATCTATTTTAAAAACTCATTTATGTAAATTTTGACACAATTTGGTATTTTGTTTTTTTGAAAGTCATAACAACATTATAGCTTCAAAAAAATTTATTTAATAAACCTTAAAATGTCATATTAACCTATAAAAGTAGTGTAATTCCTTAAATGTCTCAATTTACATTTTTTTGGATATTTATAATATCAATAATTTTAATATTTTATTAATAAGGTAATTACTGCATCATCATTGTGTCATAAACAAATTTATTATATAATGTCTAAAAATTATAAATTAAATACCATTATGTGAGAAATATTTTTATATTTATAATTAATATTTATAGTCGAATTTATATTATGTATAACACTATATTAAAAATTGTTTAGTTATTAAACATTGAATTTAGCACTTTTCACTCTTCTTTAATTAAAATAATAATAAATGTCCTAATCTAATCCAAGTGTATCAAAAGGATCATATTTTAATCATGAGGTATATTTTAGGGGAAATAAACTTATCTAATAGAATTATGACATGTTTTAGGGTAATTATAATATCATGTTTTACCGTTAATTACAATATTTACTTTTCAACGTGGTAAATAAGTCAAAAGTTACTATTTACCAAATATTATTTTCATCTTATTGACCCACATTTTACTTACTGATTTCAACCGTGTCTCTTGGATTTATGAAATTAAATTCACAGAAGTGGCAAAATTACATTTTATGCAAATTTGCAAATGCGCCTAGAAGGTTGGTAAAAGGCAATAAAAAGTTCAATAAAATTTTATATATATAATATTATCATTAAATGACTTCAATGAATTACATTGAAAATATATAAGTATTATGTAGATATTTTTACCTAATATAAATTTAAATAAAATAATTATTATTTAAATAAAAAATCAGTTTTAAAAAATTACGCATTGTTTTTCACTATTCATCAAAAATTAAAATTTTTCATAAAAATACAAAAATTTCACCCTAATCTAATTTTGATATTCCGAATCCAAAAAGGAAGTCCATTTTGAAAAATAAAATTTTAAAAATTTCAAAATTTATATATTACAATTCATAATGGCCAGTTTGATTGGTCGTGGTGTGTTAGAACTCAAGGTTGCGTACAACACAATATATTGTATTATTTAAAGGGAAAGATACAATGGAAGCTTGGGGTATTTCTGGCTTCTAAAGGATGTGACATAGCAAGTGACCCTTTCAGGACAACTCATAAAAAACCATTCCCTTTGAGGATGGCACATCAAAAAACTAGTTTGTGTTGTCGAATCCCTCTACCAAAGGCTGAATATTTCACATCCTCTATCTCAAAAATAAAAAACCATGTTCATATGTCTTTAATGATTAATCAATATAGGTTTCTTACAATTTTACACTAGTTTTATTTATTCACATTCTCAACTATCAGATAATAGATGATATATTCAATCATGCTCCTAGTTTTTGGTCTAATATTGAGTTAGAGATTAATGTTTATCTCCAAAAATATACATTATCATATCAAAACTATTGAACCTGATGCTGTGGAATATGTGGTTGGTTGTGTGTTAAATGAAAAAATTATTGGGGAACTCTATTGGTTTTTGAGGATGCAATAATCAGTTTGTTAAGGGTAAAAACTTTTTTTGTTTTATCTATACAATTCCTGTGATTTTTTGAAGACAATGTTTTCATAATATTGGTATTTATTGATATTGAATTATAATTTTGAGAAAATGAGGGGAAAAGTTTTAAAATTCACATTAATAAACCACAAGGTTGATTGTCTTCTATTCCACCAAACTAGAATTGGAGATAATAATGATACATATTGATTTGGACCAAGATGCTCACCAAATGATCATTAATAATAGGGCATGTTCTTCACCTTGGCAGTGAAGAAATCACCTAACCATTGTAATATCTAAAAACAATTTTGAGTATTTTTCACCCTAGGGTGCGATAATTTGTGAAATTAGTTGGAGGAGTTCATTATGGTGGAAGAAATGCTGTTGGAAATCATGAAAAAATCCTCAACTACAATAGTTTTTAGAGAACCATGAATCACAGAAAACACCATGAAAAGTGAGAGAGAATAAATTTGGTTTTTTATATATGTAATTATTGATCATAAATGACTAAACATGAATGAAATTAGGTAACCTTGTGTTTTCCTTTACATATTTATCAGTCCATGTAAATCTAAACCTTAATATTAGTGTTCTAGATTTTTTGTATTTTGTTTGCTCTGACTTATAATTTACATTATTTATCTTGTAGTTGTATCAATATATTAATATTGATTTAGAAAAACTATTTTTATTATGTGTTATCAAAAAAAGCTTTATTGTGATTCTCATGTCATTGTAGTGGCTGTAACATTTTAGGCGTGCTCTGGATTTCGTTAGTGTACATGACATATTGCATTTTTACAATTTCACATTTACAGAATTTTTACCATCATCAAGAAAGTTTTATTCTCCCTTTTGTGTCATACATTCCTTGTTGTAATTATTTTATTTTTGACTTAGGTTATATAAATATGAACATCAATGAGTTGATTTCATTCTCAATGATTCAAACGACTTAATTTCTAATTTTTATTCTCATTTTTGAAACTACTTTTGAAATCCACATAAAATACATAATAATTATTTCTTTTTTTAATGTTATTATATTAATTTTTTCTTTTTTTTAATATTGAGATACTTATACATGATATTGGACTAAACATGGTTGGTAATCATTTATTTTAAGTGCACAGTAACCCCACAAATGGTGTTATTTCCTTAATGCAGGATTAAAACCGCTTTATTTTGGGGAAATTATTTTCTCTAGACATGACCTCAATGTATTATACTATTGATCATTTCTAGGAATAAAATCTCCAAATCTCTAAAACTAAGAGAGGGTCATATACTTTTGGAACAAAAATTTCTATTTTGAGGGTTCACATTATCATTGGTTCCTCTGATTTCATTAATATCTAGATCTATAACATGTCTTTCATCCTGGTAAATGGTAATTTATTTTATATCACCACACTATCCATACAAACACTTCTACATATAGTGTAATAGTTAACACTGAAATCATTTCCCCAGTATTAGTTCTTCCAAAAATGATTCATTGACAACGAAATTGGCTAAATTTTTATACTGTCCTTAATCTAAATCCACCCATTTTAGAGGATTATTATCATTATCATTAAAATATTCCCTAACAAATTATTCAACATGCAAAAATTAATTTTCTATATAAAGAACAATTTTTCCATTAAATACTGTTTTTGTGTTATCAAAGTTATTTCTGTGTCTCAACGTGATAGATTTATCAAACTCTTCCAATTGTTATTTTGTAGTGCATAATGTCATCTGAAATTATCTATAACATTCATACCATTCTTGACATAGAATCCTACATTCTTCTATCTTACCCATGTCCTCTATGTATTCCAATATATCTATAGAATATTCAACCTCCTCAGTTGTAGTGAAGGATGTGTATTTTTTCTATAGATCAAAACTATTAGACACAATCTTGTGGTCCGAAACCCTCCTTATCAACTTGACAAATCTCATCATATCACTCACACAAAAACAATTCATTTAATATATTTATACATCTAAAACATATTGAAGGAAATGTTTGACCCTCTTCCCTTATCTCCCACATCCTATTGCATTGTGTGTGAATGACATTGTTAAATCAGCAAAACTTCTCTTATCATTCCTTGATTACTTTGAAAAATTATACCTTGATGTCAATCTTACTGAAACAGTAATATTTCTTGTTCATTATCAATTTTTTGGAGATTCTATAAAAATCCTACATATTTATTCATTTTAATGAAATATTTTGTTTTGTTTTCAAGGTTATGAAATGAATTATAGAAGGTTATGAACCATCATGAAACATTGTCTTATGTGGAGAGGTATGTTTCCTAGATTTTCAACTTTTATGTCTCATGTTTCGTTTAGAACAACATATTAAAAACTTCTAATCGAGTAGCTTTCAAAAAAATCGTTAAAATAGAGCCTTGTAGTCACATATACACACTCACAATGCTGTAGTAGCAGTATCACATTTTTATATTAATATTATTGAGTTATGTATTTATTTTTGAAAAAAAAAATTCTTGAATTATATGCAGATGGTGAGTATGATTTAAGTGGATTTGTTGTTGGAATTATTGCTAAGGAGTCAGTACTTAGTGGAAAGATAATTGTGATGTGTGATGTTATCATTGGTCTACCATCAAGTGGGGTCCATTCCAATGGATCCTCACTTGTGAGGTGGTGAGTCATAAACTATGGGTTTCCTTATGGTTATGTTTGGAAACATTTATTGAAAATTCTTGTAACAATCATCACTTGTGATAAGTAATTTTCAAAAAAGAATTGTTCTTTCTGTTTATGAAAAGAACGGTTTGTTAAATTTCTAAAGAGAAATATTTATGTAAGTTTCAATAAAAGATATTATTTTATTAAACAATTTTAAAACACTTAGCAAAATCACTTAGTCTCCATTTACAACACACTATAATAATTGTTTATGGTAATCATCATGTGTTTTTAGGTTTCTTAATGAAAAGATATTTTTCATTTACTGAAGTTGGTTTCTTTTAAAATTTATGTTGAATATTTTTTATGAATCAATGAAAATGCTTATTTTTTCAAACTATTCTTCATATGTATTATAATGTAGGAGAGTGAATACAATACCCAAGATATATACCACTTAAGGTAGGTTGTCGTGTTTATTTAACGTGAATGATAAAGTTGACAAGATACCTAAAATCCAATGTGAGTCTCAACTCAACCTAACGTCTAACAATAAGAAACAATTTCTAGAAGTATTAGGTGTTTTCAAACATGCCGTTGACACTCATTACTTATTATCAAATTGATTATTACAAAGGTGGTTTTTAATATGTGTGGTAAAATGCAAAAAAAAAAATTTATATGGTTGTGGAACAATGTGGGATGTGTCTCGAGGATCAAATCCATAGAGAAAATCATACATTGGATGAATCACGGATGGCGCCAACTATAATATATGTAAAATAGGTGGGTGCTCAAGCTTTCATTTGTTGTGATTATGTACATTATGTCAACATGAATTCATGGCCTCTTAAAGGTTCTTGAAGTGATAAATAATGGAAGTGTGACGGCAATAACTCACATTAGGGGATGTGGGTTTATGGAGAACATACCTAATGTGTTGTCTACGTGCATTGTAGCCATAATTTATAGCAACTCATGGGTTGTCCCATCCTCTTTAAATGGATAAAACATGTGATTGATCGATTTTTTTCTTATCGCTTATCAAATTCCTTTGTTTTTAACAATTGAGTGGCATTCAGTTGAGTTGGTTGGAAGAATTGAGGATTCAGAAATGAGACTAACATTAAATGACAGGCATTGGGTTGATTTTATCAATTGAGTGACATATTTTTTAATCCTTATCATGTGGCTTTTTTTTATCTTACCTTGTTATTTTGTGGGATAATCAGTGATATCACACTCAATTTCCTAGCACAACCTCATCGATATGTTATGGTCATCTCATCCCCAAAAATGATGAACCCCGCATCAATGTTATAGGGGATGAGGTGGGAAAGGATTATCATATCAGAGAGGTTGTGCCATATGAAAGAGTGAGTTATCACGAATCATCCAACAAAATGACAAGGAAAGATAATTGGGTTGGTAAAATAATTAATGCTTGTTCAAATATTTGATTATTTAAAATTATTATTTTTTTAAAATATCAAAAGTGTTGTTATATCTTTAAAATAATGGATTCACATGAGTTTGTGACTAAAAACATAGAATTTGATGGACTAAAGGTCCTTTCACTCTAGCCCAAAGGATCCGTACCCATAGGTCGTGCCATGCCAGCGTTTACCTAGGTTTTCACCCCTATCTATGTCATCTAATCGCCTTTATCATCACTCGTATATGGTCCATAAATCCCCCTCAATGCTTTTAGAATTTGTACCCCTCATCATATAGAGAATCACTAGATGAATTTACTATTAATGAACACCCCTAGCTGCAACTATTATTATTGATAATAATTAATAACAATGTTTTCATAAACACTATAGTCAATTATATAAATAAAAAAAATTATTAATTAAATTAATAATATAATTATTAATATAGTTAAAATTTATTATATTTTATTATGTAGTTAATAATAAATACAAATTATATATAATTAATATTATAATTAAAAAAGTATTTTTTTGATCTATTAATTAAAGTAATTAACAATATATGTTTATAAAATAATTCTTAATGTAATTAATAATATTGTAAATATTGTGTAGCATCAAACATGGATGAGAGTCCCCAGGTAGTTTTTTTGTAGAGTTTTTATATCTAATGGATCCTACCTTTTTATATTATATCTAATTTTGTAATTAAAAATAATTTTTTTAAATAGGTAGGGTCCGAGGACCCATTATTAAATAAATGGTAAAAACCATATATTAAACTGGGTTTATAGGGAATAAGAACATGACCCAAAGAATTAATGGTCAAAAAAGTCCAATCTAAAATGGACTAGAGGCCCATCGACCTAAAAACCAGAGCAAGACCCAAAAGCCAAGATAGAGAAGATTGAATCATGCTATGATAGTAGAAAAAATTCCCTCTAAAAAATAGAAATCACATCATGAACCCAAACAGAAATATGTGTCCCCCATCCTTGTTAAAAAATGATGCATCATGGCTAACACATTATGATAGGGAACCCACCCATCCACAGTGTGAAGAGGTATGGATAATAGGTGCCAACACACCCATCTCTCTTTGGAGTCGCATTCCCAGTGGCCCAAGCATGACTGTCACATACAATACCTGCCTAATCTTCGTAAACTCAGGTTGGATTCAAGAGTGAAAAGTCACATGTTATGGAACACCTCCATCTAGCAGATTAAACCAAGAGGACAAAGGCTGGATGAAAAGTTCCAACATGCATATCCCTCAAATTGAGGCCACCCACCCGACATGGCCTGCATGCACTGCCAAATTATCATGCTGATATGTACATATGGTCCTTATTACAATTCCCTATGCACACAAATGATGACCTAATGTCCCAAAGGCCTGAAGACCAAAGAAAAGGGAGGCCTAGATGACCAGTGGTCAAATACCAAAAAAATAACAAGGTCCCAAGGGTAATGAAACTCTTATCAGACCACAATACATTTTCCAAAGCCACCAATGCCCTATCAAACCAATATACCATAATAACACCACCTTCACTACCCGCCATAGCTACTTTCCATCACCATCCGAAGCTAAGACATCATCACCACCCAAGGTCACAGTCGCCATTGTTACCTCAATGATGTAGAAGTCGAGACACCATCATATCGTGCACTTGATACCTCTCAGGTCGCCGATATTGTTTTAAGGTAGTGTAATTTCGAACTCATGGGTGGGAAAGCTCGATAAGAAGGATAGGAATGCTGACACTTATCATAGAACATTCCATCCCCATGTCAACGAAGTGGGGTGGATGGGTGCACTGTCCCTTGACTATCTTCACTTGGGGACCGGTCTAGGGATACAGAGTTATAGAATGGTGATGCAGGTGATTACCACACATACATTATTGGACGGACTACGTAAAAAAATGATGAGTGTGTTGTCTCCTGTCATCTGACATTCCTGACACACCGTTGATGGATGAGTTCCCAACCTCATCATGGAAAATATCATGATTCTATAGTTCATGACAAAGGGGGTGATCCAACTTTCATATTGGGATCATGGTGTGATGAATACTAACTTGGGGAAACGAGATGTATGATTAGTATCATGACATGCTATAAACTATTCACTAAAGGCCTTAGGGTCATGCATAATCCTACGTGCCACTGGTCTCTTAGAACGTGTAATAATTACATATCAACCTAATTAAATTGATAGATTTATTTCCCCAGGGCCTAGCCTAGTGGCAAAGGGCCTTGTTGGGTGTTGTTAGGTCTTGGGTTTGAGTCTCCCCATATTATTTCATGTGTGTGTCTTCAGGATTTCTTTTGTGGATTTTTAGTTCCTCTTCCCTGACCATTTTTAATGAAATATGACTTTATTTCCTAATGAAAATGGAGTATTATACCCTACCTTCTAAAAAAATACTAATTAATTATAAAATTAACAATCATATATAATAATTATCAATAACAATATAATTATTATATTAATTATAAATATTATTAATATAAATGTTATATATAATCTAAAAATTTATTAATTTAATAATACTTAATAATAATGTAATTAAAAATGTAATAATTATTGAAACAAGTTGAATCTTAATGATCAATTTATTAAAGAAAAGATAAAGAATACATCATGTATACAAAGGGAGATGCATGAAAAAACAAGTGAGACTCTGTCACCCAGAAAAATAAAAACACACCCTACATGGAATGAAAAAACACAAAATTCAACACATAGGCACACCAAAGAAAACATAAAGTGCCAAAAAATAAATAATTTAAAGCACGTGCTCCATATTTTTCAAAGTAAAAAAAATATTCTTCTAAAAGAGTATCGTGGAAAAGAATTCCAAAAGAAATGTAGGCCACCATATGTTTAATCAACAAGAAACAAACTAGGATCATCCCAAAAAGACACTAATCAAAGTAGGTTATTTATCATGTGAACAAGTTCTCATGTTATGAAGGGATCCTTGACCTCCACGACCATGAGGGTGTTGACCTCACCTCCATGTTTTGGATGGTTTCCACATGCTTTCTTGTCCATCTACATACCCATATAGACATCATAATTGTTTGAAGACGCAACTACCATGTTAGAAAACACAACATGATTCACCACATTATTAAAAAAAATTACCAGAATTCAATATTTAAAATTGACTAGTAAATAGGGATGATAACAGGTCATGTACCTATAACATTTGGGGTACCCGAACCCTAATCCATTTATTTTTAAAAAACCCTACCCTAACCCTAACACATTTATTTTTTAAATTTACCATCCTAACCCTGACCTATTATATTTTGAAGTACCCATTTAATTACCCTAATTATTTTAATGACCCATTTATAAATTAAAATAAATAAATTTTATTAATAAATGTATAATAAACATATCAAAAAAATTATGTAAATATATTTAGTAATCGTACTTTATTTAATAAAATATATTCAATGAATTATAAATGATTAATTTGAATGAATTTAAATTTAATATTTAATTATAAATATAATATTAATATAAATTAAATTGATAGAAAATTTTTATAATTTTATTTTCATTCAAATATTTATTATTAATTAATTATTTATAATATTCATAATCAGATTTGGGTTTATGGTGCCTTAAGATTACTACCATAACCCAACCCATTTATTAATTAGGTTTTCAATTTTTTACTCTAACCCTATAAATACCCAATTAAGCACTAACCTAACCCTATTTAATGAAACTATGTAGTGTTGGGAACTTAGTTAAGGGGTACCAATTGTCATCCCTTCTTGAGGAAGCTTATATTGGATCAAGCATGTTAATAGACTTATGAGTGGAGGCCTGATTCTTCAATTTACTTTTAGAGGATTAGAATGATCTTTATTGTCTTCTAATGAGACATGATTTGAAGAAGAAGTTAAGTGTGGGTTTATAATATTACCACCCAAAGAGTTGACTGGACTTAAAGAAATTGATTTGGAAGAACCATAATAAGAATCACAAGAACCGACTATAGTTTGATGTTCATTTGCAGCCATTAACATGACTAAAGGTGCTGTACCCACAACCTGGTCAGCATACCTACCAAGTGAAGCTATGAAAACAATCTTTGTAACAATATGTCTATACCATCCTGATATTTTAATATTAGTTTCCTTTTAAATATATATTATTATCTTATTTCACATGAAACACCAATGAAAAATGAACTAACATACATTTTATTTAGATTGAATTATAAGTATTATGTATAACTATTATAATGAAACCATTAAATTGATGAGTATAAATAGTGGTAAATACATTATGAAATATATATAAAATTAAAAATTAGTCATTTTTAATGATAATGATAAAATTCAATTAGTATATCTAGATAACTCATAATACAATTTTATGCTTAAGAATGTATTTGTTTTAAAATTAGATTTTTTATGCGCTATGTATTTATAGTTTAAGAAACTAAATATATAATTATCATAAAACATATTATTTATATGAATAGTATATTAACACTAATTTAATTATTATTTTATTGGAATTAATAATAACAATAGTTAATATTTACAAAGTCATTTTTCTATAAAAATATTTGTTTCTATAGATCATATGTTTTAATTTAGAAATAATTTTTATAATATTTAGAAATTAAATGAAAATTAATTGAGTCTGAATTCATAATAAACATGTTGTAATTTTTTAGGACTCATCTTAGATTTTTAGTTAAAAAAATATTTACCATTGTTGATTTTTGATCAATGTTAATAAAGGTAAAAATGAGTAACATAAAGTGGCTCAAATTTTACAAAATTAACTCAAAAAAATACATTCTAAAACACATTTATCACATTTAAAATTAATAACAACATATTTTAACAACATTTCCCCATATAACTCAATTAAATATTATGAAATTCCATTCTTACCTCTATCCTAGAATTTACTTCCAAGGAAAAGTCCTTTTTTCACTTATAAAAGGGGCACACATACACCTAATTCAAGCAACACAACTCATTATAATTACTATAAAATACATACCCATTTTACTTCTCCTAGAGTTCTATTTCAAATTTGTAAACCGTTTTTTTAAATAAGACACAAATATTCCATTTCCCAGATGTCTTCCAAGAGATAGTTCAAGTTCTCAGTGTTAATATTATCCATTCATTTAACCCTTTTATTTATCAATATTTATCGTCAAAATATATACTACAAATTATAACATAATTACATAAGTATAATAAATTTACTGAAATTTTATTATGTTAATTTAATAATCATTTTCTTTCTTCCTCCCAACCGTTTGACAAATGAAAATGTTGTTCTTGCGTACATGTGGACTACTATGTCCATGAATGATGTATTTTTTAATCACCATCTCCCATGAATGTTTATAAGAATGTATTTAATGAATAAATATAATATTTATGATGTGATTAATATTCTTTAAGTATAAATTATTAATTCTAAGAAAAATACCATCATTAGAAAATGAAAACACCGCTCATGTGTATGTGTAGACATCTGACGCCATAAATGACATGTTTCTTTTTCCTCAACAAGTTATATTGATGGTACTAAAATATATTTTCTAAATATACTTGATATTAATTATTTATTTATACCATGAATATGATTTTTAAATGTTGACCCAAAAAAACTGATGATCATTATAACGTGATCCGTTTATATTTGTAGACTACCAGAAACAAGTTCGTCATGGATCCTATTTTCCTGAATCATTCCCATAGTTCCCATAAAATGAACATGGGGATGTATAAATCAATGAAAAGTAATGATTTAAACAGATTTTATAATCTATGAATGATTAAATTGGTATTAAATAATGGGGCTTGATGTCGCATTTTTGACACATGTGTGAAATAATCAAAATTACCAACATCCAATGATGAAAATAAATGATAACTAACTAATTAAAGTATAATTAATAATTACAATTTAAGAGTATAAAATATTATAGGCATGAATATGGTTTTTAAATAGGATATCAAGTTAATTATTTTTATTATATATGAGTTTAATGATATTTTATGGATGTTGAGAATAAAAAGGTATTAATTTTTTCCTTCCAATATCAGTTTAGATTTGAGATTGTTATGACTAAATTACCATGTGGGGAATTACGTTATATTTATCTCTAAAAACATCTCTATTATATTATCCTATTGTTTTTTCATGAGGATTACATATTCTCCAAAATTTTCACTTACCCTTTGGTTCATAATTCACTTAAAGTGATTCTTTTCAGAAAAACCAACCTTACCATAGATACAATCTAACTAAAATTTCAAACATTGACTAGAAATATAAAGATTAATTAGAAATAAAAATTAATTTAAAAAAATACTGTAAAATGAAAATATAAATAAAAAAATATTATTTGAAAATATAGACTTCATACATAAAAAAATTCAAGTAGGCGAAATATTAATTTTGTTATTTTTTATAAAATTATTTTTAAATTTAATTATTTTTACGAGTTCAGTTAATGTTTAACATTTCATTTAGGATTTATTTATAGTTCATTGTTTATAAAATTTTTAATTCACCTACTTGAAACATAACAATTTTTATGTAGGTGACTTTTAAATATTATAAAGTATAAAATATAAATCCAAGGATTTCAAAAAAAATCTAAATCCAATCCATATAGAATTTCAAACATTGCCTATGCAACAAAAAAATAATTTGAAATAATTTTTTTCTATCAATATAATAAATAAATTTTTTTTAATGACACAAAATAATGTAGTTTCAAATACTAACACTACTAGAAAATGGGTTGGTCCCCATGCATCTATACCAACGATGTAGAGAAACCATGGGTATGGATGTTGTTCCTAAAGTTATACCCATGATTTTAAAAAACTATTCGTATAAACTGAGATATACCAACTATTTTGAAAAAAAATGGTTATAGGTGATTAAAATAATGATCTACCCTTCTAATCTCCTTTCCATACTCATTTTGACGCCCTAATCCTTCACCTCCTATGATCATAGTACCCCCTCTCCTTAGGTGACATTAACTCTCATCGGTAGGTGATATTCCTCCATTTCAGACATTTTTTTATTACGATCTATAAGTTTTCCTTCCCTTTAGGTCTCTCTACTACCCTCACCTAAGTGACATCTGGTTTTATTATCCAGGTTTCTCCCCAAATTCAAGGATTTTTTATATATCTTCTTCTACATCAGATTAATGGGTTTTGAATCCATCTTCTCTTTCACTGACTATTATTTTAATTTTTATCTATGCATGTGATTCTACTAAAGCATGATGGAATCACTTATATCAAAATGTTTTGAAATTTATAGTCTAATATAGATCAAATATAGTCTATTAGATTCCTAAAAGTAATGTTTTAATTATAATTTATCTATTTTTAAACCTATCCTATGAATAATTATGAATTTGACATAAATTTGAGATTCTTTTGGTGGAATATTGTAGAGATTTAGATATGTTTAGTGTTTGGAATCAAATTTAAGTTAACTATATGGGTTATTGTTGGTTTTTATTATCATAGAGTTATGGGATGTAATTATTGAAATATAATTTGTTATATCATGAACACAGGTTAAACTATTTATTGGATTTTTTAACCTATAAATAAATAATTGTATGATGATGTTCATGATTATATGACACATCACACAATCTTGTTTAACTATGGTTTCATAGATGATTGTATCAAGTAATTAATTTAAGTATTTATATGTTATATCATAATATTTCATTTAACATATACCTTACACTTTTATTATGATTTTATATAGGGAAAATAAACAAATTATATGTAGAGTTCATCGATATTTTCTATTGCGAATGAGAGGTTTTGTATAGCCAAAACATTCCTTTATGGTTGAATTCAAAGGTATTACCATTACATTAATTAACATTAAAATATAGAAATTAATTTAATTGTATTATCCACATATATTTCAGGTATTGAGTTTACCTATAGACTCTATTTTTTGAGAATTAAGATCGTTGACATTTAATCCTAATTATTTGGTTTGTGAATGAAAATATTTAATAATAAATTGGTATAAGTTTGATATAACTGATTAAGTATTGAATATGAGATCACAAAATGATGACATTTTGTTAATTCCCACAATTGATTGTTATTCCAATGCATGAGATAATCATACTCAATTTGAAAATGTTTTTTATTATGGACTTGTTGAGAAAATATTATTATTGGAAAATAGGCCTGATGACCTAATGGCCAATTGGCCTAAATTAGGATACTGAACTATTATCCTAAATTGGCCTAAGTTGGGCAAATAAGTCACCTAAGTTCGAATAAATGGAATAATTGGTGTAAATTGGCCAAATTAATTCCTTAATTGACATAAATTGGTCAAAATAGATGAAATAACCTAGTTGGACCAATTTCTCTAAATGGTATAATTGGCCTTATTGATCTAAATGTCTTAATTAGACTAATTTAACTAATTGTCCTAAATGGCCTAAATGGACTAATTGGCATAACTTGCCTAATTATCTTATATGGCCTAAATGGGATAAGTGGCCTAAATAGCTTAATTGGTCTAATTGTCCTAACTAGCACAATTATTCTTATAGGGCTAATTGGGAAAATGAGAAAAATACCAATTGGCCAAATGACACAATTTAAGCCAATTTTCCAATTTACAGAACAACCTAAACTAAAAATGAACATAATTACAAAATTATAAACATTACAAAGTTATCGAATAAAAAAATAACATAAAACTAATATAACTGGACCAAAATGAACAAAAAAGTGGAATCCATATCATACCAATGTTTTTCATGCTAGTTTTTATGTATTGTTTATGTTATGCTACTAATATTAAATTTCTGATTAAATGTTTATTTATTTTCTTCTTCATTTTATGGATTTATTCAGCAGCTACAATTTTAATCCATTCTAGGATTACGACTTTTATATTATTTAATAATGTATTATTATACTAATCAATTTCATTTCTACAAAGAGGTATTGGTCATTGAAGGCCTTGTTCCTCAAGAAAAATATCTTTCATGAGCAGGAAGAAAAAATATGGAAGTGTAGTAAATGTAAAAACACAAGAAAATATTGTAATTTTGTAAATTAATATTTCAAATATATATACTTAATTCATAATTAAATATATTGTTTATATTTTCATTAGTATATCCTGGAATCCCTCGATGAAAAAGTAGATGAAAACTTCAGTACAAATGACCATTTTAGTTCGGTATTATGTGAGGAATGAAATTACTAACAGATCTTTCAGGGACATTGACGCATGAAAAAATACTGTATATGTCACTCCCAGCCCCAGAAGAATCAGTATCAATGCTAAATTAAAATGTAAATTTAACTCCAAAATTGATTCTTTACAAGATTTTTACCATATTAATTTCACACATTTTTTTAATAGAAAAGTAAGAGGTTATGAAAGGCATGGAAAATCCTGGATGATGTGAATGTAATACCCAGCTATCCCTATGAAATTCCATATGTCAAATACATTTATGGTAGGATCCAAATAAAATACAACTCTCGCATTCATTTGGTCTACTGGAAATCCAAAATATGAGATAATATGAACTAGGAAGTGGACTTTGTCGATAATGAAGTGACATTTACTAAACATAGCATAAATCTGGTGCTCCCTTAGTGTATTCAGTACGATATCAAGATGGTTGAAATGGTCGTTTCAAGAATGTGAATACACTAAGATGTTTTCCATAAAGACTACCATGAATTAATCAATAAATTGGTGGAAAACCTGATTCATAAGATCCATGATTACTAAAAATGTGTTCAGGAGACCAAATGACATAACCAGGTACTCTTATAGGCCATACCTTCTCTTGAAAGCTACATGAGGTATGTATGAAGACCTGATATTAACCCGACGATATCCCATACTGAAATCAATATTTTAAAACACTCTCACTCCAAAGAGACGATCGAAGAGTATTTCTATTTTAGGCAATGCATATCAATTATTTATCGTATGCTAGTTCAATTTATGGTAATCTATGAAATGATTGAGGGTACTGTCCACATTTTTGGAAAAAAGAACCAATGAACCCCAAAGTGAAGTTCTAGGGTTTATAAATCCATTAAACTATAGATATTCTAACTCTTTATTATGAAATATAATCTTCATAGGTTCTATTATATAAGGAGGAATGGTCACTGGTGCTGCTTCAAACACTAGATAGATGGTAAATTACACCTCTCTCACTGGTGGTAGGCTTAAAAATTCATTAGGAAATATGTACCGAAAATGATCCACTATAGGAGGGAAAATAGTGGGTCATAACCCCGGATTATCTAGGAATAGATTTTCGATTTGAGTTGTCACAATTATGAGCCTTTACTTCATAGTTCCTGCTCGAGTCACATGAACATCCCATTCTCCATTATGCCCGTTCCTACCTCCATCTGGTGATTTGAACATCTCCCTTCAATGCTAGAAGTCAATATGGGATCGATAGAAACCTATACAGTATATCATGATAATTACATCAAATCCTATCATGTTAAGGATGAAAATATTCCACATGAGAAGGAAGCCACCTATCTTAAAGGCACCCAAATTACAATGACTAACACTCTCTAATTGGTTACCTAATAGGGTATTGAGCATCATCATGCTACAAATTTTTTCAATCTTATGGCCCAGAATCTCCATGATTACCTAAAATATAAAATAGTGAGACACCTCTATATAAAATAAAGTAGAATATAAAGTCCAGGGTACTAAAATAGTACCTCGTATTGTAGGTCAGATTCTATGATCCTCCAATATAAGCTACACTACATGTAACTGGCCCATATCAAGGACCTGAGTCACAACTTGACTACCCTACAAAATCCTACTCTACTAGAGAAGATAATCATGATACTAACCACCTCCACCTGAACCACCACCTCATCTTGAGAAGATTGTGGTATTCCATTTACCTTCCCGAAGATATACTACAAGCCCACACCAAAATGTGGGGTAGGTGTAGATCCCAAATCACTAGGTACAGATGGAAATGTCCTATAAAAGAACTGGATGTTCCCCATCCTACCACAACCTCAAAATTTCATCGGATCACATAAAAACTAGGCTTTTGTATGTCCTTACTTCTCACACTAGTGACATATCAATAAAATATTAGTATGAGGATCCTGATGTTTTTTTCCTCTATGAGTAGCCATAAAGAGACCTTTATGTCTAATTGAAGGAACACTGATAGATCTATGTACTGAAATGGATTGAATCAAACCATCTACTTCCCTCATATTTCACTATATAATAATGGATTTTTTGAATAACTCATAAATAGTAGACATCCAAAAAGAAATAAACTATGATCAGATGTTATATACCAGCCCATCCTCAAATCACCTGTCTGTCATAAGATCATCACCTGCTGGATTCTATGTGAACCACTATAGCTTAGTAAAAACAGAATAATACTCAATGAAAGAAATGGATACCTAATTTTGGTTCATAAACTATCTAGCTTGGTCATACCTCAGATTATGGTGAAATAAGTAATGATAGAATATCATCAGGAAGTCTGCACGTACCATATCACGTTGATGATCTTCAAGGGTAATAACTTCCAACCATATCTTGGATGAATTTAATAGAATATATAAAGTGAGTTTGACCCTTTTATCAAGATAGATATCAAGATGATCAAATATAGAAATATTATCTTCAAGTAAGACACATAAGCATGTGGTCCACCATCCCCCAAAAATGTGGGATACTACTGTTGCTAACAATCTCATGTCCACACTACCGTATTAGGGGTAGTTTGGGAAACACATTTCATATTTTTTATCATGAAAAAGAAACCCTCACAGAATTGGGAATCATTTCCCATATCAACAATATGAAGAGGTTCCATAGGTAGCACTACAGAAGGGATAACTGGCAGATCGAGGCTCACCACCTGAGCTGCAAGGTCTTCACTACCTTTAGGGTGTATGACTAGAAGAATCCGTGTAGGCATGATGCTATAATTCCAAACATTCACCTCAATTTTTTTTAATAGTTGAATGAATTTAAAATAGATAACTAGGATAGGTGCATATCCTTATTATGAACAAATCAAGCCTATTTTCCTTCTCCAAAATATATGTCTTGGTGATGTAGAAAAGACCATTATAGTCTATAAGAACATAAGAGACACCCCACTACCCACTAATAAGGTCATGTTCATATCCAGGTATCATGTCACATGTATACGATGTCCATTTCATTCTAAAAGTGTTATTTTTTAGCTTCATACATATTTATGTATTTAAATCTCTATAAATGGTCAAATTACATTGATCACAATTTCCAATCCATATGGGACCATACTCTTCATGAATTGAAATATGACATCCACATTACTGCACCATAACACATTTTAGCTCACATGACTAATGGTCCATGGATCAATGTTCCATAACTAACTGATTAAGGTTTCTAATTTAACATATGTAATAAAACACTATTAGGTTAAAAAAGACACTTATAATGTCAATTTTGTTTTCTTAGTACTATAAGGAATGTATGGAAATTTCTATATTTAAAGAATCCAGGTACAACCATATTCAACAGGAAAATACCTGATAAAAATGGACATGGAATGGAAACAATTCATGGATTATCAGTCCTATTTTGCCTATAATGATGTATGTAATTCAATCATATCATTTTATCAAGCCCAGGTAAAAGAAATATCCTTACAATAATAGTAATAATAATAGTATCACAAAACATGTGCGTCACCCAATGGGGAAGATATATCAACTATAAAATGCATAATCAATAATAGTAATTACCCATCCTAGGTAATTTGGGTTTCCCATGTATTGGGTTAGCTACACCTAAACACAATCTCATTAAAAAATTCCATTAGATCTTAGTCTCCTATATAATACCTAAATAGTATGACAAAGGAAAATGAATGTTCTGATACCACATTGTAACATCCTAACCCATCCACCACATAACTAGGCCCCGAGATGGTGGGTAACATGGACTTAAGCCCACATAATTGTACGCCAGAGGTTTCCAACTAATAAAAACGGTCTACGGTGGTACAATGGGGAGATTTTACCCTCATATCGGTGTGGAACAACATATATAATAAAAAACAAACAACAGTAGTAGCACATAAAATAGATATGATAAATAATTGTGGACGAATAAATAACAAATGACTGTAACAATAATAAAAATCCACAAGGTAGTGTCATATACATGCTGTCATTTCATATTAATATACTAAAATGGAAACAAGGAATAGGCATATACAACATGCTCTAAAAAAAGAAAAAAAAGACAAAACACCACTCCACTAGAATATATAGCATATACTTGGTCCCATTCTCTTGTACTCCAAGATACAATTAAAGAATATCAAATATCTGTAATAAGGAACTTTCCATTATCTATACCTACAGAAAAGTAATATAATAAGCCACCAAAGTAAACCTAAGTAGTGCGTGAGATAAAATTCTAGTAGGCCACCACCAATGTTCACTATAAGTAATTAAATTAGTGTACATAAAAAATATAATGAAGGAATAAATAAATAACCAACAATGCTAAATAAATAACCACAACCCTGCTCAGGTTCTTAAAGGGCACATGGTGGTTTTCCTTCTTTGAATCATGCCGAAATGAGTGTCTGATCAGTAACCCTATATATAGTAATCATATATATATAGTATAGTTATATACTATATACACCCATATAGACTAAGTATTAAAGGACGTAAGTAGCCATATTCTTTGATACTAGGTGCTAGCTAGACCTAAGGCATAACACAGGTGTCCATAACCAGTGTAACAAGCTAGTAGGCTCAAGAAAAGGGAATGTTTAATGAATCTCATAATGAGTGTGAGATGTCATGATCATCAATCTAGATAGGTGGGGTGATACATTAAGCCTAACACCCTAAATAGAGGAACATGGAACATCATACACATCACCCAGATAATAATATAATGGTGAGAGATGCCATGCTCAAAACCCGATGTAAGGGATAGTGAATCAAAATGCTCAACAATTTCCCAAACCATCATTCCATAAAAAAGCTTAACTGAATAATCATATTAATAATAATATCATGTCTAACCACCACTATTTGATAATAAAAATAAATCCCAATATGTAATGGGGTGTCATAGTTCATATAAGACATATAAATAAGCCCGAATTAATTTGTATGGCCTTTCATCCCATTAGAATTTATTCAATTAGTATATTTTATTAATTTAAGTAAGGTAAACCACTAAAAAGATATACATTAAATATAATAAATATATTTAATTAAACATGGAATGAAAATTATATTTCATTTTCTGAATAATCACTCATAAGGATCTATTTTCAATTAGGAAATCACCTACAAGGGAAAATTCAAATTACACTCTAAGCCGAACACTTAGAAGGTGTTCTATTCATATAAACAATTAAATTTAAAGTTAATTTAAAGATTTAACACTCAAGGGGTGTCCATAAATGAGGAAAAAAATCCTCTAATCACTTATTATGGCTCAATGAGACTAAAAAAACATGAGCATATGAATTTAAAATCAAGGAACTCATTTTAATGCAACATGGGGCAATGTAAGATGTGTGGAACAATGATGAAACTATGAAAAAAATTCACTTTTTAAGGAAAAAAACTAGAACAAATACCATAGGGTCTTTGAAAAAACCTTTTCCAATAGAGACCTCATATTTGAAGTAAATAAGAAGAAAAATAAAGAATGGTCCAACAGACTAAAAATAGGTTGAATGATCTTGAACCAAAATAGTGCAAAAAAATAGAATATAAACTTATAATAGAAGAAATAGGACTTGATATAATACCTATTGCTATCCAATAATTCTGATGGAACTTGATTTGGAGCCCAAATGTGTGATTGGAATCAAATCCTAGAATAGGTAAAAATAAGAGCAATGGGAGAGGTAAGAGTTCATCCACTGGACAAATAATGAAAGAAAAGAAGGGTTTAGGTTTTATGTTTCATTAAGGTCCTTTTGGAAAATTCACCCTAAAAAATAGTGGTGTACAGTTTGTCTATACCATGTGAAAATCATTCTCACCAATTTTTTCTATGGAGGGACCCTGTATAGTTAAGGTAAATAGTTCCCCTATCTGTTCACAAATAATGAAAAAAACCATTATTATTAATGTTTAAAATTTAACACGATGATATGCTTTATGTCACATAGTTGTAGAAAAATTATATGTCCCCTGCTACTCAAAAGGCTCCCTCCACTGTTACATCCAATATTTTGTACTAATAATGTTGTAACCATGAGAAAAAACTTGTGTTCCCATTATCTAAATCTCTGAGCTCTGTATAACCCTTTAATTCTCTAGAGATCTTCCTTAGGAAGTAGTGCACGTCTAAAAATATAGAAAAAATATTTAAATTGAAAAAAAGATCTAAACCATCATGAAATTATGGGTCATTAAGTTAATATTCATATAAAAGATGTAATATTTTTGTATGAAAATCCTGGGATGTTATAGTTTGTATCAGAGGAAAGGTTTAGTTAACCTTTGGAAACTAGAATGAGAGATATTTATTAAGAACTCATAGGATAATCCTATTCATAGGAGGAGAACCTAAGTTATGGTAATTAAGGGAGAGTGGTTTTCCAAGATAAAAATCCATATTTGGATACTACATGTGGATGTGGTTTTGGAATAGTTTTACTTGTGGATAATAACTCTAAAAATTGCACATTAGTATTTGAATTGATTATTACATGGTTCATGAAAATAGGCCTTATTGCACCCTGGGTATGACACTCTTGGGGTATATTATTTTGTTAATTAACATTTTATTTATGATCCATTATCAAGGATATAAATATATGATTATCATGAATAACCTAGGTTAAACCTAAGGTGTCATATTTTGAAAAGGACATGTCCTGATTTAGAAATCATATAAAATATATTTCATGATTATATAGTTTCCCACTATTATTAGGATTTCTCACACTATGTTTTTTGGTTTTAGCTAGTGTTTGGAAGCCAATGGAATCATGTTAATGCTAAATTTTATTGAAAATGAAATGGTTTTCCACCTGAGAAAAAAAATTCAATAAGATATGGGATAAAAAAACTTATTGTTAGGCTCATAAAATTTTCTCTATCCATGAATCACGTTGAGATTAGAATCGATCAAATAATGGAACAACATATTTTTGGGTCTTTCATGAGGAAATAACCACCATATTTTAGTGGATATTCTAATCCACCAGTGTCTGAGTGTTGGATAAACACCATTGAGAAAAACATTTTGTTCTCCATTTCTTATAAAATGAAAAATTCATCATTGTAGTTTATTGTTTTAGAGGAGAACTTGATCAATTGTGCAGCCTTGATAAGAACATAAGTCAAGAGGAAGGAATTGAATCTATTGAATGGGATGGGTATAATAGGATAATTTTTTAGAAAGTAATTCCATCATATTTTGTGTAATGGAAAAAGATGTAATTTCATTATCTCAATCATAAGGATGATGATTCTATTGGAAATTATAAAACAAATTTTAGAATAATTTTAATGTACAATTCTATTATAATCATCAGACCTGAAATAAAAATACATTGTTTCTTCAGTGGCTTAAAACCAAGTCACTTAAAGGTGTTTTCTATAAGGGCCTTTGGTTGTTATGAATAAATCATTTGATGTGAACTCAAGATATAAATATAAATTCGAGATTACAACCACTCCCATAGTTTTGATAAGAAAAGGATGATCCAGTATCTTGAGAAGTCGAATAAATCACATGGTGGAATAAAATCGGAGTCACCTAAATTATATAAATATTGGAACAACCATCAGGGGAATTGAAATTGTATTAAACATGGGAAGCTGGTCATAAGTAAAGTGAATATTGAAAGGTGGTAAAGAGTCTAGTTGATGCAATAGAGGAATGGAAGACCACACCAACACACCACCTATTCTCCAATGCTTTAACTGCAAGGAGTACATGAATTATTCGAAAGAGTTATTGAATCTAGCAGTTTTTGATGATCAACATCAATATCCACTTTAGATCAAAGATAATGTAAATCTAATTTGATAACAAATATCAAAGTAGGTTATGATAATGATCCGGTGAATGTTATACTTATCATCTACTCTTTAATACCCAATTTATTATTTTATTCTTGATCTACCCACTCTTTCATATATAAGAAATTTTCAATGGGTATTTAATAACCAGATCAATGATTATATATTAAGTTAACAGTGGAAACTACTAATAGAACGATGGTCACATCTCATGTATATAATTCATCATCAATTAAAGTTTGTGGGAATGTGTTTTCTTAAAATATTATGATTCTCCTCCCGTTAATTTGATGTGATACAAGTTATGGATTTAATTTAATTACATGGATCCCATATCAATTGTAAAGGGAGCTAAGTCACAACTTTTATTCCAAATGAACCCATGATAATTATCAGTGCAGGGACGAATAAAAACTTCCAATGAAAATTACATCCATTGTATGTGTCTATTCAAAATGGGTGTTTACCTCTCATGGTTTGGGAAAGCCTCAAAATCAAGGATATTCCTATTGTGTGTTTATATGTGGAGGTCTTCTCAGAAGAGTTTCCTTGTCTTCCACAAAAATTGAGAGGTTGAGTTGTTAATGAAACTTATACATAGATATTCACTTATTTCAAAGAATCCCTATAGAATGACACCAATCAAGATGTAGTAATTGAAGAATAAAATCCAAGAGAATCATGAAAAGGGATTTATTTATCCATGTTCTTCACCTCGACGTTCACATATTCTTTTTGTAAAGAAGAATGATGGATAAATGAGACTCTGCATCAATTATCAAGAACTGAAAAATATCATAATCAAGATTAAGTATATTATACCATGTATTGATGAATTTTTTGGTTAACTATTAAGATCTAAATAATTTTCAAATATTTATCATTGTTAAATAAATAATAAATTGATGGTTCATAAGGATGATTTACCCAGTATATAATTTCATTCAAGGTATGAACACTGTGAATATATAGTGATTCCATTCAGTCTTACAAATTACCCCACTATCTTCATTGATTTAATCTGATGAGTCTTTAGAAATTACACTAAATATTTTGAGGCAATCTTTATAGATGATATTCTTATATAACGAAAGTGAAAAGATGACCATGAAGGTCACTGTGGAATTTTATTGAAAACCCTATAAAAGGATATTTTTATGAAAAATTTACCTAGTGTGAAGTATGGATACATATAGTTTCATTTTTGTCTCATATAATATCAAGAGAGGGTATATATATTGATCCATAAATTAATTTAGTTATTGAAAATTTTCCCAGACCAACTATAGTTGATAAGATCCATATTTTTCTTAGTAATTATAGATATTATCTATGATTTGTGGAAAATTTATCATGGAAGGGAAATTTATTAGAAATAAGGAGAAGGTTAGTCTGCACACCTATTGTTACATTAACCCACAGTGGAGAATGATTTCTAATCTATAGTGATGCATTAAATATGTTATTGGGATTCCTTATCATGTAGAATGATATGTTGATAGCTTACACCTCATGAAAATTAATCTTTCATGATACAAATTACCCAACTCATGTGAAAATTTTCATTAAAGATACAGAGGCCTTATCTTTACAAAGAAAGGTGTGATATATATACTGATCATAAATGTTTAATGAATATATTTACACAAAATGAATCAAATCTATGGTAGGTAATATTGTTGGTATTTATTAAAGACTATGACTAATAAATACATTACCACCCTGAGAAAGATAACATGGTGGTCGATGCTTTGAGTTGAAAGGATAATGTTAGATTATATATGAAATGGATAAAAAAAGATATAATATTTATGTATATTTAATATTTGGATATGAAAATATTAAAGGAAGGGTAAAAATACCATCTTTCTATATGAAGCGTTGAACTATCTATCCTTGTAATGTTTAATGAGGAATAGAAATACAATGTAAAACTATAGAATACTATTAGAAATGTTCCTCAGTTTAACCTTGACTCTGATAGAATAATAATTTTTAGAAACTGTGTGTGTGTTTTTCCCATACTTTATTGAAAAGATCTATTAAATGAGGCACATAGTTCTTCATTCTCGATTCATCCTTAGGTTACAAATATGTAAAGATTTTTAAAAGAATATTTATGGAGGGACAACACAAAGATAGATATTGTAGTGTTTTCATCTCGATGCTTGGTATTTCATCATATTAAGGCTGAGAGATAAAATTCTCATTTCATATTACTACAAATACCCATATGATAACAAAAATTGGAAAATATCACCATATATTTTGTCATCATAATTTTAAAAACATAAAAAGGTTATAATGATATATGGGTTATTGTGAATCACATTATGAGGTCATCACACTTAATTTCAATTAAATAGGATTTATCTCTTGATCATATTACCCAAATATAAATTAATATAGTATTAAGGTTTCATTGAGTATCATATTTTATTGTATCTCATTAGGATCTAATGATTACATTGATGTTCTAGAGAAGTCTTCAAGAATGACTTGATACATAACTGAGTTTCCATACTACATATCATCCTTAGAAATAGGGTTAGTCCGAGACAACCATTCAAAATATAGAGGATATCTTGAGATCTATTTATCTAGAATTAAAATGTACCTGGGATCAACAACGTACTATAGTCAAGTTTTCAGAAAAAAAATAACTTTGAATCTAGCATTCAGATAGATCCTTTTGAATCCCCTTACATAAAGAAGAGTATAAATCTAACAAAATGGGAAGAAGTAAGAGAATTAATGTGATTGGGAACCAATCTATCTATGGAAATAGTAGACAAATTTAGATCTATTAAATAGAACATCATGGTAGTAAGAAGTCAATATAAAATTAATACTGACAATCATTGGAATGATTTGGAGTTTGAATATGGTGAGAATGTTTCTTTATGAATTTATACATGGATGAAGGATGTAATATTTGTGAAGAATGGATGGATAATCCCTATGTATATTGGCCCTTTTAAGATTCCAGAGCAAGTAGTTATGGTTTCTAATTGCTTGGTGCTTCCACTGAACCTCTCTCAAATCCACATTGTGTTCCAAGTATCACTCCAAATAAATTAAATACCTTATCTATCACATATCCAAAACTAATTGGTTGTATTAATATACGATTAAAATTCCTATGAAGATAAAACTGTGGAGATTATTGATTATATAAATAAATTGTTACCAAATAATACCACTCACTTGGATAATGTTTAATAGTGAAACCACTAATTAGAGGAAGCTTCATGGGAACATGATGATATGATGAGGCAAAAGTATGACAATGGTTTTGTATTAGGGTGATGAATTTCATGTTAGAAATTAATTTTAATGCGTTTGAATGTTACACAACACAATTTTATATAATACATTTTTCTGTTAAATTATATTTCTTAAAAAAAATTTGTTACATGCAACATCGAGTTTTAATAACTCCCAATATACTCCTAATATTATTATTTAAAATAGGAAAATTATAAACTAGCCATTAAATATGGTGGTATTAATAACAATTTCTAATTTTTTACATTTATTCAGTGTTTTTATATATGAAAAATATATTGATATGAAGAACTTATTTTTTATTAAAGTCTTTATATGATATGAAAATACTTTTTTTCTTAAAAAATGATTTCTTTCTTATTATGAAAAATAATAAAATTAATATTTTACACATGTAGAAATTTTATTTGAAAAAATTAAAATCATTTTAATGTAAATATTTCAATATTATAATTGGGATATGTTTTTTAAAATGTTTTAAAATATTCATTTTTTAATGAATAGTGAAAAAATATTGATTTTTATTAAAAATTGCCTATTCGTTTAATTAATTTAAAAAGATAAATATTGTTTTAAAAATTTTTAAAAGTAAAATTAGTTCAATTATATTATTAATAATTCAATTTATTTCATTGGAATCATTTTCATGTTGAATTTTGATATAAACCCTTTTTATGAACATTTTCTCTTCGGAAAAACGTTTTTCATCGCATAACTAGGTTTATTTTTCTATTATATTATTATAATTATATTAATTTGATTTAAAAAAATGTATTTAATATATTAAATAAAAATAATTTATTTTATATTATAATTTAAAATAAACTTTTTTCCAAAATGAATAGTAAAAACATTAAAAAATCATTAACATGGTTAAGGTTAAAACATGTCTACACTGGTTAAAATAAAAAGATAAGGGTTAAAATGACTTAAAAACAAGTAAAATTCATATTTTATGACCATAATTTGACCAAAAGCTTCTATGGAATGATAATGATCCATTTTGAGCCTTTTTTATTTGTAAAATGGGGTTTTATTTTAAAAAATTCCAACTCTGTCCTCTCCCCCACTTATAAAAGTGCACCAATCTCCACTCATCATAACACCTAAAAATAATTTTAGGTCAACATTTACCTGACTAAATATTACAATTACATCCCACTCATTTCCTAAAGGCCTTATTTTGATTATTAAACCCTTCTATAGAGGATTTTGGTTCAATCCAAAAGTGGTTGTCCCAAGGAGAGGTATCGTTATTAATTGAACATATTTGTTTTATTTATTGTTACACCTCATTATAATATAGTTAAAATATCCTTATATAATAAAATAATTTCTCCCATATATTTAAAATTTATTACGTTGATTTAATAAACCATATTCAACTCCTTTTCCTTCAAATGGGTAATTAAACCTTTGATCATGTGTACAGAGGTCTACCGCCTTGGGTATTGATATAATGTTTTTCCATCACCGCCTCTCATGGATGAATTTAATGATTAATTTAAATTATATAAAGGATAAAAATGAAATAATTATACTTATATACTGACAATATAAAATATACATTCTTACTATTAATTTTTTTTTTAAATGATAACATCACTCATGCCTATGTTTGGACTACCGCCTCAACTAAGGGATGTGATATGTTTTTCATGTTATTTTAAAATCCAATGTAATCAGGATATATTTAATGAATATGTATGATATATATGATATAAAAATTATTCTTTAATGGTGAATTGATATTTATATTTCTTTTGTTTCATCCATCAGTAAAATAGAAACACCATTCATGCATCTGTATGGCCAACCGTCTTCGTGAAATGTACAACTCACTTTTTTCTCATATAACCTTAATAGATGAATATAGATATGTATATAATGAATATATATGATGATATATCATTGTTATGATTCGGGAATTTATTAAACCATTATACAAGTACACGGACCAAAACCACCGAACTATAGCATAAAAGAAAAATGCATCAGTAATCTCCCAAAACAATGATTTTAATAAAGAAATGTTAATGAAGTGGTGGTACAAAGTTATAAGTAAATCATATATGGTATGATATATATATGTATATTTGTATAATATATGTATAATAAATATATATTTATTATTCATGAGGTTCAAACATGCATGAAGATAGTCGAGACATGAGGTAAGGGATTTTTATCTCACATTTATTTCCATGGGACACCTGCCATATTCACCACGTTTTTATTTTATGTGCTATACATAATACCCATGAATGTAATTTATAATGATTATAATGAATATTTTTAGGTATTTACATATATATAAGTTTATTTCTTTAGTGGGGTTTATGTTTCAAAGGTTATCAATGTTTTAATGGTTTTATGTTATAATCTCATTATTGACCATGATTAAATATGATTATGTTTAAAATTATGAAATATTATAATATAACACACATGAAACGCATTATTTTTCTTTTTGTCAGGTTATATATTGAAAATCGACGTTTTCATTACATTTTCATCTCTTTAAGAACTAATGATACCAAAAGATAATTTTTAAGTACAATTTACATTATCTCTCTCTTCGATAGAAAATATGTTTTCATCAATGTCCATATATTATAAAAATGATATGAGTAATGTTTATAGTATTCAAAAAATATTATTTAATGTAATTTTTAATATTCATTTAGTTTTTAAAAAATGGTTAAAATTAAATCTTCTTGTTATTTTTTTTTTGAAAGGAGGCACTTTTTACATTTTATTGAAAATATAAAAGGAATATTTGTTTTAATTTGTATGGAATTAATCTTATTTCTTACTGTCATAACAACTCAATGATTTAAATCTTATATTAAAGGTTCAAATTTTATTTTAAAAGAAATATTTTTCTTTAATATTTAGGAAATTTTGTAATTTTAAAGATATTATTTGAAAATAGAAAGCATATTCTCCTCAACAATGTTTCCCTGCACTATTTGTGGAATTTCTATTCATCTATATCAAAATCCTTAGTGTTATTTATGTTTTACTAGTGGTATAATAAAATGGTACCAACCTAATTATTTCTCTAGATGGTTTATGATTATGATAATAAAATTTTTATGGATCCAATTTATTCTGATTTTTTATGCTATGATGAATTGATGAAATTTTTATGAAACCAGTTTCCCTTTAATAGGTTATTATGTAATGATTTGATTACTGTTATATGTTCTTATGGGACACATATGTTTCTTTTTCATTATGTAATGGGTGGTTCCATTTTACACAAAGGATGATGGTTATGTTATAAATAATAATAAGTGGTTCTATAATAAACCAATGATAATGTCTACATTAAAACCAATAATAGTGGTTACGTTATAACTAAGTATGGGTGGTTACATTGTAAAACAAGGTCGGGTGAGTAATTATTTTCACTCAAATGTATTGATTAAAGAAGGATAACTCAAGAGTTATATATGTTATAAATCAACCTGATATATTGTTCAAAATGTTATCTATGGGCCTTATTTGATGTCCATAATGTTATGTGAGGACCTGGTTTCATGTCCATATGATTAGGCTTGGACCAGAATTTCATGTCCTTGAGTTTATTCAGAAGTTGATGGATCCTAAGAATGAAAACCATGTGCCAAATTATACTCAATTTTTCTAATCATTGAACTTTCTTTACCTACCACCACATTAGATACAACCACTCGTTCACTGGATACTACTGCTCCCTTATCCTTCCTATCCTACCCACTAGATATCATCCTACCCCACACCCCGATAAGATTGCTTCACCGTCAGGGTTCCAACTGTGTTATCATAGGACCCTTTGTAAAGGAGGTTCTACTCCAGCCATCAACTTATTCCTTCAGTTCTCTTCCACCCATTCCAGAGATCCCTAGATTAGATGAGTATGGTCTCAATGGAATGATACTTGTTGATCATATTACCAAAATAATCATTCATAGTGGCTTCAGATTTCCACCAATGGACTTTGGTGGCATGGTTTATACAGTAATGGAAATCACATCCATTCTTCAAGAACTAAATAGCCTCCTTGGGGATGGAATCTCTGGTGTGGGTCTCAATACTAAACTGCAAATCTTTTTATGTGGTTATCTCCACCACAATGAAATTTTTAAAATCTTGGTGGAAAAGCTCTATGATATACAATAAGTGGTGATTTAACTTATTTTAGTAGTAAATTGGGTTTCACTATATCCATGTTATCCACAATAAGTGGTGTGGATCAACCTCATGGACCCCCAATTACCATTAAAAATGATTTATTCCTTTGATTAATTAGTGACATGGTGGGTTCTTTCCTATATTTAGATGATCGCACTAACCAATTGCTCAATTCTTCTGTGGTCCGTGTTTGTGTCGAAGTGGATCTCTATATCCCATATACAGATTGAATCCTTGTTTTAGTGAGTGAATATTTATCTTAGCAAAAATAGATCTTCCCCTCCACCCCATATCACGTCTTCTCTGGTTTTCAACTTTATGGTGAGTCTTTATTATCGTGGAGGAAGAAGAGGTTCAACTAAGAGATCCTTCTCTAAGTTACCGTTTTAACATCGCAAAAATTTATGAAATATTTATTTTTCAAATTAATTTTCTATTTTTGATATTCTTCATTACACATAACACAAAATTTATCTTATATTATAGGAAACAACAATTTTAGATTGCATTATATGCAACACCGAGTCTAAATGAAACATTACTTACTATTAAGAGGTTATTATTTAAATTGATAGATATCTCTTACCTATTGGAATGGTGGGAAAAAATAGGATTAAATATATTAAGAAAATATATGGTTTACACATGTAAATAAATTTAATTATTTGGGCATTGATTAATTAAAAATGAAAATAGAAACTGTTTGAAAATAAATAAAATCATTTAAAAAAACAATTTTCATAATTTTTTTAACTTAATAAATTAAAAAAACTTTTGAATAAATATTTCAATGAAATTTATATACTATATATTCAATAAAATTATTAAAATTCACCTTATGTGTTTTCTAGAAAAGAGATAAGAATAAATCAAACTTTACGCTTAAAAACTATATTTTTCTAAAAAGCGTGTTTTTTACCTTTTTCGCCCAATTATTTATAATTTTTTTAAAAAAATTTATAAAAATTATTTTAAAAAATAATATTAATTTTTGAAATCATAATATAAAAATGATGGTATTTTAGAAATTTTTCTAAAAAGATTTATTTTTTATGAATAGTAAAAAATACTGAATTTTAATTGAAAACTGTATTCCTGTTTAAATTATTTTCAACATTAAATTATATTTTAAATTTAGTTTAATGTAAAATTAGTTCAATTATATAACTATTAATATAATTTATTTTATTTTAATCAATTCAATATTAAAATTTTATATAAAAACCTTGTAATCCTTTGAGCATTTTCTCTTTGAAATCCCACTTTCTCATCACATTTACAGAATTATTTTTAAATAAAATTTTTCTAATTTTGAGAAAATGTTTTTAAAAAAATGAATAAATATTTTTAGTAAGAAATATATATATTATCTAATAACCGTAAAATATTTTTTTACCAATATAAATACTAAAAATAGTAAAAATTAATTACTATGGTTAAGGTAAAAATGAGATTTTTGTGGGGATAAACTAAATATATATTGGTTAAAATGAAATAAATACTTATCTAAAATATATTATATGAATATATTTAGACAATATAATGTATAATTATTTATTATCATCCATTTTAGATCCTTGTGACATGAAAAAAACATGGGTATATCTTTTTATTTTCAAAATTTTACAAGTGTGCCACTCACCTCATTTATTAAAGGCCACCCCATATCCTCTAATATTTACACATAAAATCCATTTTCTCCAGACAATAAATTATTAAATAAATTCCAAAATTCCCTACCCTCATCCTAAATACTTATGTTTCATAAAAAACTCAACCTATGAATGATTTTGGTGAAACTAATGGAAGATACCAAAAGAAGAGGTATGTTCTTCAAATACTGTTTTTATTTTTTTTATTAATACATCACCATAAATTATTATTAAAACATGTTGATATACTAACCTATGTATATTAAATATAAATAGTGGTTTTTATGTAAATTTAATGATCTAAAAACATCTTCTCTTCAATAAAATGGGTTACAAAATCGTCATTCATGTGTATAGAGGACTTTCACCTCAAGAACTGATGTCATTCATTTTTCCATTACCTCCTCTAATGGTTGGGTATGAATATGGATAAAAATTATATATATATATATATACGTATATGATATAAATAAAATAATTATACCACTAGAGTCCATATATCATATATAAAAGTTTAGTTTTTTTCCATAAGGGATATGATAATGTTACTTGTGTATACAACGAGGTACCGCCTCACAAAGAGATGGGATTCATTTTTTAACTATATAATTACATGAATTATAATAAGGAATGATAAATGTGATATAAATTATATAATTATTATATTCATTACATATTTATCATTCTTAAAATATAATAAAACATTTTATTACATACCTTTTCACTCGCAGAAAGATGATATCATCATTTTTGTACGTGTGGACTACCACTTCACAAAGCTATGTGACTCTCTTTTCTTCACCACACCGCATTGATGATATGTATAAATAAATAATATCATATTTATGGTATTATTATAATTTTGTAAATATAATATATTAGTTACCACTTTTCCATAATGATCGTTGAAAAATGGAAATGTTACTCATTTTATGTACGACCTACCATGATTATTTATAAATATGATAATTATTTAATGATTATTTTTATGGATATAATTTAAACATGATCAAAATAATTATACCAAAAATTACAAATCAACACATAGATGTAAAACAAAGTGGTTATTACCTGAAAAACAACTTTAACAATGATTTCATAATAAATGGGCAATAAAAGAACATAAGAAAATAATATATGTAATTATATACAATTATGTATATTTAATATATTTGTAATTAACTTATATTTATTATACATGAGTTTTTAATGTGTACGAAGGAAGTTGAGACTTAAGGTAAGGGATTTCTATGTCACTTTTTACTCTTGTGAGACACGTTCCTTATTCACAACATATTTGTTTTTATGGTGTATATACTTCCCATAAATGAATTTTATTACTATTATCCTTAAAATAATGGATTTTTACATATCTAGTTTAGGATCTCTCATTCATGGGGGTTAAGGATTAAAAGATACCAAAAAAATAATGGATTACTGTCTAAATATCCCTTCATTAAGACATAAGTTATTTAATACACCTATGTTATTTTATGAAGTGTATATACAGCCCATTTGACATGTAATACCATGTAATAATTTATTATCATTTTATTATAATTTTAATTTAACTTTTTTATTTCATAGGTCTTATGATTCAAAGTTACCAAAGTAGTAATGATTTTATGTTGTAATCTCATCACTGATCAGGATTGTTTATGATTATGTTTATGATGATAATATATAATGTTACCCCTCTCATGAAAATTATGAATTTTCTTCAAATATGATTATTCATTATATCTCTATGTAATATTACCATCTTATACACTTTGGTACTTAAAATATGCAATAAAATGTTTTTAATAAAATCCCAATATATTTTCCACCTCTATTAAAAACTTGTTTTTCTTCCAAATAAATGTCTTCTAAAAAAATATTTTATAAAATATTATAACATTATAAATTCTTTTTATTAAATACATATTTATACATGTTTAATTTTTTACAATTTTATTTGAAGGTAATATTCCTGTAATTTTAAAAACAATGCTTGTTTATATTTATCTTAAACAATGAAAGAAATTTTTTTTAATGTGTATAAAATTAACTGAATTTCCCAACATCATGAACATTATTTAATTTTATGTTCTTTTATAGGTTTTTACGTTTATTTTAAAAGAAAACTATTTTCCAATTTTTAATGTTTTAAAATGTTTTTATAAATCTGATATAATATTTTCCTTAATAAAATTTCTAAATGATTTTAAAATATTATATTCTATGTTTTAAGGTTATTTTCAATGAAAAGGATTTCAAAAATATTTTATTAATTTTTTAGAATTTATTTTCAAAGAAAATCTATCTTCCTCAAGAAAAATTCCAAGTGAGTTTTCATTCAAACTAATTCTCTATCTAAGATGAAATCCTTTGTGGTTACTTATTATTTACTAGATATCTAAACCAAGTATACCATTATTATTATTTCTCTGAATGGTTTATCTTTATAATGACGTGATGTTTATGAAACATGTTTCTCTTCCATGGGTTATTCCATGATATAAATATTATGAAACATTCTTCTTTTCATGAGTTAAACTATTATGAAATTATGAAATGATTATGAAACATGTATCATTTCCATAGTTTATGATATGATGAAATTCTTATGAAACTCTTTTCATTTCAATGGTTATGGTATGTTTAATTTTTATGATCTCATGGCACACATAATTTTGGTTTTCATTATGTGATGAATGGGAGCTATATCTTCCTCTAATACATTGATTAGACGTTTATATCTAGTGAAATAATAATGGAAAACAAGTGTATGGAATTGAACCACTATGGGAAATAAGTGTGTCCTGATCCACTATGGGAAACAAGTGTGTCCCAATCCATAATGGGAAATAAGTTATTATTTATGATCCTCTATGTTTATCGTCTTGGAAGTTAACATTGACTTATGAAATGGTTTTCAATATTTATGATGAAAACATAGTTTTAATACATGAGAGTTTGCTTCATGATTGATTTATGATGATTGACTACCCTTATGGTTCATGTTTTCAAAAATGGAAAAGTTTTATCCCATGAATCATGATTATGAAATATTATTTAGTTGGGTATGAACTTCACAAGTTGTTTTCATGATCATATACCCTTATTATTATCGTATGCTTTAAAATGATCATGATTGATATCCCTTATAATTAAACTTACTGATAACCTAATCTCAGCCTTTCTTATGTTTCCTTCCTCAGGTTATAAAAAATTTTTTAGGTAGGGTATTAATAACAAGAGTACTATATGAGAAGATATTTATGGGATATGTTTATTATCATTCACTAAATTAGAATATTTTATACCAAGACTCTAAAAACACTACTCTATTACAGTCCTTATGTGCATGTTTTTGAAATGTATTGAATATTAATATAAAATTATGTAATATCTAGGTATTGAAATCCTTGGTTTCTATATTTTCCATTAGTGGAAATGTTTAGTTAACAATTGTAAACTATGATTAGAAAAAATTAGATAAATACCATGGGAAATTTCATGTACATTTATAGGGATATCAGTAAGCATTATTCAATGTATGATTAACAACATGTACCTTAACCAACTCTCAAAATAAAAAATAAGTGAAGGATATAGTTCACTGAGTGTTCGGGTAATAGATACCATAGAGGAAAGAAGATTCAGTTTCCTATATGTCAAGAATGTTGGAAGAAGGACTCAAGAGAATTTAAAAGAGGGATGGGAATATGTTTTGAGTGTGGAAAAGAATGAAAAAAAGAAAGTAATTTTATAGTAAAAATGAAAATTTTTGTTAATGTAATGGATGTAAATAATGGTATATCTAAGGTATCATTGACAATTTAATTTTTAAATAATGGAATTCATGGGAATTATGGAAATCAATGTCTTAAGGGGAAATATGATGATGATAATTATCAAGGTTTTATGATTAATGGTTTTACTAATAAAGATTAAGAGATTATTATTGACATATGAAAGGAAGGGTTATTATGGAATGAGATGATTAATCCTAAATAATATTTTGAGAAGGAAGTGAGATTATTTAATTACTTATGTATTTTAATCTAAAATTATGAAATATATAAGTACTTTTTAGTATATGTTTTTCATATTGGATTTGAAAGCATATATTGAAGGATTATTATGACTTAGAAAAGTGAATTAAATGGAAAGGTGATATTTTGATTAAGGGAATATAACCCTTAACATGTTCTTGATGTTCAAAAAATGGGGTTTAGTTTTGATAAATATATAATTGATATGAGTAAATAAATTATATAGTATTTATGAACTTGGAAATGATTAATTATTTGTGGAAAAACTGGTTTATGTTATCTTTGATAGATTTTACAACATTGTTGGATTTATGGAATGCATTCATTAAAATGTTGTTTTATTCAAGGAATAAGGAAAAATGTATATTTTAAATAAGTTTTCTTGTAAATTCAGGTTATTAAAATTTTTTAAGATACTAAATGTTAAAGGAATTCACGTGTTTGGTATGTGAAAATTTATATCTACATTGTGTTGTTTTGTTGATTAATGTTATTTTTATTTTGAGAAATTCAGTGACCTTATTTATAAATTTTGAATTTTTGATGGGTTATAAGGTTAAAAATTTATGTAATGTTTTATGTTGAACATTGATTTTTGTTTTAATGATTAATTTATTACTTCACCATATGATATTTTATGCATATTGGATAACCTTTGATAACCATTTTTTTGTTATAACTAAAGATAAACTAAATGAATTATCATTATATTTATGGATCTTATGATCCGTTAGTGATTTAGGCATAACAAATTAACCTTGATTTATCAGAGTATGAGATGAAGTGGAAATTAATTCAAGCATAACCAAAGGGTGATATTGTGATTATGAAATGTAATGAAATCAAGTAAGTATATATTATCGTTAAAATTATTCACATTTAAGAAAACCGTCTTGAAGTAAAATATTATCCTATTATCATCATTGTTGATGATATTAGTGACCTTTTAATTTTTCTTTTGTTCATGGTTTTTTGGTCTTCTACCTTATCAAGATCACCCACTTTATTGTGATCAATGATCTCTATCACTCTCTATAATTATTTATGGTTTTATTCTATGTCCAAATAATAAATTACCACCAATGTTCTAAAATGTGGAAATATAGTTATAATTTAGGTAACCTTTATGTTTCAAAATTTTCATTTTCAAGAGAATATTTATAAATTATTTTTATGATATCAGTTTATATGAATGAATATTCAAATGTTAAACCTTTGATGACTGTGAGAAATTTTTAGGGAGAAATTCATTTTAAGGGGTGTAGAATGTAACAACCTGAGATTTTGTAAAAATTTTAAAAATGAATTTAATATTTTTGATATTTCTTATTACATGTAACACTAATTTTATCTTGTGTTAACTACAACATTAAGTTTATCTTGCATTACAGATAACACCATGTTTAAACGAAACATGAATTTCTATTAAAAGATTATTATTTAATATGATAGATATCACCAAGATGTTTGAATGGTGGGCATAAATATGTTTAGAAATTATGAAACTATATGGTTTAAAAATTTATTTAAAAAAAATTCATTGGATACAAATTAATTAAAAATGAAAATAAAAACAATTTAATAATAAAAGAAATCTTTTTATGAAAAACTATATTTGTGTAAAAAACACATTTTAAATTAATAAATTAAAAATCCACTTTTTTATTGATTTTAATCAAATTTATATAGTATATACCCAATAATATGATTAAAAATCATCTTATGTGTTTTCTAGACATGATATAAGAATAAATATTATGATTAAATGGTGTAGATCTAATGTTAGATCTATATATTAAGAAAGAATTTATTTTATGGTTATTATTTAATTTCATAAATTAATTATAAATAATACGTGATGATCATACACTTTGGTTTTTGAATTTATCCATTTTCTATATTATTTGTTTCAATTCCATTGATCAAGGAATTTATTATCCTGTAAATATAAATTAATCATAAATCATAACAAAAATAAATTGTGGGCATGCCCCATATGAAACTTCCATTATGACCAGAACTTAAATATTCAACATATATTTGGAAATTATTAATTAAAAAAACTATAGAAATATCCTTAGATGTTTGAAGAATCTTATAACTAGAATATATTTTATATAACACTTCTATAACATTCTCTCTAAACCCTAAATCATAAAATCATCAATAATTATAATTTAATAAATTTCATTACATAAGAACATTCATGGTATATGAGTTAGTCCTTGTATTAGACCATTGACTTAGATAATTCCCATGTTAACCACACATAATACATGGAAATATAAATGGTACATTAGTTCGAACATCATTTTCATCCATTGAACTCTCCAATTTTCCTGAAAAAATACTTAATATTTCCCATTATCACCCTCCTAAATAGCATATTGTCATTACTTTAACTCATTTCATCATTAAAATTATTCTTAATATTTCCATCCAATAACTAAAATTAGAAAACATATCATAAACCACCATAATCACAGTGAGTAATCATGTAATCCTGAATTCATATGATGTCCAAATAATTATACTTTATTTTTAATCAATGAAACATTTGGTTTAACCTAAGTCACTCATGGTCATAATCTATTCAAATTATTCATGGATCATAAATAAAATGATAATAGTTTAAACATATCACTTGATATTTTCTAGCTAGTGTCAAGTCTTAGGCCCACTCAACATGCACTAGTGACTATTGAGTTAATACCCAATCTACCCCTTTCAATGTTTATTCCTTTAAGAGAATCTACACCATGACCTTATCCATATACCAGTTTCCAAACAATGATGTATATTTTAGGAAACCCACAAAGTCTCTACATTACCAAATCATCATGATGTTATAAAATACATAAAATAATCTGAATGGTATTCATCGTAGTTCTATAATAATAATCTATAAAAATAACTAAACCCAGATCTAATAAAAACTAAGCTAACTTGAAGATAATATATATATATATAAATATTACATCATTATAGTTTAATGTTCAATATATTTAACAATATTACATGCCTGAGGAACATAAAGTTTTATTGTCATTGAATAACGTAAACATAATCATATTAGTTCATAAAAGATAATCAATACCTCCCAAAAGTTTCTTCTCTTATAGTAACCTTCTTAGATATTTTATACTTAATAAAATTATTCTTATCATAGGAAAGAGGTAAATATAAAAATGGGTGAGCTCAAAAGATCTTTAAGGGAAAACCAATCAGTTTTCAATTATTTTTCATAAGAGATTATAATATAAGAATAAGGGAATGATAACATGGGGATAACATATAAAATACATTCCCAATCAGTCAGATATATCAAATCAAGAATAATATAATAACACATTCTTATATAAACATAAATATGTCATAATATAGTAGAATCATTAATAATCAATCGTGATCCATGAGAACATATCATAAAAACGAGACAAAGGTTTGTGGTGTACACAAAATAAATGAATATAATTTCATTAGACAAGGATAACTACCAAGGATATAAAAGATGATAGGGCTTAGTCCATATTCTATCATTTTGTTAGTTAAGGAACACTCCCAAGAATATCATTACAGATAGATTCCATTATTGAAGTAATATTAGAGAAAATTTTAGTCCTTATTATCTTCTAAAAAAATTATTTACTTAATGAATTAGAGGGTTATATAATTTTGGGCTCAAATTCCAAATAATTGAATCCATACATATGTGTGAAAAATTATTATAAAATTTTAATCAAATCATAATTTAATCACCCAATGAAAATAAATAGGTTACATAATCATCAATTATCACATAATCCTAATCAATCGGGAGAAACAAAGTGGATGGTATCATAAGAGTATTCATTTATCATCATAGATTGATTTACCCATGGGAATGAAATTGGATTTATGTAATCATCCTCAGATCATCATCAGTATAAATCACCAATAAAATGAAAAAAAATCGTAATATATTATCCCCATCTAATCATAAAAATATTTAAATGATGTTTACATAGATTAAAAATACCCATAAAATAACATTCGAACCATTCTTTAAAAAATCGAAAAAGATCATATTAATTTGATAAACTTTTATCTACAAATTTTTGGATTGTTGAGAAAGAAAATTCTATTCCAAAACAACCATGGAATCATTTAAACTATTATTAAATGTAAATTACTATTAGGATATCTATAAAATGTATTCATAATATATACATTAATAGAGAATATTATTTTAACACTTTCTCAAAAAGTAAAAAACCCGTTCTTAGGAAAATAATTGTGTAGAATGATTTAGTTTGAAAATTTGTAAATAAATGGAAACATAATAATAATGATTTATTTAAAAAAAATTCAATTATATTTTAAAATATTTATGAAATTATTTTAATATAAATTTATTCAGATGAAAAAGTTCATTGACCAAAGCAAAAATATGTTCAAATTTTCTTCAAAAAATCTTTCGCAATCGATTTAAGTATACAAGAGAAGAATTAGGTACTATTAAATGAAAATTATAAAAATTAACATATTATATGTAAATAGATAATATTTAAAGGAAAATATCCATATAATTTATTTCAATTTAAATTTATCATAGACAACTTTCCATAGAAATGAGATATATAACATAAATCACTTACTACATTGGTAATCATGGAATCAAAAACTCACAAAAGGGAGATCCTTATATGGATATTTAAATAACTATAATCTTCATCATAAACATCAAAAAATATATTCTTATTCATTATATACACAATGAAAGAAATAAATATATAGTGAATGTGGCATATTTTTTGAATAAATAAATATGAGATGATATGACTTTATCCCATGACATATCTTGATATATACAAGTTTAAAACTACTATATAATAAGTCTAACATTAAATTAAATTATTTATAAAACCATATTCATAAATAATACTCTAATTTTAAATCATTTATAATTCACAATTATCATTTATTTTATATTTTGTCACTAATGTGAACATTCATGTGAAAATGTTAACACCCGGGTTAAGTTAAACACTCTTTTAGTTATTGAGAGTGTTCTTTTCTAGTTTGTGTTTTGTCAGAGGTGAACTAAGGATTTTTCATAATAACTTATACTAATTAGTGTATATAGGATCTATTTCTATCTATGAATGTATATTCAAGGCATGAATGGATTCTGGGAATGATCCATGATTTTGGGTTCCAGACATGGAAATTATTCACGATGCAAGATCTTATTAACACCATGAACTGGGTTTTGGGATTATAATCCAAGGTGATTTTTTATAGGTGTATCTTCCATTATAAATGTTCATGTAATGAAATAATTATTCAATATGTAAATATTTTCTATTCTTGTATATTAAATGTTTTACTATCCCATCTCTTATATCATTCACCTCCCTTCTAATTTCCCTAAAAACTAACTCTTTTCCATGAAATTTTGGGTGTTACAAATCTCTATAAAAACCTTACCGTTGTGTTTTGATTCCATTTTGATCATTTTTAATCAGATTACTGAGCCTTATTATATACATCCAATATCATTTTGATCTCATGGTTTGGCTTTGGGCCTGGGATATACAGTTGAAATTAATTTATCATGTTGTGATCTCTCTCATTCCATTATATGTTTTCCATGTGTTTGTCTGTATAAGGATATATCAAATGTCAGTTCAGTGTGTCACATGATATTCTTGAGGTCTATGATGATCTAATATCTCTTAAAACACTTTTAATTTTTAGAAAAATGATTCTATGTTGTTGGAATCATTGTACAAGGCATTCTCTCACTAGTTCTTGATCTTTATTATTTTCAATTTGTGGATTCCATTGTGGGTGATTTGAAATTATAACATGTGGTAGGTGGTACCCTATCTACCCTATGTTTTTCAATCATTTTCCCACTCAATTTTTATGAATGGTTTAATAAAATAATTTGAACGATCATTGAATTTAATTATTTTTGTGTGTAAAAAGGTTTGTTAAAAAATGGGTTTACCCTAATTTTATTACAAGAAATGTGTTTTAAAAAATATTATGAAATATATTGTAAAATGTGTTTCCAAATACTATTTTTGATAAAAATAATTGTTATTAGGAATAGTTTGTGAAAAGTGGTAATCATTTTAATATTGATTTGATACATGTCTCACATGGGATCCTTGAGTACTATGGTGGAAGGTGTTTTATTGGGCCTTGTCTATTTGAATTATAAGATGGTTCAAATTTTAGGATGATCCTCCATTCCAAGATCATAGATACATTAGATATAGTAAGTTCATTGACATTATAAGGGGTTTCACATTCTAGGGTGTTCTTGTGTCCCCAATTTATGGATGGATCGACACTAGAGATAAGATTTTTCACTAGTCACTGGCTTGTTATTGATATATGAGTGACCTAGATATTGTAAACTTTGTTTACCTAGGGGTTTTCACCATTTTATTTATATTTGTACTATTTTGGATTTTATTTTACTTGCTACATACTTTGATGAATATAAATTGTTTTCCAATGTTATTCATTTAAACTTTATGACCTATTTTGTATAAGATTTGGAAGAGGGGGAACACTTTACCATGAATTTCATATAAATCAGTGTAATATATAATCATTTTTTTTATTAAATCAAGAATTTTGGAATAGTTATAAATATAATTTTGTTAACACCTAGATGGGGTCCTACTGAGACTGTTTATCTCACACCCTATACACTACATCGAGAGTGTGTGGATATTTTTTTATCTGATCCCTAAAATGACACAACGCCGTAATGAGGTTGTGAGGTTTATTTAAAAGGGGTATTGGAAAATGGTGGTGAGGTGGTAGGCTATTTCACACATGTCACATGGAGTAGAAAATATTTTCATCGTATTGAATTTCTTTTTGGATGTTTTACGGACATATAACTTGGGTTATATCACCACAATTTTCACACATTTGTTATGGAATATTTTTAAGGTTTTTTCTGTATATATGGAATGTATCTTGTTTCAATTTTGGAAACCATTTCCCTTAGTTTTCATTGGATTCTATTGTTCTAGTCAACAACCATTGGGGATTGGGAACACCTTTAATGTATTTGCATAGTTTGTTTTAGAGCCTAGTTGGATGGGTTTTAAATGATAGTTTAGGATAATATGATATTATATGGATATTAAGCTCAACGATGGGAAGTTTGTAAATAAGGGGTAAGATAACAAAGACCTAATGGGTATGTTGCAGTTATTTCATATCTAACAATTGTTGTGTAAAGCCTTATTTCACCAGTGTATGATTGGATGTTTGTATCATTTGTTGGGTTTTTACATTGATGTCAGTTTTTAACGTCCTTTTCTTCAAAATTTCATTGTTCATCTTATAATTATTTACTTTCGTTTTTCGTGTGTAATAAAATTATTCTCAGATGTTGGCTATGGATTCTTCAGGAGGGAGTAATGGGATATTCTATGTAATGGAATCTTGTTTTTGGATTATAATATCTTAGATCATATCATACACATGGTTCATTCTATGGAAAAAATGTGTCATGGGATTAGAAGAAACTTTTTAAGATGAATCTAGGAGTTGGAGGAGATAGAGATCAAATATAATATTCCCTATATGAGAAGCCCCATCCATTTAGGAATGAATGAACTCCAAGAGGAATTGGAATGGTTAGACATGGTAAACCAGTTATTTTTATTTTTGGAGATACCTTGATCCATCAACATAAAATGTGCACGGTTTGAGAATGATGATCCTAGAATGTGGTGGTGGGTTTCTATGGTTTGAAAAAATATGCTGGCTGGCATAGATGGGATGGTATTGAAGTCTCTTTTTATTCAGCATTCCTTCATATAATCCTTGGTGATAGATAATTATTTGGAGTTCTTCTCTCTTTAGTTGGATGAGTATTTTATGTTGGACTACACCAAACATTTTTCAGAGATGGATTTTTTCTATAAAGGTGGTTATGAATGATCAATTGAGATCATAAAAATACCTATAGGGATTACGAACTGATTTTAATCATATGTATATTTATTTAATCTCACCATCTATGTTGACACAGTTGATAGGGTGGTGATGTAAGAAATAGATATCACATGATATATTCAATTCTCATACACATATATTTATCCCATATTTAGTTTCAATAGAGGATAGGGAAATAAGGTGATATAGATTGATAAATGTATGGGTGTTAGAGGGGGTTCATTGCAGTGGACCACTGCAGTTCCATCAATAGTAACTAGTGGTGTGATCCTTACTTTTTATTTGTGTGTAAAGGTAGGGAACACTCAATGCTCTTGTACATCACCCAAAAATATTTTCCATACTTGCGAATACTTTGTGCATCTATGGAGGATTTTCTCAGATTTTTGACACTAAATTATGTTCATGGATATTCATCTCTAATGGACACTAGAAAATTTAGAAGCATCACAGTCCACATGGATCTAGTTAAATTCCTCATGATTAAATCAATTTCACAAAATGGATGAGTATCTAGTGGAGGTTCATGTAAGTCTAGATATAGTTATAGATACCATATTTGTTTCTTCTTTTATAGAATCAAATTAGTTTTTTAAAGGTGATTCATATTCATTTACATTTTCCCATGTTGTTGATTTCATGAAACATGTTATAGAGCTCATGTCCTTTATTTTATAGGTAAAAAACCTCTTGGAAATAGGAAAAAGATGTTATTTAAATGCTTTTCTTATTTTATTTAGATATAGGATGCAGAGTTAGTTTGAGATTTCATGGTTCTCAATTTCAATATTTTTGAATTCATCATATGGATGTGTTGTATTATTACTCTATAAGGTGAGATTTATTTCTACCATCAACATATTTTAATCCTTATTACTAATGGTAGTGCTTAGTTATTCCATTTAGTATGTAATTGGAGGTATAGTTATGTGAGAACATATGGATCAAATATCAGGTGTTTGTTGTATGATTTTTTGGTTGATCCTGATGATGTTCCCCCTTTTTCTGATCTTCTATTGGTTTTATAGGATCCCCCAATGTTTTTTCCAAATTATTTCTCTAGTCTTTCTCTAGAGAGGGTGGTTGATTTTTTGATAAATTTAATTCTAGGTAAGTAGCTCAATAATATATTTCCTCTCATCTTATCACAACCATTGTGTTGAAATATCTTACAATTCAGTTAGACAATATGCTTGAATACAAAATTATTCATCCCAATGATTTATCATGGATTTCCGATGTTCTCTTTTCCAAAAAGGTTTAATCTTACATTTATCTATATTTAGACTACCAAAGGTTTAATCTTGTGAATATTATATATAAATATCATTTTCCCCTATGATTTTGACTTATTTTATTAGTTAATGGGTTAGAAGTTATTTTCAAATATTAATCTTTAGTCGAGATATCTCCAACACCGTGATAGGGATTAAGATATACAAAGAAAACTTTTAAGATCATTTATGGTCATTATTAATATGATTTACTTCCTTTTATCCAAACTAAATTTCCTATACTGTTTATGGGTTTGATAAAATGAATTTTACCTTAATATGTCAACAGTTTTGTCATAGAATTTATAGATGATATCCTTTTTATTTGATATCCAAGCATGATCATGATCACTTTTTGAATGTGTTTTTGGAAATAATAAGGATACACCATCATTATGGGAAGCTATCAGAATAAAATTTTTGAATCAAAGAAAGGATGTTCATTGGGTATGAGATATCAATAAATGGACCATTAGTTGATATAGAGAATTTGATGGTTTTCTTATTAAGGGAGGATCCACAAAATGGCTTCGAGATAAAATGATTTATAGGTCAAGCTAGATACAATCATTGATTTCTCAAATCTAGAATCACCTTTTACTACTCTGAACAAGAATGGAAAAAAATTATTTATAGATTTAATATGTTGGTATTCTTTTTATAAGTTTAAATAATACAAGACATCATCACCCATGTTGTACTTTTTGGAACCCAAAAGGGATACATGATATATTATGATTCTTCTATTAATGGTTTGTGATTTTTTCTTATATAGGAAGATGATGTGGTGGTGTATGAGTCTCATTAACTTCGGCCACATGTGATGAATTACCCCTTAATGATTTGGAGCTCACCACTATTATGTAATCACTTAATTATTTGTGACAATATCTTTTCTAGGAGATATTCATAGTTTTTTATAATCACAAGAATACGAGTTACATATTTTCTTACGAGGACATAAATAACTAAAATAGATGATGTGTGGAATACCACCTAACAGTTGATGTGGATATCACCTAAACCTCAAGGAAGGGGAATGTCCTTGTGTATGACTTCGGTAGGAAGTACCCATCCTTGGTTGTTCAAAAATAAAAAGAGTAGTATATATCAATGGGTATTTTTATATGTTTTATATATACACTCATGGGGATGATTCAAATATTTTTTGACCAATGTTTAGTTTTTATCATTTCTCCTTGAGTCAATTATATAGGAACACAACTAGGATTAAGAGTTCATAGGTATCATGGAAACCTTACATGATGGGGAGATTGTTGATGATTGGTATCTACCTTCTAATGTAATTATCAATTTTTAGAATAGGTCATTCATATGATTAAAAATCAATAAATATTTGTTTCGTGATTCAAATAATATATTGTGCATTGTTCAACCAGGCACAATGAAGTGGTATTATGAAATGACATGTAATTTCCAGTGGATGAGGATGAAGTGTGACATTTCTGGTTCTATGACCAATTATTACACTTATTGATATAAAAATTTAGAGAATCTAATGCATTATAGTCTACTCTAGCCCCTTAAAATGTTAGTTTAAAAATGGGATTAGGTGTCCATATACATCATCATTAGAATAACATATACTCTTTAAGGAATGAATGCTATCCTGATGATGATCAAATGGCTTATGAAATTAGACTATTTTATTACGATCAATGATACTAGAAAAATTAAGAATTGTTGTTGATACACATGTAAAAAACTATGAGTCTACATAGGGTTCCATTTGTCATGGTTTCTAATATAGATTCTTATTTTACATTCATATATTGGGAGATTCTCTAATATGTGATGGGGACTCATGTTAGGTTATGTAAATCTTACTATCCATGGATGGATGGAAAAATGAAGCAAGAAATATATATTCAGGAGGATATTTTCTATTCTTATGTGTTGTTTTTTTTGAATCATATGAAAAGAATCAGAGAACATTAGAGTTCTCTCTTACTAACCTATACTAGATACAGATCAAAATGGCTCTGTTCAAGGCTTTATATAGTTTCCCATGAAGGTCACATTTTTTATGGAAAGTGGTGGATGAGGCCTATCATATATGATTGAGTCTTGGTTAAGAGATTTCACTAATCATCCATTATATATATGTCACTAATTGGCTATAGATCAAAGTTTGTAGAAATAATATGCAGATCGTTGGTGTTGTCCTTTGGATTTTACCATTGGTGACAAGGTTTTCATGAAATTTTCATCTTATTTAGGTCAATTTTGTCTTGTGAAAATGGGGAACATAACTCCATTATATGTTGGACCATTTCAGATAACTAAATAGGTTATATTAGTTTATTATTAGTCGGTGTAATTAGCTTAATTTATGTGTATTTGTGGTTATTTCCACATATCTCATCCCAAGGAGTATTTTCCTCATCCTTCCCATATTCTATATTTGAAGTCGATTGAGTTGGATCTAGTTGTTTCTATTTTGGAGAAACTAGTGGAGATAATTTATTATTATATGATTATTTTGAATGGAAGTCTCTTTCATGAGTAAAATTTTTATGTATCAATAGATAAAATTATCATGAGACTTGGGACCACGAGTCATCATTGATAAAGTAGTGGCCTCACTTATTTCTAGATAATCCTTCTTCCACATGAATTTATGGGTATATAATGTACTATGGTCAGGATTATTATAACATCATAGTTAAAAAATATCTCTTTTTACATTTATGAGGTTTATTTTTGGGTTTGAGTGGTGTCAGAGTTGAATCATGGTTGTTTATGAATTTTGGCTGATCAATGACAATAGGAGTCGACTATCATTGTAAATATATATTCTTGATGTGAATGGATTATTTGAAGTATTTCTGATTTGGGGTTCAGAAAATTAAAATTTTTCATGACATGATACATTATCCACATCATTAACTATATTTCAGGATTATAATCTAATGTGATGTGTTTTTATTATATATCTATTATGATAGTTCAAGTTTTTTACCAATGATTTATGATGTGATTCATGTATTTTCCAAAATATTAAATGTTTTGGTTTCTCATCTATTTTATTATTCTCCTCCCTTATCCTTTCCCCAATCCAATGGTCTCATCTAGAAAATTATGAGGGATCCATCAATCTCATAACTCATTCACTTGATTTTTAATCACAATTTGAAATATAGTTACTATATCTGTTTGTTTGATCAAATACTTCACATTTATTCTCGATATATTTTTTTAGTGGGGTTTGGTTGTGTTTTTGGAATATATTTATCATATAGTGATCTCCCTCAATTCTTTAGAGGTTCTTAATGTGTTTTTATCATAGCGTTTGAATCCCATTTTGGATGGGTGAAAAATATTATATTATAGAGGTATATGATGATTGAATTTATCTACAAACTTTTTTCCATTTGGAAATATGAATTTAGGTTATTAGAATCTTTCTTCAATGCCTCAACTCACTTGATCTTGACACCCCTTTATTTTTCGTGTGTTGAGACCATTGTGGGCGGTTGGTGATCTGATCATGTGGTAAGTGGTTTCATATCAATAATTTGTCCTATAATCATATGATTTTATTTATTTTTTTATAAATGGTTTTCTAAATGAATTGTAATTAAACTTGAATTTATTGGTTTGTGTGTGTAAATTTTTTTTTAGGAAATAAGATTTTCCCATATTTTGGTGAAAGAAATGTGTTTTTAAAATCATTGAGAAACTAATTTTGAAATGGGTTATCAAATCTTGATTTTGGAAAAAAAATGGTTGTTTAGAATTGTTTGTAAAATGTGATAATCCATTTTAAATAATTTAATATATGTTACACATGAGTGACTTGGTTACCTTAGTGGAAGGTTTAATGCTGGGCATTATCTATTATAATTTTATGGGGGTTCAGTTTTTAGTTATTCCTTCATTCCCTGTTAATATATACATTATATTGAGAAACCTAATTGATATTATATGTGGGTTCAATTTCTGGGGTGTTCCTCTAACCCGAGTTTATGGATGAATTATCTTAGGGGGCCTAAGTGTGCACTAGACATTGTATCCCCATTGAGGTTTGAGTGACCTATCTATCTTGACCTCTGTTATCCTCATGGTGTTTTCCATTATTCATTGAATTTATACTATTTTTATTTTTTAATATATTCTTGAATGCTTTGATTGATATAAATGGATTATGGATACTATTCTTTAAAACCCTACCGCATGGTTTGTGAAGCATTTGGAAAAAAGGAACTATTTTCCATCCTTTTATATAATACAATGTTACTAAATGTTATGATTTTTTTTAAATCATGCATATTGGGATTATTGTAAATATACATGTTATGATTAAACAGGGAGGGATCCTTTGAAACTAGATTATCTCACACCCTTCACATACTCCTGTGTGTTTGTAGAGCATGATATCTATGATTTAGGAAAGGGAAAGGTTGGGAGGTGAGGGATGAGTTTTATGTTAATTTCGTACGGGTAGCTGGTAGAGAAATGGTTGGAAATTATACATATGTTGAATGAATTATTATTTATTATCTTATGATTTTTGTTCTTATTGGTTGTTTTAAGGACAAGTACCTTAGCTTGTATTTCTATTGTTCCCACTCTTTAGTTATGGAATATTTTCATTTATGGTTTTCATTGGGTATATTTAAGTCGTATATCATGTTTATGGTTGGAAAATCATTCCCCTTGGTTATTTTTGGATGCCCATGTTATAGTCAATACTTCGTGAGGATTGATTATTCACTTAGAGTCTTGTCACAGCCCTATCTGGAGCCAAGTTTGATGTGTTTTCTAGTTCAGGTCATGATAAAACTAGTTTTTTCCATGCATGATTCATTTTGATGAATCTGGAAAATACACCTTGTTGAAGGACTTATCATCTCTCGAATATTAATAACTATATATGTATAATTTTCAATATTACATTCTCTTTTATAACTGTTATTATAGAGTTTCTTTTAAAATTAATTACAACTCATCATGTATATGATATTCCGTAGGTATACAAAAGTAATATTTTCAATTTTTGATGAATGTAATGAAATAAATATATATTCTTATTCACAAATATAGAATCATTATTATTAATTTAATATCAAATATATTTATTAATTCTATATTTCTTTCTATCCATGTAAATTATAAATGAAAAATTAATCACATTGCTTCATGGAAGTGGAAGTCAAAACATACGCATGAGCGATGTTATAATTTTTCAACAGCTGATATGGTAATTAGATCGATATAAAAATAAAAATTCAGAAAAATAATTATGTAATTAATATGATCTAAAAATATTAAATCTATTATAATCACAAAGCATAAAATAATATTATGAAATACGAATCATATTGCTACATTGATGTAGTAGTCCAACGTATGCCCGAGTGATTATTTCATTTCTTATTTTACGGAAAGGATGTGGAAAATGGTAATCTAATTATCCTAATAACATCATTTTATATTAGGGATATTGGATCCATTATTCTAGTATGGATATAACATATTTAAATGTCATATAAGAAGAAATAAGCTTTGAAAGAGATATCTAAATTGATTACATTTACTTTGATAAACCTTTATTTATTTAAAATATAATACTACATTGGATGGTTATGGGAGAAGAAAAAATTTCAGGAATGAAGGAATGGATTTATTAATTAATTTGGTAGTTATTGGCTATAATATAGTTCTTAAACATTGTGGAAAAGGATAATAGAACAAACCCTTCTATCAGTTATGGAAAGGACACACTTTGAAATACACGAATGATTTAAATAATATTTTTATTATAATACTATAATGTGGTACTAAATGGAGAAAAAAATTAAAATGAAGCACACGATAAGGTGTAAATATATTCAATCAATATAATTTATACATGATTATATGGAATTATTAACCTTTTCAGTTGAATAAACCCCAAAGCTAACAATTTTTTACCTTAAATGTTGTAGAAAGCTATTTTTATTTTAAGGGATATAAAATCAGTTAAATGATGAAAATTTGCTAAAAATAGTTCATTAAAGCAATTTTAGGAAATTAATTATTAATCCTATCATGTTTAAATATTTTTCACTTTTGAATCATTTAATATAATATTACATAACATAAAATACCATTAGAGTCATTTTTAGGACTATATTAACTCACAGACAATAATTCAGTAATGAAATTTGAATATATAATCATTTACCACCATTTATAATTTATAATTACCTTTTAAATCCTTGAAATACAATAATTTATCTACAAAATATTAATTTTAATTATTTTAAAATAATTTCCCTTTATTATTCAACTACATAAAAAAGCAAAATATCATTGTTGCGTAAAAATTAAATGTAATTATATCAATAAGAAAAATTAAAAATAAATTTATATAATAAAAATAAATTATTTACTTTAAAAATAACTTTTAGATTTATAAATAACTTATTTTAATCCCTATGAAAACATATAATAGATAAAAATATCAATAATGTGACATTTTTTATATATCTGTTCCTTAAAAAATATAAATATTACAATCAATAGAGTGTTAAAGAAAATACCACATTTTCATATCTAGGATTAATTACAATAAAAAAACTAATCCAATTAGATAAATTCATTTTTAGGTGTATTTTTAGAAAATATCTCATATTTTTTACTCCCTTTTACCTGATTTACCATTATAGATGTATCCTTATAGGATATGTAGTTATTCATGGACACTTTGTCTAGGTCCCAACCATAGGTTCATTAACCTTTTTGGCCATTTGGACTTGATTATGATCCAACCTCTATGACCATAAACCAGGATATTTATAGGGATATGTGGTGTGGTAGTATGTCTCTTTAGCCTTTATTCATGTCATGTTTTGTCCCTCACCACATCACATATTCCTCCTTTCCATCATTTACTTGGTATTTGTATGGTGCGCAAGCCTATGTTGGCTCATTCACATTGGGTTCATCTCCTCCAGGCCATGAAAATATTAGAGGAATAGACATCATAGTCTATGTAATCATTGTTCTTGTAACATGACATTAAACTATTGTCTAGGGTCTAGGTAGTATGACCTTAATATATGTGAAAATTTCCTAATAACATGACATTAAACAATGGGATTTACTGATCACATAACAGTAAAATGTACCTTGTATCATATTAAATTTCATGAAATAAAACAATTAAGAATTTCGGGACCTCATCAGAGAGTTTATCTCACACAATTCTGGTTGTCTAACTCATTATTTACATCCTTAATTGTCACTCATAATCTGAGACAACACTCTCATGAGAGATAGGTTTGATCTTTTTTCATAATAATGTGCCTATTCCAACGTGCTCAAAGCCAAAGTGGAATAATTTTAAGAGTTTTGGAATCCTTTTGAACATTTCACCACTCAATATCCATGTATTTTACACTTATTTGAATCCTCATCCTATTTCACCTCTAAAGAGGCCCCCTAAAATTTTTGTCCCATGATGCTTTGGCTCACCTACCATTTTGGGATGATACCCCAAAGGACTCGGGACAACATTTCGAGTTTGGTCACAAGTTTTGAGGATAGTCATCAGTTGGACCTCATTTATTAGTCCCCATTTCAAGCTAGCGGTACAGATACTACATTTTCAATACGACCAATAATTATCTCATATCATCATGACATCATCATTGTGTTTGAAATTTTTGGGCACTATGATTCATACTTTTCATTCCACTTAGTTTGGATTGATTCAAATTCTCCTAGTATTATCTTTTTTGTGCACTAGAGCACATCAGGAAAAGAAATTTTGCTACTCAAAGAGCCCTATTCTCAAGTCATATCATATCTTAGCCTGAATACTATTGGTGGTTAGTCAATAATAGTAGATCCTAAGTATTTTATGATTAATATAACTCTCATACAAAGTGAATGATTATGTGGTTGTCCCTTGTTTCTCACATCAGGAATAACCCATGTGAGAAGATTGATCATTAGATTATTCATAGATATGGTCTAGCTGAAATAATTGATGTATGTTGGAAATATTCTCATGCATGCAGTTCAAAGAATGTAGGAAAAAAATAATGTTTCATAAGTTTGGACAAAACATAGTCCTTAGGGATTTCCCATTCAATAAAACACTTTAATATCACCACTTTCTAGAGTGTGTCTTACAAAGTATCCTTACACTTCTTAAGCTTTCTCTCCTCATTGAAAGTCATAGAGTAAATCTCATTAACCCTAATCTACATTCAGTTTCATTTAGTTTGGAGCTCGACCACTTGATGGGTCCCTTATTCTAAATGCTCTTAGGAATCCCACCAATTAGACCTTCAATCATTCAATGAATTCGAAATTATTGGTGGAGAATGTCGAATGGTTGTTCGTTTTCTCGTCAATGAAACATATTTCCTGTTCAGCCTCATGGAACTTCTGAATGTTTTTAGATTTTTTCTGGAACTAGGAAGTGTCTAGGTGTTGACTTCTTCCCCCCATATTATCAGTAAGATAGTCATAGATTATCACATGTATATGGAGAGCATCCACCCTTCTGGCATAGGGACAATGCATCTTGGTGTAGAGTGACCCCATTTGAAATACCCATTATACATCTAGGATATAAATGAAATGTTTGATACACTTCCACACCCTACTCTATTTCATACAACTCTCCTCAGTTGTTTCAGGATTAGAATATTCCATCTTATCAAGGACTGCAGGTATGTATTTAGGGAAGATATCTTGATGTTCAATGACTGGGTCTTTCTTAAGTATCCTATTTGAGGGGCTAGTCTCTATGAAATGGGGAAACCATCTTTAATAATTTCTTCTTCAACAACCTCGTATCCTCTAGATTCTGGTTCCAACCTAGTAGTGGACTAACCTAACGCAATAACTTCTATCTCATTAGGTGATATGGTCGGATCAACTTGAGTGGCCGACTCCTCACGGATAGGTACAAAAATCAGGAGAGCCCCTACAGATGTCCTAGAATCATTATTTTTCTGGGATTCCTATCATATGATCACTACATGGAATGTGAACATTGGTCATTCAGATTATGAGATAATAGATGCAGGTTGGTGAAAAATAGAGACTTTCAAAAGCTAAGTGCATCCGGATCAAGTGCCCAAGTCACTACGGGAACTTCTACCATCAGAGACTCCTCATCACTTGTTATCACATTGATTGGAATGAGATCCTTAGAAAAAATAGGTAATTCCCAAAATTTTATGGTCATCACTTATATTCCTTGAGCTAGCTCACTTGTGGCCGCTTCAGCCACAACTGGTCCGCCTCCTTGCTCAGCCCCGGATGCGGGCTCATGGAGATGTCTCTCCAAACCTAGATGAAAATTTTTACCACTATATTGGGCACCTCTTGATCATCACCATTGTGTTACATATCAGGAAAAAAATTGGTTAGTGTATCTGAGTAATAGTAAGATAATAAACAAGGAGATAAATAATTCAAGACTTACTTGAGATGTTCAGCGAGTTTCTCATTAGAGATTGTGATTTCACTTCTATCCCATAGACTCCATCGATGAGCTATTATCCCTTGGGTTTCCCCACCACTAGGATATTCATCCTCAACTTATTATTATTCTTCATAATAATAATAATAATAATAATAATAGTAATCATCATCATCATCATATTATTTGCTGTCATTATACTCAAGGGGCATTTCATCCGTGTCATGCCCTTGGTCGAGCATTACATTTACCAAGAGATGTGATTCTACATAAGTCCCCTATTGGCATGCATAAGCATACATGGATGTTAGGAATTCATACCAGAGAGGAATCCCACCATGTACTCTATTTGAATGTTCCCAATTTCTGGAAAATCAAGTCTAGTACATGTTATCCTTTTCCATACATCTTCAGTCGACAACAATTGTCACAACGTCCTCTAGGTAGACCACAAGGTTGGAAAAATTATTTCAGAAGATGCGAGTAAAATAATCCTTATTTTTTTACCAAGGGATTCAATAGCTGATCCCAAAGGTCACCTTCGGGACCACCTCTCTTCATAAGGCAGGTTTTTGGCCACACCATGTGACGTTCTCTCCACCAAGGTTCCAGCTTGTTCTGCCCAAACTGCTTGTAGATCCTCGGATCTTGATTCCCTAGTGGAAGCTGACATTCTTTCATGAAACCGAAACTCAAAACTTGTTTCCATGATTTTACATATTCTATTTTGAATAATTTTATATGGATATGCTACCACTGATTAATCAGTATATTCTGTTGATAATCAAATATCAACATCAGTGGGGGGTAGTGTGATAGTTTCACCAAATCCAGTATTAGTTAACATGAGACAAAAATGGCGAAGGATACAAAAGTGATGATCCTCCAAGGCCTCTATGTACACATTCTTTATCATTCACTATAATCACCCAAACATTTTGGAGAAGCGTGATGGCACATAGGGTTCGCAAAATATCATTCTATCGATCCAGCCTACAAGCTCACCAGCCTTGATACTTTGAAAATATTCATTATACTCCAATGGACCTCACAGGTTATCAACCATTCAGCCAACTGGTGTGTGGAATGGGTGGAAATTAATGTTTTTATGATTACCAATCTAGATCATGATCCCTTCCTTATTGAGCATCAGTGGATGGACCCCAAAAATGTTCAACAAAGATGGTCGTAGGCCATATCTTGGAGTATATATAAATTTAGGAATTCCTATCCATCAATGTGTGACGAGATATATCGATGGAGAATTTTAAATGGTTTGAAAAATCTCATGGGTGTTCCCACTTGATAGGTGCCCAAGAATACTATACAACATTCCAAATATGGGCACTCTTGGATTAACCTTGTTACGGGCTGCCATAATCCCAACCATTACCAGCATCCCCAGAAAAACCCCAATCCTTATGTCCCTCATCGGAAGCATCCACCCTATTTGTACAGATGTATGGAATGTGTCATATCTTACCAATGGATCCCTACTCTCATTCACACTGAACCCCACAATTGATATTCTTTTTCTTCCAGAATCACCTAATATGATCTGATCTCGTCCCTCTGTGATGTGTTTAGACACTTCCTACCTTGTCCCAGAATCCTCATGTTCTTATCCATAATAAGTAATAGGATAAACCACACAAGGTATGGGATATCCTTTAGGAAGTATTGGATCACCAAGCTCTTCTTCACCAAGTATAGCTGATTCCATGTGAAAATGGGGTTTCATGCATGGTCATCCCAAATATTCTCTGTTGGTAGGAAATCATCATATTGAAGTCCCTCTAGGGGAATTCCTCAAATGGAATAGATTTCCCAAATACTGATACCTACCTCCTCATAGTGAAGGTGGGTAGTGTGTATTTCAGCAGACCACTGACTGAACAACTCTGACACTAGTTCTTTTTAGTGGTAGATTTAAAATTACGACGTCCATATGGCTTCAAATAGACTGATGTTTTATAGATCTTCCCAAAAATATTTTCATGTATGGAACACCCAAAACACCCATTCAGACCTTAGGTCCCAATATTGATTCCATTTCAAACTTTTATTTGTTATGATACTTTGAAAGGTGCTGACATAGTGGGAGGGAAATTTTTTTCAGACATTGGTTTGCTCCCCGTAACTATCCAAGAATTTAGGTACAAAACACAGATAGTTATCTCTTGAGTATCCTTGGAAAGATGTCCATTGTTTTTTGATGTTGAACCACTGATTTTTTTTTCCACACATGACCCATGATAGTGGAAAGTTAATCTCAAAGCTCGGGATGACCACTTCTTCTTGTATCATGAAATTAAACAATGAGAGACTATCACATAAGATGTAATCCTTCTGAGATTATGTAAGCATGACCCGAAGCATATGATTGTTTGAAAACACCCTTCTTTCATGGAGTATTTGGGGTTTGATAATCATATTTTCCCAACAAGGATAAATGTCAGCCTCCCTCTCAACAACAGTATATTCACTGGCCAAGTCGATCATACTATGAAAGCAAAAAGGGTTGCATGAAGAAGATTGAGATTCAGTGTGAAAAATAGTAGGATGTTTATAAGATCAGATGAAGGTTGTGAAATTTTTTTGGCTAAGTCTGAAATGCGTAAGATTTACCAGCTGCACATAAATCACTGAATAAATTTAGGTCTTCCCCAAAAAATATAGAAACATACATGCATGAGATCAGAATCATTTATCGTAGGGATAGTAGATGTACTACACAGAGGGCCCCTTCTGTATTTATAGGTGAGGACTAGGTTTTGTGCACATGCACAAGGCACCGTACATTCCAATTTCTAGATTTATCACGTACTTCTCCAAATGCATGGTTCTTTTTGGTTTTTCCCTCAGAACATGAACTTATGGTCCCCTTTCAGCGCAAATTCTTAGAGGGGGTGGGGCATTTGATGGCACGAAATTTCATTTAGAGATTCAAATAGACACATTTGAGGAAACTAAAGAAACATTTCAACTCATTGGGATGTTTCGATAATGCCAAGGCAACCACATTCAAGATATGAGGACTACGTGCAAGATGGAAAATGGTGTGTACGTCTCTAACGCACCCAATTTGATGTCAAAGGCATTCGTTCACATGATCCTTAGATAATGGGGAAGGAATGTGGGAAAATTTTAAGTGGTTAGTGCACAATAGGCCATCCCACATGCATGACTCTTACATTCCCAATGCGATGGCCACCATTCAAATATGATCCATTGTTCTTACACGACGTTGCTGATATTTTCACCAATAAATAGAAGGGTACCCCTACCCTTTGGCTAACTCTCCAAAAGTCGAACTATCTCTCCCACATGAAAAATACAACCCCTTCCATGAAAACATTCAAACCATTGGTAAAAGTTACAAGATCTTGAGCTATAGGTACCTCCATTGAGTGGGACCTCAAGTGATTGACCCTCTCATATCCCCTTTTTTCCTAAGGAAAGTGCACACAAAGGATCCTTCTTGCACACAAAACAAGCCATTATGCATTAACTCTTCTCCTAAACCCCTTAATTTTTTTTTTCTGAAATACTCCGATTTTTACATACCCCTTTTTATAGGCTCCATTGGTTTTCTTTAACCCAAAACAAAATGTTTGAGCCCCTATTACGTGCAAATCCCACATCATGCGTGTACCTCCTCCATGCAACCTTCAAAACATGCACATTGTAATTTACTAGTCCCATGCGTGGTTTCCCATGTTTCATTATTATACCTAATGATTCTCCACATAGGTATACTAATAGGTATTTCTTATTTGCAGAATTATGCTAACATGGACCCCTCGATTGACCACTCCACCCCATGACTGTAACATCCCATGTAATTATAAAATAATATTTTTTCATATTTATCAATATTTATAAACTACATAGTGATTTTACCGTAATAGGGATGATATGTATGATATTATACTCAAAACATAACAATGGTTTCAATGAAATCTTACATTTCACACAATACCGAGTTATATCAAAAAATAATATCTTATTAATATTATTATTTTAAATGGTAGTTATTGCATAGATTTTTTATTGTCAAGAATTTACAAAACTAACCATATTATGTTCAAATATTTTTTTATATTTCTTAATTTCTTCCAATAAATTTTATGTTCTTAAAATAAGCATTAATGTAATTTTAAACATAAAAAGTTTTAATATTTTTAAAAGTTAGTTTTACTACATATCCATGACTAACACTTTTTATTTCTAAATTTTGATAGTTTTATAAATTTTATATGAGAAAGTAACCTTTATCAATGTAATGAGGAAAAAAAATTTACATTGGCTGAATTTTTGTTTTTTTTCTAATAATATTAATTTTTTAATGAATAGTGGAAAATACCGCATTTTAATTCAAAACTGATTTTTAGTAATATTCATTTATATAGATAGGTTAACATTTTAATTTGTTTTAAAGTACAATTAAATAATATTTTTATAATTTAATCCAATTTATGTTATTGGAATCAATTTCAAAATGAAATTGGATATAAAAAACTTTGTGAACTTTTGAATGTTCTTACTTCAAAAAAACCCGTTTTCTCGATCCATCAACGAGATTAAGTTTATTTAAATATTAAAACTTTGGGGATTTAAATTTTTAAAAATTGACATAAATGGTTGTAATAAGTATGAAAAATGTTATCTTATCGGATGAATATAATTTATAGTGAATAATAACTTTAGTATTTTATTTACAATAGTTAAATTTAAATCATGTAATTAAAGCTAAAAATAATATTATAATAATATAAAACTATACTAAAACTTGTCCAAATATTATTGGATGAGTTATTATCAACCAATAAAATACATGGCTCAATGGTTTGGTTTTTTTAAGCCACTAGGGTGTAATTATGACATTAATATTATTTTATTTAAAGTAAATACAAAGTTACCAAAAACATATATCTTATTACTAAAATAATTTTATTATGGTGTTATATAAGTGATATATTTGCCTATAAATATTACAAAGAAAAATAAAATAATATATATATCATGATAAATTATTTATAATTTTTAGTCATTAAATAATTAAATTCAATTATGAAACACTGATGATGCCATGATAGGTTTATTAAAGGAAAAATCAAATAAATGAAATTAATAATATTAATATGAATATAAATTAAAATATTTGATGATGTAAATTAATTTAATCAATTAATTTGACATATTATTGATACGTTGAAGTAGTTTTTTAATGAATCAAGTGGTTATGATATTTTTAAAAAGTCAAGTAATAAATATTGTCTAAGTTGACATAATTCATAACTTAAAATATAAAATATTTAATTAAATGATATAAAATATAAAAAAATATAAGTATTAACCAAAAATGTTATATAAGTCCTAAAATTTCATTAATTACTCATTAATTTGTTGTTTCTAATTATTTTATAATTAATTTAACTCTCAAAATGTAAATTACTTAATAAAATGGTAAGAGTTAAAAAGATTAATACCTAAATAAAAGGATTATAAAATATCCACAACTTATATACTTTTTATTGGATGAATTTATTTATACCCATAATAATTATATTTTATAAATAAATAATTTTGGACCAATTTGGAATAAAAATTGATTTTATATTAATTTAATACTTTTAATAATACCAAGGGTTCCCCTCCCCTATCATATAAAAAGGAACGCATTCCTCTCTATTAATCACACTTAAAAACCATTTTTGGATTATATCTTCCAAAATAACTTACTATAATCCCTCTTCAAATTCTTTAGGCCTTATTTTAGGCATAACACCATTCTTAGAGGTGTTAAGAAATGTGATCATTTGAAGGAAATGTAATGTTTTTATTTAAGTGTTTTTATTTTATTTCTTCTTCATATTCCTTCAATTCTATTCAAACCATGAAGATATAATAAATATAGTATCCTAAATATAATGAGATTTTATTATCACCTAAATACATCTTTACTTCCAAAAAATGGAAAAAAATTAATTGTTTGTGCGTACATGTGAACTATCACCTCTAAGAACCGATATAATTCGTTTTCCATAACTGTATTTAATAAATAATAATAATAATTTAATTAATGTTCATATGTAATTTTAATGAAATATTAATAATTATAATATAATAATATACCAGTTATTTTATTTCTTTCCATGCACATAAAAATGATAATATCATTCGTGCGTACGTGTGAACTATCACCTCCACGAGGTGATGTGATTCATTTTTATCCACTACATTACTTGTATGATATATATATATATGTATATTTAAATTATTAATATTATATTAATGATTATATTATATTCCTATAAGGATAAAATAATAATTACCTAATTTCCATAATGATCAATGAAAAATTAAAACATTACTCCTGCGTACGTATGACCTACGGTCTCCATGATTATAACATTGTTGATTTCTCATAACCATAATTAATGGTTTGATTTAAAACAATAATTAATGTATAAAAGTGATCATTATGTCATTAATATTATTATGGAGATTTTTTACTTATGACCACATGGACAATTTACATCATTCCAAGTTCATTTATGAACTCAAGTATCAAATATTGATAAAACATCCGACATGAACTTAAATAATTAAGTAATTGTTATAAAATTATAAAAAAGTGATATAAATGGAAAAATAAACATAAAAAAGGTTCTAAATCAAGTATAAATTAACCTATATTTATCATTCATGAATATAAATAACGTATGAGACAAATCAGACTCAATGTAAGGGACTTCATCTCAATCTCCTTTCATTAACGCCCATTTCGAAGTTATACAACACCATATTTTATAACAAGTAAAATCATCGCATTTTAATTTTATGTTAATTAAATGTTCATCAAAATTAATATTTTTATATAAATAATTATACAAAAATTTTAAAGGAATTTATTTAATATATATTGTGACAAAAACTTCTCCACTACGATAAACATTATTTGATATTTTGATTAATGTTTTTAAATGAAAAATATATCAATTATTACCTTTTCTTGGTATTTTGATATTAAATATGGTTTTTATAATGGATTTATTAATTCAATATCTTCAAATTATCTCTTATGATTGAAAATGAAATAATAGGAGTGAAATGTTGATAATTGCAATCTTTTATGTGTTTTGATTATATAACGGTACTTGGACATTTTATGGGTAAATGTGTGATAAACTAAATATGGATGGTTAAATAATAAACCAAGTAAGGGTGGTTACACTATAAACTCTATTTCATTGTGTATAGAAGTTAGCTATATGGATATTCCATTAGTAAGAGTGACCTGTATGGAAGTATATCATATGTTTCTTCCATTTATGTATGATTATGTCCCATGTTACCTTTTTTATGTTATATGTTCTTTATATGGGTTTTAGGTTAATATTTTTATTAAAAAAAAGGAAATAAATGATATTATAATCCATGTAAAGTATTTTCTTCTTCATTAAGGTGAAAATCAGTACGTTATGATAAATAATTCATGGTTTACATGTTTTTAAAAGACTACAAATTTTCTTTATTTGTGTATCCATTACCGAGATTTTGGTAGTCATCCTAAGTTTTGAAATATGTTTAATAGGATTTAAAGGAGAATAGATTTAAGGATGGGATGAGGGAAAAGTTATGATTAATCATGAAAATAATCCTTGTTTCGTTTTAATGTTTTTATTTTAGGAAATAAATAGATACTATTGGATGTGTCCACCTTGTATTCCTATGGTTTTTTATATATTAGTTATTGCCTAATTATCTAATGCTCTAAACATGTAAGGATCCCTAATTTGAATTTAATTAGAAATAATAACTTAACTAAATATTATATAATGTTTAATGTTGGGTCCATATAGTTGGTATAATAGGACGGTTTAGATAACTTTAGGGGGTTGGATATTGTTAATAAAATATCAACAAACTATTTTTACATTATTGGAAAATTTAAAAGATAAAGAAATTAAATATTACCATGTTTCTTTTTATAATATATGTCTGTTCAAAATGGTTTTACTTCGAGGAATCATGGAAGCTATGCTGGGAAGGCATCTAAGGGAAAAAACATCCAAATCAGTATCCTGAGATGGTTCGAATTGGATCCAAAAAGTTTTTACAAGTGATGGTTTAGTTGAATCAGTTGATAAATTATGGTGGTGTTTTATTATGATATCATCTAGATCAACTGAAGAAGAATATGTTGGTAGTGGAAAATTTCATGAGGCAACATCCCCCATCATTTAGATGATCATTTGACCCTATGCTAGTTAAATTATGGATTAAATCACTTGAGAATATTTTTAATGTAATGGGGTGTTCATACAATCAAAATGATAGTCTTACTATTTATCTTTTTGAAGGTGAAGCCGTTTAGTAGTGGTATATGGTTAAAAATATAAGAGGAAGTGAAGAGATTGATTCTAGGGAATGAGATAAATTTAAGAATATCTTCCTTTTAGAAATATTTTATAATGGTTGTTTGAATTAGGATAGAAACAGTATTCTTATAATTGAGAAAAAATAGGAATATTCAGTGGATTCATATGAATAAATTTTTACCTGTTTGAAAGGTATATCCCAAATTTTATCTAGGATATTGATAGTAAGATAAATTGGTACAACTCAGGGATGAAGCCAAGATATCAAAGTGCATTATCTTCAGGTGAGTTCAAAATATATGAGAAACTTTTTTGTTGTACTAAGAATGTAGAAATGGAATTTTTGGATTATCATGTGTTCCATGAAACCAAGTAAAAGAAGTTGTTCAGTTGTCAGACAATGGGAAATCATTCATCAAAAATATTTGGAGTAAAGAAAACTAAATTTCCATCTTATGAAAAATGTGGTAAACAAATCCTGGATAATGTCTATCAATGTATGGGAAGTGCTTCCAATGTGGTAAGTCTATTCATATTTCTTGTGACTACAAGTTTGAAGATGAGGTAGGTAATTAAAATCCATCAGTAATATGATTTAGTTATAATGAGTAAGGGAATTATGTAAATGTGTGTCCAAACATGATTACCCAGGGTGGAAACTAGGAAGATTAAAATAAAATGGGCATGGAAAAATCATTTTATACTACTATGAATGATGTGGGACCATCAAATGAATTGGTGACAGAAATGTTATAGGTTTTTTCAAAATATTACAATACTTTATTTGACTCTGGATCTTCACATTCTTTAATTTTTGAGAGCATTGAAAGTAAATTTGAAATATCACTTAATGATTGTGAAATATAAATTTTTGTAAAAATCATGGTGAAAGTAATAAATAATCCTAGATTTATATAAATCATCCTATTATAATTGGTGGGATGGTCTTTCGTAAAAATCTTATTGAACTTATCGTAGTGGAATTTGATATTATTTTTGGTATGGATTGGATTTAAATTTATCATAATAAAATATATTTCAAGTACTATAATTTTTTATTAAATGATTTCATACCTTTGATAACATACCAAGAATTTGAGACATTAAATAAATATGATAGTGAAAATTATCATGCTCATGTTGTTTAAAAGAAAGAATCAATTTTTATTAGTGACATTCTAGTAGTGAATGATTTAATAGATGTTTTTTCTGATGAATTGTCAGCTATTATTCCTAATCATGAGGTTGAATATACTATTGATTTAGTGGAATATGCTAAGACTATTTCTAATCCCCCTTATCGAATGGATCATCTATAATTGGTGGAATTGATAAAACAATTGCAATAATTTCTTGATAAAGACTTCATTCAATGAAGAACTTCACCACGGGGTGATCTTATTTTATATGTGAAAAATGAAGATGGTCATATTAGAATTTTTATTGATTATAGAGCCTTGAATAACATAAACATTAAGAACAAGTATCCTTTTACCTCATATCGATGAATTATATGATTAGATCCAGAGAGCTCAGTATTTCTCGAATGGTGGTTTGATGTCTGGGTACCACCAGCTAAATGTAAAAGAGGATTACATTTCAAATAAATAATTATGAACAAGATATGAGAATTATGAGTTTGCAGTTATGACCTTTTGGTTATCTAATTCACTTGTTATATTTATTAATCTCATGAATGGAGTATTTAATCAGTTTTTATTTCAGTTTGTGGTTATATTTATAGATGCTATTTTGGTATATTCTAAAATCCAGGAGGAACATAAAAGTCAATTAAGGATTGTTTTTAAAACCTTAAAAGAAAAGAAATGATATGTAATTTTTTAATTGTGAATTTTCATTGAAAAAAAATTCTTTCCTTGATCATATTATTTATAAATATGGCATAACATTTGGCCTTTCTAAAATAAAAAATGTTGAAGAGTGGGAAATACCTACCAAGGTTACAGATATTTGTATTTTTCTTTTATTGGTGGTTTATTACCAATGGTTTGTTGAAAACTTTTCTCAATTATCTATAAAACTAAATAAGTGAACGCATAGGGGAGTTAGGTTCATTAGGACAACAGAATTTGATGATTGTTTTTAGGAACTGAAAAGAAGATTGGAAAATTCTCCAGTTTTGGACAAACTTTTTAGGAATAGTGAATTTTTATCTATAATAATGACTCATTGAAAGGACTTGGTTGTGTCCAAACATATAATGATCAAGTAATTTCTTATGATCTTTGTCAATTAAAACCCAACGAGTTAAATTATCCTAATCATGATTTGAAATTAGCTGCTTCTATTATTTAACTAAAAAATTAGAGGCATCATCTGTATAGTGTAATGTGTGAGATATAAAATGATCACAGAAGTTTGAAGTAAATATTCAATCAGAAATAATTTAACATGATATAGAGGATATGGTTTGAACTAATCAAGGAGTATGATTTCATGATTCATTACCATTCTAGAAAATAAAACAAATTGGACAATGATTTTAGTCAGAAAAATAATGCTAAATTAACCATGATACATTTAGAACGCGATCCTTTGGTTAATTATTTGATAAATTTTGGATTGGAAGTTGTTGGAGTAAGAAATTACTTTGTTTTGTTCTAGGTTTCAGTGCAATCATCTCTATCAGTCAGAATTAAGAAAACCTAAGAGGAACATAGTTTGTTGTAGGACAAGATATAATTGGTTCTAAAGGGTTAGTTAACTGACTTTAACATTGATAATGATTATGTTTTGAGATTTGGAAAGAGATTATATGTGAATTGTGATTCATATTTGAAGAAATATTTATTAAATAAAGCTCACATTTCTCTATTTTCAGTTCATCTGGGCAGCACTAAAGTGTACAGAGACGTTATGAAGTATTACTGGTGGGATGGAATGAGAAGAGATATTTATGATTTTACCCTAAGATGTTTGACTTGTCAATTGTTTGAAACAGAGTTGTAGTTACTAAAAGGTATAGTTCATCATTTTATAGTGTCAGAATGGAAATAGGAAAACATATTTACGGTCTTCATTGTGGGATTATAAAATAATTCATGATGTTGCAATACGATCAGAGTTAATGTTGATCAATTGAGTAAATCTTCTCATTTTCTTCCTATTAGAGATACACTATCTCTAGATAAACTTTATCGGTTGTATATTAAATATATAGTTTGGTTATATGGAATTTTACTCTCTAATGTATCTGATCATGATACCAAGTTCACTTCTAACTTATTGAAAGACCATCAAAAGTTGTTGTGTACTAAATTAAGTTGTAGTATTTCTTTTCATCCTCAATCAGATGGGTATTCAGAATGAACAACTTAGACATTGGAGGATATGCTATATGAATGTTCAATGGATTACCATGGATGTTAGGATAAACATATTTCTTTGGTTCAGTTTTCTTATAATAAAAATTTTCATTCTAGTACATAGATGGAACCATTTGAGGCATTATACGAAAAGTGATGTCAAACTCCATCATTTTAGGATAAAGTGGGTGAATGTATGTTGATGAGACTAGAATTGGTAGTGAAAATTGAATATAAATTTCTGTTGACTCAGATACACATGAGTAAAATACAGAGTAGGAAAAAAGGTTATGCAGATAAGTAGAGGAATGATCTTTCTTTTGAGGTGGGTGATCACGACCTTATCAAATTACCTCTATGGAAATGTTTGATGCATTTTTGTAAGAAGGGGAATCAGAGTCCAGGGTTCATTGGACCATGTGAAATCCTTGAGAATTTAGAACAATTCCTTACATAGTGGATTTACCTCTAATTTTATCCTAGGCATACAATTTTTTTCATGTTTCAATGTATAGAATGTATATTCCAGATCTATCTCATGTTTTGAGTGCAGAAGTAGTTCAGTTGGAAGAAAATCCTTCTTATAAGGAACTACCATTATAGATTTTTGATTATAGAGACAAAGTGTTTCATAATAAGTAAATTCATCGAGTTATGATTTTATGGGAAACCATATGGTGGATGAGCAAACATGGGAATCTAAAAGTTGTATGAGAGAGAAATACATCAACATATTGGATAAGTGAATAAAAATTTTGAGAACATAATTTTCAAAAGGGACAAGGATGTTATATCCTAGGTAATTATAAAATAATGATTTTTCATATTTATTAATTTTTATGAATTAGATAGTGATTTTACCTTAATAGGGATTCTATGTTCGATATGATACTCAACAATCAACAATGGTTTCTCTGAAATCTTACATTGCACACAAGACTATGTTATATTGAAAAATAATATATTATTAAAATATTATTTTAAATTGTAGTTAACGCCTAGACCTTGTATTTTTTGGAATAAATATAATTCACATTATTTCGTTTAAACATGTTTTTTAATGTTATTACTTTCTTCCAAAATTTATTATGGGAATTAAATAAGAATAATTCCAATTTTAACCCTAAAAATCTCTAACATTTTGAAAAGGTAGTTTTACCACCTATTGATGGAGAACCCTTTTTAATTCTAAATCTTGATAGTTTTATAAATTTTATATGAAAACATAATCTTATTCTTTGGAATTAGGATATAACAATTTTCTTTGGTTGAATTTTTGGTATTTTTCTGATGATATTCATTTTTTAATGAATAGTAAAAAATTCCTCTTTTTAATTAAATACTGCTTTTTCGTCAGTATAATTATATAGTAAGGATATTATTTTAATTTTTTTTAAAATATAATTAAATAAATTTTTATCATTTAATCCAATTTAGGTCATTGTAATAAATTTCACATTGAAATTGGATATAAAAGGCTTTCTGAACATTTGAACGTTTTTACCAAAAAAACCCATTTTCTCGATCCATCAGTGAGTTTAAGTTTAATTTAATTTTACCACTTTTGTGAATTTAATTTTGAAAAATTAAAATACATGGTTTTAATCAGTATAAAAAATGTGAGCTAATAGATTCAAAATAACTTTTGGTGAATAGTAACGTTATTATTTTATTTACCATGGTTAAAGGTAAATTAGGTAATTAAAAGTAAAAATAATATTATAATATTATAAAACAACTCTAAAACTTATCAAAATCTTATCAGATGAGTTATTATTGACCAAAAAAATAACTGGTCCAATGTTTTAGCATTTGGACACACTTGGGTGTGATTACGATATTAATCAAATTTTATTTAATGTAAAAACAAAGATATCTTAAACATGTATCTTGTTACTAAAACAATTTTAATATGGGTTTATGTAAGTGATATATTCAAATATAAATAATAAATTTAAATATAACTTTTTTTACAAATCATGATAATTTATTTATAATTTTTATGCATTAAATAATTAAATTTAATTATGTTACAATGATGATGCAGTAATATGTTTATTTAATGAAAAATCAAATAAATGATATTAATAATATTAAAATAAGTTTAAATTAAAATATTTATTGTCATAAATGAATTTTATGGATGACTTTAAAATGTTATTTAAATTTTAATGTAGTTTTTAAAAAGGAAGTTGTAATAAATTTTTAAAAATTCATGTAATGAATTGTTTCAAAATTGATATAATTCATTAACTTAAAATATAAAATATTTAATTAAATGATATGAAATATATAGAATTATAATATTCATCAAAAAAGTTTATATAAACCCAAAAATTAATTAATGACTCATTCATTGGTCATTTGGAATGATTTGGAAATAATTTTAACTCTCAAATTATAAACTAATTAATAAAATAGTAAGAGTTAAAAGGGTTAAAACATAAATATAAGAATTTACATAAATATACAGAACATGCCTAATTTTTATTATATTAATGTATTTATACACAGAATAATACTACATTCTAATTAAAAAGTTTGGATAGATTTGGAATCAAAAATGAATTTAAATTAATTTAATACTTTTAATAATTCTATGGGTGCCCCTCCACTCTCCAATAAAAAAAGGCATTACTCTTTATTAATCACTCTTAAAAACCTCTATTATCAGACAAGATCTGCCAAAAACCCTTCATAGAATCACTCCCCTTATTATTTAATTTTATTTAAGGTAGAGAACCCTTCTTAGTGGAGTCAAATTGTTATGAAATGTGATCATTCGAAGGAAAGATAATGTTTTTATATAAGTGTTTATATATTTTTTATTCATTCTATCCCCTAAAATATAGTCTTAACATGATGAAAAAATAAATATAGTATCCTAAATATACTGATATGTTATTATCATCTAAATCCATCTCCACTTCCATCATACGGGGAATGAATTAACCATTCGTCCATACGTGTGAACTATCACCTCCAAGAACCGATATAATTCATTTCCCATAATTGTCTTTAATGACAAGTGATAATGATGTAATTAATGTTAATATGTGATATTAATTACATATTAATCATTATTAGATAATAAAAAATCAATTATTTTCTTACTTTCAACGCACATGAAAATGATATCATCGTTCATGCGTACGTGTGAATTATCACCTACCCGAAGTGATGTGATTTGTTTTCATTCACTAAATAAATTGTTTGATATTTATAAATATATTTAAATTATTAATATGATATTAATGATAATATGATAATTATATAAAGGTAAAATAATAATTACCTCATTTCCATAATGATCAATAAAAAATGAAAATGTTACTCACTCGTAAGTAAGACCTACCGTCCCCTTGATTATAATGTTGTTCATTTTTCATAAACATAATTAATGGGTTGATTTAAATGTATTATTAATGTATAAAATTTATCACTATTTCATGGATATTATTATAAATAAGATTTAATTATGACCCCATGGACAATTTACATCATACCAATATCATTTTTCATCTCAAGTACCGAATATTGACAAAATGTCCGACGTGAACTTAAAAATTAAGTAATTGTTATAAAATTATAAATAAGTTTTATAAAGGGATTAATAATGTTGATTAAGGTTATCAAGAAATTATAAATTATCATATGTTTATTATTTAGGAATATAAAGAACATACAAGACAAATCATACTCAAATCAAATGACATTGTCTCAATCTCATTTCATTGATGAATATTTTGATGTTATATGACACCATATTTTATAAGGTGTAAAATCAACCCCATGGAAATTTAATTTCATTCAAAGGTCTTAAAAATGAATCTTTATATATGATGTCTTCTACAAAATGACAAAAGGAATATCTTTAACATATATGCTGGGAAAAACTTCTCCACTATCATAATCTTTATTTGATATTTTGATTAATGTTTTAAATGAAAATAAACCACTTATTTACTATTCTAGGTATTTTGATATTAAATATTGTTTTGATAATTGATATATTTTTTCAATATATTAAAATTATTTCTTTTGAATGAAAATAAAATTTTATGAATAACATGTTGATAATTGAAATATTTTATGTGTTATGATTATGTAATGGTACTTGGACATTTGACGGGTGGTTACGCGAAAAACCAGAGAAAGGTTGTTCTATGATAAAACAAGGAAAAATGATTACGTTATCACCTCCAATGAATTGGGTTTTGATTTTGTCTTTATGGGTATTCCATTTGTAAGAGTTACATGTATGAAAGTAAACATTATTGTTATTCTATTTATGTATGATTTTGTCCCAAGTTACCTTTTTTATATTATATGTTTTTATATCGATTTTATATTAATCTTCTAATTCCAAGTAATGTATTTACTAATTTTTTAAGGTGAAAATTAGTAATTTATGATAAATTATTCATGATTAACATGTTTTTTCATGATTAACAATTTTATTTCATTGTGTATCCCTTGCCAATCTTTTTGTGCACATCCCTAGTTTTGAAATTTTTTTCACAAGATTTTATGGAAGAATAGAGTCAAGGGTTGGATTAAAGAATAATTTACTTTTAAACATAAAAAGGATCCATGTTTTTTTTTTGTTTCATGAAAGAATTGTATACTATTTCAAGTTTCAACCTTTTATTTCAGTAGTTTGGCTACTTATGAGTTACGACCTAATTTTATAAATATCTAAAATTTGAAAGTCCCTCAATGTGAATTAAATTACAAATAATGACTTAAATACAGATTATGTAATGTTTATGTCTGGGTCATTATAACAACTAAAAAATATTGCTAGTGATTTCCCTTCAATAAGGGTTAAAGAGAGCAAATCATATAAGTCAAAGGGGTGAGAAGTGAGTCCCCTTATCAAAGTTACAGGACGTTAAACTACCAAGAACCATCATCCTCAGCACACAATGTTAAATTGTTGCCTCACCCGATGCAATCCACATGGGGTGCCACACCTCGTGTATTCTATAAAACCACTCATATCCATGGGAGTGAGATATTCCTTATCCTACTGATAGGAAATGATATCCGCAGTTGGAATGAGATCCACTTCAGGTGTCCCACCTTGAGTAATCCCCAATCTCCATCTCCCTAGGCCACTTCCATGTGTAAGCCCCACACCATTCCTCACCAACACATATTTTTTTATGCGACCATTTGGTTCACTGCTTCCTCTTATTTCTCACACCGAGCATGAATCATGTGGGATTAGAGGGTAGTAGTGACCGTGGAACCGTTATTCAATATTCCATATTTGAGAAATCCCCATATTAAACCTTTCGGGCCATTAGCCATGCGTAAGCCCTAAACCACCTACCTAACTTGGTTTTGATCCATGTCTTCTACACAGTGTATGTAGGAAGCTTCATGAGGTTTAGTACCAAAAATTGGTAAACCTTGGTGCCTTCCTCCAAGTGATGAACCTCCAAGATCTCAATACCCACCTTTATCCAATCTCATCTTAATTATTACCTCGATCTACTATATCTCGGGAGGATCATGCCCCACCTAGAGGTTGAATATCCTTTGGGTCAACTAGGGAGGCTAACCATACATAATCTCTTACCACATTTCCTATTTTTACTTGGAATCTTACCATGGATAAGCCCCAATTCCCCTATCATAACTACGTAGACTTTGATTCCCATCCAATTGGGATACTTAGGAAACCTACTCAAGGTTCATTCCCAACACTGTCATCTTCATGTCGGTTCCATCTCATTTATTCCATGCGACATAAATACTTCTTCAATTTCAATACTAATCCTTACCCAGGACACAACATCCCAGTGGGATCATTCCATCCATCTAGGCTATCTCATTAAGTAATCCCCATTCATCCCATTTCTTCTCCTGGAAGCACACAAGTGGCTAACCATGCATAAGGGCCACACAATCCATATACATCCAACCAAAAGTTCCCTTCTTGTAATGGGTATCTAGGCATGTTTAATCCCAAAATAACCCCTTAAAACTATGAGGGTTTTGATCCATGTTTTCTATATAGGGTACATAAGAAGCCTCCCTCTTGTTCAATCCCATCCAATTGTAAATTATTGTGTCCCCTCATTGGGGTCCACTTTCATGAATCTTCCCTTAGAGGTGTCTAGAACAAACTTCTTGGTGTGAATCCTTCCCTCCATGAGAGACACCACTAATGGGTATATCCACATTGGGTGCTCTGATCCATACATCTATTTAACCTTATAGGTGCTCCCTCCTAGGGGTGTGCCTAACTGTTGCACCTTTATATGTGTTTTGATCAGTATGATCCATCTCTGCTAGATGTTAAAATAACGGAATACCTTGTGTGAAACATGATATTATAAGGAAAACATTGGATATATTCCTATAGATTAAGATACCCTATAATTGATGTGGAATCCTTGGATTTCTGTGCCCTTGAAAAGACTTCTAATGAGGAAGAATATAAGTGTTGTATTGTTTTAATATCTAAAAAATCCACAAATGCTAAGTGTGACTACTCATCTGACTAAAGGATGCTGCCATGACATGAACCTTTGGAATTTTCTAAAAAAATAAGTTTAATTAACCAGTTTCCAAAAAAAGAAGAAATTAGGAATGAGTTTCACAAACAACATCTTAAACTATAAGGGAGTCCCAGACTAGATGATGAATTCTGAGGAGGAATCCACAGAACGATGGACCAACATCCCATCATAAAATTTTTTAAAGGAGAAGGAATCTCTAAATAATTAATGAAAGATGGCTTCCTTTGTAATGTAATAATGTAGGTAAAAAATTATCACATCACCAAAATGATGTGCACCCCAGCAGAATGAATTGGAAACAGTCATGTTATTGATTAAATAGAATGTTTTTTAGTTAATTTTCTTATCATATTTATTATTCCATATTGATTCATGTTAGATGAAATTCTATATAAACTTTACTAATTAAATAATAACTTTATTATTTTGTTTCATTTCATGAAGATATGATAAATAAATATTTAAATGAGTTCAAGGATGGAGAATATTTATCTCAAAATGTTTTATTTTATGTTTCAAAATGTAATGCTAGACTGAAGTATGAATTTAGTTTACCAAAACTATTTTTAATGATTAAAATTTTATTTTAATACAAATATGTAAAGTAACCATCCTATCTGTGATAGTGGTGTCTGGTTTTGTACATTATCTCTATAGTAAACCCATTTTAACATTAATAGTGGAAAAATAATATTAATTTTTTTACTATTCATTGTAAAAAATTAAGTTTACTCTATTAAATTAATATAATTATTATGATTTAATATACAAAATCCATTTTACTATATTTAATTTCTATAAGTGTAATAGTTTAATTTTAATTAATAACTCTATTCAAACCCAAAATCCATTTTTGAAAATTGAATTTTTATTTGAAAAACCTAATTTAATTCAATTCCTTACATTTTATAAAAAATTAATTGAATACTAAAATAAATTATTTAATAGATAATCTACACATTATATTAAAACCATTTATGAATAGTGAAAATGTTAATTTATTAAAATAAAAAACACATTACATGGGAATTTTTTTTGGAAAATGCATTTCTAAGGAAAAATATTTACTTGAAATGAATGAAATTATAATGTTGATTCCACGATAATTATTTATATTTCTTTAATTAACAAGAATTTGGTTATTTTTCGCTCAAATTAATTACCTAATCGGTCATTTGTAAGATAATAAAGGGTATTTTTTACAATTTATTATAACATTTCATTTAACTAAAATTCCAATAAATTTGTAAAATTCACCCTAAGATAATATTGACATTTTAAGTTTAAAAAAGATTTCATTTTTGAATATAATGTTTCTAAATTTGGTATAAATTAATTATAATGTTCATTGAAAAAATTAGATTAAATAATTTATTGACGAAAACATTTTTTGAAGCATCAAATTACATTACTAAAAATAAAGTACTTATTTATTATAAATTATTCAAAAAAAGATATTTAAAAATGAAATTTATAAAGACATTTCATAAATTGGTTAATACTGTTATAATTATAAATTTATCTACAAGGATATAATGATTTACTATGTTGTGTTTCATATACACTGAAGGTGGGATATATGGCATGACATTGAGGTCTTCAAGACTATATTGATGGAAATACATATAAAGTCACGGTGTCTAATATATAGATCATCTAAATGAGTTAATTTAAGTTCTATTTTATTTTCTCCCATTTTATTTCCATATTAAAAAATAAACAGAGCTTTTATTCCTTTCCCTTTGGGATCTTATCCTTATGAGTGAAACTGCTCGATCATATCCTGTTTCTTCTGCATTATTAAATATGTTGGAATCATAAATGGGATGACTACACATATGATCAATGGATGAAAACCACATAAAATATGATCACTTTATAATCCTCATCTATATGTAAGAGTAAATAAAAATAAAATAGATCCTTAATCTTATTCTTTGTCACTTGTGTGCTTAGGATCTTATAATAAAGGGAGAGTTTCTCTAGACTCATTTCTAGATTCATCATCAATGATTTAAAATCCGTACCAAAATACTTTTATATTTCAGTATATGAAAAATAATCCTTAATCCATCCTTCATGATACATCATCTACCAGTGATACATCACTCATTATTTATTATTAACTACTATGGAAACATAGTCCTCATCTTGAACCCATATAAAACTAAATTAAATATTAATAACCTACGTCCATATTACATTATTTACATTAGATATTCTACAATACTTTGTCAATAGACTCTAACACAATAAATAATGCAAGGAACTCTACTATTCCCCATCACCCTCTTCTAGATTGACACTCTCTCAATAAACAGGATCATCCATATATACCTCTATTTACTAAAAATCACATATAAAATTACCAAGAGTGACTCTTGATATTTAATGGGATACCCTATTCATAGTGGAATAGAATTTTCAAGAAATTATGTATTGAATAAATTTCTGTTTCCAAAAATCACATAATTCATTGATATAAATAAACAAAAATGATTTATGTTCCTCTCCTGGGAATATAATATACAGGTTTTACCACATCACCTGGTCACTTGATGAACTCATCATCCGAGCATCGGTTCATGTGGGGACCAAAATCCAATATATTAGGTAGTCTTCTTAGACCATATGAAAAACATTAATATAATGTTATTATTCACATACCAAATCATGAAATCATTTAAATTTATTTACTAAAATATTATTATATATCTAAACTAAATGTTTTCATAGAACTCTTTCGCAGTTCCCTCCATCAAATGTTACATGTCATAGTTTAGCAGCAATAATGTTTGAAAATGATCATTGAATACCACATTAAAAATCACATCAATATATAACTAGAAATGAGGATACATAAATAACACATATGGAAGGAATTACTATGATGTACCAAATAAGGATACTCTAAAAATTGGGCACCCAAACCAAAAACATCAGATGAAATGGGAATTATTGATTCACATGGCCTAGAAATTAGCACATAGGAATCAAACACAGACATGTGGTATTGAATTATCCCACCCTGAAACAATATAATGGGAGTTATCTTATATAAAATTAGAAATAAAAACCAATTGAGATACATACTATAATAAATGGAATGAAAACAAAAATACTATAACTCAAATGAAAATAACCATTGAAAACCCTAACATAAATTTCAAATTTATTAAAGGGGAAATGAAACTAGAAAACCATTACTCCATTTCATATGAGGTAAATGTCCCACTATATCACCACCAACTACCCATACCCTGCTGACATAAACCTCTCCTCCTCATCATTCCCCCTTTCATTTTCCGACATCAAAATACATTTCCAGGTCTACACACTACTAATAGGGTTTGAATAGTGCGTGATAAATAGACTCAGTATGACCCCACCTAGGAGGTCAATGAAAATTATGTATACAATAATCCTAATATGTACAATTTAATGTAAAAAATAGGCATGATTTTTAGTACTGTGGTTTTCATATAAAAGGATGGTAAAAAAATTTCCCATTTTATAATGTTCCAAAAAAATTATATGTAAACAATTACGAAGACTAATTTCTATAAAATAGATACATTTATAAAAGTAGGAATATTAATGAAAAAATAGTACAAAAACATAGATTTGTAAAAAATAGTCAAGGATACCTTATGTCCAGGTTAGATAGGACACTCATATATCATTCATGACTAATGAGAACTGTAATTCCTAAAAACCCTTGAATCATGCTCTAGAAAATAACGGATCAAGCCAAGAAATATAACCCTATTTATATTAAATCATTCCTATAACACAATTAATTGTTAAATAATAATGGTAGAACAACCCAAAAGTGAACTTTTATACAATACCAAAGCATGGGCCCTAATACCACACATTCAAAAAATGTACCCCAGGAACCCATGTACTGCATTTATAAAATCATTTCAATGGGGTTTATCACATTTAAAAATAAAAATTAAACAATCCTTTTCCTAAAAAACTAATTAAAAACGCAATTTATAAATCCATTTCATCATTCATTTATAATCACATTTCATTTTCCAAAATGAGGATAAAACCCCCTATTATCATAACCTTGTTTAATAAAAAAATCAACCAAAAACAAGTAATTAGAATCAATTCATAAAATAATTTATAAAGCTATGAGAAATTATGGTTAATCCAATATAGGGTAGAGATATAACCACCTACCTCATACTCGAGTCACACACCAGTCACCACTAGGTCCACCCGAACAAAAATTAACTCTATATAAACAAGGGTGGACCTAGTATCAATTCATAGATATTAGAATTGAATTAAATAAAGAAAATGGTTAGTGGGGTGGTTAGATAAATACATACCTCAAGAACATTACATGCCACACCATAACGAACATGGGGGTTTACCTCTGAGAGACAACACTTAAAGGAGAACTGGAAAGTATTAAGAAACCATGGCCAAAAGAAATAAAACATATCCAAATACTTCTCAAATGCAACCCAAACTAACTAAAAACTCATATAGATAATGATAAATGGTTATAGAAGGAAACACTCACCATGTGAGAATAAACCAACCACTTTAAAGTTGAATTTTAAAAAATGAGATATCCAGAAATAATAGAAATACAAAAAATCACATGGATAGTCCTATGGATACATGGAAGAGTTTGAATATAAAATAAATAAATATTTAGGATTTTATCATTTTAAAAAACATACTATTTATAATTATTTACGTTTTGAATCCGAGATTCATAGTTTTAATTCCAATAGTTCTGTATAAGATGAAAAATAAATTACCTTGGGATCAAAAAATTCAGGTGATAAAAATTAATGATAAAAATAATGTTGACATTCGGATTTATTTTCATTCCATAAACTGAAAAATTCATTAATTTATTATATGGGAAATTCATGTTGTAAATAATGTATTCACCTTGTGAATTGTCTCAATATCTATACCCAAGAAGTAGCTTTGTTGAAAAATCCCATATAGCTTCCAATGCGCTCATACCCGATGAAATAGAAGATAAAGTTTTAAAAGAGAGTGTACCTTTTTACATGGATGTCACAATCTTCTCAATATAGGACTTCATGCCCCCAATATTTTATTAAAAAAGAAAATATTTTTTTGGAAATAGGTTAGACCACTCCTCCCTCAGTGAAAATTCATGCTTTAAAGTCTCATGAGAATATGATAAGTTATTCTAATTTTTTTACCAATGTAATATAATTCCAAAAAAAATAGTTCATTTGATATCCTATGATCTCAAATAGATTCTTATCAATAGAAAAATCTGGATCCCACTCAATATATTCCCAACATATAAAATGAGAGTGATCAAGATGATATTTCATGAGAGGATATATGTGTAAACATCATGTATACATGTAAATTGAGTTGAAAATAAATAATAATAAGAAACTAAAAAAATATTCTTAATAAACATAAATGGTACAACATACCTCAGAGGTAATTTTTAGTGTTAATAAAGGTAAGGTTTACCGAACTGAAACGAAATACTCCTGGAATCCCATTCACTAATAGAAAACTATGAAGGATTATGTGGAAAATCCACATATGATTTCTACTGAAACATAGTTTTAACCCTTCACTGATGTATATCCCGAATCCTTTCCAACATATCAATAATGATACATAGTCCCAAAATAGGGGCCTCTCCCACCTCTCCTTAAAAAAATATTCCCTTTATGGGTGACTATAAAAGGGATCAAAGGGTGCCATTCTAGTTGATATTTAGTAACTTTTGTTATGAGAAAACGATACCAGTACAAGATGTTTGTTCCCTAATCCAATGAAATTAATTATGTATGTAATGACAAAATCTTTTGGGATGTGAAACACCTGATCTATTTTACCATTCATCTGTGGATGATATGTGGTACTCAACATGACCTGAGTCCCCATTATATTGTGAATAATCTTTGAAAATTAGGAAGTGAGCCTTTGATTACATTCATAAAAAATGGCTAAAGAACCTAATATAATATCAAGATCTCCGACAAAAATAGGTCACCTAGATTATTAACCTTGGTGATGTCCCTAACTAGAATAAAATGTGATGATTTAAACAATATAAAAACTAACACCTTGATTACATTGTCTCTTCATGGATTCCATTGTAAATGAATAATAATTTCCATATAAACATCATCCCATTTTAAAAAAATTGGAAGGGGATATGAAAATACATAAGGATTCATATTATTTGATATTATCTGTTGGAATGTCTAACATCATGAAACATAATCAGAAATGTTTTTATTTATATCTGGTAACCAGAAGCATTGTATTATGTAATAATATATTGTTTTAGTTCAATGGAGAACCATCAATGAATAAATTAGATAATCATGAATTTATAAACACCTCACACACTCTGGGATGAAAAATTGATTCCCAAAATTAACAATTCTTTCAAAAGAGAGATGATAACTTAAAATCGTATCCCCACAATATAAGGCTTCCCAAATTCCTCTGAACACTTTATCAATACATTGAAACTAAAAAATTATCAAAAGAGTGATGTTAATAATTAAATATTGGTTAGAACCATACATTAATCATCCACCTATGCATATATATATATATATATAAAACTGAGTGAAAATCCCCATCATGTTCTTCTTGTCCAATGCTTTTAAAGTAGTTTGTGGTATTATTTCATATTGTGTCCATCAATTAATACATTCACCATTTTCATGGTGCAGGTGATGTCATGGTATAATTCTTGGAGTTTTTCCAACAATATCATCTATATGAGATTTAATTCATTATGAGACAGTATATATCCTAGAGACTTATGGTTAAAAAAAACATCATAAGATCTTGGACAGTGAGGAGGAATGTATCTAAATAATTTAATATTTAAATCTCTTATTTTTGGTTAATTAAATTATTATCAAGAGTATGAGGGGCCTTAAGGGTGTCCTAGGGGTTTGAGGAATGAAAGGTGGGAAAATAAGGCTAATATTTGCAAGCTCTATGGTTTGTGAACTGTTAAGTAAACTGTGCGACATTCTAATAAAAACTGTGGAACATTGGGTAGTATAATATCTCATAGTTGGTGCACAATTTGAAAAACCATACATCTTTTCCAGGTATCTTGTGTCCCAACACCCCATGGATAGTGTCTTGCGTACATTTTTCATATGATTTGCAAAACTGTGTGGGAAATCATGCAGTCATTTAAATTTTGGAAATTTTACAATTTTTTATTATGGAATTTTAAATCCTCACCCATTTTCTCCCCCTTTTCCTCCCTTGAAAACCTATATATTTACAATAACCCTCAATATCTCTCTAGGAACTATCTGCCTCATTTATAGGTCATTTAGATCACTGTTTTTTGAAGATCAAATCTTCGAGTAAGTATAATCCTCTCTATTCATCTATTTTCTAGATTAGGGCATGTATCTTTGGTAATCTTTTTCCAAAGTCATAAAACACTTTTTTTTCCAAAGGAATCTAGGTTATATCTATAAAGGGGTGCTTGAATCTGGATCTAATTCAATAGTTAGGAGTGAATTTGTCAACATATTCGAGTTATGTGGTCAATAAGTTATATCCCATGGTCATTATGTTGGTCTATGCATGCTTGGATGCATTATTGGGTTCCTTTTGTTGTGATTTGAATTCCTGAAAAACTAAATGATGATTTGAACAACTCATTGTTCCCATGGGATCCTTTGAGGATGAATTGTTTTATTTAGGACCACTCATGGGGTGCACTGACATACTCGAACCTAATAATTGGTAAATCCAAGGGTGTAATTGTTGAATGATAACATAAATCCTATGTTAAGCATGTTGAAATATTTAAATGAGTCAAAAATGGAATATTTATAGTTTTACCAGGATTTGAGAATGAATTAATGGTTCGTTCGGCATGTCATAATAATGCGTTAATTATTTTAATAGAAATTTTCTTAAGGGGCATATGAATTATGTTGAAATTTTTAAGAGGTTTAATTTGTGTCGGATGAGGACCTATTAAATTAGAAATGGATCATGAATTGAAAAATATTGTTAATGGGTTATAATAAGTGAATTTTTGAATATTTGTAGTGGTTTGGGGCATGAGAAGGGGGATTTGGCTTAATGGACAACACATTGTACATGGTAACATGACAGTAGGTTATTGTACAATATTGATTCCTATGTTGATTTTGGATGTATTGTGGTTGTTTTGTATTTTTTTTAAAGTGAGTTTTTGATATAGTATCTTTGATGAATGGGATATATAATCATGTGAACATGGATTAGTGGTGGGATAAAGGATTGAGGCTCCTCCCATGGCTCGGGTTTGATCTATGCTTGAACCCCACCCAAGAGTGCACATGGTAGGGAGTCTTACTGATGCTCTATGTCCCAATGGATGCATTCGATGAGAGTACCTAGATAGAGGCTCTATGGTATGTTGTGATGTGTTTATCCCCATTGAGATAGGGACATGACTTATTATCTCATGATTAATGTTTGAATTCAGTATACCCTTATGTAAATGATATAAAACCCTGACCCATGGAACATATGATGATAATTGAAAATGTAAAGAATATGATGTAAATGATGACATGGTAATAATTTTAGAAAATTTTAAGATAAAGACGGTTATATAATAGAATCCTATGGGGCTTTTTTTAATATTCATTTATTTAATATTGCCTACACTATCTATTTAGACAAGATATTATTTAGACACCATTGGTGGTAGCATACTGAGTTGTACTTACACCCTACTCAGGCCACCATTGGGTAACTAATCAAATTTCATTCTTACAGGTTAGAAAAGTGGAATAGGTCATATTATTGGGAGTTGAGATTAGTTTGGGATGAACATGGATGAGGTTATGAACAAGGAGTTAGGGACATTTTGGGACATTATCTATTTGCCTTTATTTTTGGTTTTATTGCACGATTGTAACTATTCACATGAGTTGACATTATTTAGTGTTTCGTTATGACTTGTACCTTCTTTGGAGATGCTTGATTATTCATGTTTATTGGTTATTAAATTTATTTCCACTATTTAATTTATTATCTGATTTGGATTACTTTGGTAAAGAGGTTATAACCTCCCCACGTGACTCAGTAGACACTCTATACTAGTTGTAAACCTCTGGAATATGGGGAGTCATGCTTAAGGTCATATGATGAAACAAATTGGGACATTAGTTTAGTGGCCTTTAGGATGGGGATGTTATAAAGTGGTAACATATGATGTCTTTTCTATGACATACAATTTGGAGATGGTGTAAGGGAGTTTAGGAAAGTGTCTGGACTAGGTAATGAGCTTTTGCATGGGAGTAGCTTACCTACTTATGGGGAAAACCCATGTCATCCAGGGTAGGAATTGTTATTATTGTTGTGCATTGTAATATTTGATTATATTTCACCCTTGGGTGATGCACATGTTGTGTGATGTGATAGTTTAATGATATTTATCTTCTAGGAGAAATTTCATGGGATTGTGGATTCATGCATCATTATATTCATGTATTTATGTAAGTGACATGTATTATGATAGGTACAGATATGGGATGGGTGTGTGGGACATAAAGGGTAGAATGAATTTGACAATTCTAGAGCAGCTTGAAGAAAATGATGTCTAATATAATCACTCAAATGGGTAAAAGGGAAATGAAATATTTAATAATGGTTAAAGAATATGCATAATTAAGGGTTCTTAGTGAATAAAAATGTGTGTTGTTACAAGATGTTAAATGTGATGTTTTCTTAGGAGAACAATTTTCATTGTAAGTGTGGAAATAGTTTCAAAATGGATTCCAAGGTAAAGTTGTAACCATTTATGTTAGTTTACCCATGTTATCCCTGGCTATCATTTGGGATGGTCAAGGGTAGTGTTTAGGATGTAACAATGAATTTTGTGACAATTTTTTCAAATGAGTTTTTTTATGGATGTTATAAAGACTTATTTTATACAAATTGTGAAAGCATTATTTTATGTTTTCTAATGATCATGTTTTGTATTGTAGAGAAATTAAACCATGGAGATGTGTGCTTGTTGAGAGACAGGATATTTCACTTAGAATTCTCTTCTATATGTGGAGAAAGGAAACATGGAGATTTAGGGAAAAAGAGAGAAGATCATTTATATGTTAACATGGTCATTTCATTTAGATGATGGGATGGGACCTTGGGTAGGTTGTTCCTCATAATTTTGAGATGAATGAGGATTTTCAGTTAGAGAACCCTCCGATGTTTTTTGGAGAGGTTGGGCCTGGGGAAGAATAATTCTAGATGGACTCTATTTAGATGATTTTGGATCTCTTTGAGACTACTACAAATAAGAGGTTCAAGTTGAAAACATATATTCTAGGACTCTAAGAAAACACTTGTGTGATATTCTGGTTCAGAACCACTATATTGATAGTATGGGTTCAAATATTTTTAGGATATATTTATGAAACAATTCTATCCTAAATCCTTAATATAGGACAATTCTATAGAGTTTATGAGGTTGAACTAGGGATCTATGATGATCATGGAATATGAAAAATGTTTCATTGACCTGTTAAATTTTGTTCCAGCTTTGGTGTGGGATGAGGTGGTCACATCGAGACATTTCCATGATGGCCTCTGGTATGATATCAAGTCACTGGTAAATATCATTCACTTGAATAGGGTCACTAAAGTATTGGATCAGGCCCATATATCAGAAGAAAACCTCAAGGAAGAGTCTAGAAGAAAAAATTTTGTTCAATATGGGAAAACTAGTGGTTCAAATTCCAATAGTTGGAAGCGCCTATTTAAGAATTTTCACTAGGGTGTTGGTGGATTGGGAATCCAGAAAAGGGAACCAGTCTCTCAGTTTAGTGAGGGAGTTTTTTTTCAATTAGTGTCATCAACCGGGACACATGTGTAGTTAGTGTTCTCGACCACCAGTTGAGTTTTGAGTGTGTGGAATATTAGGGTATGTATAGATCTTCTGTAGAATATTTTGATAGTCGGGAAATGATGGAGGGATGAGGCCAGTGCAGAGTAAAAGGAGGTGGCCAGTTACCCCATATCAGGTAGGCATTTGGATCTCTATGGTCTAGACCGATAGGGGTGGTGGACGCAGAACTCTAGTGAGAGATCATCCACCCATATGTGGTAGTACATTTCTAGTTACTCAGGCTGGATCCCTAGGTAGAGGAACATGATATATTCATGAAGTTAAATAAACACCTTTAAATGGTTCCACACTCACTAGTTCTTTATTTGACACAGGTTCCATGCATTATTTTATTTCTCCACAATTTTTTGTTTTTTGGGCCTAGTTGTGGAACATGCATGTGGGGTTATGTTAATTGATAAATCATTTGGGGTCTGAGATGAGGATATCATACAATGAAAATTTTGTTCTTTTGAGGTTGGTGGATACCATTTTCTATGGGACTTGTTCATCCACGAAATTCTAGGTTTTTTTTATTTTCAGTACCGATTGGATGGGGTTTTATTGGGACCATATTGACTATTACTATCATCGGGTAATGTTCATGTCTCTTTAGTGAGATACATATGTCCACTGTTGTGAATGAGTTGTTTGACAGAGTTATACGGGGCCAGTTTTTCAAAATTTGGGAGAACTCATAGCCCATGTGGATTGAATTATACTATATGAATGAGGATTTGAGAATCATGTGTTTCCACCAATGGTGGATCATTTTCATAATGTGTTTCCTGAGGATTTCTCCGAGCTTCGACATGAGAGGGATTTTGAGATTTGATAGATTTTTTGCTATGAGAAGACCCAGTTTCCATTCTACCATATATAATGGAACATTCAGAACTACAAGAAATTAAATATGTGTTTGAGTAATTTTAGAATAAAGGGTTTATATATCCAAGAATGTCACATTGGGGATGTCTTGTTCTATTTTCTGAAAAGGATTAAGAATCGTTGTGGTTGTCTGTAGACTATAGGTTGTCGAATCATATGACAGTTCAGAACCGATATCTGCTTCCCAGAATTGATGATCTATTTAACCTGATGAGGTGTTATTCGATGTTATCCATGATGAATTTGATATTGGGATACCATCAGTTGAGGGTGATACATTTTATGGTATCATTGATAGCTTTTAGGAGATGGTACGAGTGGTATGACTTTGTGGTTATGTCTTTTGGATTAACAAATGAACTAGTTATGTTCATATACATAATGAACATAATATTGTACCTATATCAAGATCAGTTTTCAGTTTTATTCATTAATTAAATCTTTTTATTCTTTATAACTAATGATAATCATTACAAACATCTCAACATCATCCTGAGTACACTGACTGAAAATATTCTTTACACCAACCTATAGAAATATCATTTTTGGATTGGTAAATTTCATTTATTGGGTCAAATTATCTCTGAGGAAGGTGTGTTAGTGGATCAATAGAAAGTGTATTTTATTGTGTCTTAGGATCATCCCAAGAATGTTTCTGATGTTTGGAATTTTCAAGGATTATACAATAACTACTAATGGTTCATTAAAGATTTATCCCATTTGGAAGAACCACTTTTATGCTTAACTAAGAAGAGAGTTAATTATTAGTTTTCTATGTCATGAGATAATTCTTTTTTAGAGATGATGAAGTGGTTGATGACCACACCGATATTGATCTTACCCAATCTAGGTAAAATATAAACCTTGTTCTTTGATGCATTCAATGTTGAATATGGGGTAGTGTTGATGCAGGAAGATTGAGTTGTAGCATATGGGTTAATATAATTTAGTCCTCCTGAAAGATATTACTATACACCTGATCTTGATTTCTCCACTATGGTTTATGCTTTAATTTTTAAAAGCATTTCTTATTGAGATAGTGGATCACAGTGTTTATCAATCTTAAAAGTCTCAAATACATCTTATATCAGCATGATTTTTACATTCATGAGTGACATTGGGTGGAATACATGCATTATATTAACATTGAGATTGTTTACACACTATGAAAAATATTAATGTTATTGATGCTCTGAGAAAAAAAAATTAAACTAAGGTTGTTTAGGAATCCAAATCCCAGTGGAGAATGATGGACTTGTTTGATGAGATGCACTTAAAGGTGCAGGATGGGAATGAGAATGTGACCCTTGTATCCATAGAAGTTTAATCCAAGCTTTTGATCTGGGTTAAAGAGAGTCATCTTGAGGATCCAAATTGTTTGGATATAAAGAAAAGTATTAAAGGTGGAGATTCACCTTCGGGTTGGGATGTTTGTGCTGATGGAAGTTTTTGTGTTTGTTGTCATGTTGTGGTTCCAGTGGGTGTGTGAGAAGAGTTGATGTATGTGTCTGATACCTAGGTTAACCCTATTTGAATAAGATATATCGTGATCTTCATATGTATTACTGGTTCTTTAAAATAAAGAATGATTTTGTGGATTTTGTGGCATAGAGCTTTACCATTCAGCATGTGAAGGCCAAACACCAGAACCCAAATGGTTTGTTAAATACATTTCCCATTCCATGGTGGAAGTAGGATGATGTAATAATATATTTTTAGTGGGTTATCTAATAACTCCATTGGAAAAAGATGCAATCTGGGTGGTTCTTGATCGATTGACTAAGGTGGATCATTTCTTGCTGATTTGCGAGACTTTCACTAACAATCAGTTGGGTGAGTTATATGTTTGGTAGATAGTGTGGTTTAATGGATTACCATGAACTATTGTTTTGGATCGAGAATTATTTTTCACATCAGTCTTCTAGTAGGGATTCCAAAATGTTCTTAGTACCTTGGTGTTTTTAATTAAAACATTTCACCCACAGATAGAGTAGTAGATAGAGTGAATTACTGGGTTCTAGAGGGAATTTTGAGGGATTTTATTCATTATTATGGAGGTTCATGGGAAAAACACTTGTCTATTGTTGAGTTTTCCTACAAATATATATTTTAGGATACATGTCATTTGGAACCTTTTGAGGAATTCTGTGGGATTCCATGTATATATCCATTATGTTGGTTAGATGATGGATAATTAGAGTTGTTGGGGTTGAGTTTCATGATGGAGATGTTTAAAAAGGTTCAATTGATTCGGAAATGAAAGGAAAATTATCAGAGTTGGAATAAGTCATAGGTACATCAGATACATCAACCTATTGAGTTTATTGTGGGTGATAGTGTGTTTCGTTGGGTGTTTTCAAGGTTGTGTCACCATTTTATTCAAAAATTAGGCATTTTGGCACCCATGTATGGTGGGCCATTTTAGATTGTGGATTGGATCAGACCAGTGGCTTACCCATTGGCACAAACATAGTGATATAGTGGAATTCATGATGTATTTCATATTTCATAACTTCAAAAGAATCAAATTGATCCATCTCATGTATTTTACAATGAATATGTAGAGCTTAAGGCTGATACATCCTTTAAGGAACATCCAGTTCGTATCATGGGCCATAATGAGAAATTTTTTTTGGTCAAGGTTGTTAATATTTTTCACATTATTTGAAATCATGGTAATGTTTAGGAGGAAACATGGGAATGAAAATAAGATATGTGAGCCATGTGTCCTGATCTATTTTCTTTAGAATCTAAATGATGCTTGGGTGCGCGACTCGAGGATGATCTGTTTAAAGGTGCATAGGTTATAAGATCCCAAACTTTTATGTGGGATGTAATTTTTTATATTTTTGCATCAATATCTTGTATTGGTTAATAAATTTATTTTTAGGATTATGATTGGCCTCAAGAGTGTACAATGGGTTTAGTGCATGAAAGGAGGGAAAATTGGGCCAACATGTGAAAGGTGCATGGTTTGGACACTATTAAGTAAACCATGCGACCTTCCTAAGAAAACCGTGAAAACATAGATAGTGTCATGTCAAACAGTTGGAACATAGTTTAAAAATTATTTGGATTTACTAGTTAATTGTGTCCAACTTCCCATGGAATGTATTCTGTGCACAGATTGTGAATGGTTCGAAAAACCATGCAATTAAACCACGCACCCCTTTAAAAAATGGAAAATTTACAGTTATTTCATTAAATTATTTTAAACCCTCAAATGATTTTCTCCCCCATTTCTGACCTTGAAACCCTAGTGATGAACAATATCCCTAAAGAGATGTTATGGATTTATCTTCCTCATTTATAGTGTATTTAGAGTGTCGTTGGTTGTGGATCGAAGATCCAGGTAAGTCTAATACTCTCATTTCTTCTCTTTTCTAGATTAGGTCTTGTACATGGGGAAATCTTCTTCTGAATCCCTAAAAAAATTCTAGAGAATCCTAGGATGATTCTCTAAATGGTCCTTGAATCTAGATCTAAGACTATGATTAGGATTGTGTTCATTAATATATTCAAGGTACGTGTTCTACAAGATAAATCCCTAAGATGTGGTGTTGACTTGTTCCTATCTATTTGAATTCATAGGTTCCTTTTGTTGTGATTTGAATGACATGGGTGATATTTGGTGAAATTCTAATATAAATGATGGCTTCAACCCCTCACAGTCCCTGTGGGATACGTTGTGGATGAATTGACCAATTTAGGGGCACCCATGGGGTGCGCCGCCATCCCCAGACCTAGGAATTGGTAATGATAAGGGTGAAAATATTGTGGGAAACTATAGAGCCCATATTGAACATGTTGATATGTTAAAACGAGTAAAAAATGGAATATTGATAGTTTTACCTATATTTGATACTGAATTAAGGGGTTCTTGGTATGGCATAGTAATGGGTTAATTGGGTTAATAGAAGTTGTGTTAAAGGGAATAAAAATTAAGATTAAATACCTAAGAGGGTTATTGTGTGTGATGATGACATGTTATATTTGTAATGTATTTGAATTGGGTAATATGGTTAATGGGTTATAATAAGTGAATTGTTTAATATGCTAAATCGGTTGGGTAATAAAAATTGTAATTGGGATTAATGGGCTAAGTAATGTAAACGGTATCAAGTTAGTGGGTTATGGCATAATATTGATTCCTAAGTTGATTTTGGATGTATTTTGGTCATTATGTATATTTTTGAAGTTATGGTTGGGATATGTTATTTATGGTAAGTTGGATATATATTCATGTGCATATTAATTGGTGGTAGGATAAAGGATTGAGACTCCTCAAACGGGTCGGGTTGGACTAATGCCCTATCCCTAACAAGTAATGAATTAGTTAGAGAGAATGACTAATTCTCTATGCCCCTAATCGTTTCATTTGATGAGAGTACCTAGAAGGAGGATCCAAGGTAAGTTGTGATGTATTTATCCCTAGTGAGAAAGAGACTTGACTTATTATCTCATGATTAATGTTTGACATCCATAAACCCTTGTTTAAATGATATAAAATCCTAACCCATGGAACACATGCTGATAATGGAAAAATGAATGAAGAAGATGAACATGCTGAAACAAGACTAATGCTAGAAATGATTATTGTAAATATGGTAAACAAATGGCACCCAATTGATATTTTTTTTTACATTTCAATTATTTAATATTTCATGCACTATCTATTTACATTAGATACTTTATAGATTCAATTGGTGGTTTCCTATTGAGTTGTACTCACACCCTGCTCAAGCCACCATTGGGTACCTGAGAAGATTTCATTCTTGCAGTTTATGAAATTGGAAAAGGCCCTATGCATGGGAGTTGAGTCATTATTTGGATGACCATGGATGTGGTCTGGGACTTAGAGTTAAAGAAGTTTGAATAATTGAGTTGTTTACATTTATTTTGGGTTTTCATACACTTTTGGAACTATTCACATGACATGACATTATTTACTATTTTGTTGTGACTTATAATTAGTTGTAAGATACTTGGTTTTGTATGTTTATTTGTTATTAATTTTTTTTCAAAAATTACATTTATTATTTTTTTGGATTACTTTGATAAAGAGGGTTTACTCTTCCCACAAGAATCAATAGACCCTCACTGCTATTCAGCAGCCTCTGGTGTATGGGGAGATGCAATTTAGTTAATGTGACAACCCGAATAGAGGCACCAGTTTAGTGGCCTTCAGTTTGGGGATGTTACAACTATGAAACTCTCCCCAAAATGATTTTACTGCCAATATATAAGTATTTAAATGACCATGAAAATATCAAACTCTTTAGTTGGGTAACCTTTTATCATTAATATAAAGTTAATATAATCCATAAGAACTTTTTGATTATCATGCATAATAATGAAACCCATAACATCACCATAAGTATTACAAAATACCACACACTAATTACAAAGAATATATAAGATTATAATAGTAGGTGATGTTAAATGAAAAATCAACTCATCAAAAAGTTTCATAAATTTTTCCTCCCAAGTGAATTCTATCCCCTTATTTGTAAGACTAGTCAACGGTGAATCCATCTTCACGAAATTATTTTCAATTAATGAATTTTTTCTAGCTATAACAAGAAATCTACATATATCAAAACAATTCCATTATTTTTCCCCTGAGAAGAAAACCCTCACCTTATCATGTTATTTTAATATTCCATATTTAGAAAGCTATTTCCACAAGATCATTCACACATGGGACCAGAAAATGAAATTTGATATCTTTCCATAATGATGGATACTCATAATATTTCAAAAAATGTTATTAATATGGTGATTATTCTCACACTCAGATCTCGAATAAATCATAATATCATCAAAAAAAGAACAACTTTGATTTCGAGATACTAATTTTATATCATGTTCATAATATTCATAAAAAATGATGCATTAAGTAAAAAAATAGAATAACATGATATTAATAATGGTTGTACCTATTACTGAATTTGGTCATCAAAATATTATCTGGACAAACTAAGAGATGTAAATATCCCAATAGAAGATTGATTTTTGAAATCCACCTTTCTCCCTTTAACTGATCAATAATTTCATCCACATAGGGAAAATAGTAACTATTCTATACTATCACTAGGAACAACATTTGATAGTCCACACAAAAATGAAGTGAACTATAACCCTTCATGGAAAAGTGTATAGAAACCACCCATAGATAAACACACAGATGCCCAATGACTTTCTCCAATAGGTAATCTAACATGATCTAGATCTCTTTTAGCTCAGTAGGTTCCATCCAATAAGAGGGCATTGAGATCTATTTCATACCAAGTTCCTTATAAAACATAAACACTACTTCCCAATCTATATAACCTACAGTGAATTCATCGAGGAAAAAATTTATAAACTCAAAAACAACCTAGGCAAGATAAAAAATATAAGGAACCTAACTAGGATAAACTATAATGGTAGATAAAAAACTCTTGAACTCGGGGTGAGAATTTCATGCACAACTAGACCTTAGATCCCACTCCCCATAAACACCTCAGAGCACTAATTAACAATATAGAATGAAACATGCCAACGATAACAACCAATCTCGGTGTGATGAGAAACAACCTAATCTATACCAATGCTGATGTGAACTACATATTTTTTTCTAGAAGTAGGAAATCCCATACTATAATTGCATAAAATATAGATAGGGATCACATCACACAAAGAAAATCCTTCTCGTTCCACATTTTAAAAGTCATCTCTTACACTATAAAAAAGTACATGAGCTCCGATGGATATTTTATGACATGAATAAAAATTAATATATAATATAATGATAAGGACCTATAATAAAATTACTATTTTATATTAAAGATACAAAAATAATGGTTCCATTCATTATAGCTAGTCTTAAGTCATCCTCTATTTGATACTCATTCATAGTTTTATAGTTCATCACAATGAGGCTTCTGGCCAGATCCATGTAGACTATAAATAAAATATCTATGCCATTGTGGAATTTGGATATAATGATCCCTAATTGTAATGAGGAACAACATAGCATGGAAGAACCTATATTTATTTTCTCATCATCCTTAAATGATACATTTCATTATAGGTATTGGAATAGAACATTGTGTGTACCCTATCTTGACACACTAATAACATGTCATGGGATAACTACTATATTATACTAATGTTATAGGGGAAAATTATTGTATAAAACCACCTTCTCCACAATTTTTATTATCATGAAACTCCATTATATTCCAACACGTTCAATTTAAATTATCACTAGGTTGAAAAAAAAGATATGGAAGCCATTATTTCCATCATATCAATTTCATCCATCATATACCTGGCAATTATCTCTATATATGGGGTAAACATCAAAATATACACCAAAGATCAGATATCCAGTTGAAAAACATATAGGTATTTCTAAGATATCAACTAATCATTCAAAAAAACCTCTAGGTAAAAATAAACCATATTCAAAAAAAAAGATTGGTTTATCCCAACACAAAACTCTCAACCTGCTATATGGAGTGGAATACTAATGACTAATCTATCATCAGAGACCGTTAGAAAAATTAATAAGAGAATAGGTTCTTTAAAGCCTTCCAATATAAAGAAAAATTGATTTTAAAATAGTGTATAATCACACAATATATTTGTAGGACACTAAATTATTTACTTTTCACACTTAAACGTAATAACTTTAGGTTTATCCAAGAATTCAATGACCTGATCAATCATATAAAACTACTCTTACAACTCCTGGATTTTATTCATACCCCTAATGGATATTGGATTATCATGTAGGAACTCTCATGATCAATTACTATCTCCATGATCTATTTTTATGACTCAATTAATGGGTTTTGAACACATGTTATGTTCTAGCCCCTGATATAGACTGGCCACATGATTGCCTCTATAAGATTCTAATATAAAGGAGGATTCCTTCATATTGCATCTCATACTTAAACCTCACATGAATCATGACGAAGATATCTTAGAGTCTTTTCACTTCATACTAAAAACATAATAAAATGATTATACAATAGAATAAAATTAGATTTATCCAGTACACCATAAGTATAAACTAACATCATTGTCAAAAATCAACATAAGACACACACATCCCAACATCCCATATTACTGTGATTATTTTCATGGAATGAGCATCCTATGCACACACTAAAACCTATATCTCATGTTCTGAAATTACTGTATCCAGTCTACAAAATTCGTTATGATAAGGTAACTTGAAGAAGAATCCCCTCCGATAAAAATTATAATGAAATGGTTTGGTTACTCTCCAATGTTGGTACCTACCCCAATTCTCTTCTAACCCAAAGGCATTTCCTAATCCCCTAATGCTGAAGATTAGCTCTCGTGCATGAAAATTGAAAATTGGGATCAATTTTATCCTACATAAACCAAGATATAAGGAATATATATACATATATATATATTTACATATATATTTACCTAGAAATAAAAACATAAGGGTGATATTCCACTATAAATGAAACAAAAATAGTGGGAAACTACTTGACGGAAAAAATAAATGGAAAGCTATAAGTATATGTGGGAAAATACTAAGGGTTATCCAATATAAGAAACCACTAATCCATGTGATATTTGGGAAATTTTCCACTATATTATCACCAAAAAACCTTACCCAATATACTTAATCCTCACTACCTCATTAGGATCCTTGAATAGAAAACTATAACTTTCATACATACATATTACCTATTTTTAAATGAAAATTCAGTTCATAAGATGATGATAAATTCTGAAATCATATAGGTCTAGTGCATTTAAAAACATGGACTAAAAATAAACTTTTTCATAGGATATCTTTTTCATCTCTCTCTATGTTCTTAATATTTAGGATCCATATCTAACATATCATATTTAATACCATTCTTCATATCCTATTGAGAAAATCATAAGAACGAGTGAGATCAAATGACAATAAATGAAAAAAGGGAGACATCGTTGATCATATAAACATAACAAGAGCATTGTGGTATGAAAATATGATCATATGATTTAAATACCATACCCATTATATCATAGAATGTAATCATTATTCACCACATAAGTCATGATAGTTATTGAGAAAATATTCAAAATGGAATCAAATATAATAATCCCCATTTGTATAATATTATCATAAGATATTGATTTTTAGAGCACACATAATCATAGAAAATAATTTCCTAAATAGTCAAGGATTATTTAGTAGAATATTATTTTGTAATAGTAATAGTTTTAAAACCATTATTCTATTTAATGTTATATACCAATAGTATCATATTAGATAGAGTACCTTAGTGAAAAGTGTTCACTTCCCATTCCAATGTTATTTATCTTATGAGATATCTGAATTTATAAAATTCAATGGAGGTAAATATAATTCTATGACCACCCATAGTATTATAAAAATGATAATTTTTTGTTCAATAAAATAATAAAAGACTCATCATATAAAAAACAATGAAAATGAAATGAGATTCATAATCATAGAAAAACATATGGAAATGAAATGGTTTCTATAATCATATCATCATTTCATCACCATATATATACTGGAAAAGAAAGAAGTTTCCTAAAAGAATAGTCACTATAATCATAAACCATTCAATAAAAGAGTAAGTTTATTACCATTGGATTATATCCCAAGTAAAGCATAATTGATATCATGGGTTATTTAATTTCAGGAATAAAATACCATTACAAGATCAATAAAACATTCTTGAGGAAAATATCCATTAAAGATAGAAAAAGACTCAAAATTAATAAATTATGAAATTATTAAAAAAATTAATTATCATGAAAAATAATTTAAAAATTAAGAAGTATGAAATAACATATTTGATTGTTCTAGATGGTTTTAGGGTCCTGGAAATTCTGCTAAAGAGAAGAAATAATCCTGATATCAGATTGTATATAAGGAATTAAGCACTTATATAAGTCAATCAATATGAAAGGACTCAAATTGAGTGGTATATATCTGTTTAAGGAATTCAAGTTTTAAAATGACTTGCGTACCATCATTGGGAAGGGTATGCGAATATAATGTATCGCGAACCGCTAGGTATGCAGGACGGTCCATGAACTATTGGCACATGAAATGATGGACAATGATCCAGGAAAACCACAAACCGTGTAAACTAGATGAGTTATATGTGGAAGAACATCAAAATACCATGACATAAACCCCTCAGTTTGTTGATTAAGTAGATAATCTGGGTTCTGAAAACCATTATGACAAACCAACGTATCCTCAAACCCCGATTGACCAAGTCTTCCATAGTTTTTAAAATTACTTCAATGGGCCTCTACAAATGGTGTTGTGTTCCTATTAGATATGATCCCTATGATGTTCTATAAAATTAGTTAGTAGAGAGGTAGAGGGGAGTAAAATAGAAGGAGGAAAGGAAGTGAAAGATTGAAGGAAACTCAGAGGTTTCACTTCCATCTTTCGTCATTGTTTCATCAGCGAAGCACGGACCGTGAACCACTTCTTTTGTAGGTAAAGCTGACCACGAACCATAAAAATGGGGAATTGAGTAATATTAATACAAACCAAGACTCAAAATGGTGAAATTAAAACAAAATACTTCTCATAGATAATTTTCACATGAATGGTAATTTCCCTGGCCCTCCTTCAATATGGATCTCTATGTAGCATACTGCTATATAGACTGAACCTGGCACCGCATACCCAATCGGTATGAGGATATAACACAAAGATGAATAGTGAGATGCATACCACATTGGTACATGGTTGGTGATACCCATGCCCACGTACCACACCAGTATGTGGATGTCCCTCCTGCCCTGGTACCACTACAGTACGCGGAGCATTCCCCATCCCACATGAGAAACTGTTATGCAGAATGGGGTGTTTTTAGGTATTATTCCCTGTGGATCCAACCTCACCCCTCCATTACCATCCATTCCACCACAATCCCTTTTCTAACCAGTTTTCTGCTGGTAGGATAATGCCTCCCCCAATGCCACCAGACTCATATGATCCGTCCATAGGGTGCATCAGCACACCCCATTGAGTCTACATACCCATGGTAAGAGGAGTCATGAAGGCCATCCAAACAAAGTTGTGGGATTAGGGAATTCCTTTAAGGCTACATTCTTATGGTAACCTGGATTCCAACTTTGGGATTCCATCATGAACCTCCCTGTTATCTGGAATAGGGGTGATCACTTGCTTTTCCATTCAACAAGTAAGAGTGATCCATCAAAGGGGTTTTGTTCGCTCCCCTATTTGACGAGGAAGAAACTCCTCCCCTTCCCAAGAACATTATCCAGGGCCCTCCCACTGTGGTATGTCCGCAATCATCTAGGTCCGGGTCACATGAAATTCAATGTCATTTCATGTTGAGTGTTTCATCTCTTCGTGCCCTCATCCACAATTTCCCTGTTGTCTTCCTTCGTGGGCTCTCCCTCCCCCAACAATAGGGTTGGAAGCATGTACATTGTTGAATATTTCAAATCCATTTTTCTCTCACACTGAGCATGAATCATGTGGGCTTAGTTGTTTCTGAGGATTAAAACATTAGCACACAATATGGACTATGAGAAACATGATTCTTGATCGAATTAGGATACATAGGACACCTATCAAAAGTCCCAAGCTCAAAAAGGGTACCCATCCCAAAAGGTCCCAACAAACCATGTTCCTTAAATGGGAAGGTTCCCGGCTTAAGGCTCATACATTAAAAAACATGAGAACACTAATTCCTGACCAAATTAGGATATGTAAGATGCCTGCGAGAAGGCCCGAACTCAAAAGTTTTTCCATTCCAAATGGTTCCACCCAACCATACCCACTAAAATGGGTAGCTTCCATGCGTAAGCCCCCCATATCAACCAAACTATGAGAACTCTAATTCCTAATCAAATCAGGATATGTAGGATGCCTGCCATAGGGCTCGATCTCAGACGGTTACCCATCAATAAAGGGTCCCCTGAATCATGTTCCTCAAATGGGAATCTTTTATGCATGAGCCCCACATAATCTGAACTACATGGGTTCAGATTCCTCTTCTGAGGATACATAGGAAGCCCTCCTTGTGGGCCCAATCCAAAAATACAGTCACCTTTCACCCCCCTAGATGGTGATAAACTCCAGAGTTCCTTACGATACGACTAATTCAGCATCACCTCCTTGCCATCAAACATATGAATTTTCATGATGATCTTGAAAACCAAGGGAATCCTAAGGACAAAATGTTTGGGAATGAACCAAGGATTCACAAAATTTTGAACACAACTTATATCTATAAGAGAGTCCTAGAACATGTATCAATCCTCCCATAGATAGGTACGATGAGCATGACCTTTTATCCCCTCGACTAATTGATACCTCAAGTGTCGTTGGACAAATTTTCAACCAACGAGCACCTACCTTTAGAAAGAAGGTCCATGAATTTTGGATACCAGGGCCATTGGTGATTATTTTCTCCATGAATAATCCTGTTGGAGACCATATGAGAAAGTTATATATGATAATGGCTGATTTCATGAGTACTTGACCCCCACACAATCACCCATGGGGACCAATAGTTCCCCATAGGGTTAATTCAACCTTCTTTATAGGATGATGATGTTGAACTTGTCAAAAAAAGGAATGGTAACTTCGACGAGAGTCTGACCCTATAGAAAAAGGGACAGGTGATGATCCTCTAAGGTGGTGCATTTACGGGCGATGTGGATATGGCACGAAGAGTATCATCACCTGTCCCTTTTTCAATGGGGATGATATCTCATCAAATTACCATTCTTTTGTTTTGACCTATTCAGTGCCATTATCCCTTAAGTAAGGTTGAATTAAACATATGGGGAACTATTGGTCCCCAGTGGGTGATTGCATGGGTGTCAAACACTCATGAAAACAATCCTTCTCAGATATTATTTCATCGTATGGTCTCCAACAAGTTAATTTGTGGATCCAAGAACACCCAATGACCCTAGTATCCCTGATTCATGGACCTACATTCCAAAGGCAAGCGCTCGTTGGCTGACAATTTGGACAACGACACTTGAGGACTCTATTGGTTGAGAGGATGGGAGGTCAGGCTCACTGTACCCTTCTGGGAGAGGATTATTTCTTGTTTTAGGACACTCTTATAGATTTAAGTCATGTTTATATGTTCATGAATCATTGGTTCATTCCCAAAGAGTGTTTCCATTAGCTACCCTTGGTTTGCAAGGTCGTTGTGATCATGCATATGTTTGATTCCACAGAGGTGATGCTGAATTATCCATATCATAAGGCACATTAGAGTTTATCATCGTCTAGGGGGGATGAATGGTGAGTGGATTTTGGGATCGGGACCACAAGGAGGGATTCCTACATATCCTCAAGAGAGGAATAAAAACCCTTATTGTTCATATTGGGTGAGTATTAAGCATGGAAGTTGCCCATTTGAGGAATATGATTGGGTGAACTCTTTATGGATGGGCACCCATTTGAGATCGGTCCTTCTGGAAGGCATCGTACATATCCTGATTTGATTAGGAATCAATGTTCTCATTGTTTGTATGATGTGTTGGGCTTACGCATGGAAGATTCTCATTTGAGGGGGCATGGTTGGGTTGACCCTTTTGGAATGGGCAACCTTTTGAGCTCAGGCCTTCACGAAGGAATACGACATATCTTGATTTTCTCATGAATCAGAGTTATCATTGTTCGGATTGTGTGGGTCTTACGCATGGAAGCTGCCCATTTAGAGAACATTGTTGGGTGGACCTTTTGGGATTGGAACACTTTTTGAGCTTGGGCCTTCTGATAGGCATCTTACATATCCAAGTTAGATTAGGAATTAGAGTTCTAATGGTTTAAATTCTGTGCTGATGTTTTAATCCTCAGAAATCTCTAATCTCATGTGGGTCAGGCATGATGTTAGAAACAAAAGGATTTGAAAGATTCAACAATGCACATGCCTCCTCCCCTATTGGCGGGGGAGGGAGAGCCCACAACGGAAGAGGCCAGGTAGACTGTGGGAGAGGGCATAGAGCGATAAACCTTTCAATGTGAAATGTCATTAAAGTTCATGCGACCTAACAATAGAGTATTGGGGAATTACCTCAGTGGGAGGTCCCCATAGCATTTTCTGGGATGGGGAAGAGTTTCTTCCTCATCAAAGGTGGGAGTAAACATAACCCCTTCGATAGATCACTATTCCTCATTGAATGGAAAAGATATTGATCACCCCTAATCCTGAAAAGGGGGATGTTTAAGTTGGCATCCCAATGTTGGACTCCAAGTTTCCATGGGAATGTAGCCTTATAAGATTTACCAAAGCCTACACATTTGTTAGGAGGGCCTTCATGACTCTGCTTACCATGGGTGTGTAGACTCAATTGGGTGTGCTGATGCACCTGATTGCCTGATCATACAGGTCTGGTGGCTTTAGGGGAGGATCTAGCCTAGCACTGGAGAAATGGTTAGCTGTGGGATTACATAGGAATAAACGGTAATGGAGGGGTGAGGTTGGAACTAGAGGGAAAGATCCCCAAAAACACCCCATTAAGCATACTGGTTTCTCATGCGTGATGGGTGCATGGGTATAACCAACCGTGTACCAAAGTGGTATGCGGGTAGGAGGGCCATCCGCGTACCAGTTTGGTATATGTGCATGGGTATAACCAACCTCGTACCTAAGTGGTATGCAGATCACCATGATGCTTTGGGTTATATACGCGTACCGATTAGGTATGTGGCGCCAGGTTCAGTCAACAGAGCGGTACGCTACACAGAGCGCCATATTGATGGAGGGTCTTAGGAATTACCATTCATGGGGAATTCATCCATGAGATGTATTTTGTTTTCATTTTACCATTTGTATTTGTGATTTTTATTATTATTACTCTATTCTCCATTTTTATGGTTCATGACTGGATATACCTACAAAAGAAGTGGTTGGCAGCTCATGCTTAGCCGATTAAACAAGCTGGAAGACAGAAGTGAAACCTTTGAGTTTCCCTCAAGCATTTTTCATCCATCCTCATTATATCCGTCTCAAATCTTCCACTCTATTGTCTCCATTTATTAAACATAAGAGGTATCATATCTACTTGAAACATGACACTATTTGTGGAGGCCCATTGAAGCAAATTTCTAACCAATGGGAGACTCAATCAACTGGGGTTTGTAAAGACTTTGGTTCACGATAATGGTTTGTAGAACCCTTATCATCCGCTTAATCCATGAACTGAGGGGTTCACAGAACATTACATAGATGTTCTTCCATGCAAAACTCCTCTGGTTGATGTAGTTTGTCGTTTTCCCTGCTTGATGGCCATCATTTCTTGGTTGAATAGTTCACGAACCATCCCCCATACCGTGCGGTTTGTGATCTATCTTCTTCAGATACCCTTTTCCAGTGATGGTATACAGGACTTTGAAAACTTGAAATCCTTCTCGTTCCTTCAATGAAATTCAAATCAATTTGAGTCCTATCACCTTGATATACATATAGATGTTCATAATTCCTTCTTAAAAGTGATCTCGGGTGTATTTCATCTCCTTAGCGGAATTTTCAGGATCCTACAAATCCCCCCTTAAGAATGGTATCCATTCAGAATGAAAATAGGACTATTCTGATATAGAAGCGGTCCTGAACTGAAATGGTCCGTAGTAGAATAAAAAGACCCAGTTATAGGGGACCACACCTATATATATAAGGGCTCATGTCATTTCTCTTTTATGGTTTATCGTAGTGAAAAGAGATCCCGATTTCCCGGAATCCATCACTTTCTTGTACCATGATCCTTGCAAAAACTACATTCACAAACTATTCTTTAAGTTCCGTGAACTGATTTCCTTGAAATTTCCATGTCCGAGTAACGCATTTTGGTTTCCAAGAATGAGGCTGTGGAATTTAAAACGTAAAATCAAGACTCCACATAGAAGAAGGCTACGTGGATGAATTTTTCAAGTACCAAACTTGTATTGGAATACCAAACCTAAAAAACCATTATTACAGATTTAAATTTTAATCCAGAACTTCTGAATGTATACTTAACCAAGGCAGAAGTTCGCAGTTTCTATATTCTATGGACTGTTTTGTTCGCCAACCATCAATTTGCGGGCCTTCACCTTATGTTTATTCTACCTACCATGGTTGTACACGAATAATAGTATCCGCGTACCATACCTATCGGTGGATTATTTTTTACACGTTATATTGTACGTGGACTACACTTTTCACATACCTCTTTTTTGACCTATATGAGGAGCATTTTGCCGATAAATTTTAATTCTATATGTGATTTTTTTCATAGCCTTTTCCCAGTAGTTTTAATTGGACTGAATTATCATTGGCTTATGGATCTTTCTAGGTAGGATACAATGGATATTTCATAGATAGGTGACAAATCGATGAAGATGAGGGCCACCATGGCATGGAATAGTGATGATAATCTTCAAAACCACATTATTACCCTTGAAAAAATTCTGACATTCTTCTAAATGCCAAATCATATATATTATTCATTGTCTATTTATTTAACACTTCAGGATTTTGGTCTCCCTGCCGACGTGCCCATACAATTTCCTGACCCTAACATCCATTTCGTCCTTTTAGAGGCACCATGAGATCACAATTGTGCCAAAATTTCCGCAACCAGAGAATTCATTGCCACTACTACTCAGTAAATAATTTTCATATTGGAAGGTTCTTCATGGAATCAAGGAAACCACGGGTGCCACAATGGTGTCCCAAGACTATACATATTAGAATACCATCCATTATCATCATTTCTCGAGAAACTCCCTATGTAGGATAGAGCACCAAGTGGGATTTTCAGGCTAGAGGGTTTTTCTCTGATGAGTGGGACTGGGCAATTTGGGTGCATCAGACCTGTCTCGATTGCCCAAATCAGTTGCAAGTGGTGGGGTTTTACCAGGAAGCATAGGTGTCTTTGTTTTAAACCTTCTCTCTTTGTAAAATCCTTCATGAATTGCTACATCACTAGTTTTTGAGAACCAACACCTTTCATATACTACATAGGGAGGTGGGGATCAATCTATAGGGAATCTATTAGCTTGGAGGTCCCCTATCCTCAGAGAGATGTATGCCGAGTTTCTCCTAGAATCCACCACATGAAGTGATACAGATCACATGTCTCCTCTGACAAAGAGTTTATTGGTTATGGCTATGGGATCACTGGATTATCCCCCCGAATCTCGTTCCCTCATCCCACTCGAAGTGTGGATAAGGATATTCTTATAGATGAATGGGCCTAATCCAAAGGCACACTGCAGTCAAACTCCCCCAACCTGTAAATCCCACAAAACCCCAAAGTCATATAGTACTACCATTTATGTAAGGTGCTATGACCCATGGGGATTTGAGATTCGGCCCGACATTTCACCTTTTCTTAGGATAGATGGTTTTTTCCATGTTCTTAAGTTGTTGTCTCTTCCCATCCCATGACTTATGTGAAAGGGTTATGGCCTATACCTTGATGATGGATTACTTTCTGGTGAAGGGTCGACCCATTAATTTGGACCTTCGTACCCTCACCTGACTTTATGAATTGTTAAGAATGATCAAGGAAGGCATGTCTCCGCACCGTCTCAGTGGACTATTCCAATTCTTGTACAGATTGATGGCGGAACACTAACCCCGTTATGAGTATTGGCATACCACACGGGTTCGCCATTCTGACATTCATCAGGCTCTACTCAGCTTTGCTACTATTCATCCCCAAACTCTAACTATCACTGATGTGGCTGGGCTATTGAATGAAGCCTCTAATTTCTCATTTGCACCACATCCTACCCCTCATGGATCATTGAGAGAACACAAGGGAAGTTTCTTGGAGTAATTTTCATACCTCATCAATCATTAGGATGGGATTCTCACAACCCATGTCGACCGAGTAGTCATTTGTGAACCATACCCCCCTATCAGTTTTGCAGGAGTTTGGATGCCTTCAATAGACCGTGTTGCTTCCGATTTTTCTACTAAGGGGTAAATGTCATCCAATGGTTCTCCATAAATTGTGGCTTATGATGAAGCATGAAGGTGCTACTAGAGAGATTATCATTCCTAACATGACATGGCAAACCTTCTTATCGCTGGAGTTTTCCGAACTACGAGTTGATTGTTACCTCATGGGGATGATGAAAGAACCAGTCCAACGGGTATAGAAATCCTTGACCTTTCCAACCCGGTTCATAACCCTACAAAAACTCCACACATTTCCTTCATCACGAGAGGTGCGACAACCATTACTTCTACTTTTGTCCCTTCAATAACCAAGATAGATACACCTCTCAGTCATGCTCTCAAGGCGAGAAGGCACTCGATTCATCATCAAAAACATCTAGGAGGGGTTTTATTAGTACAACCAATTTTGGTGGGGACAAATTCAGACTACCCCCTCCCATGGATATTACCCAAGATCATGACGGCATGGGAAATAGTCGAGCATCGCCAATCATCCTATAGACCATAGTTAGTCTTCCGCCTCTGGATCTAGTGGCTAGGCCATCAGAAGGATAAGAGGGTCTCCTACCATGGGTGACTCTGCTTAGGTCCCTCTCAACTCCTAAGATGATGCTTCCTGCTTACACACATGTGGGGGAAGGGGAAGATAGAAGTGTTGGCGCCGTAGTGAGACACCATACAGTGCACAATGAGGCATGGCGCTGGTTATGTTCTCTCACAGTGGAGACACCACTTGCCAATTTCACCTATGAGGGTGACAATATTTTGAGGTTATTTGCTGATCTATGTTCCAAAGGCTATGATTATAGACACCTTAACTTCCTTATTTACCAAATATTCATTTCTTGAGAAGACCTCACTTCCTGTGAAGATAAGCTGGAAAGGTCCAATTCTTCCCATCACCAAGTAGAAACCTTCAGAGACATTTCAGAAGAATTTGATCATCTGATGGCCATGAAGGTGAAGGCCCATGACTTGGTGGTGGCTCTATAAGAGGGTCCACAAGAGTGTGAATCCCTCGTAGCCAGGTTGAGGGAGCAACTGGTCTTTTTGCGCACCGATCATGAAGCCATCTAGAAGAAAGACCAGGGCCTTAAATCTATCCTGAAGTGGGTGCACCAAACATCATGGATGAAATAGAGGAAATAACTTCTTTGTAACAAAACATTGACAGACCACGACAATCACTCAACATTATTTTGGAAATGGTGAACAAAGTACTTTTTTAGCTCTATCCTAAATTTCAGCATGTACCCTCTCACTTATTTTTTACTCTAGAGAGACTCGAAATTGGGGATGTTCCTATATTTTTGCTGAACTTGATGAAATAGATTTGGATTTTAAATATCTATTCTATGTCTCTTCCTTTCAGTATTATTTCAGTCAAGTGTTAATTTTTTATCCATGACTTGAAATCAGTAAAATGAGATAACTGAGTCATTCTCCATTTTTTCTTCTTAAGCCATGGACTCGGTGAGCATAGTTCTACAATTGGAGAGGTTTTATGGAACACCTCACAAAATTTTAGGCCCTTTTCATTATATCCCTAATTTTTTCCTAATCCTTCATCATATGGGGTTAGGAGGTATATCTTGGATTTTTCATGGGCTGCACCTTGTGGGTTTTCGACCTAACAAGATTTATGACTTTTCTGATTACTCAATGTGTTTTTTCTCTTTTTAGAAATCTGATACTTTTCTTTTACCTAGAGGTGCCTTAGGTGGATTTTCCCACTAGTGAACATAACCTCATTTTTTTCTTTCTTTCTGTTAATAATCATACCATTAAAACTTATTTCTGATGCTTCAGGTCGAACATTTTTTACCGAATTTAATTGGGTATGGCCCCGACTTGTGACCGTTTGTTGGGAATGTTCACGTATCCTTCATACAAGGGTTTTGGATTTTTCTTGACCTTAGATTTGTGGATTATAGACATGAATGAGGATCAGGGGCTTCTTTAGTCATACATAGGTAGAAAATGACTCTCCTTGAGGCGAATTTTCTTTTGATTGATGAGAATTTTTGTGTGCGGCATATGCAGAGCCACTAGGGCATGATGTGAATAGTCAATCAATGGTGTCCCCTAGACATTGGCCTTCTGCCTCTGATGGCCTAGTGGAATTTTCCACATTTTATATTTATCTTGATGTCGGGATCCACAATAGGTTTCTAACTTGAGTAGTGTTATCGAAGAACATTAATAACATTCACATCAGCCATGAGTGGAAAAACATTCCCGCACATTTCTTACTTGTGTGAGGGAGAGATGGAAAGGGGTCAGTTTAGTTAAGCATCATTTATATGTTAGGGGAACATGGGAAGGAGGTACATAGGTCTTAATCTAAGAGTCTTCTGAATCTTGGGGTGTGATAAGACAAAATTTCATTTGAGCGTACGAGCACTCAAAATGAATCTCCTAGGGACAAATTTTCCTTTGATTGAAGGCCATTTTTTTGGGCGACGAATGTGAGGCCACTGAGGCATTATATGCATAATCAAGAAAAAGGTGTCCCTAGGACACCGGCCTTCTGCCTCCAATAGCCTTTGATGATCATGGATATTGGGAAAATTCTGAATATGGTGCATGACCTTCGACCAGGGATGAGCCTAATCACAAGAGGAAGCATTTTTTTAGATGAAATTATTCAAGGAAACCTAGAAACGAGAGGGAGAACTCTTTCTTTTCATGCATATCAACTTCAAGCTTGTAGATATGATATATTTTAGAAGCCTCAATGGAGGAAGAAGGTGAATTAGTCCCATATGTTCCTATCTCTCTTGGATGTGTGGAAGGGGGAAAATATAAACCATGACTTTGAGGGCCCTTGAATCAGGAGAAGAGGAATGTGGATTTGAATCCATTAGGAATACTGAGGTAGGAGAGGAATATAATGGGGACACATTCACCTTTAATTGATGGACATTTTTCTGGGTGAAATATGCAGATACATTGGGGCTTGATACACATAGTCAATCAAAGGTGTCTGCAGGACACTGTCCTTCTATACTAGATGGACTTGGATGATCATGAGGATTCATGACCCCTTGAAGCATAGAGTCTAGAATATGAAAGAGGTATACCTAGACATATTGTGGACATTTGGTCTATGATTCACACATGGAATGGTGTCCCTTACGTAGGTCTGACCAATACAGAGGGTGAGGTATTTATTCTATCATTCGGATACCAAGTCATTTTCCATCACATAGCTAGGACATGGGGTTCCATTCGAGGGAGTAAACCCTGACATGCCTTTCAGGGTCATGTTTCTTGGACAAAATTTCTGGGTTGTTTTTCCATACTATCAAGACCGATATATTAATAATATTCCTAAGCTCACGTGAGCTATGCTCGGTATGAGATAAAAGGGATCACAGGGGTTTCATGTCACCGTCTAAGAATAGTGAATTCAATATTAGGGGGCACATTTTCGCTAAATCTATTTCCTTGTAGTTTAATGTCATGAGGTGAGGATGATTTTTGCCTTATATTTTTACGTTGTGCAGTGAGGATGATTTTTTCCTTACAGAGGTCTTAAAAAGTTTCAGGTTAATCACAGTAAGGGTATTTTGGCATTCCATATATGTGAGTGATGATATAAGGTATAAAACATAGTCCTAGGGGTGACTTGAATCAGGTGGGATTACATGAGGCTTGAAAGCCATTGGCTGTACAGAGGTAGGATATGAATCTCTCGGGGATGAATTTTTCTTTGATTGATGGACGTTTTTGTGGGAGACATATATAGAGACACTGGGGCATGATATGCATATTCAATCAAAGGTGTCCATATGACACTGGCATTCAATCCTAGATGGCCATGGATAATTGTGAGGATCCATGTCTTCCCAAAGTATAGAGTGTGAAAAAAATGATTGGTAAGCCTAGGAATGTGACAATACCCATTCCATGACAAACTGTGACCTTCTTGGAGAATCCACATAGGTTCGTACCTCGCCTGGGGGGAAGTAGATATTTTTTCTGGTGGTGGGACCAAGATTCCAAATCCGAGCGTCACTACGTATCCTGCAAGAGCAGGAATCAAGCCACACATAGTTCTAGATGTTCCCTACAATTTTTTGTTCGATGTGTTAGGGACACTTGAGGGAATTTTGGTTTTACTTAATACGGGTTCCAAGACCACCATACTCCTCTATGGTTTTCTTGTGTAAGAGAATCCATACAACTGGTCCTAAGATCATGTGAGTTATACTTGATGTGAGAAAAAAGTAGTGGTTACAGAGTCTCCTTTTCAAGTGTGAGGTGATCGAGAATAATATGGGGGCCTTTTCATTTTATTTCCAAGTGGGGCTAGGCCATGATCGAATTTCGAGGCATCGCAAAATATCCTGAAAGGGATGGAATCATGTCATACATAGTTCGGTGTGTTCCCTATACCAGTTTGGCTCAGTCCAAAGGGTATGTTCAATTTCATTCTACCCATCACGGTGGTCAGATCCTCTATGTTTCCCAACAGTTGAACTTCGTAGGAGAATCTTTATCACCATTCCTAAGCTCACGAGAGTTGTACTCGGTGTGAGAAAGAATGAGTGAAAAGGGTATCCTTTACACATATGGATAGATAGGGGTGGTGATGTTGGAATTTTATTATTATTTATGATTTATGGGCCATGATCGAAGATTGAGGCTTCACTACATATCCTACGAGAGAAAGAATCAATCCACACGTAGTTCTTTGAAAGATTATGCAGTTTGTTGTCATGAAATTAAGTCGTTTTATTCTATGTATTTTAACATCCTATGGTGAGGACTTGTTCCTTATAGTTTAATGTCATGTGGAAAGGACAATGACATATAGTTTAAGGTCATAGAGTTTAGACCACAACATGGGGGGATTGTTTGTTTCTCATAGTTTAAGGTCTTAGAGCTCAGACCTTAACATTGAGGATTTTTCATTACTCATAGTTTAAGGTCTGAGAGTTTTGACCAAGACATTGGGGGAATTTTTTTCATGACTCCTAGTTTAACATCATTGAGCTTGGACTTATGATACAAGTGGAAATTTTTATGACTCATAGTTTAGGGTAATATAGTTTTGACCGTGATATGGGAGGATTTTTTTACCCCATAGTTTACAGTCTCAGAGTTTGGACCTTATCATGGGATCAACCCTTTTGAATCATAGTTTAGGGTCGTAGAATTTAGACCATGGGGACAATTTTAACTCAAAGTTTAAGGTCATAGAGTTTGGACCATCACATAGGGGCGTTTTTTATGACTCAAAGATTAATGTTATAGAGAATGGAGTTATGATACAAGAGGGAATTTCTGTGATTCATAATTTAGGGTCATAGAGTTTGGACCATGATATGGGACACCCCTTTTTTTATGACTCATAGTTTAACTTTGTAGAGAATGTAATTTATCATTGTGGAATTTTTTTTTGTGAAGTATTTCTTCAATAACTTCACATTTGTGGGATATGTGATGAGATTTCCATCAAGTGATATCAAGGTGTACTGTATATTAAAATAGACTTAATGTATGACATATGGTCCTTCCCACTTTGGTTAAAGATTCAGGGGATTCTTCAGTAATATAATCGAGGTTTTTAGGACTACCACCATTTCTTTTTCAAGGAAAGATCGAAAGTAAACCTTTTTCATGAAGACTCATGCATTCCGGTTTTGGTATATTTCCAAATGGTGTACAGTGTGCTTCCTTCTTTTCTCTAACTATAATAATTCATCAAACCGTCTATAGGATTTCATGTCGATGGAATGTTGATTGAAAATGGACACATTATGTTGCAACACTTGGATATTAATGGGTAATAATTCCTCTGGCCCGTATACTAGTGAGTATGGGGTTTCCTGAATGGTGGTGTAGGTCGTGGTCTGGTAAGCTCTCAAAGCCTGAAAAAGCATTGATGGCCACAATTTATAACATTTTTAACCATATTTTGAAGTTTTTTGGACAAAGTCTTGATGAAAGATTCTATCTACCCATTTTCCGCCATGTGGTAGAGGGATGGCCAGTTGGCCTTGACTCTATATTCCTAGTACAACTTATCCAGTTCAGCAGAGCAGATGTTTGTGCCATTGTCTGTCAGTATTGTATGAGGGACAAAAAATATGGTGATGATGGTGTACTTCACAAAGCTGATGATGTTTTTCAAACCAAAATCTTTTAGGGGTATGTATTAAACCCATTTAGAAAAGATGTCATTTGATGTGAGTATGAACTTGAAATTTTTGGATGTAGTGGGAAGATATAGTCCGACAATATCTATCCCCCAAGCGACGAATGGCCGGGAGTATTTAGCCACATGAAGAAACTTCGGGGTGAGGTGTATGAAATCCGCATGAACTTGGCAGGAATGACATTTCATGATGAATATGGTTCAATACTGTATCATGATGGGACAGTAATACCCAAGCAACTGAATTTGGTATGAGAGATTGGTTGTTGATCGGTGTTCTCCATAGGCTCTGGCATTCACTTCTTTCATGACAACTACAGTATCTTCTCAATCAATTAACCTAAGAAGGACTCCATCAGGGATTCATTTTTTGAGGACCTTCTCTTGGTTCACGCCATTGTACATGGTAAAATTTACTGCCCATCTTCATACCTACTCCCTTTCATCCCTAACTAGAGGGAGTTCCCCATTCTGAAGGTAATTTGTAATGGGTGTCATCAAAATGGTGGTATGACTGTAAGGCTCAAGAATGGGGATAATTTCATTATTTTCCTCTGAATTGATCTAGATGAATGACAATAACATCTATAGATGAGCAATGATAATGACTGTTTCATCCTGTTTGGGATCTTCCAAGGTTTTGGTTGCTTTTTCCAAAGCATTGGCTTGAGCATTCTGTGACCAGGGGACATGAGTCAACGTTGGATCTGATGGTAATTCTACGATCTAGGCTCGATTATAGATCATTAAGGGATCCAATACTCCTATCTTGATAGCATAGTCACCGTTGACCTTTTTTATGTCTAGATTCGAATCACCCGTAATTTATTGGTTTTTGGGTTTCACCTAGAGTGCCAACTCCAAGCCTGTGATGAGGGCCTGATACTCCACCTCATTGTTCATACACCCTTCTGATAGTAGGAAAGAGTAAGGAAATATGTAATTTTAAAGAGATACGAGTATGACTCCTAGCCCCAATTTGTTGATCATTGGATTTTCTATCCCTTTTCTGGTCGGGCTTTAGTAAGAACTGTCAAAGTATATTTCCCATATCTGGGGGTTCTCCTGGATATAAAACACTTCTTCATCTAGAAGTTCGGTATCCAATGGTGTCGTCTCTTCTGAGGGGTTCTTGGCCAGGAATAATGCTAACTCTTGGCCATTTTTGGCCTTCCGGGGTATGTATCAAACGTAAAACTATGGTAGGATGACTGCCCATTGTGATAGGCGTCCATTTAGCATGGGAAAGTTGAGGATATACTTGAGCAATTTTCAGCGGGAGAACAGGTGGACCTCATGGTGCTGTAGGTAATTCTGGAGCTTTTGAACTACAAATATTATGGCTGGAAAGTTCTTTTCAATCTTATAATACTGAGTTTCAACACCGATCATTGTGCAACTAAGATAGTAGAGGCTATTCTTGATGCTGTCATTGTTTTTCTACATAAGTAAGGATCTTATTGACCATTCTAGGGTATCTATTTAAAAAAGGAGCGGTCCACCCTACACTAGAATCATGATAACTATAGATATTAGGAGATATCTTTTGAGGTTGTCATAATCTTATTGACAATTGTTATCCCTTTCTTACGCAACTCCTTTTTCAGAAGTTTGGTGAAAGGTAAAAATTTATCTTCAAGGTTGGATATGAAGCACCAAATGTTGGAGAGGTTCCCCTAGAGACCTCTCAACTCAGTGAGGTTGCAAGGTGGGGACTTTCCAAGAATGTATTTTGTCTTCTTGGGGTTGACATTGATGCCATGATTGTGTAAAAAAAGCCAAAGAATTTTCACGAGGTAACACCAAAGGCACATTTCAAGAGATTCATGTTTAAACTATGCTGTCTCAATTTGTTAAAGAGAGTTTCAAGATCATCCAGGTGGTTCGAATTCGATCATGACTTAACCACCAATTTTTCAACATATCACTCGACAGGTTTTCCCAATAAAGGATTAAAGATACAATACATGGAGTGATAATTTGTGGAACCTACATTTTTTAGACCGAAGGGCATCACATTATAACAGAAAACTCCTAGAGGGGCCCTAAAATTGGTAGCTTCTTCATCTCCTTAGGACATCCGAATTTTATTATATTTAGAAAATCCATCCATGAAGAAGTGGGATTCATATCTGGCTATTGCATTGCTCAAAAATTCTGTAATTTGGACCAGGAAGTCTTTTTTGGGAAATATTGATTAAGGTCCCTAAAGTCAAAGAAGATTATAATCTATCCATTCTTCTTTTTGACAGGGTATATGTTGGCCAGATAGATCAGATATTGGACCTCCTGTATGAAGTTTGATTTGATCAGTTTGTCATCTTCAGCCGCTATTTTGGAAACATGCGCCTCATGGGTCCTTCTAGATGCCTGTTTATAGCCCCAGTGATCTACTGGTAAGCCCAGATAATGGGTGGAAGCTTCAAGATTGAGGCCAGGCATTTCCATGTTAGTCATAGAAAACACATCATGATTATTCTTTAGAAAGTAGTTACAAGCCTCTTGTTCCTCAACTGGCATGGACACACTGATTAAAGTGGGTTGTGGGTTGTTTTCAGTGCCGGAACTTTATCTCTTTAAGTTCATTTATGGTGGTAAAAACACCCTCTTCAAATATAGGAGGGGCATCTCAGAGGTCTTCTTCCTCTTCTTCTTCTTCATTTTCATCATCTACCCCCATCTTCCCGTTCTTATAGAGAAAGGATTTTTTAGATAACTTCTCTAACATATGGAAATAAAACGTCTTTTTCCTTAGTGTGTGAGGTAAGGTCAGTTTGATTCCGCAAGGACGGGATGAGAGAATCTTCAATAGGGATTTTCTTGATAAAGTGGGAGTTATATAGTTCTTCTATGCCTTTGGATTTGGTGGTCATAACAGAGTCCATTTAGATAACTGAGTCTGTATCTAGGATTGTACTTACATATTCAACTTGGTTGATGGGTTGTACGTATTCCCCCATATGCTACTAGAAGGGGACATAGGGAGCCATATCCAATCAATTCGGGTCATTGATCCAATAAACATCATCAGTCGAAAGATGTTTTTCTCCCGACTCATAGAACCCCACATCGATGTAATGCTACTCAGAGAACTCAAATGGGGATTTATCAGTGTGAAACTTCCCATTTTTCCCATTAGTGAAATATTTGATGCACTGGTGGCATGAGGACGGAATTGCACTATACTGATGCATACATGGCCTCCCCAACAAAACATTGAAGGTCATACTTTTCTACCCCACTAGGAACTCAGAATCTAATATGAGATCTTCGAGCCATGTTTTAATCTTGATTCTTCCCAAAGGCTTCTGATCACATTTTTTGTATCCCAACAAGGTTTTAGTGTAGGGTGTTAGGCTATATTCATTATATCCCAGTAAACAAAGAATTCTTAGTGGGAGGAGGTTAAATCCCGAGCCAATGTCAATGAAGATCATTATAACATTAGTTCCATTTGTCTTGTCGGACACATATAAGGGTTTGATGTTCCATTTCATGATGGAATCCTCATCCCTGTCTGTGAAGGAGATGAAGATGTGACATTCTTTGGGACTGGTCTCCACTCAGTAGAATTCATCCATTGCTACCTCAGCCTCAAACTCTTGAGGACTTAGTATGGCTTCAATGAGTGCCTCCCTAATATCTTCAGAAAAACTCAACGCGTCCAGGATTCACAACATTGCTGTTACTGAAGCTCAATGATTTAAAATTTCATACTTATTCCCCAATGGTCGGTACTTCCCGGATTGGGGTTTCTCTTTCAAAGAAACTTTTGAAGATTGAGCACTGTAAGTAGATGATTTATCTTCTATTTTTGGAGCTAACGGTGCTGCAGTCCATTCCACATTTTTTAAGACTGGACTGCCTGTTTTCCTTGGATGGTTTGGCAATTGTTCTTCCCATGATGGATATTCCAAGAAAATAGGCTTGGGTTTCATCTAGAGGGAGAGAAGAAGCATTCCGGTTTTCATTGCATCTGCTGGAGCATCCTTCCACGAGTTTCCATGATGTTAATGGTTTGACTTGTGGCGTGGCTCAGAATTTTAATCCTACCATTATCATGCCTTATGGGAAACCTCTGGCCTCTACGACATCATCCTATGACTCTCTATTTGGGCACGGGGAATTTGAGTTCATGGACACAGTCTTCATTAAATAATATGTCTATCATGTGAATGAAATTGATAGAGCTAAAGATCAGTTCTTGATCTGATACTATTCCTATCAGACTGCCTTCTTCTGATGGTACTGTTTTACGGGGTGGTTCTCAATGCACTATTTGGAGGGGTGGTTCTTATTGTCCAATTTCTATTGGCATGAAGTATGAATGTGTCAATACTGACTTAGGGATTGGTACAATTTTATCTTCTTGGTATTTCATTCCTCCCTTCTATCCTATAGAGGATTATGGGGCTGTGGAGGATGGTTGTGTTATATTAGGATCTTCTAGGGTCATAGTATCTTGTTTCAACTATGCCTGGAGGATTCCATGGACTCATTTGATGGTCTTCTAGGTCATCCAATTGTCAAAATTCTACTCCTTCTGGTCGACGACTATTTTCCACTCTTCTTCCTCTCTCGAGTTGGAGGTGAAAAAAAATGCCACTTGTTTTGTTGGCGGGTGAAAAATGACTTTCCCAGAATACACCATCTTTTGCATGAGATCCTTGAAGACAAAGAATTCTTGGATGTTGTGTCCTAGTATCCAGTGATATGGTTAGTAATTTGGATGGTTATCAAGACCGACTTCATCGTCTCGCTTTGGATCTGGTAGCGAGAGCAAATTACAATTCATGGAAACTATGAAGTAGATGTGAACCTGGTCATCTCAGAATGAATAAAATATATTTTTTAGTTCTTTGAATTAAATTATTTTAGCACCACTTCACTCATCTTGCAAAGGTGGGGGTGGATATTGGAATCCAGTGGGTCTCACATAGTTTGGTTGGGGGCCTTGCAACTGGGGATGGTGTCGAGGGTGTCTTAAGAATGATATTAGTCACTTCAGCTTTTCTCATTCATTTCCTAGGGGATGATGGGGAAACTCAGGACTTATGGTTGTTACTTTTCAATGAGTCGTCTGTCCATTGGGTGATGGAAAAAAGTCTCTAAACCCACTGATGTACTTCAATGGGATGAGAAACATTCTCAAGTCATCCTGAATCTTATCTATGCATATGGATAGCATCTCATCTTGGGTGAGTGGCCAGTTCATGGAATATGTCAGCCCTTTCCAATTGGAAATGAAGTATGATAATCTCTCATTCTCAAAATTCTTGTTGTTCATGAGATCACTGACCATCGTCATAGGCAGTGTCAAACTGAACAAGAAGAGAAATTGTCATCGAAGTTCCTCCCAGCCTATAATTGAATTAGATGGCATGCTAGTACACCGTATGAAAGATAAATCTAGTAGGGTTCATATGAAGAACCTGAGTTTTACAGCTTTTTACTGCTCTGGAGTTCCCATCAAGGGGTCACAGGAGGGGTATAGTGTATCAAATGCTGTTTTGGGTCCACCTAGCAAATTGATACTGGGAATACGGGGTTCCCGATGATTTTTCGTGGTGGAAAATTGCTCACCCACTTGGGGTGGGGTTTTCACTCTAGTTGTATTGTAGTACGCCACCCCACCATGGATTTTAGTTAGGTTGTCAGATGCTTGACAGTGTTTATGACCCCCTGATGCATATCCTGGCATGCTTTAGCTTGAGCTAGTGTAGTAGGGTCCAGGATTGGGTGTGCCCACACAATTGGGACTTGGGGTTGATACCCAGTCGAGGGAATCATCTTTGGGTTTACCTAGGTATATTCCGGCTACCATCCCAATTGGGGGGGGGGAAGTCTTGATGTCCTTCCAGGGCCTGGATAAATGGTCCTCCAGGCTGGGATTAATTCACTGGAATTTGTGCCTATGGTATGGGCACCTCTTCTAGGAGTAATTGCTGACATTCCACTGAGGGAACACATATAGTGAGATAACTCCCTCAACGTTGCTCGACATTAATTCTTCTAAGATATTTCATTTCTTCCTCCTTCCTAGCAAACCATTCCTCAAGGGTGTGGGATGCACAATCGTGTGGAGGAGGAGGTGATTCATAGACGTCCTTGGATTTATTATTCACTTTGTTAGAGATTCGTAGGGGTGGTAATGTCAGATTAACTGAGGGGAACATAGATTTTGGGCCTTTATCTGCTTCCAGATTTGCACACCATCAGGCTCGGTGTGGAAATCTTATGGGAGGTAACAATCTTATTTTGCATCTTCTCCCCCTGCGTCATTTCCTGTGATATCAGGGTGGTTGACGCTCACCATGTTCACTGAGGCATATTGTATTAGGGGTTGTGTGACAATTTCTACTTGGTAAGAAGGATTCTTGTGCCATTTATTGAACTTTCTCCTTCCATTATGTGGTATTATTCAAGTTTCTTGGTGATTAATTACTCGAAGGGAGCCCTGGTCTGACCTCGCAATGTGCCTTTGTCTCGGAGGGTGAAAACCATGAGAAGGGGTGGAACAAGTAACTCCTCTATCCATCATTCTTCCTCGATGGTGGAAGACAAATGTCCAATGGGTGGGGATTTGAGGAAAAAATTCCCCCAGCCCTATGGGATGTGGTTGTTCCTGTTCTGTTGTCATTGTCCTACCACCTAGATTTGTTTGTCTCACATGGAAATTTTCATTTAAAATGTAGAGACCCAAAACTTGATGTACATATACATTACATTACTTTTGCGTAAAACATAGTACATAACAAAAACACACACACAAGGATCGTAATAGTTTAGTGTCTTTGGAAACTCGGAATATAATCTTCTAATCGTGGTGAAAGATATTCAACATATCCCATAAATATCTTCTTTTTTTTACCTAAAACCATTCTTTATATCCTCGGGAAATGAAAACATAAAGGGGTGAGCTCAAATGCTAAGTAAGGGTAAAAAAAAGAAAAATCAATCACATCATATTCATAAGAACATAACTTTTGGAAATCTTAACCTGCAAAAAAGAGCATAATTTCATCACATGGGATAAATCATAGTAGTGAAATGAAATCCCAATAGTAATAAAATAAAACATGAAACTTTGTGTCATACGCACATAATCATAGAAAATCATTTCTTGTTAGTCAAGACTCATTTCCAAGACTATCTTAGTGGACAATGTCTCTTTCTGAACCGAGTCACCCTCGTTTCAGTCATGTTTCACTGAACCGGTATAACCTACCATTCTAGCCATTTCTATCTCATGAGATATAAAATCTTTACCCAATGCATTGGAGGGAGATATAGGTCCCACCCATCTCATAATGATACCATTCTTATGTGTGCCACAAAATCATAAATCATACATCGCTGCATAACCCATGTAATAAAATGGGATTCTTAAACATCATGCCATCATAATCCATAAACAACTGATATCATTTAATCCTAAGAAAATTGAAACCATTTAAATCATAGAGACATATTACTTGAAACATATATATCCAATAATGTCATCTTATATGGAAAATAGTTTTGAGAAAATCACTTGAAATGAGTTCTTGAGGAAAAATATCCTTTCTTCTTTAAAATCATTTTCTTTTCACAAAATTCCATGTAGTTTTAAAAGATAAGGGTTTTTTTTGAAAATAATAATGCAATATTGTAGTGGAAGCTTCTTGAAAATGAGGTGTTATGAAACCGTAAAAATAAGTTCGCGCTGTATAAGTTAAAAATAATATTCTCCTCGTAATTTTGTCAGAAAAGTCAAAAAGTACATTATATGGTAACCAAAGGAAAGATTCCATTCATACAAGGTGGTAAAAAGTCAATAAAGGGTAAAAATGACTTTAAAAATTCATGGAAGAATGGTAAACATTTTATAAAAACATTTTTTTAGAAAACATGGTCATGGATGATAAACGTAACCCTAGTAAATACTTACGTATAAGCAATCTCAGATAAGAAAGAAATTGAAAATTTATCCCTTACCTTAGGTCTGATTTGGTTCATAAGTTTCTGAACCTCCTATATAATGATTTAAATAATGTCATTGTCTTACTACAGAATCATATTCATTGTTATTATATCCTCTATGGTTTACTTATGACTTTATATTACCCGTTCTTTTGTAAATTCATGTTAAAGAAGCGTTTTGGGTAAAATTGTTTCATTTATCATATGTGTTTTGACTTGTTGTTCTTGAAATTATTATTACTTATATCATGATTTACTTACTTCCAGAATATAATGTATGATTTATATATAATATATATTCAGTATATATATATATATAATAAATAGATAAATGAAATGAAACACACCGTTCAGACAGTAGTCCGTACGTACGCATGAACGCTGCTTTCCTTTCCTTATTGTCTTGAATGGAAGTAAGTAGATGACACACACACATATATATATATATACATAAATCCATTAGATTTAACATGTCATATATTCCATTATTATTCATTATATATACTTTATAATCATTCTGGAATGGTTAACAGGGATAATGAATCTCATCGCGTCGTGGAGATGGTAGTCCGTACGTACGCACATGTGATGATATCGTTCCCATGGTCATGGAATTGTGTTGAAGTTTATGTATACTATTTCAGTATCAATATAACTTTGTAATAATCATATATAGTTACTCATTACACCATTATACCCATCCTATTAAGGTGGTGGCGGAAAATAGATTACACCACAGCGTGGAGACGATATTCTGCACGTACACACACGCGGTGATTTCCTTTCTCCATAGGATGGATAGAAGGTTAATTAGAGTTGTTTCATATTTATAACAACATATCAGTATATAAGAAATACTGATGTTATTACTTTATCATGAAACAACTAAAGAAGAAGAAGTTGAAGAAGAAAGAAATATAAAAGATTGGTATTGGATATTAACTCTTCGTTTAAACGCCTCCTTGAATCCTCCACATAGGGAACTAATATTGGTCTTTGAAGAAGTCCAGGACCTCTAGGAATATTCTAGGGAAGTGGAGAAGAGATTTTGGTAGGGTTTATCTGAGATTGAATGCTAAAATTGGTGTGAGGAGGAGAGGGAGGAGGTGCCCTTTTATAAGGGAGGAGAGGGGCACCTTAGAAATATCTCAAAATATTATTTTATATTAATGTAAAAATCGGTTTATAATGGTTGCAAAGGGTCTTATTTCGAAGCTAATGTGGGGATGGGTAGAAAGACTATCAACCAATAGGATTTAGACATGTTTAGGTTATTATTTTAACCTTATCAATTAGATTTAACTCTAAGTTAAATAATTTAACTTTTACCGTGTCTTTTTGTTTACTTACACTATATGGTTAATAAACTTACTATAACATGCCAAAAGAACCCCAAATTGGTTATTATTAATATATATATCTTTAGCTAAGTCATTTGGCCGAACCTTAGATTTTTAGGAATAAAATAACTATTAGTAATATAATATTTGATTTCGAAACTATTTTGTGTCAATTTTGACACTATTTGATATATGATTTTTGTGAAAGTCATAACAGAATTATATGTTCGAACAAAGTTGATTAAATCAAAACTAATATATCATAGTAACATATAAAATTAGTGGGATTCATAAAAATTTCAAATTACATTTATGTTGGTGTTTATAACATCGATTATGTCAATATTTCATTAATACGATAATTACTGCATCATCGTTGTGTCATAAACAAATTTACTTATTTAATGTCTAAAAATTACAACTAAAATACCATTATGTAGGAAATCGTTTTATCTTTCTAATGAATATTTACAATCGAATTTATCTTATGTATAACCCTATATTAAAAATGTTTTAGTAAATAAACATTGATTTTAACTCTTTTAACTCTTCTTTGAATTAAATAATAATAAATGTTCTAATCTAATCCATGTGGGCCTAAATGGTCATATTTTATTCCTAAGCTTGGTCTTGGTCGAATTACACTTATCCAATAGAATTTGGACATGTGTTAGGGTAATAATAATATCATTTGCACCTTTAATTACCCAATTTACTTTTAACCGTGGTAAAAAAAGTAAAAAGTTACTATTCACCAAAAATTATTTTCATCTCATTGAACCACATTTTACTTACTGACATCAACCATGTCTCTTGGATTTTTGAAATTCCACTCACAGAAGCGGTAAAATTAAGTTTTATGACAAATTCATTTTTTAACTACCACTTAGTGGTTTCACTATTCATCAAAAAATGAAAGTTTCCAGAAAAATACCAAAAATTAGGTCTAAGATATATTTGATATTATGAACTCAAAAATGATGTCTATTTTACCAAATTCAAAACATATTAGTTTCATTAATTAATTTAAAAATTAATTCATGTTGTCCAAACAAAAAGCGTGTTTTTAAGAGATAATAACTACCAAAAGATTGACACTTGTTTATGTCTGGTTTAAATGTGAAATTACATCCAATGACCATCATTTTATTAAATTGTAAAAATATATTCTAAATATACATTAAAACCACTAAAATAAATAATTTATCACTATTAATTATTTTGATTGAAAAAGTTGTTTTTAATTAAAATTTAGTAATTTCCACTATTCATCAAAATATGAATGTTATCCGAAAATTACAAAAATTTCACCCTATGCTAAGTTCAATACTACGAATCCAAAAATGAAGTCCATTTTGAGAGCTAAAATTTCTAAAATTTTAAAAGGTGGATATTACTATTCTTAACGGCTAGTTATAATAATATTTTAATAGCATATCATTGTTTAGTGAAACTCGATATTGCGTACTACACACGCTATCAAGGAAGGTCGCGATTGCGTGTAATGAAAGGCAAGTCAAGGATGCTTGTTGTGAAAGCTCCTTTTGGTGTAGCGTACAACACAAGACATTAATGAAATTAAAAAAAATATTTTTCATAAAATCTCGGGGTGTTACATAAAAATGTCCCCAACCCTATGGACTGGGGTTGTTTCCGTATCACGGCAGTAGCCACGACTATTTCCACTCTTTCAGTTTCACTTACTTTCGTACGACTGTAAGATGAGTGTGGCATTGGGCTTTCATGGGATCCATGTTCATTCAAATACATGAACACAACTAGCTGGTTGGCTTTTCTTAGGCGGGAAGCCTGCTAGATGTTCTTGGACACCTGACTAAATAGTTCTTCAATGGATTGATCTCTTCGGCCCTAATTATTTTGAAACTTACACTTAGTTGGTTTTTATTGAGTATCCCATATTCCTTGAGCAGAGGTTTCATTTGATTGTTGCCTCTATGTGATGACATTTCAGGATGTCATTTCCATTGAGGCCTACCGGATGAGACATGGGGTGATGCATAAAGATCCATCTTCTCCCCAACATTGAATGTGAACTACATCCAAGAAATTTCTTATGAGGTGATGTAATTTATACAGTGCATGGAGGAATTCCAGTTCAAGGTTTTTCATTCACCTTTCTGGTTGTGGATTTCTAGCAGATGGGAGGGCTTCCAAGTCGATCCGATAGTGAAGCTACCCTATCATGTTAACATGGTCAATGTACCCTAAATAGTGTAGGAATTGTTCCATAAACATTCTAATATTTGTCCATATATTGAGGAAAATGTCATGCCTAAATTCCCCAGATAATTCTCCTAGCATGTCGAAGTGAGAAGTGTTCATAGGACAATACATTAATGGTATATTATCCATAGCTAGTTGTCTTCTCACAAGAAACATATCAGGATTTTGTACTTTGGGAGGCTCCTCTACTTGATATGCCCTTATCAACTACATATTGATGATTTTGTTCCATGTGACCGGGATAATGGGGACCTTATTGATTTGTGGATGCTACGGTGGTGGCATAGAAGTTGAGCGTGGCCCCGAGACATCCTCTAGTTGAGAAAGAATATCACTCATTATAGAAAGTGGTCCTGATGTATCTTTATCTTTTCCGGTCACCTCTGCATACGAGGGATTTCTCATATATGTTTCATCGAGGAGAAGGAATTCTTTCCATTCTGAATTTTTACTGCAAGGAAGACCTTCGCATGTGGTGATGCGGCGGAGATGACTACCATGGAAACTTGTTGCCCGAATGTGGGAATTTTCCTGATGGCATGTACCTTGAAGAGGACCTTCAGGGTGGGCTATATCAATGGGAGGACATTCTTGCTGCTCGATGTCACTATGTGGAGGACCATAACAACAACTATCAATACAGGAGGGCCTTTGCATTGACTGTCATCATGGCGAGGACTACGATCATGACTTGATATCTAGATCCATGGAGAATTTATGCAGTGTACATCTTCGGGAGGGCCTTCAGGATGTATTTCAATGAGGGGAGGAACATATCGTTGCTTAACGTAAATGTGGGGAAGACCTTCATAGAAATTTTCAATGCGGGGAGGGTCTTCTTAATGACTATCATCACAGTGAGGACTATCATCATGACTTGAAGTCCAACTATAGGGAAAAGCATATCTGCAGCGCATAACCTGGGGAGGATGATTAGGGTGAATGAGAGCAAGGGGAGGCCCTTCTTGCTGTATGATCTTCATGTCAAATAGAGGTCAAACCTGATGCGTGTTAGGAGATAGGCTCTCATGATCAATCATTCTTGACCCATAGAATAATCCTCCGTGGGTGCTCTTTGGAGGACCTTCAGAGCTACTGGTAGTGAAATTATGGGGAGGTCCTTTGCAACTGCTACTACCACTTGCAAAATTTGGTAATGGACTGACACAACCTTGAGCATTTGTTGATATATGTTTTAAGGAGTCAAGAACCATAACTTCCAGCAGAGCGGCATCATGGATGCACACATCATTTTATAGTTTCATTTGGTGATTTTCATTTTTGGGCACACTATTGCAGATAACTGGGGACATCTACTATAAGTAATGGACATCATGTATGGTTCCCCATATTTTTGGGTGCGATGATGTTGTCGGGATACACCGAGAAGAATCTTCAGTTTTGGCAGGGATATATGCCTCTCCTCGAGCATCCACCATGTTGGACCGATGTCCCCTAATTAGAACATGCATTTGTTCCCAATCTGATTGTTTGTATGTCACATGATAATTCCATTGAACCTCTTAGACTCGAGTAGGGATACCTAACTGCTCTGAAGTGACTAACTCATTTTGTGAGTGAGGCATTCAGTTCGAGGAAATAAGGTCGCATGCTCGATTTCTCACCTTTTACACTTATGCAATGATATCCTGGAATGTTTGGAGGATATAGTCTAGAATTGACCTCTGATATTCCATAATGTCCATGATGTTCTTGGATACAACTTTGGTTGGAATGGGTATGAAGGCCCATTCAGATGTTGGAGGAGGAGTGTGTGCCTTGTCTAGTCCTCCATGAGTTGCCAGTAGATACTAGAAGTTGTCTTATTCTAGGGCAAAGAAATGGGTCTATCTCTAGTTGACTTCTGTAGTTTCCACTATATTTTTTAAGTGGTTTTCATATTCATCAGTGGGAATTTTCATCTTCTCACTTTCTGATGTATTTGTCTCATGGGATTTGTATGCATCCACATAAATTTGACACTACTTGTATTTTCTTGCCGTCCTATTTGGATGGCGGGATTTTTGTGAATTAACGGGTGTTTCTTCCTACATATAGCTTATTGCTTCCCTATTTATATGGCTGGATTGAAATGTGTTAGTAGGTGTGTGTGGATACATTTTTCTGAGTGCCCCCAAATTTGGATGATGGTCATCTTGTGCATCAGAAAGTATTTTTGCATGTGTATAGCTAGTTGCTGCGCTGTTTTGGTGGTAGTCTTATTGTGCATCGGTGGATATTTTTGTGTGCCTTCAGCTTGCTACCATATCTTCAAGACGGGACTAGAATGTACTAGCAGAATCATGCTTGTGCTCGTATTGTGCCAACCTATTTCCACAGTGGGCTTTAGTGGAGAGGTCAGAGGTGTGTGTCTACCCATTGAACTCTGCCACGTTAGTATGGCAGAGCTGGTCCTCAGGAACATGGGTAATAGCATGTCCCTGGTTATATATTCACTACCCTTGGAAGGAATCCTGAGGGGCCCCGGTCTCCTAGACATTGCCAGGTGCCCTAGGCATAAGATCCTCCTCGATGGGAGTATGTCTGGTTGTCCAGTGTTGACAGCGATTGTCTCTAGCGGTGGCCCATGGGTAGGGTCCATCTGAAAAAAGGATGAGGTCATTAGTATTGAATTCATATGACTCCCTATGGTAAGGAAGGTAGTCATTGCAACATTCCAAGGACAGGCTCTCAAAACAATTTGAGATGACCACTAGGGCCACAATGTGCTGAGGTACCATTAGGGGATAATGATGAGGCTAGAAAACCCTCGCAGACTAGAGGGCATATATTGACAAATCTAGTGTGGTGAGAGTACAATTTTTTGTTAATCCTTGATCACTATATTGTACACTCATCGTTGAAAAGGATAGGTTGGCGAAGGGGTTCTGCTCTTCATTGAGGACCTTCGGTGAGATCCCTGATGCATGCATCCTCATGGATCATGGGGATGTTATTTGAATCGAAGGTTTCTCTTCAATAACGTGCAATATAGGTATGAGATACATACAATTAAACATCGTCAAGTTATAATTACATTAAGACTATTTATATTTGGTGATTCATCTCGTCTCCCATCCCCTTTTCATTTTCTATGGGGTGAAGGGGCCTAAGTTGGGTGAGACCGCCACCTTGGTTAAGGATTCATGTCGGGTTCACCATTTTTTTTCTGCTTCTATATTGGCACATTTTCACATACCAAGAAGAAAAAAATGATTTGACATGTAGTGTACTTGTTTCTTTTTTCATTGTGGGAAGAATTTCCACCGTCATTAAGGATTCACATCGGGTTGATCATTTTGTTCCCCTCGGTACGCACAAAATGCACCACCATGGAGGCAGAACAAAAAATGGTGAACCCAACATGAATCCTTAACCTAGGTGGCAATTCTACCCAAAATGATAAAAGAAAAAAGAACACTACACACTAGACTATTTTATTTGCCCTGATATGTGAATATGTGCCACCTCAGATGCGGAACAATGGTTAGGAATTTTGTATATGCAGTATTTGATAAAAAAGTACTCCTTTAACATTTTCTAAAAAAAATAAAAATATACATTATTTAGAAAAAAATGAAGATTATTTTTAAACCATTTTATAAAAAGGTAAACATGGGGAGAAATTACTTTTAAAAATCTTATATGAATATTAAAAACATTATTTTAAAAAAAACATTCATATTGATGAAAAATTATTTTTAATCAATGATAGAAGTAAATTCAGATTTCATTAAAAAATTATTTGATACGTTTAATTTCAAATATATAAGGAAATTAAATTTAAACATATAATTTATAGAAATAACTATTGGATATGATAATTCATGATATTCTTGGAAGTTATATCATAAAATTTCATCATTAGAAACATTATGACATATAATCTTGATAAGTAATGAGATTATAACATAAAAACCTTACCATTTTGGTAATTTATAAATCAAAATCACCACGATGGAATGAATATAATATAGATATGTATATAACCATAAATATCATAATAAGTATCATAATAAATATTTATGGGTTGTATGTACACCATATAAAACAAACAAGTGGTGAATATGGCATGTGTCTCATATAGGTAAAAGTGAGATGAAAATCCCTTACATTCTGTTCGCCTTCCTTAATATGTGTTCAATCATCCTATATAAAAAAAATATAATTATTATAACTATATTAATTAATCATAATAATATATATCATATCATATATTATTTACTTGTAACATATTATCAGCCATTTATTAAAAATTTCTATTTAAATCACTGTTTCTTGTGATAAATATTTATATACCTAATAAAACACTACTATTTTATTTATATTCTAGTCTCTTGAGAGTCCAATAATGGAATAAAAATCTATGAATGATTCCCTTAGATGATATGATTACTTCTTTGTAATTATTTAATTTTTACTTAAAATATTAATTTATTTCATTCTAAGACATCATAAAAATTATATTTTTTCAGATTAATGAAATATACAATTGATAATTATTTTTATTAAATAAATAAAATTTAAAAAAACCTTTACATAATTGTAATCAACCTGTGATTATATCATATTCTTATTTGGGACGTTTTCAACACCTAAATCGATGATGTAATATAATATTATCATGGTTGTTCGTAAAAAGAAAAAAAACGACTATGATATGATATTTATATGAATGTAATGATGTATTATTTGTTTTTCAATGTGCATATTTTTATTAAATTAATTATTAGAAAAAGACATTATTATTTTAAAATTATTGAAACATGATCTTCATGTATTCCAACATTATAAATGATTTATAAAAATTCCTCATTGATAACATATATAATCATAAATAATTTTGGATATTATATTATAATATTTAAAATATTCTAGTTATGTTGAACTCATGATATAAGAATGATGACTAAAACCATTATATCATAACAGAAATGAAATGGTTGAAATAACATGCAACTATGACCTGTATACAATAATATCATGTAAAAACAATGTCAAAATTTAACATAAAAGATTAAAATAAATTTTAATAAATTTTAATATAGTTCTTAATTAAATATTTAATGTGTCTATGAATTTTGTACATGATATTAGAATTTTTATGATTAATAGTTATTTTAGGGTATCATATTTTTTTAAAAAATACATTTCCTTTCATTATGTTATAATTATTATACTTTTATATCATTTGTATTTTTTGGTCACACTCTACCATAATATTGGATTAAAAAATACTGTTTTATTATATTTTTGGTGAATTTTACTTCATTACCATAATCTCTTTCTAATTTATTTTTGAAATATTAAATGTAATATTGTAAGGGTAATTTCATGTAAATATTCCCTACATTGAGATATGATTCTTATTATTCACATACTTTTCATTTTAGGGTTCATAATATACCAAATTGGATTATTTTACAATATAATAATTTTTATTTAAGGTATCAACATTTTATTTCATGATCATTATTTTAATTTAATATTATTGAAACACTACCAATGATTCAAGGATCAATTTTCCAATATAACTATAGAATTATGATTTATGGTGTTTAAATTTACATTTGTGTCAATTTATTGTTATTATGAATATTTCTGTAGTTTTAATGTATTACTATTATTTTACTAACCATTTAATAAAAACTCAACTAAATAGTTACTCGTATACATAGTCAACATTATCTACACTTTTATGTTAGAAATCGCATTCAACTATGTCCATATGCTTCAAATTGTTTGAGGGATGTCCTAATATGTAATAAAATGATTACCAATGGTTATTTTCAATTAAATTTGGAATTCCTTTCAAGGGAATTAAAGAAATAAATTTATTTGTTTTCCATTTTAATAATTTTCTATTTACATAAATTTTATTACAGATGTATGAAAATAATTTTTCATTTTAATTTTTTTTTCGTGAATTCCTTTTCACTTCATATTTAATAAATTTATTTTCAAATACTTAATTAAAATTTTTCATAGTTTTTAAAATAATCACTATTCAGTTTTTTATATGAGATAATATATTTATAAATTAAAATTTATATAATGTAAATGTTTCAAATTCTATTCATATAAAGAAACATTCCAACACTCATATAACATGTTATTATCTACGAAATAATCCTTTAATGTATCTTATACTTGAACGGGAATATTCTTAAATGGAATTACCAATATTATTTCTTTGGAACACCTATGGTCATATTTATCGTGAATCATTTTTATTTCTATTTCATCATTATGAAAAATTTTGTTATGATTTATGTTTGATTGTTTTTATGTGTTACTCATACATATAGTTTTTAATTTTTTGATTTGTATACATGGAGTTATACAACTCTCCCATTTTTATGGTAAAGCCTTATATATAATAGGATGGAATAAAAGGCACTTAGGAGTAATCCCAATCAATTATGAAACTATGATCACTATTTTATGATAGTCTTTGTAGTGAGCCTAAACATAAGAAATGATATGACATACTCATACATTTTTCACAATGTCATACTATATTTTTTATTCCTCATTCAAATTCATATATTATTTTTATGGGTTTGGATTAATATCATATATTTCAAGACTCAAATATCCAATTTATAATATTATGTCTAAAATCCAAATTCCATGACTCATGATTAATGATCTATGATTTAATTGGTAGGATATTCCTTTTTTATGTTCACACACCGTGATTATGTTCTTATACCCAAATGTTTTCCTTCTAAATTGTAATGATATTAAACTTTTTACTTTTTCTGTTTACAAATACTAAGTCTTTGTGTTTTCACATTATTATGTTTCCATTCCCCACCTAATATAATGTGAGTATAATTTATGATGTGTCTAGAGTCATATTATAGCTGGAGGATTTTTTTGATGATGGTTAAGTAATATTTTGTATCATTTATTTAACACTACATAATTTTATAATAAATTTTCCTATAAAATAAATTTGAATCATTCAATATCTTATGAAAAATTCAAAATAAAAAAAATTAATATTCATTAATTAAAATTAAAATTGAAATACATTACAGATAGTGAAATTTAATTAATAAAATATTTTATTTTATACCATGGATTCATTACTAACTATTTTTAGCTATATTATTGTATAATTTATTTGTATTGTATTTAATATTTTTTTAGTATTAATTTAAAAAATGAATTGATAAATTTTTAAATAAATATTTTAAGGAAATTTATACAATAATTAAGTACTTATAAAGAAATATAAACTAATTATTTCTATAGAAATTATATATTTTCTATTTGAAAAATAAATTTTTGGTTTTATTTACAACCTAATGTTCTCCCAACTAGTTTAAATAACCTAACATGGTGGTGAATTAGGGTATGAAAGATTAAAACAACTTTTGCATTAGATCTTGATTTTTCAATAAATAAAATACTCTTCTCTCTCATTCAAATAAAAATGTATAAAATGTTGTGAAATCAAGCATGAGACAGATCAATTTTACATGGTTCACCTTTATTGGGATATAAACAAGGAGTTATTAATTACAATATTCTGAGGTACCAAATCCACAAATGTTTAATAAAAAAATACAATGTTCATGGTAGATAAATTATATCCCCAATATCAATGACTTTATAGTGTTTAGGGATAATTCACTGCTTCTCAAGGAGAAATACCTCAATCAACATTTCGACGGCACACTCATGTTGGAATGGATCACCTTATTCCTCTTCCTTTTCTCAAAATGCTCTAAAAGATCAACACACAATTTCTAGACATGTTGGTTCCTTCATTAGAAATAGAGAATACATACTCAATAGTAGATATATATTCTTTTGAAGTCCCACATTTATTCAAATAATTAATTCCAATTTACCACATATTTACAAGGAAATAATTTCGGATCCCTTTTGTTATTCTCACTAACTTCTTCAAGCCCACCACTATCACAAATCTCAAATAGCCTTCATGAAGAAAATTGTATCTCCATGAGATTATGTGAATTTTATAAAATTAATTTAATCATTTTGGTATTTTTCATTTCACAAAACACTAGAAATAGTATTTTTATTTTAAATCACTAATTTTGGATTATGTTATATGCAAATATGTTAATCATGCACTACGCACAAAATAAAGTTTATCTTTCACTACACGAAACACATAGGTTTTCTTAGGTTACACAAAAGAAAAAATTTCCTTGATGGCATGCGTAATAAAAAATAATGAGTTTTACAGAATAATAAAATAATAATAGAAATATTATTTATTAATATATTAAGATATAACATAGTCATTATTATTGTGGCTAAGAATAGGAATAACTAACTTATTAAAATACATGGTTGAATTCATTGGTTAAAAGTATATAGAAATGAATATGAGAACCAATTGAATTAAAAATAATTATTTTATAAAAAATACTTTTATGATCACATATAAATGTTATCCTAATAAATTAAATTAATTACTATTGTTAAATTATATTTATAAAATATATATTATATATATTTTAAAAAATATTTTTACATTCATTAGATATATTTGATTGGAATAGAATAGAAAAAACCCAATATTACACAAGAAATCCTATAATTTTATGAAATAAGATTTAAAAAAATATTAATGGATAAACTATTTTAAATATTAAAAAAGTATTTCTTTTCCTTTTTGTTTAATAAAGGGGGTTTGACTCTAAATATTTTCTGAAAAAACATGCATTGTTGTTTTTTCTACGAGATTAAATATAAATTAATATATGCCACTTATGTGATTTGAATATGAAAAAACTGGATCCCATATTTAGAATTAGAATATTTTATAATGCCTAAAAAATTAACATAGTTTTTGACCAAAAATATTATTGAAAATAATTAACATTAATTAAAATGATTATGGGAAAAATTAGCTTAGTAAAGGACTAAACCTTAAACAAAAACACTAAAATGACCTATAAACTTGTCCAAAATCCATTGAATGGAAATATTTTGACACTATCCTCCCTTGGTAATAATTTGGTATATTATTGGATCCACAGTTCATAGGAAAAACATTTATGGAATTGCCTTTCTAAAAATTTACAAGAATCACACTCGTCCTCCAATATAAAATATAAATCAACCATCCCACTTACTCACACCTATCAAGAAAATTTGGATCAAACAAAATCTGAAACAACATATCTTCATAATCCTTAACCTAAAATATAATCCTCGACTTGGATATAAATCTATCCAAGGAAGTCGATTAGTGTAAATCAAATTGAGTTATCCGAATAAGAGTTTGCATCCTCCCTTGAACTCCTTTGTATAATTTTCATTCTACTCCATCGAAAATATTTTAATTAAATTTTTATATAATAACATGTATATTATCAATATATTGATTTTTTATTATTATTGGTGTATTACCTATTCTTATAAAAACATCAATGTAATGAGTAATGAACTTACCATTCTTGTGTACGCTGAACTACTACCTCACAAAATTATGTGTTTGTTTTTCCTTTACCACCTATTATTGCCTATAATAATGATCTACACAATATTTATATATGATATATGTGATATTTAAAATTTATTTATTCTTATATAATTTCTATATATAACATATATTTATTCTTTCCATTTGGTGTAACTATGATATCGTCATTTATAGAAGTGTGGACTATCACCTCCTCAAAACAATGTGACTCATTCAAACTTTTCATGGGATTTATTAAATATTTTTTTGTTAAATGTATAAGATATATATATTAAATAGTAATTATAATTTAATTATATTATATATATATATACATATATGTCATTTAATTAATTTATTTCGATAAGATAATTAAATGAAAACAGCGTTCATGCGTACGTGTAACCTATTGTCACCATGAACGATATGTTTTATTTAATATTTATATCTTATATATATTATTATAAATACATATAAAATAAATATATATGATATTTATAACAATTATAACATTCTAGAAATAATTAAATCATGATCTATGTATGTGGATCAATAATCAGAAGTCAAAACAATTATGAAAAATAAAGCGAATATTACCCAAAAATAGAAAATTTACATGGAGTTGTTAATAAATGGATAATATAAAATCCTAAAAAATAATATATGGTATTAAATAAATTAATATGGTAATATTTTATAAGTATAATAATCGTGAATTTATTAAACCTGGGGTTTTATTGTCTTTGAAGGAAGTGAAGACTTAAGGAAAGTGAGTTTCATATCACATTTTATTTCCAAGAGATACATGCCTTATTCGCCACTCATTTTGTTATTTAGTGTGTATACTACCCATGTTTTTATTAAATGATTATTATGTTTATTGGTATTTACATACCCATATAATTAAATTTTTTATAGGGGTTATGTTTCAAATGTAACCAAATTAGTGAAGTAATTTTTTCTCAATTTTCATTCGTTGACACACATGGCATGTTATGCACCGATATATTTCTTTGAGGTGAAAGTAATGTCATTCAGAAAGTCATATAATTAAAATCATTATTTTAATTACAGTTTTATATTCATTTATTTTTTATCTTCCCATTCTATTGTGATATAAAATTACCATAGTTGTAACAGTTTAAAACTTCAATCTCATCGTTTACTGAGATTGTTAATGATTATGCTTCCATTAATGAAATATTAAGATTTATCTATTAATAAATCTCATAAATTTTATTACTTTTTATATATTCATGTTATGTCAATGTAATGGTACCATTTTCTACTCTTTATTACTTAAGATAATTAAGAAAATGTTTTTTTTGAAATTTGACTTTATGTATCATTTTGGTTGAAAATACGTCTTCTTTCTAAACCATGATTAGATTTTTTTTTAAAAATGTTTTACTATTAACCAATTCTACATAAATGAATTTTTGACCCATTTATTAACAATTTAATAAATGTTTTTAAAATTAATGTTCTTGTCATTTTTCGATCAAGGAACTTTTTTGAAATTTCAATGTGTAAAATGAATGTTCAACAGGTATAAACCTACCTGTCATCACAATTGTCATTACCTTGATTATTCCATTTTCTTTTTATAGGACTATTTTAAAAAGAATTTTTTACCAAATATTCTAGACTAGTTTTTATTTTACAATGGTTTTAATATAATTTTTATTTCAATAATACTTTTATGTTAAAACATATTTTAAATGAATTTAAAATATTCATTTATATGTTTTCAAAAATTAAATTTCAATGAAAACGATTTAAATAATCTCAAATTTTATTTTAAATATTTATAGATTATTTTGATGGGAAATGTGTTTCAAACATTTTTCATGCTTCTTTGATAAATTATCAATGATAATGATTTAAAAATTGATTTTTCAAAACAATTTCATGTTTTTTAATAATTTTTCATCTAAAATAGTATTTAAAATGTTTTCAAGGTTATATTATATTTTTCCAAGTAAAAATATATTCAAAATGTTTTCAATCTTAATATATGAGTTTTCATGAAAAATTATTTTCCAAATTTTATGATGATTATTTGATAAATTTACTTGGAAAATATTTTACAAAAGTATTTTAAGATTATTTTATAAGTTTATAATGAAAATGGTTTACAAAATGTTTTCGAGATTATTTAATAAATTTTCTAGGAAAATGGTATTCAAAATTTTTTCGATAGTATATTATATGTTTTCAGCGGAAAATATTTTCAAAATGATTTTTGGCCTTCTTTACATGTTTTTAATACATTATCAAATAAAATGGTCTTCTAAGGTTTTATGTTTTAAAGAAACATTTCAAATCAGAAATGATATTTTCCTCAATAAATAATTTTTCATGATTTTTAAAACATATATCAATCTAAGACAAAATCCATTGATGACACTCATTCCATAATTGTAAATAATCTAAAGATTCTATTCATATTCATTCTTAAATGGTTTATGTTTTTATGGAATAATTCTTTTGACATCTATTTCTCTTCCATGGGATATATGTAGAGACCCTAATCTTGACATACATGGACATTACGTTAATTTTGTGGAATACTTAGTACATTACAAAAACACACACACAAGGACCCTAATAGTTTAGTGTCTTTGGAAACTCGGAATACAATATTCTAATCGTGGTGAAAGATATTCAACATCTCCCATAAAGATCACCACTTTTTTGTATTACCTAAAACCATTATTTATATCCTGGGGAAAAGAAAACATAAAGCGTGAGCTCAAATGCTCAGTAAGGGTAAACAAATGAAATATCAATCACATCATATTCATAAGAACATAACAATTTGGAAATCATACCCTGCAAAAGAGATCATAATTTCAAAACATGGGATAAATCATGGTAATGAAATGTAATCACAATAATTATAACTTAAAACATGAAGCTTTGTGGCATACACACATAATCATAGAAAATCATTTCTTATTAGTCAAGGCTCATTTCCAAGACTATCTTAGTGGACAAAGTCCATTTCTGAACCGAGTTCACTCCTCGTTTCAGTCCTGTTTCACTGTACCAGTTTAACCTACCGGTCCAGCCATGTCTATCTCATGAGGTATAAAATATTTACCCAATTCATGGGAGATAGATATAGGTCCCACCCATCTCATAATGATACCATTCTTATGTTTGCCACAAAATCAGAAACCATACATTATAGCATAACCCATGTAAAAAAAATGGGAATCTTAAACATCGTGACATCATAAAACAATTCATATAAGATAAAGGAATTCATAAAAATATTTCCATCACAACATAATCAAATCAATGTAATAATAGGGATAGAAACAGAACCCTATATTATCTTAGATGGAAAATAATTTTGATAAAACACTTTAACTCCATTCTTGAGGAAAATATCATTTCTACTTCAAAAAAACTTTTCCTTTCCTAACATGTCATACAATTCTAAACTAAAATAAGTTGATTAAAAATAAACTTGAAAACATTTAATGGAAGCTTTTTGGAAATAATTTTTTCAAAATCCATTCATTCCGTATAAGTTAAAAAAACATTCTTCTCGTACTTTTTTCGGAAAAGTCAATAAGTACCTCGTACGAAAAACGACAAAATATCCCATTCATATATTTTACTAAAAACTCACCGAAGGGTAAAATTGGATTTAAACAATTTTATGTGGATGGGAATAATATTACATACTGAGAAAACATGGATGTGGATGATAAAATACACCCCAGTAAATACCAAAGTATAAACAATCTCGGATAAAAAAGAGATTGTGATATTTTCCCTTACCTTAGGTCCGATTTTCTCGGTAAGTGTCATAACATCCTGTATAATGATTTAAATAGTGTCATTGACAAATTCCAGAATCATAATCATTGTTATGATATCATATATGGTTCACTTATTACTTCATTTTACCCGTTCTTTTGTAAATTCCATGTTAAAGAGTGTTTTGGGTAAAATCGTTTCATTTGTCGTCTGTGTTTTGACTTGTAATTATTCATATGATTACTTAAATCGTGATTAATTAATTCCAGAATATAAAACATGATTTATATATAATATATATTCAGAATATACATATATATAATAGATCAATAAATGGAAAGAAATACACGGTTCATGGAGACGGTAGGTCGTACGTACGCATGAACGCTATTTTCATTTCCCTATTGAGTTGAATAGAATTAAGTAGATGACATACATATATATACACATCAATCCAGTATCATTATTATGTAATATATTTCATTATTACTTATTATATATACTTTATAATCATTCATGAATGGTTAACGTGGAGAATGAATCTCATCGCGTCGTGGAGAGGGTAGTCCGTACGTACGCACGAGCGATGATATCGTTCTCATGATCATGGAATTGTATTGGAGTGTATTTATACTATTTAAGAATCAATATCACTTTACAATAATCATATATATCTATTATGTACACCATTATACCCATCCAAGTATGGTGGTGGTGGAAAATAGATTACACCACAGCGTCGAGACGGTATTCTGTACGTACGCATGCGCGGTGATTTCGTTTTTCGTGGGATGGATAGATGGTGAAATAGGGTTGTTTCATACTTATAATAACATATCAGTATATGAGTGATACTGATTTTATTACTTCATAATGAAACAACCTAAGAAGAAGAAGTGGAAGAAGAAATAAAGTTGAAAGAATCGTTAACAGACATTACCTCTTCTTTGAAGCGCCTCTTTGAGATCTCCTTTTAGGGCACTAAAATTGGTCGTTGAGGACGCCCAGAACCTCTCGGATGTTTCTAGGGAAGTGGAGAAGAGAATTGGGGAAGGGTTGGCCCAGATTTAAGGCTCAAAGTGGTGTGAGGAAGAGAGGGAGGAGGTGCCCTTTTATAAGGGAGGAGAGGGGAACCTTTGGAATAAATAAAATATTATTTTATTATAAAGCCAAATTCTGTTTTAAATAGCTCCAAATTGATTTATTTAAATGATAAGGTGGGTATTGGTCTAAATCCTCTCATCCAATATAATTTAGACAAGTTTAGGTTTCTAGTTTAACCTTATCATTTATATTTAACATTAAGTTACATATTTCTACTTTTACCGTGTCTTTTTATATTCTTTCACTATAAGGTTAATAAACTTACTATAAAAATCCAAACGAACCCCAAGTTGTTTATTATTAATATAAATAACCTTATCTAAGTAATATTTCAGAACCATAGATTTTTAGGAATAAAATAACAATTAATAATATAATATTTGTTTTAAAAACTATTTTATGTCAATTTGGACACTATTTAGTAATTGATTTTTGTGAAAATAATAACAGAATGATTAGTTCTAAAAAATGTTAATTAAATCAATACTAACATGTCATATTAACCTATAAAATTAGTTTAATTCATAAAAAGTCTCAAATTAAGTTTATTTGTGTCTTTATAACATCAATTATGTCAATATTTCATTAATAAGATAATTACTGCATTATCATTGTGTCATATATAAATTAAATTATTTAATGTCTAAAAATTACAAATAAAATACCATTATGTATGAAATCGTTTTAGCTTTATAATTAATTTTTATAGTCTAATTTATCATATATATAACCTTATATTAAAAATTATTTACTTATTAAACATTGATTTTAACTATTTGAACCCTTCTTTAAATAAATTAATAATAAATGTCCTAATCTAATCCAAGTGGGCCTAAATGGTCATATTTTATTCCTATGTTTGCTTTTGGTCTAATTACACTTATCCAATAGAATTAGGACATGTGTTAGGGTAATAATAATATCATTTTTACCCTTAATTACCCTATTTACTTTTAACCGTGGTAAATAAAAGTAAAAAGATACTATTCAAAAATATTATTTTCATCTCATTGACACACATTTTACTTACTGACATCAACCGTGTCTCTAGGATTTTTTAAATTCCACTCACAGAAGCGGTAAAATTATGTTTTATGAAAAATTCAGTTTTTTAACTACCACTTAGTAGTTTCACTATTCATCAAAAATTGAATGTTCTCAGAAAAATACAAAAAATTAGGCCTAAGCTATATTTGATATAATGAATTCAAAAATGATGTCTATATTACCAAATTCAAAACATATCAGTTGCATTAATTAATTTAAAAATTAATTCCGGTCGTCAAAACAAATAGCATGTTCTTAAGAGATAATAACTATCAAAAGATTGATAGTTGTTTATGTCTGGTTTAAATGTGAAATTACATCCAATAGCCAACATTGTATTAAATAGTAAAAATATATTCTAAATATACTTTAAAACCAATAAAATTAATAATTTATTACTATTAATTATTCCTATTAAAAAGGTTGTTTTTAATTAAAATTTAGTAATTTTCACTATTAATCAGAAAATAAAAGTTATCTGAAAAGTACAAAAATTTCACCCTAACTAATTTCGATATTCCGAATCCAAAAACGAAGCCCATTTTGAAAATAAAATTTAAAAAATATCAAAAATTTGTTCTTACAATTCATAACGGCTAGTTTTAATAATATTTTAATAGCATATCGTAGTTTAGTGAAACTCGGTATTGCGTACTACACACGCTATTGAGGAAGGTCACGATTGCGTGTAATGAAACGCAAGTCAAGGATGCATGTTGTGCAAGATTCTTTTGGTGTAGTGTACAACACAAGACATTAATGAAATTAAAAAGAATATTTTTCATAAAATCTCGGGGTGTTACATTCTACCCACCTTAAAATGAATTTCGCCCTCAAAATTCGTCGGGGTTATAAATGGTTTACTACTAGAAAGTTTGTTTAATAGAAACCCACATAGTAAAAAGGAATACCAAAACCAATCTTTAAAAACAAAATAATGAAATGTAACGGTTAACAAAATAAACTAATCACTGGGTTTCCACATAGGTGAAAATATGGATATGGAAGAGAAATCTAATCATCATGTTCTGATGGAGAGTGGTAGAGAACATAGCTATGTAAAACCCAGCAATCACAAAGCCATAAATTTGTGATGATCTAGGGTACCATCAGATTCATCAGATATAAGGGCACTAGAAAACATTTTTTGGTTTTCAAGATCATTTCCCTAAAGATAAAGATTTTGAATTAGAATAAATACTAACTTTATTTTGGTAAAATCTCACAATTTTTCATGCTTTGAACAATTTACACATCATCTATTATAGAAATGATGTTGAATTTGTTATTCATGAAGTGTTAATAGATCATGTGATAGAATTATGGGTCATTCCATCTGTTTCAAACAAAAGGTTAGCAAAACTTATCAAATATACATAAGTTTATCTATGGTGAGGTTAATCGTATACGATTCCAAAAATGAACTTATACTTTATATATCATACCGTGTAATAAAATAAAACTAGTTTCTACTAACCAAGGACTTCTTATAGGCCAGTGGTAGGCGATAAAGGCCAATCACACTTTGGTTCTGGGTTTGATTCCCACAGCCTTGTCCGACGCGATGGGTTGTCGCCCGTCCTGCAGGTTATCCTTTTTCTAAATATATATTACTATAACATCACATCAATAATATCGAAAAAAGTTATATCCTAACTTATGTCCAACATAATCCATTCCAATCATTAGGCTTATATAAAATACTTTTATCCAAGCTCATAGTATAAAGAAAATGTTTACTTGAAATGTCACATAATCAATCACGTGAATGCCATCATTTATCCCCAATATATCATAAGAAATATCTTGTTGGTCAAATTACAAACATGTGAATACCTTAATCATGTATTCTTTTGAAGAATGAATACCCATTGAACCTTAGTGAAAACATGAATGCTGTTAAAAGTTAACACTTTCCACATACCAAAATCCTCAAAATTCTATATACTCAAACCATGATATCACTTTGTCCTTATATCAATAATGAGCTCGTGAATACTGTCAAACATTTAATTTTCTACTTATCCCTTCATTATGCGCATATCATCTGCTTTCAGAAATATTTGATTCACTTTTCATGGTTACCGGTACCTGAAAATTATTGAAAACCAAAATAGAATAATACAAAAATATTCTAATACACAATAAAAGTACCTCAACAACATTATTCTTGAATACCAATACATAAACACTTCAATCCATAATCTTCAATTGTTTTCCTGGAATAAGTCCTTCATTGATTTAGAAGTAACTTTTTAGGTCAGGGCATTAAGTTGTGTAATGCCCATGTTCTCCACAAATAATACATTGAACTCCATAACATCCTGTCACTCTATGACCCTTTTCTCTACATAGATAACATCGGTCCCTCCATTTGAGGTATTCCTCAAGGTTCTTCTTCCCTTCTTTTGAAATCTCAATCTTCCTTTATTTATGCTCCTCAACATGCGAAAATGCATAATGATCTATCTTCATATTCTTTGATGAATTAGGCATACCACTAAATTTCACCTTGTTAATCATATATCACGATGACTGATTCGGCATAATCAAAATATCTTTATCTCTAGGCATTACAGAATTTTGTTGCTCATAATCACCAATTTTTCCATGGGATTAAATGTTAACCGAATTCCTTCTGGTTCCCTCCATTAACTAAAACAAAAAAAATAATTTTGTGAGAGGCAAAAATCATGCTACAGAAAACAACATAGTAAATGGGGAGTACCCTCAATATCTAACATCTTAGGTTAAATTCTAAGATTGTTAGTGCAATTCTATGACTATAACCTATATGTATACTTAACCTTAGAGACATCCCTAGACATACCTTAGAAATATCTCTAAGGATCTCACTAACGTTTTCGCATCCTAGTTTCCAAAGGTTGACTAAACCTTTCCTTTGATACCAACTGTAGAGACCCAATGCTTGACTTACATGGAAATTACATTACTTTTGCGGAATACTTAGTACATTACAAAAATACACACACAAGGACCGTAATAGTTTAGTGTCTTTGGAAACTCAGAATATAATCTTCTAATCGTAGTGAAAGATCTTCAACATCTCCCATAAAGATCATCCATTTTTTTCTTACCTAAAACCTTTCTTTATATCCTAGGGAAAAGAAAGCAAAAAGCATGAGCTCAAATGCTCAGTAAGGGTAAACAAAAGAAATATCAATCACATCATATTCATAAGAACATAACAATTTAGAAATCTTACCCTGCAAAAGAGATCATAATTTCATAACATGGGATAAATCATGGTAGTGAAATGTAATCACAATAATCATAACATAAAACATGAAGCATTTTTTCATACACACATAATCATAGAAAATCATTTCTTATTAGTCAAGGCTCATTTCCAAGACTATCTTAGTGGGCAAAGTCCATTTCTCAACCGAGTTCACTCCTCGTTTCAGGCCTGTTTCACATAACCGGTTTAACTTGCCGTTCCAGCAATGTTTATCTCATGAGATATAAAATCTTTACCCAATTCATCGGAGGGAGATATAGGTCCCACCCATCTCATAATGATACCATTCTTATGTGTGACACAAAATCAGAAACCATACATCATAGCATAACCCATGTAATAAAAATGGGAATCCTAAACATCATGACATCATAAAACAATTCATATAAGATAAAGGAATTCATCAAAATACTTCCATCAAAATATAATCAAATCCATGTAATAATAGGGATAGAAACATAACCCTATATTATCTTAGATGGAAAATAATTTTGACAAAACACTTGAACTCCATTCTTGAGGAAAATATCATTTCTACTTCAAAAACACTTATCCTTTATTAACATGTCATATAATTCTAAACTAAAAAAATTTGAATAAAAATAAACTTGAAAACTTGTAAAGGAATCTTCTTGGAAATAATGTTTTAAAAATCCACTCATTCCGTATAAGTTAAAAAACATTCTTCTCGTACTTTTGTCGGAAATGTCAAAAAGTACCTCGTACGAAAAAAGACAAAAGGTTCCTTTAATATCTTTTACTAAAACCTCACTGAAGGGTAAAACTGGATTTAAACAATTTTAGGTGGGTGGAAATAATATTACATATTGAGTAAGCATGGATGTGGATGATAAAATACACCCCAGTAAATACCAAAGTATAAAGAATCTCAGATAAAAATGAGATTGTGATATTTTCCCTTACCTTAGAACTGATTTGCTCTATAAGTGTCCGAACATCCTGTATAATGATTTAAATAGTGTCATTGACTTATTCCAGAATCATACTCATTGTTATGATATCGTATATGGTACACTTATGACTTCATTTTACCCGTTCTTTTGTAAATTCCATGTTAAAGAGCGGTTTGGGTAAAATTGTTTCATTTGTCGTCCGTGTTTTGACTTGTAATTATTCATATGATTACTAAGATCATGATTACTTAATTACAGAATATAAAACATGATTTATATATAATATATATTCCGAATATACATATATATAATAGATCAGTAAATTGAATGAAATACACCATTCATGGACACGGTAGGTCGTACTGACGCATGAACGTTGTTTTCATTTCCTTATTGAGTTGAATGGAATTAATTAGATGACATACATATATAAAAACATAAATAAAGTATCATTATTATGTCATATATTTCATTATTACTTATTATATATACTTTATAATCATTCATGTATGGTTAACGTGGAGAATGAATCTCATCGCGTCATGGAGACGGTAGTCCATACGTACGCACGAGCGATGATATCGTTCTCATGATCGTGGAATTGTATTGGAGTTTATGTATAATATTTCAGAATCAATATCACTTTACAATAATCATATATAGCTATTATGTACAACATTATACCCATCCAAGTAAGGTGGTGCTGGATAATAGATTACACCACGACGTGGAGACGGTATTCCGTACGTATGCACGCGCGGTGATTTCGTTTTCCGTAGGATGGATAGATGGTGAAATAGGATTGTTTCATAATTATAATAACATATCATTATATGAGTGATAATGATGTTATTACTTCATAATGAAACAACCTATGAAGAAGAAGAAGTGGAAGAAGAAATAAAGTTGAAAGAATCAGTAACATACATTACCTCTTCTTTGAAGCGCCTCTTTGAGATCTCCTTTTAGGGCACTAAAATTGGTCTTTGAGGAAGAACAGAACCTCTAGGATGTTTCTAGGGAAGTGGAGAAGTGAATTTTTCATGGTTTTTCCGAGATTGAAGGCTCAAAGTGGTGTGAGGAAGAGAGTAAGGAGGTGCCCTTTTATAAGGGAGGTGAGGGGCACCTTTGGAATAACTAAAACTATTATTTTATTATAAATCCAAATTCGGTTTTAAATAGCTCAAAATTGATTTATTTCGAAGCTAAGGTGTGTATGGGTATAAATAATCCCATCAAATAGAATTTATACAATTTTATGTTCCTATTTTAACCTTATCATTTATATTTACATTTAAGTTAGATAATTTTACTTTTAACGTGTCTTTTTGTGTTCTTACACTATAAGGTTAATAAACGTACTATAACAATAAAAACAAACCCCAAGTTTTTTATTATTAATATATATAACCTTATCTAAGTCATTTGGCCGAACCATATATTTTTAAGAATAAAATAACAATTTATAATATAATTTTTGTTTTAAAAACTATTTTATGCCAATTTTGACACTATTTAGTAATTGATTTTTGTGAAAATTATAACAAAATGATTAGTTCGAACAAAGTTAATTAAATCAATAATAACATGTCATATTAACTTATAAAATTAGTGTAATTCATAAAAAGTCTCAAATTACATATATTTGGATATTTAAAAAATCAATTATGTCAATATTTCATTAATAAGATAATTACTGCATCATCATTGTGTCATAGATAAATTAAATTATTTAATGTCTAAAAATTACAAATAAAATACCATTATGTAGGAATATTTTTTATCTTTCTAGTTAATATTTATAGTCGAATTTGTCTTATATATAACCTTATATTAAAAATTATTTACTTATTAAAAATTTGATTTTAACTATTTTAACCCTTCTTTAAATAAATTAATAATAAATGTCCTAATCTAATCCAAGTGGGCCTAAATGGTCATATTTTATTTCTAAGTTTGTTTTTGGTCTAATTACACTTATACAATAGAATTAGGACATGTGTTAGGGTAATAATAATATCATTGTTACCCTTAATTACCCTATTTACTTTTAACCGTGGTAAATAAAAGTAAAAAGTTACTATTGACCAAAAATTATTTTCATATCATTGAACCACATTTAAATACTGACATCAACCTTGTCTCTTGGATTTTTGAAATTCCACTCACAGAAGCGGTAAAATTAAGTTTTATGAAAAGTTCAGTTTTTTAACTACCACTTAGTGGTTTCACTATTAATCAAAAATTGAATGTTTTCAGAAAAATACCAAAAATTAGGCCTAAGCTATATTTTATATTATGAATTCAAAAATGATGTCTATTTTACCAAATTCAAAACATATCAGTTGCATTAATTAATTTAAAAATTAATTCCCGTCGTCAAAACAAATAGCGTGTTCTTAAGAGATAATAACTATCAAAAGATTGACAGTTGTTTATGTCTTGTTTAAATGTGAAATTACATCCAATAACCAACATTGTATTAAATCATACAAATATATTCTAAATATACTTTAAAACCAATCAAATTAATAATTTATCACTATTAATTATTTCGATTAAAAAGTTTGTTTTTAATTAAAATTTAGTACTTTTCACTATTCATCTGAAAATAAAAGTTATCCGAAAAGTACCAAAATTTCACCCTAATCTAATTTTGATATTCCGAATCCAAAAATGAATTCCATTTTGAAAATAAAATTTACAAAATTTCAAAAAGTTGTTATTAATTTTCATAACGGCTAGTTTTAATAATATTTTAATAGCATATCGTTGTTTAGTGAAACTCGGTATTGCGTACTACACATGCTATCGAGGAAGGTCGCGGTTGCGTGTAATGAAAGGCAAGTCAAGGATGCATGTTGTGCAAGATTCTTTTGGTGTAGTGTACACCACAAGACATTAATGAAATTAAAAAGAATATTTTTCATAAAATCTTGGGGTGTTACACTATATGCTTTTGAAACCCACTTCTTTTCATGGTTTATGATTTTATGAAATAATTATGAGACATATCTCATTTCCATAGGTATGTATATAATGAAATTATTATGATTCCAATTTCATTTCATGGTTTATAATATGATGATTGTTTGTAATCTTGTGGAACATGTATTATGTGACGTTTGAAAACTATATCTCCGTATAATAAAGTGGGTAATATGGAATGAATCATTTGTATAAATTTTATGTGTGGACCTAATTACATGTTCACAATGTTATGTATGAACTTGGTTGTATGTTTATATGTTTATCTATGAACCTAATTATATCTTCACAATGTTACGAGTGAACCTTATTTTGTGTTGTTAATGTTATTCGTAAACCTGATCACATGTTCAAAGTGTTATGCATGGACCTGGTTGCATGTCCAGAAGATTATGCGTAAACCTAATTACATGTTCAAAATGTTATTCATAAACCTGATTTCATGTTCACAACATTATGTGTGGACCTTGTTGCATGTACCTAAGTCTATTCAATGGTATGATTTCATGTCCTTAATTCAATGAGTGAACATATTTCTACTTATACATGTTCATGATGGGATACGTTGTTGTATATTTTATAATTCTATCTCATAATATTATGTTATTCCGTCATAACATATATTCCTAATTATTTTATGATTACTATCTTATGAACTGATAATCATTATGTCATGTTTCATGTTTTTGATCTTTGATATGCAAGGTATGATCATATAATGTTAAGTTCACGTTCTCATACAATTATGTTCATGTTATGCTTATGTATTTCATTTATTTACCCTTAATCACCATTTTATAACACCCCTTTCTTATGTTTCTTTCCCCCAAGTTATGAAGGAATTTTTTTAAGTAAAATTAATAAGGGTGATATATTTTTGGAAAATATTGTAGGTCATTCACTGAGTTTGAATATTTTTGTTCCATGATTCCATATCCACTAAACTAATATGGTCTATGGGTGTCTGTTTGAGAAATGTACAATGTATTCAGAAAATATTATGTAATTTATATTTATGTTAAGAATGAGTTGTCACAGTTGGAATCATAGTAAAGGTTTAGTCAACCTTTAAAAACTAGTAGGAGAAAACTTTAGTGAGATACCATGGGATATTTTTATGGATAGATCTAGGGGAGACTCTAAGGATAAGACTAAGGATGAGTTAATGTTTAGGAAAATTTCTTTGAATTATGGTAAAGTATAGAGTGAGTGGTTTCCAAAACTTATATCCATGTATGAATAATACAAGTGAATTTGGATCTAGAATAAATATTCCAAGGGGTTACAACTCTGACATGGTATATCTAGCCTAACATGAGTGTAACTTGGTACATGACAATGGGACCTACTAAAAACCTGGCTGGACACTCCCGGGGGATATGTATAGTGAATTTACAGACTCATTAAAGAATATCATGTTGTATTTAAATAAAATATGACTATGAATAAACTAGTATGATCATATGGTTTCATATATTAATGAACATTTATCATTATTCAGACATCCTATGAGTAATTTTTTTTTGATTATGTGGTTTTCAGCTATGATCAGTTTTTCTTACCCTATTATTACTAATTTAAATCAATAGTGGGAGTTAGAATGAACTGGGTTATAATTGAATATTTCATATTTGTAAAGTATGGGTGGGATAAAAAATGTTTGGAAATATAATGAAGTAAATTCGGAAGACCCCTGAGTATTGGTTATACTATTAAAGATAAAGGGACCACAAACAACATGTGAAAAGTATGTGATGTTCATCTATTATTTTTAACATTTAACATAAGAAGAATAATTAGATTAAAGTTGAGGAACTTTAATATACGATTCATATTTCATATTATCAGACAATGGGTATTGAATAATAATATAATAAACCATTAGTAACGGTTTAAGAATAATGTGGGATTCATAATTTATTTGTGTTTTGGTATTCAAATTTAAAGTAATATAAATCATGAAATATATAAGTATTTTAAATATAAGTTTTAATTAATGATTGAAAAATATATTCTTAATGGCGATGAAGACATAGAAATATAATTTAATGGAATGTTGATATTTTTATTAAGGGAAGGTAACCATTTATGTGTTCAAGATTTAGATGAAATTGTGTTTTACTTGGATAATTTGATGACTGATTTGGATAAAGTAAATTGGATAATATCAATGAACGTAAAAATGATTAAGGACTTGATGAATAAGTTTTTAAGTTATCATAAATGAAATTTAAAATTTATTTAATTTCTGTAATATATCCATTAATATTTGTAACAATCATGAATACATGTTTTCTAAAAGGATTTATTGTAATTCGGGTTATTACCATGTTTCAAGATATTATACAACGAAGGTATTCACCTGTTTGGAATGTGACACCCAAAAGACACTTTATGATATATGGGGGGGTGCAAATTTTAATATTATTTAGTGATATATTTCTATTTTTTTTATTTTCATCTTATATAAGAATTAAAAGGATAACCAACTATACGATGGTTAAATTAAACATCAGACGAGGTTTTAGATATTATCATTTAATCTGACCATATGAGTTTTTGTTCATGTTGGATAACATGTTCTATCCATTTAGAGTTATGATAACAAAAAAATGGATGTATTTTTCATTCTATTTATGGATCTCATTATCTTATAGTACTTCAGAAATGAAAAATTCACCATTATTGATTTGGAGTAAGGTTTGAGGTGGAAATTGGTCAAGGAACAACCCAATAGTGAGATCATTGTGAAACTAAGTCATTATACCTTATTGTGAATGTTTTTCAATAGTTGGAAAATGATCTTGAAACCATAAGTGTTATCCAAGTTCATTCATTTTAGACAAATCAAATGGACCTTTAGATCATCTTCTATTTATAGTTTTGTGATCACCCACTTCTGCTAATCAATGATTTCTATAACTGTAAATTAGAACGTGGTAGTTAGGTTTTTCTTCCATGTCTATGTTTTCATGTCCCACCTATGTTTTATTATGTTGGAAACTAGTTAAGATTTACTTTGGATGATAGTTATAGTTCCAACATTCCTTTTCTAAAGGAAGTTTTATTATTCATTTTTTCCATGTTGGGTTTTATGAATGGATTATTCATGTACTAAACGGTAGATAACCTAGATTAATTTTCTAGGTTAAATTTATTTGAATATGTGTATAATTTAAAACCCTGATATTTTGTGAAGTATTTTATTATTTAATGTAATATTTTTGATATTTTTCATTTCATAAATCACTAATTTTTTTATATTAAATCACTAATTCTGTCTTGAATTATATACATCACCATGTCAATCATGAACTACAAGCACCATAAATTTTATCTTTCCTTACTTGGAACACTATGTTTATCTTACTTTACATGCATAAATGACTTTCCTTGATGGCTTGTTTAACAAGTAAGTCCAATTTTTATAGAACAATAATATATTACTAAAAGTATTATTATTTAATGTAATAAGATATAAATTAGATGTTATGCTTGTGGTTATTAATAGGATTAACTAAATTATTATAATACATGGTTGAATTATATAGTTTCAAATTAATTAGAAATAAATAATAAAACCAATTTAATATAATTGGAATGTTTTTATAAAAACTAATTTTATACTCATGAAGGAATTTTGTCATAAAAAATTAAATTAATTAATATATTTGAATGATATTAATGAATATATAGATTTAATATATTCAAAAAAATATTTTTATATTCATCGGATATATTTTATAGGCATATGATAGGAATAACCCCAATATTATACATAAAAACCTATAGTTTTATAAAAGTAGTTTTACTTTATTTTAATCGAGAATCTATTTTAAATCTAAATTTTATAACATATATAAATTTGATATGTGAAAATAAACTTCATTTTTGTAATATACACTTCAAAATTAGGTTACGGTTATTTTTTTGTATTTTTCTATGAAGATTTATTTTTTAATGAATAATGATTTTTGTAAATGTTAATTCTAAAATGATTTTTCATATAATTTATTCAAAATTTTAAATTATGTTTTTTTTTGTCTTAAAATTAAATTAGATCAAATATATATATAAATTAATATAATTTAGGTCATTAGAATCAATTTTACTTTGAAATTTGATATAAAAACTTACCAAACTTTTGAACATTTTTATATTAAAGAACCTCTTTGTCATTCGCTCGGCGTGATTAAATTTAAATTAATTTCTTTAAATTAAATTATTGAATTTGGAGAAATGGATTCAATATTTTTAATCATGATAATTAATAATATATAATAAGGTCCACTTAATTTTTTAAAAAAATATTTTTGAAATTAATTAAAATTGTCATAATTATTAAGAGAAAAATTAGCTTAATAAAGGAATAAACCAAAAAATGTAAAGACCAAAATGACCTAGAAAATTGTAAAAAAGACATTTTATGGTCATATTTCTACCTTATACTCCTTTTTCTCGAATTTTTTCTATTATTGGAGCCACATGTCATATGAAAAATGCTGGTGGAATTCCATTTCCCAGATTTTACATGAATGCCACTCCTTCTCCACTATAAAATGGTACTCACCCTTACCACTTCCTTACACATCTTATGAAATTTTATATCGAACAATATCATCCCAAATAGGTCCTAAAAAATAATTTATTCAACCTATATTTATCAATTTGGGAACAAATCCATCCAAGGAAGCCCTTTGGTGCCAACCAAAAGGAGTTATCTTAATTATAGGCAACATCACCCCTCAAGGTATTATATTTTATTTTCATTCTCCACCACCTAAAATATTATTCTTACATTATTATATAATAAAACAATATCCTAAATATACATATATATCTGTATTATTAGGTTTTTACATACACTTACTCACATTCCTATCTAATGGGTAACGAACTTACCTTTCTTGCAAATGGTTAACTACCACCTCATGAAACGAAGTTGTTCATTTTTTCATTTACCACCATTCCTGGTTTAGAATTATGATTGATATGATGTATATATATGATATATATGTGATATTTATAATTTTTTTATTATTTTTTATTTTTTATTTAGAACATACCTTTATACTTTCTATTTTGTGTAACTATGATAACCACATTTGTGGAAGTGTGGACTAGCACGTCCTCAAAGCGATGTGATTCTTTCACACTTTTCATGGAATGTATCATGTATGTGTTACATAGAAGTATATAATATATATTATACAATAATTTTAATATAATGATATTATATATTTGTGTCATTAACATTCTTTCATTAAACATGATATTAAAACAGAAACAACATTCATGCGTATATACGGCCAACTGTGTCCATGAATGGTGTATTTTATTTAATATTTATATATTATTATGAATAAATTTATACTATATATATATGATATTTATATAATGTTATAAATTTTTCAAATAAATTAATCATGATCTAAGTAAGATAATCAATAATAATAAGTCAAAACATATACGAAAAATAAAGAAGATATTACCTGGAACATAATATTAACATGGAGTTGTTAATAAATGTGTAATATAAAGTAATAAAAAAATAATATATGGTATTAGATATCATAATATGGGTTTTTTAGATATTTATTACAAACTGATATTCATTAGGCATGATGTTTTAACTTGTACGAAGAATGTCAAGACTTAAGGTATGGGAGTTTCATCTCACTTTTTATTTCCATGAGATACATGCCTTATTCATTACTCATTTATTTTGTGTGGTATGTATACTTACCATAGATATATTCTATGATTAATATACATAAATTTATGGTTATTTACATATAATTTTTATGATGTATCTTTTATGGGTGTTATGTTTCAAATGTTTAAAAATATTTAATGTAATTTTGCCTCAATTTGCTTTCTTTGAGACACATGAAATGCTATTCACCTATATTTTTCAATGAGATGAATATTCCTACATTTAAAATGTTATATATAGAATCTAATTATTTTAATGATAGGATAAAATTATTGTAAATTTATTCTTTCCATTATTATGATTTAATTTTAACAAAGAGTTAGTGGTTTATAGATTAAATCTCGTCCTTTATTGAGATTGTTTGTGATTATGCTTCCATTGATGAAGAATTATGATTCATATCAAAAGAACATTCTTGAAATTTAGTATCCGCTAGATATTTATGTTATATTAATGTAATAGTACCATTTTTACACTCTTTGGTACTTAAGATAATCTATTAAATGTTTTTATAAACATATGACTTTATATCTCTTTTCGGTTGAAAATATTTGTTCTTTCATAACCACGTTTTATAAAAATGTTTTCAATTTTTTTAAAATTATCCTGTGATTTTTATAGAAAAATATTAACCATGTGTTAACATTTTAAAAAAATGTTTTTAAAAGCAATGTTCTTTTCATTTTCCGATGAAGATACTTTTATGAAATTTTAAGGTGCAAAAGGAATGTTCAGAAATCACGAGCTACACACTATTATGACTGTCATTTCCTTATTGATTCATTTGGAGGTTTTCCGTTATAATTTTTTTAAAATAAAATAATTTTCTAATATTGTTTAATTTTTTTATTTTAAAATAGGATTCATAGAAAATGTGTTCTAAAAAATTATTTTATGTTAAAAAATTTATTTAAATGGTTTTCAAATCTTACTTTGTAAGTATTAAAAAAAATTCATTGAAAAAGATTTTAACTATATCAAATATTATTTTATATTTTTTCATATTATTTTCATGGAAATATTTTTTCAAAATTTTTTCAAGATTATTTTTCTCATTTTCAAGGAAAGTGATTTTCAAAACGTTTTCAAGCTTATTTTATATGTTTTAAACAAAAAAAAATTAAAACAATTTCCAAATTCTTTTATAATTTTTCAGGGAAAACTATTTTAAAAAATATATTAAGCATATATTATATGTTTTCAAGGAAAAAACTTTTGAAAATATTTTGAAGCCTTATTTCTATATTTTTAATACATTTTAAAATAAAATGGTTTTATAAAGGGTTTATGTTTCAAAAATACTTTTCAAATAAGAAAGTATATTATCCTTAGTAAATGTTTTTAAAATATATTTCCAAATTATTTTCCATCTAAAATGAAATCCATTGATGTTATTTATTACCTTCAGGGAAATGTTACAAAGGATCCATTCATATTCTTTCTTGAATGGTTTTTTTTGATGTAATGATGATTATTACACTCTTTTCTCTTCCACTTGTTATATTATTTTGTAACCCGATTCCTTTCATAGGTTAGGATTTAAGGAAATGATTATTAAAAAAAAATATTTTCCATTGGTAAAGATATTATGAAATGATTATCATACACATTTCATTTCATGGTTTGTGATATGATTATTGTTTATAATTTTGTAGAACATGTATTATGTGATAGGTGGGACCAATATCTGCCTATATTGCATTGGGTAACAATGGATGAGTCATGGGTATAAATTTTACGTGTAAACCTGATTAAATGTTCACAATGTTATTTATGGACCTGGATCTATGTCTATATGATTATGAGGGAACTTGATTACCCGTTCAAAATGTTAAGAGTGAACCTTATTATGTGTTAATAAATTTATTCATGAACCTGATCAAATGTTCAAAATGTTATGCATGGATCTCGTAGCATGTCTATAAGATTATGCGGGAAACAAATTTCATGTTTATAATATTATGCATGAACCTAATTTCATTTTCACAACATTATGCATGGAACAATTTGCATACCCATAAGTCTATGAGTGGGTGTGATTTCATGTCCTTAACTCCATTATTGAACTTTTTTCTACTTATAATCATTCATGATTTTATACGTTGATGTTTATTCCACAATTCCATTTCATTTAAATAGTTTATGATTTCATGGATTCTATTCCTGATTATATTATGATTCATGTCTAATGAAAAAGTAATCCTTATGCTGTGTTTCATTTTTATGATCTTTGATATGAAGGGTATGATCTTCAAATGATACGATCATTTTATCATATCCTTATGTTCATTTTATTTTATTTATTTCCATTATTTACCATTATAATGCATTCAAACTCAACCCTTTCTTTCGTTTCCTTTACCTAGTTTATGAGGAAAGGTTTTAAAGTGTAATTACTAAGTGGGTGTGATGAATCATTCATTTTCACATATTATATACTGTATTTCAATGTTCTAAATCCCACCAAAGTGTTTTTATGGTAAATTATCACATTTTTATGTTTTAGTGGTATTTTGAGATCAAATGCAATAATGGCTTAATTTTGGTGTTTAACTATTTTACTTGTCTTCATTATTTCGGCGATATCATTTTCTACACAGACCCAAATTGTGGAATTCCTTTTTTTATCTTTAATTACATCATTGGAAAAATTTAATCCTTCTGGAGGCCCAGCTAAATCAATCATTTGGAGGCCGAAAGTTAGCTCACAAATCGGACCTCGTAAACTCTGCACAGATTTGGAATTATTTAAAGATGAGCTTTTATCTCGTAGTATACTAGTCCTATGGAGAATAAATTCAACAAGAATCTAGAGGAGGAATTAATGAACATCTTTCATTCAGTAGTCCATGTCTGAATCAGAATATTTTACGGACTTAATGGAATTGGAAGTCGGAGTTGTGAATGATGAAGAGTCACTTTGGCATATTAAATATGCCCCACTAAAACTTCAATAACGCATTCATACGTGGAAAAATTAAGCTGATATTTTGTGGAGGCACGCGGGAGATGAAAAGGAACACGTTTCAAGAAGGAACCATTTACTAATTAGGTCAATTAACGGGTCTAAAAGTCAATTCAATCCGGAGGATAGAATTTGAGTGAGATTCCTTCAACCCATTTTCACTATAAATTTATTTCTCTACTCCCTTTTACAAGGATATCCATTTCATGGGGGTTGGAACAAAGGAGTGAGATTTTATGGAGGAGATATGCTGGAGAATAGGAGTTCAATTGATGATAATCAAGACATGAAGAGCTAAACTCCATGTGGTGGTGGGCAGTGGAGATCCAATGATTCTTCCCTTTTGAGTTTGGAACTTCAATGTATTAAAATTATGTTATTCTGGAATTGATTTTCATGAATGGTGAAGGTATCTTTTATTTTATGAATTCACATTCTTCTATATTGTTCTATACTGTTTATCATCTTATGAATTTAAAATAATTTTCTCGTTGTTTAAACTTCTTTGGGCGAGGTCTCCCCATTGAGCACAATAAGTTCAATTAGTTTTGATTGCCCGAATGTCTTTGGGAAATTGAATCACATTATAAAGAGGATAAAGACCCATATTTGAGGTCTTCATAAAATGTCTAGTCAATATGGGTGTTCACATGGAGATAATTGATTGATTATTGAAAAATATGATCTGATAATTCAATTAAACAATGATAGAGGGAGTATATGAGGATCGTTGTTTCTCCAACACTGCCTTCTTTTGTTGGTTTTTTTCAATCCAGATTGCTTCTGATTTCCAATTACTAATTTATATTTATAGTTAAATTCTGATTTTATATTATTTAAAATTTTTTATATTATTTAAAATCCCCATTCCTAATTCTGACATTAACAAAAACAAATTAACAAAGTGAAAGTTTGATAATATAGCCTGCAACCTCCTCATGAGGCAACCCCATGGTCACCACTGTGCTACATTTTAAGGGGAAATTATTTACTAGAGTTTCACTACAAAAACCTCAGCATCAATTGGCACCGTTTCTAGGGAGGTTTTATAAGTAATTTTTATTTGTTTTTACATTTTTTAGGCTTTTTAACCACTAATTTGTTATTTTAAAAAAACCAAAAAATGGATTTTTACAGTGACTACTCCTATATTTGGCCGGATTATCAAAAATATAAGGAGCTTGGTCATGCTGCTTTTTTAAAATTTCAACATGATACTCTTGAAATGCAACAAAATAATTTTGTGATTAAACAAAATATTAAAGAATTAATCAGACAAATTGGAATTCTTTCCAATGAATTAAAAGAATTGAAAGAAATAAAAGCTCAAAAAGATACTAAAGAAATAGAAAATGACATCCCACCAATTTTTGATATTGATGAACCTTGTGTAGATGTGTTGAAAACTGATTTTAAATCATCTTTTTCACATTTTAATGATGAAATTTTTAGTGATTCACCAACAGATGTGTCATTTGGAAATCAAAGCACTTTTGAAAACAAATGGGACGAATTTGTTGAAAATGAAATTTCATTTTAAGACACTATTTTTGAATTTGATAATTTAGAAACACTTTATGAATATTTGGATAAAAAGGAAGAGAAACTTGAGACATTACATTTTGAAGAGAATATGGAAGAACTAGAGCTGCTTCCAAGTTTCAGTTCCACTATTCCTGACTCACAGAAAAAGCTGGAACCTGATAATCCATAGGGAGATGTCTCAAATTTTAATCCTTACATTCTTGACAATTTGATAATAATTGCCTATGTGATTCTCCCTATGTAGATTTAGTTCATGTTTCTTTTGAGTGGACTGATTTGTCAAATGATAAGGATATCAAGGATGAAATTGAGGATAGGATGATGTACCCGTTTCAACAACCAGTGGAGGCCTTTTGTGAGGATAATAGATTGGGAGGTTTATTTTACGTTTTGTTCCCACTTACACTATATCATCAAAACATACAAGTCAAGGAGGGGAAGCTGAATAAATCTGTTTTTGGGAGCTTCTGCAAGATGTGTGAGATGAAGAATATTGGAGAAATTACATTTTGGTGGTTTCTGATCAAGAAACCTCATCCACCATCAGATTGGGGTTAAACCGCTGCAACTGCCTACCTAGGGCAGTAAAAACCTAGCACCCACTTGGGGGGTCAAACCAAGCATTATCCTCTTTCTTTTACATTCCTCTTTCTTTTCTATTACTATTTTTTTATTTATTATTCTCATGTTTTATTTATTTCATGCATTTTAGGTCAAGTGGCAGTATCTAGGAGCATAACTCAAGGCTACCACTAAAAAATAAAGTCAGGTTATATCTTTCTTTCCCTTTATTTTTCTTCCTTTATGTTGATTTTTGTTGAGCTGCAAAGAAGGGTAGTGAAATCTAGGTGTGGGGGAGTGTCAACATACTTAGATATTTTATGTGTTGTCTTTTTATTTTTCTTACTATTTTTCGTATTATTGAGCTTTAATGAATATTCTGATTATTTTTCAAACTTCAGTTTATTTTGAGGATGTTGATATGATTTTTGATAAAATGGATTTTAAAGGATTGTTGATGTGAAAACTTTTTCCATGAAATGGATTTTCAATCATTTTTATGAGTTTGACCCATTTTTGAAATCCATGCCCATGAAGCACTGACTCAATATATTTTCCCTATTATGTGAGGTATTCTGAAACACTTTGAAATATTCTTTATAATACCCATACTTTCTTGAGAGAAGCTTGGATTTTGTGTGAGAACAATAACTTGTGATTTTTCTCTTTCTAAGCTTCGGATTTCATGGAATGTTTTTGATATGATTGAGGTGTTTGTTTAGATAGCCATATTTTATCATTGGACCTACCTTCACATCTATCCTTAGTTATCCCTTAAATTCCATGCATTGACTTATATGATTGAGCCACATTACAAGATGGATTCTCCATACCTACCAGAAATCTTGGTATTTTTGCATGGATAATTCAAGTTTGAGTGTGGGGGAAGGACCTTTCGTGTGAATTATTTGGATGTGATTCATTTATGGGTGATGTGAGGTTTGTGACATCATTTTGGGCGGTGGATGATAAATATTAAATTTGGCATGGGTAACTCTTTCATTGTGCTTTATTGTTTCATCTGGTTATCCTTCAAAAAAAAGAAATGAAAAAAATAGGGATGAGCTTGAATTTATCATTTAAATTACTTTTATGACTCATGTACCTATCTAAATTCATGGGAATGATGGTCATTAATTCATTGTATTCAATTTTCAGCTCATTCTCCATGAAAAAAATCAAAAAACAAAAAAAAGTTGTGCCTTTCTGGAGCTTTACAAAAAATGAAAAAAATGAAAAAAAGGGAGAACATGGATGCAATCATTCATTGGATTCATTTCCTGGATAAAGTACCATGTCATAAAATAAGAGGTGGTGTTTTGTATCACATTATTAAGGGGATTGAGTAAGTTTCATCCTTTTTTTCACTTGATTAATCATGCATTGTGCTTAAGAGTCTAACCACCTCTTTCTAACCTTAATTTTTCAATCATCTTCCCACCAACCCTAAGCCATAAAATTCACCAGGAAAAATTCCTCATGATTGAATTTATTTTAATGTTCTGCACTGCAGAGAGATGATAATTGTCACATGTCTATGGTGATACATGCACTTTCCAAGTATGAGTGTAACTCATGATTTAATTTCCCTTGAGTGAAGAGTGACACAAATTTCAAGGTGAGGTAGGTTGTGATTGGGCCATGTATGGATTTCTGAGGTTGAACAAATTTAAATGTGAGGAATGAAAATGATTGGTAATTGTTTCTCATAGATTATACATGATGGAATTTAATTATGGAAGATATCATTAATGTTTTACCATTTTTGATTTTTGTGTGAATTTTGATTCGAATATATGATGGTTGCTCGGTAGTGCAATGATTAAGTGTGGGGGACTGATGAAGCTTAAATTATCACATATTATATACTTTATTTCAATGTTATTAATCCCACCAATGTGTTATTTAATGAGAAATTGTCACATTTTTATGTTTTAGTGGTATTTTGAGCTCAAATCCAATAATGGCTTAATTTTGGTGTTTAACTGTTTTATTTGTCTACATTATTTCGGCCATATCGTTTTCTAAACAAGACCAAATTGATAAATTCATTTTTCTAGATTTACTTACATCATTGGACGTATTTAATCCTTCTAGAGGCCCAGCTAAATCAATCATTTGGAGTCCCAAAGTTAGCTCACAAATTGGTCCTCGTAAACTATACACAGATTTGTAATGTTTTAAATATGAGATTGTATATAGAATTATACCTTTCCATTGGAGATTAAATTCAACAAAGAGATGTAGGAGGAAAAAAGGAACATCTTTAATTAAGTATTCAACACCTTAATTTCCAGTTTTCAAGGACTTAATGTCATTGGAAGTCAAAGTTGTGGAAGATGAGGAGAAACTTTGGCAGATTAAATGTTCCGGACTAAAACTTCAATAACTCATTCATAAGTGGACCAATTAGGATAATATTTTTTGGAGGAACTATGGAGAAGAAAATGAACACGTTTCAAGAAAAGACCATTAACCAATTCGGTCAATTAATGAAACTAAAAGTCGATGCAATACAGAGGATAAAATTTGAGCGAGATTCCTTCAACCCATTTTCACTATAAATATGTGTCTCTTCTCCCTTTCATAGGGATAGCCATTTAAAGGGGGTTGGACCAAGGGAGTGATATTTTCTGGAAGAGATATGCTGGAGAATAGTATTTCAATTAATCATAGTCAACACATGAAGGTCTAAACTCCATGTGGTGGTCGGCAATGAAGATCCAAAGATTTTTCCCTTTTGAGTTTGGAACTTCAATGTATTCAAATTATATTTTTTATGAATTGATTTTCATGAATGGTGAAGGTATCATTAATTTCATGAATTCACATTCTTCTATATTGTTTTAGGCTTTTTTTTCATCTTATCTATGTAAAATAATTGTCTTGTTATTTAAACATCTTTGGGTGAGGTCTCCCCATTGAGCACAACAGGTTCAATTAGTTTTGATTTCTCGAAGGTCTTTTGGAAATTGAATCACATTTGTAATAGGATAAACACCCATATTTGAGGTCTAGATTTGGTGTCTAGTCAATATGAGTGTTCACATGGAGATATTTAAGTGATCATTGAGAAATATAATCTGATAATTCAATTAAACATGGATACAGGGAGTATTTGAGGATCGATGATTGTCCACCACTGCCTTCTTTTGTTTGTTTTCTTCAGTCTAGTTTTCTTCTGATTTCAAATAATTGACATATATTTATAGTTTAATTATTATTTTATATTATTTAAAATTGTTTATATAATTTAAAATCCCTATTTCTATTTATGACATTAACAAAAACAAATAAACAAAGTGACAATTTGATAACTTAGCCGGCAACCTCCTCGTGAGACAACCCCATGGTCACCACTATGCTACATTTTAAGAGGAAATTATTGACTAGAGTTTCATGACAAAAACCTCAGAGTCAGGGAGATATTTATGAGAAACATTGAATAAATTTCATTGAGTTAGAATATTTTTGTTTCATGTTTCCAAATGCACTAAACTAATACGGTATTTAGGAAACTTTTTGAGTAATATACTACACATTCTGAAAATATGATGTTTTTTCTATGTACAATAAGACTGGGTTGTTATATTACCTCCCTTTACAAAGATCACATAGACTTTACAAATAATCCAAAATTCACGAAGCTCAAATATCCTTCACGAATATCAAAAACATTATGTCATCTTGTTAGCGCCATTATGAACTTCAATACTTTAACAATACTCACAATTTTGTTTCAATATTTATAGCCTTTAAAAACTTCCTTTATTCATGTCATTTTCTCTTATAACAACCTTTACAAATAACCTTCATGAATATATAGCCTCAGAATATTAATGAAGTATTTTTATTCATTTATAAATGGGGTTTATGCCTATTTATTGGCATTGCATCCCATTCTAGAGGCTTACATATACATCATGACCTTTTAATGAAGATTTCAAATGTCATTCATGATGATCACAATTTTCACGAATTACTAGGGAAAATTCCGGTTTGCGATCCAACTAAGAGTTATGGAGATGACTATCAACTGTTACTTCATTAACAATTAGCCATTGTCTTGGATCATTGTTAAATACTATACAATTAATCATGTTAGTACTTCATAATTGACCATAGAAACAAAAAATTTCAACAAACCCAATCAACTCAAAAACACTATAATGTCACCTTCATATATTTTTTTCCAAACATAATATATCGTGTTATTGATATAGTCAATGTGGTTAATGTTTAAAGTGGAAAATTATTAAAATAAAAGAAAATTAAAATAATATAACTAATACATGTCAATATTTTATTTTACGAGTGGATTTAAATAATTAAATATCCTATAATAAAAAAAACATCCAATCACATTCCTCTTTTAATTGATAATGAGTTTTATATCACTTCAATGATAATATTTTGTAAAAAGGTCCCACTCCTCTAACATATATTAGGAACCCATAACTTCACTGCACACATTGACAACTTCATCTGGAAAAATATCCAATAAATTAGTTAAAATAATGTTAACGATGTCCTAGATGTTATTGTATTTTCAAAATACCTTTATATGTGGGGTTATGGTGGTTATTAAATGAGGATATGAAAGGAATATTTATCAATTTTGACCATGTTCATTCATGTTAAATTAATAATGATCCTTCTAAAAATATTCTATAAACATATTGAAAACATTTAATCAATATCATATTATAGAAAACATTTATTATGTAAATGGGAAAACATTTCTCTGACAACATTCTCTCTATTTAAAAATTAAAAAATTGTTCAAGTGCATGTGTGATCTACTACCAACATTGATGAAATATTTTCTTTCTCATTACCACATTGCATGAATAATTATAAAGTTGTATTAAATGAAATATTAGGATATTTATAACTCAATTATCAATATATAATGGTATTTTTATTATTTCTCTACCAACAATAAAAAATAACAATGTCACTCATGTTGATGTGAGAGCTTCAATCTCCATGGTTGAAAAAACATCAATTTTCAACATCACCTATGTGAAGACCCAGAACCCCCTTGGTCCCTTCCTTTGCCAAAAATCCGGTTTCCTTGCGGGGTACCGATCGGTGAGACCGATCGGTGACACCGATCGGCGAGACCGATCGGTGAGACCGATCGGTGAGACCGATCGGTGAGACCGATCGGTGAGACCGATCGGCGAGACCGATCGGTGACACCGATCGGTGAGACCGATCGGCGAGACCGATCGGTGACACCGATCGGTGAGACCGGCCCTGCCAAAAATCCGGTGAGACCCAGAACCCCCTTGGTCCCTTCCTTTGCCAAAAATCCGGTTTCCTTGCGGGGTACCGATCGGTGAGACCGATCGGTGAGACCGATCGGTGAGACCGATCGGTGAGACCGATCGGCGAGACAGATCGGTGAGACCGATCGGTGAGACCGATCGGTGAGACCGATCGGCGAGACCGATCGGTGAGACCGATCGGGGAGACCGATCGGTGAGACCGATCGGTGACACCGATCGGTGAGACCGATCGGTGAGACCGATCGGTGAGACCGATCGGTGAGACCGATCGGTGAGACCGATCGGCGAGACCGATCGGTGACACCGATCGGTGAGACCGGCCCTGCCAAGTTGTTCCAGTAATGTTCCTTTTTCGCAAATAGGGTTTTAAACCCTATTCTTCCTTGCTAAAAATATCTTGGAAATCCGAAACGCGCGCAAAGGTCTTAATTAAATGCTTCATTAATTCATGGGTCAGTTAAAACCACCCAGCGCCATTAATGATGAGTCAAGCCACGTGGTCAACCCACGACTCCCTCGTCTTCCGTGGTTTTGTGTTTTCATCTCAACCGTCCCCAGCCCTTATAATTAAGGGTTAGGCCGTGGTTTTCCCCCTTCTTCGATCGTGACTCTTCTGGTGCATCGGGACCGCCGCGTCGTTATCCGTAAAGTTCCGCGCCCCCGGCCTAAACGTCGATCATCCATCAACAAGTAGGGAATTTCTCTCGTCTCTCACTTTTGTGTATCATGCGGGGTGGGCGTTACTTTTGTTCCTATCAAATTGGTTGAACCAAACCCTAATGAAGATACTAAACGAAGTTCTAAAGAAAGAAGGGGAAGGGGTTGTGATCGTTGTTTATGCTTTATCTTGTGATCATCCCTTTTGTTGTACTGGTCTATGTTTTCTGAAAATTGAGGCCGTTGGTGGTCGTGTGTGTGCACTTGAATCCCCTCGTGATGTTTTAAATGGGTTGCTGAAATTGTGAACTCCTGCTGTGAAATTGGTTAATCACGTATACCCGGCTGAATAATTTGAAAGCACCAGGATCAACCCTTCTGTGATAACTAACGGATAGAACACATGGAATTTTGAAATCTTGGAGTGTGTTAAGTCGTTTAAATCTGAAAATCCCTGACTCGTGTTGGTAGTGGTTGTTGGTTGTTTTCCCTTCGGGCCGTTTTCTGGAAATGTGGGAGGGGATGGGATCCCCCGTTCTTTTTATACTCTCGTCGGCTGTGTGAATTTGGGGGATGGGATCTCCTGTTGGCATGGTTTCAGTGGTTGTGGGTTTTTATCACAAACTGGGGAGAGATCCTCTGTTGGCAGAACCGGGTGTGGGTGTTTTGGTTGATCTATGCTTGACGTTTTCCTTGGTTATGCTTATGGTAGTTGCCCAGTAGTGCTTAAAATTAATTGAACAATTGACTGAACGTGAAACAAGAATGGGACAAATGGTTTTGTGGGCAAGGGTCGCGAATTGTGACTCGGGCGTTGTGGTATTGTGTCCTGTAGGTTGGCTAGGAAAACCTAAGTTTTGGGTGAGTGTTTGTTACCTATATCTATACTTGTAGCTTTGTGTTTCTTATTCGCGCCCCACCCAAGTTGAGCACTTAGTGCCGAACACCCCCATTTATGGGGGAAGGGTGTTTTTCCCAACACTATACTTAGTGGCTGGTTATTAGCTCCTTTTCTGCTCCCTTTCCCGGATAGCCCAAGTACCTTCGGGCAGGCTGTGATGGCCTGAAGTCCATTATTAGCCCAAGAACCATCGGGCAGGGTGTTGTGGTGGTTGGCCAGGTGTGTGCGGCAGGTGGTATCCCAAGTGTCTTCGGGATGAGGCCCAGGTGTTTTTCGGGCGTGGTAGTGGATTCTTTAGCCCAGGTGTCTTCGGGCGTAGCGGTGGTTGTTCTGGCCTAGGTGTTTGCAGGCATGGTTACTTGTGACAGTTGAGGCCCAGGTGTGTGCGGGCGGGATTTGGCAGTGGGACTGCGTGTGGTTGTGGCCCAGGTGTGTGCGGGCGGGTGTGGCAGTGGGACTGCGGTGAGAATGGCGGGATTGGTCTGATGCGTAGGATGTCTCAATAACCAGTGGGAAAGTGGCGCGGGGTACCCAAACATCGATGTGCTCTTATATATATATTACTTGACTTGCGTTATTTGGGGAGCGAACCTTGGTGAGGCTTGGGATGGATAGTTGCCTTGTTAGGTGTTTGGTTTACTCTTTCTCACGGGACTTTAGTACGTTCCCCCACTTGTGCACGAGAGTCTTGGTTTTCCCTACTGAGTGTACTTGTATGCTCACCCTACGTTTACTTTCAGGTTTCCAGGAGGACTACCAGGGCTGCGCGGGACCCTATTAGTCGGACAGTTGGAGTTGTCGCTGTTGTCGTACCTTTGTTTTCTTTTGGTATTGTACTTGAGAGCTTCTTTTTCTTTTGTACTTGTACTTTGTTGTAAACTGTTTAAACATACATGTGGGAATGGTTTACTTTTGGCTTTACTTTTCTTTCTATCTTGGTGTTGTTGGGTTTTCTCCTCCTTATCTTTCGATCCTATAAAATAAAAAGGGTAATGCCTTCCATTTGTGAGAACTTCCTATACCCTTGGTGCTAGTCGCCACTCCGGGACCTATTGAAGGCGGGTTTCGGGGGTCATTATCTCTCCTTCAACTCGAAGAAGGAAGGGCCTGGCAACCTGCTGACCCTTCCCTCCTTTTGGTGAAGGCGGGTCGTGACAACCTACATGATTTGTAATAAAATATTACTTATGATAATATATATATATATGTGACATTTTTATAATTGTAGGGATGATCAAACTATGACTATGGTTTAAGGACCAAAACATAAAAAGAGAAACATTCCTGGAAGATAAAACAGTTAACTAAAAAATATATATATTTAACTATTATTTATGAATTAATTTGTATGATGTATGTACATGATATTGGTATATAGTTATATAAATTTAAATATGGCTCCAATATTAATATATGATAATACTGAATTTATTATACAATATATTATATTGTGTTTAATCATGCGTAGGATAAAGGTATAGTTTTATGTTTTTATCTTAAAATTTACATGGACTGTTCATGTCTAATTTTATTATGTGGGAATTATATGACATTAATCAATAGAAAAAATATAATTTTCTCTCATTTCGTGAAACATGTTGGCTTTATGTATTCATATCCTTTTAATCAAATTTTGTTTATGAAGAAATTGTAGATAATTCTTGTAAAACAACACTAATAAATATATTTTTAGGCTAAGATACTATTTATTAGATATCCAAATTCATTATATTATTTCAATAATTTTCTTAAATTTATAATAATGGTTGCTTATATTCATTTTAGGAAGTCATATAATTTCATAAATTTTTGTAAAGGCCCATTTTCAATTTATTTTTATGGTTCCCTATTATATTTTTATTTGGGAACTTTTAAAATTAATGGTTTTTATTGATTACCTCTTGATTAACAATTTAATTTTCCATAATTTTTTTATTATCCATTAAACATTCCATGTTTCAATTTTTTTCAATCAAAATACTATTTTCATCATCATTTATATTTTAAATTTTTAATGGTTACTAAATTAAAATATTCATTATTTTGAATAAATTTATAATTCATTTATAATAATATTTTTATTCTATCTAACCACCCATTAATGATATTTATACATCATTGGTGGTATTATTTAATGAAAATGTAAAACCCCACTCATTTTTAAAATGTTAATTTCAAAGTGATTTTTTAAACTATATTAGGGTTTGTTTTTAAAAATGAGACTCATTTTTGAATTATATGACTTATATCCAATTAAAGTAATGCTATTAGATATGGGATGTGGGACCTGATGTACAATCTATTATTTGGTTGTTGTTGTATTTTGGAGGTTGCATCCCTCTATGCATGTTTTAGTATGAAAACTATAGAATATCCTGAGTAGTACCCTTTGTGTTGGGTAATATTCAGATCCAGTTATATGTTATAACGTTTTAATGCATGGTATACTCATGGATGATGGTAATCATGGTGGATTTTAGGCCAAAAATTATAAGCAAAATTAGTGAATGGTGGGGTAATAAAGTTATTTAAATGTTTTTTAAAACCCATAAAAAATGTTCCAACTTTGGTAAAGATGAATTTTTTGAGGATTGGAACATGGTTTTGAAAACCATGTGGCTAAATAATGTGATTTGGATTTATTAATATTGTATTACCCCTATAGTTAGCACATATCTTGAAAAAACACGAGACACACAATAATTCCTTCTAGAAATCATTAATGATGGGGGATATTTCCATTTTAACCACTGAGATTTGATCTTCCACTCCCTCTCTTTTTTCCTAATGGATGCATGAATCACATGACAACCCTCTACCATCATCAATAGAATACACCATGTATTTTTTGGGTTTTAGAAAAATTTATTAGTAGAACATAGTGAGGTCCACTTATTCTTCCTCCTTTGTTATTCCTCCCTGATTTCTCTCTAATTTCTAAGATTTTATAATTGAGTTTTTGGATGATTGTATAGAATTAGGGTGGTATCTTCATGATATGATTTGGATAAGGCATGCATAGTAAGTAGATATCTTGAGAAGATTTCTACATTCCATCCCATATTGTTTTAGGATGGTATAACACCATATGAATTTATTTATGTTTATAGGTGATTTTATAGTAAATTAATAATTAAATTGGAATATTTTATAGGTAAATTTTAACGGATTAGGTTTGGGTGTCTTTTGAGAGTAGAAGACAACCAATTTCTAATGGTTTTGGTGATATTTTATGGCCTAGTGATTATTAGTAATTTTAGCTAAATTAAATTACAATTTATATTTAATATAACATTTCATAATTAATTTTAATTAATAATAAATGATTGTAAATATTTTTTGAATGGTGTATAATGATTTTGGGGCTTGTGTGTGTGGTAAACTTCTGGTTGATCTTGGATGAGTCATCGTGAGTGATTCAAGCATATATCTAATGAGGATATGAATTTTATTTAGGTATGTTATCTTTATCCATTGTCCCTATTATTTTAACAATTTTTTTATGTAATCTGATATTTTTGGTCACAATAATTATAGTAACCGACATTTTAAAATTAAATAAATCATATAATTAAAATAGAATTCTAATGGGTTGACTTCATAATTCACCAAGGTATATTATGGTTCATTTTAAAAGAGTATTATTCCTCATCCATATATGTCCATGAATATGAATATATATATATATATATATATTCCATGAAATATGTTGACCCTTATGGGTTATAATTAAATTAAACATGAGAATTTTTGTGGCCCATAACAAATTATCCAAGGATTTATCATAGTAGAAGTAATAATTGTAATGAAATTTTGGAACCAATTAGGAAACATATAAAATGTGATATGACCTATATCTATTTTACAAATTGAGATGAGAATGGGTAGAGTGATACTAATCCACTAATATATCAATACACAATAGGGTATTCCATATTTCAATTGATGAAAATTTTTTATTTGAAGACCGACATATTGAAACATGGTTATTGAGATAGGATTCAACCTATCTATATTATATTAAATATTTGAATAATATCCTAGGTTAACACTAATTCAATGTGATGATTTTTATTATATAAGCTATATGATTCCCTCTGAGTGATAATTGTTAACAAAATAGAAATTAATTAAACCAAATAGTCCATTAGAGGTGTTCCCATTATGACGAGTCCTTGGGTAGCATGGTGCGTTCCCCAATAATACATTGACACCAAAGGGGGTATATATGGAATATGGTTAGTGATGATAGGTCATATACATGAGTTTTTACCCTCCTTTATTTAAGTCATATTTGGGAATATGGCCAATAATAATGAGTCTAATTATATGAAATATAGAGATATAGATATACTATCCATCTATGTTATTTATATATATGCGTGTGTGTGATAGGGAATACCTAGATTCCTGGGACCAATAACCCATAGTAGATGATATATGGATTTTTAAGGGTGATGAATATATAATTGGAAGTAATTTCCTATTATATATCAATTTCAGGGACAGTCTTTTGGGTCTTTTATTTTTAACATTTACAATAATTTTTTAGGGTCACACCATATAAATTAGAAGTTAATTACAGATACTTAAGGATTTATAATATATGTAACATCAATATATAGATACGGGATAATGGATATGGGAAATGTAGGAGGCTAGGATTTTTCCTTCGAGTGTCCATGATTTCATAGGAGTCTATCATAAGGATTGACATAGATCCTGATTACTATTCGATTACCTTGGGGAATACCCCTAATAATAATATACAATGCATAATGATAGTGGATTTATTAGGGTCATCCCTATAGGTATTTATCTTAACTCTTGATGATTTTAACATCACGTAAGAATATATCATAGGGAATAGTGATGTCATATACTGTCTATTTATTTCATAGGATCATTTAAAAGGAATAATTAATTATGATGAATAAAAATTGATCACCTTGGATTATACAAAATGATTGGAATATACAATTCTACTGTGGTATTCCTTGAAAATTCCAATTGGATCAGGTATTTATTCATTATACAATGTGTAGTCCATGGAAAAAAATCAGGATTAGGAATTTAGACATTGTAATATGTTTTCATTTGGATTGATATTGTTTACAATAGTCATGTGGCATGCTAAGAGTCATTCAAGTACAAGATTCAAATTTTTTCATTCTATAGTTTCATGTTAGAACCAAATTATTTACAATGGTTGAATATTTACTATTCTTTATTTTATTTATTATTTATATGATAATGTCACATGAAGATACAAGATTCGTTAAATAGATATTTAGGAAACTACATTGGAATTTACAAGCAATGTTTCACTATCACTCTACTCAAGAATCCATGAAACATAGATACCCAAGAAATAATCAACGATTATAGTATCAGGTTAGGGTAAGGAAAATTATTTGATCCATAGTCTATAAATATTTTATGGATTTGATATTAAGATGATGCGAAGCTTTCATATGGATGTATAACCCTAGTATATTTTAGTATCTTTTTTATTCTGTATATGTGATCATCCCAGTGGGTAATAATTTTTGACATATTAATATTGGTCTATAAGACCACTTTATTCTAAATTTTAATTGGATATAAAATTTTAATTTAGTTATTAATGTATTATATATTGATATTTTTTTTCACTGATTGGTGTTTTGTTTTTTTATTTCTCACCTAAATAAGGGGGTATAGTCTCCCCAAAGGGACCCCCTAGAACCATAGTACTAGTTAGATAACTTTTTCATATGGTGAGGCACACCATAGGTCTCAATGGAATCTTAAATATGTAAAAAATGAGTAGTTATAGTCTAGAGATATTACAATGTGTTATTATTGATTTTTTGTTTCCCATATCACATGTTTTATCAATGTTTTATTTTTTATACAATTTAGTTGGTAAATAAATGGTTAATATTGAAATATATTTGAGATTGTGATAGTTATTTGACTAGTGCATCATGATAACATTTTTTGATAGGAATTCGTATTTACTTCAGATATGAAATTTCTGATGTTGGTATTTATTGAAATTATTGTATTATTTCTCTTATCACGACCCAAATGAGTTATAAGGTTAATTATTTATTATATTGTTTAAATTTTGGACCTTTATAATGAGGATATTGTTGATGAATCATGTTTTTATGTAGGTATTACATGATATTTAATATCTAGTTTGTGATATCATATAATATAGATTGTTTAGTTATTTATGTTTTCAGAAACATTTTAAATATCAATTTATCCTATACAATATATATGGAATTATACTCAGAAAAACCATTGTATAACAATTTTGAAAAAAGGTCATGTGGATATACCAAAAGACTCTCCATGATGACATTTATATAATAACTCTAAAAATGGGTTTTCTAATGTCCTTAGTAATGCAATATAAGGGTGTAATTGATTTCAAATGTACCTATTGTTGGTGATTTTTTATTCTATTATTTAATGAAAATGTTATTAATTATATAATTTCTACGTAAGGAGATATATGATGTTTTACAATATATATTGCTGAGGGAATTGTACTCAACAAAACTATATGAAAAGGGATTACATGACACAGATTTTCTAGGAATGATGTCATCAAATTCATACTTGCTAAATGAAAATATAGTAATCATTGAGGGGTTAGAGCCCATATACCGAGGAACAATGATTATTAGTATGTGATTTTGATTCTCATGGGTGTTGGTTCATGTGCTGATGCTTGGTTTAAATTTATATCATTTATAGACTAATGTTTGGAAAGATTATATTGGAGAATATATATGTATATAAGGACCTTAGAGTGATTTTTAACACATGATTTACCAAGTAGAAGTAATGAAGATAGTGATGATGCTTTATTGTGAGTTGTGACACATGTAGGATCTGACTTATATGTTAGGATAGGGTGTATAGTTAATTAAGATGATGATAATAATATTATTTAGCAATTTAAGCTGAATAAGATGGGATATGGTGTCTATGGTTATAGTGAGTGATGTGTCATATTTTTTTATTTTTTTAGAGATGTGAAGAATGGATATATACTTAGGGTTGAGATCGGTTCACGAAAGTTCTATCGGGTAGGAGGTATATTCAAGTAGTTGTATTAGGGTGTTTGTTGGAAATAATTTTTATTTCTAGTTATAAATGATAGAATATAATGGAAGGTTATATTGAATAGTTTTACCTATATATATTTATTTCTATTAAGTGGATCCACATTATTAATTCTAATTACATCTAATTTTTAGGCTATGCTATATTTTGAGGGATCATGAGATAGACCATAGCATTAGTGAGAAGCATGATTTTTGATTGGTATGCAGATGGTGTCCATGAATAATGTATATTTTCCTGTAAGGGGAGAATTTTATATTGTATATTTCCATGATATAATATTCAATTATGTGTGAGTTAGAGGATAATATGCGAGATTTTGACTCATTTATTTTATAATGTTAGCAAAATTATTTGAAAAAAATAGATGGAATATTTGAATTACACATGGTATTCATCTGATATCTGAATTGGTGAGGAGCCTTATATGGGTCTAGGAATGTTGGGTTTTTATAAACTTGTTTGATTGGTTACTTAAAGCCTAATTATATGTGAAATTCACCTTTAAAGTGGGATTTACATTAGTTGAAATAGACATGGAGGCATAGTCGATACAGGGTTGATACTATAATCAGTTTTCATATATTTAGATGATCATAGATTATGTTGATAGAAAACCATAGAATTAATGAACCTATTGATGTATAAATATAGGATCTATATAAGGTATCCTTATAGTGGTGGTTCACTATAGGTTATTTGGGGATGATACCCTCAATTCAGATGGAATTTAACCATATATTGATGAATATGTCCTGAATGATATGGGAAAATCTAGTGATTATAGATTAATGTTGGTAGTATGGTAGGAGGAGGATATTATGAATCAATCATTAACTATGGTAAAAGATAGATTATGGTACATGGAGGAACAACACTCATGTTTTAAGTATCAAAGAATCATGATACCTGTTATATGATGGTCAAGAATATATTTGGATATTAATGGTTAGATAAACCCTAATTTTATGTTAATAACCAAATGTTATGATAATTGAAAAATATACGCCATTTTTAATATATTGCATGAGATGATATCTAGAGTGGATATTATTTTGATATGATTCATGTGTGAGCCATATTATATAGGTGTTAACGATTAGAGTGTGAGTGTGAGAAGATGATTTGGTTTATTAAGGATCAACCTATGTAATAAAACTGAGGGATGGTATTGGACATCAGTAGGTATGTTTGGAAAATATTATTATTCCTTTGGGTGTTAAGTCATCATGGTCATCCTATAATGATAGAGAATTGGTTGGTGAGACTAACCACTTATATAAATTGTTGGCCGGTAGATGAAAAAATTGATTTTGAAGTATAATTGAGTAAAATGAAATCGAAACAACAACAATATTATTTTTAGGAAACTAGGATTACATCTTCCCAATATTTTATATGTAATTTCTTTTAAATAAATTTCAATTTATTGATAGTGTTACTTATACACAACATTGAGTCTATATAAACTATGGTATACTGATCTACTATAAACATTCTATTCAATTAGAAGGTTGAATTTCATTAACTACTTTATGTAAAATATATATAATATTTTTCATTAATATAATTTTATTGAGAAATTTATATTAAATAAGTACAAAATTTTCATAAAATTCATTTCAGGATTTAAAAAATTGTTCTCTTAGAAATTGTTTTTATCACGTGTTTTCACACTAAAATTATAATTAATTCTTACCATTGTTTTGTAAATTTTATTTTAGTAAATTAATAATAATTTTAAAATCATCATGTAAATTATATCATAGGTTTACTTATTTATATTTTTCTATAATGATATATTTTTTACTATATAGTTAAAAATATAGATTCTTGTAAAATTTATTATTTATTTTCCGGTAGATGTACCATTATATTTTAAATTTGATATATAATTAAAACAATATTATTCAATGATAAATAATGTAATTTATGATGTGGAGATTATCTTTATACTTGATTTTTATATAAATATATTTTTTGGATAAAAACACATTAAAAAGTTTTATAACACATGAAATATGTTTTCATCTAAATTAATTAATTTTAAAAAAAATGAATAATTTTTTTAATTATATTTATATATTTTATATTAAATATATTATTTAATCAGGAATTTTATTATTTTTAAAAAGAATTTATCGGATGAAAAATATGTTTTATAATTGAAAATTTATTTTTGAAAAATGATTGTCATTATTATTTGGTTATTTAATTTAATATAAATTAGACAACATACATAGATTTAATCTAGAAAAATTTATTCCATAATTATAATCACTGTATGTATTGATATTTAATTGTGTCAATATAATGTTTTTAATTTCAAATAATAAAAAATTATAATTTTATTACCAGGGTTATAGGTAAAATGAGTTTATCAGTTGGTGAATACATGCGATAAAAGTTTTATATCCATCGACACATGAAAATTTATTTATATTTGAGGATATTTTAGCCGTATCATATCATTATTTTTAATACCTATAAATTTTGAACCACTTTTCAATAAATGTGACATTTAATAATTGAAATTATTTAATAAATTCCATATGCGTCCCTCCTCATACATATAATGTGGAACCTATTCCCCTCCATTATTAAAAAAAATTAAGCCTTATATCATAGAAATTTACTAATCCAAAAACATCTTCAAGTACATAATATAATCCTAGAGCATTTAGTAGTCTTTGAAGAACAATTCATCCTGTATTTGGCAGGAAGTCAAAGGTAGTCTTTCAATAAAGAGGTATGGATCTTAATAAAGAAATTTCCATTTTATTTATTCTTCTACAGCCTATAAAAATTTTTTTCCTTTAAAAACATGGTATGAATAAAATTATCTATATTATGATTTGTGGTTATCTTGATGTAACTAAAATTTACCACATGTTATTACTCTAATGGGAGATTAATGCATCACTCATGCGTACATGTAAATTACCTTCTCTATATAATGATAGAAATCATTTTCCACCACCATCCTACATGGTTAGTTATTTTGATCTATTTAATATTTATATATCATATTTTTACTATAAATATGGGTTTTAATGTTTAATTAAATTATAACTTTTCTTCCTTCCATCCATTGAAAACAAGAAATGTCTCTCATGATTACATACAAACTACCATATCCATTTAGTGATGCCATTCATTTTCAATAAATGAATTACATGAAAGGATATAAATATGTTAATAATTAATATATAAAATCTTTCTATAACTTTTAAAATTCATTATACGAATAAAACCTGATGAAACTGTAAGGACCATATCCACCATACCAAAATATAAATTAAAAACATTGCAATTTATAACCAAAATGATAATGAAAATGAGTTATTGTCAATTAATAGGCTAAAAGATTTTATAGGTAAACCTTGTTTTACATTATAGGTATTATTATAATTCACTTTTTAAATTGTAATAAATTAGAATATATTTTAGATGAATTTAGAATAAAATAGAATAATGAAAGAATATATGTAAGGGTTTTATGTTACAAAATCATTTTTAGAGAGATTATTAGTTCTTAAAATTTGTGGTGATGAAATAGTATTTTATATCTCACAAAAATAATATGTAACTTATTATGAAATTTTTATTCCAATTTATTTCATGATATTATAATATTTTACTCTCTTTATGTAATCAATAAACTTAAAGTTTTTTTAATGATTTTTTTTAATTTTATCTTTTTCGTTTGGAATCATTTTTCAATGCCCATATTTTAAATAAATAGATATGATTAAATTTATAAACATCCCATAATCATTTTAGAAAATATATTTTTACCCGTATTTTTATTTCTATATAAATTTTTAAATAGAATATTTTTATATTTTTATAAATGGTGTAATGATGATTTTTTTTAAATGTGAAAGGAATATTTGTTTTGACAAATACATTTATGAATTGTTTTTCCCACTATCATGAATAATGTTTTCAATAAATATTATATTATAAGATAACATTTTTATCATCAATGTAAATTTATTCATTTATAATATAAAATTTTTTATATATTAAATTAATTATTTCAAATGAGATGGTTATTTTATTTAAGAAATATTCTAGTAATATTCAAAATGAATTTTTATATATAACAATATGCTTTGATATTTTATATGATTTAATTGGGATATGATCTAATGTTTCTATATTTATTATTTCTATATATTTATCATTAATACTATGATTAAATTTTTATAAAACTGATATCCATTATAAGGTTGATGAATGTTCTAGGATCCTATAAAAAATATGTATGGTTTTCATTATGATATGGGCGGGAATTTCATTGAATATCCAACCCAAGAATTTACTAAGGATGTATCATCAGATAATATTTAATAGAATGGGATGTGAACCCCTTTTGTAAGGTACTATTATTAATATTAATTTCATTGAAGTGGACCATATCTATAAAAATGATGAAATCAAGTGTAAACCCAAACCAATGTGAGAGAAATTTAGTAATATTTAACTCAAAATGGATTTTATATGCTAATTTATATGGGAAAAAATCATATATATCAGGATTGTGAATTTTTTTTGATGAAAATTCATGATTATTAATGAATCCCCACCCATATGTATTATGTATTTTTATCGAAAAAACATTATTCCATGTTCAATGATTATGAAATATGAATTGGTGAGTATTATTTTCTAATAAAAAGATCATGTTATCATAATCTTAATGATATCTTCTGATTTTTATAGTTATTTACCAATATCTCTTATATTTACTCTTACTGGGCATCTTATATCTCTCATTCATATGTTTCCCTTCCCTAGGTTATGGAGAATGTTTTTAAATATCATTTATTTTATAAGACATAAATTATTAAATAACTAAATAGTAAACACTACATATATTTTATTTAATAGTTTTTTATGTATATATGTTTCCAATTAAACTAAATTTATATGATACTAAGTCACATATTATTTTTAAATTTATTTAATATTAATATATCAATATATATTGTTAATTTAGGAGATGTATGGGTCAATATAGTCTCTATCAGAGGTAATGATTAGTGTCATTAAGAAATAAGGGTGAGGAAACATTAGAGGGAACCCTTAGTATAATATTATGTATTCTATAGTTACAAAATTTACCGTAATGAGTAAAGTGTGGTTTCCCTAATAAAATAAATAATTTTATTGACACTACAAGTGGAAGAGGTTTTAAAATATATTAATATTACAGTAATAAACTTATCAAGTTTTAGTCATGTATATCTCATCCATAATTTTTGTTCATTGTGAATGGGCCCTTATTGTGAAACAATTATTCCACTCATAGGAGATATTATTAAGTTAATTATTTTTTTGTTAAAATCCATTATGATGTATTTTAATATGCAACGACAATGAATGACATGGGATAAATATAAGGTGTTATATATTTAAAATAAGGTCTCATTAGACATAATATATATTATTTTCATGATTATCTGATTTCATAGTTTTATTGTTAAATCTCCGACCGTGTTTTTTGTAAATTTCAATGGAGTGAACTAGAAGTAATTATATTAACTCTGAATGTGTTATAGAATACAACTATTCCAGCCACTAAGAAACGAAATGTTATGGGTGGTGGAATGAAGAATATTTGTTCTATGATTATAAACGTATCTCAAACTATGAATCATGTTGATCATCCAAATGAATAAAGAGAATAAAAATGTAATAATGAGTCCTTTATATTGAAATGTCGACATAATTTTAGAGGTTTCACTGATACACATATTACTGATCAGTGGACCATTACAACTGAAAGGATATCATCTATTATATAGTTCATTGAACATGAAAATTTTATCTTAGTTTTTTACCATTTGGATAGTGAAGTGGAAAAACAATGGACTCTTATCATCAATACAATGAAATAATAATAAAACGAATCCATGGAGTGAGATGAGTTTAGAAGCATATTTTTCAATAATAACATCCCAAGTATTATTAATATAAAGATATCTAAATAATTACTTGATTTTACGTATAACGATTTAAAATATATTGGTACCTATGGGAAAAAATATACAATACATTTTTGGTGCACTATTGATGTTATTATTAAACAAGAAAGTAATATTGATTGTTTTTAGTGGCATAAATGAAATAAAAGGATGAGAGTTATACATATGAGAATCTAGTAGCATGAAGAAATGGTTCGATGTAAAATGAATGTGTAAATAGATATAATAGTCAACCATATATCCCCTACTTTTTATACGAAAATAAAATTGATATTTAATGAAAATTATATTATGAGAAACCATTGTTGAAACAAGATGAATTTTCTTTTATGTTAGAAGTGTGGAATGAAGAATGAAGGAAATTATATTAAGGGAACATTTAATTGTATCATGTGTTGAAAAGATGCCATTGGGAAATCGATTCCCTATGTAATTGGTATAATTTATCTAATGATGAAAATGGTGAGAAACATATATAAAATACATCACCCAAACTAATAAGTTATAATTAATGTGGTATAGACATTATGATAACCAATGATAGAATCTAAGGGTTTATGAAAATGATCAATGTCAAAAAAACCTCTTAAAACATGATACAAAAAAAAATTTATGCTATGACTATTGTTAATGTTGTGAAAGTTAAAATTACCAACATTTTCACAGATATAATAGAATAATGACATATAAATGAAATTACATTTTCAATTGAATAAATTTATTAATGAGAAATAAAATTACAATAAAAACATTCACTTCATTATTTATTTTATACTGTTATATGTTATATCATTTTGGAATTAAATTACCATTAAAAATCATAAAAAATTATTATATATGCATTCTATAGTGATATTTATGGTTACTATATAATAAAGGTTATGATAAAACTGAATGACATAGAAAAATTAATGGATGATCTCAACCAGTATGATCATTCAATATAAATCCCATTTATCATAGTTTCTTAGGGAGAGGATATCAATTGGCTTTTCCCTAGATTAATCAAAAATGGAGAATCAATAAATAAAACTTGAGAGAAGATATTTACGGGATAAGTTCAAGCTTATCAAGATAATGATAGAAACCATGTTCATTAAATAACCCCAAGAATTTGTTAACATCACACACCTTATCATTAGAGTATAAACATAGGGAATAAAGATCTATGTATCAATACCACTGTAATATGAATTCTGAAAAATTAATTATTAATAAATTATTGATTTATATATCACTTTTTTATTATTAATTAATAGATTATTAAATATTGAGTTTGACAAGAAATATATTTTTGATTGATGAAAAAAAAATATAATTTCTGGGAAATATAAATATTCATGTAAGTATTTTATAATGAATTCCAGATATAAAAATATATATGTTCTTTTAAAAAAAATTATTTTTAAAAATTAATGATAATATAATTGTTTTAATTCAAATTAAATTTTTATAAGGGTCAGAAAATTTTTATCACTATAAAAACATGTATATTTCAAAAAATGGGTATTTTGATTTAAAATTGTCAACTCAAATATTTAGAGATATATTTTTATAAAATAAAAAATATTTTTTAAATAAGTAAATTGATCTTATCCATTGCTAAATAAGTCACAATTTTCTATGACAGTTGAGTTTTTGGATTAAAATTAAATATGATAGTCATTATGACATCAAACTATACCAAAAGTGATGTAATAAATAAAATAAGGGGTGTTAACAACCAAAATTATGTTTCAATTTAAAATAATGTTCTCTTAAGGTTATTTTATTAATTTTAGAAAGCCTTAATGCATCATAGGAAAAAAAATTATATTTTATGGTTTTGAAATTAATTCTTTATGAACATGACTCATTTCGGCATAACCAAGGGAACTATTTTAATGAGTTAGGTTCTGATAAATAACTTTTGAAAGAAAAACTAAACATTGGTAAAACCATGAGATAATACATGTTTCGATTTTGGTTTGGATTGTTTTATTATATAGTGTTCATAACCTATGTTTAGAAATTATTAATTAATTCCCCACTCTTCTTCTATAAATACCCACCAATCCTTTGATTCCACTTCACTCAAAACCATTGGACGATGAATTTAATCTAAAATTTCCTTTCAATGTACCACCAAGTTGTTATAAATGTATCATCCCATTTTTTTTCAAATAGTTATTTATAAATATGTTTTATTTCTTTTAAAGCTTTCATTACATGAAACAAATACTTCAAACAAGACGTGATATACTATTGAAACAATATTAATAAATTTTATTATTTTTTTATATAAGTTGGAATGTTGAATATGAATAGAATTAATAAATTTATACAATTATTATTGTTTTAATTTTAACAAAATTAATTACGTGGTAATTAACTAATTATAAATTATAATAATAAATATTCTAAAATTAAATAAGTTATTTTTATAAAAAAACTGTCCTCATTCACACAATGAATTTTTTTAAATCAATATATTAAACAAATAACAATATTTTATTTATTTTAATTATATAAAAATATTAAATATCCAATAAATCAATTTATAATTTAGTTAATATTATTTAGACATGGGTATGTATAATTCCAGTTTTATTCTTGTAAATAATGTTTTCTAAAAATATTTTTTCATCAGGTTTTGTGCTCTTATATTCTAATAAATTTATTCCACTTATAGAAATTGAATTTGATAAAATTGATTTCATATTCAGAATAGTGAGGTTAAAATTTTGTAATCATTTCTCTTTTCATTTTAGGTATTCTGAATTGTAATCATAGTAGAATTTATCCACTTAGTAAAGGGTAAATAAAGTAATTCAGGGTAAAAACTAGGTGATAAGCCAATAAATTTTCTTTATAATTAATATTATTTGAATATAATTATCCCTTTATCACCTTAGGTTAAAATTTTAATTTTTAAAATAAAAGATTCTTTGAAAATGAAATATATAATATTTAAATCATTTAAAGTTACCAAATGCCACTTTTTTTGCTTTAAATATCTATTATGCGTCCACATTGGAACAAAAAAAGTTTTGAAGGAATATAAATGTCTATATCGATACTAATGAAATTATTTTAACATTTTAAATTTAATTATATAATTTATGTATTATATAGTTTCTATAAATACTTATGCAACACTAGTGCTCTAATTATCAATTTAATTGAACAATAAAATGATTTTAAAATTTTAAATGTCATATATTTTAAATGAGTTATGGTGTTCTATGAATTTAATAGATGAATGTGACATATTACTATTATTTAAAAGTATTATATTCTAATATAAACAATTTCTATATAAATTATATGTCAAATTGATTTTACAGTATCAAAGTAGACATGATTGATAGTTTAAAAAAATTATAATTTACTAAGTTATTTAAAAATTTGAAAAATATTGAAAAATGGTATGATGGGTATGTATGGTCAATGATTTCATCCCTTGAAAATTTATGAGCTACAAATTATATTATATGTAATTTTTTTTCATTTATTGTTTAAGTATAAAATAGGTTAACTAATGTGTAAAACCAAATGATAAGATTTAAAACACCAATAAACCAATCCAAAATATTGTATCTGATGGTAGTTAAACACTATATTTTCTATTCATTAAATCCATATACTTTGGGAGTCTTCTTTTCTATTGAATGAAATTATTATATTTTAATCTTTAATGAAATTCATAGAGTTCTCCCCCCTTCACTTATAAAAGGTAATTAACATTTCTCTTATTCACAACACTTTGAACATTCTATCTGATCCATACCATAAAAATTTATCTTTACCACTCCATTATCATCATTCATATAGTTTCAGTAATACCTAAAGTCCAATCCAATGGTCCTTAACAATAGATCAAATAGGGTTATTTCATAGAATATGGGATTTACAGGTTAATGAATAAAGGAAAAGTTGATTTATGTGATTTATATTTCAATCCTATATCAATCTGGATTATTTGTGCATGATTTTATGTTGATTAAATTATATGATTTTTAACAAATAAATCCATTTCTATTCCTTCTTCAATAGTTACTTCTTGAGAATTCATATTTTCCTTTAATTCTTCTCAATTTAAGTACAAAATATACTAAAATAATGTTTTAAAGAGTGTTCTATTATTTAGTTAGAGATATTTATCTTCCATTACCATGAATTTTAAAAAAAAAATCATGATTATTTTTAAAATCCCAATTTTTTATTTAATATAATTTTTACCCTTATTTTAATTTTCAAAAAATCTATACAATGGAATCCCCTTTTAATTTTCCTATGAGTAAATTTTTGACATATTAAAGAAAAAATGAAAGGAATGATTTGTTTTAACTTATATGGCATGAATATAAGTTCCCTCCATCCTGGCCGCTCAATTATTTGAACTATACATTACATGCTTTCATAGTTTCATTAAATGATAAATTTTATTATTACATGTTTGTAATGTTTTTTTATTTTACAAAATTGATTTAAAAATTGAAATGTTATTTTAATAAAGAATGTTATTAATTATATTTTTATTCTTAAACAACCAAAAAATTTAGCATTTCCTAATTTTTACTGGGTATATAATCCAATGGTACCATCCTAATTCATTATATTGATGGTTTATTATTATTACTATGAGATTTTTATGAATCCCATTTATTTTTCATGTGTTATGCTATGATGAAATTGTGAAATGATTATGTAACCCATATTCTTCTCACTTGTTATGATATTATGTTTTGATAAATATTTATTATTTAGTGTCACACATATGTATCATTTTTATTATTTTATAGGTGGGTTAAAAATTATATATTCCTACAATGAATTGGTTAATTTAGTTTAACTCCCAAGGTAAGTAGAGGAATCAAATCTATCTTATTGATATTATATATAAAACAAGTCAATGTTCTAGATATGATTTGGGAAACAATTGGATGTGGTTGATCCAATTGATGTGCATGATCCACAATGGGAACCTGGTGTTAATAAATCATATATTATGAATGAATGGTCTCAATTTTTAGTGGTGACATATTTAATAATCTCTGTATATATGATTATGCCACACTTTTATGCATGAAGTTATGGTGCATGAAATATTTATGATTATTTATTAATCGCATGAAAGATATATTTCGAATGGATAATGATTTATTACATGACTCACATTTATGATATTTAGTAGATGTAATATAAAGTGTGTATACTATTATCATGATCTCATACCATTATCCATTTCTTATTATTTAATATAATCATCAATTAATATATACCAATTTTTCCTATCTAAGAATATAATGCCACCCATTTCTTACACATCATCTCCTGATTTTTAGAATAATGTATTTGGTAGGGTATGTCTATGATGTGAAATAATTAGAATAATATTTATTGTAAAAGTTTAAGGTAATTCGTAATATAACAATAATGTAAATCTATTATCTAGAGACACTAAACCTTGGCATCACTTATGAATGTATCTACAAAATGTAGTCAATGTTAATATAATAATATATAATATTTTTTTATGAAAAATACGAGACCATTATACTTGGTTTCAGGGTCATGAATATTTATCTAGTGAAAAAGGGATCAGAAAAAATTAGTGTGAAAACTAAGAATATGTCCAAGTATATTATATCATAATAAATATTGTTCAATGACGATGGATAACCTAGGTTAAACATAGGTTTTATTATATTGATAATAAGGATTCATGATTTAGACATCCTATAAATAATTATTAATGACTGTGTGAGTTTACAATATGATTACTATATATCACATTTTCCCTTTTAAAATTTAGTCAATTGATATAACTAGAATACATCGTAGTAATAATTAATGAGATGAATATTTTAATGATAGTCTAATAGAGAAAACAAATTATACAGGAGTATGAATGTAGAATCTTTTTGTTATGCTCACTCAACATCACAATGAAATGAATCATGATAGGATTCCAACTAATCAAATGAATAAACAATCAAATCTTTAATATTTTATTAGGAAACAACCACTATATTCCTAAATGTATTATTACCCAGATATAGATGATATATGGATTAACATAATTGAGAAAATATCTTCTATTATTTAGTTCCGAGAAAATGAAAATTTTATGAAAGACATTAATCATTAGTTTATTTGAGTAGATAAATTTTGGAATCTTATTAAGAACATGACTCTAGAGGATGAAATTGATATTATAGGTTAGGATGATTTTGTGAATATACATTTTATAATTACATTCCCTCACATTCAATGTACAATTCTAGTGAATCAATTCCATGGGTTGAAACAAAAGTATATTGATCCCTTATTTCCTATAAGTAAAATTTTTCATTACATGAAATGTTTGAATTTGGTTAAATCATTATCCATGAAAGAAAAATTGATTAATACATCAGTGGATTAAATATATTTTTACAAAATTCATTAGCTATAAGAGTCTTTAATATTAATGGATAAATAATTTGATTAGAATTGTAGGTGGAAATAGAAATAGGAGAATCCCACCATTTCCATGGTTTTGATAAGAAAATTAAAATAAATTCTCACAAAAACATGAAAAAATCAAATGGTAGAATGAAATTAAAACTATCTAAATACAATAGATTTCGAATGAAAATTATATAAACTGCATGAATTGATGTGAAATGTGTATTAAATATTGTAAGATGTGACTTAAATCCTATTAGTATTAAAGGGGTATAAATAGTATAGTGACCCAAGATTATTATATATAGATATTACATAATTTTTTTGGATATTAACTACATTACAAAAATTGACACCTGATGAATGTATGAGATTAGTTACCTTGTAATAATGAAAAAAATTCTAGGTAAACTACATCTTCACCCACTATTTTCTTTATAACCATAAACCATTATATAATTATAATAAAAAATAGTTTCTTTATAACCTCGGGAATGGAACCATAAGAATGTGTGTTCCCAAATGCTCATTATGGGTAAACAAGTAATATACATAATAATAACATGAATATATGGGTATGAAAGCATGATAATAAAATTTGAAAACCCTATTATTTATAACGAGGATCATAATATTGAATTGTAGCATAATGATTGGTAGATTATGAGAAATATATCATAAGTGAATCAATGAAAATGATAAATGAGAAAATATCATTTGAAAAAGACATATCTTTTTGGAATACACATAATCATTGAAAATCATTTCAATATTAGTCAAGTCTCATTTATAAGGCTATTATAGTGGAATGGGTTCATGCCGTAAATTAATATAATAAGCGTGGTTCACTCCCAATTATATCAATGTTGAAAAAGTCCCTTACTGAACCAGGTTATCTCCCTGTTCTAGTCATATCTATCTGATCATATATAAATTATTACTCATGTCATTTTAGGTATACATATCTCCCACCCATCTCATAATGAAAACCATATTTATGAGTTCCACAGGATAATAAAAAATTCATTATATAATAATCAATAAAATTAAATGGGTTTCAAAAACATTACTATGTATCATATCCTATAAAAAAGCAGCATATTTCATAACAATTTCATCACATCATCTTAGAAAAATCCACAAAAAATTTTCATGTCTCGTAATAATTTAATCGTGTTATAACCCATGGAAGAGAAAATTTCTTCGTTAATATCATTCCATCATAAATATATACCATTAAAAGAATTAACATTAAAGGTATCTGATAAAAAATTATTATTATTGAATATTTTATTGATAATAAATGATATTATTTCCTCACATTATACTAGATATGTTCAATTATGGAATATTTGGTACTAGATCATTCATTTGCAAATTTGAGAAAAATCCAGTTTTACCCTTTTAAAATTCACTCTAGTATTTCTAGAATATATATTTTTCAGTAAACTATTTTGACATAAAATTATGCAACTGTGTTCTTGAATTAATGGGATACAAATTCTATTCAGGACTTGGGAGATGGATCGTGCATATGAGTGGATTAAATTTTCCATGAAGACAAAGCTGGACTAAACTATCTAGAATGGACATCACTTCACCATTTGGGCCGTATCTTCTTCATACGGGCTTGGGATGTGCCCCAATTTTAAGGAAAGCAAGGGGACATGATTTTTCACAAATCAACCTTCTAGAAGGCCAGCAAATTCACGTGTTTCAGAGATCAACTATGCAGTGAAACATGGAAAAAAATATTTGGCTGAGTTTTCATTTCACACATAAAAAGTTAAGTAACCCTATCCCTCACAAAATCTATTTTAAGGGGGTTTTCACTCTTTTTGAGGTCTTGTCGAGCCGTTGTGAAGGTGTCACTGAAAGGGTATCTCTTTGGAGCCCCTCACAACTCTTGGATGAAGTAAGGCTTTGTGAAAACATCTCTTCCAAAAAGGCTCTCCTCTCCCACCACCTCTTTGTATTTCATTTCTTTCATCATTGTATCTTGAATTTAACATCAAATAATCTTCTGTTATTTTCAGTTTTCATATTCATTTAATCTTTTTAATTGGATTAGAATCAAGAGTGGATACGAGATTGGGTCTACCCTTTCAATCCATTGATCATGGAAAACATCTCCACAATGACCACATCACCCATGGAAGAGTAGTTTTAGTGATCGATCTATCTTCTACCCTCTTCATTTTATTAATTTGAATCATTGAGATATTTTAATTCACTAAATATGATCCATGAATTGTGTTTTTAAATTTTAATAAACTAAGAAATAAATTGAACAATTCACACTAAAACCTGTGAGGTCGAGATTTTGTGTAAATTGTGAGAGCGTGATCTTAATCGGTAATAGAAGACCACACAAGATAAATTTTTAGAGTTCAAATATAATCCCTAAACACAATTCATCATCATTTCCAGAATGGATATGTGCTCTAATTAACCACTGACCAGAAGCTAAATTTTGAACAACAATCAAACTAGGGTGTCGCGATTTTGTGTTCTGAAGCTAGCCTAGGTTTTATGTAATTCCATCTTTGTGGTTAAGTTAACTCTTTTAGGGTTCAAGAGATAACCAATTAGGGGATCATATTTAAGTGAATATAAATTTAAATTATAATGATTAATAATATACTGAATAGGTAGAGTTAGATCGATTATTCCTTTTAAAATATTTTTTTTAAAAACAACATCTTCTTGTTGGGTATTTTTAATCAAACTTCATTTCAAAATTAAAAACAAAAAAATGCAATAATAATTTAGAAAACTTCTTCTAGATTTATAAACTATAATAAATCCCATCCTTTCATGTAGTGTTTTTAGTCTATTCTCTTTTATTTTTAGAATACCTTTTAGAATTTGTTTTAATTTACTTCCTACATTGAGAGACGACCTTGGTAAGACACTCTACTTCACCTAAGTACCCCAATACCCCTAATCATTTGAGGGCGGTCATGAAAGTTCTATTTAAAATTGGTGCCATTTCCAGGGAGGAAAATAATTATTTCATCCAATTAGAGGTATTTATTTTATTTTACATTTTATTTTCTTCCTTTATTCTTTCTTCAATCTTTACCCAATCTGGTTTTTTCCTTCTTATTTTATTTTCTTCTACATCTTTTTAGACCATCAACTCAAACATATTATTTTTATTTTACTATTGTCCAATTTTTTTCTTTCAATTTTTATTTGACTTATGAGATGAACTAATCCCAAATATATCTTATATTTTGACCCTAAAATTGAACGCAGCCTTAGGGCTCGAATCAGACATTCTCAGTCTACGGGAAGTTTCAACATTCAACCAGTTGGAAAATTACTCCCATATCAGTACATTGAAATTGGATGAAATTGTAGTTCAACCATAAGATAAGAACCAATGGCTTCCAATAATGTAAATGAACTTAATAGAACCATTTTAGAATTGGATTCACCTGATATTAACTATCAACAAAATTGTTTTGCATACCCAAATCTCAAATCATACATTGAACTAAAATATGGTTTAATTCACTTACTTCCAAAATTTCACGGCCTCTCTAGTGAGGATCCCAATAAACATTTGAAAGAATTTAATGTGGTTTTCTCAAACCTAAAACCTAGAAATGTCTGTGAAGATCAAATCAAACTAAGAGCATTCCCATTCTCAGTAGATGGAGCTACGAAAGACTAGATGAATTATTTACAACCCAAAGATGTAACTTGTTGGAATGATTTGAAACGTCTTTACTTGTAGAGATTTTTTCCAGAATCGAGGACAACTTCAATTCCTAATGTGATCTTGGGGATCAAGCAAACACAAGGGGAGTCAATGTATGAGTATTGGGAGCGATTCAAGAAGATGTGTGCAAGTTGCCCACATCACCAAATCAATGAGCAATTACTCATCCAGTACTTCTATGAAGTACTTACACCTATGGAGAGAAGCATGGTGGATGTTGCGGCTAAAGGAGCATTAGTGTACAAGACACCAGTAGCTGCACATTCATTGATTGACAAGATGGCCCAAAACTCGCAACAATTTGGTGATAGAGGTACAACAAATGTCAGTGGAGTACATCAGGTAAGTCCTTCTTCTCCTGAAATTCATTTGATTGATACCAAGTTGGACGAATTGACCACTATGGTGAGAGAGATTTCTTTGGCTCAAAAGACATCCCAACCCACTCCTTCAAGGCCTTGTGGCTTTTGCACTGAGACAAGCCTCCCAATTAACAATTTCCCACAACTAAAAGAGATAGAGGATTGCAAAGAAGTATTCCCAGGGAGACCATATCAGCAGTAACAACAGACATAACCACAAAAGAAGTTTGATTCATTTTCTCCAACATACAACCAAGGGTGGAAGGATCAACTAGACATGAGGTATGGCTCTGGACAATAACAAAGGCCCCAAATTTTTAACCAAACATCCAGAAGCCTCAACCTTACCAGTAGGGATTCCAATAAACCCAAAAAATATTTGAATCTCAAGCCTCAACAAGACAAAAACAAGGGAATCCCCCACCAATGGTAGACTCTAATACTGATGATTTTTGAAACAAATTGTTCTTAATCAACAGAATGAGCTGAAGAGTCAAGGTTCATAGCTAAGGGAGTTGAAGACTCAAATGATCCAGATTGCAAACACCGTCCATGAACTTGTGAGTATGAATTATGAAAATCTACCTTCTCAATCCACTCCAAATCCAAAGGGGAATGTCAGTGACATAAAATTGAGAAGTGGGAAGCAAACAACTGATGCTTATCCACCTACCATTACACAGGGATTCACAAAAACTCCAAAAAATCCCAATTCCAGATCAACTGATGAGAAACCCATGGATAAAGATAAAGGTAAGCAAAATATTAATTATGTTCCTCCTAAACCCCTTCCTTTTCCAAACAGGGTTGTTCAAATGAAGAAGATTGATGAAGAATCAATGAAAAAGGAGGGTTTGGACACATTCAAGTGTCTAGAGATCAGCATTTTTCTACTTGAATCCAGTAAGAAAATTTCAAGGTATGCAAAATTCTTAAAAGAACTTTTTACCAATCGAAGAGGGTTCAAGGGATATGAGAGGATCAATCTTGGAAGGAATGTGTCAGCTCTCATTACACCAACTCTAGCAATTCCAATAAAGATAAAGGATCCCAGGACATTCACTATCCCTTGAACCATATGGGTGTTACACATTTTTGTTGCACTTTGTGATTTCGGAGCTTCCATAAATGTCATGCCTCACTCTTTATTCTCTCCTTTGCAGGTCAGTGAGATGAAACCAACGAGAGTAGAGGTGATGTTGGTGAATAGAGCTACGACATATCCAATGGGAGTTGTTGAGGATGTACTTGTCTGGGTAAGAGACATGATCTTTCCAATAGATTTATATTTGCTTAACATGGAGAATGATCAGGTAATTTCTCATGCCCCCATTATCTTACGTAGGACTTTCCACAAAACTGCAAATAATATCATAAATGTCAATGAGGGTACACATTCCATGGAATTTGGGGATGAAGTTGCGATATTTAATGTTATTGTTTCTATGAAGAACCCCTCAGAGGGTCATTCTGCATTTGTTATCTCCCATTTTGAACCACCAAGTAAAAACACCATGGAATTGGATTGTCCTATGATTAGGGAGGTTATAAGTATTGGTTCTAGTTTTATGTCTAAGATTAATTCAACACCCATTTCTAAAGAACAAGACTCTCTAAGATTTGATTTTGAAATGGAATCATATTCTGATTTTGATCATGTGAACTATAATTATGACATGGATGTTGAGTATGCTGATGGATTTGATGCTTTATTCTATAATTTTGATTATGTATATTCTGATACTGATTCTCTTTATGCACATATTTCAGTTCCTTCTATGAACCTCATTCATACACCACCCCCTACACTGGAACTCAAGCCATTTCCAGCAAATCTCAAATACTCATACTTGTTATGTTGTGAGGATTTACCTCTTATGATTTCTAAAAATATACCTTTTTAAAATGAAGAAATTTATTTGAATATTTTGAGGGAGAACATCAGGGCAATCGGGTAAACCTTGGCTGACATATCAGGTATTAGCCACTTAATTTGCATGCCCATGATTCTTTTGGAGGATGGGGCTATACCGGTTAGGCAACCACAATGGATACTTAATCCAAAACGTTTGGAGGTTGTTAAAAAAGAGGTTGAAAATTTTCTCGAGGAAGGTATAATCTATCCCATTTCAGATTCCCAGTGGGTGAGTCCAATTCAGGTTGTGCCTAAGAAAAGTGGTGTTACAGTTTTAAAAAATGATAAAGAAGGGTTAGTTTCAATGAGGGTGCAATACAGTTGGTGTCTATATTGATTATAAGAAACTAAATCTATCTACTCACAAGGACCATTTCCCCTTCCCATTAATTGATCAGATGCTTGAGAGACTTGCTGGGAAGACACACTATTGTTTCATGGATGGATTTTTTTGGATATTTTCAGGTTCCTAATAATTCATAGGACTAAGAGATAACAAAATTCACTTGTCCTTTCGGTACGTTTTCTTACCGAAGGATGCCATTTGGAATTTGAAACTCCCCAGATACCTTCCAGAGATGCATGGTGAGTATTTTTTATGATTTTATTGAGACCTGCATGGAGGAATTTATGGATGATTTTACAGTGTATGGGTCTTCATTTGATGAATGGCTAAGTATTTTGGGAATGGTGTATGATTCATTGTATTGATAAGAATCTGGTCCTGATCTTTGAAAAGTGTTATTTCATGGTAGAGCATGGCATTGTCTTAGGGAATGTATTATAGAAACATGGGATAGAGGTTGATAGATCTATGGTGGACATTATTTCATCCTTAACCTATCCTTCATGTGTGTGTGATGTTAGATATTTCCTAGGGAATTCATGATTTTATCGGTGCTTTATCAAAGATTTTAGTATGATTTATCTTCCTAAGTCATGATTACTTCAAAAGGACTCTGATTTTGTGTTTGATGATTCTTGTCAGACTTCCATTGATGAGTTGAATAAATGTCTGACCACTCCATCAATCATACACCCCCCACGGTGGGAGATTCCTTTTGAGCTTATGTGTGACGCCTCCAACTTTGCGGTTGGAGACATTTTATCACAGAGGGTGGAGGGACATTCACATGTGACCATCTACGCCTCGAGGACACTATATTTAGCCCAATCAAACTACACAACCACATAAAAGGATTTTCTTGTTGTCATATTTTCTTTAGATAAATTCTGTTCATATTTATTGGGCTCTAAAGTAATTTTTTTCTGACCATACAGACCTAAGGTACCTATTGAGGAACCCAGATGCAAAGCCCATACTGATTTGATGGATTCTCCTTCTTCAATAATTTGATATTGAGATAAAAGAGAAAATGGGTAAGGAAACTTGGTGGTAGACCACATGAGTAGGCTTACTCACACACTAGAGGATGGCACCTTGGAGCAGGTACCACTTCAGGACACTTTCCCCGATGAGCATATATATTCCATTTCAGGTACGCATCCTTGGTATGCAGATTTAGTTAACTACCTTGTTGCCTCTGAAATCTCTAAATATTTAATGAATCCACAAGTCCAAAAATTAAAAATTGAGTCTCGGTATTATGTTTGGGATGATTCATACCTCTGGCGCATGTCTAGTGATCATGTTATTATGAAGTGTGTTCCTGATCATGGGATGGAGTCTGTTTTACATTTTTGTCATACACTTGCTTGTGGTGGACACATTGGACCCCAAAAGACAGCTAGGAATGTTTTGGACTCTGTATTATATTTAACTAGCTTATTCCATGATTCCCATGTGTTTTTTAATTCATGCACTCGTTTCCAACACACTGGGAACATTTCTAGGAGACATGAGATTCCCCAACAACCCATACTATTCTGTGAGATTTTTGATGTATGGGGCATCGATTTTATGGGTCGTTTTCCTATTTCATTTTTATTTTTATATATTTTAGTTACTGTTAATATGTGAGTAAATGGGTGGAGGATAAGGCCACCAGGACTGATGATTCTCATGTTGTAGTGGAATTTTTCAAAGCACAAATTTTTTGCAGGTTTGGAGTACCGAAGGCAATCCTCAGTAACCAAGGGAAAAACATCTGCAATCGGAATTTGGCTTCCTTCCTTCGGAAGTATAGGGTGACACACAAAACATTGACACCATACCACCCCCAAAAAAAAGTCCAAGCTGAGGTTTCAAATCGTGAGTTGAAAATGATTTTAGAGAAAACCGTGCATCCAAAAAGGAAGGATTGGAGGAAGTGCTTGGATGATGCATTTTGGGCTTATAGGAAAACATACAATACACCCATTGGTATGTCCCCATTTCAGATTGTTTTTGGGAAATCATTTCATCTCCCCGTCGAGGTTGAGCGTTGAGCTTATTGGGTTATAAAGAAATGCAACTTGGATTTGGCCAAAGCTAGAATCCAAAGGAAGCAGCAAATTAAAGAGCTTTAGGAGATTAAATTATCTTCATATGAGATCTCTAGGCTCTATAAGAAAAAATCAAAAGCAGTAATGATAAAATGATCCAACAAAAGTGGTTTCATGTTAGAGATAAATTCCTTCTCTACAGTTCATGACTGATGCTGATGCCTGGTAGGTTGCATTTTACATGTTTAGGTCCTTATGTTGTGACTAATATTTTTCGTTATGGTGTAGTGGAGATCACACAAGAGGATACATGAAAGAGATTTATAGTAAATGGTAAATTTTTTAAGAGATTCATTGAGGGACTTCCTATTGATGTAGTGGATTTTATCATACTGCATGACCCCATCATCACCTAAGCACATCAGGCTATTCCTAACCCTTTAACTTTGTTATTCATGTCAAATTTAAAATTATAAATTTCATGTGCATATATAATCTCATGGGTTCACATTGAAGAGAATGATATATATTAAGTGTGGGGGAGGGAACCTTTTAGTTTTGGAATTTCAATTTTTTTCTTGTTTTAAAAAAAATTGTGTGTTTTTAAAATTTTGTGTGTTTATTTTTCAATTTTCTATGTGTTTTTGAATCTTTTGAGATTAAATGAATCTCATAACCCATTTTTCAATCCATATAAATAAGTGAAACAATTTATCCATTTAAACTAATCTTAAATGAATGCTGAAATTACTCTGTTTCAAGTTCAAATATTTAGTGATTTCATGAAAATTACACTGAATTTTGAATCCCATGCCACATCGCATTGTCTTTATATTTGAAATCACTTTCCTGTGAGGCTTCTGAACCATTATTTTCATATTATTTATATTCATCTCACTTCTTGATAAAACAAAAACATGGTTTATTTAACCATAATTTGATTTATTCATGTCAAAACTTGAGGGTTTGAGGTACATGTGTTTAAATTATTAAGGCATTTGTTTCGTATTAAAGCCCCTATTTCAAAGATTAATTTTTTTATAATGGCCTAACATGAACATTTAATCTTTGTATCTCTTATAAGCCATGCATCTCTTTTTAGGTTAGCCACATTTTAAGCTAATTTTACCTATCCATCCAACTATTGAAGTGAAATTGCATAATCTAGTTGAGCTTAAGTGGGGGGGGGAGCTGTCTTTTGTTGTGCTAACACATTTTTTGATACTTCATATGAAATATTAAATTATGAATAGATGTGTTTTCTGCTGAAGAAAAACATTATATTGAAAACTGTGCCTTTCTGAAGATTTCATGATAAAAGAAGCTATGCCTTTTTGGAGATTCTAATAGAGGTAGAAAGTTGTGCCTATCTGGAGCTTTCAAGAAAATAATGCTTGAGATGATTGACATTTTTTATACTCAAATGATGAATGGTGTAAACTTTCCATGTCTTTTCATGATGATGGAGCTGAATTGATACTATGGGGATTGAGGAGGAGACCATATTTAAGTGAAAATTAGATTAATGCAATTTTTCTTCAAAAAGAGTCAATCCATCCTCATTCAGCATCAGAGGTTTTCACATCTAAATCATACCAACTGAAAGCCACAGAACAAACCGGAAAATTCCTCATGATAAACATATGTCATTGAATCACAAAGGGTAGCGATGCAAGAATTTATCAAGGCTATAATGACCCTTTAATGAGTTTGGATGAGAACGACATTGCAAAAAAATTGACATTTGTGTGATAAGAGAAAATTCAAGTGAGGTAATTGTTTTGTGCATGGGAGGATAAATAAAGTGGAATTATATAGAATGATATAAATGAAGAAATTGAAATACTTTTTTATGAGGCATGATATCTCTTGTTTCTTGGTGTGTAATTGTTTTATCTCAATGACATGTGTTTTAAAATTAGTTTTGATTTGATATTGAAGATTAATTGATATGAGGTTTATCCCGGGAGTGCAAAAGGGTAAGTATGGGGGAGTTTATAAAACAATATTTTCTTGAAGATTTTATTGAAAATAAATTATATAATTTCCTCACATTATCCTAGATATGTTTAATTTTGGAATATTTAGGATTAGATCATTCATTTGCAAATTTCATGAGAAATCCAGTTTTACCCTTTTAAAATTCTCTCTAGTATTTCAGGCATAAATTTTTTTCAGTAAAATATTTTGACTTAAACATTTGAAAATTTGTTCCAGACTTAATGGGATAAAATTATATTCAAGACCTAGGAGCTGGATCGTGCATATGAGTTGATTAAATAGGCCATGAAGACAAAGATGGATTGAACTATCAATATTGGACATCACTTCACCATTTTGGCCTCATCATCTTCAAACAGGCTTGGATTGAGACCCAATTTTGTGGAAATATCAGGGCCATGATTTGGCACAAATCATCCTTCTTGAAGGCGGGCCAATTCATCCGTTTTGGAAGAAAACAATGCAGTGCAACTTGGAATAAAATATTTGGCCGGTTTTCATTTCACACATAAAAAGTTATGTAACCTAATCCTACACAAACTCTATTTAACAGGGGTTTTCACACTTTGGGAGGGCTGGTCGAGAATTTGAGAAGTTGGGAACGAAAGGGTGTCTCTTGGTATCCCCTCACAACTCTTGTAATAAGTAATTCTTTGTGAAAAACTCTTTTTGAAAAAGGCTCTCCTCTCCCACCCCCTCTTCGTATTTATTTTCTCTCATGTTTGTATCATGAATTTCTCTTCCAATAATATTATGATATTTTCAATTTTCTTCTTCACTTAATCATTTTAATTGTTTTTGAATAAATATTGGAGACTATATTGGGTTCTACCCTTTCAATCCTTTGATCATGCAAAACGTCTCCATAATGACTACATTTACAATGGAAGAGTAGTTTTTAGTGATCGATCTATCTTCTACCATATTCATTTAATTATTGTGAATCATTGAGCTATTTTAATTCACTTAATAATATCCATGAATTTTTTTTCAAATTGTATGAAACTATGAAATCAATTGAATAATGAACACAAAAATACTTGAGGTCGGGATTTTGTGTAAATTGTGAGGACGCAATCTTAATCATTAATATAAGACCACATGAGATAAATTTTTAGAGTTCAAATATAATCCATATACACAATTCATACTAATTTCCAGAATGGATATATTCTCTAATTAACCACTGACCATATCCTATCCTTTGAACAATAATCAAAGTAGGCTGTTGCAATTGTGTGTTCTGAAGCAAGCCTAAGGTTTAAGTAATTCCATCTTCGTGGTTAAGTTAACTCTTGTAGGGTTAGAAAGTTAACAAATTAGGGGATCATAATTAAGTGAATGTTAATTTAAATGATAATGATTAATAATAGAGTGAATAGGTAGAGTTATATCTATTATTCCTTTTAAAATATTTTCAAAAAAACATCTTCTGTTGTTTCTTTTTTATCAAACTTCTTTTCAAAATGAAAATCAAAAAATGCAATCTTCTTCCAGCAAACATCTTATAGATTTATAAACTATAAAAAACATCATCCATTCATGAAATGTTTTAATTAAATTCTATTTTATTTTTATAATACCTTTTAGAAGTTGTTTTAATTTACATCCTCCTTTGAGAGACGACCTTGGTCAGCCACTCTACTGCATCTAAGTACCCCAAAACCACCAATCATTTGAGGTCACCCATGACAACGCTCTTTCAGTATCCTTAAATCATATAACCATTTATTCATAGGTAACATAAATATGTGGTATATTAGATGGAAACTAATTTGGATCGAATATTTAATACATTTCTTTAGGAAAAAATTATTTTCTATTTGTAAAATAATTTTTAAAACATATTACATTTGGAAAATATTTCTCATTGAAAATGATCATTAACAAATATAATTGAAGCTTAAATTAAAATAATGGTCAGGATAATGGAATGTTTCATTCCTTCCAAACATGTAAACAATGATTCCATGCAACAAAAATTTAAAATAAAAATGGGAATTTTTCAGAAAAATATTGGAAGATTACATTAATTTTTTAAATAGAAAATAATGGGTAAAAATTTCTTTTAAACAATATTTTGAGAATAAAAATACATTTTCGAAAACATTTTCTGATTTTATGGTTTTAGATGAAAACGAATGTCGGGCTAAATATATAAATAACATCATATTTTCTTAAAAACATTTTCATAATAATTTTAATTGCCAAAGAGTGTAAAAATGATTGTATTAATTGATAATAAAATGGAAAAAATAAGGATAAGAAATTTCAAAATTTTATTCGGAGATGTATAATAATATTTTATAATCATAAACAAAATAATAACCAATTTAGATAAACTATGAGATTTTAACATTAAATCATTACCACCTTGATAACATTGAACTACAAAACCCATAAAGGAAAAATATAAAATTAAATAGAAAATATTACAAGGATGAGTGAATTCATGATATTAAATTTAATTTTTTTTGTTTATAAACCTCATGAAATAATATAGATGCATAACATAGTGAATGTATTAAAGATGGAAAATTGATACCAAAAATCACCTAACATGAGTCTTGAATTATATCATACTCATTAAATTATCGTGTATAATAAATATAAGTTAATTATACATCTAATATAGAAATATATTTATTTATATCATACCATTTATGATTTTTTGAAAACTTTTTTATTACCTATTTATTAAAAATATCATATTAAAGACATGTTTTAGGCAATAACAAATTTATTTTTCATATATGATTTGAATTTTTATTTTTAGTCATCTTACATAGATAACAATTTCCTTATATCCTGAATATAAACAATGAAATAAATATTATATATATTAATTATATATGTATTTATAGTAATACATAAAAATATGTGATATGAAATGAAATAAATTGTTCAAGGAGACAGTAGGCCATGCATACGCATGAACACTACTTCCATTATCATGATGTATTAGAAAAAAGAATGATAAATAATATATTATAATTCCAAAAAATAATTATATCATATACATGAAATATTATTATTAAACCGGTCTTTATTACCATTCATGTAATGCTTCCACAAATCACCTGGCTTCATGAGGCGGTAGTCCGCTGTACACACAAGTGATGTTATCATATTACCAAAAAAGAAGAGTACAATGGTATATGTAATATATTAAATATATAATTATAATAATATCATAAATATAATATATAAATAATAAATCAATCATTATTTCTTTCTTTTTTAGGTGAAAATGGAATAACGAATGACATCTCTTCGTGATGTGGTAGTTTTTCATATATGCAAATGATTTTTCATAACTCATTTGATGAAAGTGTAGATGGTTGAAGGTAAATACCATAAAATAAGAATATCTTAGTTTATGGATGATACTATGGTTATTATATTATTACTCTTTAATTATAGTTGGAATAGATGTATGACTAATTAAAACAAAAATACTTATTGAAGAACAATGAATATTTTTTCAGATTATTTCTTTAGGTTTTGACCAATATCCATACTAGGATGGATTTATATCTACTATAAGTCTTATAGGATGAGATAATGGATGTTTTTAAGTCATTTGGATAGGGTTTAGATGAACCAATTATTTTGGTGTTATGAAGAGAAGGGAGTTGTAAATATTTTAAAATTGAGGTTGGAGGAAGTATTTTAATTTTTTGAAATAAATAATTACACTAATGTTTTTTCATATCAAAAGGATCCTATAAATAGAAATTATAGATCATATATCGAGTTAATAAGCTTTCTTTATGAATTTTCAATTCGTCTTGGTTTAGAAAATCACAAACACTCTATCTTAATGCAAATTATATTTTTCCTATGAATTATCTTAATAAGGGAATTTTTCCTTCCCCAAGAAATTTTTTATCATTACCTATGTTTTCATTGTTTATTTATAGTTTCTATAAATATAACTATTTTTATTCCTAAAGTTAAAATTTGGTTTCATATCAAAAATCTCATAATAGAATAAATCCTTGGTTATAGAGTATTTTGTTTTCAAACTCTGAATTCAATGAAATATATACTCCGAATTATATGAAGTTCAGACACAAAATTATGTAAAATTTAGACTCTGAAATTACTAAAATTTATACTCCAATGTTCCTCAAAATTTGGACTCCGAATACCTCATAATTCTAACTCTAAATCCCTCAGAATTCGGGCTCTGAATTCCTAATAATTTAGACTCATAATTCTTTAGAATTCAGACTCGTAATTCCTTATAATTCAGACTCTAAATTCGTTGGAATTCAGTTTCCGAAATCTATAGAATTCATGTTCTACAATCATTGGAAAATGAATCTGAATATCCAAGATTTATAGTCTGCAAATTATTATTTTTTTAGACTCTGAACTTTTTTTTATTAGACTCTGAAATATTAAACTTCATTAACCAATGTTATTTTTCTTACACTTGTTATAGTTATGAAACGATTCCATACATTCTATTCCTAACTAGACATTATTTGAGTGACACATGTACATGTGCCTCCGAAATTCAATGAAAAATATGACCCTTGGAGGACAGAGCTGACCATTGGAGAAGTTACTATATATAGGATCTCATTTGAACAAGCTCAATATATGTTGATCACTCTAGAAACTGAAAGTTGTTGAAGTGATTTCTATAGGGAGAGAATATAATGCATTGTGCGTATAGAACATCTTGTTGATCTTTCTTTGGGTAACGTTGATTATTGCTATGGACAATCGAGGACTTCTTGGGATAGGAAGATAGAGGTGCCGACTACCTTAATGTTTAAGGACTTTCATGGATAGTAAGGCCAAGGTTATAACTACCATAACATTTGATGGATTGTGGGGATAGGAAGACAGATTTTAATATTCCAATCGAGGACTTACCCTGGGGTGGGTAAGACATACTTTCTTGAAATTATAAATCAAGGGACCTTTATCCAAGGCTGTTGGACACCCTTCTCTTTGGTTTAAATGATTTCATACTTGTTACTTATTTTTTTCATGTTTATTTCCATTGTATTTTGATAAAAGAAGAAAGTATAACCTTCTTATACATTCTTTTTATTTTGTATACTCTAATAATTAAGATTCTACATTGATTAAGGTAGAATAATTTCCTTGTAAACATTCCTTATGTTTCATTTCTGGAACCATATTTTCGGAACCCAAAAGTTTGTAGAACAAAAATATGTCTAGTGAGTTTTCCTTATTTAACATTGTTGAACATAGTTTTCCTTAAGGTTAAAAATGAATGTTTTTAAACATAAAATTCACCCCCTATTGTATTTGAGCATCAACATTCATATTTAGATCCCACAGCCTAGATGTTATAATGTTGATATACAGCTCAATAATCAGTATTTTACAATTTTGGAGTTTTTTTAAATACATATATGTTTAGATTAACCCCATTGGTAAAACCATTTTTACTTTAATATTGGTAAATAAGATTTTCTATTTTTTCTATTTACTTTGATCAAAAAATTATATTAAAATTATTATCTAATATAATATATTATAACTAAAATTTTGGGATAATTTTGAAGAAATTATATTAATAGAATTGGAAATTTTTAATTTGAAATAAATCACATAGATGCAATGACAAAGTTGGTTTTCAGAGATAATGTTTTTAAAAAATTATAAAGATTTTCGATATCAAATTTCAAAATATAAATCATTAAAATGAAAAAAAATTGATAAATATATAGGTAATATAAATATTTTTAACTAACAAAAAATTTTAAATATATTATATGTTTATTAATAAATTAAATAAAAATGTTGTTTTCAATTAAAGTTCATTTTCACTATACATCAAAAAATTAAAATTTTGTAAAAAATATCAAAAAATAACCATAATACAATTTTAACATTGTTACATAAAAGTTATTTTTATTTTATAAAATTAATTTTATAATTGTGTAAAAATTTAATTTCGTTATTTTTGAAAAATAGTAATAAAAAATTATTTTTTCTAGAAAATAATATGTTCAAAATTTATAATTATTTTAACAAAAATTAAGTAACATTTTTTTTCCAATATGATCTTTAGATAAAACCGTTATTCATTATATTTAAAAATTATTTATTAAAATTTTTAAAAATAATTTTTATATATAGTTTACAATAATTGAATTTAAATATATATGTTAATTATATATTGTGGTTTTGTTAAAACTCAGTGTCGTGTGAAATGAAATATAACTCAGTTTTTCACATAGAATAAGTTTAACTTATTATTTTTTATGATGAATGATATCAAATAAATTCAATTTATTTAATAACAACTAATTCTTAAAAACTCATTGTGTTACAATATCCCACCCTTAAAATGAAAATTTCCCTCAAAATTCCTCACCTAGATACGAACAAAAGAGAAAAAGTTTACCTTTTAATTTATTCATGATCCCATAAACTTATAAAAAATTCAAAACATCCAAAAAAACATTGACTAGGCGAGTGGTAATACTTCATAGAACATTTTCTATATGATCTATAAACTCCATTAGTTATTTCTCAATAGAAAGGAACTACTTCAATGGTATGACCAATTGATTTAGTAAATATGAATGGACATATATGTAATTCCTCAGTATAGATTCATAGAACACATTGTGTACTTAAGAGAGGTTTAGTGCAAGAAAAAATTGACAAGTTATGACCTGATATGATAAAAAAATTCAAACAGAGGGTTACATGTAGGGTTTAGTCTTCCTTTCTTCCTAAATATCATAATGTTCCTTAGTAGGGAAATTCATAGTAACACCTTCTCACAAAAAAAATTCTAGATAAAAATAAAAATTATCAGTATAATATTTTGTCAACTTGGAGCTTTCTTGATGGGTTTTAGAATTGATCTAACCATATCATCAATTTCATAAATTATCTGAGGTCCCAAATAGATTTCATTCTATAAATTAACTCTAGCAATCTGTATCACTACATTTATTTCCCTAAAGGTTATCATAATGAGACATCTAAATTCATGACTAAAAGCCATTGTTTTATGAAAAAATAAACTATAGTAATGTATTTATCCTAACCTCCATTTAAATTCAATGAAAATGATCTTAAAAAATATATAGGGGTTGAATTATTAATTCCAAATGACCATATTTCAATGAATGATGTGTAACACTGAAATTCAACTCTATATAAAAATCCGAGAGAATACATCACATGATCTGTGAGGTAAAACATTGATCCTAATAAAACATAATGGAATGATTTAATCCAAGAAACCCTTGCACTTCATTAATAAAAACCCTATAAAAGAGATCTTGGGAGAATTATTTTGTAATATAAATGAAATTTGCTTATTTTCTATGGTTATTGACTATAACCCATATAGAATTATGCACTTTTATACGTTTTGGGGAGTCTAATAATAAAATAAATAATGATGTTTTACCACATCCATTCTGATATTGGTAATGGATATAACATACCTTCTTAACTTTTTCTCTTACCCTTAAATTGATTTCATACAAAGAACTAAGATACAAAATTTTCTATATCTTTCTAAATTCCATCCCACCTGAAGTACTATTTCAAATCCCTATACATATTCATACATCCTAGATGAATAAAGACTTAATAGATATGATATACCCCTAACAAATATTCCATAAAATATGGTATGGATGAAAAATATAAGAATTTCTTGAACCTTATCATTCAATAATGATCGTGGTTAAACATAGAATCATTTATATCCATCTTTTAATGATCTACATCTTTCTAATGTTCCTCTTTAATCATAAAATGGATAGTTGTTTGAACATTTAATTTTGAAAGATATGATTTTACCCTTCATTAATGATTTCTATATCCACCCTTGGAAGGTAAAAAAATATTATATCTCTTAGAATTCCCATTATGAATAATCATTCATGATCCTTTTGACTCAATTAGTTGGTCACCGTGTCAACTTCCCCAGGGCGGTAATATAATAAGCAGTCATAATCATTAATTATATATAACCATATTCTTTGGTGCATGTTCAAAACCTTCTATGTGAATATATACATTAAATTATTATGATTGGTATAAATGTGCCAATTTTATCCCTAATGATAATGCCTATATATATATATATATATATAATGAAAACAATTACCACCGTTAATTCCAAATCATGAGTTGTGTAATTTTTCTCATCGATATTCAATTTTTATGAAGCATAATATATAACAATGTCTTTATGGATATTTAAAACATTACAATACCTTTTTGGATAAAACATTATAGTTTAAAAACCTTTTTCAACGACATGGTAATGTATATATAGGTGTGTAGAGTAATCATCAATTTAGTTCCAGGAAATTTTATGCACATTCAACTATCCAAAGGAACATGGATTCCATTAACGTTAACTTGCTTAGTGGGTTATAAATTCATATAAAATTATCCTAAACCATTAATAATATCTATATAAACTAAGAAACTATATATTTAGGTCACTATGGTATGTTTAATCTAATATTAAATAGACTCAACATTTTATGGGTCAACCAATATACCCTATATTGAGATTATGTGACATAAAAATGAAAACTTTTTATGAAACAAATTCAAGATTTGTAAATTTTCTGTAATGTTTCTCCTGCATTAGGTTTTCGAGATTAATTCACAAGTATCATAATTCTTTTCCTTTCTCTTTTATAGAAATTAATATCATCTATAAGTACTACTATAACTAATCAAGGTAATCACTAAAGACTCTAATAATTAAATATATAAATATAGAGGGGGTATTAGTAAGCATAAATAGAGTATATATATTTTAATCGACCCTTAAATGTGTACAAATGTTTTACATGGGTAAAACATTCTTCATGATGCTTAATTGATGATATAAAAAATGAAGTATAATCTTGTAAATGTATTGATCTCTATATAATTGATCAAAAAAGTCATCAATATGAGGAAGATGATACTTTTTAATAATCTTGATCTTGTTGAGATCCCAAAAATCAATGCAGAGTTTCATTTTCCATCATCATTTTAAAAGAATTAACTAGTGAACCCAAATTTTATCCAAATTCTCAAATTAATCCATTGTAATGGTTTTATTATATTTTCTTATTCAATATGTGAAACACAATTTGGGCCATTCTATAAAGTGTATTTGAAATTGGTATGGCACCACATATGATTTCAATTGGGAAATCAACATTATGTTTTTGTGGAAATCTAGGAAAATCTTATAGAAATTGTTGACACTCCTTTCCATCACAAATTATAATGATTGAGAAAGGAGAATACCATCAGCACAAAGAGATTTATCCTTTAAAGAAACAAAAAAATTGACAAAGGCACGAACAAGGAATTCTTCACATATGGGACATGCAAGTTTTGAGCTGGTCGTGCAAGTATACTTGCACACCACATATTGGTCGCACTGGTGACTTGCGCACCCAATTTTCTTTTCATCCAAGGTCCTCAATGGCCTATAAATACCCCTTGTGGGCCCCCCATTTCGAGGAAGAAAAATATAAATGTCTGATTTAAGCTCACGGCACCCTAGTCTTTTCTTGAAGTCTTCCAAACAATTCTATGGTAATTTTGTACCTATAATGGAAGATCTAAAGAGGAGGAACAAGGCCAAAGTGTTGAAATTCATCAACACTTGCACGCCTAAGTGTCTAACCCTTAAGGGAAATGGACACACTTTCACATCGCCTTATCCCTTCAATAAAACTTGTGTGCCACCATTTTTGAAGCCTTTAGGGACAATACTAAGGGCTTGAGCCAATTCTCGCACAAGTATTACCTTATTGGTTAACTGTCGCCCAAGTAAACCCATGTCGCACAAGTATACTTGTGCGACCAGGACTTATGCGCCCAAACAAGACTTGTGCGCCTGCCACTTTTTGGGTGCCCCTCCTACCTATTCAACTATTTTCTTCAAATCCTCATCTCCTATTCAAGATTTAGCCTTCAAAACACTCTTCAAATCCATTTATGGCATGGTTCCTTTCTTATATTCCTTATCTGAAGGAAATTATATGGAATATCTCTCAAAACCTCATGATTTACAAATCATTGTGTCAATAAGGTTAGAGATTTCATCCATTCAACCTCATCCTTTAAATATGAGATGATATTTTAATCTGGGCATCCTCCATAGGAGTATGTCCAATGTTCCAAAATATGGGCCTCTATTTCAAGAGTACATCCCAGTCACAAGTTCCCTAACATGGGCCTCCTTTTCAAGAGTAAGCCCCAGTAACAAGTTCCCTAACCTGGGCCTCCTTTTCAGAAGTAAGCCCCGGTCACATGTTCCCTAACATGGGCCTCCTTTTTAGGAGTAAGCCCCAGTCTTAATTTATTTTGTTTTGGGCTTCCTTCTCAGGAATAAAACCCAATCACAATTCCCAATTTAATTGGGCATCATCCTCAAGAGTAAGCCCCATTTTACAGTATCCAAATCTCCATAAAGCACATATACCTTTATAGACCATGTTCCCAGGATTCTTCTCTGAAGTATGTCCTGATCTTTATCTATTTGGGCAATCATACATACGCAAGCCCTATATAATTCTTTTTTACCACATATTTCATGGCACAAATCGTCAAGATTACTAATACCTCTTGTTTCTAACACCAATCATGACTCATGTGAGCTTAGAGTGTAAAATTAACCACAACACTTCTCTTTGGGTCGTTAATCATGCATAAAACCCAGAATTTTTAATCGAACTATGTGGACATTGATCTCTGCCTTAAAAGTAGTGTACATAGGAAGCCTTTCTAAGGTTCAAGCCAATCACCTATTAATTCTCATCTGTCTCATATGACATTAAACTATTTCTTAATACTCAAACTACGTGAGTTCTAATTCTTTTTCTAAACAAGGATACATAGGTAGCCCATCTACGGGTACGATCCAAACTCTAAAATAATCCATGTCCTTCATAACGACTATAAACTTCATGTTCCCCACTGAGTGGTTTTAAAACCAGTATTGTTATCATAATGACCAAGAGATTTCTATATTCTGTGAATATCTAATTAATACATATGATTATATATCTATGAAGAAACTGAAATACATATAAAAGATTCTCTAAATCTCATACATATCAATCATTGATTCCAAGATCTAAAGTAAAGATCATTTTCATACTTGGTAAATTAATAAGGATTCACGAACATAACTCAAATATATAAGAGTCCTAGAGTATAAAATAAATCCCCCAAAAAATGTGTGATGAGTCCGACCTCCCATCCTATCGACCAATGAAATTTCTTATGTCTCATCAGTTCACAACTAATGGGAACCTTCCTTTGGAATGTAGGTCCAAATGGATATAGAATCATTGGATATTTCTGGTTCTACCAAAAAACCCATTAGAAACTGATTGGAAAGTTTTAACCCTAAACAAATGAGGTCATCCCCATTTCCATAGGAAACAAAAATGGTGAAACCGACATGAATCCTTAACCAAGTAAAATGATGTTTTACTTATTTGTTAGGACCCTATTTAATTAAATGTGAGGGCTAGCAATGCAATCAATAACATACGCGCTCATCCAAAAGATATAGTGTCCAAACATATATTGATTATGAATGTTATATCAAATAGGCACTCATTTCCATGATCTCTCTGCGTTACAGAAATGGCATCCCTAAAGATCACACCTGCGACTGCATCAGCTGCTACTCCTGTTGGATCCTCGTCCACTCTGAGGAAGACATCACCTACTCAGCATCTTCAACGCTGGGTCTCAAATGAAATTGTTAAGAAATACCATCAACATTGTACAATTCTGACTCTGGAGGTTGCTCAACAAGCCCTCCAAGTCAATAATTCACCCTAGTTGTCCAGACATCGACAACAAGTTATCAAAAAGTAGGTAGTGCTAACCACTATCTCCAACCGTTTCAGGTCGTTATCCCAGGAACTCAATCAACAGTCCCTCCCATATTATGAGGAGGTGAATGAGAAGGTCACTAAATGCCTTAATTCAAGGAGACATGAGTCCTTCCGAGATCTCCCATCAACAATCTCCACTAGACTCATGCGGCAGTGAGCTATCAACATGTTGAGGGTATCCCCTTTTGGGGTTCTCCTCAGGTCCCTCAGACCCGAGTCCGCAAAACGAACCACCAGAGGAAAAATCTATTCAACAGGGAGTAGGTTCTTAATTCTTCCCCGTGTAGAGAAGTCCATCAAGACAATTTGATTGTGAATAATGAGCAGGCATATACACACATCTGTCCTGATGTTACTGTCCAACAGACACGTCTGGCAGTAACACACCAATCCTGTTAGGCAATTCCGACAGATTATTATAGGCAGGCATATACACCTGTTTATAACTCATCAGCTAGTCAGCTGGCTCGTCTGACTACACCCAAATAAGCTTGCTAATCTAATATGGTGTCAACTAATAAGAAGGGACATACACATGTTTATAATCAACAATTATGTCATCAGTCTCGTCGACCAGTATTGAAGGAACGTCGTCAACCATACATGATGAAGAATACACTGCAGACACATACACCTACCAATATTGATCAAGACTACCAGCATTCTCATTTGGAAGCACCTAGAGAAGTCATTCAGAAAGTTCCAATGACAAATTTGGAGCAGACTCAACTCTCTTCCCCCACACAAGAGTATTGTCAGAATTCAATGACAAGAAAAGGAGGACAAGAGAATGAATACACACGTACTCCAAGCACAGAATGGATGTATATTCATATTCCAGAAAATTATGTCCCCAAGATCATTCTAAAAATGGTGAAAGAGTAGAATCAAATATCTGCTCACATTCTGGATGCCTGTAAGAATATTACAACAGCTTCAGCAGCATCACAGGAAAAATAAATGCAAATCATTCCCTATTAGTTGAGTGACACATCAACATATCACTCCAGAATAGATACAAACCTATGTTCAAGTCTATGAGGGTTTTGGGGAATAATCCCCCATGCCATACAGACAATCAAGTCAGCCACATAAACTTTATTTTAATTGAGATAATCAGCCGAACCTTACTATTTCTCCTAAGCAGGCACATACACCTACCCATAATAACCACTTTTTTCAACAAGTGGTTCCCAAAGTGAGTAATAAGGCATCTATGAAAAGACTCATCTAACACAGTCATGAAATCAAGAGACACTCTGTAATAAGGCCTTACTCGATGCTGTAGTTGTTGATACACTCAGACAATTATCTTTTGCAACTCTAGATTCTAATCTCTCATTTCCCAATAGTGGGAACAATAATTCTGAATTTCTTAATCAGAAACTTCCTCGTGAAGGCCTCCTTCATGATAGTTCGGTCAATATAAAAGTATCATCTTTAGATGAGAGCCATGATAACCCTCCATGTGGCCAGAAGACCATGGATCAAAAGGTTTCACCTTTTTCTATAACCCAAAATGGTGGTCCTCCCCATGATGATGAATTTAGCTGTGAAAGTCCTCTCCATAGTAGTAATTCGCATTGCCTGGAATATTATTCAAAGGGAAATGTAGTGACGAGAAATCCCTCTTATCTTGAGGCCTTGGATAATTGAAGACATTAATATCTAATGTGTTACCACTAGCAGGTGAAATACATTCCCAATCAGAAGATAACCCGAGGTGTAGATCATTCTCCAAACCACCCCTAGGTCATTCATCTTCTAGTTTGATAAATGAATTCTCTACCAATCTTGTTGAATCTGATGAATCAACAAGAAATCACAAACTCTGGTATTTTTAGGTAGAATAATCTTCTTCGAATGATAAGGAGGAAGTGATTAATATGATAAAACAAGTGGCTAAAGTTGAAGTACCAGTCCTGTTTTGGCCTTTGGCTGAATCACTGTATGATATTCTTGAAATGTTATTGGAAGTTTGTATTCATGATATTTTTCTCAACATGTGGAAAACTCTTTATCAATTGAAAAAGAAAATATTATCTTATGATTAATATGAAAATCATTTCAAGATAATATAAGGGTTACAAATACAAATTGATTTTTCATCTCTCTCAGTTTCCCAATTTCCAAAGGATGAAAAGCAGCAAAGAGCCCTTCAGAATTCATGCCTTAGCGCACTAAAAATATTACCCCATTTAATTACCAATGCCCCATATGGTATTCATATTAGGGGATGGGGTGTTCATGGAGCACTATATTTCACTATACTCTTCAGTCAACAAATACCACCAAAGGTGGTCTCATGCAATGTTATTTCATAGAATTGGACACTTCTAGCGGGGTTTGTGCATAATCAAAGGCTTGCTCAGGAACATGCCTCAACTAGTTCTCCTCAAATTCAGGCATACAAAGAACGTGTTTTCAAATTACTATTGCATCAAGGAATTGAGAATATCTAACAAGCTTCTTGTTTAGAGTGTGCACACTATCAGTTGACAGAAGTGTCAGAAATCATCCAACAGTCATTTGAACCAGGTGATTTGAGTGGATGTTGGTTAATGCATCTAGCCAATTTCTGGACTAAAGTCCACAAGATCAAGAGTTCTTTTAAGAATGAATTAGATGTAGCATCTCAAGAGCCACCTCAGCTTTCCAGACTGGGGACTCTTTTAGCTCAACCCTCAGAATCAACAAATAAGATTCGGGGAGTTGAGCAGGAATAACAGGAATAGCCCCAATCCACCAGACTGGGGAATTTTTCAAATTTTCAACCTCTTCCTCAAAGAAAGTCAATATTCTCTAGATTAGGGAAGAAGCCTCAAGAAGAACGAATAGCCAAATTATCATGATATTCCATCCAAATTATGGTTCTTCAATAAGTTCATGAGGAATCAACTCAACAGATGTCCATGTCTCATTAGGGAGAAGGAAGAATACAATATCACAGAAATGTCGATAGAAGGGATTCAATGCATTATGCATCAATAAATTTCATCAATTCCGTTGTTGCTGATCCTTTAGAACATGAGGATCACTCAGAGGGATTAGATGAAGAAGTTCATGCTCAAGAGGCTATACACACAGAAACAAATGAAGAAGGTGTGAGTACACAAAATCAAAGGCTTACCTAGAATCTAGGTATTCCATCAAATAACAAAAATCCACCTCTCCAAAATGTATCCAACAATGGGAAACGAAAAATGTCAGGTTACATTCCACCCTTCCTCTATAGAAGGCCAATCACTCTCACTGGAGAAAATATCCGCACAACATGAAGAAGCAATGAAGGAATTAAGGAGGTTGAATGCAGAACTACTTCATGGTAGTCTTCCTCCTAAGCATGCTGGAGTCAGTCAATCAAGAAAATTTGTTGCATCTACTAAGATGGATCAAGAATATCCTCCTTTACCAATACACCCTCACAGGTCTAATCCTATGGGTCATACCAAACAACAATTGGTAGTGCTACCATCTGTTGCAGTACCAGTCACCACACCTGTCCAAGCTCTAGTTATTGCAGCTGTTTAGGTCCAAGTTCCACCAAATGTTTCTCAAAAGTTAATAACTACCATTCAGTCAACAAAAAATCGATTAGAATATATGGAGGTAAAATGTGCACAAATTCAACTAGAAAATAGAGCTTACCCTGAATGGGTTGATGCAATTCCTCCTCCATAAAATTTTCAAAGTACCACATTCTTGATTTTTAATGGTTCGGGAGATGCAGAACATCACATAACACATTTTGTTTCTCTTTGAGATCCTATGACTGGAACTCCTCGACAAAATGAAGTAGTCAAGATCAGGTGTTTTTTACATTCATTAAAAGGTCCTTCTTTTTTTGGTATACAAGATTAAAATCCCGGTAAATTACCAGGTGGGAAGATCTCCGTCAAATATTCCTTCCTAAATTCAGCTCAACATTGCCAAAGACAATAGTTTTTGATCTAAAAAATTGTAAGCAGTGGAAGAATGAAAGAGTTCCATATTTCATTGCTCATTTTAAGGGATTAACATATTTTCTAAGATTAGCACTCCCTGAATAAGATTTGTGGACAATATGTGTGGGAAATTTGTGTGATAAATTACGCACACCGTTGATCTCTGTGAAATTCACAGGAGGGTTTGAATACCTTACATAGATAGCTCAAAATATTTAAGACTCTCTTAAGAAGACTAATGTTAAAACTCGTGTAATTCTATCAGCTCCAGGAAGGATAATGGATAATGAAGAGACTACTACAATTACACATAAACAATCACCTGTACCTGCTTCTACTTCAAAACCATCATCTTACTGAAGGGATCCACCTCCTGAGAATCAAAAACAGAGGCTGATTCGTCAATATGATCATATAGATCAATAACGGAAACAATTTGAGGAGTTGAAGAACAATTTTTATTCTTTCTGAAATGAACAATTTTATTGGTTACTTCATTTCAGCTCTGGAAAAAAATTTGTTTCAGTTGACAAGGTCCAAAAGGCCAAACAAGGAGGGAGATGAAGACCATAACAACAATTTACAATTTCATCAGATGATGGGGCTTACCATTCATGAGTGTTTTGTCTTCAAATAACTCTTAAAAAAGATGGTGGACTTGGGACAAGTAAAACTGAATGATTCTTCATCTCATGTAACATATGTTACTACTAAAAATATAGAGGAAGAAGGTGAGTGGCAAGAAGTCAGAAGCAAAAATCCACATAAATATGATGATTGGATGGTCATAAAAATGATCAAACAGACTCATGCTATTTTATGGACGCAATTGAAGAAACCAATTGTGTCTTATGCTACGAATTCCACTACAAAACCCTCTTCATCAGAGGGAAAATCCTTGAAGAAATGACATAATTCAAATAAAGTGGAACAGTTAGAAGAATATGAGATCTTGTTAAAGACCATGTGGTCTTTGACTATGGAAGATTTTCATCCATCTACTTCAAAGCCACATGCATCATCCCACCAAACGGCACAGCCTAAACTGGCTAATCAAGAAGAATCTTTATCAAATGAAGAGTTGATCTTTGGTTCTCTTAACATGATTCACTTATCAGATCATTATTCCAGTCACAGTTTTGATCTTAATGAGCATGAGTTCGCTATATCGAACAGAGGAATTATAGGGATTTCTAGAGATCTAGAATAAAAAGGAAGACGTAGATATCCCAAAACCACTATTTCAATCCTACCCCTGCTAAAACTATATATGCAGTAGAAACTTGTGGAAGAGCCCCTTAGCATGCTCAACAAGAATAATAATGTTCATCCACGCATGACAGATTCAGTCCTAGAACAATTATTCTGGAGGATCGTTTGGAGGTTACACCTTCTTCCTCTCGACAAATAAATAGACATGATTGGTCTAATATGACAAATCCAAGAGTATTTCCAACTCCAACCCTGATACAAGATGCATCTACTTCTAAAGAATCAACTTCTAAGGCACCTGTGAAACCATATGTTCCTATTGGAAAACATATAACTTTGGATCAAAATTATGATGTCTTGAAACATTTGGATCAAGTACTAGGCAAGTTATCAATTATGGATTCTTTGAATATATCAAAGGATCTTAAAAAGGCATTCATTGAAGCTTTGTCAAGTCCCCATGAATTCAAAACTGAAATTGTTACGGCTGAAGACTACCATATAGTGAATGATACTTCAGATTTCCATGAAGTGATATCTTTTAAAGATGAAGATGAAGATGATGGTGTGCATGGACATATTATACATTTGAATTTATCTGGAAAGGTCAATGATATATACATCCAATGATATATCATTGATAATGGTTCAAGATTCAACCTCATCCCCATTCATACACTTCATCGATTGGGCCTCACTGAATCTGATTTATCACCTTCTACTTTGATTTGGCTAGGATATTATAAAAATGAACAAGAACCTCTAGGAGAGATTACACTCAGAACTCAGTTAGGGTATCTTGTACCCAATTCATATTTCATGGTACTTCTTCATGACACAACCTTCAATATTTTTCTTGTAAGAACTTGGCTACATAAACATGTGACTATCCCTTCATCATACCATCAATGTCTCAAATATTGTTTCAATGGTCAAATTGGGCACTGTATGGTGATAAAGCCCCATACAAAACATTTGAATATCAATACATTGATGCAGAATTCTATCACATGGATGGAAATGAGAAATACAAAACAAGGGAGGTTACCAAAGTTAATTCACTATATGGTTTGGAAAATATTTCTGTAAACCCATTCATACATGTGAGTACAAATTTTTTGTTGCCTATCAGTGAAATTGACATGATAGAAAAAAATCCAAATACTTTTATGGAAACTTTCATAAGGTCAATTATAGAAATCAATCCAGACAGCTTGGGAGAAATTGGTAATTCACCAAGCAATGTTGAAATCTCAAATGGAGATGTCTTCATTTCAGCTGCTAAAATCCAGCAATTTTATACTTCATCAGCTAGGCCAGAATAAGTTTTATCAATGTCAGATATGAAGGATGATGTCGATTCTCGATCCATCATCTCTTCTTTATTACCCAAGGATGACCCTTAATCATCAATAAGGTTAAAAATTGTAGCCTATTCTTCAAGATGTTCAAATTTTAACACCTCTCTTGATTATGGAAATTACGCTTCATCATCTACTATGCAAGTAGAAACAGATGAAATAACATGTGTTAAATAAGAAGAGGAAGATCTCAGTGATGCTCCTCAAGTATTTAAAGAGGGTATCTCTACTACTGTGGATGAACATAGGGAAATAAATTTAGGTACAAAAGAAGATCCACTCCCCACTTTAATTAGTGCCACCATGGCTCTTGAAGAGAAATAAATTTATATTTCATTTCTAAATAAAAATTTAGATATACTTGTTTGGAACTATATAGAAATGCTAGGGATTGATCCCAATGATGCTACTCATCATTTGGGTTTTCGAAAAGAAAATCGTGGATCCAAGCAAGCTGCAAGAACACACCCAACATATCCTTCCAAAATTGAAGCTGAAGTAGATAATCTTATCAAAGATAACACCGTCAGAGAGGTTCAATATCCCAATTGACTGGCTAATATTGTCCATGTGAAAAAAAATTAAAAAATTAGAGTTTTCATAGATTTTAGAGATCTTAATCAGCATTGTCCCAAAGATGATTTTCCAGTTCCAATCACAAAACTCTTAATTGATGAACCAAATGTATATGATGCAGTTTCCTTCATGGATGGATATTCTGGGTATAATAAAATCCCAATGGCTCTAGAAGATGAACAATCAACAGCCTTAAGAGCCCCGTAGGGTGTGTTTTTCTATCAGGTAATGCCCTTTGGCCTGAAGAATGCAGGTGCAACATATCAAAGTGCCATGAACCATATATTCAATCGCTTTTTAGGGATTTTTTTGAATTTTATAAGAATGATTTGGTGGTTAAATCCATACAATGTTCTAATCAATAGGATGATTTGGGATTCATATTCCACAAACTTCGATAACATAATTTGATGATGAACCCCTTGAAATGTGCTTTTGGGGTAACCTCAAAAAAATTTCTCGTCATTGTTGTACGCCATCATGGTATCGAAGTCGATCCTGATAAGGTAAATCTAATCCTTGGTATGTCACCTCTTCTAAATTTGAATTAATTAAGAGGTCTTCTAGGACACTTGTCCTATATTCGGGGTTTCATCGCCAATCTGGCAGGAAAAAGTTTACCCTTCACCAAATTGATGAACAAGGGATTCAATTACTAGTGGAATGAATATTTCCAAGAGGCATTTGATATCCTCATGAAATATCTCTTGATTCCACCAGTATTAATTCCACTTGTTGAAGGAAGGTCACTTATTCATTATGTGACAGCATTAGAGTGGTCATTGGGTGCTTTCCTTGCCCAAAAGAATGATGTTGGGAATGAAAATAGCCTTTACTATCTCAGTCAGACCATGCTTGAAGAAGAAACTCGATATTCAAGTATGGAAAAGGCTTCCTAGCATTAATCTTGGAAGTTCAGAAATTGAGAGACATCCTGCATAATCATGAGGTCCAATTGGTATCTCACAATAACCCGCTCAAATTCATTCTTAGTCATCCAATGCTTACAGGACATCTGACAAGGTGAGAAGTTATTTTGCAGTAATTTGATATCCAGTATGTGTCTCAAAAGGAAATAAAGGGCCAAGCTCAGGCTGATTTCCTTGCTGAACACCCTTCAGTAGAAGATACATCTTTATATATTTTACTTCCTGATGAGTAAGTGTTCTCTATTCAAGATAGTATTCCAAAATGGGAAATGTACTTTGATGGTGCTTCTAGAAGTCCAAAAAGGAAGAAAATAGAAGATCCTAAATTCAACAAAGTTGGGTTAGGAATTGTACTTATTTCCATAGAAAAGTAAGTACAACCTTATTCCTTCTTATTGTGAGAAGGTGGTACAAATTATGAAGCAAAATATCAAGCTCTCATCACAGGATTGGAGTTGGAGCTTCAGGAATAGGTGAATCACATAAAGGTGAAAGGTGATTCAGACCGAGTAATCAAATAAGTCAATGGGGATTATTGCATCAGAAAATAAGAGTTAATCCCATTGTATGATTACATCAGATAGTTAATGGCGGAATTTCCTTCGGAACCGACATGTTCTTATGTCCCGTGATCACAAAATGCTCAAGCTTATCCACTGGCTAATATATCCACTGCTCCGGAAGATCCAAATTAGGACGAGATAATCATCAGTATTACCCACCGTCATACAGTTTCACCTTATGATCAAATCAGAACAGAAGAAATCATTGAAATTAGTCCCATTTCTGAACCATAGGGTAATATTAAAGGATAGTTGATACCTATCAAGGAATACCATCAAAATGGAACAATCCCACCTGGAAGAGCCGAGAAAGAACAAGTTTGGAGACATGTGGTCATTTTTTCTTCTTTATGATAGTCCATATCACCTAGAAAAAATTATCAAAAAAAGTGGTTTTGATGGAATTCTCTTCAGATGCATTGATGGTGAAGAGAAAATGGCAGTCATGAATGAAGTACATGTAAGAGTCTATGGTGCCCGCCAGTTTGGACATAGACTATCTGATCAAATTTGAAGGCTTAGATACTTTTGGAGTTCAATGATACAAGATTGTGTGGATTTCACTACGAAGTGTCATTCTTTACAAGTACATGAAAATTTTATTCATCAACCCCCAGAGTTTCCTCATACAGCTAAATACTCCTGGAAATTTTCCACACAGGGAATGGATGTAGTAGGACCTTACCCTTCATCTCCATTCAAGCAGTTTAAGTATATTCTTACTACTACTGACTTCTTTTCCAATTGGGGATAGGAAATACCTCTCAAGGAAGTTTGTTTTAAAATCATTTTCAGCTTCATCAGGTCTAACATAATTACCTGATTTAGTGTCCCTCATACTATATTAATGGAAAATGGCACCGACTTCTGTTCATCTTAGTTATGGAAGTTGTATCAAGAATACAACATAAAATCCAACTATTCATCTCGATATATTGCAGCAGACAATGGCCAAATAGAGTCCTTCAATAAGACTATTTCAAACATACTACAAAAGATGGTGGACAATGATATGGAATCATGCCCTGATAAACTTTTTTATGCATTATGGGCTTATCGGACTACCACCTTCACTACTACACGATCAACTCTATATTCATTGGTATATGGAACATAAGCTGTCATGCCCATTGAGGTTCAATTACCTTCTCTCAGAGTATCCATTTGTGATCAGTCATCTATAGATGAACAATCTCAAAAATGATTGGATGAATTAGAACGATTCAATGAAAAAAGATTGTGCACCCTACACCACTTGGAAGTCTATCAAAATCAAATAGCACGAGCTTTCAACAAAAAAGTGCGTCTTTAATCATTCATTCAGGAAGAATTGATATTGGTTATTATAACTCCAATGATATCAGAAAAGAAGCCTCCAAATCTTGAGCAAAAGTGGGAAGGACCTTATTCAAAACATAAGGTCTACTCCAATGGACCTTATTCTTTAATCTCAATGGATGGAGAACTCATCACGACTCCAACCAATGCCATATTTCTAAAGAAGTATTTTTTGTAACACAAATAATCTTTCTTCAAACATGACGTTAAACTATATCCCATTTGATATCCAACATTACGTTAAACTATGTCCCCATTGTCTTCACTGAAAGACATTAAACTGCACAGCCATACATCCTAGCTACATGATGCTAAACTGGGAAGCACTTGTCCTTGCTATATGACATTAAAATATATAGCCTATCTTTTTTCCATAATACATGTCATTAAACTGCATAGTCCCCCTACTTCCTTTCTACATGATGCTAAACTGTACAACAGTCTTCGTCCAACATGATGTTAAACTATATTGTCACCCTCTTACGTCCAACATGACGTTAAACTGTATTGTCTTAGCTATATGATGCTAAACTGTGCAGCACTCATTTTTGATATATGACGTTAAACTATACAACCCCAATTTTTTCCTTACTGCATTACATTAAACTGCACAGTGCCTTCAGTTTCCAAAATGATGTTAAACTATACATCGTTAAGGTTGTGTCTACCTCTTTTTTATCACAAAGAGTTTGACTAATGTGAGCTTAGAGTAAACATCAACCATAACACCCTATCTGGGACGCTAAACATGCATAAGTACCAACACCATTTCTAGGTCGTTGTCCTCAAGAACAATTTTATTACCAATTCATTCTTTAACCTAACTATGCAGACTTTGATCCTTGCCTTCTAGGCTGGGTACATAGGCAACCTCCTGACGTTCAAGCCAAAAACCAATATTTTCACACCGGTTCACCTCCATTTCATATGATGTTGATTCGTGAAGTCGCCTCCAAAAAAATATTTTTACATTGGTTCACCATTGTCCTCACTATATGATGTTAAACTATTCTCACTTTTGTCCTTTATCACAAAAAACTACAACATTATTTGACACCCTCGCTTGAGAGGGAAATATTATTTACATTGATCTCTAATTATGATATATTCCAAAGGCTATGTGCATATATGGAAATTCCCAAACATTTAATCTTGGGTCAAACCATAATTACACTAAATCCCCCTTTCACCCTTCACTTGTACGAACCAAATTTGTACAAAGGGTATTTCAAGAACTACGTATGGCTTGATTACCATCCTTTTGGGAAACGTAGGAATGTTCTAGCATCCCTAAAATCCAGCCCCAAGTCATTGGTCATAACCCCAAATTCCACTTTCAGTCCATTGGCTGAAAAGTCCCACTGTGAAACATGAATGTGGTATGAAAACCTTGGTCTTCATTCACATCAGTTTTATAAAACACACAATGTGTATTCCTCATTATGGTCCGAGTTCTATGACCCTAAACTAAGACCTCTTACAATCTCATCCCACATGACGTTAAACTGTATTTCAAGAACTACGTTTGGCTTGATTCCCATTTTTATGGGATACATAGTGAATTCCAGTACCTCTAATTCAGGACCCAACCACAACATGATTATCATCATCATTTGTCTATGTATCTCTTTCATGCATTGGACAATGGCTATTTTGATGTTTCATACTCCTAACCTTAAATACTTCAAGATATCGATCACCCTTTTCTTGACTTCTTGCCACAAAATGTCTGATACATGAGAGATTTTTTTCCTGACTATGCAGAACGTGCCCTTAGGCGGCCTTTCACAAGTACTCTACATAACGGACCTGTCAGCCAAAAGATGTTTTTATTTGACTATGCAGCCAATGCCCTTAAGTGGCCCGGCATAATTCAACCCCCTAATAGGTTTTTCAAATAGTTTTAACCTCATTCTTAGGAGGAAAACCTCTTTTCTCTTTATTTGTCTTAATGAAAATATGTAGGGATCTGCAAAAATAGCCATCCTTAACATATTTGTCCCATAATCTTTTTCATGATATGAAAGTATTTAAGTTTATGGATTATATTTCCCTTCCCTACGTTAGGGTCAGACCTTCGCAGGAGTGACATTCATCCTATTCTTTGACAATCTTGATTGGAAACATCCTTTATATATTCAAGTACCTCTCTCCATACAGCAGAATCTATGTTTTGGAAAATATAAATCTCCAAAAACATTCACTGGATTTTTTAGCAAGAGAAAAGTAAAAATTATGCGAGATCTTTTTCCTAACTATGCAGCACGTTCCCTTAGGCGGCTTTGCATATGTAGTCTACATAACGGACCTTCCAGCCAAAAGCTCCAATTATTTGACTATGTAGCCAATGCCCTTAAGTGGCCCTGCATAATTTAACCCCCTAACGGGTTTTTTAAATAATGGTAACATCACTCTTAGGAAATACTTCTTCTAATGGATTTTAGCCCTTTTTTCATATCATTCCTCAGATTCAAAATTTCTTAAGTCATAGTTTACATGTTTTCCTCCATAATTGAATGTGGTAATATGTTTTCAGATAAATTATCATGGAATTGAGTCAATTTTAATCCATTTTGGTCAATGCTATTCGAACATTAATTTTAACCTTTTTATGTCCGACGTGCATGACATTAAACTGCCCACAACAGAAAAAGGAACTCTGCACAAAAGTCAAGTATCATCTCACTAAACATACATTTTGTATGATTTAGTTAATATTGGGAAATAAAAAGATTCAATGTTTGTAGGGTTATTTTTTTAATCTTAGCAAAAATCAAACTATGCTTACTAGGCCCATTGGCTTAGTTAAAAATTTAAAGCAGGTAACAAGAGAATGCAGGAACAAATGATTGAAGATGAAAGTGTTTTTTTCATTGTTGCACAAGATTTAGAAATATGTCCACAAACTAGAGTCTCTAATCTTTTTTAGTAATTACATAAGGTGTTCAACATAATTAGTCATTTGATTTACGACATCCTGAGCATTATCAGCAGCCACATGAACTTCATTCAAGAGACCAGCTTCACCCTTTTCATCTTGATGGAGTGATTTCATGGCATCTATGATTTCTTTTATACCATTTTCTTGAACTCCTTCCAGTGAATTGTTATGCTGGTCACGTTACCCAGTAACAACATCTAAATGTTGCAGAAGGTGTGTCTACTTGAAAAATTTCTCCTTGATCTTATGATTCACCTCCTTCAACTTGGTAGCATGATCAGACGTAGCTCAGGACACTGCAACCTCAAATTAACTAATATTGGTCAATAGCCTCACCCTGGTCAAGTCCTGACAGTACCTTTGCTCCTGCTCCCTTATGAAAATGAATTGTTTCACCGCAGCATGGATCTCTTGATATCCAAAACCACCAAGTCCCAACATGACGAACAGGGATGAAAGTCATGAGATATTCAAAGACATCTCTTTAATAAGCACTTTAGTTATAATTTTCTTATATGTTCTTCCTTGTATTGTGACATGAAAATTCGAGCGCCTTTTGTACCTCCGGGTCTGACTCAAAATCACTTTCACAGGGGGGAATATAATATGAGATTAATTCACATAGAGAAGTGCCATGTTCTGCTCCTTCCCCCTGACCCTTGTTACTTAATTTTCTATTTCCGTTGGGGTGGAGGTTGAGGCTTCACCTCCAGATCTACCCATTGAAATTGATGGCCATGCATAGTCAATTAAAAGTTTTGGTTAGTTTAAAGGGATAACAAAAGTTTATTAAGTTTTCTTTCAAATTAAATGCAGCTCTAAATATTATTATCCCTTACCCAACGGTAGATCAATAACATGAGAAGGATCCTCCCCATATTTCTTATCTTTAATAGGATTTTCAGGACGGGGTTTAGGAAACTCTACCAGGTTCATCTCCACTTAAGCTAGTGTCTCTGCAATAGGAGGGTTGTCTATACCCCCTTTAGGAATTGGCTGTTCAGTAGCTTGCTCAAATGGAACTGCATATTTCAACCAATCATGGTCAAAGATATAATATGAAATTTTCTTAACAGGTCAAAGGACAACACTCAAGTCCAAAAACATCTAAAATACATGGATTTAACATGATCAAAAAATCATCAAAAGATGCTCCATGTTTCATAATTTCATCCAGTGATATCTCAGATTCCTGTTACTCTCACCAGTGGGAGCATTCAATGTGTCTTCTTGGCGACCCTCATCCTGTGGCCTCTGACCCTAGATAGTTTCTTCAGAGAAAATTACGGAATCAGTTGCTGTGGCCGCCAAATGTTCTTGTGCAGGTGTTGAAACTAAAGTATCACATAATAGAAGTCAGTGGATGTTTTTATTAAACATTTTAGAAAGAATTGTTAAATTACCAGAGGTAGGATCTTTTCCCCTTGTAGCTGTCATAGGATCAGTACTGGGAATAGATGCTGCCTCTTCTTCAGGAGCAGCCATGTCAGCATGAACTTGTGATTGTACACCAGTACACTCCGTCGTTCTCAGAGGAGGTTCAGCCTTATTCGTCAAAGGGGAAATTGAAGAATCCCCTACAATCCAAATAAGTATGAGAAATATTTTCATGAGAAAAGATTCATGACTATTCGAATGACTTACCACTAATGATGAACTGTTTAGCTGTGGACTTCTTCCTTTGATGCCTTTGCTTCTTTGGATTTTTGGGAGTGTTGACATAATCATCTCCAAAAACAGGAATTGGAGAATTGAAATACATGTATAATTCCTTGTACATGGCTTTTTGACCAGAAGATAACTCACCCGGATCACAAGGAGATACATTAGCTCTGATGGCATTACCACTAGGGCTATACTATAGTGAAGAAACCTTAGAAGTTCCTTTGTTTGAAAGCGGAAGGATAATGAATGTAATTTCCTTGAGTAACAATGCTTTAACTAAAATCAAGTTGCAAAGAAAATAAGGAAAGAGACTTACATCTTTAGGAGCCACATAATCATGACATTCCTCATCTCCAGAATCACAAGTACCCTTAGTGGTTCAACGATTTATCATTTCCTTCACATTCTTGGTGACATGGATGGAATCATCGGTTGTGCATGTTCTGAGATGGTCTCACAAGTATACTTTCATGCCACATATTGGGCGTGCAGGTGACTTGCATGCCCTATTTTATTTTATCCCAAGGTTATCAATGGCTTATAAATACCCCTTGTGGGCCCCCCATTTTGAGGACGAAAAATCTAAAAGTCAGATTTAAGCTCTCGGTACCTTAGTCTTTGCTTGAAGACATCCGAACACCTCTAAGGTAAATTATTACCTAGAATAGAAGATCTAAAGAGGGGGAACCAGGCCTAAGTGTGGAAATTCATCAACACTTGTGAGCCTAAGTGTATTACCATTAAGTGAAATGGTCACACTTGCACGCCGCCTTATCCCTTCAATAAAACTTGCGTGCAACCATTTTGGATGCCTTTAGGGATACTACTAGGGTCTTGTGACAAGTATCACCCAAGTATTACCATGTTGGTTAACTGTCGCCCAAGTACACCCATGTCTCTTGCGCGACCAGGATTTACACACCCAAATAGGACTTGCGCACCAGCCTCTTTTTGGGTGCCCCTCCTGCCTATTCAACTCTTTTCTTTAAATCCACCTCCCCTATTCATGATTTAGCATTCAAAACCCACATCAAAGACATTTATGGCATGGTTCCTTTATTGGATTCCTTATCTGAAAGGAATTCTGTGGAATATTTCTCAAACCATCATGATTTACATATCTTTATGTCACTAAGGTTAGAGATTTCATCCATTCGACCTCATCCTTTAAAGATGAGAAGATATTTTAATCTCGGAATCCTCCATAGCAGTAAGCCCCAAGTTCCCAAATATAGGCCTCCTTTTCAAGAGTATGCCCCAGCCACAAGATCCATAACCTGGGCTGCCTTCTCAGGAGTAAGCCCTAGTCACAAGATCCCTAACCTAGGCCTCCTTTTCAAGAGTAAGTCCTAGTCACAAGTTCCCTAACCTGGGCCTCTTTGTAAGAGTAAGCCCCAGTGTTAATTTCTTTTGATTTGGGCTTCCTTCCCAAGAATAAAACCCAATCACAAGTTCCCTCTTAATTTGGGCATCTTCCTCAAGAGTAATCCCCATGTTAGAGTTTCCAAATATCCATAAAGTGTATATACCTTTATGGACCATGTTCCTGGGATTCTTCTCTAAAGTAAGTTCGGATATTTATCTATTTGGGAAATCCTACATACATAAGCCACATATCATTCTATATGACCGCATCCTTTGTAGAAAAAATCGTCATTTTGCATGATACCTCTTATTTCTCACACCGAGCATGACTCACATGAGCATAGAGTGTAACAGTAACCCGGACACATCTCTTGGGTTGTTAATGATACGTAAACCCCACAATTATTAATCGAACTATGTGGACATTGATCTCTGCCTTAAAAGTAGAGTACTCATGAATCCTATCCAAGGTTCAAGCCCATCACCTATTAATTATCATATGTCCCATATGATGTTACACTATATCTTAATAATTTAACTGTGTGGTTTCTGATTCCTTATTTAAACAAGGATAGGTAGGTAGCCCATCTGCGGGTACGATCGCAACTATAAAATAATCCATGTCCTTCTGAACGATAGTAAACTTCAAGTTCCCCACTGAGTGGCTTTAAAACCAGTATGGTTATCATAATGACCATGGTATTTCTATATGATGTATTGAAGGATACCATTAACTAAGAATCTCTAATAAATACTTATGATTATCTATCAATGAAGAACCTCAAATACATATAAAAGAATCTCTAATTCTCATACATATCAATCATTGATTGCATGATCTAAAGGAAAGATCTTTTTCATACTTGGTAAATTAATAAGGATTCACAAACATAGATCAAATCTATATGAGAGTCCCGGAGTAGACAATAATTCCCCCCAAAAAGGTGTGATGAGTCTGAACTCCCATCCTCTCAACCAATGAAAATTCTTAGGTCACATCATTTCACAACTAATGGGCACACACCTTTGGAAAGTAGATCCAAATGGATATAGAATCATTGGATGTTTCCGGTTCTATGATTAAACCCGTTAGAAACCGATTGGAAAGTTTGAACCTTTAACAAATGAGGTCATCCCCATTTCCAAAGGAAACATAAATACATCAATAAATTATTGAAAAATAGTCATATATCCAATATCAAGTTTCTCCCCAACCATTTGAGATAATCAACCCTTTTAAATCAAAAATAAGACCCATACAATGTATGTCATCTCTATCAGAAGTTCGTAGCTATATTCAAATTAATAAATGATCATATATTGGAATGGTATAAAAAATTTAACCTACCTTAAACAAAAATTAATGTGGGATTTATAAAGAGAAATCCAATCCATCCCCAATAAGACATAAACTTCAATGATAGGAATAATGAAATTATTTAAATGAAGATCATTCCTACCAATGTCAATAGAATAGGATTCAAAAAATTTAGATGCAATCATTATACCATTAGAAGTCTTCAATACTAATTCCACATCTAATCATTTGGGTGAATTTTAAATACATTTATAATATCATATTGGTATATTAAATAATGGTATGTTCAATATTCAAATAATACATTAGTATTTATATAGTGGATGGTAAGTGTACATTTCAAAAATCCATTATCACACCCCTCATTAGAAATAGTAGTCTCATATGATTTTAATTTTCCTATCTACTTAAGGGGTTATTGAAATCGGTCATCATCGTTAACCATAATGTTTGGGAATTGGTTAACATATTTAATATACCCTATTCATACGAAACACTTGAGTTTTAGTGGTGAATTATTTGTAGCATTTCTCCTATTTACATCGTTAGATACATTTTTTTCAGTACATCAGGAATCAATTTCTGAACTACCATGACATCAAAACATATAATATCTATTATTCCCCTTAATATAATTTCCACCATTCTTCATCCAATACTTTTAAGAGAAAGTAATTACCATCTTCCTCCATCCATAGTTTATAGGGTTTACATTAATTTATAATTTGGTATTCTTATCAGAACCATGAAATTGATATGTAACTCCATCCCCAATTTCCATATTGTTATCACCATGAAAGATCTCTCCATGACTAATAATGTTTGTTATGAAAAATGTTATTTATAGAATTTATTTAAATCCATTGAATAATTGATCAACCTAATATTCAGTTTGGATGCTAATACCAGAAGGATACCTCGCACATGTTGATAAATTTGAATCATAGGTACCAACAAATCCATCAATGATTTTATTTATCTTATAGAACTACTTATCTATACTCATATAAAGAATATTATTAAGGAAATAATTGAGAAATAAGTTCATGAATTCTTCCCAGTCCATGGATTCAATTTCATTCTCTTACAACATATTTTTTATAAGATTGCACTATTGATCTAGATCACCTTCCAAACATTAGATAATCAAAAATATTTTTTAATGTTTCAATCCGAGGATATTGGAAAATATCATTCTAGTTATAAAAATCATTTAATTAGTAACTAGAGGAACAATAGTTCTTCTAAAAAAAGGTTTGAATTGGTTCATTTGAAACACAAAATAATGTTATTCTCTCTTTATTTCATTTTGAATTCTATCATGATTCAAATATTGATAAACGTGTGTGAGAATTGAAAAAATATTTATCATTATAAATCCCACATCATGTTGTTTCTCTTGTATAAAATAATTTAATTTTCCTTCACACTCATCATTAACATGGTTCCTTTAGGTTAAAACCACTAAATAAAACTAGAAAACATCATTTATGAAACAATAATCATGACAGGAAAGAAAATAACCATGAAAATTCACTTATATTATGTAATATCCTGACACATTTTTTTAGTATATAGAATATTAGGTGTATCCTTGCCCATTCATAGTCAATATAAATATATAAATACTACATCATGTTTCATAACGTTTTTTTATATTACAAAGTTTATCCCCCTTGAGTGTCAAACCAAATGTTTGGGAAGACCCATTTTCATGCACTTGGTGATGATCGAGTGCAAATCAAAGTGCAATTTTTAAATTTACACCCCATAGGTACCTATGTAATAGAGCCACATCCACTTTTAGTATCTGGATATAGATGTAATTTCATGTAAACCACTCATTCCATCCTTTACCAGAATTCTAGAATGTTTTACTACACAATGAATCATTATTAAACCTATCGTTAAGCATTTACTTAAAGCTTTTACCATGTTTCCTCATCCAAGATTCCAAAGGACAACTAAAAGAACACTCTAATACCAAATATAGAAAAATATGATTATAATACATAGATATTACTACATTTTTTATTAATATTCATTACATTAAATAAGAGAAATACCAATAACCATAATAGTATAATGTCTTTAAAAACATGAAAACACAAAAAATTAGTTCAAAGGTAACTACCTAATCTACCAATATAATCTCCATAACTAGAAGAATTCATATACATATAATATATATTATATTTATTCCTAACTCAGGGAAAGGAAACAAAATAAGGGGAGAGCTCAGATGATTATTAAGGTTAACGAAGGAAGATATGCAAGCATAACATGAAAATAATTGTATGTCAACATGAGGATAACATTTAAAAACCATAACCCACATATCATTGTCCATAATATTAATTCATGGTATAATTATTAAATTTTCATATGAAATGAATCATAAGGGAATAAAAGAACACGAGCAATGAGATCATTACATTGGTTTACGATACAGATATGTGTCATACACATAAACATTGAAAATAATTCAAATATTCATCAAGGATCATTACCAAGGCTATTATAGTGGAACGTGTTCACACCCTAAACCATCATATTAGTCAATGTTCACTATTAATACTACCATAGAATAACAATACCATTACTATATGTATTTCACTCATTGTTCTAGTCTAATCCATTTCATGATATATAAGTAATTACCTAATGCATTGGATTGAGTTATATATCAACCCATCTTATAAATTAAACAATTTTTATTCGAGCCATAATGTCATAAAAAATTCATAATATCATGAACCATTAAATAAAATTGGTTCCATTAACACATCATAATATCATAACTTGTCGAATAGAGACAGGTTTCATTTTTATTTCATTATTACATCATATCTAATCTTCTATAAAAATGTCTTGTTTCGTATGAATATTGTCAGAGTAAAAACCATAGAAGGGAAATCAGTTTCCCAACCATCACATAATAATAAAAACAATCCATTTAATGAAATAATAATAATAATGTTATCATTGAATCATATCCCATTTTATGTATATAAAACATTAATGAGAATCTTCTTAGATAGAAAATAATCTTGAACTATATTTTAAAACATTTCATTATGAAAGTATCATTTCCACTAAAAAAGACATTTTAAAAAATAAAATAATTTAAAATAATTTTAATTTAAAATTACCTTAAGTACATAAAAAGTAATATTCAATTAAAATAATGGTCATGATAATAAGATATTTTGTTCATTCTGTACACATTAAAATAATGATTCCTTTTTCATTTTCAGAAAAAGCCCATACACATTGTTTGGAAAATGAAATGAAGATTCATTTAAATAAAAAAGTTTAACAAGAAAAATGATTCTAAAAATGTATTTGAAAAGATAATAATATAATAAAAAATGTTTTTTGAGAATTGTTTTTGAAAAATTATTTAGGAATAAATTGGATTTTTGGCTAAAGAGATAAATAAGGTTATATTTACTTAAAAAATTCCAAATTATTTTACGTACCAAATAGTGGCAAAATGATATATTACATGAAAATATCATAAATAAATAGATTGGTATAACATTCATGAGTTTAGTTAGAGATGGATCATAATATTTCATTTTAAAATAATAAAAAAAATTAATCCCGATAAATGATGAGATTGTAACATATAATATCTATCACATTGTTAACCTTGAATTGTAATCCCCATGAATGAATAACATAATATGAGAATTATAATAATAGTATGGTGAGTAAATTAATTATATTACATTTCAATGTGACTGTATATATAACTCATCAAATAATATTTGTCCATAACATAATGTATGTCACCGTGAAGGAACTATGAGACATACATTTCTTACCATACATATTGAATTGAATCATACTCATTCGAACATCCCATATATTAAATATAATTATATTATTACTAATTTAAAGAAAAATATTTATATATAACATACCATATATTATTTTCTTATGACCTTTTATTTCTTGTTCATTAACAATTCATTGTTAACGACACATTTTGGGATGTAACTACATTGTTTTTTTTTGTATGTTTCGACTTTTAGTTTTTCCCTATTACTATGATTGTGGTTTAATAATATTAAAAATATAAACCATGATATAAAACTAATAACTATTCATAATATATGTATTTATAACAAACTATAAAACTTAATGATAGTTAATGAAATACAACGTTCTTATAGAATATAGGTCGAATATAATAATGATTAGTGTTTACATTTTCATATCCAATTGAATGATAGAAAGGTAAAAGATATATTATAATTAATTTTTTTTATTTTATATAAATAATACATTTTCATTAAATCCATCCTTATTACTTTCCATACAAAGTGTCACCTACTTACATTGCTTGGTGAGGTGGTAGTGCGTCGTACCCACAAGCGACGCCATTGTATTCCCACAAAATACAGATTGTGCAGGTATTTGTGATATAATAATTTAAAAAGTATAATAATTTCATAAATAAAATATATCATTAATAAATATACCATTATTTATATCATTTATAGGTGTTAATGGAAAAACTAATGACATTTTATTGCGAGCCGGTAGACCTCCACGCAAAAGAATGATGATTTTATAACCCGTGAGGCTAAAGTAGAGATGGTTTTAAGCCATTAAATTAACCTAAAATCTGATTTTTATATGGAATATAATGTGATTATAATATTAATATTTTATAATTATAATTAAATGTGGTGTAGGAATAAATAAAACAAAAATTCTTATTGATGAACAATATCTCTTCTTTGGGAATCATCATTAGGTTTGCACCAAAATCCTTTATATATCATATTTATATAAAATATATGGAATATAAAATTAGATTATGGTAGTTCTTAATTGACATTAGGGGTATTTTTTATACTAAAATGGTCTTATGTTTTTATAAAGAGAGGATAGGGGTGGCATGTTATATGATTTGTTAGTGGAATACTGATTATATTTTTAATGAAAGAATTCCACACATGTATTTTTTCATACCACAAGGCCATAATAACTAAAAATATCTACCCTGTAAATACTAATGTCAAAATATAGATATAAAATTGTTTTGGTAAAATTTTTGGGTTATTTTTAACAATTTTATTTTTATTTTTACCCCTGAAAAACTCACTTTTACCTTAATCGTGCTAAATATTTTTTGTTGTTTTTACTATTAATTTTGTTAAATAATTATGTTGAATGTATTATAAAATATAAATAATTATGACACAAAATTTAGAATCTATTTTTCCAAATTTCATTCACATATATTGAATAATTTAATTTCCAATAAATCATGTAGACACAATGAGAAAACGGATTTCCAAAGAGAAAATGATCAAAATATTAAAAAGTTTATACATCCAATTTCAAATTTAATTACTCAGAAGAACCTAAATTGTAATAAAAAATATATATTTGAACAATTTTTACTTTAAAACCAATTGAAAATATAATTTAGATTGTTAAATAAATAAAATGAAAAGGCTGCGTTCAATTAAATTTCAATATTATTGACTATTCATCAAAATATTTATATTTTATGAAAATTAAAGAATTTTACCATATGATATCTGTTCAAGATGAATTATAAAATGATGTTTATTTTATAAAATTTATTTTATAATGTTGTCATAAATTAATTTTTTTTATTATTCACTAAATGGGAAAAAAATTATTGAGAAAATAATATTTTGGAAACATATATATATTTTATCAAAAAATAGGTAATTTTTTTTCTTTTTTTTATATTTTATATAGCCATTATACAGAATATTTATAAATTATAAATTTATATTCATAACACTATGTTTAATAGTTAGTTTATAATAGTCTTGTTCAAATAGCTATAATAAAAATATATCATGGTTTTTTTAAGACATTGTTTCGTTTGTAATTACATATTACCCAATTGTGTCTTATGCTTTGAATGCCACTACAAAACCCTCTTCATAATAGGGAAAATACTTGAAGAAATGACATAATTCAAATAAAGTGGAACAGTTAGAAGAATATGAGATCTTGTTAAAGACCATGTTGTCTTTGACTATGGCAGATTTTCAGCCATCTACTTCAAAGCCACATGCATCGTCCCACCAAACGGCACAGCCTAAACTGGCTAATAAAGAAGAATCTTTATCAAATGAAGAGTTGATCTTTGGTTCTCTTAACATGATTCACTTATCAGATCATTATTCCAGTCACAGTTTTGATCTTAATGAGCATGAGTTCCCTATATCAAACAGAGGAATTATAGGGATTTCTAGAGATAAAGAATAAAAAGGAAGACGTAGATATCCCAAAACCACTATTTCAATATTCCCCTTCTAGAACTATATATGCATTAGAAACTCGTGGAAGAGCCCCTTAGCATGCTCAACAAGAATAATAATGTTCATCCACGCATGACAGATTCAGTCCTAGCACAATTATTCTGGAGGATCGTATGGAGGTTACACCTTCTTCCTCTCGACAAATAAATAGACATGATCGGTCTAATATGACAAATCCAAGAGTATTTCAAACTCCAACCCCGATACAAGATGCATCTACTTCTAAAGAATCAACTTCTAAGGCACCTGTGAAACCACATGTTCCTATTGGGAAACATAGAACTTTGGATCAAAAGTATGATGTCTTGAAACATTTGGCCCAAGTACTGGGCAAGTTATCAATTATGGATTCTTTGAATATATCTAAGGATATTAAAAAGGCATTCATTGAAGCTTTGTCAAGTCCTCATGAATTCAAAACTGAAATTTTTACGGCTGAAGACTACCATATAGTGAATGATACTTCATATTTCCATGAAGTGATATCTTTTGAAGATGAAGATGAAGATGATGTTTTGCATGGACATATTATACATTTATATTTATCTGTAAAGGTCGATGATATATACATCCGATGATATATCATTAATAATGGATCAAGATTCAACCTCATCCCCATTCATACACTTCGTCGATTGGGCCTCACTGAATCTGATTTATAACCTTCTACTTTGATTTTGCAAGGATATTATAAAAATGAAAAAGAACCTCTGGGAGAGATTACCTCAGAACACAGTTAGGGTATCTTGTATCCAATTCAGATTTCATGGTACTTCGTCATGACACAAACTTCAATATTTTTCTTGTAAGAACATGGCTACATAAACATTTGACTATACCTTCATCATACCGTTAATGTCTCAAATATTGTTTCAATGGTCAAATTGGGCACTGTATGGTGATAAAGCCCCATACAAAACATTTGAATATCAATACATTGATGCATGATTCTATCACATGGAGGGAAAGGAGAAATCCAAAACAAGGGAGGTTACCAAAGTTAATGCACTATATGGTTTAGAAAATATTTCTGTAAACCCATTCATACATGTGAGTACAAATTTTGTGTTGCCTATCAGTCAAATTTACATGAAAGAAAAAAATCCAAATACTCTTATGGAAACATTCATAATGTCAATTACAGAAATCAAGCCAGACAGCTTGGGAGAAATTGGTAATTCACCAATCAATGTTGAAAGCTCAAATGGAGATGTCTTCATTTCATCTCCTGAAATCCAGCAATTCTATACTTCATCAGCTAGGCCAGAATAAGTTTTATCAATGTCAGATATGAAGGATGATGTCGATTCTCGATCCATCATCTCTTCTTTATTACCCAAGGATGACCCTTAATCATCAATAAGGTTAAAAATTGTAGCCTATTCTTCAAGATGTTCAAATTTTAACAGCTCTCTTGATTATGGAAATTATGCTTCATCATCTACTATGCAAGTAGAAACAGACGAAATAACATGTGTTAAAGAAGAAGAGGAAGATCTCAGTGATGCTCCTCCAGTATTTAAAGAGGGTATCTCTACTACTGTGGATGAACATAGAGAAATAAATCTAGGTACAAAAGAAGATCCACTCCCCACTTTAATTAGTGCCGCCATGGCTCTTGAAGAAAAATAAATTTATATTTCATTTCTAAAAAAAAATTAGATATACTTTCTTGGAACTATATAGAAATGCTAGGGATTGATCCCAATAATGCTACTCATCATTTGGGTTTTTGAAAAGAACATCGTGGATTCAAGAAAGCTGCAAGAACACAGCCAACATATACTTCCAAAATTGAAGCTGAAGTAGATAATCTTATCAAAGATAACATCGTTAGAGAGGTTCAATATCCCAATTGACTGGCTAATATTGTCCATGTGAAAAAAAATAATTGAAAAATTAGTGTTTGCATTTATTTTAGAGATCTTAATCGGCATTGTCCCAAAGATGATTTTCACGATCCAATCACAAAACTATTAATTGATGAACCAAATGGATATGATGCACTTTCCTTCATGGATGGATATTCTGGGTATAATAAAATCTGAATGGCTCCAGAAGATGAAGAATCAACAGCCATAAGAGGCCCATAGGGTGTGTTTTTTTATCAGGTAATGCCCTTTGGCCTGAAGAATGCAGGCGCAACATATCAAAGTGCCATGAACCATATCTTCAATCCCTTTTTAGGGATTTTTTTTGAATTTTATGTGAAGGATTTGGTGGGTAAATCCATACAATGTTCTAATCAATTGGATGATTTGGGATTCATATTCCACAAACTTCGATAACATAATTTGATGATGAACCCCTTGAAATGTGCTTTTGGGGTAACCTCAAAAAAATTTCTCGTCTTTGTTGTACGCCATCATGGTATCGATGTCGATCCTGATAAGGTAAATCCAATCCTTGGTAGGTCACCTCTTCTAAATTTGAATTAATTAAGAGGACTTCTAGGAAACTTTTCCTATATTCGGGGTTTCATCACCAATCTGGCAGGAAAAAGTTTACCCTTCACCAAATTGATGAAAAAGGGATTCACTTACCAGTGGAATGAAGATTTCCAAGAGGCATTTTATATCCTCATGAAATATCTCTTGAGTCCACCAGTATTAATTCCACTTGTTTATGGAAGGTCACTTATTCATTATGTGACAGCATTAGAGTTGTCATTTTGTGATTTCCTTGCCCAAAAGATTGATGCTGGGAATGAAAATAGCCTTTACTGTCTCAGTCAGACAATGCTTGAAGTAGAAACTCGATATTCAAGTATTGAAAAGTGCTTCCTAGCATTAATCTTGGAAGTTCAGAAATTGAGAGACTTCCTGCATAATCATGAGGTCCAGTTGGTATCTCACAATAACCCGCTCAAATTCATTCTTAGTCATCCAATGCTTACAGGACATCTGACAAGGTGAGAAGTTATTTTGCAGTAATTTGATATCCAGTATGTGTCTCAAAAGGAAATAAAGGGCCAAGCTCAGGCTGATTTCCTTGCTGAACACCCTTATGTAGAAGATACATCTTTATATATTTAACTTCCTGATGAGTAAGTGTTCTTTATTCAAGATAGTGTTCCAAAATGGGAAATGTACTTTGATGGTGCTTCTAGAAGTCTAAAAAGGAAGAAAATAGAAGATTCTAAATTCAACAAATTTGGGTTATGAATTGTACTTATTTCCCTGGAAAAGGAAGTACAACCTTATTCCTTCTTATTGTGAGATGGTGGTACAAATAATGAAGAAAAATATCAAGCTCTCATCACAGTATTGGAGTTGGAGCTTCAGGAATAGGTGAATCACATAAAGGTGAAAGGTGATTCAGACCGAGTAATCAAATAAGTCAATGGGGATTATTGCATCAGAAAATTAGAGATAATCCCCTTGTATGATTACATCAGATAGTTAATGGCGGAATTTCCTTCGGAACCGGCATGTTCTTATGTCCCGTGATCACAAAATGCTCAAGCTTATCCACTGGCTAATATATCCACTGCTCTGGAAGATCCAAATTAGGACGAGATAATCATCAGTATTACCCACCGTCATACAGTTTCACCTTATGTTCAAATCAGAACAGAAGACATCATTGAAATTATTCCCATTTCTGAACCATATGGTCATATTAAAGGATAGATGATACCTATCAGGGAATACCATCAAAATGGAACAATCCCACCTGGAAGAGCCGAGAAAGAACAAGTTTGGAGACATGTGGTCATTTTTTCTTCCTTATGATAGCCCATATCACCTAGAAAAAATTATCAACAAAAGTGGTTTTGATGGAAATCTCTTTAGATGCATTGATAGTGAAGAGAAAATTGCTGCCATGAAAGAAGTACATGTAAGAGTCTATGGTGCCCGCCAGTTTGGACATAGACTATCTGATCAAATTTGAAGGCTTTGATACTTTTGGAGTTCAATGATACAAGATTGTGTGGATTTTACAACGAAGTGTTATTCTTTCCAAGTACATGAAAATTTTATTCATCAACCCCCAGAGTTGCCTCATACAACTAAATACTCATTGAAATTTTCCACACGGGGAATGGATGTAGTAGGACCTTACCCTTTATCTCCATTCAAGCAGTTTAAGTATATTCTTACTACTACTGACTTGTTTTCCAATTGGGGATAAGAAATACCTCTCAAGGATGTTTGTTTTAAAAACATTTTCAGCTTCATCAGGTCTAACATCATTACCTGATTTAGTGTCCCTCATACTATATTGATGGAAAATGGCACCGACTTCTGTTCATCTTAGTTATGGAAGTTGTATCAAGAATACAACATCAAATCCAACTATTCATCTCGGTATATTGCAGCGGACAATGGCCAAATAGAGTCCTTCAATAAGACTATTTCAAACATACTACAAAAGATGGTGGACAATGATAAGGAATCATGGCCTGATAAACTTTTTTATGCATTATGGACTTATCGGACTACCACCTTCACTGCTACACGATCAACTCTATATTCATTGGTATATGTTACATAAGCTGTCATGCCCATTGAGGTTCAATTACCTTCTCTCAGAGTAGCCATTTGTGATCAGTCATCTATCGATGAACAATCTCAAAAATTATTGGATGAATTAGACTGTTCAATGAGAAAAGATTGTGCACCCTACACCACTTGGAAGTCTATCAAAATCAAATAGCAGGAGCTTTCAACAAAAAAGTGCGTCTTTAATCATTCATTCAGGGAGAATTGATATTGGTTATTAGAACTCCAATGATATGAGGAAAGAAGCCTCCAAATCTTGAGCCAAAGTGGGAAGGACCTTATTCAAAACATAAGGTCTACTCTAATGGACCTTATTCTTTAATCTCAATGGATGGAGAACTCATCACGACTCCAACCAAGGCCATATTTCTAAAAAAGTATTTTTTGTAACACAAATACTCTTTCTTCAAACATGACGTTAAACTATATCCCATTTGATATCAAACATTACGTTAAACTGTGTCCCCATTGTCTTCACTGAAAGACATTAAACTGCACAACCATACATCCTAGCTACATGACGCTAAACTGGGAAGCACTTGTCCTTGATATATGACATTTAAATATATAGCCTATCTTTTTTCCATACTACATGACATTAAACTGCATAGTCCCCCTACTTCCTTTCTACATGACGCTAAACTGTACAACACTCTTCGTCCAACATGATGTTAAACTATATTGTTACCCTCTTACGTCCAACATGACGTTAAACTGTATTGTCCTAGCTATATGATGCTAAACTGTGCAGCACTCATTCTTGATATATGATGTTAAACTATACAACCCAAATTTGTTCCTTACTGCATTACATTAAACTGCACAGTGCCTTCAGTTTCCAAAATGATGTTAAACTATACATCGTTAATGTTGTTTCTACCACTTTTTTATCACAAAGAGTATGACTAATGTGAGCTTAGAGTAAAAATCAACCATAACACCCTATCTAGGACGCTAAACATGCATAAGTACCAACACCATTTCTAGGTCGTTGTCCTCAAGAAAAATTTGATTACCAAATCATTCTTTAACCTAACTATGCGGACTTTGATCCCTGCATTCTAGGCTGGGTACATAGGCATCCTCCTGACGTTCGAGCCCAAAACCAATATTTTCACATCGTTTCACCTCCATCTCATATGATGTTGATTCGTGAAGTCGCCTCAAAAAAATTATTTTTACATTGGTTCACCATTGTCCTCACTATATGATGTTAAACTATTCTCACTTTTATCCTTTATGACAAAAAACTACAACATTCTTTGACACCCTCACTTGAGAGGGAAAAATTATTTACATTGATCTCCAATCATGATAGATTCCAAAGGCTATGTGCATATATGGAAATTCCCGAACATTTAATCTTGGGTCAAACCATAATTACACTAAAGCCCCCTTTCACCCTTCACTTGTACGAACCAAATTTGTACAGAGGGTATTTCAAGAACTACGTATGGCTTGATTCCCATCCTTTTGGGAAACGTAGGAATGTTCTAGCATCCCTAAAATCCAGCCCCAAGTCATTGGTCGTAACCCCAAATTCCACTTTCAGTCCCTTGGCTGAAAAGTCCCACTGTGAAACATGAATGTGGTATAAAAACCATGGTCTTCATTCACATCAGTTTTATAAAACACACAATGTGTATTCCTCATTATGGTCTGAGTTCTATGACTCTAAACTAAGACCTCTTACAATCTCATCCCACATGACGTTAAACTGTATTTCAAGAACTACGTTTGGCTTGATTCCCATTTTTATGGGATGCATAGTGAAGTCCAGTACCTCTAATTCAGGACCCAACCACAACATGATCATCGTCATCATTTGTCTATGTATCTCTTTCATGCATTGGACAATGCCTATTTTGATGTTTCATACTCCTAACCTTAAATACTTCAAGATATCCATCACCCTTTTCTTGACCTCTTACCACAAAATGTCTGATACATGAGAGATTTCTTGCCTGACTATGCAGCACGTGCCCTTAGGCGGCCTTGCACAAGTACTCTACATAATGGACCTGTCAGCCAAAAAAAGTTGTTATATGACTATGCATCCAATGCCCTTATGTGGCCCTGCATAATTTAACCCCCTAACAGGTTTGTCAAATAGTTGTAACCTCATTCTTAGGAGGAAAACCTCTTTTCTCCTTATTTGTCTTAATGAAAATATGTAGGGATCTGCAAAAATAGCCATCCATAACATATTTTTCCCATAATCATTTTCGTGATATGAAAGTATTTAAGTTTATGGATTATATTTCCCTTCCCTACGTTAGGGTCAGACCTTCGCAGGAGTGACATTCATCCAATTCTTTGACAATCTTGATTGGAAACATCCTCTATATATTCAAGTACCTCTCTCCATACAGCAGAATCTATGTTTTGGAAAATATAAATCTCCAAAAATATTCACTGGATTTTTTAGCAATAGAAAAGTAAAAATTATGCGAGATCTTTTACCTAACTATGCAGCACGTGCCCTTAGGCGGCCTTGCATATGTAGTCAACATAACGGACCGTCTAGCCAAAAGCCCAAATTATTTGACTATGTAGCAAATTCCCTTAAGTGGCCCAGCATAATTCAACCCCCTAACAGGTTTTTTAAATAATGGTAACATCACTCTTAGGAAATACTTCTTCTAATGGATTTTAGCCCTTTTTCCATATCATTCCTCAGATTCAATATTTCTTAAGTCATAGTTTACATGTTTCCCCCATACTTGAATTTGGTAATATGTTTTCAGATAAATTATCATGGAATTGAGTCAATTTTAATCCATTTTGGTCAATGCTATAAGAACTTAAATTTTAACCTTTTTATATCCGACGTGCATGACATTAAACTGCCCACAACAGAAAAAGGAACTCTGCACAAAAGTCAAGTATCATCTCACTAAACATACATTTTGTATGATTTAGGTAATATTGGGAAATAAAAAGATTCAATGTTTGTAGGGTTATTTTTTTAATCTTATCAAAAATCAAACTATGCTTACTAGGCCCATTGGCTTAGGTAAAAATTTAAAGTAGGTAACAAGAGAATGCAGGAACAAATGATTGAAGATGAAAGTGTTTTTTTCATTGATGCACAAGATTTAGAAATATGTCCACAAACTAGAGTCTCTAATATTTTTTAGGAATTACATAAGGCGTTCAACATAATTATTCATTTGATTTACGACATCCCGAGCATTATCAGCAGCCACATGAACTTCATTCAAGAGACCAGCTTCACCCTTTTCAGCTTGATGGAGTGATTTCATGGAATCTAAGATTTCTTTCATACCATTTGCTTGAACTCCTTCCAGTGAATTGTTATGCTGGTCACGTTACCCAGTAACAACATCTAAATGTTGTAGAAGGTGTATCTACTGGAAAAATTTCTCCTTGATCTTATGATTCACCTCCTTAAACTTGGTAGCATGATCAGTTGTAGCTCAGGACACTGCAACCTCAAATTCACTAATATTGGTCAATAGCCTCACCCTGGTCATGTACTAACAGTACCTTTGCTCCTGCTCCCTTCTTAAAATGAATAGTTTCACCGCGGCATGGATCTATTGATATCCAAAACCACCAAGTCCCAACATGATGAACAGGGATGAAAGTCATGCGATATTCAAAGACATCTCTTCAATAAGAACTTTAGTTATAATCTTCTAATATGTTCTTCCATATATTGCGACATGAAAATTGGAGCGGGTTTTGTACCTCCAGGTCTGACTCAGCATCACTTTCATAGGGGGGGATATAATATGAGATTAATGCACATAGAGAAGTTCCATGTTCTGCTCCTTCCCCCCTGACCATTGTTACTTAATTTTATATTTCTATTGGAGTGGAGGTAGAGGCTTCACCTCCAGATCTACCCATTGAAATTGATGGCCATGAATAGTCAATTAAATGTTTTGGTTAGTTTGAAGGGATAACAAAAGTTGATTAAGTTTTCTTTCAAATTAAATGCAGCTCTAAATATTATTATCTCTTACCCAATGGTAGATCAATAACATGAGAAGGCTCCTCCCCATATTTCTTATCATTAATAGGATTTTCAGGACGGGGTTTAGGAATCTCTAATAGGTTCAGCTCCACTTGAGCTAGTGTCTCTGCAATAGGAGGGTTGTCTATACCCCCTTCAGGCATTGGCCGTTCAGTAGCTTGCTCACCTGGAACTGCATATTTTAACCAATCATGGTCAGAGATATAATATGAAATTTTCTTAACAGGCCAAAGGATAACACTCACGTCCAAAAACATCTAAAATACATGGTAATTTAACATGATCAAAAAATCATCAAAAGATTCTCCATGTTTCATAATTTCATCCAGTGATATCTCAGATTCCTAGTTAGTCTCACCAGTGGGAGCATTCGATGTGTCTTCTTGGCGACCCTCATCTTGTGGCCTCTGACCCTAGATAGTTTCTTCAGAGAAAATTATGGAATCAGTTGTTGTGGCCGCCAAATGTTCTTGTGTAGGTGTTGAAACTAAAGTATCAGATAATAGAAGTCAGTGGATGTTTTTATTAAACATTTTATAAAGCATTGTTAAATTACCAGAGGTAGGCACTTTTCCCCTTGTAGTTGTCATAGGATCAGTACTGGGAATAGATTCTGCCTCTTCTTCAGGAGCAGCCAAGTCAGCATGAACTTGTGATTGTACACCAGTACCCTCCGTCATTCTCAGAGGAGGTTCAGTCTTATCCCTCAAAGGGGAAATTGAAGAATCCCTTACAATCCAAATAAGTATGAGAAATCTTTTCATGAGATAAGATTCATGACTATTCGAATGACTTACAACTAATGATGAACTGTTTAGCTGTGGACTTCTTCCTTTGATGCCTTTGCTTCTTTGGATTTTTGGGAGTGTTGACATAATCATCTCCAAAAACAGGAATTAGAGAATGAAAATACATGTATAATTCCTTGTACATGGCTTACTGACCAGAAGATAACTCACCCGGCTCAAAAGGAGATACATTAGCTCTGATGGCATTACCACTAGGGCTATACTGTAGTGAAGAAACCTTAGAAGTTCCTTTCATTGCAAGCTAAAGGATAAAGAATGTAATTTTCTTGAGTAACAAAGCTTTAACTAAAATCAAGTTGCAAAGAAAATAAGGGAAGAGACTTACATCATTAGGAGCCACATAATCATGACATTACTCATCTCCAGAAGCACTAGTACCCTTAGTGGTTCAACGATTTATCATTTCCTTCACCTTCTTGGTGACATTGATGGAATCATCGGTTGTGCATGTTCTGAGATGGTCTCGCAAGTATACTTTCATGCCACATATTGGTCGTGCAGGTGACTTGCGTGCCCTATTTTATTTTATCCCAAGGTTATTAATGGCTTATAAATACCCCTTGTGGGCCCCCCATTTTGAGGACGAAAAATCTAAAAGTCAGATTTAAGCTCTCGGTACCTTAGTCTTTGCTTGAAGACTTCCGAACACCTCTAAGGTAAATTATTACCTAGAATAAAAGATCTAAAGAGGGGGAACCAGGCCTAAGTGTTGAAATTCATCAACACTTGTGAGCCTAAGTGTATTACCATTAAGGGAAATGGTCACACATGCACACTGCCCTATCCCTTCAATAAAACTTGTGTGCAACCATTTTGGATGCCTTTATGGATAATACTAGGGGCTTGTGCCAAGTATCACCCAAGTATTACCCTATTGTTTAATTGTCGCCCAAGTACACCCATGTCGCTTGCGCGACCAGGATTTACACACCCAAATAGGACTTGCGCACCAGCCTCTTTTTGGGTGCCCCTCTTTCCTATTCAACTCTTTTCTTTAAATCCACCACCCCTCTTCATGATTTAGCATTCAAAACCCACATCAAAGAAATTTATGGCCTGGTTCCATTATTGGATTCCTTATCTGAAAGGAATTCTGTGGAATATTTCTCAAACCATCATGATTTACATATCTTTATGTCACTAAGGTTAGAGATTTCATCCATTCGACCTCATCCTTTGAAGATGAGAAGATATTTCAATATCGGAATCCTCCATAGGAGTAAGCCCCAAGTTGCCAATTATAGGCCTTATTTTCAAGAGTAAGCCCCAGCCAAAAGATCCCTAACCTGGGCTACCTTCTCCGGAGTAAGCCCTAGTCACAAGATCCCTAACCTAGGCCTCCTTTTCAAGAGTAAGTCCTAGTCACAAGTTCCCCAACCTGGGCCTCCTTTGTAAGAGTAAGCCCCAGTCATAATTTCTTTTGATTTGGGCTTCCTTCCCAAGAATAAAACCCAATCACAAGTTCCCTCCTAATTTGGGCATCTTCCTCAGGAGTAAGCCCCATGTTAGAGTATCCAAATCTCCATAAAGTGCATATACCTTTATGGACCCTGTTCCTGGGCTTCTTCTCTAAAGTAATTTCGGATATTTATCTATTTGGGAAATCATACATACCTAAGCCACATATCATTCTATATGACCGCATCCTTTGTGGAGAAAATCGTCATGTTTACTGATACCTCTTATTTCTCACACCGAGCATGACTCACATGAGCATAGAGTGTAACAGTAACCAGGACACGTCTCTTGGGTTGTTAATGATATGTAAACCCCACAATTCTTAATCAAACTATGTGGACATTGATCTCTGCCTTAAAAGTAGAGTACGCATGAATCCTATCCAAGGTTCAAGCCCATCACCTATTAATTCTCATATGTCCCATATGATGTTACACTATATCTTAATAATTTAACTGTGTGGTTTCTGATTCCTTATCTAAACTAGGATAGGTAGGTAGCCCATCTGTGGGTACGATCCCAACTATAAAATAATCCATGTCCTTCTGAACGACAGTAAACTTCAAGTGCCCTGCTGAGTGGATTTAAAACCAGTATGGTTATCATAATGACCATGGTATTTCTATATAATGTATTGAAGGATACTATTAACTAAGAATCTCTAATAAATACTTATGATTATCTATCAATGAAGAACCTCAAATACATATAAAATAATCTCTAATTCTCATACATATCAATCATTGATTGCATGATCTAAAGGAATGATCTTTTTCATACTTGGTAAATTAATAAGGATTCACAAACATAGATCAAATCTATATTAGAGTCCCGGAGTAGACAATAATTCCCCCCAAAAAGGTGTGATGAGTCTGAACTCCCATCCTCTCGACCAATGAAAATTCTTAAGTCACATCATTTCACAACTAATGGGCACCCAACTTTGGAAAGTAGATCCAAATGGATATAGAATCATTGGATGTTTCTGGTTCTATGAATAAACCCGTTAGAAACTGATTGGAAAGTTTGAACCTTTAACAAATGAGGTCATCCCCATTTCCAAAGGAAACATAAATACATCAATAAATTATTGAAAAATAGTCATATATCCAATATCAAGTTTCTCCCCAACCATTTGAGATAATCAACCCTTTTAAATCGAAAATAAGACCCATACAATGTATGTGATCTCTATCAGAAGTTCGTAGCTATATTCAAATTAATAAATGATCATATATTGGAATGGTATAAAAATATTAACCTAACTTAAACAAAAATTAATGTGGTATTTATAAAGAGAAATCCAATCCATTCCCAATAAGACATAAACTTCAATGATAGTAATAATGAAATGTTTTAAATGAAGATCATTCAAACCAATGTCAATAGAATAGGATTCAAAAAAATTAGATGCAATCATTATACCATTAGAAGTTTTCACTACTAATTCCACATCTAATCATTTGTGTGAATTTTAAATACATTTATAATATCATATTTATATATTAAATAATGGTATGTTCAATATTCAAATAATACATTAGTATTTATATAGTGGATGGTAAGTGTACATTTCAAAAATCCATTATCACACCCATCATTAGAAATAGTAGTCTCATATGATTTCAATTTTCCTCTCTACTTAAGGGGTTATTGAAATCAGTCATCATCGTTAACCATCATTTTTGGGAATTGGTTAACATATTTAATATACCCTATTCATACGAAACACTTGAGTTTTAGTGGTGAATTATTTGTAGCATTTCACCTATTCACATCATTAGATACATTTTTTTTAGTACATCAGGAATCAATTTCTGAACAACCATGACATCAAAACATAAAATATTTATTATTCCCCTTAATAAAATTTCCACCATACTTCATCCAATAATTTTAAGAGAAAGTAATTACCATCTTCCTCCCTCCATAGTTTATAGGGTTTACATTACTTTATAATCTGGAATTCTTATCAAAACCATGTTATTGATATGTAACTCCATCCCCAATTTCCATATTGTTATCACCATGAAAGATCTCTCCATGACTAATAATTTTTGTTATGAAAAATGTTATTTATAGAATTTATTTAAATCCATTGAATAATTGATCAACCTAATATTCAGGTTGGATGCTAATACCAGAAGGATACCTCACACATGTTGATAAATTTGAATCATAGGTGCCAACAAATCCAACAATGATTTTATTTATCTTATAGAACTACTTATCTATACTCATATAAAGAATATTATTAAGGAAATAATTGAGAAATAAGTTCATGAATTCTTCCCAGTCCATGGATTAAATTTCATTCTCTTGCCACATATTTTTTATAAGATTGCACTATTGATCTAGATCACCTTCCAAACATTAGATAATCAAAATTATTTTTTAATGTTTCAATCTGAGGATATTGGAAAATATCTTTCTAGTTATAAAAATCATTTAATCAGTAACTAGAGGAACAATAGTTCTTCTAAAAAAAGGTTTGAATTGCCTCATTTGAAACACAAAATAATGTTATTCTCTCTTTATTTCATTTTGAATTCTATCATGATTCAAATATTGATAAAGGTGTGTGAGAATTGAAAAAATATTTATCATTATAAATCCCACATCATGTTGTTTCTCTTGTATAAAATAATTTAATTTTCCTTCACACTCATCATTAACATGGTCCCTTTAGGTTAAAACCACTAAATAAAACTAGAAAACATCATTTATGAAACAATAATCATGATAAGAAAGAACATAACCATGAAAATTCACTTATATTATGTAATATCCTGACACATTTTTTTAATATATAGAATATTAGGTGTATCCTTGGCCATTCATAGTCAATATAAATATATAAATACTACATCATGTTTCATAACGTTTTTTTATCTTACTAAGTGTATCCCCCTCGAGTGTCAAACCAAATGTTTGGAAAGACCCATTTTCATGCACTTGGTGATGATCGAGTGCAAATCAAAGTGCAATTTTTAAATTTACACCCCATAGGTACCTATGTAATAGAGCCACATCCACTTGTAGTATCGGGATACAGATGTAATTTCATGTAAACCACTCATTCCATCCTTTACCAAAATTCTAAAATGTTTTACTACACAATGAATCATTATTAAACCTATCGTTAAGCATTTACTTAAAGATTTTACTATGTTTCCTCATCCAAGATTCCAAAGGACAACTAAAACAACACTCTAATACCAAATATAGAAACCTATGATTATAATACATATACATTAATACATTTTTTATTAATATTCATTACATTAAATAAGAGAAACCCCAATAACCATAATAGTATAATGTCTTTAAAAACATGAAAAAACATACAATTAGTTCAAAGGTAACTACCTAATATACCAATATAATCTCCATAACTAGAAGAATTCATATACATATCATATATATTATATTTATTCCTAACTCAGGGAAAGGAAAAAAAATAATGGGAGAGCTCAGATGATTATTAAGGTTAACGAAGGAAGATATGGAAGCATAAAATGAAAATAATTGTATGTCAACATGAGGATAACATTTAAAAACCATAACCCACATATCAATGTCCATAATATTAATTCATGGTATAATTACTAAATGTTCATATGACATGAATCATAAGGGAATAAAAGAACACGAGAAATGAGATCATTAAATAGGTTTACGATACAGATATGTGTCATACACATAAACATTGAAAATAATTCACATATTCATCAAGGATCATTACCAAGGCTATTATAGTGGAACGGGTTCACACCCTAAACCATCATATTAGTCAATGTTCACTATTAATACTACCATAGAATAACAATACCATTACTGTATGTATTTCACTCATTGTTCTAGTCTAATCCATATCATGATATATAAGTAATTACCTAATGCATTGGATTGAGTTATATATCTACCCATCTTATAAATGAAACACTATTTATTCGAGCCATAATGTCATAAAAAATTCATAATATCATGAACCATTAAATAAAATTGGTTCCATTAACACATCATAATATCATAACTTGTCGAATAGATACAGGTTTTATTTTTATTTCATTATTACATCATATCTAATCTTCTATAAAAATGTCATGTTTCGTAGGAATATTGTCAGAGTAAAAACCATAGAAGAGAAATCAATTTCCCAACCATCACATCATAATAAAAACAATCCATTTAATAAAATAATAATAATAATGTTATCATTGGATCATATCCCATTTCATGTATATAAAACATTAATGAGAATCTTCTTAGATAGAAAATAATCTTGAACAATAATTTAAAACATTTCATAATGAAAGTATCATTTCCACTGAAAAAAGAAATTTTAAAAAATAAAAAAATTTAATATAATTTTAATTTAAAATTACCTTAAATACATAAAAAGTAATATTCAATTAAAATAATGGTCATGATAATAAGATATTTTGTTCATTCTGTACACATTAAAATAATGATTCCTTTTTCATTTTCAGAAAAAGCCCATACACATTGTTTGGAAAATGAAATGAAGATTCATTTAAATAAAAAAGTTTAACAAGAAAAATGATTCTAAAAATGTATTTGAAAAGATAATAATATAATAAAAAAAGTTTTTTGAGCATTTTTTTTTAAAAATTATTTAGGAATAAAATGGATTTTTGGCTAAAGAGATAAATAAGGTTATATTTACTTAAAAATTCCAAATTATTTTTCGTACCAAATAGTGGAAAATTGATATATTACATGAAAATATCATAAATAAATAGATTGGTATAACATTCATGAGTTTAGTTAGAGATGGATCATAATATTTCATTTTAAAAGAATATAAAAAATTAATCCTAATAAATGATGAGATTGTAACATATTATATCTATCACATTGTTAACCTTGAATTGTAATCCCCATGAATGAATAACATAATATGAGAATTATAATAATAGTATGGTGAGTAAATTAATTATATTACATTTCAATGTGACTATTTATATAACTCATCAAATAATATTTGTCTATAACATAATGTATGTCACCGAGAAGGAACTATGAGACATACATTTCTTACCATACATATTGAATTGAATCATACTCATTCGAACATCATTTATATTAAATATAATTATATTATTAGTAATTTAAAGAAAAATATTTATATATAACATACCATATATTATTTTGTTATGACCTTTTATTTCATGTTCATTAACAATTCATTGTTAACAACACATTTTGGGATGTAACTACATTGTTTTTTTGTATGTTTCGACTTTTAGTTTTTCCCTATTACATTGATTGTGGTTTAATAATATAAAACATGTAAACCACGGTATAAAACTAATAACTATTCATTATATATGTATTTATAATAAACTATAAAACTTAATGATAGTTAATGAAATACAATGTTCTTGTAGAATATAGGTCGAACATAATAATGAACAGTGTTTACATTTTCATATCCAATTGAATGAGAGAAAGGTAAAAGATATATTATAATTAATTTTTTTTATTTTATATAAATAATACATTTTCATTAAATCCATCCTTATTACTTTCCATACAATGTGTCACCTATTTACATTGCTTGGTGAGGTGGTAGTGCGTCGTACCCACAAGCGACGCCATTGTATTCCCAGAAAATACAGATTGTGAAGGTATTTGTGATATAATAATATAAAAAGTATAATAATTTCATAAATAAAATATATAATTAATAAATATACCATTATTTTTATCATTTATAGGTGTTAATGGAAATACTAATGACATTGGATTGCGAGCCAGTAGACCTCCACGCAAAAGAATGATGATTTTATAACCCGTGAGACTAAAGTGGAGATGGTTTTATGACATTAAATTAACCTAAAATCTGATTTTTATATGGAATATAATGTGATTATAATGTTAATATTTTATAATTATAATTAAATGTTGTGTTGGAATAAATAAAACAGAAATTCTTGTTGATGAACAATATCTCTTCTTCGGGAATCACCATTAGGTTTGCACTAAAATCCTTTATATATCATATTTATATAAAATATAAGGAATATAAAATTAGATTATGGTAGTTCTTAATTGACATTGGGAGTATTTTTTTATACTAAAATGGTTTTATGTATTTATAAAGAGAGGATAGGGGTGGCATGTTATATGTTTTGTTAGTGGAATACTGATTATATTTTTAAAGAAAGAATTCCCCACATGTATTTTTTCATACCACAAGGCCCTAATAACTAAAAATATATACCCTGTAAATTCTAATGTCTAAATATATATATATAATTGTTTTGGTAAAATTTTTGGGTTATTTTTAAACTTTTTATTTTTATTTTTACCCCTGAAAAACTCATTTTTACCTTAATCGTGCTAAATATTTTTTGTTGTTTTTACTATTAATTTTGTTAAATAATTATGTTGAATGTATTATAAAATATAAATAATTATGACACAAAATGTAGAATCTATTTTTCCAAATTTAATTCACATATATTTAATAATTTAATTTCCAATAAATCATGTAGACACAATAAGAAAAGTGATTTCCAAAGAGAAAATTATCAAAATATTAAAAAGTTTATACATCCAATTTCAAATTTAATTACTCAAAATAACATAAATTGTAATAAAAAATATATATTTGAACAATTTTTACTTTAAAACCAATTGAAAATATAATTTTGATTTTTAAATAATTAAAATGAAAAGGCTGTGTTCAATTAAATTTCAATATTATTGACTATTCATCAAAATATTTATATTTTATGCAAAATTAAAGAATTTAACCCTATGATATTTGTTCAAGATGAATTATAAAATGATGTTTATTTTATAAAATTCGTTTTATAATGTTGTCATAAATTAATTTTTTTATTATTCACTAAATGGGAAAAAAATTGTTGAGAAAATAATATTTTGGAAACATATATATTTTATCAAAAAATAGGTAATTTTTTTTCTTTTTTTTTAATTTTATATAGCCATTATACAGAATATTTATAAATTATATATTTATATTAATACCACTATGTTTAATAGTTATTTTATAATAGTCTTGTTCAAATAGATATATTAAAAATATATCATGGTTTTGTTAAGACATTGTTTCATGTGTAATACAATATTACACATTTTTTCATATAGAAGAATCTTAAAATGGTGTGGCATATAATTAAATATTTCAAAGAATTATAATTTATGTCTTAAAAACAATTCATTAAAACTTAGGGTGTTACAAATTGGGCAGTTAAAGAAATATAAGAAAATATGGAACCAACTAATGCACGAACCATGAACGAATAGTTAAAAATAATGAAATATGGACATTATTCATACTAGTGCATGTATGTAAATATTTTTTACGATTAGAATCAAAAAACTCTTACGATAAATGATAAAGGGAAAATAAATTTGATCACAGTTTTCTAAGTGAGTAATGAGAAATATGTTGTTAATGATGCACTTATCATCCACTCTAAAATAAAAAATATCTTATTTGAATCTAGATCTACCCCTAATTTATATCTATGTAATTTGACAGGGGTATATAATTACCACATTAAATATTATATATTTAGTTATTATAAAAAACACCTAATGATCTTATGATCACATCAAAGTCCTATGATATTTTATGAATTGATTTTTTTGTGTGAAATGTTCTTCTTGCAATATCATCTTTCTTCTTCTAGTACAATTTGATATTATTTTAAAAATATATTGGGTTTCTCTAAAAATGAAAATTAATTTCCGAGAATGGTAATTTAAATTTCATATTCTAAACCAACCTATGATTTTCTATTAGTGTAATGATTAATATAATATTTTCATGTAAATTACATCCATTTTATTGTCATGATTCTTATGAAAAAATTTAATTGATATCAAATGGTTTGGGAGAATCTCATAATTGAAGATATGATTATTTATTGGGAGTTTGATTATATATTTATATAATATTGTCTTGGTAATATGCTGATTCATGTAGCTCAGTTATTAATACAAAAAATACATAGTTATACACATAATTAAAATAGAACATATAGAAGTGCCCTTATTAAATTATGAGAATTAAAAAAGAATCTCCCAGATAATATTGAGACGATATTCATTCATCCAAGTGCATCCACTTGGAGTTAAAAAGACCATTCCATTAATTAAAAATATGGATGAATATGGCTCTATAATTATTATTGAGAACTTAATATAAAACAAATCGTGTACAAGTATTTTATAACGCATGTTTAAGACATGTTTTATTATCTGTGTGGAGCTTAGAAGTTTTATATGATTGATTTTTTTGGATATAATATATTGAGAGTCATGAATGAAATTATACCTAGGAATACATCTCACACAAGGTATAGACACTATTAATTTATAGAGATTTAATTTTTCCTTAAAATTGCTCCAATATCTTCATAGATTTGATAAAAAGAGTATGTATAGATTAAATTTATCATTTTACTAAATTATTTATGGATGATAATATCATATATTAAATAATAAAGGATGATAATCAATATCCCTTATTAATTTTAATATCCTTTATAAGGAATGGGTAGTTATATAAAAAATCAATCCTATTTGAATCTTGGCATCATAATGTTTCATTATTATGTTACATAATCACATGTGAGTGTATTTTTGTGGATCCTTCAAAGAGGAATGTTATTGAGAAGATTCCCAAAAAACCCTTGAATAATGAGATATGTATTTTTCATGGTATGGATGGGTATTATATCATCTTTTCATAGAATTTATCATGGAATTATAATTCAATCCAATTGTTTACCTGAAAGGTAGCCATATTACTTTAGACAAATAATTGTGAACAAATTATCATATAAAAATGAAAATGATAGTGAGTAAAACCATTCACACTTTACCAATTATTGAATAAGGGTTTTAATCAATATTTATACATCAAGGAAGGGACATGGATGCATTATATTGAGGAGAAATATTTTGACAGATAACACCATTCAATAATTAGAGGTTAATGGGAAAAATTTCATAAGTAACGATTTAATGTTAACTATGATATTTTTTTTCATTAATGATATGGATGCATTATGTTTATTGTTAAATGTGGGATATTTATAAAAATCATAAAAATTTAATTTATATTTTTAAGAATAAAGAGTTGAATATGATCCATGGAAGATATTTGAAGCTAATAAAACAATATAATTACTTACATCATAAACCTATGAAATCCAATAAGATATAATATCCTTTATATTGGAAGGTTCCTGAAAGATTATATTTGTCGAAGATGTCATAGATTAATTTTTTTTTGTATTTAAAATGGATGGATATATAAATCATGATGTAATGGGAGAAATCATATCTTTCTAAAATAATTTATCAACTATCTGTCCAAGTGATTATCAATGTAGAGAAAAAGGAAGTTGTGAAGGTGCAAACAAGTTGGGAAATTTTCTTAACTTTTACCAAGATTTTTAGGGGTGTATAAGAATAAAGATTTATAAAATGTCTAAATAAGGTTCTATTTGATGGGGCACACATTCTATCATTCTCTCTTTATCATGGATGCATTAAGATATTTTGAGATCTAAAAGTGTATTTCCAATGGAACAACATGAAGAGATATATTTCAAAAAATATATCTAGGTGAATGGAAATTCATTATGTTAATGATGTGTGGTAAAAGTATAATGGGATATTACAACCATTACACTCACTAGAATGGAAATAGAGAATTATCAACATGGATTTTATCTTTCTATTGTGAAAAAATAAATAATAAAAAATGCTATTTCGATGAATTTGATCTCCATAAATTGTTATCAAGCTTATTTTCTATTTGAGAATACTTCACTCTAGTTAATTGTTATAGAATATATAGTAAGTAATTAGAATGATTTAATGCTATAATGTCTATTATTTTTTGATATGGTTGAAAATTTTATGTGAAATCAAAATTTTCATTTAGTGGATATGCCAAATTTTGAACTCATCCTTACAAATTAAATCTAATTATTTGAACTATTTAATGTAATTTTTTGGACATGGATTAAATCTCAAGACATGTCTCATATATTTGGATGATGTTTGAGGGAATATAACTCTACAATTTTACTTTACTACTAGGACATATAAGGAACAATTTTTTTTAAAATGAACATTCCCTAAGGAGAAACCTTGTGTCCCAATCTGAGTCATCACATGGTTTTATAAACATTGAAAGTTTGGTTTCATGTTCATTCAAAATGTCTATAGTAAACTATATTGATGGGAACATGAGATGCATATAGTTTTCCAAACAATGAGGCTAATATCATGGTTAGTGGAAATTAATTAGTGGAACCATAGGATTAGCACATAGTTTTCCCAAAACATGTGGCCAAACCATGTGGGATATGGATCATGGATAGTATAAGTTCTATGGTTGGGAAGTAATTAAGCAAACTATGCGAAATTAAGATGGACCTCATTAAATAGTGGTGAAATGACTATTTCCCCTATCGTTATTTTATTTAATCTTTTTCTTTCACTGTCAAATTCACCCATGACCATATGATAGAGCATCCCATTTTACCTCCTATAGGCTTATATTGAAATATATCACATAATATTTGATTCAGGTGTCCTTTGTTTCATTTGACCATATCAGTACACTCTCAACTCCTATTTGTTCTTTTTCATTTTCAATCACCGTATATAATGATAAATCCATGTAGGATTTTTCCCATATTTTTATGGTATTTTTATAATCTAACAATTAATATCATTACAACATTAGTCAATGACCATATATTAGATGGTTGTACCATCATAAAATTGAATTTGTTGGTCTATAAAGTTTTCTTTATGTGTCTAGGTGTATTATAACTTTTTCCATTCTTCACCATTATAGAATTTCTAGGAATTGATCCTTCAATTAAGTGACTAAAAACATGAATTTTGAAACTATTATTTAACCATTTTATCTCACACATGTGAATGGATGTAAGTCATAACCTAAGCCTGAACCACTCTTGATGGGGGTTTGATTATTCATTTATATTTTCACTACTGGTGGGTTGAGCTAGGTTTTCCATTTTTAATAAGGATCCAAATAAAATTAAATTAAATTTTAATGGTTTAATAATTTTTTTATATCCCCATTATTTAGAACTAAAAAAATAATGAAACATATAAAATGGGAATTGTTGAATGAAATTTATAATAAATTTAATTTTACTAATTATGTAGTAATGTAATGAAATGGTATATACGTTTTCATGAACCTACTTATCATATCTGTCATGGGAATTAATTTAAGAATTGAATGTTAAAAATTAAAACTTGTATGGGCATGAAAACATACATGTTCCCTTGATTCATGATATAAAATATATAGAATTTTATTTCATAGTTTGGAATAGGTGTAACGTAACTGATTATAGATATGATGACCCATATATATGTATTATGTTGGATTCCTTAGATCATAACCATGGATCCTACTTTCTGGGACCGCCTCAGACATACTCCTTGTATACCACCCATTTATTTATTGAGTTTTCTATGGATGAGCTCTATAGAATTGAAGAGGATTCCTGGGGCAATGGACTTTGATCCTTTTCCATGAAGGTCTACATTTTACAAATATTTATTTAGATAATATCCACGGACTCAAATAATATTCCATTATCAAATGGACTCTGGTCCTAACCATTGTAGGTCTCTTACACAATAAACCTTGCAAATGGTGTATTTGATAATTTACTGATGTTTACTATATTCTTGGTTTATATATTTATTATTATATCATATTATTATTAACTATATTTCATCAGGTATCTTTGTAAATTTATTCCAATTTTATGTGCATACATCTACAACCTATATGCCAAGACTCCATTTGTTATAAAAAAATTTGGTGGTACACTACTCGGTATTTCCCACACATTGTTCAGGGATCCTTTTAGTACTCAAAAAGAAATCATGGATGCAAGAATAGGATAATGAATTGTTGTTTCATAATGCTATCCATAGAGGATATGATAGAGTATGATTGAAGAGGAAAGTGATGGTGCTAAGGATGACTTTTGAGATATATATCGATTCTTTTATTTATTTAATTCCCACGTCATTCTTAACCTATTTATTGTATTGTATGTTTTCTACCATTTTTTTCTTTAATTTTATTTTTTACATCCTATGAATTATATAATGTTCATGAATATTACTCATTTAATTATTTTTTATGATTGGTTGTGTTTTGTTCCACTACCATTATTTAGTATTTACTTCACGGTATTTATTTCTGATCTAGAGGGTATTTTCATATCATTGTTCTATATTTAGACCCTCATTGTGAGTGGGAAGCCTCTAGCATTAGGTAAGGCATGCATGGGGGCCAGTGGAAAATCAACATAGGGAACCACTAATGTGGATCCCAGATCGGGGTGCTATAAGTGGTATATGTTCTCATATATCCTTTTTTGTCTTATAGTTTTTGGATAAAATACCAGAGTCTAAGAATGTCTAAAAACATGAAAAATAGATCATATCTCGGTAGAACCCTGACCCTAGTAACCCCAGAGTAGCATTCAACTACCATTATAAGGGAATGAATACAAGGAATCAAATCTAAAAGGACCGAAGAGTTAAGTAGTCATTGTAAACCAGATACTTACATGAGTCATGTATTATAAATGAATACACTAATTACATCATAATGTTTCTCATTTGAAAATAATTTTATTCCCACATAATATATCATAGAATATCATTCTTTATAAACTTATAGGATTCTAGGTGAATGGAAAAAAATAAGGGTGATATCAAATTCTTAGTAAAGTCTATGTACATTGAAAACCGCAATGAACTAATAAGAATAATCAATATGGAAAGATGAATAATTGAACACCAATTGCATGTAATAAATAAAGTAAAAGGGAGTGAATAAACAATATGGAACAATAAATAAACAAACACAGATTCAATTTATTATAATTGGATAAGTCGTAATCAATATGGAAAGGTAAATATCTAAAAATCATGTCATTTAATAAATAAACTGAGAATAAAATTCATCCATGTATTTTTTCATAGTGAAAATATCAAGGATAATATTAAATGAATAAAAAAAGAAATAATTTTCTATTATGTGCCATTCTCCCTTGGTATATGGTACCTTTACTGCCAAGAGATTTTAAAACATTTGTTTATAACCTAATAGTCGAAACCCCACTAAAGCTAGACAACTAACTCATCTCATGAGACTACCGATATATCAAGGGAATTTCTTTAAATGACCCCAACCCGTGTTGTACTTGTCCAAAACATTCCTTATATATTAAATAATCAGTTTAATTAATAAACAATGTACCTTATAAATAACTATTTACATTTAATAAAACATATATATTTATCAAAATGACCGTAGTTAATCAAATAACTTTAAAATAAACAATATATGTAAAAATGGAATAAAGTTTAATAAATAATAATTTCCATCACCAAAAAAATATGTATTTTTAATATAAATGCAATGTAAAAAAATGATAGTTATCATAAAGAAGTCAGTACTTCAAGTGAATTTTAAAAATCACCAAATACAGTGACATTGAAAAGACATATTTTACCACATTGTAATTTTCCATTACAACCCCATGGATTAGATAATTAAACATGAAACGTAAAATAAAATGGATTTTGAGTAAATCATGATATTAAATGAAAAATGGGTAGCATATACACCACACAAAATAAGTATGTTTTAAATATTAAATTTATATCACATATGTAAAAAGTGAGATAAAAATTCCATAATTTGTGTTTCCTTTTGGGGTGAACATCCATTAACCTTGTGTATAATGGTTTTATATATATAACTAACTTATACCAGAATCATAGTCATATTTATAAAATCATACTTCATCTTATTATAATATCTTTTTACTCCTTTGTTAACAATAATTCATTATTTTCATTATTTTGGGTGTAAATTGTCCTGTTTTTCGATTATGTATTGACTTGTTATTTTAGTTCCTATTACATAGAAAATGAAATAGTCTTCCATATAATGTAAAAAATTATATAATTATCATATATATTGATTATAAATGTTTTTATAATAATCCATAATATTTGGACATATGAAATAAAATGAACTATTTATAGAGATGGTGGGTCGTACGTACGTATGAATGCTACAACCATTTAAATATCATCATTAAAATAATAAAAAGTTAATGATAAATTATATATATTCATGTATATTATAATTATATTATCATATTTTTGTCATATATGTTGCATATTTTTGTTAATACCCTCCACAATACATTCCATGTATAAAATAAATGAATCACATCACTTTGAAGAGGCATTAGTATACAAATACACAAACGATGCTATCATATTACCACAAAATAGAAGGCATGAAGTTATGGTATGAGAAAATGGTCGAAAAAGATAAAGTAATTATAAATACTTTAAATAACATATATAAATTATAAATTCATAATTTTTCAAATCCTTGAAATGTGGTAAATGGAAGAAAAAATGACATCAATTCGTGAGGTGGTAGTTCTCTATACATACGAAGGATGATTGTATATCACTTATTATGGATGTGGGTAAAATTATATGTAGAAATAATTGCATGAAAGTATTTAAGTATATTGAATATACAGAGGTTATTATATAAAAATGAAATAAAATTAATTGATGGGTGGATATGTAAATTAAACAAAATTGATCATTGAAAATAGTTAACTCTTATTTAGGTAACTCGATTTAGTTTAAACCAAAATACTTACTAGGTTATATTTCTTCCCAATGTGAGGCTTCTTGGATGATGTTGGGAATTTAGGTTGCTCATTTGGGCATGGTTTGGACAAGATTAAGGGGATAAAGAGGTGTGAAGAAGTAGGAGGGGTGAATTATTTTTTATAGTGGAAGAGGAGTGACATTCTTATAAATATAAAAAGTCAAACAATATTGAGAGGTCTCCCCAACATCATTTCCTCCAATGATGAACTAAATTCAATAAAATAGATGATATGGTCTATATATAAAAAATATATAGGTTTTATACATGATTATATGCCCTCTTTGGCCCTTAGGTTTAAGGTTTCTTCCCTAACAAGGATTTATTTTACTGTAATCAAAGTAATTAATTATAATTAAAATCAATAATAGTTTTCATCAAACACGAATTTTAACATATTATAAATTATAAATTAATCTGATTAAAAAAATTTATATCCATTTGTAACATCCCAAGTAAATAAATAATAATAAATTTTTATATTTATAAATATTTGTGAATTAAATGTTAATGGTTTTTTAAAAGGGATGTTATGTTCAATGGCGTACCCGATATGGAACATTGAGTTGTTTTGAAATCTTAAGTTGCACTCAACATTGTGTCATACAGAAAAATAATAATATAATATTATGTTAAATTGTAGTTAATACCTAGCCATTGTATTGAAAAAATAAATAAAACTGGATACAATACAATTATACATGTTTTTTAAATGTTTTTACATTTATCCAATAAATTTTAGAGGCTTAAAATAATCAAGAATCCAATTTTAAACATAAATACTCTAATATATTTTAAAGGGTCGATTTACAGCCTTCTGATGGAGAACCATTTTTAAATATAGTTTTTTTCACTTTTATATTTTCTATGTGACAAAATATTATTATTCATTAATATTTGGATATCAAAATTTACTTTGGATGAAATTTTGGTATTTTTCTGATAATGATCATTTTTAATGAATAGTGAAAGTACTGTATTTTAATTCAAATCTGCCTTTTAATATAATTTATTTATACAGATAGATAATATTTTTAACTGGTTTTAAAGTTTAATTATATTATATATTTTCCATTTATTCCAATTTTGTTCATTAGATGTAATTTCACCTAGAAATTGGACATAAACAAGTGTCAATCAACTGATAGTCATTATTTCTTAAAAATGCGTTTTTTTGTTTTGATAGTGGGAATTAATTTAAATTAATTTCTGCCACTTTTGAGTTTTGAATTTTGAATAATGGATTAAATATTTGGAATTAGGAGTTCCAAATTTTTTAAATATGTAACTTATATTTTTAGTCATTATGAATATTTACTTCGGCAAATATTTTATTTACCATAGTTAAAGGGTAAATCTGGTAAATAAGGGTATCAACTAATATTATAATTATATTATATTACTCTAAAATGTGTCCTAATCTTATTGGCTGATAATTTTCAGACCATGGGTACCCTAGGGTCGATTTTGGGACCCAATGAGCCACTTGGAAGTGATAATGACACTATATATTAATTAATTTAAAGTAAAGACAAAAATGACATAAACAAATATCTTTAAGTAAATAAATTCTTACATAGGGTTATATAAGTTATAATATCTTTTATAAATATTCATTTTAAATATAAAAATATTTCATATATCATGGATATTTTTATAATTTTAAGACATGAAATAAATAAAATTATTTATGACACAATAATGATGCAGTGTTTACCTCATTAATGAATGATTTAAATAAGATTATAGAAATTAAAACAATATAAAAAATCTATCCAAATATTATTGGATGATTTTATTTCAAACACAAGTCATATTATTTTTATCTTTAATAATTTTTGGACCTTTATAAACTGAGATTAAGTATATAATAAAATAATATTTTCCAAAATTCCTAAATAGCCCCTCCTCCCCCTTATAAAAAGACATCACCTCTAACCTAGTACTCACACCTCTCATGCCCTTTTGCGCATATATCCTCTATACAATTAATCAACCAACATCCCTATCTTCCTCCTAGAATCCTTCCCCTAGATATAAGTCAATTCAAGTAAATTGTTTAGTTCAAACCAAAGGGTTATACCCGATTTAAAGGTAATGTCTTTTCTTAAGTTTATTTATTTTATTTTACTTATCCAACCCCATAAACTCTTTTTATTCCATTATTTTATAACAAAAAAAGTATCCTACATATACTCAGTTGGTTTTATGAGAAGGATTCAATCTATGCTTACACACACCTCTATCTAATGGGTAACAAACATACTATTTCTGTGGACGTCAAACTACTGCCTCACAAAATGATGATTGTTCAATATTCTCCAACCACCTCATATGGTTGCCATTACGATGAGACTATATTTATATATAATATTCATTATATTTATATTGTTTATATACTTCTATGTTTTCCATTTATATAATAACTTTTTGGTTTCCATAGTTGGTAAATATAATAATTTATTTTGAGGAAGTGTGGACTACCACCCCCTCAAAGTGATATGACTCCTTCATGCCATACGTGGGATGTATAGAGGATAGAGTTAATGAAATTATATATATGATATTATACTATAATTATAATATACCTATTTATCATTATGTTTTCATTCCATGAAAATACAAAATAGAAATTGAAGTATCGTTAATGCGTACGTACTGCTTACCATCTCCACGAATGGTTAATTTCATTTCTTATCTCCAAATGTTATGTACTATTTTAAATACATATATGTACTGAATATATAAGATATAAATGACATCTAAATTATGATTTTCATTCTAGATATAATGTAACTTTGACCACATGATCAACTTGTAATTATAAGAAGTTCATTATTGACTCAAGTACCAAATACTAACAAAACAACCATTATTAACGTAAATGATTACATAATGTTTATTACATGGTAATAAGTGATATTAATGGAATAATAAACATGAAAAATGTTCTTAAGAAAGTATAAATTAACATTACTTTAATATTCAAGAGATTAAATAATGAACGAGTCAAGTAAGACACGAGGTAAGGGACTTCATCTCAATCTTCTTTCATTGAGGCATATTTTGATTTATACACAACATTATTTTATACGGTGTATAAACACCCTTTACTTTCCATTTTATTCTAAGGGAATATTTTTCTATGGGGCATTGTATGAAACGACAAAAAGTAATGTTTCTTTTAATGTAAGAGGTGACACCGACCATTTCCGCCACAATAAGTATTATTTGACCCATGGATTCCTTAACAAGCAGTAATGTTTTCAGAGGAAAATAAAAAACATGTAAACATTTATGTTTTTTGGTATTGAAAATGTTTTTGTTAATGTATTGTTTATGTCAATATATTTAAATGATATATTGTGATTGAAATTTTGAAATGTTATCATTCCTTTATGTTTTTTATGTGTTGGGAATATGTTATGGTTTTTTGGAATTATTTAAGTATATGGGTGGTTCCGTGATAAACCTATGGAGGGTGAGCCCGAGATAGCCCTCCAATGAATTGGGTAACATGATGGAAGTAGACTTGAATATTTCTCCAAAGAGATTTAGGTAATATATTGTGATTGTTATTCCTAAGGTAACTCCCTACGTGGCGGTGAAAGCTACAACGTAAGTATGTTATAGATGCCACAAGTTACCTATATGATTTGTGATTACTATGTGTTATTCATAAATCTGATGATTTATTGAGGTATGTCAAAAATATTATGTTTTGATGGACTAATGTTTTATTTCATTATTTTATAATCCTTACTGATCTTTTTATGCTCATCGCATGTTTTGAAATGTTTTTCACATGACTTAAAGATGAATAGGGTCAATGATAGGATCAATGAAAATTCATGCTCTCTAAAACATGGAAGTAGACATGTCTATTTTTTAAGAGTTTTTATTTTATGAAAAAAATGTTAACTTAGTAGAAGTGTCTTATTTTCAATTATTGATAAGTAATGTAATAATTAAGGCATAATTATCTAAACCTATAAACCTGAAAAGATCTATAATGTGAATTATCCATTTAATTCAATACAATGTAATTTTTTAAAGATGGGTATTTATAGTTGGTATTAATAGTAAGTTTAGACAACTTTAGGACTTATTAATATTGTTAAATTAATGTCGACAAATTTTTTTATGGTATGGTTGAAATTATATAGAATTTACAAATTAACATGTTGCTTCGGCTAAGATTTTCTTTTGTTCAGAGTGGGTTTTCACAGAGGAAAGACGACTTCTATGATGGGATGACATCAGGAGGAAGACAACCTTCCAAATTAACAACCTGATATGGTTATAATCGGAACTAAATATTTTATTGTAGTGATGGAATAGTTGACTCAGGCTATAAATGGTGGTGGTATTCATGCATGAGATTAACCGGATCAACCCCAGAGGTACATGTCAGTAGTGAAGCATTTCATAAGGAAACTTCCTCCATCATTCAGAGGATCGTCTGACCCTGTGCTGGATGAAGGGTGGATTATAGAACTGGAAATGATTTTTGATGTCTTGGGGTGTTTATAAAATCAAAATGCTAGTCTTTCTATTTACCGTTTTGAAGGTGAAGCTGATCAGTGGTGGTCGATGGTAAAAAATATCATGGATAGTGAGGACATTTATGATCTTTATTCTGATGAATTTAAAGGTATGTTTATTGAGAAATATTTTCTTAAGGTGGTTTGTCTGAGGTTCGAAAAATAATTCATGGAACTGAGGAGGGAGGAGGACTTAGTAGATGCTTAGGAAGAATCATTTACTCGACAATCAAGGCATGCTCCAAATTTCTTATGAGATATTGATAGTAAAATCAATTGTTTTTACTTATAAATTATGCCAAAGTATCAAAGAGATTTATCTTATTGTGAGTTAAAAGGTTATGAAAAACTTGTTTGATGTGTGTAGAAGGTGAAAATGGAGTTTTCTGATGATCCGGTCTTCTTGGAAAAACCACATAGTAAGAGGTCAAGGTGGTAGATGAAAGGGAATAACTCTTCAAAAAATTATGATGGTAAGAAACTTAAGTTTATAGTTTGTGAAAATTGTGGTAAAAATCATGATGGGGAAAGTCTTTTAAATCCTATTAAGTGCTACTGATGTTGTAAAATAGGATATAAGGCTTGTAATTACACTGAAAACGGTCAGGGTAATGATAAGACACAATCTGATTTATAGTCAGTAAATTTTTTTATGTGTAATGAAATGGTTCATTTTGAAAATGAGTGTCTAATTAAAAACACAAATGAGGAAAATCTGACATAATAAAAGCAGAAAGGGGTGGTTAAATCCTTTGAAACTACTTCAGTAGATGTTCGGCCATCAAATTAAGTAGTATCGGGTATATTGTTTGTTTAATCATATTATGCCAACATCTTGTATGATTCAGGGTCTACAAATTCGTTCATTTCTAATAAGTTTTCTATTAAATTGAGAATTCCATCTCAAGTTATAAATCTTTAACTTATTGTAAAAACACATGGAGTAAATTTTGAGACAATAAGAAGATATAATAACCTTCACATACTTCTGTGCGGAAAGAATATACATGAAAACCTTATTATTTTTACTCTAGTCGAGTTTGATGTTATTTTGGGTATGGATTGGCTTTCCGTTTATCATTCTATTATTCATTATAGAGATAAAGAGGTTTCTTTTCAGAATGATTTTATGTTTTTGTACATGGATGACCCTTTACATTCGATAACATATCAAGAAGCTGAGAAACTAGTAAAAGATGGAAATGAATGTTACCTTGCACATATTATTAAAAAAATAGAACTGATCAGATTAATGATGTGCTAGTGGTAAATGAGTGTCTTGATGTTTTTTCTGATGAGTTGCCTTGTATTATACTCAATAAAGAAGTTTAATTTTATACCGACTTAGTTCCTAATGATAAGACAATTTTAAAACCCCATTATCTAATGGTTAAAATTGAACTTGTAGTGTTAAAGAAGCAATTTTAGGTGTTTTTAGATAAATGTTTCATTCGATCTAGCACATCACATTGGGGTTCTCCAATATTATTTTTTAAGAAAGAAAGATTGTTTGATGGGACTTTGCATTGATTATAGATAATTGAATAACATCCCTATTAAGAACAAGTATACTTTTCCTCATATCGATGAATTAATTGATCAGCTCCAGGGAGCTCAGTATTTTTCCAAGATTGACATGAGGCCGGGGTACCATCAATTGAATGTAAAGGAATAAAACATTCTGAGGACCATGTTTTATACTAGATATAGCCATTATGAATTCTTAATTATGCCTTTTGGATTAACCAATGCACCTGGAGTATTCATGGATCTTAGGAATAGAATTCTCCCTGAGTTCTTGGATAAGTTTATGGTTGTGTTCATTGAATATATTTTTGTTTATTCTAAAAGTAAAGAGGAATATGAAAGATAATTAAGTTTTTTCTTGCAAACCTTAAAAGAAAAGAAAATATTTGGTAAATTTAGATAGTGTGAGTTTTGGTTACAAAAAATTTCATTCCTTGGTCACATTGTTTAACAAAATGGAATAACTATTGATCCTACTAAAACAAATGTTGTAGAAGAATGGAAAAGACCCATAACTATAACCAAAATCCATAGTTTTCTTGGATTGAAAGGATATTACTGGAGGTTTGTTGAAAAATTTTCATGGGTATCTAGTCCAATTACAAAGATAACTCAGAAGGTGTTATGTTTATCTAGATAATAGAATGTGATGATTGTTTTCAGGAATTGAAAATAAAATTAGTGAATGCTCTAGTTTTGGAAATACCTTCAAGAAATGGTGAGTTTGTTATAAAAAATGATGCTTCGTTAAAAGGACTTGGTTGTGTCCAAATGCAGAATGATCAGGTAATTGATTATGCTTAATGTCTGTTGAAACCACTTGAGTTAAATTACCCTACACATGATAGAAAATTAGATTCTATAGTTTTTTCTTTAAAAATTTGGATGCATCATCTGCATGGATTAAAATGTGAAATATATACTGATTAAAAAAGTTAAAAGTATATATTCACTTGGAAATATTTGAACATGAGACAGAGGAGATGGCTATAATTTATAAAAAATTATGATTTCATAATTCTATATCAACCAAGAAAGGAAAGTAAAGTTCATGATGCTTTGAGTCGAAAATGTAATGAAACATTAACCTTGTTATTTTGGGAACGATATATTTTGATAAATGAATTTTTGACCTTTGTCATAGAAGTTACTGGTGGAGGAAATTACGTTGTTTTGTTACAAGTGTTAGAGAAATCATCTATATCAAATAGAATTATGAAAGCACAGAAATAAGACATTGAGTTACATTAAAAGGTAGAGTTGGTTTAGAAGGGTATGTTGCCTGATTTTAACATTGATAATTATTGTTTTTTGAGGTTTGGTTGTAGATTATGTGTGCCTTGTGATTCATAGTTGTGGAATGAGTTGTCATGTGAAGATAAAAGTTCCCCGTTTTCAATTCATCCTAGAATTTCTATGATGTACATAGATCTTCGAGAGTATTTCTAGTGGGATTGAATGAAAAACAATATTTATGATTTTATTGTAATGTTTTTGACTTGTCAGCTGGTTAAAGTAGCACGACACTTATCTAAAGGGATGCTTCATCCTCTACCGGTGCTAGAGTGGAAATTGGAAAATATATCCATGGACTTCATTGTGGGATTACCAAAGATATCTCGAGGTAACAATTAAATATAGATTATTGTAGATCGATTGACAAAATCTTCTCATTTCATTCCTATTCAAGATAATTTTTCTTTAGATCAACTATCTATGTTGTATATTAAATTGATAGTCAGGTTTCATAGAGTTACCATCTTTATTGTATCTGATTTTGATCCAGGTTTACATCTAACTTTTGGAAAGTCCTTTAGAAGTCATTGGTTATTTAATTTAATTTTAGAATAGATTTTCATCATCAATCAGACAGACAGTCAGAACGAACAATTCATACATTGGAGGATATGTTACATTCTTTCTCAATGGATTAATAGGGAAGTTGGTACCAAAAAATTTATTTTATTGAATTTTATTATAATAACAATTTTCATTCTAGAAAATAGATGGCTCCATTTGAGGCATTATATGTGAAGTAGTGTCTAACTCCAACTTTATTGGATGATGTAAGTGAAAGGAAACTAATGGGACCAGAATTCGTAGAAGATATGGAATAAAAAGTTCAGTTGATTCAAAAGAACATGAGAACATCTCAGACCATATATAAAATTTATGCAGATAACTAAAGAAAGATCTATCTTTCGAGGTTAGATATCACTTATTTCTCAACGTTTCTCTATGAAAAAGTGCGCTTCATTTTCTAATGGGAAATCTGAGTCTGAGGTTCATTGGAATGTATGAAATCCTGGAGGATGTTGGATCAGTTACCTACTGAGTGGATTTACCTCCATGTTTATCCTTGGTACACAATTTTTTTTCATGTTTCAATGTTGAGAAAGTATATGTCAGATTGATCTCAGGATTTGAGACCAAAATTAGTGAAGTTGGAAAGGTATCTCTCTTTTGAGGAATAACCAGTCTAGATTCTTGACCGAAGAGAGAAAGTGTTGTGAAATATGGTAATTCATAAGGTGAAGGATTTGTGAAAAAACCATATGGTTGAATAGGAAACATGGGAATCTGAAATTTTTATGAGGCTTAAATACCCCACCTTATTTGATAAGGGAATAAAAATTGCAAGGATGTAATTTGTAAAAGGAGGGAAGAATGTTACTTCCCATGTAAATAATGAATAATACATATTCTAGTTTATTAATAATTTCTAACTAAATATCAATGTTGTTTTAAAAGGGATTGTATGTTGATTGGAATACTCTATACGCAACAATGAGTTTCTTTGAAATCTTACGTTCCACACAACGTCGAGTCACACTAAATAATAATTATAATATATTATTTTAAATGGTAGTTAATGCCTAGCCATTGTATTGGAGGGAATGAATAGAAATAACAAAAATATGATTATACATGTTTGTTAAATGTTTTTTACTTTTATCCAATAAAATTTTACAGGCTTAAAATAAGAATGAATCCAATGTTAAGCATAAATACTCTAATATTCTTTAAGGGGTATGTGTATTGCCTTCTGATAGTGAACCATTTTTAAATCTAGTTTTTTTCATATTTATATTTTCTATTTGAATAAATAATATTCTTATTAAAGATTGGGATATCAAAATTTACTTAAAATGAAGTTTTGGTATATTTCTGATAATGTTCATTTTTTAATGAATAGTGAAAATAATGTATTTTAATTAAACACTGCCTTTTAATAAAAATCATTTATAAAGATAGATTATATGATAAATTTGTTTAAAAGTGTAATTATATTAATTTATTACCATTTAATAAAATTTTGTTCAATGGAAGTAATATCACTTTGAAATTGGATATAAACAAGTGTCAATATTTTGATAGTTATTATTTCTTAAACAATTCTTTTTTTTTGTTTTGACTACGGGAATTGATATTCAATTAATTTCTGCCACTTCTGCCTTTCGAATTTCGAAAAATTTATTCCATGTTTGGAATCAAGAGGTCCAAATTTTGTAAATAGGTAACTTTTATTTTAAGACATTATGAATATTACTTCCGTAAATATTATATTTACCATGGTTAAAGGGTATATCTAGAAATAAGTGTAAAAATTAATATTATAAAAATATTAAATTACCCGAAAATGTGTCCTAATACTATTGGATGATACATTTACAACAATGGGCATCCTTGGGGCGATTTTGGGACCCCATGTAACCACTTGGGTGTGATAATGAAACATTATATTAATTAATTTAACGTAAAGACAAAAATGACATAAACATAAATCTTTTAGTAATGAAAATATTTAATGGGGTTATAAAAGTTATCTCTTTGACTATAAATATTAATTTGAAATATAAAAATATTTCCTACATCATGGTAATTTTTTTTTATAAATTTAGACATCAAATAAATAAAATTATTTATGAAACAATAATGATTTAGTGTTTACCTCGTTAATGAATGATTTAAATAAATAAGATTATAAAAATTAATAAAATATCCAAAACCTTTCCAATTTATATTTTATGATTTTATTTCAATCATGATTCATCTTATCTATGAATTAAATAAGTTTTATACCTTTAGAAACTCTGAATAATTATATAGTAAAATAATATTTTCAAACATTCCAAAAGTGCCCCTCCCCCTTATAAAGACCCCCTACTCTATCCCATTACTCACACCTCTCAAGCCCCTTGGATCATCCAACCTCTGCCCAATTAAGTTCCATAAATTCCAATCTTCCTCCTAGAATCCTTCCCCTAAATATAATCTAATTCAAGTAAACCTTTTGGTTCAAACCAATGGGAGATACCTGATTTAAAGGTAATGTATTCTCTTAAGATTTTTTCATTTATTTTACTTCTCTAATCCCCGAAACTCATTTTATTCTATTAATTTATAAAAAAACTAGTATCCTCGATATAATATGTTTTTTAGGAGAATTATTCAATCTAAACTTACAAACACCTCAATCTAATGGGTAAAGAATGTACTGTTTCTGTGGACGGTGAACTACTGTCTCACGAAATGATTATTGTTCAATATTATCCTACCACCACTTATGGTATCCATTAATATGTAACTGTATTTATATGTGATATATATTATAATTATATTATTTCGAGGATTATGTATTTTTCATTTATATAATACCTTTATGGTTTCCATAGGGGGTAAATATGATTATTTATTTGAGGAAGTGCAGAATACCACCTCCTCAGAGTGATAATACTCGCTCATGCCATACATGGGATATATAAAAGATGAAGTTAATTAAATTTTATATGATATTATATATTAATTATAATATACTTATGTATCATTAAGTTTTTGTTCCATTAAAATATGAAATAGAAATGAATGTAGCCTCCATGCGTACGTATGCCTTACCGTCTCCATGAACGGTGCATTTCATTTACAATATACATATGTTATGTACAATTATAAATAAATATATATACTAGATATATAATATGTATATATGATATCTAAATAATGAATATAATTTTAGTGATAATATAACTTTTTCTACACGTACAACATGTAATTATAAGACGTTCATTTTTTACTCAAGAACAAAATATTGAAAAAATGAACATTATTTAATTAAATGATAACATAATGTTTATAACATGGTTGTATGTGATATAAAACGAATAATAAACTTTAAAATGGTTCTTAATAAAGTTAAAATTCAATTTAGTTTATTATTCAGGATATTAAAGAAGGAACGGGTCATGTCGGACACGGGGTAAGGGACATCGTCTAAATCTCCATTCATTGAGGCATATTTTGATTTATACAAACATTTATTCTATACATTGTATAAACACATTTGAATTTTAATTTCATTCAACGGGAATATTTTTCTATGAAGAATTGTACTAAATGTCAAGAAATAATGTTTATTTTAATGTTAACGGTGACAACAACCATTGCCACCGCTGCGAGTATTATTTGATATGTGGCTTCCTTAATATTACGTAATGTTTTTAAAAGGAAAATAAATGCCATATACACTTTTATGAATTTTGGTATTGAAAAATGGTTTTGATAATGGATTTTTTATGTCAATATATTTAAATGATGTATTGTGATTGAAATATAGAAATGTTATCTTCCCTTTATGTTTGTTTTATGTGTTGTAAATTTGTTACGGTTCTTAGGAATTTTTTATGTATACCGGTGGTTCCATGGTAATCCTTGGGCTGGTGAGTCTGAGATACATATTTAATGCATTAGGTAACACAACAGTGGTAAACATGAATGTTTTTCCTAATACATTTAGGGAATATAATATGACAAGTATTTCAAATGTAACTCCCTACATGGTTGTGAAATCTACAACATAAGTATTTTTTGGATGCCACAAGTTATATTTATGATTTGTAATTACTATTTGTATTCATAATTCTTATGATTTCATTAGTTAGGATAAAAATATTATGTTTTGAGTGACCAATTTTTTCTTTCATTATTTTCTAACCCTTACTAAGAGTGTTATGCTCATCCAAAGTTTTGAAATGTTTTTTCATAGGACTTAAAGATGAATACATTCAAGGATGGTATCAGGGAATTTTCATGTTGTCAAAAAATGGAACTAGACATGAATATGTTTTAAAGATTTTTTATTTTATGAAAAAATGGAAACTGAGTATAAGTGTCTACAATGTAATTTTTGAGATGTATTGTAATAGTTATGGCCTAATTCTCTAAAACTACATACCTCAAAAGATTCTCAATGTGAATTATCAATTTAATTAAATATTATGTAATATTTTAATGCTGGGTCGTTATACAATTTTACTAATCACAGTCAGATAATTGGAAACAGTTAATTCAAATTTAATCTCAGAGATGGGATTAGAATGTTGGGTTTTAAAGTAAAATTTTCAAAAGGTTGAAATTATTTTTCAACCAATTTGAATGTAAAATTGATTACAATATAATAAATTGTATTAATTGATGTATTATTGAAATAATTAATTTTCAAACTAGTTTAAAATATAATTTAATAGTAGAAATTATATACATGAAAAATATTTTTTCAATTAATATTCAGTATTTTGTAGTATTCGTCAAAAAATTAAAATTTAGAGAAAAATAAAAAAAATAAAACCTAATCTAATTTTTAACTTCATATTTCTAAAATTATGTTTATTCTAACATATTTTATTATTTAAAGTGCCAAATTTTATTTCTAAAATAGGTTTACCATTAAAAGGTTGAAAATTTTTCTTTTTAGAAAATACAAAATGTTATGTATAAAACAAGATTTAGTCTTATCTTAAGCCTATAAAATCTATTGGATGAATATAAAAACCAGTTTATTGAATATATAATATATATAATACATTAATATAATACACTAATATTATTTATTTTAATTTATTATGATAAAACCCCTTTGGAAGAAAAATAGTTTTGATAAATACACACCCTTTATATCAAACTTGTTCTAATATTAATTTAAAATCAATTGATAACCAATGAAGTCAATCATATATATTCAAATGTCAGTTAACACTATTCCTAAAATATAATTTAATTTCTAGGTCATATCTTTTTATATTAATTAATAATATTTTAATAATATATTTTTATTCGGTGAAACTCAGTCTTGCATATAAGACAAGCTATAAAAGAAAGAATTTGTTGTGTACGATGCGAGAAAATGTAGTATTGTGTGAATTTAATGTAATATAATATGTAAAATTTATCTAAAATATTTATGGTACCACAGATTCTCTATAGTTTATATTCCTATCTACGTTTGGTGTTGCGTGTCAAACACACTATCCAATAAAAGTTTTAATTTTATATTTTTCTTGGTGTTACATTATCCACAAATTAAACAAATAATGTCCTCATAATTTAAACATGGTATCTATAACCTATAGTTTGATATTTAAAAATTATGTTATTGAAAAACCCACTTTGTAATGTATTATCAAAATATTATATTAATAAGAGAGAATGATATGTAAAAAGGCCACATGGAATAACATATAACTAGGTTTCTATGTAGGATACTAATAGTGTTAATGGAAAAGATGGTCTTGGTTGAAATGAGTAAATAATTATACATTGTGATTGATTTCATTGATCAATAACAAGTGGATGGTCAATAAAAATTTGAGGGCCAAAAATCCATTAATCTATTATGATTTAAGAGACAATCAGTTCAATACAAATAATGGTATTCAGATAATTTATTTTTTTCTTAAGATAATTTTCTTAATGTTGGTGATTTATTTTATTGACCATGAATATAATGAAATATACCTACATGATACATTTCACTTTTATATGAATAATTATATCTTTTAATTATGCTTTTATTATATAGTAATTCTTCCTAAACTTCATGAAATAAATATACTAGAATGAACACCTTTTTTAATTAAAATTTTATATTAGCATATATTAAGGCACAAAAATGAGTGACATGTATTTCCATTTAACTCTAACTATTGTAAAAAACCAATATGATTAATAAATTGATACAAAAAAACAAAACATTAACACTATAGTTTCATCATTAATATTTATTAAACCATTTTTTGACTAAAAATAATTAAATATTAACTAAGAAATTGTGTATAACAATGGTAGGTGTGAAACTCTTTTTCATCCTTCGGTCATGGGTTCGAGCACCACTATATTGACAGACAAAATATTTTCTTACCCTTCACGAAGATAGTTATTTTTTTTGAAACTATATCAATATAATTCCTATAATGTTCCTTAAAATTTAATAGATAACCTTGAAATAAGTTTAATCCCTTAATATCCTTTTAACTAAGGGTTTCCATGCAAAATCAGAAATTAAATACATTATCCATTTAATTTCATCATATGTCTTTAGTCTAATTTTTATCCCAGGTCATTCATTATCATTATAGAATAATAAAATTTATAATGGTTTGTGAATAAAAAGTAAATTATCCCAAATGTATCCCCCAGGAGTATCAAACCAGGTGCGATGAAAGGACGATTTACATGTATCAGGTTACACTCTATTAAGGCATGACACACCTTTTTGGAGTTTTTACCACTAAATACATCTATTCCATTACCACATTAACTTTTAGTATCTCGGTGTGTATATATTTCTTGGAAAACCACATAATCTCTATCTAATTGAAAAATTGTGATGTTCTTCTATAATTATCCTATAATAATACATTAGGGTTATGTTTTATTATCTATTTTTTCCAAAATACATTTCCCATGGATTTTAATAAACATACTATAATACTAACTATAGTACCCCAAAAGTAGTAATCCAAAATCATGTGTCTATAACCATTTCATTGGTATGGTTAAAAGGAATCAAATCATGAAGGAACAATGAGTTTATTGGTTTTGGAAAAAAGATACATATATGAGTCTTGTATTAAAATTGAATTCTCTAATTACAATATTTTTCATTCGATAATAACTTTATTCCCAATTATAAAAAATCTGAATATCATTCTTAGAACACTACAAGGATTATTGGGTAATGGATATTAAATAAGGGTGAGATCAATTTTTCAATAAGGATTATGTATTGTGGAAATAATATTGAATTAATGATAATAATCAACATGTCAGGTAAATAATTGAAAACACATTCAATGTAATATTCAAAATAATTAAGTGTGTAAACAATATTTAAAGGTAAAAAAATATTCACATATTCCATTTAAATAACTGGATTTGGTATAATCAACATGGCATGTAAAATAACTAAAAATGTTTCCATTGAGTCAATAAATAAATAATAAAATGCTTATATGATTTTATTCATAGTAAAAATATCTTGGATAATAATAATTAAATCAAAATGAAGAAAATTATTAATTATTGGATTCACATTATCCTACTTAAATGGTACTTTTAGCCACATGACCTTTAATAGTATGGTTTATTACATACTTAGTGAAAACCCCACTAAGGCTAGCCAACAGAATCACCCTATGAGACTGCTGATTCCTCGAGAGGACTACATTAAATGGTAACCAACCAATGTTGTACCGGTACAAATAATTACTTATATATCAAATAATTTATTTAATTAATAAACAATGTTATTTATCATCAAATATCCGTATTGAATAAAAGAAATAGATTTACAAAAATTTCCCCAGTTAATCAAATAACATTAAACTAAAAACCATATAAAAAATTGAATATTTTTTATGAAGTAAAAAGGTATATGTAAAATAAGATTATGGATACTTGAAATTAATATAATTTACTGTATGTAAAATGATCATAATGAAGTGATTGTTTTAAGATAATTTTAATAATCACAATTGAACGTGGCATTGAAATGAAAACATTTACCACAAATAAATTTCATTGTCAAAACCCATGGTTGAGATAATTTAAAGTTAAACATAAATTATCATGAATTTGTATTTAATAATTATATTAAATATCAAATGGGAAGTATATACACCACAAAAAATAAGTAATTGGGGAATGTGACATTTATCTCATAGATGTAAAAAGTGAGATGAAAATAACTTACCTTCCGTTTCCTTTTAGGTGAATATCCTTTTACATCCTATATAATGGTTTTAAGCATATAAATAAATTATAAAGTATTCATAAAAATATTTGTAACATCATATGTGATATTATTATAATATCTTATTACCCATTTGATAACAATCAATGATTATTTTCATCATTTCCTGTGTTAGTTGTCTTTTTTTCGAGTTTGTCTTGAATTGTTATTTTTATTCCTTTTAAATATAAAACTATTTAAAAATATATATAATTTAAACGTAGATTTAATTATCATATATACTCGTTATATATGTATTTAGAATAATCCATAATATTTGTAGACAGAAAATGCAATGCACCATTAATGGAGATGGTAGGTCGTATATACACATGAATATTACTTCCATATGTCTATTGTATTAAAGAAAATTAAATTAAATAATATATATGTATATTATAATTCCATCATTATATTTATTTAATATATGTTACATATGTTTATTAATACCATCTTTAATATAGACCTCTTATAGTGTGAATGGATCATATCACTTTGAGGAGGTTTTAGTCCACATGTCTAGAAATGATGTTATTGTATTCCAAAAAATGGAAGATGTTATGATATCATTTTATAAAAAAATTCACGAAGAATAAATACATTATTAATATTATATATAATATATATATAATTTAAATTCATCATTATCACTACCTTTAATGGTGGTAAATTGATGAAATAATGATATATGTTCACAATGTGGTAGTCCGTGGAACACACAAATGATGATTTTGTATCCAATTTAATAGATTTGTGTGAAATAATAGGTAAGTATATTATAATTAAAAAATATTATTACATATACGATACTAAGGTTATTATATAATCAAGATATGAAAATAATTTAAGGGGTGGAGAAGTTAATGAAACAAAATAATCATTGAAGATAGTTACCACTCATTCAGGTAACACCATTTTGTTTATACGAAAATACATCCTTTGATAGATTTAAATCCACATTGAGGATTATAGGACGTGTAGAGGTATTTTTGGAGATTACTTGGGGATATTAGGGATTAATCAATGGTGCTTCAGAGGTGTGAGTATCTGAGTGGGGTGAGTGCCTTTTTATAGAGGAGTAGGAGTGACATTCTTGTAGATATAAAATGAAAAATACTATTGAGAGGTCCTGCTTACATATTTTCAAAATTATAATAAAAAAACATTATAAATGGTATTATATCATCAATATATGTCCATTAAATAGGATTTGGACATGTGTGCTGGTCATATTTCCGTTAAGTGTATGATTTAGTCCCTTATTTAGCTTAATATTACATTAATCATTATAATTAATTTCAGTTATATTCTCAAATATATTTGGTAAATAACTATTTTAAACATATTATAAAATATAAGTCATTATGATTATTAATATTTAAAAATTTTCACTTATTCAAATAAAATAAGTGGAATAAATTAATTTAAATTTAATCCAGCAGACATGACTATAATGAGAGTTTTTATACTAAAAATCCATAAAGATTTGAAATGGTTTTATATTCAATGCTAATGTTAAATTGTTTATAATTTCTTAAATTGTAATAATTTTTTTCTAATTTATTTATTTAAAGTGTAAATCCAATTTAAAATATAATTTTACACTATAAGTTATTTACTCAAAAAATAGTTTTCAATTAAAATTTAGTATTTTTAACTATTCATCAGAAATGAGATTCCAATGAAAAATATAAACAACTACCCCTAATATAATTTTTATGTTCCTATTTCAAAAATAATATTACTTTTGAAATATAAAATTTATAAAATTTTGTAAATGTAGTTTTCAAATAGGCACGCCATTAAAATTTGAAAAAATTACCTTTAAAAAAATAAACTTTTTATGCATAAAACTGGATTTAGTAATATCATATTCCTAAAAAATATATTATAGAATATCGAAAAAATAATAATTAAATATATAATATATATATTTCATTAATATCATTGACTAAAAATAATTCATTTAATTTATGGGATAAAATATCTTAGACATATAATCACATATTTTATAAAATCACCCCCTTCATGTTCAATTTATTTTTATAATCCCTTATAATTAATTGGTAACCGTTGAATTAAATCATATGTATTCAAATTATAATTTATTTTATTCATGACTTCATATTTAATGACAATGTTATAACTTATTATATTATATAAATCTATTTTAATAATATATCATTGATTTGTTAAAATCACTCTAACACATAATACAAGCTATAAAAGAAAGTCTTCATTGGGTGTGATGCATGAAATATCAGTATCATGTTCAACACAAGATATATAATATGTTACATTTATTTAAAATAATAAATATATATGAAATTCTATTGAATTTATATTCCATTCTATGTTTGGTTTTTTGTGGCATGCATATATCGAATAGAAGTTACGCATTTAGATATTTTCGAGGTGTTATAGTCTAGGTCTAGAAAATCCATTTACAAGGGAATGATGATGATTCTTGCGATGTGACAAATTATCTATATTTATGTTAATTATTATTTCAACCTGAGTGATTTTTTAACATTCCTAGGTTATTGAAATATGATTTATGAAATTTACCTTACACTATGTATAGAAAGATAGAATTTTTATATGCAACCTTATAGGCACAATGAATTCACATGCCACAAATATTTCATTCCATAGAGGGTTCATTGTAGATTTCATGGTGCATGATGACATGTATACCCAACATAGGTATTCATTTATAATGATATACATTATACTATGATGTGCGATTTGTTATAATGTTATTTGTATACTTTTCGGTTATTATATAACATGTTTTCCTATAATCATGGCTTATGAGATAGTGTAACCTGATTTATATCATTTTATAACGTATCATATTTCATGGTTGTAGCATTTTTGGTTACTTATTTTTATATACGACTACTTAAATAAAATTTAAAAAACATCATAAATGGGGTTTTCCAAAATTCTTGATAGCGACATTCTATTAAATGAATTGATTATAAAATATTTGAGTGATGTACCAATATTACATGTGTTGAAGCATTTTTTGGTTTTATTTAAATGAATTGCAATATTATTTTATAATATGTATGGTCCTTTAAAAATTGTGAAGTTAAACCATATAACCAAACCACTATACATGTAATTTTTTTATTCTAAAATCAACAGTGATAAAACTTTTGTAGCTACATTAATATTATGTTTAATTTATAAACATAAGCACAATTATAACTTTTGAATAGTAATTTATCCAACTGAACAACGATTCTTATGTATATACATGATAAAATTTTATTTTTATAGAAAACATCAACCATTATACAGGCTTATACCTCTACCATTTGGTCAAGAAGACCCATATTACTAGATATAAATGCCTAACTAGAACTATATAGGTCAGTCGGGGCAGGTATTTAATGAAATAAACACATTAATATAATTTTTATGATTTAAACTAGAATTGGGATATATTTAAATGGGATTCGAATTTTATTATATAGAGTGATGACTCTATAAATTAGGAATTAATGCCCATATAATTTGTCCAAAATTAATATGTTGAGGTGCTCTTTAGTCTCCTTTATTATTTACTTTACTAGTTACTCAACCGCATTTTGGTATATTAATGATAATTTGATGGTTATTAAAATTGACTACCACCATATATATTATGTCACATATAATCATATTGTTGAATCATACATGACCAGTTTCTTTTATTGATAAAATAACCTTTATCTTCTTTTGAGATTTATTATTTATAGTTGTTGGTTAATAAAAATGCTTAAAAAAAGTTTTTTTCTCTATTGAATTGGAATTGATAATTTCTTAATTAAAGTAAAAATGTGAGAAACATTTGGATGATTAAATGGATAAATGATAATTATGAGACAATTTCACTAATAAACTATATGGTAATAAACAAATAATATACAAAGTACAATTATCTATATAATGTGTACACAATGTCTTAAAAAAATGAATAGTATAAGTGATGGAATTATCGATAATAATATGAATGAATTAAATTTAAAATAGTAAGAGGTTATTTTTTACGAAACCTCATTTAGGGGTCATACAAAAAAAATTCTCTATTCATTTCCTTGAATATAAACAAGTGATTTGATATGAAACTCTGATGACTTCTTCCTAGGATTCATTGAACCAAGGAGTTGGATGGTAAATACTAGTTATCATTTCAGGTATGACTATGCTTTATGATTTATGAAATATTTATGTATGGGGATATATTGGTTAAACTATCACCGTATAACTTTATGGCACTTAAAAAGTATTGCAATCAATTTTCCTACATGAGGTGTCATTTATAAAAAGGTTTTCCCTAGATGAAATCTAGAAAATAAAAAAATTACCTTCAAATAGATTGGTTATTTTCTGGTAAGATGAACCTAAATAGGGTATAATGGTATATAGATTCTATTTTGTGTTAGCCCTTTATTTTTTTAAATTTTCATTTTAACCCTTAACGAGTTTTCCATTGTTCATATTCAAAGAAATAAATAAGGCCTAGTAGGATGATTTTTGGTAGGTGATGTCATTAAGCATATTATGAAGGATTATATCCATTGTGGGTTGATTATTACTTATCTCTTTATTCTAAATATCTTCTGAATGTGTTCATATTATAACATTAGATGATGTGTAACTAATGACCTTAAATGGGGTGTGGATTTCAAGATATATATCTTGGGGTTAGGTGGGAGACCATGGTTACCTTACTTTTTATGTAGATCCTTGAATGTAATCTATGTTTTGAGGATTGAGGGAAACCCCTGAGATATGTTGGAATGATGTTTACAAATTCCTTAAATGGATTGAGATGTGTTTTATACTGTATAAAATTATGATTCACATGAGGTACTAAATTTTTTAAATATAAGCACATTGATTCCTTTATTTATGGAATGATACAAAGAAATAAAATGTTGAAAATTGAATTTATGGTATAGATATAAGACATAAATCCCACCAAAATGGGTCTGGATTTTATTAATAGTTTTGTGAGCTGAGATTGAACTTATTTTCTTGTCTCATATGCCAGTGATGTTACTCTAGGCATTCTACATTACTTATGTAAAATGTTTCTAGTATGGTAATTGGGATTTTACCACACACAAAAATAGTTAGGAAAGATCTTTCGGGTGCCAATCATATATGACCAGTATCTTGGATCTTGGGACATTATTTTCTAAAACAGTTACATGGGGCTGACAATTGATCGATAAACCATTGTACATTTGAGGTGTCAATGTTGATGAGAAGATACAAGGGAACACCTGATGTAAAAAATAATGATGTTCCATATAGCATGGGAAGTGAGAAATTATCTTTAAATTACTAACATAAATGTTATTTGGGTTTCAAATTGGGTTGTAGGGGATAATACACCTCTTATTTATGAAATATCTATTTAAACCACTTGCATATAGTTGTCGGTAAAAATAAAATTTGACAAATGTTCAGGTGTATTCTATAAACTGATGGTTATCAATGTAGTGATTAATTCAATCTTAGTGACATAGATATTTTGGTAATTTTTATATATTTCCCCATGATGAGATAAAACATGGGGTTAAAAAATCATTAAGAGATAATTACCCTATAGCTTATACTTGACACACAAGGTTGGATGATGTGGGTGAGGTGATAAATAAAGAATGTTTTGGCCTTTTGATATTATTATAGCTCATAGATAGCGGTGAATTCCTCTGGAAAAAATATTAGTATAAATACCACACACAAAAATTCTAAAATAACAACACTATATCTATATGAATATTAAACACACAACACAATGTTTAAATAACCCATGATATAATTTTTATAAATTTAATAACTTTGATATCTTGAGGAAAACAAATATATGAGTCTAAATGAACATTAATATAGTATAATGTTAAATTTTGGGGTATGAATAAAACTAAATAAATTATTTAAATTATGGTCATATATTTACTAGGAATAAAAAATGAATCATTTGAAACAAAAACAAATGTTTTTCGAAAAATAGCATTTTTTATAAAAGATTTTTAGTCATGTCTTTTATAAATAATTTAAAATTAAATTTTACCAATTTTAGAAAATTTATTAGATTTCTTTAAATAGTATAAAAAATTATCTTAGGGTTAATGTTTTGTATTTTTCTGAAATATTTCAATTTTTAATGAATAGTGAAAATAATGAATTTTAATTGAATATATCCTTTTTGTTTAAAATATTTATGAAGTTAAATTTGTATTATAAACTGTTTCTAAAGTAAAATTTGTTAAACAATATATCTATTAATCCAATTTATTTCATCGGGATAACTTTTATACTTAATTTTAAAATAACAAATGTATTGTTTTGAATATTTTCACTTTGAAAACATGTATTCTCATTGAGTATGCATGCTTAATTTTAATTATAATATTCCACTCATGTGAATGGATTTTTTTAAAAATATATATTCTATATTTATAATAAAAAATAATTATATAATATAATTTCTTGAGCTGAAACATTTAACAAATTGAATACCAAAAATTGTAAAAATTATTTACCACGATTATTGTAAAAATGGACTTATCTTAGGGTTAAATTGAAAATTAAAATTTTAAATTGACTTACCAAAATAAAAAAATATAATTATTTGGGTAAATTTACACCTTATACATCCATATATAAAATATTTGGTATTTTTAATCTTTTTTATTGTTAATGTCTATCATTTTAGATTCTTTTGAGAAATTTCCCTACAACTCCCATGGACATCCATTTTCCCTACTTATAAAAAGGAACTCCCTATATTAAATTTTTCACATAAAAAGGTTACCATCAAAAAACCTAATCAAAATCCCTCTCTAACATAAATATTCACATTCAAGAGTTTATGGTCCCCCCAAAAGACCATCCCAAGGGTCCTAAAGAGTAGATCCCATAATGGTTTCTCTTTGAGAATGCAATTATCATAAAAAATCTATTTAATTATCATTCATATTTAAAAAAAATATTTAACACATACAATTTAATAAAGCTATAATATATCACGTACTATGATTTTATTATGTTTATTTTATAAAAAATACCCTTACCTACTTCCATCAAATGTGAAATGAAATCATCGATCGTGTGTACGAAAGACTATGCCTTCTTAACCAATGTCGATCTTTTTCCATTACAACCATTCAAGGATGGATAAAATGATGAATTGATCAATTTTTTATGATATTTATTATATTTTTATACATACTGAATTTTTATATCATATATTAAATTTTAAATCAGATTTTGTATCAAATACGATAACAATGCTCGTGTGTTTGATAAAATATCACATCGCAAAGAAATATAATTAGTTTTTCACTTACACATTACATAGTAAGTAATAATGAATCATTTAATAAATATATGAGATATATATGAGATGATATTGATTCTATAAAACATATATATCACCCACATCCTTACCCTTTCACCCATTGTGGGAAAGACATCATTTCTTATGCGGATGTACAACCTGCCGTCTATATGAAGCAATGCTATTTATTTTCCATGAAAATACTTTAATATTGTTTATAGTAATTTACCTTGTGACTGAAAATAATTTTAATAACATTATTATCATTCGGTATATGAATAACATATATATTATGTACAGGAACCAGAACAATCATTATGAAATGCATAAAAAAGGCAATTAATACTGAACCCAATGAAAATAATGGGATATTATTAACAAATAGTTAGTAAAATGTTATAATAGGATCATATATGATATTTTAAATATTATTATTATTTTTTTATAATTTTATAAAAATATTACTAACATTATAGATTTTGGATAAGTGAATTAATCCAAAAGGATATAGGAGGCAAGGGATGTCATCTCAGTTTCTCTTTATTGAGTCGTATTGTAATGTTATACACATAATTAATTTTAAATGTTTTATATATTACCCCAATGAAATGTACTACCATTACTAAATAATTATTAATGGTATTTTCACTTTGATTTTTAAATATTTCATAAATGGATTATTGAATTTAAAATTACCATGTTGTAAAAAATTGTATAACGAAATTTCTTTTTATTCGGTTATATTATTTATTGGTTTTATTTGATTTCTTATGATTTTTTTTATTGAATTTTGACTATAATATGTTGTATATAAAAATATTTTATTTGGATATATATTTTAAACACACAATAAATTCATTGTTTAATTTTTACTTCAATGCTATGATATTTTCAAGGGTTTGTTTCACAATCTCAGTTTTATCAATATTTTTTATACATGAATTTCCATTGAAGTAAAATATTAAATATTTTTTTATATAAAATTTATTTTTCTTATCCTCTAGTTATTAAAGACAATTTTCATACAATATAAATATTTTCCCAATCATTCAAACTAGATATAATTGAAAAATGTTTTTATGAAAATATAAAAAAAAAATTTTCATAAGTTGGAAATTATTTTATTCAAAGCTATTTTATCATAAAATGTTTCAAAAAATATTACTAAAATTTCCCAAATAATTTATTAACTAAATTTTTATCGTTTTTATTATTTATGATTTAATGTTATAATATTCTTCATGTGATTTTCAATACATGTCCCATTTTAATTTAACTAAAAAATGGAATGAATATTTGTTATAAGATCAAAATTATTTATATAAAATTATGCCTTCATGAAAACTTAATTTTTTAAGGTCTGAATTATAATTTGAAACTATTACTTTCATGGAAAACAAATTTCAATTTTTTTGTAAACATTACGTTTTAAAAAACAAATTTTAAAATGAAAGAGATATTTCCTTAAGAATGTTTTTAAATTCAATTTTATGGTATTATTATTCATAAATGAAAAATTCCATTTATTTTTACTATAATTGATATATTTTTGATTGATATTGTCCTTGTACATTTTATGGATTTTTTATGATCAATTTGGTTAAGAAATGTTTTGAAATTTCCATTTATTGATTTATTTATGTAGTCATTAACATTTCCTTGAAATGTTAACATAAATGTGATCATTATACAATAAATTTTTCTTAAATATAAATATTATTTTTAATGGATATGTTTTTTATTAGAAATCATATCATTTCAAAAAAAAGGTTTTTTACATTGAATGTTATTTGTTTATATGGGGAAATATTAACAAATCTGAACTCTCTACTCAATACATATATTTAATAACATGGGACAATATTCTTCATTGAAATCTATTATTTGATATATTAGGATTGATTTGGAAATATAGATTTTTTTAGTGACCCAATTATATATAACCCTTGATGTATCAATATTTTCATGATACTAATCAGTTTATTCGGCTAAGTTGAATGGGTTTTTTTGGTATACACAACAATTAATTTTAAACTATCTTGGGGAATGATATTGACAAGAGAGGTATCTTGTACCTCTTATGTAAAACTCAAAAATTATAAAAAAAGATCATTTTATTTAGTATCATATGTTTCACACAACATCATGCTTAAACAATCCACAAAATTAATATATTTAAATTTAATCTCTTCGATAGCTTACAAAACATGCATCCCCAAGTCTAAATGAACAATAATATATTATAACGTTATAAAATACCCAAAATTTTTGTGAATATGAATCTTAATAACTAAATAATGAAAAAAATTGCTATCTATTTGTTGTAAATTATATAATAAAATTTATAAATAAGTATAAATGTTTATGAAAAAATGTATTACTTATATTAAAGACCGGTTTTCCATGTTATAAAAAAATAGTAAAAAAATTAATTTTTAACACATTCAGAAAATTTATATGAAAAATAAGAAATATTCATGAATGCCTAATATAAAAATAATTATATTATAACTATTTGGAATATTTCTAAAATATTTCTTTTTTAGATAAATAGTAGAAAAAACCAAATTTTAATTAAAAAATCTATTTCGCTTTCAATTATATATAATAAATAATTATATATAGAATTTTTATTAAAGTAAAATTAGTAAAATTATATATATATTATTCCAAATTAGTTTATTAAAATCATTTTCATATTATATTTTGATATAAAAGTTTGTATACTTTAGAACATTTTCTCTTTAAAACCCCTATTTCTCATTATGTCAACATGATTATTTTAAAATGAAAATTTTCCACTTATATTAATATAATTTAGAACAATGGACTAAATATTTAGAATTATAATAATTTATATTATATAATATGGTTATCATAATTTTATACAAAAATTTATAGTGAAAATAATAAAAACAAATTATTGCGGTTAAGGTAAAACTAGATTTACAAAGGCTTAAACATAGAAACTAAGGGTTAAAATGACAAAAAAACAAGTCCAAGGACAATTTTCTTGCCATAGATTCAAAATTATTAACATTATATTGATTGTTATGAGTTTTCAGGACATATCCCTATGAATATGACAAATATAATAAGTGAAGTAAACAAAATGACCAAAAAGGAACATTTTTTGCTATTAATATCCATCATGTTTTGTGAAATGGACAACAACAACATATGATTGTGTATAAATAAAATATTGAAGGATAAATTAGTTTTTTTTAATTTTTCAATTTAATAAATTGATAGATTAAATAATTACATTAAATTATTAAGAAACACCAACTCAGTAATTATTTATTAAATAGAAAAATAAAATAAATAATAATAAAAATAATAAAAGAAACATAACATGAATAAATTATTATGTTCCAATATATATATATATATATATATAATTTTATAATTATTTTAAAATAATATATTATAATTCCATAATTTTATTGATATTTTAAAATTCAAAATAATTGAATAATGTAAAAATTGGCATTAATGATATTTTATGATAAATTCTTTTTTATTGAATTATTTAAAATTCATGAAACTACTAAATTATACTAAATATATTTTTATATTATTATATATATAAAAATCATTCCATTTAGTGACCCATTTTTATTTTTTATGACAATATCAAATAATAAATATTAGGAACTATGTTAGTTATTTTAATGTCTAAAAGATGTTTTTCATGTTACATGTTCTTTTAATAAAAATAATTTTCAAAATGAATATAATTTTAAATTTATAAATAAAAAATAATATTTATATTCAATGTTTAAAATTTATCTAATAATTAAAATTATATTTTAAAATAAAAAATGACCTTGGTTAATAAAAATTGTTACCATAGTGAAAAACCAAAATGAAGAAAATTAAGGAATTTTATAAGTTATAGAAAACATGTTTAAAAAAGAGTTTTTTTGGTGTGGTGGCAATGTTTCTTGAAAACATCATACCTAAAACACATTAATTATTAATTTTGGAGCCTCATGTGGTGAGAGTAAATACTAATTATTGAATTGTTATTGGAATTTATATAAATTATACTCCTCCCGAATTATATAAGAGAACTCACTCCCCTCACTTGTTCACACAACTGAAGAAATATATAACAAACAAGATACTATAAAAATCAATTATCAACATACCTCATATAATCCTAGAATACTTTTTTGGGAATAAATCATTCCAATTGAGGTTTTTTGTTCAAAACTATGGAGGTTACTTGACGAAGTGGTAAGGTTCTTCAATTTTAATTTGTATATTATTTCATCCTAGGAATCCTTAAATTATTATTAAACATGGATAGTATAATAAAATAAGTATATTACACATAATATGATTTTTTATGATAATTTAATGACCTAATACCAAACCAAAATAGATTTAATGGGTTAAGAAATAATCATTCTTCTGTATGATTGATTACCACATTGCAAACTGATGTAATTTGTTTTTTCATTACTAACAAACATGGTTGTTTATGATGATATATCAATGGTATATTTAACATAATTATATAATAAATAATCCTATGTAGTCATTTTATAATTTATAACTTTTTTATTTCCATTTATTATGGATATTATAATTTTCAAGTGTTTATGGCCTACTACAAACTCGTGAAGTGATGTGAGTCGTCTTTTAATAACTATTCACATCGAAGAAGATACAAATTTTTTTTTTTTGAATATATGTCATATAATGAAATAATTATGATATTAATGTAATATTTATCATTCTTAAATTATAATATATCATTTTCTTTCTTACTCTAAAAAATGATAACATCGTCCGTGTACCTGCAAACTATTACATTTATGAAGCGATGTGACTCTATTTTCCTCACCAAACCACACCAATGAAATATAAAATAAAGCTTAATAAATTAATATTATATATGTAAAATTATTATAATTATTTAATGATAAAATATAATTAATATCCTTTCCATAATGATGACTGGAAAATATTAATGTTACCCCTGCATACGTATGACCTACTAGCTCAATGATTGTAACACACATCATTCCTCAAAAATATCATTAATAGGTGATATTAAAAGTGTAATTTATTTATAAATATTATAATTATGTGGTTATTATTATTTTTAAGATTATGTAACTATATCATATCCACAAGAACTGAAACACCCATGTCTAAACACAAATGAGAAAACAATGCAACTAACACACCAAAATATAAAAATATTTAATGATTAGAATCAATATATTAATTATATATTACAAAAATATCATATTTGAAATTATAAATATCAATATGATTCATTTATAATTTAATAAAATGTTTAAAACAACTATACATTAGTTTAATTCACATTCAATGAAATGGAAGTGCGAGGGAAGTGATTTCATCACAATTTACAATCCATTGATAATTATTTATTATCATGAACCAATTATGTTTTATGTGGTGTATATAAATCCCATTTTATAAGTAATATAATGATTTATTCATACTTTATGTTATTTTAAATTTCCCTTTTAATTATTTTATCTAATATAGTTTTACATGAAATTTAACAAGTGGTAGAAGTTATTATTGAATCTAACTTTCTTTTCTAGGTGATAATATTCTCCTAAAAAATATCTTTTTTGTTATAAATTTTCATTGGAAATTTAATTTCAATTAAAAATAAAAAAAATTCACTATTTATATTATTAAGACTGAATCTGTGTACTATTTTTACATATAGTGCTTACACTGAATGTTACTTGATTGACTAATGAAATGTTGATAAAATTATATCCCTTACTCAATATTGACATTTCCTGAAAAGTAATATTGATTCATGAACAAAACCAATCATTAGATATATAAAGAATTACTTTTACATGAAGGAATGTATGGGGACTAGTTATATATATCCCTTCTATGCATCAATAGGTATCATGAGATGAAATAATTTTATTTCCTTAGTTAAATGGGTTTCCACCCATCAATATTATTTTCTCATGAGGACAGATCTTGATGGTATAGGTATCATGTTCTTGAGACATGAAATTCTGTAATTAATGATTTCCTTCATTAATAATTCTATTATAGTTACCTATAAGGGTTTCCCAATGGTATTGTCTATGGATTCATTTCATTCATTGTTTTTTATTAAATAGAATTCATTTTCTATTATTTTCCATTCCATATAGATTATTCTATATCCATTTTTGATACACATGTTTGTTAATAAAAATATTTTGTTTTTAAAGTATATTTATTATATTTATGTTCAATTAAAAAAATAGCTTCATTGTTTTTAAAAATTATATATCAAATAAATAATTTGAGTTCCCCCATTAAACTTATTTTAAATTAACATTGAATCATTTTTGAAAAATCAAGACATAAAGAATTTTTAGAAGATCCAAAAATAGTATCAATTATTTAAATCCTAAATATTAAAATATCGTTAGAAATTAATTTTATAAAAATAATAGAATTAAATATACCCCTCACAAAATAATTCAAAATAAGAAAACTACTTAGTCTATCTTACCAATTTCTTAGAGCTTGTTTTAACCCATATACAAATTTTTTAATTTAAAAACATGATTTGTAAAATGTGATTTTGTAAAACTACGGGGTTGTTCAATGAAAACATCCTCAAATATATACCCATTTAGAAATTCAATCTTTATATTCATTTTATATAGTGTAAAATTTTGATGTGCTGCATATGCAATAAAGATTCTTATAGATTCATGTCTAGCAATAGGTGAAAAAGATTTCTTATAGTCAATTACTTCTTCTTGAATATAACCTTATGAACAAAATATATATTTATTTCTTACAATATTACCAACTTCCTCTACATTATTTCTAAAGACCAATTTGGTGTCTATGGTAGAGATGACTTTAGGTCTCTCTACATGTTTATAGAAATTATTTATTTCAAATTTATTTAATTCGTCATGTATAGACATTAACCAAAATTCATTATTGATGACATCATTATTGATGTTAGGATACATCTTTGACAAAAGGCTGATATTCAACATGATTTATCACATAAGCTCTAGTATGTGTCCCTTTATCTAGGTCTCCAACTACAACATCTAAAGGGTGGTTCATAAGAGTTCTTGTATGTCTAGGGAAAGAAGGGACAATAGTTTCAGGTTCAATTTCATTATGAGTAGTGTAACACCCCAGGTAAATAAAGAATATGACATTTTCATATTTATCCATATTTGTGAATAAAGTATTAATATTACTTTAAAGGGGACTCTATGCTCGATGGCGTACCCAACACACAACGACAAGTTTCTTGGGAGTCTTACGTTGCACTCTAATAATAAAATAATATAATTTAAAATGGTAGTTAACATGTAGCCGTTGTAATGGCGGGAATGGATAGAAATGACTAAAATATGATTATATATGTTCTTAATGTTTAAAATACGGAAAGAATTCAATTTTAGGCGTATATGCCCTAATTTTCACTAAAGGTTCACTTATCGCCTTTTGATGACGAACCGTCATTAAATATAGTTTTGATATTTCTTATATATTCTTTTGGACCAAATAAAACTCTTATTAAGAATCGGGACATCAAATTTTACTTTGTGTAAGTTTTTGTTATCTTTCCGATAAAGTTCATTTTTTTAATGAATAGTGTAAAATGTGGTATTTTAATTCAAAACCACTTTTTAATATAATTTTTTTATATGATTAGATAATATTTTGAATTGGTTTTAAAGTGAAATTAGAAAATATTTTTACCATTATATCCAATAGTGGTCGTTGGAATTATTTTCACTTTGAAATCAGACTTAAACTAGTGTCAATCTTTTGATACTTATTGATTATAAAAACACGCTATTTGCGCTGACAGTGGGAATTAATTATTAAATTAATTAATGTGACTGATATGTTTTTAATTTTGTAAAACGGACTTCATTTTTGAATTCGGAATATCATATATAGCTTAGGGTGAATTTTTGGTAATTTTCTGAAAAACTTCAATTTTGGATGAATAGTGAAACCACTAAGTGGTAATCAAGCAAACTGATTTTTCAGTTAAATGAAATTTTACCACTAATGTGTATTGAATTTTGAAAATCCGACATACATGGTTGTCATTAAGAAGTAAAATGTGGTTTAATGAGATTAAAATAATTTTTTGGTGAATAGTAACTTATTAAGTTTTTAATCGCGATTAGTGGTAATTAGTGAAGTTTAAGGTAAAAATGATATTATAAGAATGTGAAAACACCATGACACTTGTCCTAAACCTCTTGGGTGAGTCATGGTCGACCAAGACAATCCATTGGCCAACATGGGGACCCCATGGAGCCACTTTATTTGGGAAATGACATAAATTACTTTTTATTTAATGTAAAAGTAAAAATGACACAAACATAATATGTTTTACAAAAACAAATTTACATGTGGTTATAAAGATCAGATTATTGATTATAAATAGTCATTGTAAAGCTAAAAAGATTTCATACATCATAGTATTTTTTTTATAATTTTTAGACATTAAATAAATTAAATTATTTATGACATAATAATGATGCAGCGATGACATCATTATTTGACGATTTATATAAAATGGAAAGATAATGTAAACTCTAAAAACTACACATGTCCAAAAACAATTGGATGAGTGGATTTCTAAGCCTTATCACCTTATCCATGAATTATATCAATGTGGGACCTTTTAAAACCGAAACACATTTTCAAATAAAGTAATATTTCTTACTATCCAAAAGTGCCCCTCCTCTCCTCTTATAAAAGGCCCCCACCTCTACCTCTTTTCCCACACTCCTAAAGCCTTTGGCTCGGCCAAACCCTACCCATTTACTCTCCCCACATCCCTCTCCTCATCCTAGAGGATTCCCTTTTGGCAGAATCCTTTCCAAGGAAGCCTTTAGGCTCAAATCAAAAGGAGTTACACTTTTAAAGGTAATTCATTCTCTCATGTTCATTTGTTTTATTTTGCTTCTCCAACCCCCTAAACTCTTTTTATTTAATTCGTTTGTAACAACAAAAGTATCTTCAATATACTAGGATGTTGTTATAAGATTTATTCGAGCTACACTCTCACACAACTACATCAAATGGTTAAAGAACATACGGTTTCCGTGGATGGTGAAATTCTGCCTCCCGAAACGATGATTGTTCAATACGCATTTAACACCTTCAAAGGTGGACATTATGATGTCACTATTTTTATATATGATATATAATATGTTTATGTTTTATTTATTCTTCTGTATTTTTCATTTTTGTCTTACCTTTATGGCTTCTATTATGGGTATACGCGATATCTTCATTTAAGGAAGTGCGTACTACCGCCCCCTCAAAGTGATTTGATTCGTTAAATACCATATGTGGGATGTATAAAGGATGGGAATATGATATTATATATGATATTATACTGGAATTATAATATACCTTTATATCATTATTATTCCATTCTATAAAATACGAAATAGAAATGAAAGTAGCGTTAATGCGTACGTACGGCTTACCGTCTCCATGAACGGTGCATTTCATTTCTTACCTAAAAATGATTGTGTAATGTTATAAATGCATGCATTTACTGGATATATATGACATATATGATATCTACATAATTAATACAATTCTGGATATAATAAAATTTTGGCCACACGAACAACATGTAATTGTAAGAAGACCACTTTCGACTTAAGAACCAAATATCGGCAAAACAAATATTATTAACTTAATGATTACATAGTGTTTATAACATGGTAATAAGTGATATAAAAGGAATAATGAACATGAAAAAGGTTCTTAAGGAAGTAGAAATTAACACATGTTTATTATCCATGACGTTAAAGATCGATCGAGTCAAGTCGGACCCGAGGTAAGGGATCCTACTCCTCTCTTTCTTTTTAAGTACACAATTTTATGTCATTCCTTTTAAAGCTCATATTTCTTGTTATTGGGATGATCTTTTATATTAAACATACTGTAATTTGTATGTTCATGTGATGAGAGACCCTATTCTCTTTCATCAATCCATTTTGGAAGTTTTGAGTGGCGTCGTTAGGCTGCCGAACTTTCGTAAGAGATATAACCTCTCTCTTTCTTTTTAAGTACTCTCCTTTATGTCAATTCTTTTAAGCTCCTCTTTGTAATGTTGGGGGATGTTATTTTATATTACCCTTTCTGTACATTTTATTGTAATATGATGAGATACCCTATTTGATCTCATCAATCCATATTCGGAAGTTTTATGTGGCGCCGTTAGGCTGCCGAGTTTTCATAAGGGATTTTTCATCTCACTTTTACTCTCGTGAGATTTATGCTACGTTTGCCACAAATTCCATTGAGTGGTGTATGTACTTCCCATTATTATACTCTTTGTGTAATATACTTTCGTTTATGAGTATTTACATCAATGATCTATTGTCCTTCTTTCATGGGGTGTATGTTTTGAAAGATACCCAAGTCGGTAAGGGAACCTTTCACCCTCCTCTTTTTTAAAAGACTTCTTTTATTGGGTCTTTTAATTTACATATTTTTATGTTTGGATATGTTCTCATACATCCTTATTGATGTAAATTTTATGTCCAAGTGATGAGATACACTTTTTATCTCTCATCAACTCATTTTGATGTGATGCCGTTAGGCTGTCAAGGGAACTTTTTAACCCAATTTCGATTTCTTTGGGTTCAACTTGTAGTCATTGAATATGTCATCCATTGAATATGTGTGAATGACATTTTATTGTTTTACACTTAATATCCACTTATATTGGGTGTATATATATTTGTCACACATATTTTTGAGATTTATTTGTCCTTAATTTAAGGATACCTTCTTTATAAGGGATTTCATCACATTTGACATTTCTATTGAGGGTTCATTGTTGTTATGCACCGATTCACTCTTATATGGTGTATATACTGTCCTTTGGAGTATTAAATCATGAATCCTTTTATTCTCATGATATTATAAAGTTCTGACTAAATGTTATTCCTTGATTATTGAATTCAAGTGTCTCTAATTTTGGTAAAACCCCTTTAAACAAAATATCATTTTAAATGTTTTAATTATTTGTTCTTATTAATATCCATGTTTTCAAAATGGTTTTAAGGAGTTATTTATATGGATATTAATGGTTTAAAATGTTAAAAGCTTCAAGGTGGTATGGGACACTTTGATTAAAAAATCTCTTTATTAAATGTTTTAAATGGTTTTGGAAATGGTTTCTTTTTTAATGGATTCATTATTTCAATATCCTAAAATGTTATATTGTGAATGAAATGTGGAAATGTTATGTTTCCTTTATTCATGTTTATGTGATACAATTATGTTATGGTTCTTGGGCATTTTTATGAAGAACGGGTGGTTCCGTGATAATCTAAGGGCGGGTGAGCCCGATATAGCTCTCTGATGCATTGGGTAACGCGAAGGAGTGAAACATTGAGGTTTCTCCGAAGAGATTTAGGGAATATACTGTGATGGGTATTCCAAAACGTAACCAAGAGGGTTACTCCCTACGTAAGAATGTTATGAATGCCTCAAGTTACCTCTATGTCTTATGTTTTCTATGATTTATTCATGATTTGATATGCCTATGTTTTATGGGTAAAGTATGATTTCATTCTTATGTATATATGAACTCATGTTTCCTTTCCATATTTTTATAACCCTTACTGAGCCTTTTATGCTCATCCCAAGTTTTTGAAATGTTTTTCACAGGTCAAGGTAAAGGTACATGATGTGATGATAGTGTCGAGGATGTGTCACGAAAGAATCCATGTTTCATTTTAAATATGTTTCCGTTGATGGGAAGAATGAATACTGTCTTTTATGTAACCACTTTGTTTAAATGTGGAATGTAATGCAAGCTTCATGATCTAATTCTCTAAAACTCTAAACCTGAAAAGATCCTCAATGTGTAATCTTGTAATAACTCAAGATTAAGTAAGGATTAAGGCTGGGGCCTTATAGTTGGTATCAGAGGTCGGTTTAGATAACTTTAGAGGTTAGGGTATTCTTTAAGCATAAGTGACATTACCATAATGGTTAGGATTTCAGAAAGAGTCCAAGTTTTAGATAAAGTGAATGAGTAAGTGTATCTTAGTGTTTACCTTCTTCATTATTACATGATGGTTTTGTTGATATACTCACACCGACATTTCTATTTTTAGTGAATGGATGAATCTAGCAGGAACCAAAGAGACAACAGGTTTGAAGGAAACTGTGGTGGTTCTCTGATTAAGATACTAGATAAAATGGAGGATTCAATGAGGAAACTCATGGTTGTTCTAAACCAAATATCAAGGAGTCATGATCAACCACTTCAACCTTGGTGATTTCTCTAATGCATCAGGTACGAGATGGCCAATTCGATGTGGAAATTCAGGTAATAATTATTAAGGTAACCATTAGGGTTTATATGATACTTAATTTTTAGGTAATTATGGGTTACTCTATGATATGATGGAAAATGAAAGGAATGAGATAAACTTGAGGTTAAAATATGTTATGATTATTCTTGAAGATTTTATCTCATTTTGTGGAATGTTTTAAGAATTATATAGTTTTGGAAAAAGGACAACACGCAGACCGTGTGACTACCCATCGCGTCCGACAAAGCTGCGGGAATCGAACCCACAACCAAAGTGCGACTGGTATTAATCGCCTACCACTGGACTACATGAAGTCCCTGGTTAGTTTGACTGATTCTTTTTAGTTATATGATTTTATGAATTAAGAGTAAGTTGATTTTGGGTTATTTATGAAAATGGTTAACCTATCATGGAGAATATGTGATTAGGATAATCACTTTTCAATGCGAGACTTTAGGAGCAACTGATATTGTTTGGAGATAAATGTTACGATTTATCTTGGAAGACTATGCGACTAAATCCTTCAAATATTTGGGTTTCAATCTTATATTGGTTTACATTGAAGAATTTTATTGACAAAATGATTATAGAATGGACCTCGTTGAACTTTGGGTTTTGTTGGACAAATTTTGGAGATTAAGAATAGATTTTCTTTTTATAAAGGGTTATCCTTTTCTGGATTATCTGATCTTGTACTAGCCTTTTTGGTTTTGGATTTGGTTAAAGTCTAAAGACATGGGAAGTATATAGTTCTATTTTTTGGATTAGGTGATTCTCTAGAAGTTGATTATAGTACTCTTAATGTGAACAAGTCTTCCTAAACACTCGTCTTTTGGAGAAAATATGAGTTTGTGTAAGGAATCTAATAAAGGTTGAAAGTCAATATGATAAGTGATTATGTTTCCTTATGAATAAATTCCTCAATAAAAAGTAACTTAAAACAAAAATGTTGTCTATTAACTTTTCCTACTGGGGAATCGAAGACCGTTTAACCCATCACAAGTTTGTGATTTTCTCGTGGTTAACTTTCTCCTAAACATGTTTTCTATCACTCTCCATCAGAACATGACCCTATGTTTTCTCCTCCATGTCCATGTATTCCTACATGGAGTCCTAGTATGGGTTAACTCAGGTGACCTTTGTACTTATCTTCCTTTATTTTAAAGTGGTTGTTTTACCGACTCTTGTTCCGATGTGGGACTTTCAAGGATGTTTCCAAGCTCAATTTTAAAAATTGTGAGGACGCAATTCCCAAAAGGGGGGAAGGATGTAACACCCCAGATAAATAAAGAATATGACATTTTCATATTTATCCATATTTGTGAATAAAGAATTAATATTAATTTAAAGGGGACGCTATGCTCGATGGCGTACCCAACACGCAACGACGGGTGTCTTGGGAGTCTTACGTTGCACTCTAATAATAAAATAATATTATTTTAAATGGTAGTTAACATGTAGCCGTTGTAATGACGGGAATGGATTGAAATGACTAAAATATGATTATATATGTTCTTAAATGTTTAAAATACGGAAAGAATTCAATTTTAGGCGTATATGCCCTAGTTTTCACTAAAGGTTCACTTATCGCCTTTTGATGGAGAACCGTCATTAAATATAGTTTTGATCTTTCTTATACATTCTTTTGGACCAAATAAAACTCTTATTAAGAATTGGGACATCAAATTTTACTTTGTGTAATTTTTTGGTATCTTTCCGATAAAGTTCATTTTTTTTAATGCATAGTGTAAAATGTGGTATTTTAATTCAAAACCACTTTTTAATCTAATTTTTTTATATGATTAGATAATATTTTGAATTGGTTTTAAAGTGAAATTAGAAAATATTTTTACCATTAAATCCAATAGTGGTCGTTGGAATTAATTTCCCTTTGAAATCAGACTTAAACTAGTGTCAATCTTTTGATACTTATTGTTTATAAAAACACGCTATTTGCGTTGACAGTGGGAATTAATTATTAAATTAATTAATGTGACTGATATGTTTTGAATTTTGTAAAACAGACTTCATTTTTGAATTCAGAATATCAAATATAGCTTAGGGTGAATGTTTGGTCATTTTCTGAAAAACTTCAATTTTTGATGAATAGTGAAACCACTAAGTGGTAATCAAGCAAACTGATTTTTCAGTTAAATGAAAGTTTACCACTAATGTGTATTGAATTTTGAAAATCCAACATACATGGTTGTCATTAAGAAGTAAAATGTGATTTAATGAGATTAAAATAATTTTTTGGTGAATAGTAACTTATTAAGTTTTTAATCGCGATTAGTGGTAATTAGTGTAGTTTATGGTAAAAATGATATTATAAGAATGTGAAAACACCATGACACTTGTCCTACACCTATTGGGTGAGTCATGGCCGACCATGAAAAGCCATGGGACAACTTGGGGACCCCATGGAGTCACTTTAGTTGGGAAATGACATAAATTACTTTTTATTTAATGTAAAAGAAAAAATGACACAAACATAATATGTTTTCCAAAAACAAATTTACATGGGGTTATAAAGATCAGATTATTGATTATAAATAGTAATTGGAAAGATAAAAAAATTTCCTAAATCATAGTAGTTTTTTTATAATTTTTAGACATTAAATAAATTAAATTATTTATGACATAATAATGATGCAGTGATGACATCATTATTTGAAGATTTAAATAAAATGGAAAGATAATGTAAACTCTATGAACTACACATGTCCAAAAACAATTGGATGAGTGGATTTCGATGCCTTATCACCTTATCCACCAATTATATCAATGTGGGGCCTTTTAAAACCGAAACACATTTTCAAATAAAGTAATATGTCTTACTTTCCAAAAGTGCCTCTCCTCTCCTCTTATAAAAGGCCCCCACCTCTACCTCTTTTCCCACACTCCTCAAGACTTTGGCTCGGCCAAACCCTGCCCATTTACTCTCTCCACATCCCTCTCCTCATCCTAGAGGATTACCTTTGGGCAGAATCCTTTCAAAGGAAGCCTCTAGGCTCAAATCAAAAAGAGTTACACTTTTAAAGGTAATTCATTCTCTCATGTTCATTTGTTTTATTTTGCTTCTACAACCCCCTAAAAACTTTTTATTTACTTCTTTTGTAACAACAACAGTATATTCAATATACTGGGATGTTGTTATAAGATTTATTCGAGCTACACTCTCACACAACTACATCAAATGGTTAAAGAACATACGGATTCCGTGGATGGTGAAATTCTGCCTCCCGAAATGATGATTGTTCAATACTCATTTAACACCTTCAAAGGTGGCCATTTTGATGTCACTATTTTTATATATGATATATAATATGTTTATGTTTTATTTATTCTTCTGTATTTTTTATTTTTGTCTTACCTTTATGGCTTCCTTTATGGGTATACGCGATATCTTCATTTAAGGAAGTGCGGACTACCGCCTCCTCAAAGTGATTTGATTCCTTAAATACCATATGTGGGATGTATAAAGGATGGAAATATGATATTATATATGATATTATAATGGAATTATAATATACCTTTATATCATTATTATTCCATTCTATAAAATACGAAATAGAAATGAAAGTAGCGTTCATGCGTACGTACGGCTTACCATCTCCATGAACGGTGCATTTCATTTCCTACCTCAAAATGATTATGTAATGTTATAAATGCATCCATGTACTGGATATATATGAAATATATGATATCTACATAATGAATACAATTCTGGATATAATAAACTTTTGGCCACACGAACAACATGTAATTGTAAGAAGACCACTTTTGACTTAAGAACCAAATATCGGCAAAACAAATATTATTAACTTAATGATTACATAGTGTTTATAACATGGTAATAAGTGATATAAAAGGAATAATGAACTTGAATAAGGTTCTTAAGGATGTAGAAATTAACTCATGTTGATTATTCAGGACGTTAAAGAACGATCGTGTCAAGTCGGACCCGAGGTAAGGGATCCTACTCCTCTCTTTCTTTTTAAGTACACAATTTTATGTCATTCCTTTTAAAGCTCATATTTCTTGTTATTGGGATGATCTTTTATATTAAACATACTGTAATTTTTATTTTCATGTGATGAGAGACCCTATTCTCTTTCATCAATCCATTTTGGAAGTTTTGAGTGGCGTCGTTAGGCTGCCGAACTTTCGTAAGAGATATAACCTCTCTCTTTCTTTTTAAGTACTCTCCTTTATGTCACTTCTTTTAAGGACCTCTTTGTAATGTTGGGGGATGTTATTTTATATTCCTATTTCTGTAAATTTTATTGTAATGTGATGATATACCCTATTTGATCTCATCAATCCATATTCGGAAGTTTTATATGGCGCCGTTAGGCTGCCGAGTTTTCGTAAGGGATTTTTCATCTCACTTTTACTCTCGTGAGATTTATTCTACGTTTGCCACAAATTCCATTGAGTGGTGTGTTTACTGACCATTATTCTACTCTATGTGTAATATACTTTCATTTATGATTATTTACATCAATGATCTATTGTCCTTCTTTCATGGGGTGTATGTTTTGAAAGATACCCAAGTCGGTAAGGGAACCTTTCACCCTCCTCTTTTTTAAAAGACTTCTTTTATTGGGTCTTTTAATTTACATATTTTTATGTTGGGATATGATCTCATACATCCTTATTGATGCAAATTTTATGTCCAAGTGATGAGATACACTTTTTATCTCTCATCAACTCATTTTGATGTGATGTCGTTAGGCTGTCAAGGGAACTTTTTAACCCAATTTCGATTTCATTGGGTTCAACTTGTAGTCATTGAATATGTCATCCATTGAATATGTGTGAATGACCTTTTATTGTCTTACACTTAATATCCACTTATATTGGGTGTATATATATTTGTCACACGTATTTTTGAGATTTATTTGTCCTTAATTTAAGGATACCTTCTTTTTAAGGGATTTCATCACATTTGACATTTCTATTGAGGGTTCATTGTTATTATGCACCGATTCACTCTTATATGGTGTATATACTGTCCTTGGGAGTATTATATCATGAATCCTTTTATTCTCATGATATTATAAAGTTCTGACTAAATGTTATTCCTCGATTATTGTATTCAAGTGTCTCTAATTTTGGTAAAACCCCTTTAACCAAAATATCGTTTTAAATGTTTTAATTATTTGTTCTTATTAATATCCATGTTTTCAAAATTGTTTTAAGGATTTATTTATATGGATATTAATGGTTTAAAATGTTAAAAGCTTCAAGGTGGTATGGGACACTCTGATTCAAAAATCTCTTTATTAAATGTTTTAAATGGTTTTGGAAATGGTTTCTTTTTGAATGGATTCATTATTTCAATATCCGAAAATGTTATATTGTGATTGAAATGTGGAAATGTTATGTTACCTTTATTCATGTTTATGTGATACGATTATGTTATGGTTCTTGGGCATTTTTATGAAGAACGGGTGGTTCCGTGATAAACTAAGGGCGGGTGAGCCCGATATAGCTCTCCAATGCATTGGGTAACGCGAAGGAGTGAAACATTGAGGTTTCTCTGAAGAGATTTAGGGAATATACTGTGATGGGTATTCCAAAACGTAACCAAGAGGGTTACTCCCTATGTAAGAATGTTATGAATGCCTCAAGTTACCTCTATATCCTATGTTTTCTATGATTTATTCATGATTTGATATGCTTATGTTTTATGGGTAAAGTATGATTTCATTCTTATGTATATATGAACTCATGTTTCCTTTCCATATTTTTATAACCCTTACTGAGCCTTTTATGCTCATCCCAAGTTTTTGAAATGTTTTTCACAGGTCAAGGGAAAGGTACATGATGTGATGATAGTGTCGAGGATGTGTCAAGAAAGAATCCATGTTTCATTTTAAATATGTTTCTGTTGATGGGAAGAATGAATACTATCTTTTATGTAGCCACGTTGTTTAAATGTGGAATGTAATGCAAGTTTCATGATCTAATTCTCTAAAACTCTAAACCTGAAAAGATCCTCAATGTGTAATCTTGTAATAACTCAAGATTAAGTAAGGTTTAAGGATGGGGCCTTATATGTAGAGTCTAGAAAAATTCTAAAATATGATGAATTAAAAGAGTATTTAATAGTAGGGTCAAATGATTTTTCATTTATGTCCAAATTAGACAGACCATACTCAATATTTTCTATAGAGGTATTGGGTTCATGTGGGTGTCTCATCAAATTTGATATATACATATTCTTTGACACACATAGTTCTTTTATTAAATACTATGTAGGATTTACAAGAGATTAAATTACCTAGAAATATCACTTCATCACTTTTGGATGCATATTTTTCAAGATTTTCCTTTGTATTACAAATATAAACTTAACAACCAAAGACTTTAAAGTAAATAACTTTATGTTCTCTATTGTTCCACAACTCATAGGAATTTCTCTTAATAATTGGTCTGATCAGGAATATATTAAGTATATATCATGTTTTTTTAATAACATCGGACCAAAAGTAGACAGGTAAGTCTTATTCATTAAGCATATTCCCTGATATCTCTCGTAAGGTTCTATTTATTGTTTCAATAACACCATTCTGTAGGGGTGTCCATGGAGAAGATAAGTTATGACTATAAGCATTTTCTTGAAAAAAAAAAGACATCAAATCATGGTTTTCGAACTCATAACCATGATCAATTCTTATGGATTTAATTCTAAGTCCACGTAGGATCTCTACTGTTCTATCATACTTTGTGAAATGAGAAAAAACTTCACTTTTGTGAGAAAGAATGAAAGTATAATTATTAATAGAATATTCATATACCTGAACATATATATAATGCTTCCAATTAAGACTAAAAACCCCTGATGGTCCAAAAAAATCCATGTGAACCAACTCAAGAGGTTGAAAATTTGAAACTTATTTCATTGAATTGAAGGATATTTTATGTTGTTTACCATTTTGATAAAAATTATAGATTTTGTTATTAGGAAAATCAATATTAGTTATATCCTTAAATAAATATTTTCTGACAATATTTCTACAAGAGTGGATAATACAATATCCTAATCTTTTATTCTATGGCCAAGACTCTTTATGAAAGTCACTTAAACATGAATCATTTTGAGAAACTAAGGAATCTAAGTTTATAATAAAAAACTTTTCAGTTCTAAGAGGAGTAAATACTAAATCATTTTTAAAATTAAGGACATTACATGAATCATTTTAATATTTAACATTAAATCCATCATTACATAACTGATAGATACTAAGAATATTTTACTTTATTCCATAAAAAAAGTACATTGGAAATTAAAACTAAATTATAGTTAACAATTTTTCATGATAAATAATTTTTTCCTTTAGCATTGTCACCAAAAGTTACATACACACCATTAATCATTTTTAGATTCTTGAAGCATGGATAATATCCCATCATGTGTCTTGAACATCAATTTTCAATGTACCACAAACCTTTATAAGAGATTATCAAACATCATTACAATAAAAAGATCAAACAAAAGAAGTTTTTTTATCCATATTTTTTGGGTCTGTTAATATTTTTAATAAGAGCTTTTAGAAACAATACTTGCTTCATGGGTTTGATATAATAATTATGTAAATTAATGGAAAACTAAACATTATCTGGTCTTTAAAAACATGAAATAATAAAAGATGTTTCATTGATGGAATTTTCAGATAATTTTCTAGAACTAGGAATAAAACCATATTTTCTAGATTTAGATACAAAATTGGTTTTGACGAAGTTTCATTTACAAGGTTGATAGCCAATACCACTAGTGTATTTGGGTGAATCTTTTTTACGAATCATTAGAACTAGGATATATTTTCTATTGGTAAAATTTTATAAACATTTTTTCAATTTCTCATTGGGAAATTTAAGATCATTGTTTTTTAAAGTAATTGAGCATTAGTTTCCTTCTCCATGGTAAGATCAGATTTAGTAGGAGAAGAAATATAATTTTATTTATTTAATGATTTATATTTATCTTTTAATTCATTGAATGTATCTTCATGAATTGGGAAATATTCAGACATTTATTAATTGGTTATATTTTCAGAATCACTTTTGTCTACAGGATAATAAGAATTATGTACATAAGAATAAAGGTTTAACATAGATGTGTTTTTCATTAAAAACATGCTTTCTATGTCACCTTTCTCATCATGAGATGAGTTAGACTCACTTGAACTATCACCAGAAGAACTCTAGGTGTCCTTCATTTCCATTATGTATCTTTCATATTTTCCCCCATATTTCTTCTTAGATTTTAACATAGGATAATCATCCTTTACCTGTCCTCTTCTCTTGTATTCATAAAAAACTATTTCATTTAAATTATCATTCCTTTTCAAATACTTTTTCTAGTTTCCCTTATTGTCATATTTTACATTATTACTGGGCTCCCTGAAGAATTTCATCCTTCTATGAATCTTCTTAAAACATATGACTAATTGACCCATTTCTTCATTATTGTCAAATAGGGAATATTTATTTCTTGTAATGTAAAAATGGGTTTGAATACATTTATTTTAATTATGTTTTGTATTAGTGGTTTTCAAATCCACACACTTTATCTTTGGTTGATCCTCCTTCTCTTTGTTAACCTTTAACTCTTCCTCATACATCATCAACATTCCTATTTTCTCAGTGACTGGGAACTTAGTGATATCACATGATTCTATTATTGATACAGAGTTTCCTCTCCACCATTTGGGTAGACATTTAAGTAGCCACAAAATTTTTTCTATGGAACCCACATGCTTCACAAGATATCTCATTGTATTGAATATCTTGTTGAACCTAAGATACATATCAGAAATGGGTTCATCAAGCATAAACTTAAACTTATCATATTTAATAGTATAGTTATTATGTCTCAATTATTTAAAATTGGTGGTACCTTTATCTGAAACCGCTATGGTAACCCAAATATCATAGCAGATTTACATGAAAAAATTCTATTAAATTCTTTATCCCCTAAATCACAAAACAATGAATTCATGTATTTATAATTATTATTGTAAGTAGTTTTTGTGGCACCATTATATGTATTCCTTGGAGTGTCTATTATGTAATATTTATCTTCTATTATAGTCCAAATATCCAACCCCATGCTTTCTCAATGAATTTTCTTCTTTATTTTCCATTAGACATAAATTTTACTACTAAATTATGGAGGTCTATTGGTAGAAGTACCTTACTTTCTATTATCTATAATTAAAAAAATTATTATAATTTAATGATCTAAAAATTCAGATCTAAAAAAAATTAGATATCCTAAAAAAAATAAAATTATAGATCAGAATATTAGAAAATTCTTTAAGGACACTTATGGGGGTGAATTGAGTACCTATAAAATAAATTTAAAAACATTATTTGAAAATCCCCCTATTACAAAACAAAACAGGCAGATTAATCAATGTAGTAAATTTATAATTGTTCAAATTATAAATTAATTTATCAAGAGATTTATTATTTATCAGTTATATCAACATTAAATATAGAAATAACTTTTAAAAAAAATTTACTAAATCAAAAAATTTATAAATACTATCCAATAATAACTATGAAAGTGAAACTTAGTTTTCTGAAATATGAGTTAAAATAGATTAAAATAAATTTAAAAACACAACAGATGAAAATAAGAGGTCCAGGTTTAGGCTGATACCTAATCCTCTCCACATTCTAATCACCTGCCACTAAGTAGTTTAAATTAATAAACTATGATGCACACCTAGTATTTGTGTTTTAAAATAACTTGAAAAGCTGCTTAGGTCAATCTAGACATCTACCCTCATTATTCGTGGGAAATAGATTACAATAAGGTCACACATAGACCAGTTCCATAATTCTTCAAGGGAGAAATATTGTGTAAGAGAAAGGTAGTGTGAGGATATATTATATCCTCCAATTCAGCACAAGAGATGGCATGTATTTAAAATACAGATTCAAACACAACTCAAAATGTAGTAAAAATATACACAAACTAGAAGAAAATAATGAAATAGAGTTTAAAATTTTCTGAGTGTCGTGAAAGGAAGCTCTTGAATCACTTTTTGTATTATATGTGAAGCCCATGTCCTCTTTTTAAAGTAGACACTAAAAATAATGTATTGGGAAGCTTTGTTTTCTGGTTTTCCAAGAATATGGGATTCTCCAACATTATTTTTGTTTTCTTCAAGGATGTCTGAAGATTTTGTGCACAATAATCCTCCTTCAATTCATAGCTATCAGGAATGAGACTTATTTTTATGTTATACTTCCTGGTCTTCTATCTCTTATCATATATTCTTTTTATTGTTCTCTATTTCTTTGAAGCTTATGATACCATCTTTTCATTTTATTTTAGGTGTGTTGTGTTGGCCTATATGAAGCATATTGAGGTACCTTATACATCGTACTGTATACTAACATAGTAATTAATGTTGAATGAAAAAAGTATTAAAATAATCATTATAATTAAAACACGCAAATGTGAATATTAGAGATAATTTTAAATAAAATATAATTTAACTAGTCTGTCGACGACTTTGTGGGTGAGTCATTTTGTTAGTGACTCCTTAGATAGGTGAGTCCCTCTTTTGTTATCAGTGACCCATTCTATCAGTGAGTCATTATATTGGAATCTCTAGGTATAGGTGACTTAATTCATCAGTGAATCATTTCATTCTCTTGCTGAGTTATTCCATCTATAAGTGTTCAATTTCAATTTTGGTGAGTCGTCTATCAAGGAGTCAGTTTGTCCTATTTGTGAGACATTCCTTCTATGAGTGTATCATTTTCACTGTCGATCGATGTCATAATTATTCAATCTATGTTACTTTTGTTCTTTTAGTTAGTTAAAATTAACTATTGGTGTGTCATTTTGTCTATTGGTGTTAGCGACTCATACTCAAATAATTTTATGTTTTAACAGTTTTACGACATGAATTCCAATAGAATATGTTAAACATACAATAGAACTTAGGTAATCATAATTAAACATAACTAAAAGTGATATAGTATAAATAAAAATGATTAAAATTATTAGAGATTTATTTCTATTGTTAAAACCATAGATGGGAAAAAATATTCTACTAGCTAACACACACCTCCATCTAATGGGCAACAAACATACTGTTTCCATATATGATGAACTACTACCTCACAAAATAATGATTATTCATTTTACCTTAACCAACTCTATTGGTGGAAATTATGGAGGAAAATCTATTAATATATTTTATATATTATATTTATTATTTATTTATGCTTTTTTTAATCCTTTTAAAAAAATATCATTATACATTCCACTTGGTGTAAATTCAAAAATTTGATTTGAGGAAGTGTGGACTACCGCCCCCTCAAAGAGACGTGATTTGTTCGCACACAATATCAAATTATTATGGATGTGTTTAAAGAAAGTATATGATATATAATAAAAAATAATTCCAGTGTAATTATAAAATATATATATATATACAATTTTCATTCTTTCATTTAATATGATAATAAAAATTGAAACAATATTCATGAATATGTATGACATACCATCTCCACGAACGGTGTATTCCAACTCTTACCCAAATATGATATATATTATTATATTACACATATAATGGATATAAATTGAATTTATTTCATTTTTTATATTCTAGATATCATGATATATGTATAAAAACCAGTGATTTAAAATATTAAAACAAATGTGATAAACAAAGAGAATATTTCCCAAAATAAACCCTTTACATAGAATTGTTAACAAGAAGGAATTAAAAAGTCTTTATAAGACTATATATGAAATTAGATCTAAGAAAATGATTTTTTAAATTATGTATAATAAAATTAAATTTATTTTACATGGATCTTGTTTGAGTACAAAGAGTGTCTAAATATAAATCTAGGAAATTCCATCTCACTTTTTATTTCCATGAGATACATTATTTATTCACCACACATTCTTATTATGTTTCATGTATACTAGTCATGGATAAATTATATAATTATTATAATTATATTATTTGATATCTAAATAACCATTTTATGTTCTTTATTTCATGGGGTTTCTGTTTCAAAAGTTACCAAATTAGTGAAATAGTTTGGTCTCAATTTTCCTTCTTTGAGACCCATATTTTTTTATGCAACTAAATTCTTTTTCGAGGTGTATATAATTCCATTTTACATGATATATCATGAATATAATTATTTTTATGATAATTTATTATTCATGTATTTTTGTTTTCATACATGGAGAGTATGATCCCATGTTTCCAAGTGATAATATTTTATTGAAACAATATCATCTTTTTTAAAGAATGTATATGCTTTTGATTCATTTGATAAAATATTATGATTCATTTCTCAAGAAAAATTAACAGTTTCCTTATCCTCTATTTATTAAAGATATTTGCGTCTATTATTAACATTTGTATACTATTTGGTACTTTATATATTCAAGAAAAGTTTTTTAATAAAAATATCACAAAATCACTATCTTCGGTCGGAACCTGTTTATTTCAAAAATAATGTTTTCAAAACTATTTTTATGTGATAATTAAATATCATTTTCACAGTAAAATTATTATAAAAATGTTTTATTTTTTAAAAATATTTCATTATATGTTTTAAAAAATAAATTTCAATGAAAAATGATTTCAGGATGTTTTATGTCTTACAAATAAATTTTCAAAGATGAAAGAATATTTTCCTCAATAAATGTTTTTAAAATATATTTATAAATTATTTCCCATTTAAGATAAAATCCATTTTTTACTCATTATTTTCTAGGTAAAATACTCCATACATCCACTCATATTCATTCTATGAATGGATTATTCTTTGATGGCCTATTATTTATGAAACTCATTTCACTTTATCAAGTTATAGTATTTTGGAACCCACTTCTTTTTAGAGGTTATGATTCTGTTGATATGTTTATGTAACCTATTTATTTTACACAGGTTATGATATGATTTCATGTTTATAATAACCATTTCATTTCATAGGTTATGATATGATTTTTTCTGATCTTGTGTCACATGTATGTATGATTTTATTATGTGTCTTCCAAAATTCCACATTTTATTCATATGTAATGATTTTATGGATTATGTTATATATTTTCATATGAATCCTGTATTATAAAATGAAAATATTTATGTCATGGTTCATGTTTATGATCTTTTATATTTAAGGTATGATCTTTAAATTTCATGATCATATTCCCTAACCCTTATGAAAATGATTATGCTTATAAATCTCCCTTGTTTACCCTTAATGAGAATTTGAGGTCACCACATTTTATATTTACTTCTCTAAGTTTATGAATACATGCATTATGTTTTATGTTTATAAGAAGTTTAATATTTAAGAAGAACCAAGAGGGAGATGATGTTGCTCATTTATGCACCTGTGATTAGTTTTACATGTTTCCAAAGGCTCTAGATTAGTATGTTCTTTGGGACATTGATTTTATAATTTTTTAAGTGTTCTAAAAAAGTATTTCAATTTTAATGTATGAAAATTTAGAATCTATATAGGACCCTTATATTTTTAGAAATTATTTATAGTAACCATGGTAATATTTATTACCTAAATAAAAGGAAAATCTGGAAAATATGGATTAAAACAGACTCATAAGATAAAAGACTCTCTTCTTATTTAGTATTGGATTAAGGTAATTTGGAAATTGTCACATTAGTGTCAAATTATAATCAATTGCGGGATATTTTTCTTTTAAAATGACCTATATAATATTTTTATACAATGACTGTTACAAAATTTAACACTATTAGTTTTAAAGAACAATAATGTGTCTAAATATGGGAAAAAGAAAGTTATGAAAGAATTTAAATTTCTATATTAAGAATAATGAATTTATATTAATAAAGAATGTTTATTTATAATTTATAATAACAATATAATAACCATAAATTATTATTCAACCTCAATAAATTAATTCTTCAATGAATTTATAAATAAAATAAATAATTATAAAAATATTAAAAGTAATATAATATGAATGAGTTCTGGTCTTATATAGATTTTATAAATGAATATGGAATATTATTCGCATGTAAAATAATTAGATTCTAATTAAAACATTGTTTGTGTGTATTTTAAGTAAAATTAAATAAATATTTCCATAATTAAAATTAAGTATTTTATATCAAAATATTTTTTTTAAATTATTTAGAAATCATAAAAACATTTATTGAAGAGAACATTTATAATATATGGTCTAAAAGTTCAAATATTATAAATTCAGAGGCCCATTTTAAACCTATAAACAAAATTAACTCCAAGGAGAAAGAAAAAGATGGTATCATAGTAATGGTTAGAGATGGATAACTAAAGTGTTAAACCAACCAATACATTTTTAAAAATAACTTAACCCTAAAAACATTTGTTGGTGTATGGGATTTGAACTATGTCATATCATAGATTTAAATACTTAAACATCTTTAAAAATTTGGGTTAATAATCTCTTTATTTTATTATAATATTTTATAAAATTCCAAGAGTTCCCATCCTCTAACTTGTAAAAGTTATGCTCTCATTTCAATTATTGAAACCATATTGATCCTTATAGATATACCAAACCAACAAAATTACCTTCCTCACTCCTTAAGAAATATTATAGAAGTTTTTTCATCCCTAAATACATACCACTGTGTCAATAAAGAGAGATTAAAATGAGAATTTTAAATGAAGTAATAGTTTTAACATGAATTAGGAAATGAGATTCATGAGGTAATAGATTATTTTTTAAATCATATATTAATAAGTATTGATTATTATATAAATTTCATTTCTGAAATTATTTGATACATACCTGATAAGTCCTTTTAATTTTTATTCTTTGTTTGTTTATTTCTTAAGAATACATATCTTCTATTTATTACCCTAAATTTAAATAAAAAAGAGCCTCAAAGTTTATTCTTAAGAAAAAATAAACATTTCTTAGTCTTTGGTCATGAATCATTATCTTATATGCATAGGTGTCATGAAAATCCAATATAGAATGTTTTTACTACACTCTAGTTAATATTTAAAGTCATATATACCAATTTTTTACTTTGTATATAATGGTTTAAAAAATCCACATGTCTTTTTCTGATTGAGGAATGTTTTGATAATTTTACAAAAAATGTGAAAGAGATATTTCCTTTTAACATATACGATATGAACAGAATATACCACTATCATGAACACAAAATAATATGAAGCTACATTTATAATATTCAATCGTTATTCTCAATGTAAATATTTTCTATTATATTATCTAATTAATTATTTTAAAAAATTTATTTCAAAGAGAAATGGTATTTTCCATATTTATGTTTTTAATAGTATTTTTATTCATCATTGAAAAAAACATTGTTGTTGAATATGTTTTACTATGGATATAATCTAATGGTACCATGATTATTTCTTATCTAGATGGTCTATGATTATGATGTTGAGATGTTTTGGAATCCATGTAATTTTTCAATGGTTATTCTTTGGAAGATTGATTAATTGATTATGAAACCCCTTTTTCATATAGGTTATAATGTGTTGACATGATGAATATTTTATAAACATTTGTCATAAATATTCATGGTTGAAATTTTGTGATGTGTGGGTCCATAAACATATATCCATACTATGAACTGTGTAAATTATAATATATCATGAGAAATTGATGGGAAACAAGTTGATTTGTATGATATGTTACTGAAAAAATGATCATGTGCTTAATCTTCTATGGGAAACAATATTATGTTCTTGATCAATTGTAGGAAACAAATCAATTAGGTAATTCCACTATGTCAAATAATTTTCAGTTCTAAATCCATTATTATTTGTTGGTAGGTTTAGTAAACATTGACATATTAAACAATTTATATACTTATGATGACATAACAGTTTTCTGACATGAACATACAGTTCATGATTGAATTATAATGATTAATAACACTTAAAACATTTATTTTGAAATGATAATGCTTAATTTCATGATTCAATTTTATGATCTTTGATATACTGGGTATGAAATGTAAATGTTATGGTCATTATCTCATGCCTTTATGGATATTTTTTTATGATCATTGATTTATATCACTCATGTTTACCCTTAATGAGTATCTGAGCTCACACCATTTATTTGTTTCTTTTCTGAATGTATTGAAGAATGGATTTAATAGGGTATGATTATGATAGAAACTAAATTGAGATATATTTATATAAGATATTGATGGCTATTCTTGAAATAAGATTATTTTGTATCTAAATTTCAATGAAAGAGACTCATTGTGGTCCATGGTCATGAAATTGAGGAATGTATTTCTATATTCATATAAGAATATATGATATTTATGTATGAAAATATAATTCCATTAAACCTGAGATAATAATAAGCTACTCACATGTAATTAGAATCACCCACTCAAAGTAAGGTACACTCTCCACATATTTTTTACAATATAATTTTATTATAATAATCCATTTTTTCCATTTTCCCATTCTATAATTTAATTTTTTACACATCCACTTAATATCAATCTATTCTCTTTATAATGAGTGACTATATTTCACATTCATTGAACACTTTCATGAGAATTCATATCCTATGTTATATGGTTGAAATTATCTTTATCTTTTCCATGCTATGTATTAGGGTAGTGAATACCCATACTCCTTCCAAATAAAGGGTATTCATATAGTTGTACGCATCCTTCATTGAATGAGGACTTCTATATTTTTAACATGTACTCTTTAATTATGAGTTTAAAAGTGATGAATAGTATTCTAATGTTGTATTATCAGTTTGACACACAAATGAATGTACCTGATAAAAATTATATGGCTATAATTGAATTATATTTGACATGAATGTGTTCGGTTATACTTTTATCTAATGAGATTACATGACTTGTGCATTTGAGGTTATCCTGAACCAACTATGTTATGATGCCTCATATTATATCCTTGACCTCTTCTTATGATACAATTTTTTATACTATTTCTACATTCCTATATTTCCTTGATGTTTTCCTAAAAAATCAGTCTCGTTGATTAAATTTATGATTCTCAACACTTAGATCTCAACTTGATATTCCCACAAAATAAAAAATTATAGGATAATCTAGAAAAAGAGTTAATAGGTCCATGTGATAAACCATGGGGTGTGTTGACCCTCTGATTCAAGAAGATGGATTGCTAAATTTTACTCCACATATATTATAGTGAGCTCAACGAGATCATGATAAAGAATTAATATCCTCTATAATCAATTGATCGGTTATACAATCAGCTATGTGGAGCATAATACTTCTGTAAGGTGGATATTTGGTAGTGATATTATCATGAGATGTTGAATAATGGAGATATCCATTAGAAATGTTTTCATACAAGGTAAAATCACTAAAGCATATTATAATGATATTTAGACTCCCCAGTCCTTTTTCAATCTTCATGGACATATTTTACTATGTCATTATGGTTTACCTCAAAACAATTCATAGTATTTAGATATGATAATATTATATACTCTAAATGAATTGAATAACATAAGGATATTTTGAATGTTGTACTAATTGTTTTCAAAATATAAGAGTTGTATGCAAAGTATAGTAAATGCATGTATATTATAGATAAATATAAATTCCTTGGAATATTTAACTAAAAATGTGATACATATTGATCCTTCAAAAATAGAGGTAATTTACAGATAAAAAAAATATTTATGACATTGACCCAAAACATTTTTGTACATTCTAGGTAATAATATTTCTTTTTTAGAATCTATTAAAAAAATTATGACCACTGTTTCGTCGGAAATATGTGGATGGGTTTCAGATGGTGGTTTAATTTATTGGTGTTCAATTCCATTTTTTGTAACTCGCATCAGGATTAAAATTTTTTAATCATTCTTTGAAAATACCAATAGTTCCAATATCTATAATTGGGTACAGACTATCATTCTAGTGGAAGATGGTTTTTTGAGGATATAGACCCAACAAAACATAGAAAATCACATTGGTTTAGAGAAGGTCGGTAGGGATCATCAAACCCTTTTTGGGGGATTTTTTCATATCTGAGGAGTCTCTTAGGATATGTTTATGACATCTTTACCTGGAACTGAATCAAGACTGGTTACCCCTATGTCAATTACCTGATTGAAACCATGTATTTATAGGAACAACGTTTTGAAGGTCATGGGTCAACCATCATTCTATATTTTATTTATGATTATTTAGTCCATAACTATGTTTGGGAACTCCATAGTTTATTTTTCAACATAAGAGGAGGATTATTTCTATGGTTGGGATTGAACCTCTCTGAGGATTCATACCTATATTATTTATAATAGGAATCAAAAAACACATAGACTATCTACCATAGTTTAAGGTTGTGGGTCTAGACTGAGCCATGCAGTTTAACGTCATATGGTAAAGACATAAATATAGGTTTGGGCCTTGAATAATAATCCTATGTATCATATTAAGATAGAAATTAGAGTCTATGTAGTTATCTTATTGGCTTATGAATTATGAGAGATAAAATAGAAGAGGACTTAAGAGGTACTTATGCATATAAGAATTCCCTACATTGATTCACTGAGAGTATGACACTTCAACAGAAGATGATATGTAATCATACTTATATCCTAATGAAGATCCCTCCTTGTGGAATTCTCATAACTTTTTTGGTATAATGAATGTCGGTATCTAAAACCTCGTGAGTCATTCTCATTATGATTAACAAGAGAAAATTGAAGATCATACACATTTCATGATATAATTTATGTATGAAGAATACTCATTAGTGGTTCACTTTGAGAGGTATTATTACCAATCTCATAGAGGATATAGTATGGGAATCATTCATTATGATGGAATCCTACATATGCTATTTTATAATAAGAATCAGAGTAAACATAGTTTGATTCATCCTCTTCACTCTTTTGGGTTGGAGGTGCTTAAGGGAATGGTTAGGGATTACACTTAAAATAATTCCTATGTATGAGCTCACTTCTCATCCACTAATGGATGATGATGGATGGTAGACTTATGGGAAATGGATGGAGTCACACCAAAGTGTATTTAAATTGGATATCAGGCCTCAGAGAGGAATCCTATATATCATGGTTATTATTGGAATCCAAGTTCACATTATTATTTTTCCCCTAACCCACTGATGTGATAGGTTGGGTGATCAATATTGGAGACATTATTTTTATCCCCATGGTTTTAGTAATTATAAGGGATTATACACGGACGAATTCCCTTCTATATAATCACTCTCTGTCATCTGTCATATAAAGAGATATGGAGACCATTAAAATTAATCTCTAAGATAATGACACTAATAGAGTCACATGATTGTGTGACCCTATACCATTGAAGAAACTTAACATATATAGGGAGAAAACGACTAAAGGTTATTTCATAAGGCCTGCATGGATGAATCCATAGTGTGATTTCGAATGTAGAGGATATGTCTTAGGGGATTTACCTAATATATCATGGAAGGATAACAAAATGTTTTGATTGGCCACCTAACATGTTTGGGGTGTTAGTCAGTTATGGAAGATTCTTTCAAGTGTGTCTTATTTATAAGATCCTATAAATGATCAATAAAGACATGTCTATGTTCTTTCTCATGAAAAACATTATTGTCATGGATTACGTGACATGAATATAGCATACATGTAGAATAATCATTGGATAAAAAAATTTAACATGTCTGGGTATTTTGAATGGAATTGTTGACATGTCTGACAATCTTTCAAATGATAAACTTGGATTTCCCTTGGGCTGTCACATGAAAATGTAGACATGTTGATATGATATATCCTGATCAACATGGATTTTCTTTAGGATATCTCATCATAATACATAAATATAAAAAAATATAACATTATCAACATATATTTCCATAGGGCCATCATGTGAAAATGAATACTTGTTATGGGGTTGTCTCCTAACTATAATGGAATGTTGCATGACTATGCTAACATGTCATGGTTCTATCTCATGATAGTTCAATCATGTCTAGAATCTATCGGGAGATCAACTTGTCTTGTAAAATGTTTCCTTAGGATATCATGATACCAGCTGAGAATCTTGAGATCATGTGACATTAATTTAGTCACCTTTAAGGGTCTTTTGAACATGTTTAAAATCTTGTTCATTCTCAAATTATGATGTTTTTTCTAAAGGGATCATTTCATAAATCAATATAGAAATAGCTCAATGAAATTGGGAGTACATGGGTAGTGAGTTCATTAAATAGAAGCACCTCATATGTTCTATGTGACCAAGACAAGGGTTTATAAATATTTATGGGGACTCTATATAAAGGCACCTCAAGAAGTTTCTTTTTTCTTTTGACTCCTGTAACCACAAATAGGACTTGAAAATCGTTATGTGGTCATGTGTGGGGGTTGTGTATCCAAGCCTCCATGTTCATGGGTGAGGATACATACTTCATTATGAAGATGAGATCATGGATTATGTAACATATTTCCTCAGTTTGAGAATTCCATGGAATGGGTATGTCCATGGGGATAATGTATGTCAATGTGGCCAGTTCCCAATCCATATACAACCATCATGAGACATGAAGATTTCTGAAATCAAAAGTCTGAGAGCTTGTGTGACTACTTACTGAAGGATGCATGATGGGACTACATTCATAGAGGGAATCTGTGGGGCGATATTTTAATTTGTTTCAAAATCAAAAGGTGGTATCCTCCATTATCGGGGGTTCATGAGACTGTCTCGTGCTGCAAAGGCATCAAATGAAGATCCCTTTTCCATGTTATTTTCATTCATTTAAAGGGGTCTTTCAATGGGTTCTTTGGTCATTCCAAGGATCTATGGGGTGATACATTAGAAGGAAGATAAGAATGGGGCCCCCTAAAATCATCACAAGATATAGGGATCTAGGAATCATATGTTTGAGGGTAGGTAGTCTCCCTGGGGTATTCATTTGAAAACCATTACAAGTGTCTATGCATCTAAGGCCCTGCATTATTGTGTCTCATGAGGTTATATCACTCATGAAATTATATTAACTGATGATAGGTCCTTTAAGAAGGTCTTGCGAAAATGCATAGTGAGTTCCTAGAGGATTAGATATTCCATTTCATAGGATTGGTTCACATGATGTTATTATTTCATGGGATTTCATGATCTTATTATCATGTGATGAGGACTTTCATTGGATTTACCACGGTGGGTTCTCATGAATGCATCATCATAATTACCTGGAGAAAATATTTGAAGGTGGGGTTGGATCCTTTGTATTTTTCATACACTCCTAATCTATATGAATTTGGTTTTAGGGTATCATAGTTTATATAGAATGATTATAGAACTCTATTTGCATGGGGGTTCTATCATGTGCACTTACTCGAGACACGTGATTCATGGGATCAACATCACCCTATAGTAAGAAGGAATATTGTGATCTTGATTCTTTCATGGGATGATATTTTTGAGATCACATGATAAATTTCTCATGAAGGCCCAATATCTTGAGTATTGTAGGCATATAGGGAAAGAATCGACCTTGGCCTGGATATTAGTCCCATGACTGGTTATAATATAGCCAATGATAGCTTTATGTGATTTCTTGTTCCTCACCACATGATCACATCATTAGTCATGTGATTCCTCAGTATTTTGCTATGATTCTACATGACAAATATTGATAAATCCAAATTAATTCATCCAATAAAACCTCTAATGATGAAAGATTCTGATGGTCATAAATCTCAAGTGACAACATCATTATTAATGTGATTTCATTGTGGGTATATTCTTTTCATATTACATCTTTTTTCATTAGTTCATCGAATTCAATACATATAGTATCATGATCCATTGATCATTATTTGATGACAATATGTGACGTCATTAATTAGTAGACATGTTTCTACAATGGGTTCTCATGATGTCATTGTTAATCAATTACATCCGTAGGCATGAAAGACTATGTTTCATTCCTTTCATTAGTCTGATAGAGTTTTCCTTTGAGACTTTGACATACCAATTGAGGAGGACTGGTTTTGTCAATATTGGATGGACTGTGATTAGATGGCCAAAGGTATAACATGGGTGATTTTTCACCGTTCAAGATCAGTTCAAATTTACACAGCACCTGATTAATTTAATATGATCTTGTGATGTGTGGGATAAGAAAATTGACTCAAATCGTCATCATAAAATATCATGTGGTTTTTATTATACCCTGATTTTTTTAAACTGATGAAAAATATCCACTTATAAATATAACCCACATTGAAAAATCTACTATGTCTCCATTTTATTTAAAAGAATAAGCGAAACCACAAGTCTCTAGAAGAGAAAAATGGGGAATGTTCCTAATAATATCAGAACCAACATGTTTTGGCCCACTATACCACTTAATGGCCTTCATATTGTGTGGATTGACCCCTATGGAACATGCACTTACATGTTCACCTTTTTATTCTATGAGATAGCGGGTCTGGCTCCCTAGGCGTGGTTACAGTGACTCTTACCTGATCCCTAGTCATCCACGATACCCATTCTCTTATTGGTAATACCAAATAGACCAATCTCATGGACTTTAGTTCTTAAATAACAATATATGTTTATTGACAAATACACATGAATACCAACTGAAATGAGATTCTTAATTGCTACACCTACTCAAGTTGTACTGACATCATCAGATTTATAAGGATAATTTAGTTGCAGTATACATCCTAGTGCTAGTGCTCTCACTACTTCCTATGTCAGTGGAATTATAAATCATATATTGACCATTTCAAGGTCTATATGGTGGGCCCCACAAGCGTTGTATCTTATTATTTATATTTCATTAACTTTTTTCTAATCATCATATGGTAGAAAACTTAATGGGAATAATTGTTGATTTTTTATGCCACCTTATTATAGGTAAGTAACTTAATATTTGTTGTGCCACTTCAATTTTATAGATTCTCAATATTTTTTAGATCACACAAGTGTGTGTACAATGGGTAGAGATTCAATTTTTTCCAAATTCATTTTTTAATATTCACTATGAAGGGAATTATATCTCTTTTTCTCTTTTAAAAGATCATTAAATTGTTGTGTTATAGTTTAGGGACCTCTATATTGGACATTAGTTATGCTCTTGTTTAGGTTCTTCTTTCTTTGACCATCTATAAATGTAGTTTAGGGTCTTCTAGCTCAGAAATTATGTTGTTGTTGTTTAGGGTATTTTTTATCAGATCCTAAGATGAAATGTAGTTTAAATAATTACTTCTAGGAGTTGATTAATGAATATTTAATATGGATAAGACATTACCATGAGGACCCAAGACCCACTCTGGTTATGATTTTTCAAGTGGTGTTTCCAAGGCTCACAGGGATTGGATTTCCAATCCTTTAAGGAGGAGAGACCTATGGTTGGTTGGTCAGAGACCGTAGGAATCACTATCATGGTCAAACAAAGGTTTCTCCACTCTTTTACAAGGGACACAAAATATTTTTTATTTGGAATTGGTAGTTTTTAAATGTATTAGGGATGCTAAATCAACATGGATAATTGGATTATTGGTTTTGTAAATCATTTGTACAGGCAATTGAGTTAATGAATCATGGAATAAATAATACATACTAAGGGAGAACTAAAATTACCTATGTTTTTGAGTTCATTAGTGGTTTCACTAAGGCTCATGAAAATGTTGTTCTAGTCCTCTAAGAAGGATTTTCTCTAATTCTTCAGTCAAAGACATTAAGCATGAGTCTATATAGATTATATGTATGGTAAAGTAGAGTTTATCCCCACTTTTTTCCATGGTAATAAATGATTTTTGTAGAATGAATCATTTGGGTGATAAAGTTGGATATAGATATAAATCTATCTTAAAAGGGTTTAGAAACATAAGGATAGTGCATCTCAGAAATTATAATGTTCATGCCCTAAGACATGTTGTTTATAGTCATGAGGTGTAGGCCATCAAAAGGACGGGGAATGGGGAGTAGCAATCCATCCTTGAGAAAGGGTACAACAGATAATGAAATAACATCAAGTATGATTAATATTCAAGAATTATTTGGTTATGGGAATTGTAAATCATGGCCCAAAATTGTTGTGTCATGTGAATGGTATGAGGAAATCATTTATGGGATAGACAATAACACCCTCAGGTGCCATGTTCTGCCACAGTGATGTTAGGATTAAAAGAATCAAAAATCACTTTATATAGGTCCATGATGTCTTTTGTGGGTTTATTTAATCCTTTATAAATTAGTAGAAAGTCCATACATAAGGATATATTTTCCTATTAAAGAGACAAGAAATGTTTGCAGTGAACCAAGGCACTCAAATCATGAAATTTGATTTCTAGAATGTGTAATAATGAAGATTACTTTGTGCACCCTAAATTTTTTTTACTAGCTAACGAACATGTTATTGTTGGGAGGATATGTGAAAAAAACCTTATTATGATTTTTTTCTATGACCATGGGATCAGGTGAGCATAGAATGGATTTTAATCAGGATACAACATATGCCTTATTAGATATTACGTCATGTTGCCCTAAACAAGTATATTTTTCCACATTTTGTATGTTCCATTTTGGTTCAAGTATTTAGGAGGGATTTTTTAGATTTTATATAGTCTACAGAGAAGGTACGCTCCATGTATCTTAGGTACAAATAATGACATAGTTTTTGGATATAAGCTGTGAATGGATAAATCAAGGTTTGAGAAGGTACACATCGTGAATCAGCCCACAACTAGGTTAACGTCATGTTTTTGGTAGTTTCACTCGGTCATTTCTTCCCATTCATCATTTCCCTTGACCCTAGTATTCTCCTAGGTGAATTTTAGATGTTCCCATCCTTCTAGATCAATCCAATCAACTTTGGATCTTCATTGCGTCTATGGTGTTTATCTCTTAGTAAGTGTTTTTTGGTTCTTCACAATGATTGACTATGGTAGTACCCTAGAATTGCAGTGCTCGATCACTATATTTTTTGTGGTTGTTTCTTATTAGATTATTATAGATCTGTTATGGGACCTCCTTATGTAAGCCTTCTATTTTTTGGTCCTGGTGTGGTGGGTGTTCATCCATAAGATCCTTTGTTGACATTATTGGCTTTCATTGTAGGTGGAGTATGTTGTGGGAATGTGCAAATTGAGCTTTGAGGTAGGTGGCTATATCTCTAGACTATGATAATAAGACAATAATTTTTTATAAAATGATTTATTAAATCAAAATGATTTTTTTTTCATGTTATAAAATGGTTATAAAAGAGAAATGTGTTTTCCCATGTTTTTTATAAATGGAGATAGAAATGGTTTTGTATGCTTTTCAAAGCATTGAAATTGTTTTGGGAAATTGAGCACATGGGTAACCTTGGGTACTTATATAGAAGGATTAGCTTGGGGCCATCATCCATTACTTTGTGATTATCAAGGAGTTTAATCATGGGGATTTCCTCTATTTCCTAGGCTTGTTTTTCTAGGGTAACGATAGTGACATTTTGGGAGGTTTACTAATGGGGTATTCCAATTCATCCTATGACCATGTTCTAGGATCAATTTTTGTGCACTTGATTATTATTGTACGAGTAGATTTTTTACTAGACATGTAGTATTCATTGGTTTTTTGATACTTGTTCTTCTTTTTATACAACTTGGATTTATGAGGTAGCCTTGATATAAATGTTTATTCTTATGAAAAATGATATAAAAATATGTTGTGAAATTGATATAACTTCTTTTGTTGAGAATGGTGGAAAATGGAAATGTTTATCATGTTTTCTATAAAACATCTTTACTACTAATAATTCTATGTTTTATTTAAAAATAAGAATACATGATTTGTTATACATAGAATTATTATGGAACACCGGGGTTGGATCCTATTGTTCCTGTAAGATCACACCTTGTGCACTTATTCGGTGGTTTGTAGGCCTTTTTTTGTTTTCTGATGCTGGAAAAGGCATGGTGCCATAGTGAGGCAGTGATGTTTGTTTTAGCTGGTTAGTTATATGGTGGTGGTTATAGTGGGAGTTTTTCCATTACATCATTTTGAGTAGATATTTATTATAGTCCATTATAGTTTGAGTTATCTTTTTGGTTTTTCTACTATTGGAGTTATTTTATTTCCACTTTTTTCATTACTATTATTTAATATATATTTGTTATCCATCCAATTTTCTTTTATTTATCTATATATTTATTCCATGTGGTTCATCAGGTTGGTATAAATTGTTCCATAGGTTTTATCATGAAACATATGGGTGCTTTTCACCAGCCCGTGGGGATTGGGAATTCCCTTTCAGTTTGGGATGAGTCAGGTAGGGTACTAGTTTAAGGAAACCTTGTTCGGTTCATTAAAATTTTTTATCAAAGGAGTTATTTCCTTAAGAATGTTTTTTATTGGGAAATATGTTAGAATAGAGATAGGATTTTCGGTACATGAGAGGTATGTTATGATGAGTTTCTAGCCACCTATTGTTGCAACAAGACTCAAATTACCATGGAATGATAGGGAATGTGTCCCTAGTGTTTGTTTTCTCTTTTAAACTATCAGTTTCTACTTATTGATTTTCTAGTTTAAATTGAGATTTTTTCAATGTCAGGCAATTCTTAGGTTTCGGTGTGCAATAGTGTTTCTCCCAGACTTCTTTCATAGTTTCATAATGAAGGTGTAGTTAATTATCCTCAAGGAAATTATCATATGAATCATAATCTCGTCAAAACAATCATACGAGAAGTTTGTGCTATCAATCAGGATGTTCCACGAGTTTAGAATGAAATGGTTGATGTTAAACCAGGATCTGAAGGGGAAGGAGATTCATCACAATATTTCTTGCAAGAGAATACTACATCCTTTAAGGGAACCACTGAACCTTAGGTGGCAGAGGATTGTATAGACTTGATCGATACAATATTTGACATAATAGGGAAACCTGAGAATATCAGGGTAATGTGTGCAGTGTTTAGGGATAAGGGTTCTAGAAAGCATTGGTATGCCTATATTGTCTAGGAAGACATACATGTAGTCCTGGATTAGAAGGGTTTCAAAACCATGTTCTTTCAATAGTTTTTTAATGACTTTGATGTTAGTAATGTCTCTCGATTTCCTATTTCTTTAGTATGGAGAGTGTTCGGTGTTAGAATACACCAAAAACATTGTTAATCTTGTATGTTTTGCTCTGGATGTGGTAAATAATGACCAACTGAAGGTTTAGAAGTACCTGAATGGTTTGTGAATGGATATCAGGTCATTAATTTTTATGCGAAAACATTCTACATATGCAGAGATTTTTGACAGAGCTGTGATGGAAGAAATGAATATGGAAGGAATGTTCAGATTTTCCACCTCTTCTATTCAATATACATACACCTTCAGGGTCATTCACAAGAATAAGAGCAAGTGGAAGGACCATCATAGGAATGGTGGAGGTGGCACTCAACATCAATCCTCCTCTGCACTTTCGATTGTAGCTAGCAGTGTGTTGCTGAATTGCTATATTTTTGGTATGGGAGGTCACACTAGACATTATATCTCTATGACCATGAATACTTTCCAAAGATGTGGACATGTTGGTTATATTTACAATTCTATCATCTATGAATACACCCTGTTATGGTAAAGGTTTTTTGGCTTTAAATGCGACTATGGTGCAGTCAGAAGATTCAACGACTATAGGGCTCCAACCACAGGTCTCAAGAGTGAAGTATATTCATAGAGTAAATGATTTTGTAATGTAAGTTGATGCAGGTCCGAAAATATTGAGTGGTGTGACCCATATTTCATCTTTAGGTTGAATTTCTTTGATTGATACTTGTGTCTCCCACTCATTCATATTTTCATGATTTGATGATGTTCTTAAACTTCCAATGGATCATAATGCCTTTATAATTGAGTTTGAACCACCTATTTTCATGTGTAAAGGGTAGGGGTTTCAGTGTATTCTTGTTCATTGATTATAAATATTACATAGTTGGTATAGGATTTTTTTCTCTCTTGATATGGATCTATTTCACATATTTATGAGTATGGATTCTCTTGTTCCTCATTAAGGAAGAGTTGATTGTTATCATCGACCTGTTTTATATCTGGTTTGCAAAGGGAGTTCACATGTCTTTATGGACAGTGGGACCTGAGGTCAAGACATGCTAGACCATCCCTCACAATCCTCTTATGTTCTTTGACAGTTGTTCAATTTTAGCCTAATGAATGTCCTTTTGTTGATGAACTTCATGTTTTTGTTCAATATTTCCCTGAAATTTTCCCAGATTAATTCCCAGGTTTTCTTCCAGAGAGAGGTAAAATTTACAATTGACCAGGTTCCAGGTACGTAGCAGATATCTATGCCTTATTATCACATAGTGGAGTTAAAAGATATCAATATTTTGTTGGACAACCTGTTAGAGAAAGGTTTCATTCACCCTAGTGTCTCGCCTTGGTAATCCCCAATGATCTTTTCGAAGAAAGTGAATGGTTCACTTCGGTTATGTGTGGACTATTAGAATCTGAGTCAAGTAACTATTAAGAAAAAAAATACATTCCTCATATAGATTATTTTTTAGATCTATTGAATGAGAAAAAGTGGTTCTAAAATATTAATCTTTGGTTGGGTTATCATCATCTTAGATTTTAAGGGTCTGATATACTAAAGACAGACTTCAGGATCAGTTATGACCATTGTGAATGTTTTTCAATTCCTTTTTGTCTGACTAATGGTCCTATAGTTTTTACGGCCATTATTAATAGTATTTTCCACTAATATATAGAAACCATTGAATTGGTTTTCATGGATGATATTCTGGTTTACTCAAAGTTTGAGAATGATCTTGAGCACAATCTGAGTTTTGTTTTGGAAATTTTGAGAAGTCACTATCTGTATGGAATGATTTTGAAAAGTAGTTTTTGGATTCAATAAGTTGTGTTCATAGGGAACATAACTTTTCAGTATTGATTATCAATTTATGCATAGAAGGTAAAATCCATAATCTCTTAGAAGGAACCGCAAATTGTATTTTAAATTCAAATCTTACGTGGTATTTCTAGAAAATAAAAATTGTTCATCAATGATTTTTCTAGGTTGGAATCACCTTTGACTAGTATTACTAGGAAGGTGGTGAATTATACATGGGATTAAAAGGGTCATTCTTCTTTTGATGAATTAAAATGACTTTTGATAGTAGCTCATATTCTGATCATACCTGATCTAGGTAAGGGGTATAAGGTTATTTTTGATTCATATGGTGCTAGTTTTGTATGGGTGCTGATTTAGGATAATAATGTCGAAGATTACGACTCTCTTCATCTCCAATTTAATGAGATGATCTACCACTCTCATGATTTAGAGCTTGCAGGAGTCCTTCCTGTGGTCATGTATTGGATACACTGTCTTTTTGGGTAAAGGTTCACTATCTTCTTCGATCATAAGCCTTTGAGATATAGATTCTCTTATAAAGACTTGAATCTCAGATAGAGATGATGAATATAATACCTTCAGATATTTGATTTCAACATCTCCTACACTCCAAGAAAGGGAATGTTGTTGCAGAATATCTTAGCAGGAAGATACCAAAATAGAATTTTTTAGAATCAAAGGAGGACTGGTATATTATGGGGATTTTCACTCAGTAGCACTTGGATGCTCATAAATATGTTTTAAGTATGGTTTTGACCAATTCTAAATTATCATCATCTCTCTTAGAGTGTATCTTATAAAGTCAGTAGTTTGATGGTGAGTTTTTGAAGATGCAAGAAGGTCTTTATGGTGGGAGACTATTTCTAGTAGGAATGTTTCTTCTTATGGAATACTTCACTCCATGAAGCGAGTTATCATACCAACACATGTGAGAAATTTAGTCTTGTTTGATTTTCCTAGATCGTTATGGGATGTTCATCTAGGAACTATCAATATGTATTATTATATTAGAAGATGGTTTTGGTGGTTGGTTATGAAGCGTGGAATTGAAGACTATGTGACAAACTATTACACCAACCAACAGATAAAGGCAAAGCACTTGAAGCCTCTTAGTTTTCATCAATCTCATCCAGTGATTGTATGGAAATGGGATTAGGAATCCATGGATTTTTTTCTCGATTTTCCATAGACACCCTGAGGGAAAAATTATATCTGGGTGGTTGGTGATCGGTTGACAGAGTCTTCACAATTCACTATAATCAAAGACACCACTAATGTTAAATACATCACTAAGATGTACATGCATGAGATTGTGAGGAAACATGGGAGCCCTTCTACCATTATTTCAGATAGGGAAACTAGGTTCACCTCATGCTTTTAGAGAAGTCATAAAGAGGAAATGAGAACTCAGATAATGTTGAGAACTTCTTACTATCCATAGAAAGATGCTCAGACAGAGTGTGTAATTTTGATCCTAGAGGATATTCATTGCACTTGTATCATGAATATCTATGGATCGTGGGATATCCATATGGGATTGGATGAGTTTTTTTTTACAAAAAAAGTTATCATAAATTGATAAAAATTTATACTTTCTAGGTTTTGTATGGTTGATGGTGCATATCCCCTCTTTGTTGGTTAGATGTTGGTGAAGTAGCTTTGGTTGGACCAAGTTTGGTTCATGAGATGTCTATGAAGATTCAGGATGTGCGATGACATCTGGTTATAACATAGACTCAACATAAAATAATATATTGATAATCATCATTTTCCTTTGGAGTTTTTTCTTGGTGATTGTTTTTTTTTTGATATTTTCTCCTTGTTTGGGTCAACATCATCTTGGAAGACAAGGAAAGTTGGCTTCGAGAAATATTATACCATTAGATATTACTAAGCGGCTTTAGAAAGGTTGATTATCAGTTAGATTTACCGATTCAGATGAAATGAATCCATGTTGTTTTCTACATATCCTAGCTTTAGAAGTATCACCATAACCCCACTCATGTTTTGAGATGTGATGAAATTGAGTTAGAGTTGGATGATTCTATTTTGGAGAAACCAGTTGAGAGATTTGACTCTTAAATGAATGTCTAGCATGGGAAATCGATTGTACTGGATAGAGTTCTATTGAAACAAGTATCAAGTTCTCATGAGACTTGGGAACGTGAGTTGTTGATGAGAGAGAAGTGGCCTTATCGTTTTCTAAGAGATACATATTCCACATGACTTCTTGGAGATATAAAGTCTTTAAGTTGGGGAGTTTTTAACATCATGTTACCTTAATCAGGAATGTTTTCCCATTTTTATATGTTCCCTTTTGGTTTAATTCCTTATTGGTGGTTTTCTAGAATCTATGCATGCTTCAAGGCTAGTAAAAAATGTGTACCCATGGTACATGTCATGTATTGGTTACTGGATACAAGCCGTTAAGGAAAAATCATTCTAAGATAAGGTACACATTATGCACCTGAGGTACAATTCGTGACTCAGCCCTTGCCCAAGTAAAAGTCATGCGTTTGGAAATTTCAATCAGTCCTTTCTTCCTAGAATTTGATTCTCTTGACCCTAGGCTTCTCCTAAAATATTTTGAGAGGCACCCCTCCTTCCAGATCGATCCGATCAGTTTTTGAGCTTTGTTGTATCTACAGTGCATCTCTCAGAGTATCTTTTTCCATTTCTTCATTGCGATTGATCATGGTAGTTTTCTAGCATTGTGGTGCCATATATATTAATCTATGTTGTTTGTTTATTCAAGGATTCTTCTAGATCCATTGTGAGATCTCAGTTTTTACACCTTCTTCACTATTGGCCATGCTGCGGTAGGCATTCCTCCTCAAGGGCCTTCATGACGTTGTTGTGTTTCATTTTTGGTGGATTCCGTTGCGGGCATGTGCGACCTGAGCTTTGAGGTAGGTCGTTCCATCACTAGCCTAGGATACTAAGACTGTTGTTTTTCTTTATAAACAGACTTATTAAATTTACATGATTCTTTGTGTGTGTTGATAAAGGGTTCTAAAATAGAAATGGTTTTCCCTAATTTTTTATAAATGAACTGTGAAATGGTTTTGAATGGTTTTCAATGAATTGAAATTGGTTTGTGAAATTGAGAACATGGGTAACCATCTGTACATAGATGGGAGGTTTATCTTGATGACATCATCCTCTACATTGTTATTATCACGGATGTTTGTTTCGGGGTATTACATTTTTTCCTTCTCACATTCTTCAAGGGGACCAATAGTGACATTTTGGGGGTTTACTCATGGGGTATTCCTCTAATTTATTGGCCTATATTCTAGGATCAGTTTCTGGGCACTTGATTATTATGGTATGTGGTATCTACTTCCTAGACCTATAGGATTATTTGGTGTTGTGATACCTATTTCTCTATTTTTCACTTCTTGGCTTTTTTGGGCAGGCCTTGATATACATGATTATGCTTGTGAAAAATGATATGGAAAATATGCTATGAAATTGATACGCCTTCTTATTTTAGAATGATGGAAATGGAAATTTTTTACCATATTTTCTATAAAAATACTTTACTTCATATCATGCAATGTTTTATCCTAAAATAAGTATATATGATTTTTTATAGAGACTTGTTATGGAACAACTGGGTGGTATTCTACTAAGCCTATTAGTTCACACCCTATGCACTTCTTTGATGGTGCATAGAGATTTGTTTTTCTTCTAGTGCAGGGAATAGTAATGGTGTCATAGTCAGGTGGCAAGGTTCATGTTAGTTGATTGGGAAGATAGTGGTGGTTATGGTGGGAGTTTTTCCATTCCATCATTTGGAGTAGCTGTTTCTTGTAGTCCTTTGCAGTTTGACTTTTCTTTTGGATTTTTCTACTGTTGTAGTTGTATTATTTCCAATTTTTTCCTTACAGTTATGGGATATATATTTATTAGTCATCCACTATTACTTTCTTTTTCTATGTATGTATACTAAGTTCTTGTTCAAGTTTAGTGAATGTTTTCCCTCATTTTATTCATTCGATGCTTGAGTGCTTGGTGTTAGCCCGTTGGGATTGGGAACACCATTCAGGTATGTGATGGGTTGGGTTAGGTTCCAATTGGGGGTAACCTAGGTCAGCTCATCACATTATCTATATTAATTATTTATTTTCAAAATAATTATATACTAAACTATGGAGATAAAGAGATTAGCGAAAGGATACACGGCTTTTGATCATGCCACAATTTTAGGGCTTTCAACTAAACATGTTATTTGTATCTTTCACTATATATTTTGGTTCTTTTTATTTTTGACTATCAAAGTCATGAATTTAAGGTCATACAACTTTGACCACAGTGAAGGTTGTTTATGGTCATTACACACATGGAGCTTATATGAGGGAAATGTCACAAAGGACCCCAATTAGACCACCCAATGTCAAGAGTACTCCGAAATCAATCTATGTGAAAGATTAAAATATTTTAAATCATTGATCAAGGTTCTTAGAACATGAGTAATGATATAGGACCATCATACTGAGGATGACCTAGAATATGCTCAGGTTTATAACTCTACCACGATGATATTTGGATCATAAGGATCATAAATCCATTCTTATCAAGACAAGATATCTCTGGTTGGTAGTTATAAGTCCCTATGAATCAATTACAAGGTCAAATAGAGAGATATATTTCCCTTTATAAGGTAATGAATGGTTTTTAGAAACTCGAATCTTATAAGTCATGAAGTGGGATTTATGAATTGAGGATTTTAAATAAGGATGAAGCACCTCATACTCTTGTTGTTTAGGGAATGGATCCTGTGGTCCTTTGATAATGGAAGAAAATGGGTGATTGTTTGAACATATTAAAATCATATAGTAGGGATGTATTTGTTCGGTAGTTTTGATGTCATGAGACCCATAAATTTTCCATACAGTTTAATGTCATTTGATATGAAAATATTTGGTTCCTTATAGTTTAATTTTTTGTGTTAAAAATGTAAGAATTGATGTGAAACATTATGTAATATGCATTGATTGTGCAAGAACGATATAGGTATATACGAATCATATATAGGAAAATGAGCTTGTATAATTTGGGCTTCATGCAGTTTGGGTGAATTTTCTTATCGACTATTGTAGAGAGACCCATGATTGGAGATTGAATGATCACTCTATATCCTGTTATGGCAGGAATCAATACATACATATATATTTAATGAGAAACTATATACGTAGATCTGACCCCTATGTAATGGGGGGGGGGGGATTTTCATGTTGATTATTTTTGATGGAGCAAGTTTTGGAGATATGGTAATTACTATGTATCTGGTGATGGTAGGAATCAAGACACATGCAATTCTTGAGAAACAATATAGTTTAATTCCATGTAGTAAGGACATATTTTACCCAACATGAAGATGAAATGTTGCGTCTAGGATAAATAATGATTGAATAGGACTCACTATGTATCCTACAAGAATTTGGCCACATTTAGTTCTTGAATAGGAGCTCCTTGCATAGGTCTGACCCATTTGCAGGGAGATGGAATTTTCAAGTTTATTTTTTATGACTAGACCTAGGGTTGGAGATACTGTAGTCACTACATTTCCTATTATTATCGGAATCATGTCACACATAGTTCTTGAATATGATATATGGTGGGAGTAAAAAGCCCACAATATTTGTCCTCTTGGGCTCGGTCTAGAGAAATGTAGATTTTTTATGTCATGTGAGGGACATCAACATTGTATTTTGACATCACATAGTATGGACTAATGACCATGGAAACCCTATTGTGAACTAATATATCTTTTTTGTGTAGGGAATTCCTTACTAAATATGCTAATACCACATGAGATATGATCAGTGCGGGGATGGAGGAATGGAAAATGATCCTCATAACTAGAAGAAGATTGAATAAAGGGCAGATGAAATTTGTATCATGTGGTTGATGGATGAAGATATATGATCTAGGAACCCCAAATTATCTCATTAGAATGAGAATCAAACTTTACATAGTTATATAAACACACTATTTAATGGTGTGTAATAAGGACATCATCCATGTAGTTTAACATCATGTGGTAAGTACATTGGTGGCTCGACATTAAAGGAGAGTAATTTTGATGATCCATGAAGTTTTAAATTAGGTGGTAAGGACATATGGTATTCCAATTACTGTTATAAGGTAATTAAGAGGACCACTTGACCCGAATGAAGATGTAAATTTGGGATTTGTGTAGTTCATATCATGCAATAATAATGTTTTCCAAGCAGTTTAACATAATGTGGTAAGGAAATTTTTTAAGGAGTTTAGCGTCACATGGTAATAAAATTTTCCATGAAATTTAACAACATTTGGTTATGATGATATTTTCATATAGTTAAATATCATGTCATATATAATTTTATGTGTAGTTTATGGTCATGAGACTAGTATGTTCTATGTACTGATTAATTTAACATGGTTATGATGAATATTCATTGGTTAATGTCATATAACATGGATTTTCTCCATATAGTATAACATCTTGTGGTTATTATGAGATTCATATCAGGTAGTTAAGATGTGCTTGGTATAGTTCAACATCATGTCGTCTGGACAAATTTTTAAAGTTTAACATAATGCGACTAGGATGATATCTTCACAGTTTAATGTCATTTTATAAGGATAGGCTTTGTACAATTTAAAATATTGTGGTCAAGATAAACTATGTACCATATAAATTTATATCATTAGTATGAAATATGTATATTTTAATTTCATATGGTAAAGATGAGCTATATACATTTTAATGCGATGCGATGAGGACAATCTTGAGATAGTTTAGCGTCAAGTGGTCAGGATAATATCCACACAATTTTACATCATATGGTCAGGAAGAGTTTTCCCCATCATATGATATAATCATCTGGAAGAACATTTCCAATCTGTCATAGAGTTCACATGATATAGATACAACATTATATATTATTATTTTTTATAATCTTGCAATTACGGGTGTCGAGCCATAGAGGACATAGTCATGGCATATTGAGAATAGAATGTAATTAAAATTTTGATAAAACCATCATATCTCTAATAAGGGAGGTTCCCAACATATAATATTTTACAATTGGCATACATATTTTGGAAAATCTAAAGCAATCACTACTAATTTGATAGGTTGGGATCTTTTAATTGGAAGAAACAATGTTCTTGGAATTTTTTGGAGGTTCTTTCCAACTATCACTCTCGATATCACCATGTCAGCCTCCCCTACATCAGATCTATATGTATTTACCCAGTCAGTCTAGAAAGGTTTCCTCTCGAGTTTTCCTACTGACGATGGTGAAGTGTTTTTTATCGTTAATGGAGTACTATATACAGTTGACAATGTTATTTGGAGCACCACTTTATAATAAGGTGTATAATTTTTTGAGAAATTATCTATAAGAATATGTTTTTTAAATGGTATTATTTCCTTGTTTGTGGGAGATGTCACCATGTGAATGTTCAGTACAAAGAATGTGAGGATTAGATTCCATTTCATCTATCTACACACTACCATTTGGAGAACAATCATGGTAATGATCACCTATTTCTTTGTTTGAATAGTTTATGATCCCTTGGGGGTCTTGAGAATGTGTCATGAAAACATCATGTAAACATTGTATTGACCTGTGTTGGTCATTGTGGATACTCAAGAGGGGGGTGAATTGAGTTCAAATTTTATTTTTTTTTAAAAACATTTAGTATTAAAATCCCCCAAATTAGAACAGCTCAGTCAATTAAGGCAGTAGAGATATAAGTGAGTTATTGTTCAACAGGTTCCTCAATGGTTGATTACTCCTTAGTTGAATCAGTATGAGAACTAATTCAACTTTTGAAACATGTTTACTAAACAAATTAGATATACAAACTAACTAGAAATAACTATCAAAGTGAATATAAAAACAGATTTCTGTCTTTGAAAATATACACAGCAGATAGATATTGAACCGAGTAAAGAAAAGATGAACACAACAAATTTAAACAAGAATTTTTGTCTTATGTCAAGACGTAGTCTTCTCCACTTGGTGAACACCTGCCACCAAGCAGTTATATTAAAATTGATACACATCATGTATCAGGCTTTACAATAGCTTTCACAAACTGTCTAGGTTTTGCAACCTCTACCACATTTCTACATGGGAAAATAAACATCCATGCCACACCAGGCTTCTTCCACAGTTATACGTGGGAAACAAAAATAAAGAGAGTTTAGAATGGGGATTTTCAGTATCCCACATTTCAAGTACAAGAGTCTGTGTGTGTAACATATACACTGCTCACAAATGTAAATTATTTAAACATAGTAGAGCTAAATATGGTGGGGATGTGTTTAGAATGCTCTGATGTGTTGGCAGATCAGCTCTGGACTCATTGGAATGAATGAAGTAAAGTTTTGGTTTTTCTCTGAAAGTTTTCTCCAAAACAGAGTATCGCAACTTTCATTTTATAAATTCCAAATGTGGAGATGATCAACTTCATAGATGTTTAGCTCTTTGCATCACACCACGAAAGCTTAAAAAGGATTCTTCCAATTGATCCTCTTGAAGCTCGATGTTATTCTGAATGAGATCTTAAGGATTCTTCTTCAAATTGTGTATGATTCTATCTTATGAGTGTTCTCTGTGTCTTCAATATCTATACTCCACTTCTCTTGTTTTTGTATGCATATTTCGGTTACCTCTCTATGAATGTATTTCTCATATATATATATATATATGTGCTCTCTTCCAGTTCAGCCTTTTTGACATGGTTCAGCAGGGGCCAATAGGAAAGATGTTTTTCCCACATGTGGTCTTCCTCGTACATCATACTGTTTCCTGATATCCCAATAAACATCATTAAATAATGTCAGGTGCATTAATTTGTCCTGACATGACCATTATAATAGTATTAATAAAATTGTTAATGAATAGAATATATTTTGACTGGTAGTAGATGCATGTCACATGGTAGAATTCAACTGTGGTGTTTTCAACTGTAGACTTCATCGGTATATTATTTAACTGTGAAGCTCACCTGTAGGCTCTTTGATTGTAGACTTGTAACAGTAGCTATTTACTCTTTGTAACAGTGGATCCTTATCCGTAAACTCCACAAGTAGACTCAACAGTAGACCTATAACTGTAAGCTTCTAATCGATAGTTCTATAACATCTGACTACATAAACTGTAACCTTTCCAACTGCAGGCTTGGAAAATGAAGTTCTCAACTGAAAAAATGAGAAAGAGTCTGACAGTGGTCTTCTAACAGAAGCCTTGTCACAACAATGACCTTGTGATAGTAACTCTGTCAATGAGCTTTGATCACCAGATCATCAGTAGACATGTGATAGAAACCTTGTACCAGTGGCATCCATAAGTGACTATAAATCTTCAACATTGATCTTCTAGAATCAGTGACTTATATTAGTAGAAAGCTATAACAGTGACTTTGAGCAGAAGGCTCTTACCGGTGGCCTTTAATAGTGAACTTATATTTAGATAAATATGAAGTGTAAGTTGATGTAGTAAAGACATGAGTCTTAAGAATATACATTGTTGAGAATAAGATAATTATATATATAGATTAAAAAGATTAATGGATGACATAATATATTATGATCAATATTTAAACATGATTTTGGATTATCAATACATGTGAGTCCAATAATATCCCCCTTTTTGATATTCACAAATTATTTCAGAATATATTAAAGACAAGTATCAGAGATTAATAAGAGTGAAAAACCAGAAAATATTAGTATATTATATCAGAGAGAAATACATATAATATTCAACATAGTATCGTAGTACCATAGTAGCATAGGTCTCCCCAATCATATGATTAGTCTATAATTAGCACAATATTTCTCAAATTAACACAATATTTCTCCCCCTTTGTGATTAGAAAAAAGAATTACACATGAGAGAAAAAGGTGAGAAGGCTTATATTAATAACACAATACATTACATGACAAAAAATAATAAAAAGTCACTATCAAAAGATAGAAACAGACTCAATCCACAACATCTGTAGGTATAGGTTCTTTCCCTTAGTAAGAAGAAGATGGAGAAGAAGTTGGTGGATCAGGAGGTTTAGGAAGGGCAGCAGGAATGACTGGAGGTGAAACAACAGAAGCTCATGTGGGTCTGTAATGGGTAGATCATTGAGGTATCAGTGGATTAAGACTTCTGATATCTTCAGCAGGAGACATGGTGGAAGAACCACTAGGTTCAGAAGCAGGTACGACAGGAGGGATGATGACAGGGGTGCAGTCCAAATGGGGAAAGGGTAGAAGAAGGTTTCTTAAATCAATAATAATGATTCCTCCTCTTTCCATAGCAGATAAAAAATCATGTTTATTCTCCAATAACATATCCAAAGCTGGGGTCAATTCTCTCAGCTTTCTGACCTACTCCCTGAATTCCTGAGTCACTGGAGGCAACTTCATATTCTCTATCAAGAGATTGAAGTGGTTGGTCATTTGATGCTTGGTATAGACCTTCTCAAAGTAAGAATCCAACTTATTATTAATGGCCTCTTGAGAAGTAGTAGTTGTTCGTTGGTGGTAATGAACAAAACCACTGACTTCTCTAGTGGTAACCAGTATCTGAGTACCAGAGGTGCCACTAGTAGTGGCCTTATCAAACTCTTCCTGGATAAAAATTCTGATCAGTTCAATGTTTACAGTGGAGAAGGATGAGGGAAGTGGTTTGACCGAGAAAGATACTGTCTCTTTGAAATACTGAGTCATATTACTAACCACCTTCTGAACAAGTTCATCATGACTGTTCAAATGTTCTTTGACTAATGTCTCAAAATCCTCAAATTCTTCCACAAACTGCATGACTACTTCTTTGATATATCTAAAATCAGCATTCACTTGGGTTTGGGAGATGTTCATTGCATTCAATGAAGCAATCAATTGTCTTAGAGAAACCACAGCTCCTGTCCAAATCTCAATTTGAGTATGGAAAAATTTTAACTTCATCCATCATTTCCGTTACTGGACTAGACACAGCATACCCTAGAGATATCTCCAGAGATTGCTCCACACACCTCATCTCTTCAACCAGAATTTTCTTTAAATCTTCCATTGATTCTTTCAGTGCTTCTTTAATTACAGCCTTTAAATTCTCAAGGTCCTCCTTGGTTGCCAAATTGTCAGCTACAGTAGGTAGGATAATAGACAACATTTGGGTCTGGTCTTCCTCATCAGAATATCTATAAGTGAGTCCAAGAACCATATATCCTGGATCTGATGAACAACATTTGATGTCATACAACCTAGAAACTGAACCAAGATGCTCCCCCTCACTTAGAGCATTCTCCTGAGGAATCTCCTCTAACTGTTCTGCTCGAGGTAACTCCACAACCTCCTCTGCACGTTTAGAAGATGCAACAACCATTTTCTCAGTTAGTTCAACAGTAAGAGGAGTCCTATCTTTCTCTGAGTCATTAATGGCAGTAGATGCCACTCCTGCTTCCTGGTCAGGCACTATCTTGACTGTACTATCTATTAGAGGGCTCAAACTGAGCTCTTCTTCTTCATTGTCCTCATCATTGGATTCAACATCATCCTCATTTTCTTCATGAGTAATATGAGCTGACTCGGAAGCCTCATCTTCCTCATAGGTGTCCTTGAAAACATTCTAGTATGCTTCTTCTTCTTCTTCATCAGTGGTCTCAGTATCACTATACTTTAGAACTGTCTCTCTACATGGTAGTTCTTTAGGAGGGATAGATACTCTAAAAGATACCGTCTTTACAGGACTGTGAGGTAAATCAGGATCACTCCCATCATCTATGGAGGTGTTATCTCTTTGAGGGTCCACATATCCATCAGCCTCGTCCTCATTAAAATAAACTGGTTCTGACTCATCAGGCTTCAGGCCTGGATCCCTTTTTTCTCTTGGCCTAGTTGGATGATTATTAGGGTCATACATTTCATACACCTTTCCTTCACCATTCACCCATGTCCTCTTCTAGAGTTTACAAATAATTTTCATGAACTTGCAAATTTTTTTGGAGGTACAAACAGAATTCTTTGCCAGTATCATCTCTTCTTGATTTCCAGCCACACCTTTTACCTTTAGCATAACTGAAATAAGCTTGGCATAGAATAAGGCATTGGACTTTGAGCTTTCCTTGGTCATATCCTCTAATTGTTCCATAAGTAACCTACATAGGTTAATCTTCATTCCATGCTTCAGTAAGTACATCCGAAATATGTCCTGGTACTTCAGTATTGCAAAGTCCCCTCTCCTTGGACTAAGTACAGGCAGAATGAATTTGAATAAGAGCCTGTCTTCTCCATTCATCTCAGCTGCAATGATCCTTCTTGATTTTCCATCTCTTGTCAATTGTTCTAGAGCTTTTTCATACTCAAAAATAGCACTATCTAGAGGAGCTACTCCAGAGTAGTAGTCATATATTCTTTCATGAGGAACTCTCAGACAGGCATCCCACTCAGCAGATGTGAAACTTACATCATTTCCATTGACTCTGGATATTACGTTCTGCACATCCTCTCCCTCATCGAACGTCAGATACTCATATAATTATTTCACATGATTCAGGTAGTTGGATCCATTGATTTTTGAAAAGCATTCGGTTCATCCTTGGGCATCTCGTACTCCCAGTACTAATGACTTGCTCGACAGTAGCCATTCTCCACTAAACTCTTTCTCAGCAAAGATTTGTCTCCTGGCCAGATGTAGGTTTACAGGTCCCGACGGGGTGTTACTACTGCCACTTTATTCGGCTCGTGTTCTCATAGGACTTGGTGCATCCTCATTGACGTTCGGGGGTCGTTTTTTTCTATCCATAGATATTGAGAGAGGTTCGAGGTCTCAGGTGAAGGGTTAGGGTTTAGGGATTTTGAGATAAAGGTTTGATATTGAGAGAGGAAGGTGGATCGATATATGTTCTTTGCCTTTGATTTTATCATTTCGGGATTAAAAGGAAATAAAATAGAAATAATAAAAAGATGAAATAAAAATGGTTAGAATTCATCGCAAAAACAAAAACAAACAGTGAGGTATCAATAGTGAGATGTATTAGTGAGGTACGCCGGTGAGGGGAAACAGTGAGTTATAACAGTAAGGTACAACTGTGAGATCCAATTTTGAGGTTCGACTATGAGGTCTAGCTGTGAGGTTCGACTGTGAGGTCTAGCTGTGAGGTTCGACTGTGAGGTCTAGCTCTAAGGTTCGACTGTGAGGTCTAGCTATGAGTTTCGACTGTGAGGTCTAGCTCTGAGGCTCGACTGTGAGGAAATTAATCATACCTAACTCATGTTTGATGTAATGTAGCCTCTCATAATTCAAAGGCTTTGTAAATATATCATCCAATTGATGTTCAGTGCCAATGAATTCAAGAGTGATATCACCCTTTTGATAATGATCCCTCAAAAAGTGATGTCTCACATCAATATGCTTTGTCCTAGCATGAGATACATGATTTTTGGAAATGTTAATAGCACTTGTATTGTCACACTATATAGAGACATGTTTGAATTGATATCCACAGTCCAATAAAGTGTGTTTCATCCATTGAATTTGAGAACAAAAACTACCAGTAGCTATTTACTCACCGTCGGCAGTAGATAATGCAACAGAATTCTGCTTCTTGCTACACCAAGAAAATAGTGACATTCCTAAAATGTGACATGTCCCAGAGGTGATTTTTTTCTATTTATCTTGCAACCGGAAAAATCCGCATTAGAATAACTCAATAAATCAAATGATTGTCCTTTTGGATAAAATAATCATAAGTTGGGAGTATGTTTGAGATATTTAAAAATTCTTTTAACAGCAGTTAAATGAAACTCTTTTGGATTGGATTAAAAGTGAGAACACATGCATGCACTGAACATGATGTCAGGTCTACTAGCTATAAGATAAAGTAGACTTCCTATCATAACTGTGTAGTTGGTTTGATCCACTGGTTCTTCAGGTTCATTTGTATCCAACTTACAGGTGGTACTCATAGGTGTGTCACTACCTTTACTACCATCCAATGAAACATGTTTTAAAAGGTCCTCAATTTATTTACATTGATTTAGAACAATACCATTTTTATTTTTGAAAGATCTTAAATCCAAGGAAAATTTTGAGTTCTCCCATTATACTCATTTCAAACTCATTTTGCATTATTTTTGAAAAATCAACACATAATGAATTTTTAGAAGATCCAAAAAAAATATCATCCACATAAATTTGTACTGTCAAAACATCTTTAGAAATCCATTTAATGAAAAGATTAGGATCAGCTATCCATTTGGTAAAACCTTTTGAAATAAGAAAAGAGTTGAGCCTATCATACCATGCTCTTGGAGCTTTTTTTAAGCCATATAAAGCTGTATATAGTTTGAAAACATGATTGGAAAAATGGGGATTTCTAAAACTATGAGGTTTTTCAACAAACAGATCCTCAACTATGAACCCATTTATAAAAGAACTTTTAACATCCATTTGATAAACTTTGAAATTCAGATAAGCTGTATAGGCAAGTAGTATCTTAATAGCTTCTTGTCTAGCTACAGGTGAAATGTTCTCCTCATAGTTTATTCCTTCTTCTTGAATATATCCTTGTGCAACTAGAATATATTTATTTCTATCTATATTCCCAGACTCATCTAATTTGTATCTAAACACCCATTTAGTGCATATGGTTACGTTGTCCTTGGGTCTTTCCAATAGTTCCCAAACATTGTTTCTTTCGAACTGATTCAGTTCTTATTTCATAGCCATTACCCAAAATTCAACATTGATAGAAACATTAATATTTTTGGGTTGATGCTATGAAATAAAAGCTTGATGTTCAACCTGGTTTCTTAGAGAAGCTCTAGTTTGTGTTCCTCTATTCAAATTGCCTACAACAGCATCTAGAGGACGATTTTAAGAGTCCTAGTACCTCTAAGAATGGTAGAACTAGATTCTTCATAGTTTCCTGTTGGTTCAAAATCAGCAGGTGCAGATTCTGGAAAAGTTCCAGAACTGGATACTTTTACAGGGGATTCATTATTTTTTTCATTAAAGTTCATATTAGATAAATCTTTCTCATGATTTTCAAGAGACGATTTAGGCTCATGTGGATCAGTCTTATCGAATTTGATATGAACTAATTCTTCAACACATTTGGTTTTCTTATTGAACACTCTATAGGTTTTAGTTGAAACTGGATAACCAAAAAAAATTCCCTCATCCCTTTTGGGAGAACATTTGTCAAGATTATCTTTAGAATTAAGAATAAAGACTTTGCAACAAAAAACTCAAAAGAAATTAAACATAGGCTTCATGTTACTCCAGAGTTCATAAGGGGTCCTTTTTATAATAGGCCTAATTAAAACTCTATTGATAATGTAACAAGATGTATTTACAGCTTCATCCCAGAAATAAATAGGTAAGTCATACTCATTAAGCATAGTCCTTGAAATTTCACAAAGGGTCCAATTTCTTCTTTCTACAAATCCATTTTGTTGTGGTGTCCTAGGGGGAGAAACATTGTCACTACGGCAATTATTCGAGCAGTAGGATTCAAATTCATGATTCTCAAACTCACATCCATGATCACTTCTTAGGGTATTAATCTTAATTCCACTATGTTTTTCTACAGACTTAGAATATTTGTCAATGTAGGAAAAAGCTTCACTTTTGTGAGCTGGAAAGTATACCGAAGTATACCTAGAAAAGTCATCTACAAGAACATAAACATAGTGCTTCCAATTTAAACATGAAACTCTTGATGGTCCAAACAAATCCATGTCAACCAACTCAAGTGGTTGAGAAGATGAAACTTCTTTCATTGGTTTGAAATAAATATTGTGTTGTTTTCCCTTTTGACATGGATTACACAATTTGTTAATTGGGAATTCCAATTTAGGTAGGTCTCTAACTAAAAATTTCTTAGACAACTTCCTAAGTGAGTGCACAATACAGTATCATAATATTCTATTCCAGAACAAAGATTCTTTATGAATAACATTTAATCAAGAAACATTTTTCTTTGCTAAAGATTCTAAATCAACAACATATACATTATCATTTCTATATGTAGTGAAAAATAAATAATTTTTTGAATTAAATACATTGCATGAATCATTTGCAAATTTAACATTAAGTCCATCATCACATAACTGAGATATTCTAAGTAAATTATAATTTAATCCATAAACAAAATGTACTTTATAAATTAAAATTGTTTTAGGGTTACCAATATGGGATAAGTCGATGATTTTTCCTTTTGCATTGTCACCAAAGGTGACATTCCCACCATCAACTTTAATTAGACTCTTAAAGGTGGAATAGTCTCCTATTATATGTCTTGAACATCCACTGTCCAAATACCATAGGGTCTTACAGGAACACCTTAAGCAGCTTCCCTGCAAAACAGATTAAACAAAGGATAATTTTGGTACCCAGATCTTCTTGGGTCCAGAAAGGTTAGCCAATAAATCTTTGGGAACCCATATTTGATTTATAGGTTTTCTAAGATCAACAAACATATTTTGAGACATAAATAATTTTTTCGGTCCTTTAGAAAATTGTTTCTTAAGAGATGATCCAGAATTAGCAGTGAACTATCTAGATTTTGGAACAAATTTGGGTTTGCTAATGTGTCTCTGTCCATAATGAAATCCTAGACCAGTTGTATATTTTGGAGCAATATGTTTTCCTAGGAACTATGTCAACGTATCCCTACCAGCAGTGAAATTCTCAGTATCTTATCTTAATTGTTCATTAAATAATTTGATTTGGGTGTTCTCTTTCAACAATTGAGCATTTTGTTCATTTTCTACACTTAGATCTGTTTTAATGGTAATAGTCAAGGCATGTTGTTTCTTCAACAATTTATATTTACCTTTTAGTACATTTCAGGCATATTCTAGTATATTGCAATATTCAAATAGTTCATCCTTAGACATATTTTCATCATTATCTGAATCACCGTTATTTCTAGAGTAATAATCATTTAGAATTGGGGAAACAGTTACCTCAGATATGTTAGTCATGAAGCACATGTTGGCATGATTCTTTTTAGAGTCAGTAGCTTCTGATTCACTTGTGCTATCTTCCGAAGCACTCCAGGTTTCATTCATGGATTTCATTTACTTCATGTCCTTATATTCATATTTATTCTTGAATTTTAACTTTGTACAGTCATCCTTGTCGTGTCCTTTCCTCTTGCATTCATAGCAGACTATATCATCTTCCTTGTCAGATATCTTCCAATCCTTCTTCCAATTACCGTGTTGATAATACTTACCCTTGTAGTTTGTTTTTTTGAAAAACTTATTCTTCCTATAGAACTTCTTAAATATCCTAGATAATTGAGCCATTTATTCATCACTGTCTGAATCTAAAGCTTTACTAGTTGAACTTTCAGTAGGTATATGCATTTTATCACTGTCTTTGATCTTTAAAGCAGTAGACTTGAATGCTACAAATTGTCTCTTGGGTTCATCATCTTCTTCTTTTTTCACCTTCAATTCCTCTTCAAACATAATTAGTTTACCAATAAACTCCATAACAGGTAGCTTGCTAATGTCACATGACTCTCAGATAGAAACAAAAGTGCCTCTCCATCTGTCAGTGAAACATCTCAATATTCTCATGATTTGCTCCTTTTTTTGGAAAACCTTTCCCAGTGAACTCATGGTGTTGAAAATCTCATTAAACCTAAGATACATATCAGAAATGGGTTCATCATGTCTCATCATAAAATTATCATATTTAATAGTATAATTATTTAATCTCATTTCCTTCACATTGGTTGTTCCTTCACGAGAAGGAGCCAATGTGTCCAAGATTTCATGAGCTTTTTTACAAGAAGAAATTTGGTTAAATTCTTCATCTCCTAAATAGCAGTAAAGGGAAGTCATAGCTTTATAGTTATTGTTATAGTCTAACTTTGTAGCATCATCCCAGGTAGATCTAGCAGTTTTGGGAATTTCATATTCTGATTCTAGAGCATACCAAATATCAAAACCAATACGTTCCAAATGAATATTCATTTTAATCTTCCATTGAGCATAATTCACAACATTAAGGAAATGTGTCATGTTAGTAGCATCCCCTTCTAGTCTATTGTCCATAACTAGATTTTGGAGAAGATATTAAAGAGAGAAAATTTAGGACTAACATAAATTTAAGATCTTTAAGATAAAACTAAAATCACAGTTTGAAAAACAGAGGGTTTGAAAACCTCTTATAAATAATAATGTATCCTCTGATACCAAATGTTGGTCAGAGTGGATACTCAAGATGGGGGTGAATTGAGTTCTAATTTAGAATTTATGTTTAAAACATTTTGTATTAAAATCCCCCAATTTAGAACAGCCCAGTCAATTAAGGCAGTAGAGATATAAGTGAGTTATTTTTCAACAAGTTTCTCAAAGGTTGATTACTCCTCCATTGAATCAGTATGAGAACTAATTTGACTTTTGAAACAAGTTTACTAAACAAATCAGATATACACACTAACCAGAACTTACTATCAGAGTGAATGTAAAAACAAATTTTTTGTCTTTGAAAATATACATAGTTAATAGATGTTTAATAGAGTAAAGAAAATATGACCTCAACAAATGTAAACAAGAGGTTTAGTCTTAAGTAAAGACCTAGTCCTCTCCACTTGGTGACCACCTTCCACCAAGTACTTATATTAAAAGTGATACACAACCTATATCGGGCTTTACAATAGCATTCACAAACTTTCATGGTTTTTCAAACTCTACCATAGTTCTATGTCGGAAAATAAACCTCCAAGCCACACCAGGCTTCTTCCACAGTTATACGTGGGAAACAAAAATAAAGAGAGGATAGAATGGGGATTTTCAGTATCCCGCAGTTCAAGTACAAGAGTCAGTGTGTGTAACATACACACTACTCACAAATGTAAAGTATTTTAACACAGTAGAGATAGTGATAGTGGGGATGAGTTTAGAATCTTTTGATGTGTTGGCAGATTAGCTCTGGACTCGTTGGAATGAATGATGTAAAGTTTTGGTCCTTCTCTGCAAGTTTTCTCAAAAACAGAGTGTCGCAACATTCATGTTATGAATTCTAGATGTAGAGATGATCAGCTTCTTGGATTTTATGCTCTTTGCATCACACCACGATAGCTTGAAAAAGATTCTTTCAATTGATCCTCTTTATGCTTGATGTTATTCTGAATGAGATCTTGAGGATTCTTCTTTAGATTGTGTGTGATTCTATCTTATGAGTGTTCTCTGTATCTTCAATATATCCACGCCACTTCTCTTGTTTTTGTATGTATATGTCGGTCACCTCTCTCTGAACGTCTTTCTCATATATATATATATATATGTGTGTGTGTGTGCTCTCTTCAAGTTCAGCCTTTTTGACTTGGTTCAGTAGGGGCCGACAGGAAAGATGCTTTACCCACATGTGGTCTTCCTCGTACATTGTACTGTTTCCTGATATCCCTACAAATATCGTTAAATAATTTCAGGTGCATTAATTTTTCCATACATGACTATTATATTAGTATTAATAAAATTAGTAAAGGAAACAATAGAATATCATTTGACTGGTAGCAGATGCATATCACATGGTAGACTTCAACTGTGTTCTTTTCAACTATGGACTTCATCGGTAGATTATTCAACTTTGAACTTCACTGGTAGGATCATTGACTATAGACTTGTAATGGTGGCTGTTTACTCTTTGTAACAGTGTCTCCTTATCAGTAAACTCCATCGGTAGGCTCAACAGTAGACCTATAACAGTATGCTTCTAATCGATAGTTCTGTAACATCTGACTACATCAACTGTAACCTTTCCAACTGCATGCTTGAACAGTGAAGTTCTCAACTGAAAAAATGAGAAAGAGTCTGACAGTGGTCTTCTAACAGAAGCCTTGTCACAACAATGACCTTGTGATAGTAACTCTGTCAATGAGCTTTGATCACCAGATCATCAATATACTTGTCATAGTAAACTTGTACCAGTGGCTTCTAGTAGTGACTGTAAATCTGCAACAGTGATCTTCTAGCATCAGTGACATAGATTAATAGAAAGCTATAATAGTGTCTTTGACCAGAAGGCTCTTACCAGTATCCTTTAACAGTGAACTTATATTTAGATAAATATAAACTGTAAGTTGATGCAGCAATGTCACGAGTCTTAAGAATATACATTGTTGAGAAAAAGATAATTGAATATATAGATTAAAAAGATTAATGACTGACATAATATATTATGATCAGTATTTAAACATGATTTGGTATTATCAAAACAGGTGAGTCCAACAACATGGTTGGGAGGATCATCCTTATTTTGCATCATGGACATAATATATTGTCTTGCCATTTGGGATATCGTAGAGGTATAAGCCTTCTATATGATGACTTCTACAATACACTAACAAATCTCTAATGCTAAGATAATATGATCATATTGGTTAGAGGATACTTGATTATGGTAATAAGATTTTATGATAATGACATAAGAATGTCCCAAGGTGTGGGTTACTATCAGTTGGTGGGCCTTAGCCAGAATGCGGATGTGAGCTTGATCCTGGTCTATTGAAAGATAATTTTTGACTTTTGTTTACCATAGTATGATCCTACCTGAGCCATGTTCCACTATCTCTTTGTGATGCCAATTTAGAGTAAGAATATGAGCCTCATTTGAATATGAAGTCTCCATTATAATGTTCTGATGAACCTCTGTAATGGGAGGAGGGATATAAGCCTCCTCTTGTATGCTACTGGAATTTTTGGAGTAGCTTTACATATAATAATATGAACCTATCATGAGGCATGTTTCTCTCTCACATGGTGAGCCTTAGTTCGAATAAGGATATGATCTAGATCTTGATCCTTTAGAGTATGTCACTAGTCTTTTTTGTTATAATTTGAGCTGGTCCCAATGCATGTGGTTCTCTCACTCCATGATCCTAAAACTAAATGGGGATATTAGCCCAATCCTAAGCCTATTAAATATATTTCCAATCATTTTCTACTCGAATATGAGCCTTTTTCGAGGCATGTTATTCTCTCACTTGGTGAGAGCTTATTAGAATATGAATATGAGTCTCATCCTATGTCATATCATTTTCCAGTATATATTAATAATTTTCTTTAATGGGGGAAATGATATATTTTTCTCTAGACTATCCACCTTTTCATAATAATTAGAGTGTTATGATACTTTTGTTATTGGGGTAAGAATATATGAATATCCATGCATCTTTACCCAAATATGTCAGAGGAGATCCTCTATTTTTCAACTAAATAGTGTCACTTCAATATCATATATACAGGAATATATGGTTGTACGGTCTTAGGTTCCAAAACATGTTGGTCAATGTACTTGATTGATGTTTGGATATACACTCAATCCAATCCTACTTGTTTATTTAAAATAGGAAGATTTAATTTATGCAAAATGGTGTTGATTTATAATTTCTCCATGATTTTTTCCCAAATATGATATTCGACATTGTTTTATCTAGTAGGGTTATGAGGTTTCTCCCTCTAATCCACATATATGTGCATTTGACTAGTTTTCCTTGATGCCCAGATTAGTGTGTCTGGGGAGGTGTTAACTTTTATAACACCCTCAATGGGAGAATAAGGGGTATTTGTGATATTTTGATATAGATAGGATTATTTTCTTTCTCTTTCAGTGAGGATTCTAGAAACTACAATCTACACATGATGCTGGTGATGTATCTTAGTGATCAATATGCCCCATAGTTTATCATCCTATGATCGGTATGTGTTCCAGGATGTTTATAATCCTGTAGGTATGATTTCTTCCATTCAGTTTAATTTCTTTTGGCAAGGATAAAAATATAGTTCGATGAAAAAATATAGGATCCAGGTGTCCCTATGTATCTAATTATAATGAGAATCAATCTGTACATAGTTCTAGAATCTTGTGTAGTTTAATGTTCTTTGAAAAAGACATCAGTCGTGAAAATAAATTTCATGCAATATGTAGGTGAATATAAGATACTGGGTCAAGATATAGGATCCAATCATCCTTAAATATCTCATTACAATGATAATTAAGATGTATTTTGTTCTTTTAAAACCAATAAAATTTAGTATCATGAGGCAAGGACTTTATCCAAGATTTTTAATGTCATGTGGTTAGGATTTCAGGCATGCAGTTTAGTTTCATACTATAAGGATTTCAACCAGGTAGTTTGAAATCTAATGATAATGACATAGACCATGTAGTTTAACATACTGTGGTAATGAAAATGATGGATAATCTACGAGGAGAGTGGCTATTCCAATGGATCTTGGGAATCTCCTGTGAATATTAAATGTTTTTTGGGATCCTCTACCTCTATCAAAATTTCATTTAATTGTATCTAGAACAGATATTTAAATAAAAATCGGATCTATATTTTATATATGAGTTATAAATGTTAGAGGAAATTGTTGACAAAGACAATAAACTCTTCCTCATTTGGCTTTTTTATTGATGGGAGTTCCATCACACCATTTTTCAGTGCAAACTCAAAATACATGGGTGGATGTTCTATTTGGAATGAATAGGTTATATTAAATCATGTATTTGGAGATGGACATCTATCCCTGGGAGGTTTGTGTCTCATTCTCTACAACATAACTTTGTGTGTCTTGTTAAGAGTGCCTAAATTTCTGGAGAAATGACTAATGTGTCCGTAGTTCCATAATTCCAATATACATCTAAACCTAAAGCAAGTATATAAAGTAAATGTAACCTTATATTGTGTGACCGAAATGTCAATGGTTGGGGGAATGATTGACCTAGAATATCTGCCTTACCACACTCATCTTTCGCATCACCAGAAGCTATATCAAAACATTTTACGTGGTATAATGAATGTACACTGAGACACATATTTATATGAAGGAATATAATTTTATATGTCTATCTTTAATCGATCGATATACATTCGGCTTCTCCCAAATGTTATCGAAACCTTCATTGCCCCCGGAAAAAACATATTTTCAGAGTTATTGGTAAATTTTCAAAGACTTTATTTGTCTTGGAGAAAGTGATCATTCAATGGGGGTTTTTGAGGATGCAGACACATACCAATTATTCAAATATGGCAATACTCATAATGGATTTATGGAAATGGCTGAATCCAGATGGATTCTAGAATATATCTAATCAAGAGGTTTAAAATTTGGAAATACCCCTACCCTTATGTAGTGGGTATTGTAATGGTCAAAATCCCCCATTCTATATGGGATGGGTGAGTTAGAAAAATGTCTATATTTCACATGTAGAGGGGGTGAAAAAATATAACTTCTCCCATCCGTATGGGTTAGGGAACACCAATAAAAGTTTAGAATCCATAGTCTGGTGGTGGTAAATCATTACAGATTAGATATTCTAGAATCATTCCCACAATTATTTCCAAATATCCCTATTATATCATTTGATTAGAGCAATATATTACTCTATAGAAATTTACTTATTATTATTAAGGGGTTGACTAGAAGTATCCATGACAACAACCTCTCCTCTGTTAGTGGTAGGGTGAGTAGATAATGATGGGAGTCTCTATATGTTCCATAGTGACTGAATCCACTACTTGAACTGACTATATGCTCTTCAATCATTATCCTATGAAATAGAATCAGGGTTGGTAACGACTTCTGTAGATGCCTAAAATATTATTCTGAGCCCCTATTTTTCTATTTTAGTGTTATAATATAGGAAAATTAGTTGTGACTCAGATGACTACAGGTGGGTATTCATCTAATCTTTTGGTGCGTGGTCATATGGATGTAGTAATAAGTCCGCAGATTCGATTAGTATCATATTTAATTATACATAGGTTGGATAGTGATCCTCCATAATGGAGTATCTTGTTTGGTGAGTTGGTTCCCTATATACCAATTCTATGGTCTATTCCCACTATACAATTTGAGGGTTCAGTGCTCGTGGTACCATTTGAGGGGATCAATTCATATTTTTTAAATGATCGCAGAATAAAATATGATAGAAATACCCCCATTCACATGGGGTGGGGAGCTCTATGGGATTACAAAGTCAACAAGGCTATATCTGATGAAGTCATAAGCTCATAGCTATTGACAACATGGGACTAAATATAGGCCATTATCAGGATACACTAGTGAGCCTAAAAAATGTAAGTGGTATCAGGGATATATTCCTACTCCAGGGATACATTACTTGGATACTCATAGTGATCTCTCCTACTATATTCCCCAACATGGATAGATGGTTTAAGAACAACCTCCTCTACAAATTCTCATAGAATCATAGACTCATGTTGATGATGATAACCAGAATATATGGGTGAGATCATAGGAGGAAAATAAGAGACCAAGTTAACATGATCATTGTCCTTAGCCACCTCCTTGAGATAGAAATGGAATTTATTGTTACGCTCAAGGGATAATCTCCAAAAGAGGTTAAAATTGGAAACAAGGGCCACTACCTATTATATTAACTTTCATGGGAAATACAGGCCATGAGGAATCATCCTATAAAAGATATCATAATCTGATTCAAAATTTAGGATGGATCTATAGATTCCAATCTCTTGGACTATTAAGTTAAACAACTAGCACTAAAAGTGGTGTGTTGGTGACATTGTATGTTAAAGCCTTAGGGCCAAAGTAGCTTATACAGTGATCTCAAAATCCATTGTCACATTCAATGATTTAATTAAAATTATATTGAATATAAGATTCCTAGAGAGAAAATGATAAAACTTATTAGTGTAGAATCATTTATATTGGAGTACATGTATGACCAATTACTTTCAATTTTAAAGGATAAAGAGGCGGTCCCTTGTTTTTTCTCATGGTTCGGTGTAGTAAAGAAAAACATGTCAGGTTATCCATTTTGTTTTTATAAAAATGTAGAACCAAATGGTCTGAAGAGGAATGGATAGTCTATCATTCCATACCTATGAAAGTGATTACACACATAAATAATTTCACATTGGGTTTGATGTTTATTTTTCCAGAAAGGGGTGGATGGGTTTCAAGTGAAATTTTTATTATGTGGGGTTAAATTCCATGCTCATTCCCCACTTCAGGTGTACAATTTGTTAATATTGATTATAAAATCTCATTCATTCCATCTATTATAATTTGGTATGGTTAAAATTTTAAATATGTGTTGTCCTTTGGTGTTTCATAACCAACAACTCTTATGAACTCACATTGGTCGGGAGGATGGGATGTCCGAATCCTCACACTATTTTTGGGTGAATTTATTCATCCCCCAATACTCCCTTATAGATTAAAAATATGTGCACAAATATCTTCCTAAGACCTAATATGGGACTAGATACCCATATTTCAATAAAATGATTAGTACCCTATATTTATGGGAACAACTATATTTATATCACCAGTTATCCATCATTCTCTTGTTTATTTATGATGCTTTTGCCTATATACATGGTCAGGAACTATGGAGTATATTTTCATATAGGGAGGTGGTTTGAATCTTAGATATAATATTTATCCTCCATGTGGTTTCTTATATATCCAATTTATAATAGGAATCAAAACACATCTAGTTTTTTTAGTAATGTTTATGGTCATTGGACTAGATTGATCCATTATTTTTAATTTCATGTGAGAACTATGTAAATATAGGAATCATGCCTCAATGAGGTGTACTATTTATCCTTTGAAGAAAGGAATCAAATGTAATGTTTTTCTGGTACGAGCATCTTCATTTTGATAGATACAACAATAGAGGCCTTTGGTGGGACATATGCATGTAAGAAAGCTGTGGTATATTTCATGGGGAGTATGAACCTTTGAGTGATGATGTGATGTATTCAAACATACATTATAATGAAGATCTCTCCCTAGATAATTCTAATCACGCTACTACTAGAATAACTTCTATTTAATAAACCAACATGATTCATTATTAGTGTGAGAAATAAAAGATCTCCAAAGACTGGGTACGTTTCATGAGATAATATCTATACAGGGATTATACATTAATGTTTCCCTTAGGATGTATAAATACCCATATAATGGAGTTTATTTTTTTGAGGTCAGGCCTTGGGATGGATTCATATATACCCTATTTTATAATTGGAATAAGATTCATCAAATATTAATTTGTCTCTAACCAGATAATGGGTTGGATGCTTTTAAGGGCACAGTTAGGGATCAAACATAAAATGTTTCTCAGGTATATTCCCAATTATTATCAGATGATTGATGATGAAGGATGGTAGTCTTCTGAGATATAGAGGGAAATAGTTCGAAGTGAATTTCCATTAGAGGTAGGGCTTCCGAGAGGAATCCAACATATCCTATTTATAACTAAAATTAGTTTTCTTACAGTTCAGTTTCCTCCTAACCCACTAATGGGATAAGCTGGTTGATTGTGCTTAGAGAAATTATGGTTTTCCATGAAGTTATAGGGATAATAAGAGACTATACCATGATGTATTCCCTTCTGCATAGTTATTCTCTATCTTCTAATAGATAATGATAGATGAAGACCATGAACAAATCTATCCACAATCCTAAAACTAAGAGTGTTTCATGACTACATAACCCTATCCCATTATGGGAAAATCATATACAATGGGAGTACATTTTTGGAGGAACTTCTTAAGGTCCCACAATTAATAAGTCTTAGTGTTCTTGGTGAAATATATGAACCTATCTTTGAGGATTTTCCCAACAAGTCTTGGCTACCTACAAAACATGACTTCATTTTCTACCTAACATGTTTGGGGTGTCCGTCGGCAATGAATGATACACTCAAGGGGGTTTTCATAACATGTAAAAGATGCTTCACATGATCAATTATGACTAGTATTAGATCATATTCATGATCAAAGAGAATATTTCTAGAGTATTTTTCATGATCTGTTGGCTTGTCTTGGATGTTTTCTCATGATTACAATATACATTTCCATGATGCTTCGCATAATCAAAGGGGTAATATATGGGGTCTTACTTATGAAAATAAATATATCTTTTAAAATCTATTACATATCAACATGGATTTTCCATAGGCTGTCACATGAAAATGTAGACAAGTTGATATGATATCACATGATCAAATTGGCTTGCCTTTGGGCTATCAGATGACAGTGCAAACATATCAATAAGTTGTCCCATGATCAACCTGTATTTCCTTTAGTCATTCCCATGACAATGAAGAAATTTCATGGGGATATCACATGACTATGCATGGAATTTTGAAGGGATATCACATCAAAATGGTGGCATGTCCATAAGATGTCACAAGAATAACTTCTTTGGACCATGGTTGCCTATGTAAAGCGAATAAAATTTCGAGATTATTGTGATCATGTGACATTAAATTAATCTCACGGTAAGGTCCAATGAATATGTTTATGATCCTATGATCTCCCAAATAATATGTTTTTACATCCAAAGGGGTCGTGAACTAATAAAATATGGGAAAGTCTTTATGAAATGGGATTACATGGCTAGTGGGTTCATTTAACATCAGCACCTCCTAGTTTTTTTGTTTTAAAGGGAGAGCATGCCCTTGAGTTCTCATGTTTTACAATGTTTTAAACATGTTTAGGGGAACTAAAACTGTTGTTGGATTGTGATATTCAGTTGTTTATGTGACTCACATGACATCAATAAGGTCTTTCGAGGGGTTTTGTGGTAATTCGTGGAGGGGGGTTCATCCAAAAATCTTCATGCATGGGTGAGGATACATATTTCAATACGAAGATAGTTTTTCAGATTATGGTGTTGAGATACATGATGATAGATTTTAATAGAAATGTTACGTCCATGGGGATGTAGTATATCAATGATGCCACTTCCATGGATGTATGAAATTATCACATAAAATGAATATTTAGGGAATTTAAAGCTTGAGAGCTTGTGAGACCTCTTACACATGGATACATGAAGAAATCACATGCATAGATAGAATGATTTTGGGGATATCCATCTTGGTTGACAATGATATGGGTGGAATATAGCATGATTAGGTGTTCATGAGAGTGTCTTGTGCTAGGGAGGGTTCATATAAAGCCATGATATTTATGAGAATATCATCCTTTTAATAGGGTCATGTGATGGGATGTTAAGGCTTGAAATGGATCTGTGAGGGGTTTCATTACAAGGAATACATTTCCAGATCATCTTGAAAGAATCATAATATAGAGGGATCTTAGCTTTGCAAGATCATGTGTTGGAAGTCCCACTGCTATATTCTTATTGACACCAATTTGTTTGTCCTACGCATCTGAGGTCCTGAATTATTATTTTTCATAGGTTCTATTATGAATGAAATCATGTGATTAGAAGGTAGGTCTTTTAGGACATCTCTCAAACACGCATAGGGTGTTCATGGACATGCGGAGATTTAATTTCAAGGGGGGTGAAATGTCATATCCCGGTTCCGGAAGCCACCCAGAGGCGCCCCATACCTGGTTGGTCATATGGCCTCAAGCACATTTCCACGAATTCTAGAGGCTTCTGACTAGTAGAGAGGGCCTTGAGTGTGATAGTGGGGAAATTATTCCCTCATTGGCTGAGTGCAAAGTGGAAATAGACAGAGAAACAATAGAGAAAGCAGTAAATATCCATCAATAGTTAACCGTGGAAGACTGGAATAATAAAACCCCTAGAGCACATATATACATGATGCGAGATACATATTTCTAGGAAAGCATCCAAACAAGTCATAATGTTGGATTACAACAGTACTAAACCAAATTACAAATATAAGAAATAAACAACTCCTTAGCATCACAAGCATATGCTCGGTCCCTTTCTCTCCAACTCCAATGCACTCAAGTACCTGAAGTAGAAGGGTGCTTTCCATTGTCTATACCAACAACAATATAATCTGTTTGGGCCCAAAAGCATTTCCCAAATAGGATGTGACACGAATACCTATAGGAAACCACCACAGGATATGTTCCAAACAATCAATGAATATTTGGCAAGTAAAAGTGTAGGAAGTGGAAAATAAGAAAGTACTCAATAGTAAATAATCCACAGTTCCAGATATCATCAAACAACTAAACATGGAAGGTAAATCACAATAGGTAACCCTCTGGTCATACTCCACAACCCAAGAAAGCAGCTAACAAACATGTGACCCTTTGGTAAGTTCCCACAGACTATCCCCTTTGGTCCTACCTATCAAGTACAAGAAACCCTCTGGGCAGCACACTCAGACTAACCCCTCTGGTTTAGCAAATGCATAGACCTTCTGAGGAAGTACTCACATTAAATTCTTTTTATAGTCTATGGTTAAGCAAGACTCTATAAGGAAGCTCGCACAGTCCATTACCTATATAGTCTTCGGTAGTCCAGGACTCTCTGAGGAAGCTCACATGGTCAATTATCCTTATAGCCCCAAGGTCTAGGACTCTCTGACGAAGGTCACTCAGTCAATTCCCATTATAGCCCAGGTCATTAATAGACTCTCTGAGGAAGCACTCACCATCAATTGCCTTTATTGTCTAAAAAGTTTAGGAATAAAATCAAAGACTCTCTGAGGATGATGACTCAGTCAATCCCTTTATAGTCTAAAGCAATCAAGGACACTCTAAGGAAGATCTATTGGTAAATTCCTCTTATATCTCCAAGTGTTTCTAGGCTCTCTAAGGATGTTTACTCGGTCAATCCACCTTACAGACAAAATTTCTCAATGACTCACTATGGAAGCTCACCAGGTCAATTCCCCTTATAGTCTACTACACCAGGTTCTCACAGCCTAGTGTTGGTCAATGAACATAGTAGTGTAATATAGAAAAGTAAACCTACAAAACTACTTGGCTAGTAGTCTTAAACATATCACCATGTTAGATAAACAAGATCCCTCCATCATACAATACTAGGAATGGGAAACAAACAAGGAAGCCTAACAGACTAAGGAGAACCAAACGGTGATAAAAAGAACATGCATGCACAAAACATTCAAAGCATAAAAATCATCTATATTCTCATAAAAATAACCTCTACTCGCACACACCGACAAAGCAGAAAATTAACCGAGCTAAAAAATTTAAACGAACAATGCATAATTCATGGGTATTGGTAAGCTTTTACAATCAATTCAAAGACCTTAACTCGGTAGACACAAACCACCAAACTTTTAGGGTTTGGAAAAATCGACATCTTCACCCAAACATGCTCCAAAACAGGTGAAATCCTCCTCAAACCCACCTCAAAAACTCTTCCCAAACATCAACAAGGTCATCCTTTAACCCAAAACGACAACAAAACCCTAGATCTACATGAAACCCTTGTAGATCTAGAAAACTAAGAGATTAAGAGGGATAACTCTAACCAAAACCTCAAAGAACCAAAAGAGGGACTTACCCGAGGAGAACCGCCTACGATGCACCAAGAAACACCTTCAATTATCCTCCAAAACGAGCCAAAAAGCTCCCCCAACCTATGTATATCGCAACTCTCACATGAGCCACAAGTTGGAGGAAGAATGGTGAAGTAATGTGAAATCCAGAGTGGTCCTAGACCTAAAAACCCTATCTTTATGTGGTTGCACGGTTTCCCCACACGGTTTGGAAAACCATGGGCCAACTATGAAGTTGCAACTATCTCATACAGGGACTTCACACGCCTTGCATGCACGGTCTAGAAAAACTGTGCACCACCCTTTCAAAGACCACTGTCAAGGGTGAACTATTTCCTAGGATGACCGTATGTTTTTTTAGACCGTGCACCAACTATTCTCCCTTGCAAAACCTCCTAAACATTAAAGGGTTTTCCCAGAAATTCCTCTTTTCTCAAAAGAAGACCATAAAATAGAAACATACCTAAAAAGAATATTCAGGTTCTTCCAAAAATTCCCCCTTAAATAAATTCATCACGGAATTTCCCTAGTGCGGCGTATAAGAAGAAACCCTGAACAACTCCGGCCACTGCACACATACATCAGCCTCCCCCTCCCAAGACCCATCATGCACCCATCGGTGCTATCATATCACTCTTACCAGCTGAACATACCTGCCATGGAGAGCCTTCGTACTGTGATCCACATAACAGATAGGCTGCTCCTCAAACCACACATCCACATCGAGGTCAAACTCCCCAGGTTGAAAGACATGAGATGAGTCTGAAAAATAATGTCGAAGCTCATAAACGTGAAAAACATCTTACATAGCCTGGTAACTCTGAGAGAACTGCAACCCATAGGTAACTCGACTGACTTTCTCCAATACCTCAAACTGAACGATGTACCTTGCCAAAATATTTCCATGTCTTCTAATCCTTCTCTTCCCAACCTCGGTGTGAAAAATAGAAAAACCTTATCCCCAAAATCAAACTCCAGAAGTCCTCTCCACTGATCAACATAATACATCTGTCGAGACTGTGTAGTTTCCATCATCTTCCAAATTCACTCTATCTGTTCTGTGGTCTCTTGAGCAAGATGAGGTCCCAGCAAGGCTTCCTCTCCTACGTCTAGGAAACATAAGGGTGATCGGCATGGCCTACCATACAAAACCTCATAATGTTCCATCTGTATAGTTTCTTGAAAACTATTATTATGGGAAAACTCCACAAGAGGTATATGCTTCTCCAAATAATCTACAAAATCTAGAATGCATGCTCGGTGCATGTCCTCAAGAAACAGAATTATACACTTAGACTTTCCATTTATCTGGGGATGGTATGATGTACACAAAAGCACCTTTGTACCCAATGCCTTCTGAAGCCCCTACCAGACTTGAGAAGTAAAACTTGCATCCCTGTTTGAAATGATAGAGTATGGAACTCCAAGTAGACGTAAAATCTCACAGATGTAGAATAGTCCAAGCTCATCAACACTGGCGGACTCCTTGATCGACAAGAAGTGAGAAACCTTCGGGAGCCTATCAATGACAACGCATAATACATCATTCCCTCAAGGAGACCTCGAAAAACCAGTCACGAAGTCCATCGCGACGTCATTCCACTTCCAATCGGGAATGGGTAACTTCTGTCAAAGCCATGTTGGTTATTGTTGATCCGCCTTCACCTACTGACAAGTGGAACACATCATGATGAAACCTGCAATGACCTTCTCCATACCCAGCCACAAATACTGATGGGGTATATCATGATACATCTTAGTGACACCAGGATTTACTTCCCAAACTGGGGAATGAAAATCCGACATCATCTCCATGCATATAACTACTTGCACCCATACAAATCCCTAGAAACACAATATCTCATCCTCTCCTATGGTCTATCTAGGAATAGGGTCCTCTCCTGACACACATTCCCTTAGGACTAGGTCTTTAGATTCTGATAGGTGCCTCATTCAAACTCTATCCAGAAGAGTAGATGTAATAGCTACAGAAGAAAGGAACGTCTGCCCCTGATTGTCGTGCACCTCCAAATAAATGTCAAAAAACATAGCCATAAGTTTCCACTCACTAATGGATTCCTGAACAACCTGTATCTGATTCCAAATGCTTAACGTATCACCCAATGCTTAACCTTTCCCAGGCATATAGGCTAGCTCAATGTCAATGGACTGTAGGTGCTCAACCCACCTACGCTATCACAAATTCAGATCACACTGAGTGAAGATGTATTTGAAACTCTTGTGGTTGGTGAAAACCACAATGTGCTCCCCCAGAAGATAATTTCTCCAACAATGTAAGACATGAAATATAGATTCCAACTCCAGATCATGCGTTGGGGAATTCCTCTCATGTGGCCTCAACTACCAAGACCCATACACAACGACTCCATCACCCTTTATAAGCACAACCCCTAGCCTGATAACTAAGGCATCAGAGTAAAAAGTGTAGATCTTTCCCAGTTCTGGAAATACTAGTATCGGTGCTAAAGTCAAACTCCCTTTCACCTCCTAAAAGTATGACTCATAAGAATATGACCATAAGAACATCATACCATTCTTAGTCAAACTCCTCTGCAATGCTGCTAAGCGTGAAAAGTCTTGTATGAATGGCCTGTAGTATCCAGCCAGCCCTAGAAAACTTTCCACCTCAAAGACGTTATTTGGATGCTCAGAGGAAACTACTGCCCTCACTTTGTCTGGGTTTACTGAAACTCTTAACTATTGGATTACATGACCCAGAAAGTTAATCTGATTCATCAAAAAGTGATATTTTGAGAGCTTATCATATAACTAATTCTCTCTCATTGTACTCAATATGATCTCAATATGGGTAGCATGGTCGTGATGAATGTGAGAGTACACCAAGATATCATCCACGAAGACCACCACGAATGAATACATGTATAGATCGAAATCTCGGTTCATCGGTGCCATGAATACTAAAAGCACATTCGTGAGTCCAAATGGCATAACTAAGTACTTTTATAGACTATACCATCTCCAGATGGTTATAATAGGTATATCACATGGTCCAATATGAAATTAATGGTAACGAAACCTCAATTAAATCATCATGAACAATCGGGCTCCTTGAAGCCGATCAAAGTGATCATCAATCCTAGGCAACAAATATTAGTTCTTGATCGTCAAATCGTTTAACTTCCGATAGTCCACAAAAATTATGAGGGTGTTTTCTGCCTTCTTTGCAAATAGGACAGGTGAACCCCAAGGGGAAGTACTGGGTCAGATGAAACCCTTTTCCTATAACTCCTCCAACTGCTTCTCGAGCTCCTATAACACAGGTGTAGCTATCCTGTAAGGAGGAATGGACACTTGTGTCGCTCCTGGAACAAGCTCAATCGAAACGTCTACCTTGTGTCCTAGAGGAAAACATGAAAATTACTCTAGAAAGACATATATGAAATGATCCCCAATGGGAGGAAAGTCTAATTGTGAAGTCCCCTGGTCATCTAGATAAATACTAGAAATCTGGGTTGTAACTCATCCTAACCCATGATGCTATGGACACGCTCTGCTCTCATAGACGTCCCATTCACCCCTATAAAGAAAAGATCCACCCTCTGGTGATATGAAACTCACCCTACAGTGATAAAATTCGACGAATTCCTAGAATGAAACTAATCATTACAAATAGAGAATGAAATCATAGTCTGTCATCTCTAGAACATAAAGATTCCAAAGGATGTGACACCCACCAACCTCAAGAGTGTACTCCTCGCACTGACATAAACAAGATGTTCATGTCACCAATGGAGTGTCTAGTGCCAAAACATCCACAGAAGAAAAGATACAGAGCCCAAAGATCTTCACAATAGAGACAGATATAAAGCTATATGTAGCACCATTATCAAAAAGAGCTGAAGATAAACCCAAGGAAAATAGGATCGTACATCGAACTTTAGAGGGGTTGGGATCCTACTCCTGATGGGTCTTCACCACTACAAATGTCTGGCCAGCTCTGCGGCCCTATAACCATGCCTCACCCCTCTGAGCGGATCCACCATGATGTAATGGAAAACCAGGAAACTAAAAACCACGAACATGACCTACACCTCGGCCTGAACGGCCAGAAGAACTCCAGTTCTATGACTGGTGAGAAACTGGTGGCACTGCTCCTCAACACGGAGTCATAGAAGAACCCCTATCACTAGATGCTGGTGAAAATATCTGACAGAATCACTGAAGGTGACCCATCTTGTGCATGATCAGCACTCCATTGGGTCTCTCGGGCAACGTGGCCTTGTATACCCTCTTCTTCAACACTGGTAGCACACCACTTGGCTCGTGTTGTTAGTGACACTACCTGACACATGGCTCTCACTACACGACATGTTCCAAATAGACACGACGTGCTCGTGAAGGGAGAACACTAAACACTATTGTTTGTGACATGGATAGGTACCTGGGTTTGTGTACATGGCGTGTTCAAAGTGGAAACGGTGTGTACATGAAAGGGTAACACCAACCCGTGTTGTTCTTGACATGGCTGGGTACCTGGGTCAGACTACAAGGTGAGTTCAACTGGTAAACAACATGTATTGCTTAAGGACTTGTCCATCTATGTTGTTGGATATATGGGTGGACATTGGGTCAACACAACATGGCATGTTCAATTGGTACACGTCATATTCCCACCATACTTTCCCCATCACAAGTCTCTATCGACACGGCCTACGACACGGTCAGAGACTACACAGCGTGTACATAAAGTACACAACTTGTACTTAATAAAAATAGTTTCTTCCTGAATGGAAGAACACATGGCATGTACTTAACACTACACAACATGTATTCTGTGTTTTTTCCTGACAGTAAGCCTTAGAAACTACTCTAGAAACCAGAAAACACTAAAAAGAGCATTGAAAGTGCCAAATTGCGGTCTGTGAGGGAGCATACTCCATACGAATCAAGGTTTGGAATCTTATACACATTATAACCTGGAAAACAAAGTAATGATCCACCAAATTCTGGTCCATGAGGGCCCATAACACCTCAAGAACCAAAGTTTGGCATTCATTCAAGAAAACCTCTACAAAACAACATCGTATCAAACAACAGATATTTCTATCAAGGCAACTATCACAACAACATGCATATTTTAAACATCACCTATCACAACAACATGTAATCACTAATGCATCCTAGATGTCATGGAAAAAATTCATGACATGTGATTTATATCAAATGTCTATATGATGCATGAGATGGAATAACCTCATCTCATTTGGTTGAGAAATAAATAGAACCACAATAACATCAATGATAACATCACAATACATGTTAGTCACTCAATTGTGAAAATCAGATCATCTATAAGACTGCAAACCATAAGAAAATTGAAATCAACGAGGTAGATTGGCTTTTCCATGTACATGGGTTAGCTACTCCCAGGAACAACTTTTTTCCAACTACCTATCCTTTCCTATCCCTGGCTAAAGGCTCAAAAGAATAAGTCAATATAAATGAATTCCTCTAATACCACATTTTAATGTCCCTGTTCCAGAATCCACCCAGAGGCGCCCCGTACATGGTTGGTCACATGGCCTGAAGGACATTTCCCAAAACACCATAGGTAACCTACTAGTAGCAAGGGCCATGCGTGTGATAGGGGGGAAACTATGCCATCATTGGTAGAGTACTCATCATAAATAAATGGATAAACAATAGAAAAATCAGTAAATATCCAACAAAAATAATCATCAGAAGACTAGAATAATAAAACAACTAGAGCACATATATAAATGATGCAAGAAACATATTTCTAGGAAATTATCCAAAGAAGTAATAATGCCAGAATACAATAGTACTAAACCAATGTAAAAAAAATATAAAAAACTCCTTATAATTCCACGCATAAGATCTGTCACAGGCTCTCCTGCCCCAATGCAATCAAGTACCTGAAGTAAAAGGGTGCTTGCCCTTGTCTATACCTACAAAAATATAATCTGTTTGGGCCCAAAAGAATGGCCCAAACATGGTGTGAGATGCATCCCAGTAGGCAACAACCACATGATCTTTGCCTAAAATTCAATGAATATATGGTAGGTAAATGTGTAGGAAGCGGTAAATATGAAAGTACTTAATAGTAAACAATACATAGTTTCAGATATCAAGAAACATCTAAACTAGGATGATAAATCTCAACAGGTAACCCTCTGGTCCTAACTAGGAACCTAAGAAAGTAGCTAACAAATAGGTGACCCACTGGGAAGTTCCCATAGACTATCAGCTCTGGTCCTACCTATCATGTACAAGTAACCCTCTGGGCCGCACACTCATTCTAACTCCTCTGGTTCTTCTTAATAATAGACTCTCCAAGGAAGAACTCATAATCAATTCCCCTTATAGTCTAATGTAAAGAAAGACTCTCTGATAAAGCTCACACAGTCTATTCCTTGTATTGTCTAGGGTAGTCAAGGACTCTCTGTGGAAGCTCACATGGTCAATTCTCCTTAAATCCCCAAGGACTAGGACAGTCTAAGGAATCTCACTTGGTCAATTCCCCTTATAGCATAGGTATTTCATAGACTCTTTGATGAATCACTCACTGTCAATTTCCATTATAGTCAAAATAGTTTAGGAATAAAATCAAAGACTCTCTGAGGATTCCCTCACGGTCAATCCCCTTATAGTCTAAAGTAATCAAGTAATCATTGAGGAAGCTCACTCAGTCAATAACTCTTATACCCATAAGTGTTTCTAGGCTCTCTGAGGATGCTCACTCGATCAATCCCCCTTATATCCAAAAGTGCTCAACGACTCTCCGGGGAAGCTCACCCGGTCAATTCCTCTTATAGTCTACTTCACCAAGTTCTCACGACCCTGTGTATGTCAACGATCATAGTAGTGTAATATGGACATGTAATCATATAGAACTACTTTTCTAGCAGTCTATAGAATATTAGAATGTTAGATAAACAAGATCACTCCATACTACAATAATAGGCACGTGAATCAAACATGGCAGCCTAACAGTCCAAGAAGAACCAAACAATCATAAACAGAACATACAAGGGAAAAACATCTAAATCATAACAATCGTCATTATTCATATACAAATAACCTCTACTCGCACACACCGGAAAAGAAAGAAAATTAAATGGGTTATAAAAGTTAAATGCACAAAACCCCATTCGTGGGTATTTTCACGTTTTCGCATACAATTCAATGTCCTTAACTCGGATTGCACAAACCATCCATATCTTAGGGTTTGGCGAAATCGGCCTCATCACCCAAATGCGCTCCAAACCGGGTGAACGCCTCCTCGAAACCACCTCAAAAAAACTTTCCTAACCTCAAAAAGGTTAACCATTAACACAAAACGACAACCCTACCCTAGATCTAAATGCAACCCTTGTAGATATAGGAATGTAAGAGAGTAAGTGGGATAACCCAAACCAAAACCTCAAAGAACCAAAAGAGCGACTTACCCGAGGATAACCGCCTTCGATCGGCCAAGAAACCCATTCGATATTGTTCCAAAATGAGCCAATGATCTCCCCCATCCTCTAGAAATTTCAACTCCCACATAATCCATGAGTAAGAGGAATAATGGAGGAGGAATGGGAAATCCCAAGTGTCCTGGAACTTAAACAACCTAACTTTAAGTGTCCACACAGTTTCCATGCACATTTTGGAAAACTGTGGGCCAACCTAGTGGTTGCTACTATCTCCTCCAGGGACCTCGCATAGCTTGGCCGCTCAGTCTGGAAAAACCATGCACTAACCATGGGAATCCCACTGTCAAGGGTTCAAATTTTCCTGTGCTGTCTACATGATTTGTTCAGACCGTGCACCAATCGTGCGCCCCTACACAACCTCCACAACGTTAATGGGTTCTCCCAGAAATTCCCATTTTTATCAAAACAAACAACTAGAAAAGAAAAACATACCTAAAAAGATGATTCAGGTTCTTACATGAAAGATGTTATCCAATCATGTGATCACATGATCATAATAGCACGTGATAAGGTATTTTGGGGGAAATCTCATGTTGGGATCTCATGATGGGAGCCTCATATTTACCTAAATCTGATCTATAAAAGTGATTTTCAACTCCTCTATCTCTCAAAAAATATATTTAATCTCTTTTTTGTGTTCTTTGGAAGGTGATAAGGGGTTATATAGGCTGATGGAAGATGATGATTATTCCAAATTTCATGGGGAGGGTGATACATTGACCAACTTGATGTAGGGAAGGATTCACTGGATCAACAACAGGTAACTGTAAGATGAATTCACATGATATTTATTCATTAATGTGATTTCAATATTATAATCACATTATTTATTTCTATAAAACACCACATTTTATGAGAATCACATGTATGTAAGGAAGGATTCACCCTTTTCTTGGCTACCCTTCACATGATGGGGTGGAAGACAGCCGATGACAACATCACGTGATTTATTGTTCATTATCGCATTATCTCTACCTTAATCATATGATTCCTTGATTTTCATAATTGATGTAATATAATATCTTATAAATAATATATAATGTTTACTGTAAAACATGAAAAAGATAGATGATTCTCATTTTCATTAATCTAATGTGAAAGAATATAATTACACGCATTGTCATGGTGGCCATATTCGTTTCTCACAACATCTTCTTGTGGTGGCTCATCAAATGAAAACATTAAATTAAAATGATATATAGTTCATTAAAAGATAAAAACATGTGATGTAATCAGTTTATGTGATATGATCTTGTGATGGAATCCCATTATATCATTGATCTTCTACCACATCAGTTTTCATGAAAGATGATTTTGCATGTCTTTTTTGTTGTGATAGAGTTTTTCCTTGAGCCTTCAAAATTCCATATGTGGTGGATTGGATTTTTCAATATCAAATAGATAGTGATCTGGTGTCTGATGGTATTATATGAACACCTTTGTGATGCCTGAGATTAGTTAGAATTTACATAGTGTGGGATCATTTTAATTTGAACTCATTATGTGGAGGTTTGATCATACAACACAGGTCATCATGATCAGTGATGGTAAGGCTGTGCTTATATTTTGGTATTTTTCTATAAAGAAAGATAGAATATTATTTTAAATGAATCCAACATCAACACCTCAACTTCTCTCCCTATGCTCTATAAGAAAATGAAGAACCACCAGTTACCAGAAGTGAGTACTATAGTTCGTTCATTATCTCCACTACTACCGCCCCATGTTAGACCAGTCCCCCAATGTGATACATCCATTTAGTGGGGATTTCCCCTCTTACACATGTTATTTCCTACAAACCATCTACTACCAGTGATAAATGGATGGTATGGCACCCTAGATGAGGTTGAGGCGACTCCTTCCTAGGCCTCGATCGAGCTGCTTAGGCCAGTTCATGCTGGAAGGCCAATTTTAGGAAAAGTGGGCTATCATAAATAGAAAATAATATATTTATTGAATATGGGATAAATATTAAAACCCTTATAAATAAAATATCAATACCTTATTCCTCAAAGATCCTATCTATGGTTTCTTGTGAAAGTCAAATTGGGTCTTTATAGACATCACACTTCTGACATCATGGATTGAAAAGTGGTTATCACATAATAATGTGAGTCAAAAACAACCAACAAAGGTAAGTAGGATGTCACAATTTTTTTGAATTAATAATGTGAAGAATGTTTTGTTACACTAAGGAAGAGGTTAATCATTACACATACAATCAAATTACCCACTGGTGGGGTAAGAATTTTATTATCTACAGTGAATCTTCCAAGAGTTTATTAGATTATGTACATATGAAAGATGATAGATTAATAGCATATGACTCCTTAAAATTAAGTATCCTTGTGAGAAAACTACCAAACACAATATTTTCAATTTTTTTAATAAATAATCTCATTGATTATTTAGTAACTCTATTTCTACATATAGAAGTGTGACATATATATGAACAAAAAAGGTGTTGTGTATATATACATGCACAAGGTTCTCAAAATTCACCAATGGTGTTGGTTAGATCTGATCAAGGATTGTGAATGTTCAATCCATAACAATTTAGTGAAGGTGAAAAGAATGAAAATACTATATATTGAATGGATCCTTAAACTCTATCAATGATGGAGATTGAGAAGGATACAATATTATTGGTCATGAACATAATGGGAATGGGAATCATAAATGGAATGACACCCTGATATTCTCTAATAATATATCATACATTATTTTTATAGAGGATTAAGGTGACCTAAAAAATATGATGAGTAGTTACAGAAAAATGTAGAAAAATATTTTGAATTTCATCATTTCAAAAGATGGGTTTGTAATGTTTATAACCTATATATATGTCCAATAAAAATCATAACTGAAGAAGGATATTCTAGAGTATGTACCAAAAAAACCCTTATATATTTATCGAGAAATCAATATAATATATAGTTATGTGAATATAAAAATGTTTTTGGGTAACATGAAGAATATATTATTCAAATTTATATCATGAATCAATATATTAAAACAAATCAATGTATACCAAAAAATGTAAATGGGTATTATTAAACAGTTTAACACACATGTATAGAAATGGGTCAACATTACCATTAATTTTTTTAGGGCTCCCCATGAAATCTAAATCCAATAGAACCATCTGGGTCATAGTTATCCACAATATGAAGGTGACACATTTAGTTTCTAGAAAGGAATATTTATCTAACAAAAATTATCACACAATATTAATTTGGGACATGTATGACTGTATGAATGTCAGAATATTCAAGGTTTCTTATTGATATCCATGGATTACCTCAATGATATGAAGGATCCTCTATTATGTGTTGGATACAGGGAATATTTTCAGTATTACTTATGACACTTAAATATATTCATAGTCTATGTGTACCATTTAAACTTTAGATGACATTATAAGATCATGTTAAATGGATTTCAAAGGATGAAGGGATCTACAGCTTCTCTTATAGAGTTATCATACAAAAAAACATCCTTTATAGAACATAAATTTTACCTTATTTGGAACTGTATAAGGACAAGTCATATAATCAAACATTCTGGGATGAAGTTAGAGAGAAGAATTAGATGAGACATGATATTTTCCAAGGGATGATAGATAAATTAAAAACCATTCTACTTCAAATGAAATAACCACAATGTCTATTAAAAATATATAAAAAATCATGTAGGAGACATGTAGATTATGGTTAGAGATAGTTTTTTCTTTTTTATATCACCAAGGATAAAAATCATGAGGTTTTGAAAGAATGTATAGAATAAAACATGATATATCACCCACTTTTAGATTCCTTAATAAAATTCTTACTATGGGTAAGATAATTCCACTCTCACCCAACCTATATCAATTAAATGTTTTGTCTTATGCATACCTATTGAGGAAGTACATAACATAACCCTCTCATATTCTAAATATTGATTTTGTTCCCTTCGAAATTGATATTTCATTATAGGAATATCAAGTGAAAATATTAGAATATAGAGACAGTTTTTTATAAAAAATATAACTCACCTCATTAAAGGGTTTTTGTAGAACCACATTTTTAAGGAATCAAATTGGGAACCAGAATAAAAAAAATGGAAGCAAAGAAATCAATTTCAGTTTATGAAATAAAATTTAGGGGGTGAAAATGTGATGAAGGAGAATGTAATGACCCAATGTTTTATAAAATAAATTCCATTTTTAAATGAGTAAATTCCTTATTAAAATTTACACACTAGAAAAGATAGAAATTACATGGGTAATTTTAGACCATTAGATGTTATATCACGTCAGGTTTAAATATAAATTATTAATTTTGGTCATTGATAACATAAATAATGTAAAGTGATCATTTTAACCGGTGTAAATTAAGGGTTATATTAAATCATGCGGGCATAGAAAAAAAGGGATGACCTCATCCAATATGAGTGTACCCCATGAATCCCATTTAGTGGTGACTCTGAGGGAGGTCACATAATTGGTAGTTTTATCATTACAAATCCCAATTCAACATTCATAAAATAATGTATGAGTGAAAAAAATTTTGGGACAAGTTCAATCATAGAGAGATCGTGGTCTAAAATAAGTTTCTTGAACCACATCATGAATGTGATACAATTGTATACCTTAACCTTATGTTGTACACTGCTGTAATATGGGGTTATATATCTAGACCATACTAATATTTATTTTTACTTTTTATTAATAAAATAATGATTATATATATCCCTTTTAATTATTACTCTATAAAATATAAAATAATGTGTTTAATAAAAATTCAATTTTGATACTATGAAACTGAGATTGTATGTTTGGTAAATTTATTGTATCAATCAATAAAATATTATGTCTAATTAAATAATTTTGGAGGTAATTTTTTAAAATAAAATTTTCTTTCAAAATAATATGTCATTAAATTAAAATGATACTATAATTTTATGAGCTCAAATATAATTTTTATAATATTTTGAAAAATATTATTATCTTAAAAACCAGTATTTTTAAATAAATGGGTACATTGATATTAAAGTATAAATTCAAATATTAAGTAAAATATTTTTAAAAATTAAATATTGTTTTTGAAATCAACCTGTGTAAAATTAGGTAATGGTGAATTTTTTATAATTTTATGATATTATCAAATTTTCAGTAAAAATTTAAATATAGTATCAATACACAATAGGTATTATATCATCATAAATGCTAAAAAGATATTTAATGAATACCATGAATTTATTGACAACCAAAATTATGTTTTCGATTTAAAATAATGTGTTTCCATGTTATTTGATTAATTTTAGAAACCCTCAATGAATCGTCAAATATATATATAATAATTTAAGGCTTCAAATTTAATTCTTTATGAACATGGATAACTTATACAACAGTAATGGAATTATTTAAATGAGTTTAGTTAATAGTGATATTATATATTGAAAACTACTACTCATTTGATGTATGTATGTCTAAAAATGATGGTAATGTTGATAGTTTTGATTATTTTATTATATAGAATCTAAAAACTACATTATGAAAATTATAATAAATTCCCCTCCCTTTTTCTGTAAAAAACCACCAATACTCCCATCCCACTTTACTAAAAACCAAAGGATAATGATTTGACTCTACCTTTCACTATATAAATTCATCTCAAGGTATCCCTAATATCTTATTAAGATGCTCCAAATCTTTTAGAAACACCCTCTTAAGGTAAGGGATTATCTAATCTTTTTTTACTTCATGTTCATTAATTTTACTATGTTATTTTAATTTCCAATCATAAATATATTAAAATATATTATAAACATAAATATAAATTCTTTATGAATGGAGTGTAATTACATAAAACCTATCATTTTAAACAACCCATTCTATAATTTATTATATACACCTGTTATACCAAAAAAATATCCTTCAATATTAAATAAAAAATATTTTTTTACTGAATACTCATCACTATTTATAATCAAGGGTATATATATAGTTGATAAAATCCTTCCCAAATTTTATAATTTCATTAATGTATAAAAAACTCCCAAATAATGGGGTTAAAATTTTAGAAATACATTCTTATTATGAATGTTCTACATGGTGAAAAATGTATGTACATGAAATGAATATGAAGGGTGGGCCCAAAATTATATACAACTTCATTTCATTGAGTAATGTTTTTATCTAAACAAATTACATTTTTGGTTGATGGGTTGTTATCCTAAACGCACTATGTTATTATGTCTTAGTAAATACCCATGGATTTTTCTTATGATGTCATGTTTTATGTTTACTTGATGTTATAATCATATATCATGCTTGATTATCATGTTTATGATTTTCGACTATTTTATGTCACCTAGGTATACCTATTGAATAATATGTATTGCATTCTTCTTTTTATTATTTTATTATTCCTTTACTGAGATTTAGTGCTCACCCTTTTATTTTCTACACCCCCAAGATTTCCCATGCAAGACAAGAGGATATGAGAAATAAGAGTAAATATTTTAATGTTTTAAATCAATGAAACGTTACCCAAGATTCATGTAATTGTGTTATATATCATATCACCCAATGACACTAAGCTAGATGATTTTCTCAGATTGTCTTATGTGTATCATTATGTAATAAAATATTAGTTAAGGTTCATTAAATATATGACTTTTCATAAGAACCACTAATTTAATAATTTATTATGGATCTACAAAATATTATAGGTCTAAAAAATATTCTAAAAGTATCACAGTAACACCATAATGAAAAGAAGATTAATTTGAATGAAAAGCTTCAAATTTTCTGATGACCAAATCTCATGTGAATAAATTATCAACACTTAACATTTGTTGTAATTTCCATACTATTAATATTATAAATCTTTCTCCATCATAATTTTATGTGATTTTTGGGAAAGGACTATATTTAATTATATAATGTCTATATAAATTGATATGGAAGGGAAGTCACATTTTATATTCTAATGAATCCTATTATTTTATATTAATATGATGATAAATGTAATCATCAATTGAAAATTACACCCACTGTGTGGGTCATTATTCCTAATAAAATTTGGTATTTATCAAAAATGGTTTTAGAGAGGAAGACCACTTATGAAATACCTACACATAAGAGTGTTTTTTAAAGTCCTTCTTAGAGTGTTTAGCAGTAATCCTTAAAAATAATAAGATGAGTTGTTAGTATAACTCTTACACGATTCTACACCATTTTAAAATACCCTATATAGAGTAACCCCAATTGATTTATAATAATGGAATAAGTTATTCTAATAGAATATTTATATCAGATTAATTCATCCAACCATGTCACCATGGGGAAAAATATACTTTTTTATGTATATAGAGGGACCAACAAGAAAAATCATTGATTATCATGAACATAATAAGATAATTATCAATAATAATTATCCCATTCCCTATATGGATGATTTTCTATCAATTACGAGTAACAAAATGTTATTAAAATATTTATATTCAAAATAGATTGTAACGCCCCGACCCCAGCTACCCAGAGCCGGTGCGTTACTTTGTAACATTGGCATGATCACAAAAGATCAAGTCTCGAAAGACCGATTAGTTTAGTAGCCTTGGAAACACTATATACATTCATAAGTCTTTCATTACATCAAAAAGTAAACAAACTACAATAACATGGTCTTCATAGTCCACACTCATATCCTCTTCTGACTATCCCTGTAGGTCATTCGTAAAATACTTCTTCACATCCTCGAAAAATATTAAAACATTGAAAGGGGTGAGCTCAGATGCTCTGTAAGGATAACAATATTGCGGAAGCTTTCATAAATAAACATAAAAATTTATGGCAATGTATAACTAAAACAAAAGCCTTTTAAACTTGAACATCAACATAATATGGAAAAAGTAAAATGAGATAATGTCATTCACTTCTTCGCATGGATATTATACTGGTCGAATAATCACATGAAATATCAATAACCACTTTCATAATGATGGAATGCATAATGCCATACTATCATAACCACGTAGCTAAGGCCTTGTGCCAAGACCACAAATAATATTTTGTCAAGGCCTCGGGCCAAGACACTAGTTTGTGTCATGAGACCTGCCGACGCATCGAGGAGCTATAGCGGGCTCCACCCGTCACTTATTAAGTCCAATGCATTCCTCATATGAATAGGTTTAAACATATCATAAACCATAACATAATAGTATCACATAAAACATGCGTAAAGGAAACATAAAATTTCCACATTTCAATCACAAGATGTCAATACAACACATTGATATAATAAAAACGCTTTCAAAACCATTTTCAATACCAAAATAAAAGCAAGTTAAAACCTTGTATTTATTTTTCATTAAAAAAAAGTGATGGCTTGTAGAGGAAGCCGAAACTCAAATAATGGTCACGGCGGAGGAGAAGTCGTTGTCGCCGCATAAGTACGGAAAGGAAAAAATTCCCTTTTTGTCGTTTAGTAAAACGCTTCGTATAAAAAAGATTCCTTTTGAATAAATGTAAAAGTCAAAGGGGTTTATACACCGTATAAAAGAAAGTTGTGTATAAAACCAAATATGCCTCAATGAAAGGAGATTGAGAAAAAGTCCTTAAAAAGATCATTTTTAAAATAAAATAGATCTATTATGTGTATTCAATATAAGTACATTAATAAAGTACAAATAAAAGATAGGACATAATAATATCATGACATAATTTGAAAGTAGGAGATTAACCCAAAGAATGGATGTTGGGTTAAGAAGTTCCCTTACCTCGTGTCTGACTTGACTCAACCAGTCTTTAACCTCTTGAATAATAAACTAGAGTTAATATATACCTTATTAAGAACCATTTTCAATTTCATTATCCTTATTATATCACTTATTACAATGATATGAACATTATGTAATTATTTATGTTAATAACAGTCGTTTTGTCGATCTTTGGTACTTGAGTCAACAATAAACTTCTTATAATTACAAGTTGTTTATGTGGTAGAATATACATTATCTCCAAAATTATATTCATGATTTAGATGTCAAATATATCTCATATATCCAGTATATACATTCATTTATAATATTACGTAACAATTAGAGGTAAGAAATGAAATGCAACGTTCATGGAGACGGTAAGCCGTACGTACGCATGAACGCTCCTTTCATTTCATATTTAATGGAAGGAAATAATAATGATATAAATGTATAATATAATTCCAGTATAATATTGTGTATAATACCATTTTCTCCATCCATTATACATCCCACATATGGAATTAACGATTCAAATCACTTTGAGGGGGCGGTAGTCCGCACTTCCTAAAATGAAATTATCGCGTTTTACCCATAATGGAAATCATAAAGTATTCCATAAATGAGAAATACAGAAGAATAAGTAAAACATAAACATATTATATATCATATATATGAATAGTGACATCTTAATGGCCACCTTTGAAGGTGTTATATGAGTGTTGAACAATCATTGTTTCGTGAGGCAGAAATTCACCATCCACAGAAACCGTATGTTCTTTAACCATTAGATGTAGGTGTGTGTAAGTGTAGCTCGAATCCTTATTATAAAAACATCCTAGTATATTGAGGTTACTGGTGTTGTTACAAAAGAAATGAATAAAAAGAGTTTATGGGGTTGGAGAAGAAAAATAAAACAAAACAACATTAGAGAAGACATTACCTCAAAATCGGGTAACTCTTTTTGATTTGAGCCAAAGGCTTCCTTGGGAAGAGTTATGCCCAAATTGAGGCTTCTAGGAGTAATAGGGGGAATTTGGGAGAGTATTTGGGCAGTGTTTGGCCGAGCCAAATGGCTTGAAAGTGTAAATGAGGTGGGAGAGGTGGGGGCCATTTATAAGTGGAGAGGAGGGGCACTTTTGGAAAGATTGAAATGTTACATTATTACACAATGCTTTTCGGATTCTAATGGTCCCACACTTATATAATTCAAGGATAAGGTGATACGGTTTCGAAATCGCCTCATACAATAGGCTTTGGACACGTGTAAGCCTTGGATTTTACATTATCTTCTCATTTTATTTAAATCGTTAAATAACGAGGTCATCGCTGCATCATCATGATGTCATAAATAATTTAATTTATTTAATGTCTTAAAATTATAAAAAAATACTATTATGTAGGAAATCGTTTTATCATTCCAATGAATATTTATAGTCAAAATTTGGACCTGTGTAACCCCACTTAAAAACTATTTTAGTAAAACATCTCATGTTTGTGTCAATTTAATTTTAACATTAAATAAATATATATTGATGTCATTTTCAAACCAAAGTGGCTCCATGGGGTCCCCAAGTTGACCCATGGTTTGTCTTGGTCGTCCATGACTCATCTAGTATGTGTAGGACAAGTGTCAAGCTCATATCATATTATTAAAACATTATTTGTACCTTAAACCACACTAATTACCTCTAATCGCGATTAAGAACTTAAAAGTTACTATTCACTAAAAAAATTATTTTGATCTCATTGAACAACATTTTACTTCATAATGACAACCATGTATGTCGGATTTTTGAAAATCAAATCACAGAAGTGGTAATATTTCATTTAAACGAAAAATCAGTTATTTAACTACCACTTAGTGGTTTCACTATTCATCAAAAATTGATGTTTTTCAAAACAATGCCAAAATTTCACCCTAAGCTATAATTGATATTCCAAATTCAAAAATTATGTCTATTTTACAAAATTCCAAACGTATAAGTTGCATTAATTAATTTTATAATTAATTCCCGCTGTCACAACAAATAGAGTGTTTTTAAGAAACAATTTATATCAAAAGATTGGCAATTGTTTCTGTCCAATTTCAATGTTAAATTAATTCTAATGACCACCATTGGTTAAAATGGTAAAAATATATTCTAATTATACTTTAAAACCACTAAATAGTATAATTTATCACTATAAATTATTTTGATTAAAAAAGTTGTTTTTAAGTAATTTTCACTATTCATAAAAAATAGAAGTTCTCAGAAAAATACCAAAAATTCAACATAGGATAATTTCGATATTCCGAATCCAAAAATGAAGTCCATTTTGATAAATAAAATTTATAAAATTTCAAAAAGTAGGTATTACTATTCACAACGGCTAGTTTAATTCGTTGTGGTGGGTGTTAGAGCTCGAGGTTGCGTACAACACACGCTATTGCATTATTCAAAGTGAAACGTACTGTGGAAGCTTGGGGTGTTACATTCTCCCCTCCTTCAATAAATTGCGTCCTCACAATTTGAAATTATTCTTTGAAAATAAAAGGTTGAAAAGAGAAAATACCTTTTAGGAAAACCCACATCGGAAATAAGGTTAATAAATATATAACATTAAAAGAAAGCAAGATAATTACAAAGGTCACCCGACATAGACAATTTTAGGATTCTATGAAAATATGGATATGGAGGAGAAACAAACCATTAATGTCTGATGGAGAGTTATAGAAAACAGGATTAGGAGAAAGATTAACTACAAGAAAATCACAAACTTGTGATTGGTTAAACAGTCATTGAATCCCCAGTTGGAAAAGTTAACCGACAACATTTTTTTAAGTTACCTTTTAAAATGTTGAGGAATTTATTTAGGAGATTTACTAAGAACGTAAGGGAATATACATACGTGATATGTATACTTTCATTCATTAATAAGTTTTTACCACAAACCCATCTTTTACTCCAAATGGTAACGGAACTCAAAAATATTCTTTTTATCCTAATTGTATAAGGTTCCAAATATTAACACATACCCTTTGGATTAGTAAAACTATTTTGTAATAACCAGGGACTTCATGTAGGCTAGTGGTAGGAAATAAAGTCTTGTCGTACTATGGTTGTGGGTTCAAATCCTGCAGCTTTGTCCGACGCGACGGGTTATTCCCCACCCTGCAGGTTGTCCTTTTCCTAAAACTATAGTATTATAATATTCCAAAAATAATCATCAGAAATGCTTTAACCTTAAACAATACTATCCATGGTTCAACTTAATCCATTCCAACCTTAATAGTTATCCAAAATACCTCCGTCCAGACTTTCTCTAAAAGGTCTCTAAATTCCAAAATCAATTGTAACATCAGATTCCCCAAACGAAGAAAAGTTTCTCTTATTGTCACATACTAAAAATATGATTACCTTAATCATATTAAAACATTACTGAAATCAAAAAGTATTGCAGTACAATCTTTATATATATCACATTATTCTTATAACCAGAATATAATCCTTGAGTCCAAAAGCACCAATACATTAATTATTCCGCTTCAACTGTAGTCACAGCATAATATTGGCCTTGATCCCTTGGCCTTTTCTGAGGTAAGTTTCCTTGACGCTTAGAACATTCATTTGCATAATGCCCCATTTCCCTACAATTGTAGCATTCAACTTTGACAACCTTTTTCATTCCCTTGCAATCACGAGCCTGGTGACCCTTTTCTCCACATTTATAACAAACTCCCATTCCTTTTAGGCACGTACCAGGGTGATGAATCCCACAATTATCACATAATGGAAAATCCTTCTTTCCCTTTTTCCCTTTATCTGTCTCTTGTTCCCCCGTTCTCTTCTTCTCTTGCTTTACTTTGTTGCCATAAGACTTAGATAATTCCTTTTCTATCTTGATAGCACACGAGACAATATCTTCGTATGATGAGAAGGATTGTGATACCAAAGCTCGACGAAGAAATTGTTTTAACCCATCAAAGAAACGATCAATCTTACCTCTTGGGTTACGTATATAATCTGCAGCATACCTCGCTAACCTTGTAAAGTTGGCCTCATACTTTGCGACATTCTCATCCTCCTTTTGTTTCATACTTAGAAATTGCCTTTCCATATCTGCTCGATGGTCAAGAGGAAAGTATTTTTCTAAGAAAAGCTCTTTGAACTCCCTCCATTCCATATTCGATACGTCATCATCTTCCATTGTGTTTTGAATTAGCGACCACCACTGATCGGCATCTCTAGTGAGGCGGTAAACTTCCATGACAACCTTCTCCCTTTCACCACTCCCCAAGGCATGGAATATTTTCTCTAAGAAATTTATCCATTGCTCAACTACTATATGATTTTTACTCCCATTGAAGGTTGGTGGTTGTTGCCTCATGAAACGGTCTAGCATTGATCCTCCACATTGCGGATCAGGGTGCTCCATACGAGTAAGGTTATTATTCATACCCTGAGTGAGTTTTCCCAGTATGGTAATAAGTTGATCAGAACCAGTTGTATCTCTACAACCACAATAATTATCTTTAGTAGGAGGGCAATCCCTACACGGAGTTCGTGCATTGATACGGTTTCCATTCCTTCCATTAGGCGCCATTTCTAAACAATGGCATAAACTAGATTAGTTTATGAATCAAAATACATAATTCCATACTTGTAAAACACTTTACATAAATTGAACTATTTATGGATATAATCCATAATCATAAAAAGAAATGTTTTCTTTGAGGAATTATATACTCATAACCCTTCATAGTGGTTTGTAAATAAAATGAGAATTTTCCTAAGCAAATCCCCCAGGAGTGTCGTATCAAAGAGTGCAGCAAGGCCCATTGTCGTGCACCAGTTCCCGTTCGAGTCTAGCTCAAAGCGGTGTTTTCGGTTTTTACCCCTAGGTACATCTGTGCCAGAGCCGCCTCTACCTGCTCGTATCCAGACAGGGATGTATTGCTCAGAAAACTCACAAAATCTCTACAATACCAAAATTCTAGGAAGTTCTTCTATACTAATCCTCAAAGTCTATCTTTGGGCTATGTGCTCTAATCAAAGTTTATCTAAATCTAGCTTCCAAGGTTAGTACTAAACTGCCTCTGATACCAACTGTAACGCCCCGACCCCTGCTACCCAGAGCCGGTGCGTTACTTCGTAACATTGGCATGATCACAAAAGATCAAGTCTCGAAAGACCGATTAGTTTAGTAGCCTTGGAAACACTAGATACATTCATAAGTCTTTCATTACATCAAAAAAGTAAGAAAACTACAATAACATGGTCTTCATAGTCCACACTCATATCCTCTTCTGACTATCCCTGCAGGTCATTCATAAAATACTTCTTCACATCCTGGAAAAATATTAAAACATTGAAAGGGGTGAGCTCGGATGCTCTGTAAGGATAACAATATTGCGGAAGCTTTCATAAATAAACATAAAAATTTAAGGCAATGTATAACTAAAACAAAAGCCTTTTAATCTTGAACATCAACATAATATGGAAAAATTAAAATGAGATAATGCCATTCACTTCTTCACATGGATATTCTACTGGTCTAATAATCACATGAAATATCAATAACCACTTTCATAATGATGGAATGCATAATGCCAGACGATCATAACCACGTAGCCAAGGCCTCGTGCCAAGACCACAAATAAGATTTTGTCAAGGCCTCGTGCCAAGAAACTAGTTTGTCTCATGAGACCTGCCGATGCATCGAGGAGCAATAGCGGGCTCCACCCGTCACTTATTAAGTCCAATGCATTCCTCATATGAATAGGTTTAAACATATCATAAACCATAACATAATCGTATCACATAAAACTTGCGTAAAGGAAACATAAAATTTCCACATTTCAATCACAAGATGCCAATACAACACATTGATATAATAAAAACGCTTTCAAAACCATTTTCAATACCAAAATAAAAGCAAGTTAAAACTGTGTATTTATTTTTCATTAAAAAAAAGTGATGGCTTGTAGAGGAAGCCGAAACTCAAATAATGGTCACGGCGGCAGAGAAGTCATTGTCGCCGCATAAGTATGGAAAGGAAAACATTCCCTTTTTGTCGTTTAGTAAAACGCTTCGTATAAAAAAGATTCCTTTTGAATAAATGTAAAAGCCAAAGGGGTTTATACACCGTATAAAAGAAAGTTGTGTATAAAACCAAATATACCTCAATGAAAGGATATTGAGACAAAGTCCTTCAAAAGATCATTTTTAAAATAAAATAGATCTCTTATGTGTATTCAATATAAGTACACATAAATAAAGTACAAATACAAGATAGGACATAATAATATCATGACATAATTTGAAAGTAGGAGATTAACCCAAAGAATGGAAGTTGGGTTAAGAAGTTCCCTTACCTCGTGTCTGACTTGACTCAACCGTTCTTTAACCTCCTGAATAATAAAATAGAGTTAATATATACCTTATTAAGAACCATTTTCAATTTCATTATCCTTATTATATCACTTATTACAATGATATGAACATTATGTAATTATTTAAGTTAATAACGGTCCTTTTGTCGATCTTTGGTACTTGAGTCAACAATAAAATTCTTATAATTACATGTTGTTTATGTGGTAGAATATCCATTATCTCCAGAATTATATTCATGATTTATATTTCATATATATCTCATTTATCCAGTATATATATTCATTTATAATATTACGTAACAATTAGAGGTAAGAAATGAAATACAACGTTCATGGAGACGGTAAGCCGTACGTACGCATGAACGCTACATTCATTTCATATTTAATGAAACGAAATCATAATGATATAAATGTATAATATAATTCCAGTATAATATAGTGTATAATACCATTTTCTCCATCCTTTATACATCCCACATATGGCATTAACGATTCAAATCACTTTGATGGGGCGGTAGTCCGCACTTCCTAAAATGAAATTATCGCGTTTTACCCATAATGGAAATCATAATGTATGATATAAATGAGAAATACAGAAGCATAAGTAAAACATAAACATATTATATATCATATATAAAAATAGTGACATCTTAATGGCCACCTTTGAAGGTGTTATATGAGTGTTGAACAATCATCGTTTCGTGAGGCAGAAATTCGCCATCCACAGAAACCGTATGTTCTTTAACCATTAGATGTAGGTGTGTGTAAGTGTAGCTCGAATCCTTCTTATAACAACATCCTAGTATATTGAGGATACTGGTGTTGTTACAAAATAAATGAATAAAAAGAGTTTAGGGGGTTGGAGAAGAAAAATAAAACAAAACAACATTAGAGAATACATTACCTCAAAATCGGGTAACTCTTTTTGATTTGAGCCAAAGGCTTCCTTGGGAAGAGTTCTACCAAAAGTAAGGCTTCTAGGAGTAAGAGGGGGAAGTTTGAAGAGTATTTGGGCAGAGGTTGGCCGAGCCAAATGGCTTGAAAGTGTAAATGAGGTGGGAGAGGTGGGGGCCTTTTATAAGTGGAGAGGAGGGGCACTTTTGGAAAGATTGAAATGTTACATTATTACACAATGCTTTTCGGATTCTAAAGGTCCCACACTTATATAATTCGAGGATAAGGTGATAAGGTTTCTAAATCTCCTCATCCAATAGGCTTTGGACAAGTGTAATCCATGGATTTTACATTATCTTCTCATTTTATTTAAATCGTTAAATAATGAGGTCATCGCTGCATCATCATGATGTCATAAATAATTTAATTTATTTAAAGTCTAAAAATTATAAAAAAAAATACTATGATGTAGGAAATCCTTTTAGCTTTCCAATGAATATTTATAGTCAAAATTTGGACCTGTGTAACCCCCTTGAAAACTGTTTTAGTAAAACATCTCATGTTTGTGTCAATTTAATTTAAACATTAAATAAATATATATTGATGTCATTTTCCAACCAATGTGGCTCCATGGGGTCCCCAAGTTGACCCATGGGTTGTCTTGGTCGGCCATTACTCATCCAATAAGAGTAGTACAAGTGTCAAGCTCATATAATATTATTAAAACATTATTTGTACCCTAAACTACACTAATTACCTCTAATCGCAATTAAGAACTTAAAAGTTACTATTCACCAAAAAATTATTTTGATCTCATTGAACCAAATTTTACTTCTTAATGACAACCATGTATGTCGGTTTTTTGAAAATCAAATCACAGAAGTGGTAATATTTCATTTAAACGAAAAATCAGTTATTTAACTACCACTTAGAGGTTTCACTATTCATCAAAAATTAAAGTTTTTCAGAACAATGCCAAAATTTCACCCTAAGCTATAATTGATATTCCGAATTCAAAAATGATGTTTATTTTAAAAAATTCCAAACGTATAAGTGCATTAATTAATTTTATAATTAATTCCCACAGTCACAACAAATAGCGTGTTTTTAAAAAAACAATTTATATCAAAAGATTGGCAATTGTTTATGTCCAATTTCAATGTTAAATTAATTCTAATGACCACCATTGGTTAAAATGGTAAAAATATATTCTAATTATACTTTAAAACCACTAAATAGTATAATTTATCACTATAAATTATTTTTATTAAAAAATTTGTTTTTAAGTATTTTTCACTATTCATAAAAATATAAGTTCTCAGAAAAATACCAAAAATTCAACATAGGATAATTTCGATATTCCGAATCCAAAAATGAAGTCCATTTTGATAAATAAAATTTATAAAATTTCAAAAAGTAGGTATTACTATTCACAGCGGCTAGTTTAATTCTTTGTGCTGTGTGTTAGAGCTCGAGGTTGCGTACAACACATGCTATTGCATTATTCGAAGTGAAACGTACTGTGGAAGCTTGGGGTGTTACAAAGAAACCATCTATTGAGTGTATAATGTTAACAAAAATATGATATTCTTTTTATTTGAGATTGGGACACTGAAATTGTAGTGGTCTAATTTGGTCCTATTAATTCACCCCCATATTCATGGATTTAATGAATATAGACATTATTGATTTCCTTAATCATATTTTTTTAAAATATACACATGCTATTATTATATTTTATATGAGGTAGATTGGGAATTGAGATAACATTAGGACTGTACTGAATACCAAATGAATAGAGAATTTTTATGTAATATTTTCCATCTATTGTATTTTTCCATAGAATGGTTCATTTTGGGTCATGTAATATCATGTGAGTGAATATTGGTAGATCCATCAATGGCTGATATTATTGAATATTGGCCAAGACAAAAAATAATGTATAAAATCCTTATTTTTCATGTATATAAAGGATATTGTCAATTCATTGTGAATTACTTCACATTGATATATAATCCACTCACAAATTATACACAGACTCGACTTATGTTCCTTTAGACTGGTGATTGTGAATAAAATATTTCAAATAACTGAAGCGAACATTAGGTAGTGCACCTATTCTTACCCTTCCCTGAAGTGGAGTATGGTTTTTATTTATTGAGGTTCATAAGAAAAGTGGCAGGATTTGTTATCACGTTAATTAATATGGTAAAGACTATTACTCATTCTAGTAAAATTGTCACAAACCAAGCCGGGTCGCCATCTGACCCGGCGCCTGACCCGGCATACAGAAAGACCTGAAGGGCGTTCCCGATCCCCACGGGCTAGCACAAGTGCCCGGGTTTCGTATGTAACAAGTGGGAACGATTTTACCCAAAATAAAAGACAGAAAAACAATTAGGCAGATAAATAAACCAAAACTGAAAAAAAGGACAACCAAACATGTATTTAAACTATGAACATTTTTAAAGTCTACAACTTGAAGCAATAACTAAAAAGAAAAGACGACAGTGGAAATTAAACTCTTAGTCAAACCACCCGGCAAAAGAGAGGCCACACGACACCACTCTGCATGAAAAGAACAACAGCAACCCGAACCACCATCACTGAGAATGATGTCACAACCTGGAATAAACAAGCAACCAGGTCTACATACACCCAAAGGTGTATGTAGGGTGTGAGCCACGAGCCTAGTAGGACGTCATCCAACAAAAAGGTTCCACGTATAAGCATTAGATGACAAATACATTTGCAATATTAACAAAAGAAAATAAAATGAATTCTTTAACAGTTAAAAAGAAAACGGGATTAAAGAAAACAGTTTCAATTGGAACAACTTAAATTAAAACACACACACTCACTTTTTTAAAATAACCAGTTTGTCACACTGATGAGCGTAAGCTATCCAATGAGAACTAATACGGGAAGGGCCGCCTGGGCGTTAGCTAGCTTGGGTCCCTAGATCATTGTGTCTCGGTGAAACGTGGCTTTGAAGGCAATGGCCGTCAGAAAATGTATCTTAGAAGGCCACGCCCATCAGAAAACGTGGCTTAGAAGTCCATGACCCTCTGAAAATCATATGTTTAGTTAGTGTTTCAATCATCAGTCCTGCCAGTGAAACCAGGTCGAGTCTCCTCTGGAACACTAGCTCACTAGTCTAGTCCACCCTCCTAGCTACCTGGGATTCCCGGTTTGTGCTCAAACAAGGTTCACGTTCGCGTAACATGTCACTATAATGAATAAAAGCCAAATAGGGTACTTACACACGCAGATTCACAATTTGTACACCCAAATCCGCTTTTAAAACCATACGCACACCAAAATATTTTCAAAACAATATCTGCATTTGTTAAATACACAATTAAATCATCTGCACACTTTAAAAGACATTCGTCACTAAACAAACCACCACTTACACACGTAGACACATTTTTGAAATACGGCACACACTAAATCATTTTTCAAACATGTTTAGTACCATTTTCATAATTTAGTAAACCATAGAAGAAATTATAAAGTAATAGAAAAAAAGTGCCACATGTCTTTTCAGAAACTAAAGTAACCATTTATAAGTTCAAACGCATTCCCACGTCGCACGCACTCAAATAAAATTTTAAAGTGTAACATGCACCACCCATGTAGTTTAATGGAAAAACATTACACTATGAAAAAAACAAATGCATAAACCACATAATTTATCAATCCAAAAATAAAAGCTTAAAAAATCAATTTGAATGAAATCGCTTGGCATTAACCACTAAACCAACACAAACCCCTCATTTACGAAGAAACACACACGACGTCATGTCAAGGATACTATTTTCACCACTTGCACAAGATAATAATCCAACCGCATAAAAAAATTATTAACAACTAAATAAAAGTTCACAATAGAAAACACACACGCACATAAAAAGGCTACTAACAGTTTTCAATGCAAATCAAACTCTAATGAAAAATCACTTCACACTACACCAATTAATTAAATAACATTCTAAACAAATTAAACCTGCAAATTAATTTATCAAATAATGATTAAACATGGAACCACCTACCTCAGCGTCGAAAAACCTCAAATATCATAGAAATGCTCTAAATGCGCATCAAAAATGCCGTAATCAACTCGAATAAACTAACACCAAAAGATCAAACTAATTACAACAAAATTTAACTAAATTATAAACCAAAAACACTTTATAAAACTTAATCAAATTGAATGGATTTCCAATAGAGGTATTTCGCACCTATAGGAATGGTCCGAATAGCTGTCCAAGAAAAATATATATTGTCGGAAGGTGTCTCGCCGGCTGGAACCGTGCCGGAAGAAGGTGCGGCCAAGGGAGTCATGACCCGGGGAGTCGTCACAGTGTTGTGTCATGCTGGAAAAGAAGAAAAAAAGGATCAACTATAGGATAAGGGGCCTGGCTGACCAATGGGGTCGCGAGAAAAAAGGAGACAAGGCAGTGGTCGGGGCTGCCAGAATGAGGAGGTCTGCTGGTTCAGTGCGTCGCTTCGCTAGGGGACTCAGCCGAACAAGCGTGGGGGTTTGTGGGGGCAGCGGCGGATAGCGCAAGAAGAGGGAGGGAGGTGCTGGACACGGACCATGCGAGGGAGGAAGGACTTCGTCGGACAGAGGTTCAAGCAACGCAGCATAGGAGAGGGAAAATGGTGGGGGTCATGGGGAGGTAGAGAAGGGTATCAACGGTGGGTCACACTAGAGAATATTAGTGTCGGCAGAGGAAAATGGAGGTCAGCTGGACAGGGAGCGGGTGCTGGTGGGGGAGTCCGGCAAGGAAGTGCTGAACAACAGGAGGGGGGGTGGCGCCAGCTAGGAGGGTAACCGGGAAGGATTTTCTTTGGCTGGATGAAAATGGGGGAGGCAACGGCTTGACCAGAGGGAAAAACAGGCGGTGTGACGGGGTGCTCGAAGGAGAGGAGGCGGTGGCCTTCAGTACACAAGAGGGGGAGGCGGTGGTGTGACGGGTTGCTCGTAGGAGAGGCGACGGCGGCCTTCAACACACAGCAAGGGGAGGCAGTGGCACGAAGGGATTCAAAGGTGAGGGAAGATCCGGGTTCATCGGATGGGAGGAAGAAGGCCGGTGGTGTGTGGAAAGTTCTAGGTGACCGGACGGGAGGTCGCAGAGGAGTGCAAGAAGCCGGCGGGACAGATGAGCAAGGGTGCGGTCTGGCGGGGGGGGGGGGGGTCTGGCGGCTTGATGCGGGGAAGGGGGAGGTGTTCGCCAACCCTAGAAGCAAAATCAAATAACAAAACAAAGTAAAAAAACATAAAAATAAAATACTACCTATAAGAATAAAAATAAGGATATTAACAATAATAATACTATAAATAATAATAAAAAAACGATAACAATAGGACCCAATGATAATAAATAATATCCCAAAAAAATAATATTTTTTCCTTTAAAACAATTCATTAAGCTAATTATATTTATCTTATTTTATTTTTATTTTGACTTTATTATTCACTTAATTTTATTTCACTATTAATATTTCATTTTATTTAATTAGTCCCACACCAGGAAGGCGCGCGAGAGGAACCGAGCGAGGTCTCCCGACTTTGACAACGGCGCGTCGAACACCATCATGGTTGAAACACATATTTATCGGCGCAAAAAGCGCAAAACCCCAACCGGGCTCGGCCCTCATTTAAAAAAATAAAAATAAAAGAAGAAATAATAATAATAATAATATGAATTCGAAAATGACGCTGCGCAAAGCTCGGGTGTGACAATTCTCCCCACCATAAAGATTTCCGTCCCCAGAAAGCCACAACTAAGGCTGAGACCCAAAGTAAGAACAACACCTCCTCATGGTTCAAAGGAGATCCCCACAAACATCAATCAAAAGGAGGAAAAAGTATCATGCTCAGAGAATGTGACTCAAATGACAACCTCAAGAACACATAAAAAGACTTTATGATGAGTGTTGCCCACCCCAAAGAGCTAAAAGACCTCCAGTTAACTGATCAAGGAATGGAAACCCTCACACCCACTGAATCAAACTTCACAAGCCGAATCATACCAAACACCATTGAATGAAAACCACATCCACTGATCACTCCGATCACTTATTACCAATTTTTATTTAAAAACAGAAGCAAAAGATCAACATGGGGAGGCTCAAGGGGCTCCCCACCATTAGGAACCCACTTGCAGTCGAAATGAGACTAGAAAGCCAACACGGGGAGGTTCGAGTGGACTCCCCAAAATTAAAGAAAATTCCAGCATTGGTTCATTCTAGAGACGTTCCTACGAGACCCAATGTGGGTCTCTCCACCATTAAGAACCTACCAACGCCCATGGAGAGACTAGAAAACCAACATGGGTAAGTCCGGGCAGACTCCCCACCATTAAGTAAAGTCCAACTCCGATTTATTCCATATACCTTTGTGCGAGACTCATCGTGGGTCTCGTCGCCATGATAACTAACAAAGGATATAGAAACTTAGAAATTTTCTGACGGAGACCAAGCACCCCACCAACAGGGGCGGGGAGGGTCGGGCCTAACTACCAGGCGTCAAAACCATGGCCGGATACACAACAACATCCTCAAATGCCTTGATGAGTATCATTCAAAATTGGGAATTATTTACCCAACAGACTCCCATAAGGACCACTAATGTGATTTCATCCAGTGGGTCACATCCCCCAAGACATTAAGGCACGAGATGAACAGGCGTCCACATGGTCACAAAATCCTTATGCACCACAACGGCTCATTCGAAGCAGAACAACCTTGGAGACAATCTAAACTGCCTCTACATTTAACATGGGTGACCAAAATAATTTTGGGGTCCCATACACTCATGTGGTTCCTGACCACGCACGAGCTTCACTCCAAGGCCTATGGCTGGAGCCTTGATATTTGAAGCATCTCTTGCCTCGCAGTCAGGTGTCGAAGACTCCCTAATGGAGCTTCCCCTTTTTGGTGTCACATGCAACCACAATGCAACCAAGACACCACAGGAAAACATGACACATTACAGCATCTGATTGTTCATGCGCGGAACATTCACCAACACCAGAGTTAAAATGGCGCATGCACATCACCCTTACACGCACCACCAATCATCACCTGAACATGACCATTTCTGTTGAGAGGAACATTACGCTGAGAAAGACTTTAAACCGCATCTTGAACAACACGTGATTCCTTCAAAAGACCATAGCAGCCCCATACGACTGGGTCTTCCAGACTGGTAGCCTAACAGGACCCTTACCTTAAATGAAACAAATCAAAGACCAGAGGTCATATAGAATGATATACCGCACCAACAACTTAGGGTTGCTTCCACCTTTTTCCCACTGGAGTCTCTTTTACTGCTTCCAAACCACCGTTGACTGTCAAAGGGACATCATGCTACAAGAAGTCACCAAACATGACCCTTGAAGTCGATGTAAATACTACAATGCCCTTCATAACACTGGTCAACACTGAAAATTATGAACCAGCTCCACCCTTCCCCATTGGATTTCCTTTCACTGTTTCTAGGGGGAACCATCAAACATGATGACGTCAAACTTCATACCCGACGAGCCAGACACTAAAAAGACCAAAATTCCCTTTAACTCCCCTCTCATTTGTCATCCCGCTGCGAGAGTATCCACTTAGTTGTAAAAAGGAGAAGTTGGTTCAATTATAGAATTCAAAAAGAGAGTCCTTCGATCAACTGGTCTGCCGGCCAACAAAAAATTACCCGTAGTCGTACTTCAATCACATGTCAATTCTTTATGGTGGGGCATACACTAGTCAAGAAGGAAAACCATGGACCCAACCAAACAGGTCCAACGGTCAAGACATACCACCAAAAAACACCAAACGTGCAGGGGGAACCACTACAAGGGCTCCCCGATGTACTCTTCAGAAGAATTAACTAGCTACACACTTCCATACCAACTTACAAATAAAAAATAATAATTCAAACTCAGGACACAAATCAGTAAAAATGAATTCTCGGCTCAAAACGTCTCACATCCAACCTTTCAAAATTACAAGGACACACCACACAATCACCGGTTATTGAAATACAATATGTTTTCATTTAACCAAAACATTTAAAAAAATAAGCAAACCTAGTGGGTTGTACAAACACCAATGGCGTCCCATGAGCCTCGCACATGCATGTTCTTTTGCCACACTGGCACCCACCTCATGTCCATTTAGGCACTCATCTTCTCGTTCCATTAACCATTTCCCTTTTCGTATACACTCATGCATGTGGTTTCCCGTGAGAGCACCAAGGATCAAAACCAAACCTTTCCTTTTTTCAAAACCAATACATTCCACCAAAACCTTTCAAACATCATACCTCTTTTTCTTTTTAAAGCATTTCATTTGAAAAATTTTTCCATGAATAACAGATTTTTACTTAAAAAATCAAATTCCCATGAATCCAAAACAAGGAGACGAGAATTGACGCAAGAGAAACTTGTGTCAGTGGGTGACTGGAACGTATGGTTGGCAGTCATACGCCAGTCACGCCACCGCCACATAGGGTATTCTAGGACAGCATCCCCGGATCCACAAGGCTTGCAAGAACCTACGAGCTCACAAGGACTGCTGACCTTACCCCTTTTCAATTCCCTTAGACAAGATTATCTGCAAGGACCAAAAACTTCGACAAACCACAACACACTTTGGTAACTTGAGTCCCGCCACGAGGTGTGCTGGCCATGCACCTTACTCGTAGCTAGGAAGTCGAGTCCCGACAACTTTAACTCAAGTCAAACGTGAATCTATCCCAAAAGATCATGACTCAAGAGAGAAAACCTTGCCCTCTGATACCATTTTGTCACGAACTAGGACGGGTCGCCATCTGACCCGGCGGCCGACCTGGCCCGCGGAAAGACCCGAAGGGCGTTCTTGATCCCAATGGGCTGGCACAAGTGCCCGGGTATCGTAAGTAACAAGTGGTAACGATTTTATCTGAAATAAAATACAGAAAAACAATTATCCAGATAAATAAACTATAACTGAAAAAAGTACAACCAAACATGTATTTAAACTATGAACATTTTTAAAGTCTACAACTCGAACCAAGAACTAAAAAGAAAAGACGACAGCGGAAACTAAAACTCTTAATCAACCCACCCTGCAAAAGAGAGGCCACATGACACCACTCTGCATGAAAAGACCAACTAAAACCCAAATCACCATCACTGAGCACGATGTCACAACTTGGAATAAACAAGCAACAAGGTCTACATACACCCAAAGGTGTATATAGGGTGTGATCCACGAGCCCAGTAGGACGTCACCCAACAAAAAGGTTCCACATATAAATATTAGATGACAAATACATTTGAAATATTAACTAAAGAAAAGAAAATGAATTCTTGAACAGTTTAAAAGAAAACAGGATTAAACAAAACAGTTTCAAATGGAACAACATAAATTAAAACACACACACTAACTTTTTTAAAATAACCAGTTTGTCACAATGATGAGCATAAGGTATCCAATGAGAACTAATACGGGAGGGGCCGCCTGGGCGTTAGCTAGCTTGGGTCCCTAGATCTTCGTGTCTTGGTGAAACGTGGCTTAGAAGGTCCCAACCCTCAGAAAATCATATGTTTAGTTAGTGTTGCAATCGTCAGTCCTGCCGGTGAAACCGGGTCGAGTCTCCTCCGGAACACTAGCTCACTAGTCTAGTCCACCCTCCAAGCTACCTGGGCTTCCCAGTTTGTGCTCAAACAAGATTCAAGTTCGTGTAACATGTCACTATAATGCATAAAATCCAAACATGCTACTTACACATGCAGATTCACAATTTTTACACCCAAACCAACTTTTAAAACCGTACGCACACCAAAATCTTTTCAAAACAATATCTGCATTGGATACATACACAACTAAATCATATTCACACTTTAAAAGACACTCGTCACTAAACAAACCATCACTTACACACGTAGACACTATTTTGAAATACGACACACACTAAATCATTTTTCAAACATGTTTAGCACCATTTTTATAATTTTGTAAACCATAGAAGAAATTATAAAGAAATATAAAAAAACTGTCACATGTCTTTTCACAAACTAAAGTAACCATTTATAAGTTCAAATGCATTCACATGTCGCACGCACTCAAATAAAATTTTAAAGTGTGACATGCACCACCCAAGTAGATTAATGGAAAAACATTACACTATGAAAAACACATATGCATAAAACACATAATTTAACAAGCCAAAAATAAAAGCATAAAAAAACAATTTGAAATAAGTTTCTTGGCATTAACCACTAAACCAACACAAACCCCTCTTTTACGATGAAACGCACATGAAGTCATGTCAAGGATACAATTTTCACCACATGCACAATATTATAATCCAACCGCATAACAAAAAAAATTACTAAAAACTAAATAAAAGTTCATAATAGAAAACACACACGTACATAAATAGGCTACTAACAATGTTCAATGCAAATCAAACTCTAATAAAAACTCACATCACACTACACCAATTAATTAAATAACATTCTAAACAAATTAAACATGAAAATTAATTTATCAAATAATGATTAAACATGGAACCACCTACCTCAGCGTCGAAAAATCTCAAATATCAAAGCAATGCACCAAAAGAGCATCAAAAACTCCACAATCAACTCGAATAAACTAACACCAAAAGATCAAGCTAATTAAAACAAAATTGAACCAAATTATAAACCAGAACCCCTTTCTAAAACATAATAAAATTGAATGGATTACCAATAGAGGTATTTCGCACCTATATGAATGGTCCGAAGAGTCATCCAAGAAATATATATATTGTCAGAAGGTGTCTCGCCGACTGGAACCGTGCTGGATGAAGGCGCGGCCAAGGGAGTCGTGACCCGAGTAGTCATCGCAGTGTTGCGTCATGATGGAAAAGAAGAAAAAAAGGATCAACTAGAGGATAAGGGGGCTGGACGAAAAACGGGGTCGCCAAAAAAAGGGAGACAAGGTAGCGGTCGAGGCTGTCAGAAAGAGGAGGTCGGCTGGTTCGGTGCGTCGCTTCGCCAGGGGGCTCGGCCAAACAAGCGTGGGGGTTCGTGGGGGCAGCGGCAGACGGCGCGAGAAGAGGGAGGGATGCGCTGGACACGGACCATGCGAGGGAGGCAGGACTTTGTCGGACGGAGGTTAAAGCAACGCAACATGGGAGAGGGAAAATGGTGGAGGGTCATGGGGAGGTAGAGAAGGGTATCAACGGCAGGTCACACCGGAGAAGATTAGTGTCGGCAGAGGAAAGGGTAGGTCAGCCGGACAGGGAGAGGGTGCTGGTGGGGGAGTCCGGTGAGGCAGTTCTAAATAGCAGGAGGGGGGGTGGCACCGACTTAAAGGGTCTACGGGAAGGATTTTGATTGGCTGGACGAAAATGGGGGTGGCAGCGGCTGGTCTGGGTGGAAAACAGGCGGTGTGTCGGGGTGATCAAAGGAGAGGCGGAGACGGCCTTCAGCGCACAAGAGGGGGAGGCGTCGGCGTGACGGGGTGCTTGTAAGGTAGGTGACAGCGGCCTTCAGTGCATAGCAGGGGGAGGCAGTGGTGCGAAGGGCTTCAAAGGTGTGGGAAGATCGGGGTTCGTCAGACCAGAGGAAGAAGGCCGGTGGGGTGCGACGCGTTCCAGGTGACCGGACGGGAGGTCGCGAAGGAGTGCAGGAAGCCGGCGTGATAGAGGAGAAGGGGTGTGGTCTGGCGAGGGGGGGTCTGGAGGCTCGACGCGGGGAGGGGGGAGGTGTTCGCCAACCCTTGAAGCAATACAAAATAAAAAAACAAAGTAAAAAAAATATAAAAATAAAATACTACCTATAACAATAAAAATAAGGATATTAACAATAATAATACTATAAATAATAAAATAAAACAAAACGATAACAATAAGACCTAATGATAATTAATAATATCCCAAAAAAATATTATTCTTTCTATTAAAACAATTCATGAAGTTAATTATATTTCTCTTATTTTATTTATATTTTGACTTTATTATTCACTTAATTTTATTTCGATATTAATATTTAATTTTATTTAATTAGTCGCACGCCAGGCAGGTGCGCGAGAGGAACCGAGCGGGGTCGCCTGACTTCGACAGCGGCACGTCGAACACCATCATGGTTGAAACACATATTCATCGGCGCAAAATTCACAAAACCACAATTGGGCTCGGCCCTCATTTCAAAAAAAGAGAAAGAAAAAGAAAAGAAGAAGAAATAAAAATAATAAAAATAATATGAATTTGAAAATGACGCTGCGTAAAGCCCGGTTGTGACAAAAATGTTCATGTGGAAAATCACATGATTCATTATTTGTAGTTAGTAACTGAAATAATTTCATTAAATATCCAGATGAATTATATCTAAAGGGAATGGATTGAAATATATTTTGATAATATGTTTTTAAAATATATTTTCACAATGAAATAATTGAATATTCACTAAATAATATTGTGGTGGTTGATTAAACATTTTGAATTCCCAATAAACTACCACCATGGGAAATTCAATATGGTAGATGATTATTTTAGTTAGTAGGATCTACTCTATTATATTTTATAAGGGTAAAAAAGTTACAATATTTAAGGATATTAACAGGATGAAACTAGAAATCTTGAATGATTTGGAGAAAAATTATCTTTCATTAATGATTTTCCAGCCATCTATCAATGTAATGTTTAAAGTGGCATAAAATAAGGGTTTGGATCTGTAAAAGAATGTGAGAAATGTTATTCAGATTAATTTTTATTGTAATTGAATTATGTGTTTTATGAAATGATTATGTGTGATGTCAATAATAGTTCCAAAGAAGGAACTATTGGAAGAATATCTTAGCTCATGATTCTCAATATATCCAATAAGTATGATGATGTATATGGATATGAAGGATTATTTCTAGTGGGACAATATGAAAAGAGGTATTTCAAAGTATGTATCTCGTTTCAGGGTATATCTTCATGTTATATTTTTGAGATAATATTATATGGGGTTGTATAACCAGTTCCCATACCGGAATGAAAATGATAAAATATCACCATGGATATCATTATATACCACACCAAAAATCAAAAAATAAAAATTTTATTTTTGTTTTCGTCCATCACCATATAAATATATTGCACAATATTACTATCAGAGATTGATTTAATCATCATAATATTTACCAAATTTACATTAAATAAGTGGTCAAGATATATGGGGTACAACATAATAATATTTCTAATCGAGATTTGAGGATTATTTTGTTGTTCCAAGGAAGTCTTTAGAACAACCAAATTACATATTGTTTTTCAATAATACATATCATCTTCAGAAAAATAGTCATTCATAAATGACCATTCAAACATTTTTTTGAGATTATATTATTAGGATTTCAATTGTTATTGGTATAAACATCTTCTTATAGTCATGATATATCCTAATAGTATATTTCAATCAATTTTTGATATGACTCTTTATGATGATATATATATAAAGAAGTGTATATCTTTGATATATATGTAGGTTGTTTGATAAAAAAAGAATATTTGGACAAGAATTATTTAAGGAAATGATTGATAAGGTTAAATTCATTAAGAATCATATCAAAGATGCATATACTTGATAGAATAGTTATACTAACAATCCCTGGCTACATTTATATTTTGATAATGGTGATATGGTTTCCTTATGAAATTCACCATGGGCGAAAGTTATTAGATTCTTAAATAAGGTAATGTTGATCCCTAGGAATATTAGACCAATCAAAAAATTTAATCCAATAGGGATAATTGCTTATCATATGTCACACCAATTAAATATTCTGTAGGATCAAGATGTGTTCCTTGCATTTCACCAGAGGATGTATATGCCTAATTATTCCCATGTATAAAAATAAAATAATTGTACTGATTCATATTATCATTTTGATAATTAACAACAATTATAATTGATAGATCATGTTTATTAAGATATATGTAAAAGCATACTCACCTTGTTAAAGTGATTAGGAATAATTATAAATTTAATTAATTTATATGCGATCCTACAGATGTAATAAAATAAATATATTTTCCTTTTTGTACTAGGGTGATGAAATTTTGATGGTGAAATTTAATTTATGGGCCGGGGGGTTCAATGTACCCCTTATGATAAAATATTTATTTCCTTTTGACAAAACATGATTTATTTCATACCTTTCCTTATATGTACCATACGCCTATATAAACTATGAAATAGTGCAACATTATATCCTAGCTGTTAAACTGGATGTTATGAATGGTAATAAAAATTTTATGACAAAATATATATAATTTAAATATTAATTAATTTTTTAAAAAAAAATTAAAATTACTCAATTTTTTGTGAAGTCATTTTACGATTCAAAATATACCTGGTAAAATATGGGGTTTTTCACATATTTTAACATAAAATTTATAATTAATTTCTAATTTTTTTAAAAAAAATTATTATGGAAAATTAATATAAAATTTAATATAATCATGTTAAAATTATCTTTGGGTGAATTATATAGACCTTTTTAAAAATTATTATCTTTTGGAATGAGAAAATACAGATTTATTTAAAAATTATCATTTCCTTTAAAGTAAATATTCAATTAATTTATTGAATTTGATATTAAATTATCCTAAGTAGAATTTATTATTAAATTTAAAAATTTATTAAATTAAAATAACCATTTAACTTGATTTTGATATAATAAAATTATTAACCACCAAAAGACATTTTTATAAACTATTATAATGTTAATAATTAATTTTTATCTTAATAAATTAATTTAATCAATTTGGATTATTTTTTTGCGGAATATATTCAATATAATACTCTTGAATTCATTTTACTATGTCTATAATGCTTGAAAATGAAGTAAAATATGTTTTAGGAATAAATAGTCTTGTTATGAAAACATGATATCATTGGTGTGTTCATGCTTAATTAAAATAAAATTTTGTCAATTATTGTAATTAAATATATTCAAATAGATTATAATTATTGTAAAGTAATTATTAATAATTATTTAATTGGTTAAAAATGATTTTTTATGATACAAAATAGTGATAATAAAAAATTGTCACTTTTATGGAAATAATGGGTTTATTTAGGGGGTTAAACCATGAGATTAGGGCATCAATAACACACAAACCCATGAAATTATTATTATTTTTATAAATGTAGATTATATATTCCCATAAAATAAAATACATGTACATTTGGAGCCATTTTTTACAAAACTATATAATAAATAATTGAAATATTTTAATAAATCCCTTTTGGGTCCCTCCAATTACTTATAAAAGGGAACTTATTCATCACACATATTCACACAATTTTTTACTTATAGCTCAAAAAATAAATACTAAAAATGATCCCATATTCGTTAAATTCATTATACGTCATTTTCCCCTCAATAACCAATACTTCAAGTATTAACCAGTAAGCCAAAGGAGGTCTCTCCAAGAAAAGGTATAAATCTTAACCCAACCTTTTCTATTTTATTAATTATTTTACATAATATAAAATTTTAGTACCCATTAAATCTCTTTATATATTCAATTAAAATATAATAATATTTTATTATCATTATTTCAAAACAAATTACCACCACATATAACTCAAATGGGAGATAAAATTATCGCCCAAGCCTACATCTGGACTCACTCTTCCACAGAGCGGCATGAATCATTTTTAACCTCCATAATTTATAGAGGGTAATTATAATAGATTTCATGATTATATATGATATTTATGTTATAATCATTATACATAAAAAGTGTCTTATATTTTACATTGTTTTTCTATCTGTGATAAAATTTAAACATCACCCGTCCATATGTATGGACTATTGTAACCACAGTGTAATTTTATTTATTTGACAACACCTATTTATATTAATTTTTAAAATTTATTATATAATTAATATAGATTATATTTATATTGTGATTAAAATTATAGTGATTAGTGAACCATTATCATAGTTAAAAGAATATAACGGGAAAAATAACTAAAAAATATAGGTGTCGACTCACAGAATTTTGATGATAATGAATGATTATTAATGATTTGGTGAAAAGATAACAGAAGAAAAATAGGAATAGTATTATAGTTATCATTGTGTTTCAGTTATATATACTTAATAAATTAAAATATATTATATTTTATGTTATAGAGTTTATAATGAAATACAAAGTGGAGGTATTAATTTTATATTACATTTTTGTTTTTAATAAGATTTATTATTCTTAAATTTTATGGTGATAAAATTTTATGATCAATATCTCCAAAATATCAGGTCATTTATTATATATGTTTTATTTATATAAATTTCATTTAACATCATTTTTTATCTATATATTTTGTCAAAAGGATTAATGGATTTTTATAAGGAAACCGATCTTTTTTACGTTTTTTTCAGGAATGTTTTTGTAAAATGTAAATATTTTATTAAATGTTTTCAAGAATAATTTTCCCAATATATAATTATACTACAAAATGTATTTTTACCCATTTTTTCCTTCCTATATAAATATATTTAAACGATGTTTCTAAATTTTTTTTCAATGAGGTGGTTATAAATTATGACCACAAATATGAATATAAATTTATGGTGTAACATTAAACACATGAAAACATTTCCCACCATAATAAATACTATTATATTTATATATTTATTTATATGTTACCTGTGTTATTTTAATAGAAAATATCCACCTTATTATTTTTAATTTAACGGCATTCTAAATAAGTGATGTCAAATGGATTTTTTGTTTTCTTAAACTTGATATTGAGATTTTTTAAAGTCATTTATATCAAAAATAATATCCTTGGAAGCTTGATATTATTTAAATGGTATACGATCCAATTTTTCCACATTTATTCTTCCCCAATATATTTTATGATTTTTTTGATAAAAGGATTATGAAACTTGTATCCTTTCTGTGGGTCATTATTTTTTTATATGATGTATGTTCCATCATCCCTTGGCATATATATATAAGGTTTTCGATATAAAATGGGTTGGAATGGAAGTATATATCCCACTAATTAAATGATTAATAATGTACATATCATGATATAATCAATACTAGAAAACTATGTGAACACAGTTTATTATTGGACATATTCTAATTCTATAGTCTTGGTAGTGAACCGTGTCTAAGGAAATGATAGAATGGTTTAACAAATATTATTGGTAAACCATCCAACCTAACACCCAACATGGATAGCATGGTCCAGAGTAATTTTTGGATACCCATGATCCAGAAAATTGTTCATTGGAATTTATAAACTCATTTTGGAATGATTTCCCCCTTCATAGTCATCAATATAAACATAATCCATTTTGTTAATATTTTAAGTGAAAAGCATAAAAAATGATGTACAAGTTAATAATTATATTCATTGATAGTTAAAGTAATATAAAGTAATGTAATGAGACAAAAATAATTTCCACAAATATCCCCATTACACAAGGGGTAATCACTAATAAATTATGTTCCAACACTTATCCCTAAAATAGGATAATATACAGTGTATATAACACCACCATATGAATCCTTTCAATTTTATGATTCCGAAAAAATAGGATCTACATAATACCATTGAGAGAATATAGTGTGTGATCTCATATTATGAAGATGATCCCCTATTTGTTCTATACAAATCCTTTATAGGAAATATAGAAATTTATTATTTGAAATGAAATAAAAAATGATTTCTAACTTGAAACATTTTTAGCATTCACTGGGAAGTAAATAAATTAGGAATGATAGGAAAATATGAAAAATTACATGATAATAACTATAGGAATTTCCTTAGAAGCATTAGAAGATGTGACCTATAATCCTCACACTATTTGTGCTGTTCTGATGAACATGTTTTTATGATCCAATTCATAAGACATCATAAATTGACATCATCAAAAATAGTTTCATTTGTTTTAAAACATACTACTACTAGAGAGTGAGGGTATTCCTAGAATACTTTTCCTAGTACATCCTATTAAAAAAATTAAATTTCAATGTTTTTTATCCTAATGAATCATCTTTCATCTTATCCCAACAACCACATTCTAAAGAAAAATATTTCCTACCATAGTCATATGGTAAAAATACTTTTCAACTATTTAACCCACATAAAATAACCATTTATACCACCCATTTACTCAAATAAAACTATTTATAAATCTCTTGGATTTATAAGTAATAATAATGGAATGTTCAAACAACTGTACAACATGACACTATCTACCTTTTCCCCTGTAACCACCTTGAATCATTTTGAAACTGTAATCCATGAGACTCAATAATACTTTGGAATATAAAAATAATGATAAACCTAAAATCCCATGAAATAATGTTTATATTAATCTAACCCTATGTAAAAAACCACTTAGTTGGAAGAAAACCATAAAATAATGGATGAGAAAACCATAAGGGTATAGGGGAGTCACTTACATGGAGTTTCATGGAAGTATATTGTCCAAAAAGTTGAAAAAACTGGGTAAGTGGAGAAGGGATAATGATAATAGCATACCTAGAACTAGAGTAGTTGGTAGTAGGGTAAGATGAGTGATGATAATGGATAAATTGATGATGGTTAATTTAATAATTTTAAAATTTTAAATATTGGTTTATAATAGTTGGTTAGACAACACAATATAACAATCCATTAGCAAAATGGGATGGTGGATATAAATACACAAGAAGAAGTAAAAATTGATTGGTTTCACAATATTCCATTATATGAATTTAATCATGTGTTTTTTTTGTGGAACCATTTTTTTCTCCCACAATGTTTTCTAATGTTGTCACGTGCTTTCCCCTAACTATGCACTACCCTGTTCCAAGTGTTTGTCTACCCAATATTCCAATTTTCAAATGAAAATATATACAAATTATATGAATACAATTAAAGAAGAAAAATAAATGATAAATACTTAACATTGGAAATTTTGGTGTCAAAATTCTCAATACCATGTCACTTACCATCCTTAGAAAATAAATCCATAATCTGATAAGAGAATAAGTTATGTAATTTCTCTTCTACCGAAGACATCCATTCCAATATATCGTACTCATCATTCCCCTTTTTCTAATAATCATGATGTAATGAAATATATTTCATAAAAATAACCCTCATATAGTAATCAATAATCTATAATAGTTATTTAGTCACTGAAAACATGGTCTCCAACTCAATATCTTAACCAATTAACACATTGGTTAGATCCAAATTATACACTTTCAACTAACATTTGTGGATGCAATCATGTATCTATGTCAACTATTATGGAATTAACATGAATTATTCATCATTTAAAATATTTTTAATAATCTATAAAGTCCCACATACCGTAGAATAAGCTTCCCTTTATTCTTAATGTGATAATGAACCAGGTGGACCGTATCCTTTTGAATCAAAAGGACACCCACTTAAAATTTCAAGGACCGATCTCAATGATTAGTATATGTCATATAACACATTTTCAATATCATAAAATTACATTTGATCATCTAAATACTAATAATCATCCCTAGAATAATTATTTGTCCCACAAAATATTTATCACTCACTTCTATAAAGTATAAAGTGGACTGGCATGGACAACCATAATGGTACTCAAAGGGATCCACCCTAATTGAGGATACATATCTATTTTTTAGAAAAAAATATTCCAACCCTATAATGACCCTATCCTTTAGACATATTATTACATGATTTAAGCCTAACAATCTATCAAATATAGACCAAGGATCATAAAGTATATTTTAATTGTATTCTTATGTACATAATTTGAAAACATGAATTCAAACTTTTATGTCAGTTTAATAATGAGATTATAACTCCTTTTGAGATCCTAAAATTGCATGTGATAACATGGAGAATTTCATAGGAAAAATGGATGAGCCAAAAATCGTATTAAGAGAATAATCATATGAATAAAGCATAATACATGAGTCAAAATTCCTAATACAATAATATAAATGGAATGGAAAGAGAATTATTTTACGGAATCATAGAACATTGACCATGAAATCATATTATCATGGAAACATAAGAATATGGTAGAAACATACAACATGACATAAATATGAGTCCTTGTTAACATCCAAGATTATATCACCTGGTGGAAAAAGTCTACTAAGGGATTTTTATTCCTCCCTTATCCCATACATGATATCTCATGAGAATAAAAATAACGCAATTCATTGGGGTGCTATATAGGTGAACCCATCAAAACATGTTAATCCATATTCATCCCACCTAAAGAATCAAACATGTGGAATAAACTTAAGGGTTTCCCATGGAAAGAAATGGGTTTCAATGAAATGGGTTTCATAATCATCTCATAAGGCATAAAAAAGAAAATATCATAATGATTTTTATGAATGAATATATTTAAATCATAATTGTAAATTAATAAGGAAAAATAGTCATTTATCATAATATGTGATGTACAACTGATGTGGAAATATGTAAAAGGAGTGTTTAAGAATATTTATAAATTAGAAACATTAACTAGGATTAATGAAAATATTGATGAATTTTTAAAGTGGTAAATAACATAATTATATGAACAAAACTAGAAATGAACTAAGTTGTATTTTCATGAGAAAGGTGTTACATTAAATATATAATAGTTTCTTAAAATAGATTATGGAGAGTTCTTGATAATGGGTAAGAAATAAGGAAATTCCCTTTAATCAAGATTTCTTATCGGTAGATATTGAGAACTAAACCTTTTAAACTATGTATTTCCCCATAAAAGAATAATAAATTTATCTAGATAGATTTTTTTTGAAACACACACACAAACACACACATAGACACACACAGATATATATATATATATATATTAGGTTCTTGAGGGTACAACTACATTAAAACACACATACATACACACACCACATACACATACTGGAAAGACAAGATATAACCCCCCAAGGGATAGCCCACACATCAAGAATTATTTATTTAATACAAATCATATAAGCCCAGTGGGTATAAAACACATAACATGGACTAACCGACCGGTGTAGAGTAATGCTTATATTATCTTCCCTATGTCACCAAGCTTGCATCATGCCTGAATTTGTTCAACACTAACACTAAATGTCCAGGATAATCTAATTTGAAGCCATAATAATTTAATTCATAACATTTTCATCATATATTTTATTTATTAAAATTTTATTAATATAACTTATATCTTTCTCAATTGTTTATAATGTTTTATTGTTTCGTTTTGGGAGCATGTTTTTCATGATTTTCTGATTGGGTCCCTTGAGAATAATTAGGGAAGTTCTTTTCAAATCTAGGAAAAATCCATAATTGGAATTATATGATATCAATTCACCTATAGAATTTAATATTTTACCTTTTATTTTTTTTGGTATGAGGATGATTCATTTAGTGAAATGTTAATGAAAATGAAAAGTTTATTTTGTTGTTGTTTCGGTCTTCTTATACTCATTTGGCTTTAATATTTAATATTATTTACACATATCATCTATAGAACATGAAAAAATTAATGATATAAATTATCAAAATATTTAACCATTATAATTATTTTTTGACCATACAAGAATGTGGTAATGAAAAATAAAAACTCATCATACATGAAGGTGGTGAATCGATATATAACAGAATTTTTTTCATTTTTGAAAAATAGTCTGAAAAGAAGAGGATTAAAGATATATATTTCCATTAACAATATAAAAATATAGTATATATAAAATATTGGAGTTATTATTTTGTTTTAGATAGTAATGTTGAGAGGAGACTCAGAATAACTGAAATTTAAAGAGAAATAATGAGGTTTTTAAAACTTGTATGTCGTCTCTTGGAGATCTTCCTTAAGTCACATGGAATTGGTATTCTGATTAATTAAAAAAGTCCAGGATGTGATTAATATGATTGGGAGAATAATTGTTCATAATATTGATATGATATAAATCTTAGATGGTGTAAGGATAATAAGAGATGAGGGGTGGTATTTATAGGGGAGAGGGGTGTTTTTTATTTTCTTATTAATTTATTTTATATTTTCAATCAAGAATATTAGTAGTGTTGATCGATATAAATAAATAGGTTAATTAGTAATGTAGATTTTGATATAATGGTTCTTACATTATAAATATTTAATAAATTACTAAAAAAATCATTTATTCAACTAGTATTGAAAATTACCGTATTTCACAATTCACAAAAAATAAACTATGTTTAAAAAGTCTAAAAGATTAACTACAACCAATATTCAACATATATATTTCTAAAATTGAATCCATTTTATAAAATTAAATTTATGAATATCTAATATTTAATGTTTACATAAATTTATCATTTATTCAAAAAATACATATTTTAATATTATAACAAATTTTTGGACACTTTGATAAAGTAATTAAGGAATCGTAAAATTAACATATAATTAAAAGGGAAAAATATTATTTTTCAATATATTTTATGAAATTAAATTTTCTTTTAAAAACTTATATTATTTATAAAATTATAAATAAAAATATAATTTTAAATAAAATTTGAAACTTAAGATACCATTTCTATAAAGTTTATTATCTTAATATATTATATAAATATATAATATTTTCATTTATAAGATTAATGAATTTATTTATACATTTATTGGTGAGGTTACTATTCTAATGGCTAGTTTACTCTTCCTAATAGTCATATTAATAATCTATATGGTCAGTTTACTATTTCAACTATTCGATTTCAAATATTCGTAAGGGTTTACTACTTCATTTAAATAATTATTATTACTTTGACCATTCAGTTATATTTTATTCCATGGTATTATATACTTTATTATCTTATATATTTTATTATTTTTATCATTATGTTTTATTTTTATAGTTTTTTAGAAGTGTGATTATTATAGTTGATTGAGTAGATCTAAATTTTTCTATTTTTATTATCTTTTTTTCTCTATTTACTATCCCACTATAAAATTTGGATTTGATACTAGTTTATTTGATGACTAATTTATAATTTATAATTTTTAATATTTTCTTGGTTTATCTATGTGATGTTCATGATTTATATTATTTGACATAATTATAAGTAAATAATTTATAATGATAATTGTTTTGACTGTTACAATATTCACCACTTTTGAAACATCACATATAATATTTTGTTTTACTAAATTTGGTAAATATATGCGAGTATACTTATCCATCACAACTTCCTCCTATTACCATGTTGCCTCTTCTTATTTATGGATCATTTATAGTACTTTGACCTGTTCAATAGTCTTTTTGCATAGATCATTATATATATATTCATAGATATTCACCCATAACTCCTCATAAGGGAGATCATTTTATAGATTTTCCACATCTAGATTCGATTCATGTGATGGATATAAAATTTATTTATTTCAGAGGGATACATGGAATACATAATGAACTTGAGACATGGTTGTTGGAAGTTCACGTCAACAGGACATGTCTCTGATATGATCAAGAATCTAAAAGGAGGTTGGTGCACCTAGGACATAACATTCCATTCTCCCCAAATATCATGACTATATTCCCTGTTGATATGTGGAGCAAAAATGTGTCACCAACCTCAATATCAAAATCCCATCAATCATTATCCTCATAGATCATTTTCAACTTCGGTATTTCTTGATGTTCTGTTGAATGCTTTTCAACTTTTCCACCTTCTCACTGAACATTACTGGTCCCAACAGCTCACTCTCATTGACTTTTTCCCAACAGTCCAGTGTTATAAATATTTACCAACAAATGGATTCATATAGATCCATTTGGATGCTTGAGTGGAAACTATTGTTGTAAGAGAACTATACCATAGGTAGATGCTAGTCCTATCATCCTTTAATGTCTATATATCATGTTTGCTACATGTATTCCAGTTTTTAAATAGACTTCTCAAAATGGAAATCAGTTTGATGATGAAGAGACATACAAATGTTATTCTATGTATGGATATAATATTTGTGAATTTTCCATAACATAGAGTTAAATCTAAAATAATGACCAAATATAATCAATAATGGTACTCCATGAAGCCTCATAACTTCTTTATTGAATATTTGTGAATGTTAGTTGAGTGATAAACTATTTCAAATTAATATTAAGTTGTATTTCATTATAAGATGATCCATTGTAACCCGTATAGTTGTGTTTCCAATGGATATATTTGGAAGACATGTGAAAAGGGCCATAGCGATGTTTTCACTTTTACATGTTGGTATGTGTAATGGTTTCATTATCCTATTAGACGTTTTCCATGAGTCATTCTCTTCTAGAATTACTAGAGACTTTTATATATATTCAACCATTCTCTTCATTATATTTTCCCACAAATATTTCCCTCAGAGATGTCGATAAAAATGTTTATATCCCAAAGTGAATAGTGAATATTGAGTTGTGTACATTATTCAAAACCTTTTTCTTTATTTTTGGATTTTATAGTGATTATAGTCGTGACCCAAATCATATGTCTCATTCCTCATTAATTTGGAACTACGAGTATTTAACTTTTCCTATAGTATCCACCATCTTATGAATTTCCACACTATTTCATTAAGGATACTTTATTTTCAATATGGGGGATAGTTGAGAAATCATTTGAGAACAGATTGATTATGTTCCTTCCATAATGATTTTCATGCATATAATTTTCAAAAAATATATAGATTGGATCCTTCTCAATACTCATCATATGTTTCTGGGGCTTTTCTATATAGAGAATCAACCATTTTATTTACTTTACTTGGATTGTAGTAAACTGATCAGTCATAATATATGATGAGATCCAACCATCATCGATTGTACATATTAACCTCCCTTTTTGAGAACATATATTTTATGCTATTATAATCAACATATATCTCACACTTCTCATCATAGAGATTTTATTTTTGAATTTTCAATGAAAAGATCACAACTACTGACTCCAGATCATACTTGAGAATGTTTTTCTCATGAAATTTCATCTGGATAGTGGTTTAAGATATAACATTTTCATTTTAAAATAGTACATATCCTCACACTTTCATTGAAGAATCATTGTATACCAAAACGAATTCCCCAATTATTGGTAGTATAAGTAATTTTGCAGTGATATGACACCTTTTCCACTATTTATATTGTTATCCACATTCGTGGGTCCAAAAAAGCATAAATCCCTTAAGAGTCATCTTGTATAGTCGGTATGAAAATTGTGATATGTTCCTCATAAATCATTATTATTACCCAGAATGAACATGAATATACATATATCTATTATGATGTTCTCTCGTGACACTCTTGGAATACCTTTATCTTAGAATGGTCCTTAGATATTCGTTTGATGGTGAGAACATGCCCCAAGAATAATACATCCTCCATCAAGAACTCAAATTTACTCACTACTACAAAAACGGGAAATAACAGCGCTAAAATCGGGCTTTAACAGCGCTAGAAAAGCGATGTAAAGCTCATCGCTGATAAAGGGGGGTCCTTTAACAGCGCTACAAAAGCGCTATTAAATGTCACCTTTAATGGCGCTAAAAAAGCGCTGTTAAAGGATACCTTTAACATCGCTAAAAAGCGCTGTTAAAGGAAACCTTTAACAGCGCTAAAAATTCTCTGTTATATGTTGCCTTTAACAGTGGTTTTTTAGCGCTATTAAATATCTCCTTTAACAGCGCTTTTTTAGCGCTGTTAAATGTCTCCTTTATTAGCACTAAAAAAGCGCTGTTAAATCCCTAGCTGCTGCTAATAAAAAAGCTGCACTAGTACAGCCAGCCAAGCAGACCTGCACAAAAACCAGTATATCAACCACAGACCTGCACAAAAACCAGTATATCAACCACAAGCATGTCATCAACCGATCACAACCCAACCAAACAGTGATCTTACCATGAGTTAGATACCATCTACCCAGAAACCAAAACTACCTCATTAAATAGTATCACAAAATATTCCTACACAACTCAGAAGATAAATACTAGAACATTTCACTATGCATTGTTTCTCCTTGGATTGCCACTTGGTTTTGACAAATCGTGCAGAGCCCGTGCTCCTTGAATCATTCTGCAATACATAAAAAGGATATCCTAACTCTCCCAACCATCACCCTTAGTAATTATGTATATTAATACAAAAAAGGTAGCATATCATAAATTGGGGGACTGTAATGAGACATCAAGATTAACATTCTATATATAGGATCGATGTCTGGTAGGATTGGTTGCGTTGATACATGACTCTACCTGGACCTTAAAAATAGATATATGATCTCACTCCAGGACTTTCAGAGAGACTCCAACTATGTCAAGGACGTCCTGCTGAAGCGATCGTACTACCGTAAGTCGGAAAAGATACCAAAACCTACCTAGGAAGGATCATGGGAGCCAACCCTAATGAAATATGTCCTTGATATAGTGTTCAAAGAGATCAATCATGGTACATAAAATTATGTGCCATTTAAAGGGTAACATGCCTTGTCGCTTTACCCTGGGTAACTCCAATGTTCAGCTGCCTGTGTAAATATACATGTCATATCAATAGTAAATTGCATGGCATGTTAAAAAACATATACTTGTTACCCTTTGATCTTGTGTCCTCTTATGCACCCTTGCCCTATGTTAGTACATGACGTCGATCTCGTGTGATTCTTCCTGTGTATCTGTACAAGGGATAAACTGCGTAGCTGGCTCATTAAAGACGTGTAGTGGGATATATTCCATGTAGGAAATCCATGTAATCCACCCCAGGTTTGACTCGTACACATCACATATGACCCATGGATCATTGTACTAAAGTGTTAACACAATCCTAAGGCGTTTGGTCAGTTTCCCGTATGTCAGTTGTTGATTTCACTTAAAAATAAATCCATTTTGAACAAAATAGAGGCACTTTGAGTGGTGTCGGCCACACTGGGCCTCGGATTGAGTCGGGGTTGACTCTTACACGTCAAATTTGTCCCATGGATCATTGCCCTTATGTTTCAACAGAATCCAAATGCGTTTGGTCGGTTTTCCGCATGTCAGTTGTTGATTTCACTTAAAAATAAGTCCATTTTGAACAAAAGAGAGGAACTGTGAGTGGTGTCAGCCACACCGGGCCTCGGATTGATGCGGTGTTGAATCGTACACGTCACACATGAGTCATTGATCGTTGTGAAAAAGTATCAACGCAATCAGAAGCCGTTAGATCGGTTTGGCGTATGTACGTAAAATATTGTCCATTTTAAACTAAATACATACACTTGGAGTGATACCGGTCACACCGCGCCTTTGATTGAGGCGGGGTTGACTCGTACACGTCACATTTGACCCATGGATCATTGTCCTTAAGTTTCAATAGAATCCCAATGCGTTTGGTCGGTTTGTCGTATGTCAGTTGTTGATTTCACTTAAAATTAAGTCCATTTTTAACAAAACAGTGACACTGTGAGTGGTGTCGGCCACACCGGGCCTCATATTGATGCGGTGTTGAATCATACACATCATACATGAGTCATTTATTGTTGTGAAAAAGTATCAACGCAATCAGAAGCCATTAGATCGGTTTGGCGTATGTACGTAAAATATTGTCCATTTTAAACAAAATGCATACACTTGGAGTGATACCGGTCACACCGCGCCTTTGATTTAGGTGGGGTTGAATCTTACACGTCACATTTGACCCATGGATAGTTGCCATTAAGTTTCAATAGAATCCCAATGTGTTTGGTCGGTTTTCCGTATGTCAGTTGTTGATTTCACTTAAAATTAAGTCCATTTTTAACAAAATAGTGACACTGTGAGTGGTGTCGGCCACACCGGGCCTCGGATTGATGCGGTGTTGAATCGTACACGTCACACATGAGTCATTGATCATTGTGAAAAAGTATCAATGCAATCAGAATCCGTTAGATCAGTTTGGCGTATGTACGTAAAATATTGTCCATTTTAAACTAAATACATACATTTGGAGTGATACCGGTCACACCGCAACTCGGATTGAGGTGGGGTTGAGTCGTACACGTCACATATAACCCATGAATCATTGTCCTAAAGTTTCAACACAATCCGAAGGAGTTTGGTTGGTTTCCCGTATGTCAGTTGTTGATTTTTCACTTAAAAATAAGCCCATTTTGAACAAAACAGAGGCACTTGGAGTTTTGTCAGCCACAACAGGCCTCAGATTGAGGCGGGGTTGACTCGTACACGTCACATTTGAAGGTGAGTATGCATGCATGATAGTTGACCTTCTTAGAGAAGGGTTTCTGGAAGAGTATAAAAGGCATGAAGCAATGAAGATCATTAGAGTGTTGGAGCAAATGTGGTTGCTACAAACAATGTGGAAATCGGCTTGTGCAAAACGACCTAAGTTACAACTTGCAAGTATTGTACTCTATTTTTTTCTGGAAGGTTTCAGTTTAAATGCATTTTGGAATGATCATTGCTAGCCATTGTCTTTTAGGTTTTTTTGACAGCTGAGGGGAAAGGGTGGGGTCTGAAGACATTGTAGGATATGTCGAAGGGTGATTTTGTGTGTGAATATGTTGGAGAAATGTTAACTCCCGCAGTTCTCAAAAGAGTCACTATTTAAAAGAAAGTCACAAGTTTAGATACATCTCAAGATGGTCAGTTTAAAGACATTTTGAGGGACACTACTAAAGACATGCTCAAATATGCACACATCCCCCACTTTTGGATCGTTGTCTACTACAATGATCTTCCAAACAAGATATGCATTAGAACGCTCATGATACATAGAGCAATTCACTGGCCACCTTCGATAATGATCCGAAGCACAAACCATGACAGCATTATGTTTTTAACTTCAGCACCTCAATTGAGATTGTGACACCTTTCAGGACTTGGCGCCATTGTATGTCGTTTCGTCCACTGAATGGGTCTATCCTTTTATTTAATTTTTTTTAACTTCAGTCAAATATTCTAGAAAGATGTCGCGGCAGATCCTTCACCATTTTGTTTTTCTGAACATCTCATTACATTGTTAAAAAAAAGCAGGGTGTCTTGCATGGGCAATACGTTCCTGTATTGAAATAGGGACACATTTGTGGGTTCGAATAAATGGGAGTGCATCATCTTCAATACATGAACGTATTGCCCATGCAAGACACCCTGCTTTTTTTAACAATGTAATGAGATGTTCAGCAAAACAAAATGGTGAAGGATCTGCCGCGACATCTTTCTAGAATATTTGACTGAAGTTAATAAAATTAAATAAAAGGATAGACCCATTCAGTGGACGAAACGACATACAATGGCGCCAAGTCCTGAAAGGTGTCACATTCTCAATTGAGGTGCTGAAGTTAAAAACATAATGCTGTCATGGTTTGTGCTTCAGATCATTCTCGAAGGTGGCCAGTGAATTTCTCTATGTATCATGAGCGTTCTAATGCATATCTTGTTTGGAAGATCATTGTAGTAGACAATGATCTAAAAGCGGGGGATGTGTGCATATCTGGGCATGTCTTTTGTAGTGTCCCTCAAAATGTCTTTAAACTGACCATCTTGAGATGTATCTAAACTTGTGACTTTCTTTTAAATAGTGACACTTTTCAGAACTGTGGGAGTTAACATTTCTACAACATATTCACACACAAAATCACCCTTCGACATATCCTACAATGTCTTCAGACCCCACCCTTTCCCCTCAGCTGTCAAAAAAACCTAAAAGACAATGGCTAGCAATGATCATTCGAAAATGCATTTAAACTGAAACCTTTCAGAAAAAAATAGAGTAAAATACCTGCAAGTTGTAACTTAGGTCGCTTTGCACAAGCCGATTTCCACATTGTTTGTAGCAAACACATTTTCTCCAACACTCTAATGATCTTCATTGCTTCATGTCTTTTATACTCTTCCAGAAACCCTTCTCTATGAAGGTCAACTATCGTGTATGCATACTCATCTTCAAATGTGACGTGTACGAGTCAACCCCGCCTTAATCTAAGGCCTGTTGTGGCTGACACAACTCCAAGTGCCTCTGTTTTATTCAAAATGGACTTATTTTTAAGCGAAAAATCAACAACTGACATACGGGAAACCGACCAAACGCCTTCAGATTGTGTTGACACTTTAGGAAAACGATTCATGGGGTATATGTGACGTGTACGACTCAACCCCGCCTCAATCCGAGACGCGGTGTGACCGGTATCACTCCAAGTGTATGTATTTAGTTTAAAATTGACAATATTTTACGTAGATACGCCAAACTGATCTAACGGATTCTGATTGCATTGATACTTTTTCACAATGATCAATGACTCATGTGTGACGTGTACGATTCAAACCCGCATCAATCCGAGGCCCGGAGTGGCCGACACCACTCACAGTGTCACTGTTTTGTTAAAAATGGACTTAATTTTAAGTGAAATCAACAACTGACATACGGAAAACTGACCAACCACATTGGGATTCTATTGAAAATTAAGGACAACTATCCATGGGTCAAATGTGACGTGTAAGATTCAACCCCGCCTCAATCAGAGGCGCGGTGTGACCGGTATCACTCCAAGTGTATGTATTTAGTTTAAAATGGACAATATTTTATGTACATACGACAAACCGATCTAACGGCTTCATGATTGCGTTGATACTTTTTCACAACAATCAATGACTGAAGTTAAAAAAATTAAATAAAAGGATAGACCCATTCAGTGGACGAAACGACATACAATGGCGCCATGTCCTAAAAGGTGTCACATTCTCAATTGAGGAGCTGAAGTTAAAAACATAATGATGTCATGGTTTGTGCTTCAGATCATTCTCGAAGGTGGCCAGTGAATTGCTCTATGTATCATGAGCGTTCTAATGCATATCTTGTTTGGAAGATCATTGTAGTAGACAACGATCTAAAATTGGGGGATGTGTGCATATCTGAGAATGTCTTTAGTAGTGTCCCTCAAAATGTCTTTAAACTGACCATCTCGAGATGTATCTAAATTTGTTACTTTCTTTTAAATAGTGACTCTTTTCAGAACTGCGTGATATGAAGGTATTTTGGAGATTTTACTGGTTCATGCATGATATGAAGGTATTTTGGAGATTTTACTGGTTTTTTGTCCAAAGGCCAAAGAAATGTGGTCCATCATTCTTGCATGTTACTCGTACACGTCACCAAGGACCTGTGGATCCTTCTCCTAAAGGATGAAGGCAATCCGGATGCGTCTGGTCAGATTTACGTAGGTCAGTTGTTGTTTCCAATTAAAGTAGTGTCCATTTTAAACAAGAGAGCGACTCTTTGGGTGGTGGAGGTCACACCGTGCCTCGGATTGAGGCGGGTTTGACTCGTACACGTCACCAAGGACCTGTGGATCGTTCTCCTAAAGAATGAAGGCAATCCGGATGCGTCCGGTCGGATTTTCGTAGGTCAGTTGTTGTTTTCAATTAAAGTGGTGTCCATTTTAAACAAGAGAGCGACCCTTTGGGTGTTAGCGGTCACACCGTGCCTCGGATTGAGGCGGAGTTGACTCGTACACATCACCAAGGACCCGTGGATCGTTCTCCTAAAGGATAAAGGCAATCCAAATGCGTCTGGTCAGATTTCCGTAGGTCAGTTGTTGTTTTCAATTAAAGTGGTGTCCATTTTAAACAAGAGAGCGACCATTTTAGTGGTTCAACATTCTTGCATGATGCTGGTGCATATCATCTGTTAAAATGGAAAAATGACTCATTGGAGAAAGAATGTTTTATTTAATAACAATTACAATTTTGCTACGAACATTTACATACAACAATATTTCATCTTCTGATCCCCTTAACCCCTCTCAAAAATGACCACCAATTGTACATGTCCCCAAGTCAGATCTTCATTGTATTTGTGTACAATCTGTCATCAGGTATGCGGCCTACTCGTTTCTGAACACATCTATATCGTCTTGTGAGTATGAGGCTTTTCGGCAGTCATAGTAGTACTGCAAAATAAAAAAATAAAGAATTAATAAATAACATAAATGAACTAGTAGTTGTTTTTGAAAATACCTCATTAGGGATGCTAGTTTGCTGATGAAAAACGATCTCTTTCATAAATTTACAAACATAATAACCGCAATCATTATCGTTTGTTTGTTTTGGACACTGCAAAAAAATTGATCATTAGGAGAACAAATAACTTGTGTTGAGATGTGTTTGGATAGTGAAATTTTATTATATATACCCTGATATTTGTCCAGACGTAGTATTTGCTTGGCTCCTTATGCTTAGCCCCTGTCCTCATACCATGATTTAGACGATATTGGTACACCGCCCTATCATAACAGAATCCTCAGTAAAAGATAATATATATTATATAAATTGATGTTTATACCTAAAACGTAAGATGTAGTGTCTTACAGATTCACAAACTCCATCATGTATGGTCGGTTTGATGGATATCCTAGCTTTGAATCCAGAAAATAAATCTTCGGAGTATCCAAATTCACCGCAATTAGCAACCAATGTTGCCTAAAAACACAAAAAGGAATAAGTAATAAAAAAAGTGAAAATATAATTGATATGCTTTAATCGTAGAGTATTACCCCTGCAAGGTTGGTATTAGGAAAAGTCTGTCATCTGTAATCTTGCGTTCAAATGTTTTCAGCAAGTCCTTCACTATTGCATCCCTTTTTGATGACTCTATTTTTGTTTGGTGTGTCGATGTGATATGAGGACTAACCAGTCCAAATCTTGGCTCATGGGAAAATCCCTTCAACTGTTTTTCATAAATGCGTATGTCAACAATATAAAATGCATTTAGTCATAATTTTCACATTAGATCAGCTTTTAGAAAATCAATTCATGGAAACATACCTCATATATACATTTACAACAGTGACGCCTAACCAACCGTTTTCAAGGATTTCATTTACATTTTCAGCAGCAACGAAATCTTGACTTTCCTCTCCGTATATATTATCTTCGAAAATCACTATATGACTATTACCATCTTTTAGCTTCGTATCCACATGAGTCTTCAATGCTAGTAAATGTGGAAAGAGAACAGGTGGTGTTATTGTGCTTTCAGTAGCTCCTTGGGATCGATTGGTCGATCCTTTAGATGGTTTCGAGCCGATGTTAGTCACCCCCTTTCCTTTCTCCGTCTATAACAACAATCATTGATTCAGACACTCTTTTCATTAATTTTTAAGGGTTTATCTTGAAAATAAAAGGAAATAAATACCTCTTTGTCTGCATGTACTCTTACAAGTTCTTCCGGCCATGCAATGAATGTCCCAATAGCCTTTTCGACCGTATGAATATCATCGTCATCAAGTGGAATAGGTAGCATTGCATTTGGCTCATGAGCTACAGTAATCGTCACTTTCAGATGATCTTTTGAAAGGGGTCTATTATGCAGTGTGGCATCTGGGATATTGAACACTGTAGCCCTCGCTACAAGGTGATAGGTGGGTGTTGACAGATATAAATCACAATCATTATCACCCTGTAGAAGATCAGTACAGATAAATTATCAGTGTTTGTCTGATTCATATTTCATGGGAACCGTTATTAGAATATTGATTACCACAACTAAGACATTGTTTTTAGGTGAATGGCTCGCCTCAAAGCTGGTGGGGGGTGGGGCAGGATGTTCATGCGGTGGTTGTTCCTGAGTTGTGTCCTCCCTTTGCTTCCCACCCATAAAAGTTGCTAGCAACTCTCCCTGCCATTGAAATTGTTCTTCAAGGGTTGCTATTTTTTCGCTCATTTGTTCCAATTTTTTCTCTGTATCATCCTTTTTTTTCTTCTTCTCAAAATATACTCGTTGTGTCACCCCAAACCCTGCACCTCTGACACGACCGTATTTTTCTGGCTACTTCAAAGCCGTCGATAATAGGTCTGTATCAGCTACAGTAGTAGCTGATTCCTATGACTGTCAGATATAGGAAAAAAACTAATTATTTTTATGTAATAGAAATTTTAAACAAATATTTTTATCATCGTGTCATACTTACACATATTTCCCACACTTTTTGTGTGTTCTCGTCTATTAACTTCCCTTCTTTGTTCACACGTGACTCCTTCCATAGCACATGACGTGGGATAGAAGTGCATTTGGTTTTAGATTCATCAATCTACATATAAACATAGAAAGATAATTATGATGTTGTTTATTGGAACCTAACAATATTACTGTAAATTTACAATACGTACAATTTTCTTTTCTAATGAAGCGTACCCCATCCTTGCTTTACGATAGGGGTATGTTGGATTTGATGCACGTTCCTTATTTTCAGTACAAGGTTTCTGTTTCATAAATGAAATATTGACAATCAAAGTGATGAATACAGGTATCCTCAAACAACGTATTATCACTCACAATGTACCTGAAACTTCTCATCCCCACGACGGACAATAAATGCATCCCATGCTTCTTGGGATATCAGGTGCGCATAGACAATGGGTGGGTGCAGGTTTATTTTACCTTTAGAATCTTTCAGGTGATATCTTGTTAAAATAGTACGAAAACCTCGACGAATCTTTCCTGCAAGCCTTAGTACATAACCCTTGTGTGAGTCGTCTACTATAAATGTACTATACAAGAGATTGAGAAGAGTAAGACAATGTTTCATCATTTTATTTGCTAGCTAATTAAAGAAATAAATTCATAATGTTACCGTAATTTCTTCCCAGATCACAGCCTTCTACCCGGACACAACATGGTGCCATGAATCTATGTCAATCGGCACGTGTTGCCGAGTGACAAATCCAATGTAACTGCTAAACATAGCCTTGTTGGGATTCACATGTTGGCCTCGTGCATTCCATCCGACTTCAAATTTGATTCCTTTGCTTTTCGCCTTAAGAATTTTGGCTAACACTGTCAAACTACGATGCACATGTGATTTCTGCGACGTCGGTCCTTCATTCCCGACCATTTCATCGTTATCAACATCATCTATATGTTCATCTACTATGATATCAACGGCATGTGCTGATGGTTGTTGAACCTCAACACTAAGAGAAGGAGCCGCAACAGCAAGAGCAGCAGCAGGAGAAGTAGGAGCACCAGGACCCGCAGCAGTAAGTGCAGCAGCAGGAGCAGTAGGAGCACCAGGAGCCACAGCAGGAGGAGGAGTAGGAGCCACAGCAGTAGGAGCAGCAGGAGCCGCATCAGGAGCAATAGTAGCAGTAGCATGAGCTGCAGGAGCAGCAGGAGTAGCAGCATCCGCAGCAGCAGCTGCTTGAGAGACTTGTTCAGTCTCAAGGTTAGGAGCACCAGAATGTGTAGAAGTCATTATCTGCAAAAGTGGTTGAACAGTTCATTCAAATTACATAAATTCTGTAATGATAAGATAATTACATGAGATAACAAGATCTATATTACAAACAAAATATGACCTGTTTACTGAACTCTCTTTCTTTTTTTCAAAGGTTGAAGAGATTTGACACCTCTATCGACAATCCAAATCCCTTCATTGTGGTCTCCTCTAACATACAAAACATCATCTGCATTGGGACCGCTCCGAATTGATTGTGACGTACCACTAAAAGGATCGTCCTCAACTGAATTTTCATCGGAACCCTCAATAGTTTTGGACGATAACAGAACAATCGACCACTTTCGGTTTGCGGGATCTGGAACATAAAAAACTTGTACCGCTTGTGATGCCATTATAAACTGTTCGTCTTTGTACCCTTCTTTACTAAAATCAAATTTCACAAATCCCCATTCATCTATTTTAACACCACTATTGTTATCAATCCATTTGCATTGAAAAATCGTCAATTGAAATGTCGTATAATCCAACTCCCATATTAGTTTGATAATTCCAAAGTATGACATATTTGCATAAATTGGATTTATATCCTTACTACCAGAAACATGCATCGCTTCAGCCACTAGTGTAACTACACTATTTTGCATGGTACTCTCTTCATCATGTTCATCCGTATAGAATGTATAACCATTAATTACATACCCACTATAAGATAATACATACACACTTGGTCCAGCGGCTTGCCATCGAAGTCGTTCTGAAATTGAATTCGGATTTTCATCCAACTGCTTAAAAATATGGTCCGGAAACCATCCTATAAACTGGTGATTATGTGTATCTGCTAACCATTTTTCAGCCCTCGATGGATTCAACTGCCTAAGAATTTCTTTGTGAGTTTCAATATATGGAGCAAACTCCCAACTGTTATGCAAAACATAAAGATGATCCTGCTCCCGATCTATAATACTGATTGTTACAACTTCTCTTCCAGAAATTCCCCCATCCTCAATGCTCCAGTGTGACGAGATTTCGGGAGACCAATGCTTTCCACATCAGATAGGTATTCAATAAAAAATTCAATGGCTTCCTCAACAATATATCGCTCCACTATACAACCCTCTGGCCGACTTTGATTTTTGACATATCCTTTCAAAATCTTCATATACCGTTCAACAGGATACATCCATCTATAGTGCACAGGACCACAAAGTTGAATCTCTCTCACCGAGTGAATCATCAAATGAACCATCATATCAAAGAATGTTTGCGGGAAGAACATTTCTAATTCACATAATATGATGACAATTTCTTTTTCCATAGCTGGAAATTTCCCCTGGTCTAAAACTTTGCTACTTATAACTTTGAAAAAGAAACAAAGTTTGGTTAACGTATGACGAACATTCTTGGGTAAAATGCAACGTAAAGCTATAGGAATTAGATCTTGCATCAAAACATGGAAATCATGTGATTTCAAACCTTTTAACTTCAAATCATTCATTGAAACAATGTTCTTGATATTTGATGAGTACCCCTCTGGAACCTTTACATCATTAAAGATGTTGCAAAACTGATATCTCTCTACCCTAGAAAGAGTATAAGCAGCAGGAGGAAGAAACATTCGATTTTCACCTTTCACGGGAGCCAACTCTTCTCGTATTCCCATGTCAACCATGTCCAACCTTGCCTTAATTCCATCTTTTGTTTTCCCAGGGGCATTTAGCAACGTTCCAATAACACTATCACATACATTTTTTTCCATATGCATCACATCAAGAAAATGTCTGACGTACAAACAATTCCAGTATGGTAATTCAAAAAAAACTGATCTCTTTTTCCAACCGATTTTAGTAAGGTTTTTCGAAAATGGTTTACCAAAAACAGTGTTCATATCTTTTACTTTCTCAAACAGCTGATCACCTATTAGTGGAGACGGTGTTGTGCGTTTTTCTGAACTTCCATTGAATGATGTCGTCCAAGATCGATACTTATGCCGACGATGTAGAAATCTATGATGTCCTAGAAACACAGATTTCGATGAATGTTTCATCCTAATTGATTCTGTATCTTCTTCGCACACGGGACACCCTTGAGTTACTTTAATATTATAGCCTGACAAATTTCCATAAGCAGGGAAATCATTTATTGTCCCATACAACATCGCTCTCAACGTGAAGTATTCACTTTTATAAGCATTATACAACATTACACCTGAGTCCCACAATAACTTCAAATCCTCGATCAAAGGAGTCAGATAAACATCAATATCGTTACCTGGTTGTTTTGGTCCTGATATAAGCATAGATAACATGATGAATTTTCGCTTCATGGATAACCAGGGTGGCAAGTTATAATTTAGCAACATAACAGGCCATGTACTATGAGTGCTGGTTTGAAAACCAACAGGATTCACTCCATCTGTAGATAACGCAAGACGAAGGTTTCTCGGCTCTTTTCCAAATTCAGGATACTCATGATCAATTTTCTTCCATTGAGGAGAGTCGGTCGGATGACGTAATAACCCATATTTATTTCTTTTATCTGCATGCCACGACAATTGCCTTGCAGTTTCTTCACTTCCATATAAACGCGTAAACCTTGGAATGATTGGAAAGTACCATACAACTTTCGTAGGATTGGATTTATCTTTCTTGTATCGAGAAGCACCACACTTTGGGAATTCTGTAAGTGATTTTTTCTCCTTTCGAAACAATATATAGTCTATCAGGCAGGCATGTATTCTTTCAGAAATCATTCCCATCGAGTGTAGAATTCGTCTAGCTTCATATGTCCGGCTTGGGAGCTCATTATCTTCTGGGAGCATGTCATTCAAGAGAGCAAGTAGTTCCGTAAAACTGACATCACTCCATCCATTGCCTGCTTTCAATTTATACAACTTCAGTACAGCTGAAAATGTTGTATACTTAGTGCAAGCAGCATACAATGGCGTCTTTGCACAACTCTTTATCTTCTCAAACAATTTTGGGAAATCACAGGGTTCATCTTGAATTGTCTTTGTCATTTCCTCAATACGATCTTCATCATCATTGACATCTGTAATCACATCCTCCATACGGTCTTCTTCATTATCTATATTTGTATTCATATCTGACGATCCATAAAACGCAGTTTTATCCCAGCCAGTAGCTACATTCGCTTTTTCTCCGTGTTTATTCCAACATTTATAACTCCGATCTATTCCGTGACATATCAAATGTTCTTCCAACTCCTCTGGAGTAAGTATTCTAGAATAACAACAACGTAAACACGGACAAAGGATTTGAGAAGGATCCTTTGTGTGATCCTTTGCAAACTTGATGAACTCTTTCACTCTGTTCTCTTACTCTATTGTTAAACGATTAGAATCCATCCAATCTTTATTCATCTTCATCCTATTTGAATCTCAAATATTAGTATTTATGGTTCAAGTACACAAAAGAAGACTTCCAAATACAGTAGAAGGGAACCACTTCCTTGGAAGGAGATCAAGTAGTCTAACCTACAATCAAGATTCATAAAAAAGAATATTAGATTCACTAAAAAGATGATTATCTATCACTCTATAAGGAGGATATAACAAGAGATAGAGGATTTCCAATCGATGAGAGATACCTTTATCAGAGCACCGAATAGGGGAACCTAAAGGAGACTTGTAATAGGGGATCCTCTCATTATTTTATATCTTATCTCTTGGTAAATGGATTCTGTTTTGTGTTAGAGTACTTTTGTGGGATCATGTTGGTCAACACACCATTGGGGGTGTGATTAGAAGGCATCTTTCTTCGTAAGGGATGTTCCCTCATGGTTTTTGAGTATTGTTTCATTTTGGATTTATACATGCTTGATATGATATGTATTGAATAGATAGTGATGATGTAATTTTTGGTATTTAATCAATATCACATTGATTGTTACCGTAGATGAGTGACCGCCATGCCTCATAAGGGTAGAGCCCATGTCTTTTATGGAGAATGGGATATCTTGGTAGACCATGTAGGACCAGTTCTTCCACAACTAGGTGAGAACATAGACCAGTTTACGAATATTTTTCTTGATGATAATGGATTGAAACAAGAAATATTTCCCCCAGTAGTAGACTGGTTCTAGGATGTGTTTCATGAGAATTGATCAGGGCTACCACCTAAAAGAGACTTTGAGTTCATGATTGAGCTGATGCGTGGAGTTGAGCCATTTTATATAACGTCTTTCAGAATGAAACAAGAATAGATTCAGGAACATAAAACTCAATGAGAGGAGTTAGATTATGAAGGGTGAATCTGCTCGAGTATGTCACCTTGGGGATCTCATGTTTTAATTTCCAAGAAGGATGACAGAACATTACATATGTGTTTCTATTAATAGAATATGAATCAGATGAAAATTAAGAACAGATATCCACTTCTTTGTATTTTTGATCTATTTGACCAGCTGAGGGGTACCATATTGTTATCTAAGATTGATCTAAGGTTTGTTTATCATCATTTGAGGTTGAGAAATTCTGATATACTATAAACTAATTTTGAAATCATGTATAGTTTTTATGAATTCTTCATAATAAAATTTGTGTTGACGAATTCCCCATGGCATTTATTCTCTTGATGAGTTGAATATTTCACTTGTACCTAGACCAGATTGTAGTTGTTTTATGGATGACATATTGGTGTAATACCAAAATAATGATGATCATTCCCAACATCTGGACATCATCATGATTACACTTAGAGAGAATCAGCTATACACAATCTATCTATATGAAAACATATACATCTTCTTCATAGATTGTTACCTTAAGGCGGCGGCCGAGGGCGTTGCGGGTTGCGGAAGGCGGATGCGGAGGGCGACCGAGGGCGGCCGAGTGAGGCGGAGGGTGGTGGAGGCGGCGGAGAGCGGCCGAGGGCGGCAGAGAACGGCGGCCGAGGGCATTACGGGCAGCCGAGGGCGGTCGGCGGTGGAGGTCGGCCGAGGGTGTTGTAGGCGGCGGAGGACGGCAAGTGTACCGAGGGCGGCAAGCTCCGGCGAAGCGAACACAGCAGCGATATTCGGGAGAAGAGTAGCAGGGTTACGGTTCCGCGAGTGCTTTAGCTGCGATAAAACGAGGGCACTGTGCGACCGACTTTATAAAAAAGTCGACTAAGGTTTTATCAGCGCTAAAAAAGCGCTGATAAAGGCTACCTTTATCAGCGCTAAAATTATAGCGCTTATAAAATCTAGCTTTATCAGCGCTTTTCTAGCACTGATAATATTATGATTTATCAGCGCTAGAAAAGCGCTGATAAAGATTCCCCGTATCAGCGCTACAATTATCGCGCTGATACGGGGTCTCTTTATCAGCGCTTTTTTAGCGCTGATAAAGATAATTTTTATCAGCGCTTTTTAAGCGCTGATAAAGGATACCCTATATCAGCGCTGAAATTTGAGCGCTGATAGAGGTGTTCTGTATCAGCGCTTTTTTAGCGCTTATATAGGCGAACCTTTATCAGTGCTTTTTGAGCGCTGATACAGATCATATTTATCAGCGCTTTTCTAGCGCTGATAAATATTACTATTATCAGCGCTAGGAAAGCGCTGATAAACATTAGCTTTTTCAGCGCTGTAATTTTAGCGCTGATAAAGGGTATCCTTTATCAGCGGTTTTGCTTAGCGCTGTTATAAGGGCGCTCTTCCCTTGCCCGTTTTTGTAGTAGTGACTGTACATTTCTTATAATATCTCCCTTCGTAATGTATTTGGTATAGTATTCAAATGTAACTCATGATCCTCCAGTCTTTTAAAGTATATCATAATATCAAAAATATATACTACCTAAATTTGTTTGAGGTAATTTCTGAAGACATTATTCATTAATTCCATGGATATTTTTAGGGTATTAATGAGTCCAAATGGAATCACTGTCACCTCATAGTGTCCACACCTCATTCGAAAGGACTTCTTGGTAATATCATCTTCCCTCCCCATTTATTGGTGATATCATGATTGATGTTACACCATTGAAAAATACTTAGCCCTAGTTACTTGATCAAAAAAAATGAATCTATCTATGATAGGGAATACATATTATTAATAATCATTTTTTGTAAATTATGAGAATCAATTCAGTGGCTCATTGATCCATTATTTTGTTTATGAGGAGGACCTACACACCCCATGATGAAGCACATAGGCATATAAACCCCCTTTACAAATTCTATGGTAACTTCTTCATTAATTCTTCCAACTCAATGGTGTCCATTCTTTATAGAGTTTTAAACATAGGAAGAGATCAAGGAACATGTCCAGTTGATAATTTAACCTCTTGGTCTAGAGGAAGGCTTATAAATTATTCCAGGAATTCATTTGTAACGACCCAAAGATATTCAAAGGAAATTACCTTCTTTAAATCATGTCATAAAATCACATGAAAACACAACATAATGAACTACTAACAGATAAGTGACCTTTAAAAATAAGTTTGTCACTTCTATGTTTGAAATTTTGAAAATCTGACATACACAGTTGTGCTCAAGATGATTTATGGAGTCTAATAAAATAAAAATATTTTTTTTTGTGAATAGTAACATGCCCTTTTGAATAGTAACATGCCCATATGAATAGTGATAAAACCTAATTAAGAGTAACCTTACCTATTATAGCATAAAAATAATATTAAATTGAATGTATGATGTACCTATATCATAGAATAAGTAAATGAATATTTTACAACTATTTTTATTAATAAACCATGATTTTAATTAAATATTAAATTAATCATATTTAGATAATTATTTTCAAAAAATAGTGTTCTTTTTTGGATTCTACACGTCAAAAAATGGTTGGGGTATATTTTTTTAATTTTTTTCTAGAATACATGATTTTTTTATAAATAGTGAAATACCATAATTTACAAAAATATGCTAAATAAGCAAATTATAGAGTCATGTGTGATGTTTTGCTGATATAAGCCCACTTGTTTTCTGGAACACATGAGAAAATTACTATTCCTGGTCAATCAAGACTCACTATTCCTTGTATTATGGTAAATTAACAAACTAATTAATTTTATATTAAGGAAACCCCTCTCCCCTCCACTATAAAAACTACCCTTCACACCCTCATTTCCTCACACCTCTCATTCTCTAAGACTTCTCTAAACTCTACCCAAACATCATTCCTAGCCCCACTTCTACGTTCAAGAGCTTCTGATCTCAATAATTGACCAAGCCTATCTTCCTTAGGAGGATCTCATGATGAAGATTTAAGAGGTAATATCTCTCCCTCTTCTCCTTTAATTTACTTTCATATTCAAGTTCATTTCTTGATCTCTCCCCACATATCTTTATCCAAATGGTATTGTAACTCCAGTATTATACATCTACTGGAATTTTATGATGCTAATGGGATATTATATCATCCAATCCCCTTTCCCTCGTCATTTTTTTATTAAAGAGAACATTGTTTGTGAGGTGATAATTTATCACCTTCAAGAACGACAAGTTTTCTTCTTCCATTTATACCTTTAGATCTAGACATGAAACCATTTTTTGGTTGAACCAGAATTTTGTATATGTATTATTTCCTATTTAATGTTCTAGAAATAACCTATGGAAATATTACTAAGTTATATGTTAAAACAACATCATTGTGACCGAAAAACATCCCAAATTAACCCATATAATCACTATTTAATTCTTATCTAATGATTCGTCCACATTGATATAATATGATTAATTATAACATCATTAAATATCTTGTAATATCATTAATAACTTGTAATATCAGTTCTGGATGTTTACACATGTTCTACCAAAACTTCAATTTAAGAATACAAGTGAACCACTCAAGAAAACCATAATAACAAACATTCCCGAATAATGTTTTTAAACTCTATAACTCATCCAAAAGAACATATAATCACTTAATGAATCCATAATGAACCATATTTATGTTGATAAGGTTGTGTATTTTTAATTAATTAATAAAATGTCATTATACATGACATTAAAGAGAAGGCGGCATTCAGATACAAGGTAAGGGGAAATTCTCCAACCCAACTTTCATCCTTCGGGTTCTCCCTCTTTTACTCCTTTTTGATATGGTTACTCATTAAAAATAATTTGTTCATCATTGTCCATACATTTCTAGGATATACATTTCTTTCATTGGTATTTATGAAAAACTAAATGTTTTGCAAAATAACTCTTCTTTCAATAACACACCTTTTACCTCTCATTCAAGATTGACGGTTCTTGTAACATGTATGTTATTCCCTTATTATTTTGAGAACCCAATGATTATGAATGTGTTCTGATGAGATGAAAAACATTAATATTCATGGTATCATTATGTACAATTAGTTTATATGTCCATTGTGTCATGAATGATAAATGATAATGTTATAATGTGATGATTGTGCCCAGAATTATATAGCGCAATATGAATGTTTTAATGTGATGGGTGCACCCGGAATTTTACATCACTCAAATGCATTGGGTAAAGTTATGAATCTCATTATTAAATGTGTAATGTTGCGTGAACAAAATTCTAGCTTGGTTCAAATGTATGTGTGGTAGTTAACCACTAATACATGATGTTTAATTATTAGGCATTTCCACATTTCATGTCTTATATTTATTCTTCCTCTCATGTTCATGATCTTTTTCCCATCGTTTTATTATGATCACCCCATGCTATATTGTTCTTATATATCCTCTTACTGGGCATCTATATCACCCCTTTTTATGTATATCCTCAGGTGGTTACATGTACTAAGGAGAGGACAAGTGCTAATAAGAAGCTAGAGAAGAAGAAATTTAATAAATGTTTATACTTGATGTTGTAATTGTTATGTATGATCCTAGTTTTCCTAAGACTCTAAACCTTTGGATCCTCTATGTGTAATACTATTATGTTGTTTATCATTAAAATGATGTAATAGTAATTTAGGAAAAGGTAGGGTCCCTATTCTTGGTATCAGAAAAAAGGATTAGTTAATTTGGGAATTTAGATTAGTAAACCCTAGAGAAAACCTATAGAATAAGACTAAGTACTAATATGCACATAAGAATATTTACATAGGGATCCCATATGTTATGATTTTAATATAAATTTTTCAAATTAATATGTTATGTATTCTTGACTTTTTTACTTATGTTTTTTTCTAACCTCTTTTATGTTAGAAAATGGTGGGAACTAGGAGAAATCAAGCCAACAACTCGTGCGATGGACAATGCAACAATTTCCTGAATGACATACCCAATGATTTGGGAGGTGGAGTTCAAAACATCATGGTGATGCATACCCAATTATCTCAGGTCAACAACAATAATCATAATAATGGGGAACATCCTCCTCCACAAAAAATGGAGCAACTGGCCATCAAATGTTTTGTGCGGCATTGACCACTGAAATTTAGTGGATCCTATGATCCACTAGTGGGAGAACAGTTGGTCAACTCCATGGAGAAGACATTTTTCATGCTTCACTATTCTGAGAAGGAGAAGATGACCCTATCCATTTACCATCTAGATGGAGAAGCCAATCAATGGTGGGATTTGATTAAGAACACCAATCCAAGAGAAGAAATTCAATAGATTGAATGGGAAGACATTAAGATAATGTTTCTTAACAAGTATTTCCCAAGAACTCTTCACGTGAAGATAGAGAGGGAATTCATAGAGCTCAATAAAAAAGAAGTAGAATATGTCACAAACTATGAAGAGAATTTCACAAGGCTTGCAAGGTACTCTTTGGGTTTTGTTATCAACAATGATAGCAAAATTGATAGATTCTTTAGTCGATTAAAGACACACCTTCGAAAGGCTCTTGCAATTACTGAAATTGGGAGTTATGAAGAAGGTGTTCGATGTGCCCTCAATGTGAAGATAGAGTTCGGAGAATGTTCCCATGGCTATGGGGATAAGAAACGAAAGATGGAGTTTTAATTTGGAGGGTCTAATGAAAAACGTGGGAAGAAAACTCAATGACCCACAATCCAAAAATGTGGGAAGTTGCACCATGAGAACTTCCTCAAAGGGATGGGGAAATGATTCAAGTGTGGGAAATAATGACACCATTCTCAAGAATGTCAACATGACACTAAAAGGAAGTAGAATGTGTCCGATGAAAGGAGAGAACCACTCATGGTTCAATGATACAACTATAGAGAGCTAGGGCACAATGCAAACCAGTTTACTAAACCTCTAGTTCTTGAGGGTAATCAGTGATAGCAGCCACCAAAGCCAAAGGAACAAGGGAAGGCTTATTCCATCACTACTACAGTGGTGGATCATGATAATGACGTCTTATAAGGTAAAAATTCTATTAACTCAAGAATGGAAAATGTCCTATTTGATTTTGTTTCTACGCATTCCTTCATATCATGAATGTTTGGTAGAACTATAGAATCGAAGCCCCAAAACCTTGAAGTAGAGATATCTGTAAAAACAAAAAGTGGTTCAATCATTTCAACCCAACTGTTCGACTCCTCTCCTGTCGGTGTATGTGGGAAGATTCTTCTAGTAAATCGTGTAATACTTCCTTCTGTGTAATTCAACACAATAATGAGAATATATTGGCTCTTGTTATATACATCACATGTCCACTTTCGGGAAAAGGAAATATCTTTTCATATTTAGAACCATCCCATGCTCCTCTACAAATTCAAGGAAGATCATGAATCTCTATTTAAAAATCCTTCAATGGTTTGGGTGTTGACTCCCTAAGAAGAATCATACCTCACCCAAATGGTTGAGTTGAAGTAATGTTCCATCCTTGAAGAAAATCCCAATCATGAGGGAATACAATGATGTATTTCCCAAAGAGTTACTCGAGATTCCCCAGGATCATGAGGTTGAGTTCTTAATTTAACTCATACCCAAAACTACTCCAATCTCGAAGTGTCCATATAGGATGGCTCCTATCGAACTGGGGGAGTTAAAGAAGTAGTTTCAAGAGTATCTAGACTAAGGGTTCATATGACCTAGTGCATCACCTTAGGGTGCGCCAGTACTCTTTGTGAAGAGGAAGGATGGAACAATGTGGTTGTGTATCGATTATCAAGAACTCAAAAATATCACCATAATGAACAAGAATCCTCTCTCAAATATTGATGACTTGTTCGACCAGTTAAGAGGAGCTTAATACTTCTCACAGGTGGATCATTGGTCTAGATATCATCGGGTAAAGGTGAAGAAGGAAGATATTTAGAAGACTGCCTTTCGAAAAAGTTATGGGCATTATGAATTCTTGGTGATGCCCTTTGGACTTACAAATTCCCTTGAAATATTCATGGACTTGATGAATAGTGTCTTTTGACAATACCTCAATAAATTTTTGTATTGTTTATCAATGATATTCTCATTTACACCAAGAGAAATGAGGAACATGAAGAATATCTAAGACTTGTGTTGGAAACATTGTGAAAGTAGAAGTTGTACGCCAAGTTCAAGAAAGTGTGATATTTAGATAAAGCAAGTCACATTATTGGGACATGCGATCACAAGTGTGGTAATTTCTATGGATCCATAAAAATCAAAGGCGATTGAGGAATGGCCCTGGCCCTCTAGTGTCACAGAAATCCAAAGTTCTCTTGGATTAGCAGGGTACTACCGATGTTTTGTGAGAAACTTTCCAGGATTGGAAAGCCTGATAAATATGCTAAAAAAAGGGGTACAGTATGTCTGGATAGAATAATGTGAGGGAAGCTTCAAGGATCTAAAGATAAGGCTGATCACTTCACCTGTACTCACACTACCGAAAAGTGGAGAATTATTTTTGATATACAGTGATGCTTCAAGGAAAGTATTCAGTTGAATACTCATGCAAAATGATAATGTGATAGTCTAGGCCTCACGACAGTTGAATATCCATGATAAGAACTACCCAACGCATGATCTAGAGCTGGCAGCCGTGATTTTTGCCTTTCAAATCTGGCGACACTACCTTAATGGGGAGAAATGTGACATATACACTGACCATAAGAGCCTAAAGTATATATTCACACAAAAGGAGCTCAACTTGCATCAAAGGAGATTGGTAGAGCTAATCAAGGATTACTATTTCTCTATTCACCATCATCAGGGAAAGGAGAACAAGGTAGATGATGATCTTATCCGAAAAGAACATGCTACACTATCCATGATGCGGATTGAAAAATACCCTATCTTCTTGGATATGAAAAGAATGTATTGGAAATCATAAGTGCATGGGATATATCTTACCTTTACCAAGTGATTGTACAACCATCCATCCAGTAGAAGATTAAGGAAGTACAGAAGGATGATGTGGAGATATAAAAGAGGGTGAAGGCATTAAAGAAAGTGAAACTTATAGAGTCCCATATCGACAAGGATGGTGTGATTCGTTTTAGAACTTTTCTTTGTGTTCCTTCATCACCTGGGATAATGAAAAAGCTATTCGATAATGCACATAGCTCAATATTATCTATCCATCCAGGGAGTACCAAAATGTACCGTGATCTCGGAGAACACTTCTGGTGGGATAACATGATGAAGGAGATTGAGGAATACATATCAAGGTGCTTGTTATGTCAGAAAGTTAAAGCTAAGTGACAAAAGTCCAAATGAATGATGCAGTAATTTCTTATACCCATGTGGAAATGGGAAAATGTTACTATGGACTTTGTCATGGGTCACCCAAGGACGTCAAAGAGAAATAATGTGACATTGGTTGTGGTTGACCTACTCACCAAGACATCCAATTTTATCTCTATTAGGGAAGATCTATCAGTTGGAAACATGTAAAGATATATGTGAAGGAATTAGTGAGACTGCACGATTTTCCAATCTCAATTGTCTCTGACCATGATCCATGGTTTACATCTAAATTCTAGAGGAGCCTTCAACATGCTTTGAGTACTAAATTACATTTCAGCACGACCAATCACCCCCAAACGGATGGCCAGTCTGAAATAAATATTCAGATGAATGATGATATGCTAAGAGCTTGATCTCTATAATTCAAAGGTGGATTGGATAACCATCTCCCATTGGTTGATTTCTCATACAACAATATCTTCCACTCGAGTATTTAGATCGCCCCATATGAATCTCTGTATGGAAAGCAATGTAGAACTCCAACCTATTGGGATGAAGTTGGAGAAAGAAAGCTACTTGGACCAGATCTTGTTCAAGAGATGACAGAGAAGGTTCAAGTCGTCCAGAAACACATCAAAGATGCTCAAAGTTGACAAAAATGCTATCCTGACAACCGTCTTAGGTACATGTAGATCGTTGATGGAGATACAGTTTTCCTTTGAGTATCTCCATGGAAGAGAGTCATGAGATTTCGGAAGAAAGGGAAGCGAAGCCTAAGTTATATTGGCCCCTATGAGATCCTTGACCACTTAGGAGTTGTGGCCTATCATCTTTCACTTCCATAGAATATGGCTCAAGTTCATGATGTGTTCCATGTATCACTACTGGGAAACTACATAACAGACCACTCACATGTACTAAACTCAGAGGTGGTGCAAATAGAAGATGATCTCTTCTATGAGGAGCATCTAGTAAAGATTCTGGGTCAGAGAGATAAGGTTCTATGCAAAAAGATAACCCATCTTGTCAAAGTGTTCTGGAGGAACCATAAGTTTGAGGAAGAAACAAGGGAACTAGAAGAGGCAATGAAGGAGAAGTACTATAACATGTTTGTGTAAAGTGAGATTTCAGGGGAAAAATTTCATAAGGGGGAAGAATCTAACGACCCAATGTTTTTCAATGGAAATTCCCTTCTTATAATCATGTTATAAAATCACCTAAAAACACAACATAATGATCTACTAAGGGATAAGTGACATTTAAACATAAGTTTTTCACTTTTATGATTGGATTTTTGAAAATCTGACATACACGGTTGTGCTTAATATGATTTTTGGAGTCTAATAAAACAAAAATAATTTTTGGTGAATAGTTACCTACCCTTATGAATAGTAACATACAATTATGAATAGTGATCTAACAAAATTAATAGTAACCATACCTATGATAGTATAAAAATAATATTCAAGTGAATGTATGATGTACTTATATTTTAGAATAAGTAAATAAATATTTTAAAACCATTTTTAGTAATAAACCATGATTTTAATTAAATATTAAATTAATCATATATACAAAATTATTTTAAAAAAATGGACTTTTTTTTGGATTCTACACATCAAAAAATGGTTCGGGTAATGTTTTGGTATTTTTCTGAAATACATGAATTTTTATGAATAGTGAATTACCATAATTTACAAATATTAGATAAATAAGCTAATTATAAAGTCATGTGTGATGTTCTGATGATGTAAGACCACTTGGTTCGGGATCACATGATAAAATTACTATTATTGGTCATTAAATACCCACTATTCCTTGTCTATGGGGAAATTAATAAACTAATGGGTTTTATATTAAGGAAACCACTCTCCCCTCCACTATAAAAAAACCCTTCACACCCTCATTTCTTCACACCCCTCAAGATCCAAGACTTCTCTAAACTCTGCAAAAACATCTTATCTAGCCCCTATTCTATGTTCAAGAGCTTATGGTCTCATCAAAAGACCATGAATAGCTTCCTTAAGGAGGATCTCAAGAGCAAGATTTAAGAGGTAATTTCTCTCCCTCTTCCCCTTTAATTTCCTTTCATGTTCTAGTCCATTTCTTTATTTCTCCCCACCTATATTAATCCAAATGGTATTTTAACTCCAGTATTATAAATCTAATGGAATGTTATGATTCTAATGGGATATCATATCATCCAACCCCCTTTCTCTCTTCCTTTTTTTATTAAGAAAGAATGTTGTTCGTGAGGTGTTAATTTATCACCTTCAAGAACGACAAGTTTACCTCTTCCATTTATACCTTCATATCTGGTCATGAAACCATTTTTATGGTTGAACTATAATTTTTTATATGTATTATTTTTTATTTAAAGTTCTGGAAATAACCAATGTCCATATTACTAAGTGATAAGTTAAAACAAGTTCATTGTGATCGAAAAACCGCCCAAATTAACATAAATAATCATCATTTAACTATTATCTAATGATTCATACACATGGATATAATATGATTCGTTATAAGATCATTAAATATCCTATAATATCATTAGTAACATTTAATATCAGTTCTTGATGATTCCTCATGTTCTACCAATTCTTCTATTTAAGAATACAAGTGAACCACTCTAGAAAACCATAAAACCAAACATTCTTGAATATTGTTTTTAACCACTATAACTCATATAATGGAACATCAAATCACTTAATGAAACTATAATGAACCTTATTAATGTACATAAGGTTCTTGATTTCAAATTAATTAATATAATTTCATTATACAGGACATTAAAGCGAATGAAGCATTCAGATACAAGGTTCGGGAAAATTCTCGAACAAAACATTAATCTTTAGGGTTCTCCCTCTATCACTCCATTTTGATATGGCTACTCCATAAAAATATTTGGTTCATCATTGTATTTAATTTTATGTGATGTAAATATTTGTCACTTTTATTTATGAAAAACCAAATGTTTTTCAAAAGAACTATTCATTCAAGAACACACCTTTTACCTCTCATTCAAGATTAACGGTTCTTGTAACATGTATGTTATTCCCTCATTCTTTTGGGAACCCAATGTTTATGAATGTGTTCTTATTAGATGGAACCAATTACTTTTCATGGGTTTATTATGTTCATTTATGTTATATGTTCATTGTTTCATGCATGATAAATGATAATGTTTTGATGTGATGGGTGTGCCCGGAATTATATAGCGCAATATGAATGTTTAAATGTGACGGGTGTGCCTGGAATTATACAGCAGTTCAATGTATTGGGTAAAGTGATAAATCTTATGATTAAATGTGAAATGATGTTTGAATAAGATGCTAGCATGGTTCACAAGTATGTGTGGTAGTTAACCACTATGACATGATGTTTCATTTTTATGAATTGCCACATTTCATGTCTTATATTTATGCTTCCTCTCATGTTCATGATAATTTTACCATGTTATTATTATGATCAACCCATGATATATTGTTCTTATCTACCCTCTTACTGGGATTTTAGCTCACCCCTTTAGATGTATATCCTCAGGTGGCTATATGTACTAAGAAGAGGACAAGTGCCAATAAGAATCTATAGAAGAAGAAATTAAATAAACGATTATGATTGCTGTTTTAATTGTTATGTATGATCCTTGTTTTCCCAAGATAATAAACCTTTGGATTATCTATGTGTAATAATATTATGTTTTTAATCTTTAATAAGATGTAATAGTAATGTAAGAAAAGTATGGTTTGCTATAGCATTAGTGCTTCCCCTCAAAATGGGCATGTCATCAAGTCTAATTTTCCCCTTTGTCTCAATAATTTGACCAAGATTTGATTGAAAATAAGGAAATAATATACACAATTGAAATGTTCAATCTAAAGAAGACTCATCATACTCCTTACACTTGTAAAGACATGGAGTATGCCTAAGGATGTGAAGAGTGATCTCCCGTTTCCAACAGTTGATATTAGATTTATATAAATATATCCAAAACCTACTTAATATAGCATCAAAATCAATCTAATTAAATTATAAAATATTTTTTGGAGATACGGCTGAAAAACAATTACCGGGGAATAATTATATACTTCGAATGAAATAATTTCTATATTCATTATTCTCATAGTTAACTCAACCATTATATATCGAGATATTTTTTGAATTGAACTAATAAACATGAATGATATGAATGAATGTCTAAAACCCAAATCACAAGTTTGTTTTATATTATTTTATGAATAACTAGTTCACATGTCACCTCATCATTATTAGGATACACCACAATAGTAGTGATAGAGTATTCCCCTCATGGCTGCTGTGGAGGTTTTTGTTGTTGATTTCTTCAAATAACCATTAGTATAGGCCAGTGGTTACTATAACTACGATGTACCTTTCTGTTGAAACACAACACAATAGGCTTATTTTTAGTCTAGAACATCCTTTCGTCTTTCACATTATTGGGATTATACAAATTCTTTTAGAAATAATTATCTCAATTCCATTCTCTACTACATTTTGAGCATCTATTGGTTCCCTTTAGGTATCTCCCAGGATGATTCCTACCACAATTTTGGAACATGGGATTTTTGGTTTTCATTCCATCAGTAGATTTATCTATTTATCCTCCAATATTAAACAATTTTTTCCAATTTTTATCTTTGAGGCCATGAAAAAATTGATCGTCCCTAATATCCTTCTTAACCTTAATAGAATAGTGGTTAATCTTATCATAGTTTTGAATCTTTAAAATGACCATTGTTTTTTTTGACTCAATTATTGTTTAAAGAAAAATAAATCCACTTTTATTTTGGTGTTCTTGATAAAGACAAAGACATATTGTGAAAGAGTGATGATATTTACTTAATACACCCCAATAGACCTATCATCCCTTTTCTTCCGTCAGATTAACTACCAATCTATAATAAAAAATAATTGTTTACTGAATTTATTTGTTAAAAAAATACATTCCTTAATCCTTCATAATCTATGGAATCAATTTCCACTGTATACATTATTCTTTTTAACATTTTCCACCCCGGATCCATTTCCCCATCAAAATGATAAACCACTCGCACAACATTCTCTTATAATATGAATGGATAGACAAAGGAAATATTCTCAATGGAGTTAAACCATTATTAAGAGAAAATGGATCATAATAAACCCTAAATAATGTATGCCTTTTTCACATAGAGGATTTGACTGAAATTTTATCATTCAAAGGAGGAGGAAATTCCACACAATTATATTTATTATTCATAATGTTGTTAAAATGATCTAAAACTAGCATGATGTTCTGAGCCCCCATTCCCAAAAGATTTGGAATCTCATTAGTGAAATTATCACATTTCTTGTCACATATATCTTTTGAACTAGTTATTATATTTATATCCATTAACTAAGAATATTAATGCACCATTTGGGGGATTGAATACTTATCTAGTTAGAATATAAAAGGCAACTGTGAACCAAGAATGATAAAATAATAAATTAAAAGTATATCCTAACTTGTGATTCCTTATGTTTCAATCTAGGTTATCCCTGGTTATATAATTATCTATAGGGTTCTTTATAAAATTTCTAATCCAAATATCAAAAAAAATACCATTCAAGGATACTATCTATAATGAACCTAGCCATTTACACATATTATTATATGAATTTAAGCATAATTATGAATTAATTAAAAACCATGAAAATGATGCCAAGTGTATTTTGAAGATAAGGTTCATAATTAGAAAACATGAAACCATAATATAAAATATTATCTATAATAATAACCTAAATCCATTTGATCTTCTATAACTTCATTGGATAACTTGGGGAATTACATAGACAAATGAGATTATAAAAAGTCTAGTATTTCAACAACAATACAAATAAAGAATAATACATTAGTTATAAAGAATAACATAATAACATAAAAGTAATGATAAATAAATAATTATATATAAGAAAAAAACATAGAACATAGAATCATATGATATTGGAATCATAAAAATTTGGAAACAACCAATAGCATGACATAAACATTAAGAAAGGCTAACATTTGAGAATATATCACACGGTGGAAAAATTTCTATAATGGATTTGGTTTAGTCCCTAATCTAATACACTATGTACCATGATAATAAAAATTACCCAATTAATTGGAGAACAATATGGTTTCACCACTTATAACATCGTCATGCTTATGTGTTCCAAATGAAACTTCAAACATAAGGAAAAAAATTATGGTTATGCATGGGATGAAATGGGTTTCGTAATCATGATATAAGGCATAAAAGAAGATAATATCATAATTGTGTCTATGATAGAAAATATTTAAATCATAATTGTAAATTAATAATGTTTACTATTCATATATAATGGTAAATTATTTCTAATTGATGTGACAACATATAAAAAGAATGTTTAATAAACCTTAGAAATGAGAGACTTTAGTGTAGTTTAAGGAAATTTTTTAAGAATATTTAAAGTGTAAAAGGGTTAATTACTTATATGAAACTACAAAAGAACTAAGATAATTTTTATGATAAAATGAGTAATAGTAGGAAATTAATTTCATCTTAAAATATATTATGTAGTGTTTTTGACAATGGGTATGAAATAAGGAAGTTCCCCTTAATCAGACATGTTTTTTGGGAGTAATTGAGTAGATAACATTTTAAAATATGTATTTCTAATTAAAATAAGAATAATGTGATCTGGATTCCTAATTTTTTAACATATATACATAATTTAAAATATTTAGATAATATTAATAAATAAATACATTTGTGTAAAGTGGGAGACAATCTAACCTAAAGGGAAATATAGAGGTTCAAAGAGAACCCTTAACTTATGTCCGAATATGTTATGAAATTGAATATAATTCCCATGATATTCAAAATAAAATCTTTAATAATTTAATTTATAGCATCTTCATCATATATTTTAATTATTGAAATTAAATTAAGTTCACTTATCACCATTTTTATGGGTTGTAATGATTGATTTTATTTTTTTCAGAGTGTCCATTTTAAGATTTTCTAATTGGTTCTCTTCAGTTGAATTATAATACTTCATGTAAAATGAAACTGAAACCCCTGAAGTGGAATTATATGAAATTTTTTCATCATGTAAAGACCCATAAAAATCAAGGAATTTTTTTTTCGTAATTTTCATTAGAATATTACAAGAATGCAGTTTCAGACGGCACCTGCTTCCAAGGCCCAAAGTTCCTGAAATTTCTTTCTGAAGTTTGACTCGGGTACATTCAGTGAACGAATGATCGGGAATTTCTAACATTTGAACCGGTGCTCAGAATTGAATTCCGAGGGCCCTGATGAACTCGCAATGTCGGTAATCGCTTAAGGGAACCATTACCGTAGTTGCATTTATGCGGGTGAAGAAATTAATTAATGGGGTTTAATCAAAAAGTAAATAAAATTGTGGGATCAATTTTATTTCATGTCAAGGTGGTTATTTTCTCCCATGGGATGTTGTTGGTGGGGCCCACATCCACCCAACATCCCATGTGTGGATAATTGAAAGGGTGGGGCCCACACGAGCCCCCCACCCACCTTTTCAAATCCCATAACTCCATAACACCTCTTAACCCTTCACTTTCCTAACTCCCCATTAACTCACATTCATTAAATTTTGGCAACTTGTTATAATTAATAAGGTGAGGTACTTAATTTCAAACTCTTGAAATTCAAATGGTTAGGTTGTGTTAATTAATTAAGACTTGGTATTATTTTATTGTTGTTAGAGTTTTTTCCACCTTGAGAGGATTGGGAAGCGTGAAGTCTTATTCTTATTCAACATCGACGAAGAACGTGAAGAACACCTCGGACTCCGACGAAGAACACTGTTCTTCAACGAGGAACATCTCTGCTGAAGAATGTGGCGTATTCTTCCAAGGATGTTTCCTCTTCGAACGCACCTCGACGACAACGGAATCGACGTTTGTTTTCCGCGATGCCCGACTTCCGCGATGCTCGTCTTCCGCGGCTTGTTGACGTACACCGTTCCTGAAACCGATGTAGGGGAATTTTATTTGCTTCCTCTTAACCTTGAGAAAAGAACAACGAGCGCGGACCAACCATTACCCGGTTGATCCGTGGACCGTTTGTCCATGCGGGGTTACTTTTGTTGTGTGTCGTCTAATTTCATGGTGAGGTATGTGCTCAATAATTTCTTGGGAACAAATTTTTGATTTTCCATTTGATATCACTTAACGCGGAGGGCATGGGCCTAATGAACATGGCTCGACAACCCTCCACAGTTTGTTTTTGATGCGCGGTTTTGATGGCGACGAGAAAGCGGACCCGTATTGGAGTTTTGAGGCATCCATTCTGAAGATCTTGATCCGAGAAGACTGCTGGCGAAGACCGCAAGCGAATCAGACCACCGGAGCACGATCGGTGGTCCGCAGAAGGCGGCGGCGGCGCGCCGCTGGAGGATCCTGCCACGGCTGTGCCGCGGCGGTTCAGCAAGCGGCCGGTTTTGCCGGCTGCGGGTGATCTGGAGGCGGGACCCCGAGGGTCCCGCGAGAGATGTAACGGCTACACATAGGCCGGCCGAGTTCCGGAAGAACCGGAGGTTGAAACCCTAGTGCTGACAGAAAGGGTGGGCCCCACGTGGGGGGCCACTGATTGAAGTCATGGGGGGAGATGCGCCCCCCGATTTCCTTCACCCCTCTCTGCCGAAACGGCCGTGACTCAGGCCGCGCGGCGCCACGTACCGACTACACCGGGCCAGGCTGACCCGCGCCGGGCCGGGCCGTGCCGGGTCGGGCCAACCCGGACCCGGGCCGACCGGGGGGTCTCGGGCCGGGTCTGTCCGGGCCCGAAACCCACGTTTTCGGACCATTTGGGTTCAATTGCCCATAACTCGGGCTACGGACCTCCGATCGACGCGCCGTCAGCGGAAACACGATCCTTGGATCTAGACGGTCATTTCGGTATATCGCACTCAAGGTTTCTAAATACTTTGAGTTTAGCTGGGTTGGTTCGTACACGAAACCAACCGGGCCCTCGGAGCGGAAACACTAATATCTTGAGCTCCGGACGGCCAATTGACGTGCCGTCGACTTGGTTGAGTTCCTCTTAGTGAGACGGATCTTTTAGAATACTCCGCCCAAGGTTTGGACGTAGGCGGAGTACGGTCGGGTTGGTTTTGCCTTAAAAACCAACCGGGCCCCTGGAACGAAAAAGCCAATAACTCTCAGACCGGGCGTCCGATTGACGCGCTGCCTGTTGCGTTGAGTTCCTGTTGACGATACAGAACATTTGGATACATCAACTCTGGACATTGTGTCAGTTGATGTATCAGCCTCTCGGCTCGTGGACTGGACCCTCCCGAACGAGCTTGCTATGTGCGGGAACCCCAGTGCTGGATGCTACTGCGACGACAACGACTGTGCAGAGATCCTCAGTGGATTCGACGTCGACGACTACAGCACTCCGCAATCCTACGTGGATCTGTGCTACCGATCCTATGTGGTTTCGATCATGTACTGGTCTTGAATCCTATGCCGGTCCCAGTATATATGAATCAATGTAGACAGCTGGTCTTGTATCCTATGTGGGTCCCAGCTGTGCTGCTCTTTTATCCTATGTGGGTCCCATCTTAGATGGCTCAGTGCTGGTCTTGTATCCTATGTGGGTCCCAGCATTGATGAATTGATGAAGACTACTGGTCTTGTATCCTATGTGGGTCCCAGATGTGCTGGTCTTGTATCCTATGTGGGACCCATCTTAGTTGACTCAGTGCTGGTCTTGTATCCTATGTGGGTCCCAGCATGATGAATCGATGAAGACTGCTGGTCTTGTATCCTATGTGGGTCCCAGCTGTGCTGGTCTTGTATCCTATGTGGGTCCCAATATTGATGATTCAGTGCTGGTCGTGTATCCTATGTGGGTCCCAGCATAGATGAATCAATGAAGATAGTTGGTCTTGTATCCTATGTGGGTCCCAGCTTAGACGATTCAGTATCTATGTCTGATCATCTTTACCGTCATCCGAAGAACTTTACATGTGTGAGCTGAAACTAGTTTTTCTTCCTTTGTGGATTGAGTTGTGCTAACCTTTGTGGATTATGTTTTGCTTTCCTGTGTGAAATACATTTTTCTTTCCTGTGTGGAATACGATTTGCTTTCCTGTGTGGATTGGGAAGTACATGGACTCATAGGTTGGAGCGTGTTGGAATTGACGACTTAGGTATATGTATGGTCGTATACCTAAGCAGTGTCGGATGTTATTTCGTGATTTATCCTTCCTTTGTGGTTTATCCTTTGTGGATTTTGGGAGACCATTGGGGGTCACGGGGTCCCTACTGAGTAGCTTATACTCACCCCTGCATAGGCTATGCCCGCACTACGTTGTGTTTGTTGCAGACGATGGACAATGCTGATCACGGTTGAGGCTTTCGGAGCAGGTCGGAACCCGGAGGTGGACCACTGGACAGACGTACTCGAAGTAGACGGCGGGACCCGAGGAGCTGCGGAGGCTATCTGTACACACCCTTTAGGAGGGACTACCAGTGGACGCCTCGAGGCTGTAGTTTTACTTTTCAGTTGCTATTTTCCCTTCAGTTTTACTTTACAGTTGGGCTTGTATTTCCAGCCCCTTTTCATTCTTCACTTATTGTTGTACAGTTTTACTTAGTGTTTACTTCTTCCGCTTGTACTCTATGGTGTATGTTTACTCTTATAAAGGCAATGCCTTCCCAGAAATCGGGATTTACGCCTTTGGTGCTAGTCGCTAGCCCCTGGCCTATGGAAGGCGGGCTTGGGGTAGTCACGGCACGGGCCCCAAGGACGGGTTGTGACAAATTGGTATCAGAGGAGTTCGGTTCTACCACAGAACATGGGACTCTGATCTTTTTCTATGTGAATCAATAGTGTTTAGCGTATTTAGTGTGGTTATCAGTCCAGGGAGTCCAGTGTTGGTGTGGCGGCCGACGTATCCGTACACCAGGACCCTGACTTCTGATTTCTAGCTTAATACACGAAAACATTGATTGCATGTGTGTTTCAAGTTTTCTTTGTGATTACTTTGTGTCAGCTAAACAGGTATACTATTTGACCGTGGCACACCGGTTCACTTCAGGATGGCCCCACGATGGCAACCAGCTAGGGTTCCGAGAGTCGAGCGTGACAACAGCCCAACGAGCGACAAGGCCTCGGTGCAGGACCCTTTGTCAGCAGTGGCACCAGCGGTAGCTCTACCCGCCGAGCCACCGATGCTTCCAGCACTAGCCGCTGACGATGCATGTCGCCTTAGTGCACTACATGACTTCCAGAGCCAGCTACATGAGGATCAGTCATTGCTACACATGCGGCGGGCAAGGACACATGGCTCGAGACTGCCTGACTCGTCTTACAGATGAGCAGCAGGTGGTAGAGGGACCTCCCAGACTGAGGTTCGGCCATGGCGGTCAGCAGGGTGCAGTTGGGCGAGGCAGGGGAGCTGGCCTAGCAGTAGGCGGTGGACGACGCTTCGAGGTGTTGCCAGCACCACCACCAGGAGGTCCTCCCCGACCGTAGGGAGTTGGTGGACATGGGAGCGCTCAGCTTCAGGCAGCTGAGGTCTTCGATCATGAAGCTCTGGGAGCAGATGGACATGAGCGGAACTAGTGGATACGTCTTTTTTTACTTCTATTTCCTTGTTGCTGCTGTGTAGTGTCTTTGTATTATGAGCTGCAATATTAAAAGATGCATACCTTTGTGATGTTTTCATTCCTGTCCTCTTTTGGGTTGTTACTAAGAGGTTCCAGTTTAGACTGTTGACTTGACCCTCACTTGTGAGACATATACTAGAGGATATCCAGTTACCACACACTGATGTCGACAGTGTGACTCAACCCTTGGAGGCGAGAGTAATGGTTGGATCTCTTGGTAGTAGCGTCGAGGCCTTACAACGTCATCTTTGGAATGGATTAGTATCATCCATGTTGGGATTGACTCTATTAGGCAAAGAACGTGGATCATCCAGGGGATGAGACCATATTTCTCTTATTGGCAAAGAAGATATCAAAACAGCTCTTGTGGGACCAGAGGTGGTCCAGGCCACAACAGGGAAGGTCCATGTCATCTAAGAGGCGGAGGGCACTAGAGTTCATGGATGGCGACTACGTCTTCATGTGGGTCTCACCTCGACGTGGATTACGGAGATTTGGCGGAGGTGGCAAGTTGTCTCAGGCTTCATCAGACCCTTCCAGGTCCTCAGCAGAATTGGCGAGGTGGGTTACTACCTAGCTCTACCACCTTTGTATCCCTAGTTTGTGTTGAAGCTTTATGGGGACGTAAAGCCCTGAGTGGGGAGTAATGTAAAGACCCGTAAAATTTAAGGGAATTTTTTTTCATAATTTTCTTTGGAATTTTACAAGAACGCAGTTTAAGACGGCACCTGATTCCGAGGCACGGAGCGCCCGGAATTTCATTCCGAAGTTTGGCTCGGGTACGTTCAGTGAACAAACGAGCGGGAATTTCTAACTTTTGAACCGGTGCTCGGAATCGAATTCCTAGGGCACCGATGAACTCGCAACGCCGGTAATCGCATAAGGGAACCTTTACCGTAGTTGCGTTTGTGCGGGTGAAGAAGTTAATTAATGGGGTTTAATTAAAAAGTAAATAAAATTGTTGGATCAATTTTATTTCATATCAAGGTGGTTATTTTCTCCCATGGGAAGTTGGTGGTGGGACCCACATCCACCCAACTTCCCATGTGTGGATAATTGAAAGGGTGGGGCCAACACGAGCCCCCCCCACCTTTTCAAATCCCTAAACTCCATAACTCCTCTTAACCCTTCACTTTCCTAACTCCCCATTAACTCACTTTCATTAATTTTTGGCAACTTGTTATAATTAATTAGGTGAGTTACTTAATTTCAAACTCTTGAAATTCAAATGGTTAGATTGTGTTAATAAATTAATACTTGGTCTTATTTTATTATTCTTAGAGTTTTTTCCACCTTGAGAGGATTGGGAAGCGTGAAGTCTTCTTCTTCTTCAACCTCAACGAAGAACGTGAAGAACACCTCGGACTCCGACGAAGAACACCGTTCTTCAACGAGGAACATCTCCAACGAAGAACGCGACGTCTTCTTCCATGGATGTTTCCTCTTCGAATGCACCTCGACGACAACAGAATTGACATTCATTTTCTGCGACGCCCTACTTCCGCGACACTCGTCTTCCACGGCTCGTTGACGTACACCGTTCCTGAAACTGAGGTAGGGGAATTTTATTTGTTTCCTATTAACCTTGAGAAAAGAACACCAAGCGCGGACAAACCATTACCCGGTTGATCCGTGGACCGTTCATCCATGCGGGGTTACTTTTGTTGGGTGTCATCTAATTTCATGGTTATGTATGTTCTCAATAATTTATTGGGAACTAATGTTTGATTTTCCATTTCATATCACTTAACGCGGAGGGCGTGGGCCGAATGAACACGGCCCGACAACCCTCCGCAGTTTGTTTTTGATGCGTGGTTTTGGCGGCAACGAGAAAGCGGACCCGTATTGGAGTTTGGAGGCATCCATTCTGAAGATCTTGATCCGAGAAGACTGCCGACGAAGACCGCAAGCAAATTGGACCACCGGAGCGCGTCTGGTGGTTCGCAGAAGGCGGCGGCCGCGAGCCGCCTCAATGTGGCGGCGGCGGCACGCCGCCAGAGGAGATCGTCGCGGGTGTGCCGCGGCGGTTCAGAAAGCGGCCGGTTTTGCCGGCCGCAGGTGATTGGAGGCGGGACCCCAAGTGTCCGGCGTGAGAAGTAATGGCCGGCCAAGTTCCGGAAGAACCGGGGGTTGAAACCCCGGTGGTGACAGTAAGGGCAGGCCCCACGTGGGGGGCCGCTGATTGAAGTCATGGGGGGAGATGCGCCCCCCGATTTCCTTCACCCCTCTTGGCCAAAACGGCCAAGACTCAGGCCGCACGGCGCAATGGACCGTCTGCGCGGGGCCGGGCTGCCCCGCGCCGGGTCGGGTCGGGCCGACCGGTGGGTCTCGGGCCGGGTCGGTTTGGGCCCGAAACCCCCGTATTCGGACCGTTTGGGTTCAATTGCCCATAACTCGGGCTACGGACCACCGATCAAAGCTCTGTCAGTAGAAACATGATACTTGGATCGAGACGTTCGTTTTGGTATATCGCACTCAAGGTTTCAGAATACTTTGAGTTCGTCCGGGATGGTTCGTACACGAAACCAGCCAGGCCCTCGGAGCGGAAACGCTCATATCTTGAGCTCCGGACGTCCGATTGATGTGCTGTAAACTTGGTTGAGTTCCTCTTAGTGAGACTGATCATTTAGCATACTCCGCCTGAGGTTTCTATGCAGGCGGAGTACGGTCGGGTTGATTTTTCCTTAAAAACCAACCGGCCCCCTGGAACGAAAAGGCCAATAACTCTCAGACCGAGCGTCCGATTGACGCGCCGTCTGTTGCGCTGAGTTCCTGTTGACGATATGGAACTTTTTGATACATCAACTCTGGACATTGTGTCAGTTGATGTATCATCCTCTCTGCTCGTGGAGCAGACCTCCCTAATGAGCTTGCTGTGTGCGGGAACCCTAGTGCTGGCTGCGACTACGACGACAGCAACTGTGCAGAGATCCTCAGTGGATTCGACGGCGACGACTACAACACTCCGCGATCCTAAGTGGATCAGTGCTACTGATCCTGTGTGGGTCCGATCATGTACTGGTCGTGTATCCTATGTGGGTCCCAGTATAGATTAATCAATGAAGAAAGCTGATCTTGTATCCTATGTGGATCCCAGCTGTGCTGGTCTTGTATCATATGTGGGTCCTAGCTTAGATGACTCAGTGATGGTCTTGTATCCTATGTGGGTCCCAACATTAATGAATCGATGAAGACTGTTGGTCTTGTTTCCTATGTGGGTCCCAGCTTAGATGACTTAGTGCTGGTCTTGTATCCTATATGGGTCCCAGCATTGATGAATCGATGAAGACTGCTGGTCTTGTATCCTATGTGGGTCCCAGCTGTGCTGGTCTTGTATCCTATGTGAGTCCCAGCTTTGATGATTCAGTGCCAGTCTTGTATCCTATGTGGGTCCCAGAATAGATGAATCAATGAAGATAGCTGGTCTTGTATCCTATGTGTGTCCCAGCTTAGATGATTTAGTATCTATGTCTGATCATCTTTATCGTCATCTGAAGAAGTTTACATGTGTGTGCTGAAACCTGTTTTACTTCCTTTGTGGATTTAGTTGTGCTAACTTTTGTGGATTATGTTTTGCTTTCCTTTGTGGAATACGTTTTGCTTTCCTGTGTGGAATACGATTTGCTTTTATGTGTGGATTGGGAAGTACTTGGACTCAGAGGTTGGAGCGTGTTGGAATTGATGACTTAGGTATATGTATGGGCATATACCTAAGTAGTGTCAGATGTTATTTCATGATTTATCCTTCCTTTGTGGTTTATCCTTTGTGGATTTTGGGAGACCTTCTAGGGTATCAGGGTCCCTACTAAGTAGCTTATACTCACCCATGCACGGGCTATGCCCGCACTATGTTGTGTTGTTTGTAGACGACGGACAGCGCTGATCACGGTTGAGGCTTTAAGAGTAGGTCGGTCCCGGAAGTGGGCGGACGTACTCAGAGTAGACAGTGGGACCCGAGGAGCTGCGGAGGCTATCTGTAAATACCCTTTAGGAGGGAATTCCAGTGGACGCCTCGAGGCTGCAGTATTACTTTTCAGTTACTATTTTCCCTTCAGTTGTACTTTACAGTTGGGCTTGTATTTCCGGCCCCTTTTCTTTCTGCACCTACTGTTGTACAGTTTTACTTAGTGTTTACTTATTCTGCTTGTACTCTGTGGTGTTTGTTTACTCTTATAAAGGCAATTCCTTCTCATATATCGGGATTTACGCCTTTGGTGCTAGTCGCCAGCCTCTGGCCTATGGAAGGCGGGCTTGGGGTAGTCACGGCACAGGCCCCGAGGACGGGTCGTGAAAAATCTCCAATATTTTAAAATTTCAATGTAATCTATTATTATTTTGGGTATTATGATGATTAATTATGATAAATATTAATGAATAATGATAAGTTTATTTTGGAGGGTTTCTGATCATCATGAACTAGTTTTGTTTTATTGTTTTTTATTACACACATATTTGAGTTCTAGAACATGAAACTAGATGTAATATAAATTTTGAAAAAATTAATGACCATTATTATTCTTTTATTACCATACATGAATGAATTCATGAAAAAAAATAGTCATCATCCAAGTATGTGGTGAATCAACACTTCACATACGCAGTTTTAATTTTCAGAATGAAAATATAAAAGAAGTGGTTAATATATAGATTGTCTACTAATAAAATAAGTTTATATATGATAATTTATTTATCATTTTTTAGATAGTTTAGGCGATAATAGAATAAAAAAAGAAACTAAATTAAAAGAGAAAGAAGCTGGATTTTACCTCATATGTAATGCATCATAGAGTACCTTATTAAGGCACTTGAAATTGGTATTTTAGTGAGACCAGAAAGACCATGACGTGGAGACAAGAATTGGGTGATTAATAGGGTAAAATATTATAATGATCCAATTCATCAAAGGTGTGAGTAGAATATGTGTTTTGGGTTGTATTTACAGGGGGTGTTTTTGATTATTTTATTCATTAGATTATTAGTATTGTTTCTCCATAATATCAATCATGGGGATCCTTATAACTAAATAAATTAAATAATGGTTAATATATTGAGATAATGGTTCATAAATCATCCATAAATCAAACATGACTCAACAAGTCATTTATTTAGAATATACCACAAATTTCCGTATTTCAATATTCACAAAAAAGTCAATTTCTTCTGAAAAGTCAAAAAAAATTATCAAAACCATTTCTATATGTGTAGATTTAAGAAATGGAATAAATTTGATGAAATAAAAGGTCTAAATAAGATAAATTTAATGTTTATTAAAAATATCAATAACCCAGAAAATACTTATTTTAATATTATAACTGATTTTATGACACTAGGAAAAATAAATAATGGCCTCATAAAAATATATTATAATTATTAGAAAACAAAATAGTAAATAATAATCTATTATATGAAAGTAAATTTTATTTTTTATCATTATATTAATTATAATACTGTAAATAAACATTTAATTACTGTAAAAATAATGAAACATAATTTATTATTTCTAAAACATTTATTTACTTATTTAATGATATTAATATATTATATATTAATTTATTGGATTTAAAAATCTTATTTATAATTTCATATGTGAGGTTACTATAACAGTGGTTAGATTACAATTATTATAGTAAAATTACTATTCCAATGACCAATTTACAATTCCAATGGTAAGATTTCAAAAGGTCCTAAAGGTTTAATACTTCCTATAAATACTTCCCATTCCATTATTAATTGATTTATTTTTTATTCCAAGGGTATATATTATTTCATATTTTAAATGAATGTTCTATTATTAAAATTATTTTTTATTTCTATAGATTTTTTTGTATGTGCACTTACTCTAGTGGATTGAGAAGATCCAAATTTTCTTATTATTATTTCATTTTTTCTATTTGTTGGCCTGTTATAATATTGGAAATTCTTATTGGATTATTTGATGACTAGTGTATCATTATTCATTTATCATGTTTTGTTTGATTATCTATGTTATATTCATGATTTATAATATATGACATAATTATAATAAGGGAATTTTCATTGATAAAATTTTCTGTCATTACAAACCCCAAAATGTTATCTAATGAACCATTGAAATCTAACATAAATGATCAAAGTTTTTCTTCCAGAATATTATTCCTAACTTTATCTGGACATATTTTAAGGGATTGTATGTTGTGTGACGCATAGAATGCACCCCCCATTCACATTTAACGTCCCTCCCAGAATGAAGAGCTAAAACTAAATTATTTATCATAAACAATACCATATGACAAACCATGAACAATCTAGATCTCTTAAACATATAACTTCAAATGATCTTACACTCTAGATGTGTACTTTATCATGCTAAAATTAAATGATATGGAAACATTATCAATGAAAAATAAATATTATTCATACCTCAAGGTGTGTGGAACAACCTCATGATAAAACTCATTCGTAACTTTTCCCTCTTCTATTTATGAATAGAAATAAGTTGAATCACACACAAATAACTCTAATGCTGAACTTTTTCTTAACGACTTGTATAACACTAAGAAAAATTATAAAACCATAATATTTTGTAATGTATTATTCTCCATATGAATTTAAATATTTTAATACTTTTTATTACACATAACACTGAGTTTATCTAACATTACATGCAACATCTAGTTTATCTTTTGTTACACACAACACCATGTTTAAACCAAACATGACATAATATGAAGAGATTATTAAATAATTATATATATATTACCTAGGTATTAAAATAGTGGGTATAAATATTATTAAATATTTTATGAATATATATTATTTTCACGTGTATGTAAAATGAATTCTTATTTGTCAAATTATTTAAAAATTAAAAAAAGAATTTGAAAATAAATTAAATTATTTTTTGAAAAAATAATTTCTAAAAAATAATTTTTTTAATTTAAAAAATTAAACAAACTTTATTTGGTGAATGAATTCAATTAAATTTATTTTTTAAATATTAATAAAATTTAGAAAATTTCATCTTATGTGTTTTCTAGACATTATATTAGAATAAATTTATTTTTACACTAAAAATTGTATTCTTATAAAAATCCATTTTGTTGCCTTTTCTTCATATTAGTTTTAAAACTAAATTTGGAAAAATTTATAAAATTGTTCAATAAAATAAGAATCTTTTTTGAAATCATAATATGAAAACATATTTAAGGTTTCTTTATGAAATTTTTTTGAAAATAATAATTTCTTGATGAATAATAAAAAATTGAGAATTTTAATTGAAAAATGTATTTTAAATTTAATTATATATAATTTTAAATAATATTTTTTTTCAAAATAAAATAAGTTAAATAATGTTTATATTAATAAGATTTATGTAATTATAATCAATTTTATATTTAAATTAGATATAATAACTTTTCATACTTTTGAATGTTTTCTTTTTGAAAACCAATTTCTTGCCGCGTCTGCGGGATTGAATTTTTATAAAAAATTTACAATTATATGAATTGAATTTTTAAAAAATAAATATATATTTTTATTTAAAATAATTTATATTATTCTATTTTTTATATTAATTTTTTCCCAAATTTAATATCAAAAACAATAAAAATTATTTAACTTGTTTAAAGTAAAAGTTATATATACGGATGATTAAAATAAAATCATAATTGATATAATGACTGAAAGAATACTCTAAAATTTATTGTATTGATATATATAGACCCTATAAGTTATTGGTCTCTAGAAAAATTCATTTTTTAGCATTTATTAAATGAGAAAAATGTGGGTAGACCTTTATTCATTTCAAATAATTCCACGTGTTCCGCTCATGTCACATATAAAATGCCACACCTTATACTCTATTATTTAAACCATAGTTCACCAAATAACTGAATAAATCATAAATTCCCCTATATCGTCCTATTGGAGTTATTTTGGGAATTACAGCATCCTAGAAAGGATATTGGTTCAAATATTTGGAGGATACTCGAAAAAATTGTAACATTCATCAACATAAATTTTTATTTATTTTTTATTTACCCACTATCATTTATTATTTTTAAACAATGTTAATATTAAAATATCATCATGTAATGTATATTGATATGTTTTTTTGTTATGTTCATAACCTAAAACCATATCTTCTTCATTTAAATGTATTATTAAATCCTCATTCATGCGTCTGGCAAACTACCGCCTTGTGAACCAATGTCATTCGATTTTCAATTATGACAAGAAATTGATGGGTATGAGTAATGATAAAAATAATATATGATATTTAAATCATTCTTATACCTAATTATTCATTATATCTTATATTCAATTTTTACATTCAATTCCAAAGGGGATATGATAACGTCTCTCTTTTATACTCTGGATTTCACCCCAGTGAAGTGGTGTGATTTCATTCATTAAGACTTTACATGGAATATAATAAGGAAAGTTATATGTAATATAAATGAAAAAAATTATTTTTATAATTATTTAATTATACTTATTAAAAGACAAGATATCATTTTATTTCTCACCTTTTCACTCGCTGAATGATAACAATGTCATTTTTATATGTGTAGACTACTACATTCACTAAGTGTTGTGGCTCTCTTTTCAACACCAAACCACTTGGATGAAACATAAAAGATATAGTATCTTAATTTTTATATTATAATCATTATAGAAAGGTAATATATTACATACGTCCTTTCCATATTGATCAATGAATAACAGAAATGTTATTGACGTATACGTACGACCATCTGTCTCCCGGATAGCAACAAAATTAATTTCTGAAAACCATAATTCATGATTAGTATTATGAGTATTATTGATGTATGAATATTTTATGTATGTAATATGGAACAATGATCAATTTAAGAGGATCGAAAAAAATATTAAATATATAAAGAACAAAGTGGTTATTACCCAAAACACATCTTTAGCATGGAATTGTAAATAAATGGTTAAAAAAGACATAAGTAAATTATATATGGTATGATATATATGTAATGATTTGTAAAAAAATTATAATAAAATTATATTTATTATATAACTATTTTTTATTGATGAAGGAATTTGAGTTTTAAGGTAAGGGAAGTCCATCTCACTTTTTTACTTCAATGAGACATAAGTCAAATTCAATATATACTTCTTTTATATGGAAACATAATACCCATGAATCTATTTTTTAATATTATAATTAATATTATATAGATTTACATATCCATTGAATGATTTATATTTAAAGGGGTTTACCGTTAAAATGTTACAAAAGAGGTAAGGGATCTTTTTCTAAATTTCCTCCATTAAGACATATTCTATGTTATTAACCTATATTTTTTATGATGTGTATATACATCCCTATTAATATGTGATATAATGAAATTATTTTTTATTGTTATATTATATGTTTAATTTAAATGTATTATTCAAAGGTGAATTGGATTAAAGGTAACCAAAATTGTAATCATTTTATGTCAAAATCTCGTCATTGACCAAAATTGTTTTTGTTTATATTTCTGATGATAAAATAGTATGAACGTTATAACAAGAACATAATGTATTTTCTTCTAATATGGTTATTAATTATATTTCCACATAATAGTAACATTTATTAACTCCATATACATTAAATTAATTACTAAAATAGATTTCATAAAATCTGTATTTATTTTACACCTTGATCAAAATCAAAATTTTCATCCAAAATTTTTTTAAAATTGTGTTCAGATAATTTCATGAAATTATCAAACAGACGTATTAAAGAAATTTATAACCATTTATTAATTATTAAAAAATATTTTTAATGTAATCATCAGGTTGTTCAAAACTATTCCGTTTTTTCTTTTATCAAAAAATGTAAAAGGAATAAATATTTTAATGTGTGCGGTATGTATGGAATTTCCATACATCATTAAAGTTATTTTAACTGAATTTTAATTTATGATTTTTAAATATTACTTTTAATTATTATTATTTTAAAAACCTTTTCTATTTTAAAATGCTTTTTCAAAGTGGAACGATTATTTCCCATGATAAATACTTTAATAAATTTTTAAATTTTTATTTCACATAATTTTTGGACGAAATGAAATTCTACGATAATTTAAATTTCATCATTTGGTGTATAGAAAATTTTGAGGATTTGGAATAATAATGAAATTATAGGATTTGGGATACATTAAATTATTGTTTTTAAAAACTCACTTTTTGGGTGGACATGTAAGGGTGGTTTGTTTTTCTAAAACCGTGTATCCATATAGTGAAAATCAAGTTACACATGATCGTTAGTAGAAGTACACCTCATGAGTTGCATTTAGTTTCATAATCTATGCACCCATAACACATGATTAATTCCATTTTGGCAGTGTTTGTGCACTTTTTATTACACAGTTCATCGAAATATGTGGGAAATCGTGTAAGGATGAAGCTCTTGAGTAGTAGGAGTATCAAAGATGGTGGAAATTTTGGATAATCATGTGACCAAATAATGTGACATTATTTTTACGTGGGGAATTTTCTATTTTATACTTACAGAAGAAAATTTTCAAATGCCTATCCCCTTATCCTTCTATTCCAGCAGCTGTCTCCTCCTCCCCCATGTGCAAGGCTCTTATAAATCATAACACATGATTTAATAGATATTTTACATCCATTTTTATAATTGGGGTCTGTGGGTACCTATGGATTCGTCTCAAAAATCTCATAATTCACATTAAATCTTTTCATATTTACCTCAATCATGAGGATTTTATCATGGTGTGAGCTAATTCTCCTATTTTAGGGCAATCATATTCTTCTTGTAATTCTCTCCAACTATAATAAATCAAACCCTGATATTGGACATATGGATCATCCATGGAATAAGGTAGGTGGTTTAGTTCTTTAATTTAATTTTTAATTTTTTTCCAAATGGCGTACCATTATTCCACACACAAGACTCTTTGGGCTATGCCTCTCTTTATCGAATAATTAAAATAAATATGTTATCATATATAGTATGACCCTAGAGAGTAGAGAATCACCACAATGGGGGATCTCTCTAGCTCTCTCCACTTCTATGGGAAAGGTTCTTCATTTGGTACCCAATGTCGTTTATCCTGGTATTGTTTAGACAACAATGAGGTTTGTTTTACCCTTAATTAATTCCTTATACATACAAATTAAATAAATATTGAATGTTGGCCATTATTTTGGTCCTTAAGCATAAATATTTAATCCAGATTATATGGATGAATTCATTAAATGAATTTAATTTTTATTAAAATTGTTGAACGTTACACATAAAATTTCTCAGGAATCATTCATTATACTATATTTTTTTGTGATTACTTACTTGGTTATATATGTTGTTGCACCATTTCTTTGTTCAAAATTATATATAATTCATCCCTTGTGTTAATACTTAATTAATTAATTTTAATGAAATCATTTTTTGAACAACTATTTAATGTTTTCAAATAATACCCCTTGATGAGGTATGTTGTCTTCAATTTGAAAAGGCTATATGTTTGTGTGTTTTAGCCTATTGCTTGTGTTAGTGCTAATGGCTTCAGATTGTTTCCTTATGTCATAGTTTTTTCTTTGATTAATTTTTTTGAAATCCTACTTATCTAGTTATATATATTCATATATAGATATACCATGTTCATATGTGATATTAGTTGTTATAATATAATTGCGTGCTCGCTGAGAGAGAACACGAGTCCCAAATTAAGGATGTTGTGGGAGTAATCACCATGCCCATTTTGGATTTACTTTATGCATTGGGAGATATCCTTTTACTTATGCTAATAAGGTCTCTCTGGGTAGATTTCTATAAGCATGTGTGACACAAGTTCCCTACGGGGGAAACCGTTAACATACTAGTTGGAATGATGGATATGTCATTCCTTGAGTGATACCTGATACCCTATATAGGATACATGGAATGAACTCAGAGATACCATACCATGATTAATTTTACGGAAACTAATACATGTTTACTCAGGTAGAATCGGGGTTATTAATCATATCATGGGTTCCTCTAGCAATGTAGGGGAATCCAGTACACAACTCAATTGATGAGATCAGGCCTTCATTATTGGATTTCATGGATACCATGTGTTGTCTTACATGTGGTGAATATTATTATTATTATTGATGTTATGATGAAAATGTTATTTCAAAATTCCTGGTTGATGACATAATGATTTGACCACCAATAAAAATCACAAACTTGGGGTTGACCCACTTCTATTTCGTCATATATGATGCTATGTTTATAAATCTTATGAATTTTATATTTTTCTCCTTTTGTTTAAAAATATGGACTTGGATTAATTATATAGAATCAGTAGGGTATCCGGTTGGGAACCCAGACCAATGTCTTATTTATTTATTTATTATAGCCTTGTTTGACCTATGTTGGTACATGACCCTTTATATAGTGCATGAAATGGATTGATCAATAAACCTTTGGTGGTGGCCTATGAGGATAATATATCACACCCTGATCAAGTAGAAATTGTACTGGGACACTAGATATAATCACAAAGGTAGCAGTCTATGGTATTATTTCTGGTGATGCGCTATGTACAATGGATCTAGGGAGCACAGGACAGAGCTAGTGCTCAGGATTTTCATGGAGTTAAGATTTGATATCTTTTCCTTTTATTATTATATAATAATTTAATCTTTTAGAATCATTTTCCATGAATTTAAAATTATATTTATTAGCATTATACATTTATATTTGTTACGTTAGTTTTTATTATTTTTCCAATGTTGTCTCCATTCTTTATTATCACTTCTTCCACTATTTCTTGTTATCTCTTATTGTGATACCATTATGATACTCTGAGATTTGGGGTACATTCTCCCATTATTACTCCTATTTGTACCTTGATGCTATTTCAAATCCTTTGGAATATGGGGAAGCATGCTTGAGGTCATGTGGTGACCGGTCCTGCTAGCTGTTTTGTTTTCCGTCAGGCTGGAATTTTACAATGTGGTATCCAATATCTTTTTTTTAATTTTCCTTATAATTTTTGGATGAAATATAAGATACTATTAATGTATTAGTGCTTACAAAAATTTTAGGATGTAATTGATCTACCAATTTTTTGGTATAATCCTATGTTTCTAGGGTTCACATTGATGTTTTTGATGTTTTTTATTAGAGTAAATATGATATAACATTGAATGATTGGCTTACATTCTAGTTCATATTGATTTATGAAATTAATAATAATTTACACTATACCATTATGGAATGAATGAATAATTTCATTAATTATTATATGAAGAGAGGAATTCACATGCCCTAAATATGTCATTCCATATAGTTTGCATTGATTAGAATATATGAAATTGTTGAGGTTACTTGTGTTCTAATTGCCCACTAGTAATACGACATGTTTGGGTGTTCAGGATTACATAGTTTAAGTCTTGTCTTCCATGATAAATATGTTTTTATTATCAAGTTTTCATGGTTTCCATGTTATGTAGTATCCTTCGATGGTTAATTGTTATTCCCCATACATCCTTACCATGTTAAACCGTATGAAATTGTTTAGATTATAATTATAAATTAACAATAAAAATGTAGAAATTTCTTTTGATGGAGACCCTTCACAAATTAATTATGACATGTTTGAGTCACGAACCATTGGTTTCATGGGATGAAATTGATTGTAACTATTTATGGGAGCAAATTTTTTCCAATTTTAAGGTGTTTGGGCACATTATGAATTGGAACTGGGTGGCCCACAAAACCTAACCATTAAAGATGAACCTTAAATATTTAAAGGATTTCACATAAATGTTAATGTGGAAAAATATTCAATAAAATTTAGATTAAAAGGTTTTAGTTTAATAGGAGCCACCTGTAATATGTAAAGTGTTTCGGAACTTTTACATTTTTGACATGGTTACCCATAAAAGAGAACTATCTATTATGATCCTTCTACCAAGATACAGATAAGTGATGAAGAAAATTTTTCTATTTAAATGAATTGGTTTCCTTCTTGGGGTATGGTACCACTATTTTTGGGTCTTAATTTCATATATGGATAAATTTATAAAATCACATCTAGACTCAAGTAGGTCATTTGGGGTATGTTTCTTGTGAGAGGAACCTGTTAAGGATGTTTTTGAAGTAAAAAAGCGTAAAAGGTTAAAGTGGATTCTAATTGAACTTAGATTGTCTAGATGAAAACCTAATAAGATTCATATTCATTTGTTTTACATTAATATTAAACCCATTGGTATGTGGTACTTCTATATGTTGAGTGAGTTTTAGTGTTCCCATATCCCTCTACATGGTTTTACTTACAATCACAAGGTGGAATAATTTGAATATACCTATTTATTTAATAGAATACATTTTAATCTTCCAGAGATATAATTTTGTGAGGCCTAAAAAATATATATATTTGTTTTATATTTTTTTATATGTGGTAAAATTGCCTAATCATAATGGGATGTCACCAAATGATAATTCTTAAAAAGAAAATTATTATGCCTTGTCTTTCTTGCCTTTATGTTTTAATGAGTTGATTTATCTTACTCTAAAGTATTTTTTGAAACTATTTTAGGAAATATTATAATATTTATATGAATTTTGGTTTAATTCAATAATATAGAACCTTAAGTGGTGTTTTAGCCTGAACTTCATATAAGAGAAGATAATTGTTTCCTTGAGTAGCTAACTTGAAATATAAATGTGGTCCTTTTTGTAGGCCTTTTATCATGTGAATTGAACATAATTTATAGGATCTATAGTCTAGTTTCATTTTCCATCATGATCCCTCAGTATGTGAAATTATTTATATGTTTGGTATGGGGTTGTCCATTATAATAAGCACCCTCATACTCTTTATAGATCTTATTAGTTTCATATGATATGTTTATCTTGCGTGGTATTAATCTTGTGTTAATTTCCATCATAGAAATATTATCATTTAAAAGTGATACCATTGTATTCATGGGTATTTATTGGTAAGTTGATACTTGGTAAAGGAATGATCATCATGTAATTCTTAGTTTCAGAAGGATAGACATGCATAGGGCATGGTCCAATGATTATATAGGTCATCTGACCCTTTCATTCCACCTCTTCAGGGATGGATGAATTGATATGTATTAACTCAGGTTAATAGTGGTATGGAAAGATATAAACATCGGTTAAATAATTTTTATGGACCATTGATAATTTAATGCATTGGGATAATAATCTTATGAGTATTATTTGGGATATGATGTTTGATTCGTAATGTCAATATAGTATACCTTAGCATAGCCACTACCATCAAGTGGTTAAAGAGTAAAATGTTTCAATTATGTTTGATAATAGCCAATTGATCATGATATTTTGTGAATTAATAATAGGTTATCTATATAGTTGAGTGACCAAATCTTATGACAAAAAAAGCTTATCCCATTCCTCTAGATTACTTTCTTTGAGGATTAGATGTTAGGAATGTTGGTTTATTTTTTTGTTGCTTTTACATACAATTTCATGGGTCATGAGGACATAAACCTAGAGGAAAGTGAATTTTAAATATAAATGTGAATATATTCTAGAAATATTGACTGACGATTTATCCTTTTTTTCATTATAATGATTTCTAAAATGTGATGGACACATCTAATACTCACATTCAGTGGTCCAGGGAGTGTGTGTTATGGAATGTGACATGCCTCTCTATAAACCCAACGTTAATGAAACTCCAATAGTGGGAGAATAAAATTATTCATGGTTAAAAATTACCATCTATATAGAGAAAACATAACTAGAAAGACCATTTTAAAGGTTAATAAATGATTAAAATTACATATGTTTGGAATTCTATCATTTATTTCGGTGCCTGGTAGAGGTCACAACAATGTCAATATTTAATATACATGAAAACTATGAAGAAACTATTGATCAGAAATGGGAAATGATGGTTGTTATTGACTGACCATGGGATGCCTCATGTTGTGGAGGATTCTAAGTTATGTTTCCTATGCATTAAATGTTGAAGCTATGCTTTTACAAAATATATCAACCATTGTTGGTTAGAATACTTCTTTTTTTTAACGATTGTGTATAGTTGGGTTTAAAATAAATCGATAATACCATTTTCGTATAGGAAAATCATCTCAATAACAATTGGGAGAATGTTTAGAATCCTCTTAATTTACTCTCGGATAAATAATTACAATGATCCCTATCTTTACATCATATAGATACACTAAGAGATCTTTATTCGTACACTATGATAAAAGTTTTAAAATTTGTAGAGGTTGATTTGGTGGTATCTATCATAGTGGCCTCGAAAAGCATGGTTTTACCTAATGTCTTGGATACTCCTGAGTATTACCTATGTTACCAAGTAGGAACTCCATTGTAAGTCTCATGGACACCATCTACTTCCCTTTGACATAATGACTAATAGAATTATACCTTGGGAACAATAGCAATTCTATATATTATATGTTTGGCTATGTACCAATGTCTATAATGTAAACTCTATTTAAGGTTCACCCATGAGTGGGACATATGATCTTCTATTGAATAATTCATGGTTACCCCAGACATGGGTTTGTCATAGGTGAAATATTATATGGGGTAATGGTTTAAGTGCTGGATCAGGTTTATGCCATGTTCATCCTATGGCATGATGGGACTATATGAATGTTTCATCTAGAGACATCACAAGAAGCCAATTACGGGATTTTGTGTGTGTTCGTGATAATGTTTTAAGATACCTCTATCTTAATACATCATCTTTAGATTTTTTAATACACAGGTAATATAAGATGAGTGTTTTGGAAATAATCTGGTTGTATTGGCTTGACCTATCATCCTCAGTATTCATTAAATGCGATCACTATGAAAAATTTATAGTCATTCCATCAGTTTAGGATGGGTACAATGTACCTGTTAGTGTCATAAATTCATGGAAAGGCCATCTAGATTAGTTTAAAAGAAGTCAGTTGGATTAAAAAATTTGATTGATTCTAGTCTCATGTCATAAACACTATTGGAATGTTTCTAGAACACTTTAACGGAAAATTATGTTTGTAGATATATTTTGATTCAATATTGGAACTTAACATACAAGATCTGTAGAATATGTTTCAAAGTCTGAGTGAATAAAGAGAAACTTTTTATATCATATCTCTTTTTTTACGGGCATTTATAAGCCCCGTTTAGATGCTTTAGATCAGAAGACATGCATTGGATTCAATTTCTATGGATTATGTACTATATGTCATGGTAATGATCAGAGGTGAATTGGGAATTTGGAAATGTAACATAGTCATTTGAACAAGAAATCATGATATGTGTAGGTTGAGTGATGTTCTCTTTCATTTCAACAAGTCTTACAACAGAAAATTTGTTTCATAGAGGGGAGATTATATCATCTCATGTTTTTGTGCTAAAAGAAATTCTAAGGAAATTTTAATTTTCTCTGTTGGAGGACATAATATTTTTCCAACTAGGATTAAAAATAAAATTTTATGAGTTATATACTTTAATGTGTTGTTTTTATACCTGGATTAAAGCCCAGTGGGCCCTTAAATTTTTTCTTTTAGTTTTGGGAGCATTGATCCCTAGAAAATATATTTTAGGTAGACTAGTAATCCTACACAGTTTGTTGGATGCTGTATAGACCTCCCATGAAAACTGTGAAAAATTTGGTGGATATAAAATGTGGCTGACATGGGATATATAGGATTTCCCAAACCTTGTTCCCATCCCAGATTCATAGTGACTTTTGGGTTATGTCTGTGAACAATTCATCACACGGTTTTCACAAGATTAGTGGAACCATGTGAAAAAACAATGTGGTGGTGTGGATCTTGAGCATTAGTAGTCATACGATTGGTGCACAATTTTTTCAACCATGAGACCATGTTTATAAGGGTTAATATTCCATTTTAATCTTACTGAAACTATTTTTATAAACTCAGTCCTCTAATTATCCAAATATATTTTATGCCTCCTCCTCCCTCACATGTAGGGATCCTCTAATACCTAAAATAGTATTTGATAGATCGTTGCCATCCATTTTTAGAATTGATCATTATCAGTTGATATGAATTTCTATCAATAATATATTTGTTCCCCTTGAATATTTATTGGTTTACCTATCTATTGAGGAAGTTATCACGGTGCGAGCTAATTTTTCATATTTATAGGGTGTTTAACTAATTATATGAAATCTATCGAACCCGACTAAATCAAACATTGATATTTGATGTATGGGTCTTCCATGGCATGAGGAAGGAATTACAGTTCTTTAAAACTAGTTTCATTTATTTTATCATGATTCCCCATTGTGCTGCATAATTTACTCTTTCGGTGATGCATATATTTTGTCAAATAAATTTAATTTACTTTATTATCATGCCTTGTATGACCCTAGAGAGCTAAGAATCACCACATCAGGTGAATTACTTGGCTCATGCCACTTAGATGGGCATGGATCCACATCTGGATCCAATCCCTTTGATTATTATATAGTTTGTACATCATTGGGATGTTTTTAATTATTTAAAAAATGTCTTCCACTAATAAATTCAATCAATATGGAATATTTTTAATAAGTTAGAACCTAATAATTAAATTCACATGCCACATTTCCATATTTAACTCTTTAAATGAAATGATTTTTTATTAAAAACGTTTTATGTTACACATGAATTTTCCTCATGATTCATTCCTTATTCATTATGCTTTTGTGTTGTTATCAATTGGTTTATTATGTTTTTCCTTCTGCAATTTCTTTGTACAACATGATATATACATTATTCATTGTGATGGAATTGAAATTATTAAATTTAATAGAAGCAAATTATTTAATAGCAATTTCATTTTATTCTAATAAAAATCGATGAGGTACATTGTTATAAGACCCTATCCTTATACATTACTTAATCTTGAATTAAGTTAATAATTCACTTTGATGATCTTTTCAGGTTTAGAGTTTTAGAGAATTAAGCAATAACTATTAAATTACATCCCAAATATTACAAAGTATATGATTCTAATAAGTATCTATTTTTTCATAAAATAAAAACTCTTGAAAAAAAAATTCATGTCTGGTTCCATGTTTTCGACAACATGATTTTTCCATGATTCCATCTTAGAAATTATTCATTTATACGCTCAGTGAAGTTTTTTTAAAAAAAACATGGAATGAGCATAAAAACATAATAAGGATTATAAATTAAACAAAGAAAACATTAGTCCATCAATGCACACCCAGCATAAGTTCTATAACAAACCTCATGAAATCATAAGATTTATAAATAACATAAATAAATAATAAACCATATAGGTAACTAGTGGCATTCATATCATAATTACATTATAGATATCACAACTACATATGGAGTAATTTTGGAATACCCATCACAATATATTTCCCAAATCACTTAGGATAAACATTAATGTTTATCTCTGTCACGTTACCCAATGCTTGTAAGAGCTATCTTGGGCTCAACCTGCCTAGTTTTATCATGGACCCACCCATATATGTAAAAACATCCAATGAACTATTACATTTTATAGCACATAAAAAAAGGTAAGATAACATTTCCATATTCCAATCACAATATAACATTTCAAGATATTGATATAATAAATATTTTCTCAAAACAATTTTGAATACCAGAATACGTAAAAATGGTATATGGTATTTATATTCATTTAAAAAAACAATGGCATATTAAGGAAGACAAAGATCAAATAATACTCATAGAGGAAAAAATGTTGTTGTCACTGCATACATTAAAAAGAAAAATTCCTTTTTGTCAATTAGTAAAACACTTATTATAAAATGATTACCTTTGAATGAAATGAAAAGTACATGGGGGTTATACACCGTATAAAATATTGTTGTGTATAAATCATAATATGCCCCAATGAAAGTAGATTGGGATGAAGTCCCTTACATCATGTCTGACTAGACTCGTTCATTCTTTAATCTCTCGAATAATAATATAATGTTAATTTATACTTGCTTCGTATCATTTTTAATGTTTATTATTACTTTTATATCACTTATATAACCCCATATAAAATTGTTTTACTAAAAGATATATGTTTATGTTATTTTTCCTTACTTTAAATTAACTAATATAATATGTCATTATCACTCCCATGTGGCTCCATGGGGTCCCAAAATCGATACAAGGATTCTCATGGTCAGGAATGTATCATCCAATAGGGTTAGAACAAGCATAATGGTAATTTAATATTATTATAATATTATTTTTCACCCTTATTTACCAGATTTATCCTTTAACCATGGTAAATAAAATATCTACTGACGTAAATATTCATAATTACTCAAAATAAAATCTAACTATTTAAAAAAATTGGACATCCTAATTCTAAATATGTAATCCATTTTACCAAATTAAAAACACATAATTGGGTGAAATTAATTTAAAATTAATTCTTGTTGTCAAAACAGAAAGCGTGTTTTTAAGAAATAATAACTGTGAAAAGATTTACCTTTTTTTATGTCCAATTTAAGAGTGAAATTATTTAAAATGAAAAACATTGGATTAAATGGTAAAAATATAATCGAATTAAACATTAAAATAAATATAAATAAAAAATCCAACTATATAAAAAAATGAAATTAAAAAGTAGTATTAAATTAATATGCACTATTGTTCACTATTCATTAAAAATTGAACTTTATCAGAAAAATATCAAAATTTCTCCCAAAGTAAATTTTGATATTCGGATTCTAAATAAGAAATTTATTTTTTCAAATAGAACGTATAAATGTGACAAAAACATGATTTAAAAATATTTCTCCACAAAAGGTGTTAAATTGACCCTTAATAAAATATTAGAGTGTTATTGCATAAAATTGTATTCAATCACATTTTAAGCCTAAAAATTTTATTATATAAATGTAAAAACATTTAACAAACATGCATAATAATATTATAGTTTGTTTTTTCAATTTCCACCAATATCACTTCTATACATTGACTACTATTTAATATAATGATATTAAATTATTATTTTTCAGTATGACTCACCCTTGGGTGATAAATTAGATTTCAATGAAACCCATTATTGTGTATCGGGTACGCCGCTGAACATAACATCCCATTTAAAGTAAAATTAATATTTAATTCACAAATATTTATAAATATGAGAATTTAAACTTCTTTATTTACCTAGGATGCTACATCCATCCCCCCTTTTTGAAATTGTTCCCTCAAAATTTTTTTTACTTATCAAAAAATGGGGGTATCTATCCATCATAGCATTTTCAGATTCCCACAATGCCTCTTCGACCATTTGAGTTTTCCACTAAAAGTTTACCTGATGGATTACCATATTCTGCAACACTTTTCTCTCTGTGGTCAGAAATATGGACTCGTTATTAATGGAAAAACAGATTCTCTTCTAAATAAACTACCTTAGGACTCAAAATATGAGATGAATCTAGTGTATAATTTTTATACATTGAAACATGAAAAACATTGTGTACTTGGGACAAACTTGTAGGTAAATCAATTTTTTATGAAATTGATACATCATTTTCAAGGATTTCATAGGTCCAATGATCCTCAAACTCAACTTTTCACTTCTATACAAAATGCATCACGCTTTTTCATGGAGAAATTTAGAGAAATACATGATCACATACCTCAAAAAAATATCCTTCCACCATTTATTCTCATATATTTTCGGCCTAATCTATGTTGTTCTCATGTGATTCAAAATCAATTAAACTTTTTCTTCAATCGCTTCTACAAATTTTGGTCTCATCAACTTCCTTTCACCTACTTCATCCCAAAAAGCTGGTGTTCGACACCACTTCTTATACAATGCCTCTATTGGAGACATCTGTATACTGAAAATAAAAACTGTTATTATAAGAAAACTCAAACAAATAATGATGTAGGCCCCATCTTCCCTAGTAATCCAGTGAACATGCACTTAGCATATCTTCCTAGGTTTAAATTGTTCACTCTGACTGCCCATCTGATTCAGGATGAAAAGCTATACTAATATTCCATTCAGTACCCAACGAATTGTCAAGGCCTTTCCAACAGTTTGAAGTAAACTTGGGATCATGATCAGATACAATGGATAGGGAAACTGAATGCAAACAAACTATCTCATTAACATACAATCGATAAAGTTTATCTAGAGATATAGGATCTCAAATAGGAAGGAATTGAGTAGATTTAGCCAATAAATAACCAATAACCAAAATTGCATTATAACCTCAATATGTCTTTGGTGATCCCACAATGATTTCCATGGATATATTTTACCTTCTAAACTCTGGAACTAGAAAAGGATGAAGCATCCCATTCGGTTATTTCTGCTCCGCTCTATCCAATTGACAAGTAAAACAATTAAAATAACGTTATAATTAACTCTTTCATTCCATCCCACCAGTAATACTCCTGAATATCTTTGCACATCTTAGTAATACTAGGATGAACTAAAAATTTATATCTATGAGATTCACATAACAACTCTTTATTAAACTGTGAATCAAAAGGCACACATAATCTTTTCCAAAATCTAAAAATAAAATCATTGTCAATTTTAAAATCTGGCAACATACCCATATGAACCAACTCAATATTTTTTTCAACTCCATGTCTTCATTTTTTGCTTGCATAATTCTATCTAATGGAGATGATTTTAATGACATTAAAAACAAAACAGAGGAATTTCTTGCACCAAAAAATTCTATTCCAATGTTCATCAAATATTTAATCAATTGATCTTGTTCAAAAAGAAACATGTTTAATGTAGCATTAATTTTTCAACTCAAAGCATTATCCACTTTATTTTACTTTCCTGGATGGTAATTAATAGTGAAATCATAATCCTGGATTAATTATGGCCATATACTCTGTCTCATATTTAATTATTTCTGTGTAAATATATACTTCAAACATTTGTGGTCAGTTTATATTTCACATTTTACTCCATACAGATGATGCCTCCAAATTGTTAAAGCCAAAACAATATGAACTAATTCCCAATCATGTGTAAGGTAATTTAACACATGAGGGTGCAAAATACAGGAAGAATAAGAAATTAACTGATCATTCTGCATTAGGACACAACCAAGCCCTTTCAATGAGGTATTACTATAGATAATAAACTCACCATCTCTCAATGGTAATGCCAAAACTAGAGAATTATCCAATCTTCTTTTCAATTCCTGAAAAAAAATCATCACATTATTTAGTCTAAATGGACATAACACCTTTTTGAGTTAACTTAGTTAGTGGGGTAGATAACCATGAAAAAGTTTCAACAAAACTCTAGTGATAACCTACCAAAATAAGAAAACTACAGATATTAGTTATATTTGTTGGTCCTGGGAATTCTTCAATAACTTTTGTTTTAGCAGGATCAATAGCTATGACTTATTTAGAAATAATTTGACCATGGAAGGAAATTAATTGTAACCACAACTCACACTTGTTGAATTTTCAATATAATTTCCTTTCTTATAAGGTTTTCAAGATAAAAGTCAAATGAATTTAATTTTTCTATTTATTTTTTTAATAAAACCATATCATCAATAAACATAACCACCATTTATCACCTAAGTCAAATATTTATTCACTACAAAAAACTATTCAATTTATGAATTTGGCCATCTCGGGATGATGATTTGGAAGGTCATTTCCCTATGTATTTCTTCCTAAAAATGCGGCCCTTTTTCCTCTATAAAAAAACCATTATGAACACAAAAATATCTTTGAATAAAAAACATGGTAATATGTAAATTCAATTTCATTTCAATTTTTGCATAAATTAATTTACGGATACTAATTTGTCAATATCATAACTCCTAAAGTAATCTAATCCAACCTCTGGTACCAAAATTAAGGATTCGACCTTATTGTTTACTTTGTACTGAATTTTGTTAATAACTCACATTGATGACCAATTCTAATATATATTTTTAGAGAATTAGGCCATTACTATTACATTACATCTCAAATATTATAATGTAGACACTTCAACTCAATATCCATATTTTCCATAAAATAAAAACTCTTGAAAAAAATAGTCATGTCTAGTTCAATAATTGAGACAAAACAAATTTTTCATGATTCCATCTGTGTCCCTATTCTACTTTATGTCTGGTGAAAAACATTTCAAAAAAATGTGGGACGAGCATAAAATGATCCATAAGGATTAGAAAATAAAGATAGAAAAAATTGTTCAATCAATACATACTAAGAATAAGTTCATCAACATACCTCATGAAAAATAAGATTTATGAATAAAACATTGAAATTTTTAATCATAAAGTTAACTTCTGGCATCCATATCATACTTACATTATAGCTATCACAACTATATAGGAAGTTGCATTTGAATAATCATCTCAATATATTCCCTAAATCACGTTGGGAAAACCTCAATTTTCTTCTCCATAACATTACCCAATGCATTGGAGAGCTAAGCCCACCCTGGTTTTATCATAGAATCACCTGTATATGTAATAAAATTACAAATAACTATAATATATTTATAACACATAAAACAAGCATAAAAGAAAGATAACATTTCCATATTCCAATAAATATATAAAATTTCAAGATATTGACATGATCAATACTTTATCAATACCATTTTCAATACCAAAATATGTAAAAATGGTATATGGTATTTATTTTTAATTTAAAAAATACTATTTCTTCTTAAAGAATCCAAAGATCAAATGATACTCACAGTGGCAGAAAGGTTGTTGTCACCACATACCTTAAAAAGAAACATTCTTTTTTTTCATTTAGTAAAACGCTTAATATAAAATGTAACAATTTGAATGAGATGAAAATTCGATGTGGTTTATACACCATATAAAAGAATTTTGTGTATAAATACAAATATTACTTAATGAAAGGAGATTGAGCCGAAGTCTCTTACCTCATGTCCGACTTGACACCTTCATTCTTTAATCTACTGAATAATAAAAAAAGTTAATTTCTACTTTATTAATAACATTTTTGAAGTTTACTATTCCCTTTATATCACATTTATAACCCCATATAAAATTTTTTCTCTAAAATATATATTCTTATGTTATTTTTGTCCTTATTTTAAATTAGTTAATATAAACTGTCGTTATCACTCCCATGTAGCTGCATAGGGTCCAAAAATCTACCCAAGGATGAAAATGATCAGAAATTTATCATCTAATAAGGTTAAGACAAGTTTAAAGGTAATTAATTTTATTATAATATTATTTTTCACCCTTATTTAAAAAATTTACCATTTAACCATGGTTAATAAATTATTTATTGAAGAAAATATTGATAATGTCTAAAAATAAAACTTACTTTTTTACATATTTTGGACCTCCTGATTCTTAATATGGAATCAGTTTTTCAGAATTCAAAAAACATGATTTGGTGAAATTTATTTAAAATTTATTCATGTTGCCCAATAAAAAATGCTTCTTTTTAAGAAATAATAACTATCAAATGATTTACATTTATTTATGTCCAATTTAAGAGTGAAATTACATTCAATAATCAGCATAGTATTATATGGTAAAAATATAATCCAATTAATCTTTAAAACCAATAAAAAGAATAATATAACAATATAAATAAATTATATTAAAAAGAATTTTTATCTTAAAATGCAGTATTTTTATCTATTCATTAAAAAATGATCTTTATCAGAAAAACAACAAAATTTCATCCAAACTAAATTTTGATGTCCCTATTCTAAATAAGAAATTTATTTTTTCAAATAGAACATATTAAAGAGAACGAAAATAAATTTAAAAAGGGTTCTCCATCAAAAGGTAGGAATTTGACCTTTTAAAGAATATTAGAATGTTTATGCTTAAAATTGGATTCATTCACATTTTATGCTTCTAACTATTATTGGAAAAAAGTAAAAACCATTATCAAACTTGTTTAATCATATTGTAGTTAGTTTTTTTCATTCCCTCCAATACAATAGCTATGCGTTAACTACCATTTAAAATAATAATATTATATTATTATTTTTCTGTATGACTCACCCTTATGTGAAACGTAAGATTTCAAAGAAACATGTTGTTGCGTATCAGGTACGCCATCTAAAATAACATCCCATTGAAGGTAAAATTAATATTTAATTCAAAAATATAAATAAATATGAAAATTTCATATTATTTATTTACCTATTATTTTACTATTGTCTTCAATTGGAAAATTCCATATGTGTTTTCCTTTTATCATAGTTCTTGTGTTTGTGATAATTCGTTGTACTTATTGCATAATTCCATATTTTTGGAATTTATTAAATGTTTGGGATAAATTTATTTTATATTAATATATATATGTATATATATATATTATGTCATGTTGATTTGTGATATATGTTGATATGCCTTGATTTATTCTAAGAAGGGATAAAACAAATGTCCTAACATATGGACGCCATAGATGGTCTTGCTATACTCAGCTTGATAATAATGGATGCACTAGGAGTGATCTATTATAATAGCCTTGGATGTGATCTCTTGCAATATTTATATACACATGAGTATAATTGTTTTCCTTGTGGTGAAAATGTGTATAAGGACATTGTAAATATGGATATGCTTTGATTTTTGTGAGACATAGATCCCTATGTGTGATACTTTGTATAGACTCAGAGTTACCAAACCTTGAGTGATACGAGGGAATAATTTACAGGTCACCTCAGAAAAAATTCTATGGTATTGGTTATTTTTTGGGTTCATGTAGGGACCTAGGGGATTCAGGTATGGATTTCCTTAGATAGGTTCATGTTTTCACTACTAGATTATTTCGATACATTTTATGGTTTTAAGTTGGGTTCATTTTAATTATTATTGATGTTATGGTGAAAATATAGTTTTAAAATTCATGGATATTATCTTAGTGATGTGACTGATGAGTCAAAGCACAAGATTAGTGTATACCCAATTCTGTTTCTTCATATATGATTTGTTACATATACACCTTATTACTAGTATTTGTTTTCCTTTTGTTTAAATATCCATCATAGGCTGATGGTGGTAGAATCAGCAGGGTATCCAGTAGGGATCCCCGATTGAAGTGTTATTTATTATTTTTATACTTCTTCCACCTATATAGGAACATTATTCTTTATATATTACATGATCTGGAATGATATAGACACCCTTAATGACGGCCAATGAGGATAATATCTCACACCATTATCATGAATATATTTCATTAGTGGTGCTTGAGTATGTATTCTTGTTTGTAGGTCTATGATCTTATTTCTTGTGTTGTTAATTGGATATAGGATAGAGGGAGAAAAATTCTGATCCAGTAACTAGGATTCATATAGAGTTAGCCTTCAAGAACTTTTCCTTTTATAGTACTGCACTACTTGTATCTTATAGAACCATCTGACATGGATGAATCATTATATGTATTGGATTTTTACATTTAATTTTTTTTGTTAGTTATGAGTCTTTTATTTATCTGTCCTTAATTTATTATTACTACTTACATTGTTGCATGTTATATCATATTTCAATACTATAGTGCTACTCTGAGATTGGGGGTATAGTATCCCCACTATACCTCCATTATATCCCTGCAATTATTAGACAACCTATAACATATAGAGAGGCACACTAGTAGTCATGTGTGTAATGCCTAGACCCCAGTTACCTAGAGTTGGTTCTTTATTACCTAGCATTGGCATTATACAAGGGACCATGTCCCAGAAGACTGAACAATTTAGTATTATTTGAAACATGATACATACATAAGTTTAACATAACAACTTGAGAAGAAATAAATCACAAATTTATTCCATTAGAAACATCCAAGCCTCATATATTATGCTTTCAAGTCACTCATAACTAACTTCTTCATATCCTAGGAAAATGTAACATAAGAAAGGGGTGAGCTCAATCGCTTAGTAAGTGTATGAAGTACAACGAAAGATAACATAAACATTAGGCATGTTGAATAACTGAAAACACATGCCTTTAGAAACAATAAACATGAATACTTAAAGGCTGGAATATGAGTTGAGTAAATAATTCCATAATAAAACAATGTCATTTTTATTCTACTAGTCGAATAACCACATGAACCATCATTATTATTTTCATAATGAGGGAATGCATAATGCCAGAGTTTATGAAACAACTTTTCAAGGCCTCAGCCAAGACGACTAAAAATGATTTAGGCCTTGACCAAAACCATATATCAAATTGGGAAAGGCCTCTGCCAATTCCACGTCTAATTGTCCCAAGATACCTAATAATGCATCGAGGATCTATAGCGGGCTCCACCCATCGCATACTAAGTCTAATACATTCCTAATTTGAAAAGGGTGAAACACAACATAAACATTCGTATTAAAACTAGCATATGATATATCAATTCTTTAACCACAAACTGTGAATGTAATAAAAATATCGCATCCAGAGTCAAAAATATCACAAAATCATAGAAACAATATGGAATATTTGTATCATAATAAATTATCTTCAAAGAAGTGTAAATTTTTTTAAAGGTTGTTGACATAGATGAAATCAAAACATTTTGAGGGAAATATCTATTTCTATTTTGAAATCAAATAATTATAAAATAAAAAATTTATTTAGAACATATTCTTATAATCTTCTAATTTAATCTTCGACGATTTTATAATAGCGGAAAATAGCAGCACCCACCATATAAGTAAAAAAACCTTTCTTACCTTAATTTTTTGAAAATGTCATTAAGTACCTAGTTTAGAAAACGACAGAAAAATTCCTTAAAAAACAAATATGGTCAAAAAAAGATATAAATGACTTTAACCCATAGTCTAGTAATTGTAAAAATGTTTTGAAATATATTTTTATGAAAAATATAATTTGGATGATAAAAAGGACCAAACATATACTTACGTAAAAAGAACCTCAGATAATAAAGAGATTGTGAAATTAACCCTTACATAATACTTTTCCTTGGTTGAGGGTATGTTAACCTTTTGTATAATAGTTAAATAATTTTTTTTAATTATTCAAGAACTATATGAAAAAATATGATATCATATATAATCCTATAATATTTTTTTGTTAATATTATTTTAGTATTATCGTCGTTTTGGGTGTTAACTGATTCATTTTACGTTATATGTTTTGTTACAAAAGCCTGGTTTTTTTATTGATATGATATATTTGATTCATATTCATATTGATATTATGTTCTTAAAAATTATTTTAAATCATCATATGAAAATTATTCTTGAATGGTTATGATGGGGAAATTAATCTCATCATGTTCGTGGAGATGGTAATCTCTACGCATGCACGAGCGAAAATATCATTATATTAATGGTGAAATTGTATGTAATTAGATGTTATATCATATATACAGAATCATTTTCATTTTATATTTATTATTTACAATAGTTATACTCATTATTATACCCATCCAAAAAATGAAGTGTTTGAATAACAAACTACACCACGACGTGGAGACGGTAAGCCGTGCATAGGCAAGTATGGTGACTTTGTCATTCATAGGATGAATAGAATATTGGATATAGTTTTTAATAATTATAATAACATCACAGTATATATATGATAATGGAGTTATTATTTTTTTATGGAAACAAAAAATAAAGTGGAAGTGGAAGAAGAAAGAAACTTTGAAAGAGGTGGTGAAATTATTACTTCTTCTTCGGGTGTTTCCTTTTGAGTTAATCAAAAGGACATCGTAGGTTAGCATTATGATCAAATTTTGGACTCTAGGTTGATATGAGGGAAGTTGGAAGGATATTTATGCCTTGTTTGGAAGATATAAATGGCATTGGGGGATTGAAATTAATAGAAGGGGAAGTGACCTTTTATAAAAGAGGTGAGGGTTACTTTAGAAAAAACATGAAATATTATTTTATAAAAAACTACTTTTCGGTTTCTAATGGCTCCAAAATAATTTATTTAAAGTATTATGTGGTTATAGGTCGATAAAATCTCAACCAATAGTTTATAGACCGGGTTTTGGTCATCAAATTAATCTTATCTTTTAGATTTAAATCTTATATAAATAGTTTAACATTAACCTTGTCTCTTTTAATTTTTATACTAAATGGTAAATAAAAATATATAAAAAGCCAAGATAACCCCTAATGGTTCATTATTAATATTTAAAACTTTATATATGTCCTTTGGCTGAACCGTATATTTTTAAGAGTATTATTTCAATTAATAATATAGTATTTGTTTTAAAAAATCAATTATGTCAATTTTGACTCTATTAAGTATATGATGTTTTTGAAAGCAATACATACATTATCACATAAAATAAAATTTATCTCATCGACACTAAAATGTCATATTAACCTATAAAATTATTCTAATTCATCATTAATCTCAATTTAAATTTATTTTGATATTTATAATATGAATTATGTTAATAATTTATTATTTGGGTAATTACTTTATCATCATTGTGTCATAAATAAATTAAATTATTTAATGTATAAAAATTATAAATAAAATATCATTAGGTAAGAAATCATTATATATTTCTAATGACTATTTATAGTCTAATTTAAATTTTGTGTAACCCTCTATTTAAAGTTGTTTACTTATTAAACATTGAATTTAACTCTTTTAACTCTTCCTTAAATAAAATAATAATATATGTCCTAATCAAATCGAAGTGGAACAATTAGGATAATATTTTACTCCTAAGGTTTCTTTTGGACCAATTACACTAATCTAATTTAATTAGGACATGTTTTAGGGTAATTATAAAATCATTTTGACACTTAAATACCCTATTTACTTTTAACCATGGTAAATAAAAGTCAAAAGTTACAATTCAACAAAAATCATTTTTATCTTATTGAAACTCATTTCACATACTGATGCCAACTATGTCTCTCAGATTTTTTAAATTCAACTCACAGATGTGGTAAAATTTAGTTTTATGTAAATTTGGAAATGCTCCTAGATGGTGGGTAAATACGGAAAAAAGTTCAACACACTTTTATATATCAAACATATTATAAAATTAATCCAATAATGTACATTGAATAAATATAAGTGTTATTTATATAATTTGACATAAAATAAATTAAAATAAAAAAACTAATTACATAAATAAAAAGTTGGTTTTAAATAATAGTATAGTGTTTTTCTCTATTCCTCAAAAAATTTAATGTTTTTAGAAAAAAACCAAAAATTCACCTTAAGATAATTATGATATTCTGAATTAATAAAAAAATCCCATTTTAAAAAGAAATTTAATAAAATATCAAAAAGTGGGAATCACTATTCAAAATGGCTAGTTTGAATGGTCGTGGTGTGTTAAAACTCTATATTGCGTACAATGAAAGCTACAATATTATTTAATGGGAAACGTACCATGGAATCTTGCGGTGTCACATTCTACCCTACTTTAAATAATTTCATCCTTGAAATTTCTAGAATATTACTGTATAAAATGATTCAGGTGGTTCTTCATCATAAGTTTCTTGGGTTCCCATGTTGCCTCTTCCATCTTTTGGTTTCCCCATATAAATTTTACTAGATGAATCATCCAATTTCTCCGCACTTGTTCTCTGGTATCAAGAATTTTGACAGGATCTTCACAATAAGACAGATCAAGGTCTAGTTCAATTTCGTCATAGGTGAGTACATGCGTTGGGTGAGGCATATATTTTCTCAATAGTGATACATGGAATACATTATAAACTTTGTAGAGACATAGAGGGGTTTCCAAACAATAATCCACAACTCCAATTTGTTCATGAATTTCTAAAGGTCTGATGTACCTAGGACTCAATTTACCCTTCTTACCGAATCCTATAACATCCTTCCATGGAGATACCTTCAAGAAAACATGATCTCCTATTAGAAATTCCAAATCCTTCCTCCGATTATCAGCAAAGATATTTTATCTACATTGAGCTGCTTTGTTGTGGGTTTGTATAATCTTCACCTTTTTCATTGTTTTCACAACTGGTTCTGGGCTGACGAGTTTTCTTTAACTATTATCATCCCAAAAATTTGGTGTACGACATCTCTTTCCATATTACACTTCATATAGTGCCATCTGAATACTTGTATGTGAGCTATTGTTATAGGAAAATTCTTCCATAGGTAAATATTGATTCCACAAACCTTGAAAGTTAATAGAGAAAGATCTCAAAATGTCTTCTAAGGTTGGAATTGTCCGTTATTATTTTCCATCGGTTTGAGGGTGGTAGGCAGTGCTCAAATAATGTTTAGTATCTAAGGCCTTCTGAAGACTTTTCCAAAATCATGACGTAAAATGGGGATCACGATCAGAAACAATAGATAGGCTTACACCATGGATTTTTATAAATTCATTAATATATAGTTATTCTACACATTCAAGTGGTAAGTCTTATCGTATAGCAATAAAATGTGATGAATTGGTAAGACGACCAATAAGGATCCATAGAGAATTATTCCTACTAAGAGTATTTGGTAGCCCCCTGACATAGTCCATCATAATATTATCACATTTCCACTTAGGTATGGGAGGAGGTTGCATGGCTCCTCCAGGTTGTTTCCTTCCATCTTTCACTTTTTGAAAAACCATACATCTTGACACAAATTTGACAATCTCCGTCTTCATATTTTCCCACAAAAAATGTTCCCTCAAATCTCTATACATCATGGTGATCCCAAAGTGTATAGAGAAATAAGATCTATGCGCATCATCAAACAATTCCCTTTTTAGATCAGGTATATCGGATACATAAAGTCTCTTCCCAAATTTCAAAATTCCATCATCCTATATAAAGTCACTCAATCTCCCATCATTTACATCTTTAATATTATTTTGAAACTTTTCATCATTAGTCTGTGAAATTTTTATCTTTTATAGTAATGATGTTTTGGAAACCATTTGAAAAAGTATTGATGTTTCATCTTCTTGGGTTATTTCCATATTCAACATTACTAGATCCATGAAAATAGGATCCATTTTAATAAACATCTTGTTCAAAACTCTATGATCCTTTCTGCTCAAAGAATCTTCCACCTTATTTTCCTTCCATGATTGGTATTTTATTGTGAAATCATAATCCATGTGTAGTTCTAGCCATATACCTTTCCTCATGTAGAGTTCTTTTTGTGAGAAAATATTCTTCAATCTCTTGTGATCAGTATAAATATCACATTTTCACCATAGATATAGTGTCTACCTATCTTCAAAGCAAATATTATAGCTGGTAACTCATGATTATGAGTGAGATATTTTTTCTAATCAATTATTAGCTATCGTAACTCATAAGAAATAACTCTATCAATATGCATAAAGACACAACCAAGTCCTTTCATTGAATCATCACTATAAATAATAATACCATCGTTCTGTGATGGTGGAGTCAAGAGAGAAGCATTGACTAATATTCTCTTCAGTTCTTCAAAACATTTTTCACACTCTTTTTTTCAAACAAATTTAACCCCTTTTAAGTGTGTGCTCGGTTAATGGGTTATCCAACTGAGAAACATTCTGGGCGAAACATTCATAATAACCTACTAAACCAATAAAATTGCATACCTTAGTTATACTAGTCGATGTTGGTCACTCTTGGATTACCTTGGTCATTGAATGATCAATAGAGATTCCATCATTAGGGAAAATATCTCCAAGAAAAAACATCTCTCGATGCTAGATTTCACACAATCTAAACATTCCATTTAATTTATTTCTTCTTAGGGATTTCAAAAAAGTGCGGAGGTGATTTTAATGATCTTTGTTGCTTTTTGAGTATACCAATATATCATTAATAAATACCACTACATTGTCATCAAGATATTACTCGAAAAATCTATTCATTAAATCCATGAAGATATAGGGTGCATTAGTCAATCCAAAAGGAATTACTATAAACTCATAATGCTCGTACCTAGTTTGGAATGTTGTTTTCAAAATGTCATCCTTTTTCACACACAACTGATGATATCTAGATTGAAGGTCAATCTTTTAAAAATACTGACCTCCATAAAGTTAGTTGAATAAATCATCAAAGCGAGGTAGATAATACTTGTTCTTTATTGTCATAACTTTGATATCCCTATAGTTAATGCACAACATCATAGATCTATTGTGATTCTTAACAAAAAGGACAAGGGCTCTGCATAAAAAAAATAGGGAGAATAAATACCTTATTACTCAATTCCTCTAGTTTTTTCTTTAGTTTCAATAATTCCACAGTGGACATTTATTAAAGGGTCTTTTATATGGTACTTGAACCATGAATTAAATTAATGTAAAACAAAAAATTTCGTTCTGAAGGATGTCCAGGTAAATCCTATGGAATCCCATAAACATATTCTTTCCCAATAGGTAATTCCTCTATTCGAACATTATTTTCCTCACCCTGAGTTATTTCATTCTCTTCCTCCCAAATAATAGAATTTATTAGAGCTACTAGGGTTGGATATATATAAGAATTAGGTGGTGACATTTTTTATCTAAAGATAAGGTACTTCTTATCATCATCCAAAATTTTAACCTCTTTCTTCTTACAATAAATTTTCACATCATGGTCCAAAATACAATTAATTATGAAAATTATATCAAACTAAATCATGGGTATGATGATGAGATCAGAAGATAAAGAACATTTATATGCCCTAATGGTAACTGATTCATAAAAAAATGTTGCGATGATACTTCCCTTAAGAGTTTTGACTGAAAACTTCATTGTTATGATAAATTGAAAATATCTAATTTTCATAGCATATTGGGAAGATATAAAATAAAGTGATGATCTAGGATTAACTAAATTATTGGCTAAACATGAGGAAACCATTAAATTTCCATCCACCATGTCTTTCGGAGCTTCGACCACAGTAGTAGTGATCTCAAAAGCTTGGCCTTGATCCCTTGTAATTTTCTATGGTAAGTTTCCCTAACTCTTATGACATTCATTTGAATAATGTCCCATCTCCCTACAATTGTATCATTAAACATTGGTAGGTTTTTCCTTCCCATTAAAATCACCAAAAAGATAGCCTTTCTGTCCACATTTTTAGCATACTCCTTTTCCTTTTATAAAGGCATGAGGGTGCTTCCTTCCAAAATTATCATAGGGTGGAAATTCAAATCATCCATTCTTCCATGTTTCCATATTAACATTCTTATATTGTTCAGCAGATCTATTCTCCTCTTTCTTTTCTTAAATGGCATAGGACATAGAGAATTCCTTTTCTGTCTTGATAGCACATGAGACAATATATTCCTACGATGAGAAGTATTGTGATACTACTTCTATACAAATAAAAGGTTTCAACCCATCAATGAAATGATCAATATTAGTTCATTGGTTATGTATATAATCATCAACATGCCATGATAGCATTTTCAAGTTAGCTTCATACTTTGTGACATTCTCATCCTCCTTTTGTCCCAGACTCAGAAATTGCATTTCCATATCTTCTCGATTGTCACAAGGAAAGTATTTTTCTATGTAAATCTCTTTAAAATTCCTCCATTCCATAATTTATACATCTTCATCATCCACTTTGTTATTAATTAATGACCACCATTTATCAGCATCTCTGGTGATGCGATAAACTTCCATGACAACTTTTTCACTTTCACAAGTCCCCAACGAATGAAATATTTTCTCTATGGATCTTATCCATTGCTCACCCACTAATGTATTTGTACTCCCATTAAATTTTGGTGGTTTGTTTCTCATGAAGTTGTTTAATGTTGATCCTCCACATTGTGGATCAGGGAGCTCCATACAGCTAAGGTTATTATTCATAACCTGAGTGATTTGCCCCAATATAGTGATAATTTGATCAGCTCCAGTTGCATCACTAGATCCACTATAATTATATTTAGTAGGAGGGAATCTATAAATTTATTATGTTTGTTTATATAGTTTCCATTCCTTCCACTAGATGCCATTTATAAACAATGTAATACACTAGATTAATTTATGAATGAAAATAAATAATTCCAAACATGTAAAACACTTACCATAAATTGATAAATTTATGGATATAAACCATAATAAAAAAAAATTTTCATTGAGAAGCTATATACTCATGAATCCTTAATAAACATTGTTAAAGAAAATTCGAATTATCCTAAGCATATCCCCTAGGAGTGTCGTAACCAAGAGTGAAGCAAGGCCCATTGTCTTGTACATGGATACCCTGAGTCAAGCCCGAAACTCCTTGTCTGAGTTTTAACTCCTTGGTACATCTATGACAGTGCTTCCTCTACTGACTCATATCTAGACAAGGATGTATTTCTTGGAAAATTTATGAAATCTTTACATTATGAAAATTCTAGGAAGTTATTATATAAAAATTCTCAAAATCTATATTACAGTAATGTGCAAAAATTAGAGTTAATCTAAATATAGTTTCCATGGTTTGTATGAAACATTCACTGATACCAACTATAAAGCCCTGACCATAGTTACCTAGAGTCGGTGCTTTATTACCTAGCATTGGAATGATACAAGGAATCATGTCCTGAATGGCCAAACAATTTAGTATTATGTGAAACAAGATACATAAATAATTTTAACATTACAACTTGAGAATAAATACAACACTAATTTATTCAATTAGAAGCATACAAGCATCTTAGATTATGCTTGCAGGTCACTCATAAATAACATATTAATATACTAGGAAAATGAAACATAAGAAATGTGTGAACTCAAATACTCAATAAGAGTAATAAGTAAAACGTTAGATAACATAATCATTAGGCATGTTAAATAAATCAAAACACCTGCCTTTAGTAATAATAAACATTAACACTTTATGTCTGGAATATGAGCGGATTAAATAATTCCATATTAAAAATAATCATGGGTATTATACTAGTTGAATAACCACATGATCCATCATTATTAATTTTTAACGAGGGAATGCCAAAATTTCTGCAACATCTCGGCCAGGATGTCTAATAATGATTTAGGCCTTGGCCAAAACCTTATATCAAATTGGGAAAGGCCTCATCCAATTCCATGTCTAATTCTCTCATGAGACCTACTGATGCACCGAGGAGCCATAGTAGGCTCCACCCTTCACATTCTAAGTCCAATACATTCCTCACCTAAAAAGGTTGAATCATAACAAAAACATTCTTATTAAAACAAGAATACGAAATGTCAATACATTAACCATAAACTATGAATGGTATAAAAATAACACATCCTCAATTGAATATATCACAAATTATTAAATAAAATATGGAATATTTTCATCATAATAATTTATCATCAAACAAGCGTAAATTTTCTCAAAGATGTTAACATAGATGAAATCAAATCTTTTTGAGAGAAATACCTCTATCTATATTGAAATCACATAATTTTAAAAAAAAATTATATTTTGAAAATATTATAATAAGCTCGTAAGGGATGGTTCGACAATGTTATAATGATGTAAAATATCTACACCCGCTTTATAAGTAAAAAAACAATGTTACCTTAATTTGTCGAGAAGGTCATTAAGTACCCTATTTAGAAAACAAAAAAAATATTCCATTCAAAAAATATAATGTAAAATAAGTTAATAAAGGCCATTAACCCATAGTCTAGTAAATATTAAAAATGTTTTTGAAATAAATTTTTCATAAAACACCGATGTGTATGATTAAGAGGTCACAATAGATACTTACGTAAAAACAACCTCGAATAATAACAAGATTGAAATTAACCCTTACCTTGTACTTTTCCTTGGTTGATGGTATGTTAACCTAATTTATAATAGTTAAATAATTGATAATAAATTATAAAATATCCATATACATAAATATGATATCATATATGATATTATAATATTGTTTTGTTAATAATATTTTAGTACTATCATCATTTCGAATGATAAGTGATTTATTTTCCTTTATATGTTTTGTTACATTAGATACGTTTGTTAAGCAGAGGATATATTTTCTTCATATACATAATGATATTAATTATATAAATATTATTTTAAATCATAAAATCAAAATTATTCTTGAATAGTTACTATGGGGAAATGAATCTCATCGCGTTTTTGGAGATGGTAATCCGTACATACACATGAGTGACAATTTCATTATATTGATGGTGAAATAGTATGTAATTGGATGGTATATATTATATAAAGATTAATTAACATGTTATATTTTTTATTTACATTATTTATACTCATTATTATACCCATAAAAAAAATTAAGTGTTTGAATTACAAACTACACCACGACGTGGAGACGGTAAGTCGTACATAGGTACGTATGGTGACTTTTTCGTTAACAGGTTGGGTAGAATAATGAATATAGTAGTTTCATATTTATAATAACATTATATTATGTAATTTATAATGGAGTTATTATTTTTTTATGGATTCAACAATGAAAAAGGAAGTGGAAGAAGACAGGAACGTTGAAAGAGGTGGTGAAATTATTATCTCTTCTTCGGGCGTTTTCTTTTGAGTTGATCAAAAGGGATACACATGTTAGCATTCTGATCAAATTATGGACTCTAGAATGATGTGTGGAAAGTTGGGAGGATATTTAGGCAGGGTTTTTCTGAGACAAATGGCTTTGGTGGTGTGAAATTTAGTGAAGGTGAAGTACCCTTTTTTAAGAGATTTGAGGGAAACTTTAGGAAAATCTTGAAATATTATTTTATAATAAAATCATTTTAGGTTCTTAATGGATCCAAACTGATTTATTTAGATAATATTTTGTGGATGGGTATAAACCTCTCAACCAATAGGTTTTATACTGGTTTATGCCTCCATATTAACCTTATCGTTTAGATTTAAATCTTACTTAAATAGTTTGACATTTACCATGTCTCTCAGTATTTTTATATTATATGGTTAATAAACATACAATAACAAGCCTAGTGAACCCCTTGTGGATTAGTATTAATATATATAACCTTATCTAAGTCCTTTTTCTGAACCGTATCTTTTTAAGAATATTATATCAATTAATAATATAATATTTGTTTTAAAAACTCAATTATGTCAATTTTGACACTATTTAGTATTTCATTTTATGAAATCCATAAAAACATTATCATTTCAAATAAAATTTATTTTATCATCCCTAACATGTCAAATTAACCGATAAAATTAGTGGAATTTATATTAAGTATCAATTAACACTTATTTTGATATAAATAATTCAATTATTTTAATATCTCTTTATTAAAGTAATTAATGCATCAAGATTATGTCCTAAATAAATTAAATTATTTAACATCCAAATAATATAAATAAAATATTATTATGTAGGAAATATTTTTATCTTTCTAATGAATATTTATAGTCGATTTTATATGGTTTTTAATCTAATATTAAAAATGGTTTAGTTATTAAACATTGAATTTAACTCTTTTAACTCTTCTTTAAATAAAATATTAATAAATGTCCTAATCTAATCCATGTGGACCAAAGAGGATCATATTTTATTCCTAAGTTTGTTTTTGATCTAGTTACACTTATCCAATATAATTAGGATATGTTTTAACGTAATTATAATATCATTTTTACCTTTAATTATCCCTATTTAATTTTAACCATGGTAAATAAAAGTCAAATGTTACTATTCAGAAAAAATTAATTTCATATTATTGAACAAAATTTTAATTATTGATTTTGACCATGTCTCTCAGATTTTGGAAATTATACACACGAAATTGGTAAAATTATTTTTTATGCAAATTTTCAAATTTTCCTAGTAGGTGGGTAAAAGATGGTAAAATGTTTAATACAATTTTATATATTTAAATATTTTATAAAATGACTCCAATGAATTACAATGAACATTTATAGGTATTATGTATATATTTTGACCTAAAATAAATTAAAATAAAATAACTAATTATATATATAAAATGTCAGTTTTAAACAATAACACAATGTTTTTCACTATTAAAAAAAATGAAAGTTTGCAAAAAAATACCAAAAAATCACCCTAAAATAATTTCTTTATTTGGAATTCAAAAATTAATTCCAACATGAAAAATATAATTTATAAAATTTCAAAAATTGGGTATTACTATTCATAACAGCTAATTTAATTGGTCGTGGTGTGTTAAAACCCCATGTTGCGTACAACGAAACCTACTATATTATTCAAAGGGTAACGTACCATGGAAGCTTGGGGTGTTATTATGATGTAACAAGTCTAGCTAATGGTTAAGTGGTTAGTGAGGCTTCTAAATTATATAAATCATCAAATCTATTTTTTCATGGTTATTTTCCAAGAAAAGGATTTCCTAAATTTTGGATAAATTTTTAAAATGTAATTTTAAAACAAAATATATCTTCCTAAATAAAATTCCAAGTAAAGTTTCATTGAAAATCATTATCCATCATATAAACCCATTTTAGGATAAATATTCTTTTTTGGGGCCATAATCTAATTATACCATTATTAATATTTTTTGAAAGGTTTATGTTTTTGATGGTGTGATGTTTTGGAAAACCCTTTCTATTTTATAGTTTATACCATGACAGAAACCTTATAAAACCATATTATTTTTATTTATTGTACAACAATAACTTGATGAAATGATGATGAAGACTTTTAAATTTCTGATATTTATGATATGATGACATATTTTTGGAACCCATTTAATTTATTTGACTATCAAATTTTTAATGATTGCAATCGTGTTTCCCAAATAAATATGGATTTTATTACAAGATTGGTGGGACTTATATATCCCTCAAACGAATTTTTTAATGGTTCATATCAGAGTATATAATAATGGTAAACTAGATAATGTGCATGACCCATTATTTTAAAAATATATTTCCTTATCTATTATAGGAAATGTTTATATCTTGATCCAAAATGGGAAATAAGTGACGATTCTTAATCGTATTGCTTTATGGTCTCAGTAGTTAACCTTGAAATATGATTTTTTTCAATATTTATGATGGTGCCACAATTTACTTACATGATCTCGTGGATAATGATTAATTTATAATTATTTGTCACCCTTATAACCCATGTTCTCATAAATGATAATTATTTATTCTGCGACTCATGTTTCTTATCTATGATAATTTACATATGAATATCATTCATTATATTCCTAATCACATAACCTTATTCTAAACTTATCCTGTCATATCATTATAGATTCATTTCTCTTATTCTAACTCTTACTGTGCATATGAGCTCACCATTTCTTATTTATCCTTTCCAAGGTAACGATGAAGTGTTCAGATAGGTAACCCATAAGTGGAGTACTATATGATAAGATATTTTTCAGAAACATTTATAATATTTAAGTAAATATTATGATTTTGTACCTAGTATCCAACTTCAAAAAACTATTATGCTCCTCAATGGCATGTTTTTGTAATTTATATGATATTCATATAAAAATATGTAATATCATTGAATGAAAATCCATGGTCTCTATAGTTTGTATTAGCGGAAAAGAATAACTAATTTGATCCTTGGCAACTCTTAAATATGATCATTGGTAAAAGTATCACTCTCCACCGAACAAATTCATAAGGAATGGTCTTCAACTAGGGGTGGTAGTGTTACCCACCCAAGAGTTGTATCATACCATGTATCTTTCTAATATATATCAATTACATTCGACTAAAAATAAATCAAAATCATTATAGTTGGTATTATATAAATGATTTAGTTAAACATTGGAAAATAGTATGGTAAATATTTCTAGAAATCTATATGGAAATTTATAATGTTATAATAATGGATGCCATTAAGGATAGGTCAGTTGATGAGTCAACGAATTGGAAAATTACCAATAATTTGTGTAAAATATAGATAAATTTGTTTCAAATAAAATACATCATGTATTGATAATTCATGTTGATGTAGAACAAACATATTGGTACCTATGGGTAATAATTCTGAAAAGGTAACATCGATATATACTTGATCATCACATTTTTTCGGACTAAAGGTCATTGATACAAACCTTGTTTGACAGTCTTGGGGGTAATTTTTTTGGAAATCTAATAACCCTTTATAATACATCATGGAGGACATAAATAGATGATTATCATAGATAAATTAGGTTATTCTTATATTGTAATATATTTAAAATAGGATTTCATGATTTCGACATCTTATAAGTTAATTTTCATGATTATGTAGTTTTCAAATATTATTACTTTTTTCTCGAAATATAATTTTTTATTTTAGTAAATGGAAACAACCTGAGTTAACTCGGTTATTATTGGATATGATGGGACATTTTCTTGTGTGAAGACAAATGAGATGATAAATGGGGTAAAGGATATTTTGATTTTCCCTAATTAGTTATCAAGGAACGTGATTAACAATGTGTACATTGAACAACACTCAGAATCCCCAATGAAGAGAAGGATAGTGTTTGTTTAGTGTTTGGGTAATGGAGACAATTGAGTAAACAGTTCTTAGATTAATATATTTTGATAGTGTGGGAATATTCAATCTAAGGAATATATTATTAGGATGAGTAGATGTTTTACGTGTTGAATGGAAGGAAATAAATATTGTTATTGTAGTGGGAAAATGGAAATTTTTATAACCCAATATATAAGAATAATAGTATACCTAACATATCATAACAATTGAATGTTTTAAATGGTGACTATATTTTCATTTTTCAAATTTATGTCTTAAGGGGAAGGATCATTGTAAGAATAAGCAATGTTATAGGAGTAATTGTTTTAATATTGACGATGAAGAGGATATGAATCAAATATGAAAGGAAGTTGGTATTATGGAATAAGACGATAAATACCGGACAATGTTATGAGAATGAAGTGGGATGATTGTTCTGTATTAAAATAAATATAATATCTATAATGATTTTTATTATATGTTTTTTATTATGGATTTGGATGAATTTTGGATGAATATGATGACCTAGAAATGTTATTTAATCAGAAAAGTGATATTTTGATAAAGGGATTATAACCCTTAATATATACATGATTTTGAAAAAATTGGTGTTATATTTTGATATACATTAAATTGATATAAATAATTTAAATTGGATATTATTGATGACCTTGGAGCTGATTAATGATTTTTGGAAACAATGGATTATATTATCCTTGATGGACTGTATATAATTATTTTATTTGTTGAATATTTTCAATAATGTGTGGTTGTATTCATATTATAAGGAAGAATGGATTTTTTTCATTAAGGTTATGGTAATTAATCTTATTACTATGTTCCTAGAGAATACAATATAAAGGTGTTAACATGTTAACTATGTGATAATTGATAACTGCTTCATGTTATTTTTTGGATTAATGTTATGTTGATTTTTTGAAATATAGTGACCTTATTTATAAATTTTGAAATTTTAAATTTTTTTAAGGTTAACATGTTTTCGAATAGTTTTTTTGAACATTGATTGGGTTTTTAGAGATTAATTTATTACTTCACCATAATAATATATATAAATATTATATAACCTATGGTGACCATTTTTTGGTGATGATATATATATATATATAAATAATGAATTATCTTAAGATTTATGGATATTATGATATTTTACTGATTTAGGCATAATCATCTCACTTCAGTTTCATAGAGTAATAAATGAAGTGGAAAATGATCATGGTAAAACGAAAGTGTGAGATTGTGCTTATGAAATTTAATGAAATTATTTAAGAATATATTCTCAAGAAAATTATTCCTGTTTAAGAAAGTGTTCTTGAAATAAAATTTCTTCCTATAGTCATAATTTTATATGGAATCAATGATATTTTCTATGCCACATTGATTTATGATTTTTTTGTCATTAAAATTCTCTAGATTACCTGATTTCTTGTGATCATTGATATCTATCAGTCTCTATAATTATTTACACTTTTATTCCATGTAAAAATATTCATATCCGACATATATTATCATATTTGGAAATATAGTATGTTTTTTTCTAAATGACATTCACAAATACATTTTTTTGTTTCAGGATGATATTTTATTGACCATATTTAAAAATTTTGGTTTATAAGAATGAATATTCAAATGGAAATCCATTTTCTCTGAGATAAAATTTGATGGAGAAATTCATTTTATGGGGGAAAAATATAACATAGAGAGAATTTCTTAAATATATTTTTTTAAATAGAATATTATATTTTTTATTACACGAAACATTAATTTTAAATAATGTTACAAAAATATATTTTATCATATATAAAATTCATCCCCTAGTTTAAATGAAATATGACATACTATTAATATATTATTAATTAACATGATAGATATCTCACAAATTTTGTAATAGTTGGTATGACTAGGATAAACTAAATTATGAAAATATTTGTCTTAAAAATGTACATATATTGAGTAATTTTGTGACCAATTAAATAAATAATAAAATAAAAAATACTACAAATTAAATGAAATGTAAAAAAATTTGTTATATTATAAAAAACACATTTTACCTCAAAAAATATACAATCATATTTTGGAGATTTATTTTATTGAAAATGATAGTGTATATATTCAATCTAATGATTGAAATTCATCTTAATTTATTTATAGAAAATAGATATGAATAAATCTATTTCTTTATCTTAAAAACAATATTTGTCGAAAATAATGTTTTGTCAGCATTTTTGTGAACTTATTTGAAAATAAATTCTCTAATATTTTAATTTTTTATTTAATAATATACACAGCTTTTTTTATCTGAATAAAAAATACCATAGATTGAATTATTAAGAATTTTCTAAAAATATTAATTTGCTGTTGAATAGTGGAAAACCATTAATTTTAATTGAAAATTTTCTTTTCATTTAAATTTATTATAATGATAAATTATATTTAAAATTTATTTTAATGAAAAATTATTTCAATTATATATCTATTAACAAAATCTAGATCATGGAAATTAATTTCATATTGATATTTGATATAAAAAGATTTTAATCTTTTGAATATTTTCCCTTTGTAAACCCACATCCTCATCATTTAAGGAGGAATAATTTTAAATTATTTTTTCTCTAGTTATATTTATTGAATTTGTAAAAATAAATTAAAAATTTTGATTCAGAATAATTTATTTCATATAATAAGTTGAATATAACTTGTGACCAAAATGAACAGATAAAATATAAAAAAATTATTTCCGTAGTTAAGGTAATAATGGGATTAGAGAAGGGTTAAACTAAAAAGAGAAGAGTTAAAATGGTATAATAAAATTCCTAAATTATATTTATAGAACTATTTGGTCCCTAGAAATTCTAAGGGTTTAAAATAATTTATTTTAGAGAATTTTTATATCGAAAATATGTGGGTACAAATTCTTTATTTCCAAAAATTAAAATTGCTCCACTCACCTTACTTATTAAAGGCTACCCCTCTTCTATTTACATCACAACATAATTCTACATTAGTTATACTAGTAATAGAAACAATCACTTCCAAAATTTCTTCCTCCCATCATAAAAGGATTAATGTTTCTTAAAATCTAACCTTTGAAAGATTTTGTTGAAAACCTATGGAGGATACTCGAAGAATATGTAATGTTCTTCAAAAAGAGGTTATATTTTATTTCTTCCTCCACATCATTTAGTTATTATTAAACCATTGATTATATAATGAAATTATTTTCTTCCACAAAATAATATATAGTTATTTTATGTCCATTTCATACAACCATCTCCAATACTATTAAATGGGTTATGAAATCTGTATTCATATGTATGGGGGACGACCCTCTAATGAACTGATGTTATTTGTTTTTCCATCACCACATATCATAGTAGGGTGTGATGATTTTTATAAAATATATATAGGATATTTATAATATAATTACTCCTTTTGATACACTATGTCATATATATATCTTTTTTATTTTCCATTCCATTGGTCATATGATAACGTCGCTTATGTGTACAACGAACAACGGCATCATGAATTGATCTGATTTGTTTTTCAATAATACTTTACATAGATGATAATAATGATAATGTTTTGTGATATAAATTACATAATAATTATATTAAAGGAATATTTTTCATTGTAAAAATATAATAAAACATTACATTTATTGCATTTTCACAAACATAATCATGATAACATTGTTTTTATATGTGTAGACTACCACCCTCACGAAGTGATGCAGCTCTTTTTTTATCACCACGCCACATGGATTATATGTATGAGGAAAGAATATGGTAATTACTATATTATGATAATTTTTTAAATATAGTGTATTAATTACCAAATTTATATAATGATCATTGAAAAATCGTATTGTTGCTCACGCATAGGTACAACCTACCATCTCCATGACCGTAACATAATTTATTTCTTAAAAAAACTATTCATGATTTGTATTAAGAGTAAAATTGATGTATAAATATGTTTATTGTGTAATTTTTACTATTATATATCTAATGAATCATGATAAATGTATAGGGACCAAAAATAAAAAATAAAATCATATTAAAAAAGTTGGGTAATTACCCACAATGTGACATTAACATGGAATTATTAATAAATAGTTAATAAAAAGAATTAAGAATATCATATATGGTATGATATATATATATATATGGTTCTATAATATATTTATAATTAACAAATATTTATTATACATGTGGTTCGAACATGTGAGATTGAATTCAAGACTTTAGTTAAGGGATTTCAATCTCACTTTTTGCTTCTATGAGACACATGCCATATTCACCCCTATTTTTTATGTGGTATATATACATCACATGAATGTATTTTATGAATATTATAAATAAAATTATGTGGTAGTAAGTATCCATTTTAATATATATGTCTTTCTCAATGTTTATGGTTCAAAAGAAACCAAAGAATTAAAGGATACTTTCCTCCTTTGAGACAAATGTTTTGTTTTTCACATATCTTCATTCTTGAAGTGTGTATACATACCCTCTGACATGTAATATCATGAAATTAATTATTTTATATATATTTTAATTTCTATTTAGCATTTTTCTTTTATGGGTATTGCAATTCAATTTTACCAAATTAGTAACAGTTTTATGGCACATTCTCGTCAGTAATCAGTATTGTTTATTATTGTATTTTATATAAAATATTACGGTCCATATCTCAATAAAATAATGAACTTTCTTTTCCTAGGGATATTAATGATATTTTCAAGTAATAGTAATTTTCCGCGCTCTTTTTTTCTTATAATACATGAGAAAATGTTTTTAATAAAATTCGACTATATTTCTCAATACGGTCAAAAAACCATTTTTCTTCCAAAAAACTGATTTCTAAAACAATGTTTTAAAAAATGTATTAAGGAAATATAGAGGACTTATTAATGAAATTTTTACCATGTTTTTAACTATTATACTTTTTTAAATTAATATTCATGTCATTTTCCTAACAATTCTCATTTTTCTTTTACAAAAAATGTTAATGTAATCATTCTTTTAACAGGTAAAACATGAATGGAATTTCCCATAATCTTGATTAGTATTTTATTAGTAGATTTATTTATAGGTTTTTTCGTTTCTTTCCTACTTTTTTAAAATAATTATTAGATATTGAAATTTTTTACTCAATTCAAAAATCATAGTTTCTTTTAGACTTGTTATAAATGATTTTTAAATATTACCTTATATATTTTCTAGGTCATTTAAAAAAAATGGATCTCCATAAAAATCTATGAATATTTAAAAATTATTTTCATGGGAAAATTTTATCTCTGTATAAATATTCCATGTGTTTTTACCTTTAAACTCATTCTCTATATATGATGAAAACATTGAGGATACTTATGATTTTTCTAGTGATATGATCTTAGTATACCATAATTATTATTTTTATTAATGGTTTATGTAAATGAATATGTGATGTTTATGTATCACATTTATCGTAAATGATTATACCATGATCACAAACTTATTATAATCTATTAGTTTCCCAATATATTATATGATGAAAAGATGAAATTATTAAGAAACCATTCCCCTTTCCATAGTTTTAATATGATGAAATTATTATGAATCCCATATCATTTCACGTGTTATGATAAATTGAATGATTATGATCTTTTGTAACACATTAATATGAGTATCATTATGAGGAAGGTTGGATATATACCTCTATATAATGAATTAGTTAATTCTTTATATATATTGATATAATAATTTACAAACATGTAGACATGCTTGATCCACTATGGGAAATAGGATGGTCCATATTGACTAGGGAAAAACATTTAATATTTATAATGGGAAATAGTTGATGAGTCATGATCTCCCATTTTCATAGTCTTGGTAGTTAACATTAATATATGGAATTCTTTTAATATATATGATGGTGAAAAAAATTATGAAATGATATTATTGTTCATTATTGATTTATGAATTATTATAACACTTTTGGGATATTTTCTCTCAAAAGATAACATTTTATGACATGACTATAGTTTATGATACATGATTGGCAGGCTATGAAAATTGTAAGTTATTTTAATGATCAAATACACTTATACTTATCTTATTCTTTCATATGATTATAGATTGATATATATTATAAATAATCTTAATGAGAATATAAAAAAATCTTATATTTTCTTCCATGGGTTATGAATAATGGTTTTGGTAGGATATACCTAAGAGGAGTATTATGTGAGATAATATTTTTGGTATATGTTGAATATGTTTCAACCAATCAGAACACTTACCTAGTATAAAAAGAAAATAAACTAATACAGTTCTCAAGCATGTGTTTGTGTAATATATTAAATATTAATCTATAAAGATATAATGTATATTTATGTAAATCATGGGTTGCAAAAAAAATTCAACAATGTTATGTCTGATTACAGGACCTAATAACTGACATCACATATCATAAAATATTTTTTGTCCACCAGGATGAAAAAAACCTAATAAATGTGACTATACTATATCACCACCTTACTGAGAGATAAAAATAGAACAAACAGACCTTTAACAGAATGAACTGCTTCATATGTTAAATGAATATCACTAAGAACCACCATACTGTTTAAGAAATAATAGCTTCATGAACAAAAATTATCATTTATCTCCTTTTCTCATATTATCTCTCGAAAATAAGGAATAAACTACAAAGTATCCAACTCATACCCCATTTCATGTCTTTATATTCAAGGTGAATTGGGAAAAAATAACCATTGGATCCCCCTCATTTCTGGATTTCATAAAAAAAATTTAGAAACTACATACATAAGGTATTAATGACTAAATTCAATTTACATAGATAATAGACAATATATTAATAAAACCATTTTAGATAATCTATACATTATCCCCACCCCGGTCTCAAATAGTTTTGTGATAAAATAAACCACAATTATTTCTAATAAGAGTAGATAATATGCCAATACTTATAATTATTATGACATCAGTACTTGATGGAATGAATCACCACCACAAGATCAAGTTATTTGGTTGGGAAATTCTTCTCATGTATTCAAAGTTAGATAGACCTATATTCCAAATCATGGTTTCCCTTCCAAAAGAATGCCACCTTAATCCATAATAAAATCATCATAGTAGACCAAATACCTTAGAATTACCTTTGGTAATATTAATATAGAGGTGGTGGCTATACACCTCTTAAGATATTCAATATACACTTGACATTTTAGGCATCAGGAAATCATTTCCCTTTTTTGGATATAAGTTCTTATTATTGAAGGGAGTTAAGAGATGTACCTAACTAACCACATGAAGTAACATACTATCCCAATAAATATTTTAATATCAGATAGAATCCTTATATGTTCCCATGACATCAATTTTATTATCATCCATAGTTTTATTAAAAATAAAAAATTATGATATTAAATGTCATAGAATATAAATATGCTGAATCTATAAAAATATTTCAACTGTTTGAAAGACAAGAGATGCTACTAAAAAAGTAGAATAATCCTCAAAGTATTTCCATGATCATGATTTTATTTTATGTAAACCTAAATTTGAATGAAAAAACATGATAAGAGTATTTGAAAATATTAAAAATAAGATTTATAAGGGACATTTAAAAATTAAGAGAGATCATAAATAAAAAATTAATTATAAAATAATCAATGTGGCCATAACATATTTTGAAACTGGAATATAGAACACCCACTTATATTAACCTGAATTGGTGATTCCATGAATATAGGTCGATCATAAAAATCCCTTATTCTCCTATGAGCAGGTAAAGGACACAATTAATATAAATAAATTGATATATATTCCTGACTGTGATCTTGTTTAACTTTTGATATTTGATATATAAAAATTTAAATATATTAAAACAATGAGAAAATGTTACTAGATATTTATTTGGAGATACACTCTAACAAAGGAAAAAAGTGGAATCAAAATCATCCAGCTTAATCATTAACTATATGAACCCGACCCTTAAACATTACACAATCTAGTAATTTTTTTTATAATGCACTTATGACATCCCCAAATACATGTTCAGTTTTATGTTTTATAAAATTAATACATTATTCATATGTATCAACCCACAAGAATAAAATGTGCATATTACCAAAACTATATCCATTTCTCCCTTAATATGAATTTTTTTAATTAAAAACATGAAAGTTATTCATAAAAAGTAATCAAAATATTCATCTTGGATTAACTTTTCACTTACCCATACATAAACCCTGTGATTTTTTTTAAAACATCAGATGATAAAAAAACATTATAATGAATATAAAAGGAAGGATAGAAACTGTTAGTCCATGAATACTTATAATCATATAAAATCAATTTCATAAAGACATACTACTCACCCATAAAGTATCATATACTTACTTTGTGATGCATGAGATTTCCATAAAAAATTCAAATAAAACCATAAATTTATATTGGGGAATTACCTTCTTAATATTGTAGCCCTCAAGGATACCTTTTGATTTGTGACATTCATAACTACCTTATAATGTAACGCTCGTGACGACCTTACGGTGTAACCATCATAGTTACACTTGAAGATACCATATGACTGAACTATAAAATACACATTCAAAATGAATTATAGGGAGATATAGGTCCCATGATTTATCTTAAAAAAATCCCATGAATCAAGACTTAATCATAAAAGAATAATACTCGTATAAAAAAATTCTATTGAATTTTGTAAATATTATAATTTAAGTGGATTTTAAAGAAAAATTTCTTAAAAATACCTTGTCAAAGAAGCGATAATTGATCAAATTATGGGAATATGTATAGTAAATGTAAATACACATAACAAAAAAATATAATCAAATATAATTTCTACAATAATATTAACTTGACAAAATCCTTGAAGTAGGAGGATAACCCAAAGAATAAAAATTTGGTTAAGAATTCCCATACCACGGGTTCTTATTACTTAAATTGTGTTAAAAACTCTTGTATAATTGTTATAAGAGTGTTTTAAATATTTTAATGAAAAATATTAATTTTTATAACACCTTATATGATCATTTTATGTCAATATTCCACCAATTTATTAATAATAATTTTTTATATCCATTGTTTCATGTTCATTATTTACATGGCTTTGATGGATGGTCTATAATTGATTTTCTTGCCAAATGGAAGTGAAAATCCATAAGTATTATGAAAAGGTATACAATGTTCCACAATATTAAATAATACATTAAATCATTTTTTTAGATATGAGCATGAATCATTAGAGGAAACAGTAATGAAAATCATTTAGATCATTTTGGTGGTTCTTCGATAATCCCAAAATTTTTTCATTATATAATATAATATTATGTATATATGTTAATTCCATAACACATAGTAGTTTATATAATACAATTTAAAATATGTTTCAACCACTAAAAGGTTTTGTGACTAGCCTTGAAGGTGTTAATAGAAATTGGAAACACATCATCCATGACGTTGGTAAATCAACACATCACGAAGGAATTTTTTATTTTTAGAATAAGATAGAGAGGAGAAGAAGTATGTCGATGAATTTTTCAATAAAAATAATAAAATAACATTATATATTATATATTGGTGTTTTAATTATTCTTCAATAAGGGGAGGTGAAGAGAGTATAATAACAGAAAATAATTGAAAAGAAAATAAAGGAAAAAGAAAGAGGATTTTTTACTCTTGAATTATCTACAATGAGAACCTCCATAAGGGATTTAGATTTGGCCTTTTAAGGATAACAAAAAACCTTAGAAGCAGGGAAAAGGATTTAGAAGTGGATTGTAAGGAAATTGGATAAAGCAAAATTTTTGAGAGGTGTGAGGAGAAGAGGGGTCATGGATGGTTTTATTCTAGAGAAGAGGGGTTTTCCCCCTTATTGTATTCATTAGTTTGTTAATTTAGATCAATAGAATGAATAGATTTATAATTATCATAAAAAATAATAAAATAATGTAGTTTAGTTATAGAATTTTTCCTTACATTATCCTTACACCTCTTAGGACTCAAAAAATAAAGTATATAGGTTATATCGTAAATTACCATATTTCACTGTTCACAAAATATTCATGTATTTCAGATAAATCCAAAAAATTCACCACAACCATTTTTTAATGTGTATAATTCAAGAATGAAGTCTATTTTTTTTGAAAATAATGTTAGAAATATATAAAATTAAATTTTTAAATAAAATCATATTTTATTCAAAAAATACGAGTTTTAAAACTATAACAGATTTTATAAAACATTGAAATATTAGTTAAAGTACCATAAAATTATATTTTAATAATAACAGAACAAACTAATAATTTATGAATATTTTTAATGAATATATATTTTATTTTAAATCATTATATTAATTAAAAAAATTTAATTAAATATGCATGAATCAAAAAAATACCAACAATTAATTTATAACAAAGAAAATATTACATGTTCAATTATATAAATATATCATATTTTCACTTATAAGTTATATAAATTTTATTTATAAATAAATAGATTAGGTTACCATTTTTCTGGTCAGATTACTATTACTAATAGTGATGTTAATATTCCTAAGGACAAGTTACAATTCAATCACTTTAAAGTCCATTATTTCTATAAATTGCACTTATTTATTATACTTTTATAATGAATTTAAATGATTCATTAAAAAATTAAAACAAATTATTATATAAGTATATGGGTCATTAAATTCCCCCCCCCTTTGGAAATTGTATCCTCGCAATTTTTATTTACTTATTAAATAGTTGAGGGTTCCTTTCCCTAATAACATTTTCATATTCCCCTATTTCGTATTCATCCATGAGTTTTCTCCACAATGAATTACCATGGTGAATTACCTTATTCCAAAATACTTTATCTCCAATTGGAAAATTGAATAGGTTTCTCTTTATAAGAAATATTATATTCCTACTAAATTGCTTGTCGGCTCGAAAAATTAGATGAATTTAACACCTGATTTCTCAACATTAAAACATGAAAAACATTTGGCACCCGAGATGAAATTGGAGGCAATGCTACTCGATATGTGACTCGTCCAAAAATCACTAGAATTTCATAATTTCCAATGAACCATGGAATTATATTTCATTTTTTTACCAAAATTCATAACACTTTTCCATGCTAAGATTCAATGAAAAACGTGTCCAACTACCTTGAAACAAAATTCATTCCTCCAGTTATATGAATAATTTTTCTACTTTCTTAGAGCTATCCTCAAGTGTTTCTGGATTATCTTAACTTTCATAGCCACTTCCTCTACTAATTCTGGTACCATCAAATTCCTTCCAAAATATCATAACAAAATTTTGGAGTTTAACACCACATCCCATATAATGCCTCAAAATTTACCATCTTTATACAAGAATGGAAAATATTATTATAAGAGAACTCAACTAAAAACATTTTATGATCCCAACAACCATAGTAATACATTGAAAAAAAATAAAAGAATATCCTCAAATGTATGAATTGTTTACTTGATATTTCTATTAGACTGAGGATGAAAAGCAATGATGAAATTTAATTCTATACCCAATGACTTCTGAAGGCCTTTCTAAGAGATAAAAGTGATCATGGGTTCTCAGTTAGATACAATGTATATTGGAATTCTATGAAACCTGAGAATCTCATTGTGGTATAATTTATTAAGCTAATCTAAAGACAAAATATCTCAAATAAGCAGGAAATATGAAAATTAAGTCAGTAGGTCAACAATGACCCAAATCACATTGTTTCATTGAGAACTATTTGGTAGTCCCACCACATAGTCCATGGATATATTTTCACAATTACACAATGTAATTGGAAATGGTTGAAGAATTCCCTTTTGTTATATGAGATCTACATTAACTTTTTGACAAATCAAACATTTCATTATAAAATATTCAATATCTCTTTTCATTCCATCCTACCAGTAATACTCCCAAAAGCCTCTATACATCTTTGTGCTACTAGGATGAAATGAAAATGGAGAATTAATAGAATCAAAAAAATATTTTTTTCTTTAGTTGGGAATCACAGGGCATATATATTATCTTCCCATATCATAAATCACAATCTTTATCATCATTAAATTCTTGAAAATTAGCTATTTTTTCCAATTCTAACTTTTTTGTAACTCATGGTCTTCCTTATACAAATAATCATTCCATATGAGAGAGATGAATACACTGAAACTTGAAAAAAAATTGAGGAATTTTTCTACAGGAACAAATTCGAAGCGAAAATTTATCAAATCATTAGTCAAGGGGTAATGTTCTAAGAATAATGAGGTTAATAAAGCATGTTGTTTTCAACTTAAGGCATATTACACTTTTTTTGGGTTTCCCTAACGGTAATTGATCTTGGAATCGTAATCCATGATCAGTTAAATCCATATTCAATACCTCATATTTAATTCCATATGAGTGAATATATATTTCATACATTTATGGTTAGTATATATTTCAAATTTGGCGCTGTATAAATGATGCCTCATAATTTTCAGTGTAATAACCACAACTGCTAATTCTAAATCATGTGGGGGATAATTTAGCTTGTGAGGTTTCATATGTCTTGAAGCATAATCAATTACATAATCATTCTTAATTGAAACACAATCAAGTCCATTCAACAAAGCATCATTATAGATGAAGAACTCACAATTTTTGGAAGATCATGCCAAAACTAGAGCATTCAACAATCTCTTCTTCCATTCTATAGAAAAACAACAAATTCTTCTATATATAAATTTAACCCCTTTTCAGGTTAACATAGTTAGCTAGATATAGAACAATGAAATGATTTTAAAAAACTTTTAGTAATAACCTAATAATCCAAGATAATTACGAATCTCCATAACATTTAGAAGTCTCGAAAATATATAAATCACTTTTTTAGAAGGATCAACTGTTATTACATTCTTATTTACAATGTTTCCATGAAAAGAAATCTGTTTCAAACTAAAATCACATTTTATAAATTTTCTTTATAAATTCTCTTATTTGAGAGTTTTCATGAAAATAATTAAATTTTTTTCATGATCCCCATATATTTTTGGAAATACCAAAATATCATTAATTAAAACAGTAAAAAACTTATCCCAATATTCACAAAATAATTTATTCATAATATCCATGAATATAATAAGGGAATTTTTTTAACCAAAGGGAATAAAAAATAACTCAAAATTACCATATATAGTTAGGAAATATTTTTAAGGATGTAAACCTACATCAACTATATCTGATGGTACCTGAATAGCAAGTCATTATTGGAAAAATACTGAGCTCCCTAGATCTGATATAACATGTTATCAATATGAGGAAAATGATAGCTATTATTAACAATAATGTTATTAAACAAACTATAATCATTTAAATATCACATGAAACCATCATTATTTTTAATTTAAATAATATGATACCCCCCTAAAATTATGTTAGAATAAAAAATGGGTACTACCAAAATAGTATAAATGTTTTCCATAACACAAATGTTTTTTATAAAAACATGAAACCTATTCTTAAATATTTTCTGAAAACATTCATCTCAAATTATACTTTTATCTTACCCATCCATAAAACTTGAAGAAAACTTTTTAAAACATTGGATTAGAACAAAAGAATCTGTAAGGGATATAAAAATAATGATATAATCCATTAGTCCAATAATACATTTAAATATATGAAATCATTTTCACAAATACATACTTCTCACCCAAAAAGTATCATATACTTACTTTATGAAACATGATATTTCCATAAAAAGAATGAGTAAATATATAAATATATATTGGATCACTAAATAATTAATATTGTAACCCTGATTTCTACCTTATGATTTGTAACCCTCATGACTACATGACAATGTAAACATCATATCAACCAATGGCGTAACCATTTCAGTTACACTTTGAGTAACCATACAGACTTATTTAAAATTAAACATACCCAATGTATTGGAGGGATATATAGGTCCAAAACATCATCATAAAAAATTCCCATGAACCATTATAGAATCATAAAATATTAATACTAGCGTAAAAACATTCCCTTAAATTTGGTAAAAATGGAAATTTAAATAATGATTTTTAAAGAAATGTCCCTTACAAATACTATATCATTGAAGAGAGAACTGATAAAATAAAAGGGATATGTATATTAAATATAAATATATATAATAAAAAATAATATAATATTATATAATATCTCAAATAATAATAGCATGAAAAAATCAATAAAGTAGAAGGTTAACCCAAAGAATGGAAATTGGGATAAGAATTCCCTTACCCAAGGTTCGTTTTACATCAAATGTGTTTAAATATATTGTATAATGGTTAAAAGTGTGTTATTAATATTTTAATGAAAAATATTAATTTTTAAAAGACTTTATATGATTATTTTATACCATCATTCCACCCATTTATTAATAATATTTTCTTATATCCATTGTTTTATATGTGTTCTTTACAAGGTTTCCATGGTCGAGTTTTAATTATTTTTCTTGTCGAATTGGAGTGAGACTCTAAAATTGGAATGAAATGATATTAATATGTTTCCATAACATTAAATGATACCCTAATAAATTTGGTTTTCAGATATTATAATGAATCATTAGAAAAAAAAATTAATTATATACATTTAGATCATTTTGTTGGTTCATTGATAATCACAAACTAGTTTCTTTATATAATATAATATTATTTATATATGTTAATTATATAACATAAAATATTTCATATCATAAAACATAAAATATGTTTCATCCATTTAAAGGTTTTTGTTACCATACTTGAAGGTGGATAGGGAAATTGAGAACACATCATCTACAATGTTGGTTAATCGATATCTCATAGAGGATATTTTTAATTTTAGAACAAGAGGGAGAGGGAAAGAATTATGATGATGAATTTTTTCATTAACATGATAAAATTTCATTACATTTAATATAATATAGTTTTCAAGCCTCTTGGATAAGGTTAAGTGAATATAGTATAAGAAAATACAATATTTGAAATGAAAACAAATGAAAAAAAGAGTATTTTTTCCTCTTGAGTTATCCCCTTGAGAACCTCCTTAAGGCATTTGGTTTAGACTTTTGTTGTTACTATAAGGACATTGATCTGTGGAAGATTATTGGGAATAGTATTAGGTAATAATTGGACACATATAAAATCATTATATGTGTGAGTAGAAGAGTGGGGTGGTAGAGGTGGTAATTACAGTGGGGGTGAGGGGATTTTTTCTATTATTATATTAACTAGATTATTAATTTGGATCATGATTTTAAATAGTTTTAGTATAATCATATAAAGTTATTAAATATTGAATTATAGTTCTAGATTTTGTGTTTATATCATACTTTCATCATCTACGAATCAATAAATCATGTATTTAGCTTATATAATAAATTACAGTATTTTACTATTCACACAAAATTTATGTATTTCAGAAAACACCAAAAATATAAAACCAAACATTTTTTGATTTGTAGAATGAAAAAATTATATCCATTTTTTAAAACATTTCTAATAAATATATGAAATTTAATTTATAATTAAAATCAATTTTTTTTCTAAAAATACAAGTTTTAAAACTATAACTGATTTTATTACACATTGAAAAATTAATTGAAGTCTTATAAAATTATCATATATTCATAAAGAAAAAATAATAATTAATGAATCTATTTTCTAAAAATATATTTTTATTAATGTCATTATATTAATTATATTATTTAAATTAAATATAAATGACACACAAAAATAGCAACACTCAATTTATAACTTTCAAAAAAACATTTACCCGTTAAATGATTTAAATATATTACCTTTTCACTTATACAATGACAAAATTTTATATATACATTATTAGGTGAGGTTACTATTCTAATTGAAATATTACAATTCCTAATGGTCATGTTACTATTCCAAAGGACAAATTACTATTCTATCAGTTTAAAGTCCATAATTTTTATAAATGTCACAAACTCTTATAATATCATATTGAATTTAACTATTTAATTAAAAAATGAAAAAAAAATTATTATATAGGTACATGGTTTTTAATTTAAATATCCTCACCTCATTTGGGTTTGTATGATATACAAAACGACATATGAGTTCTGTCCATGATACCTGAAAAATGTTGAACTCTATATCTCATTTATGAGAAAACCATGTGCAGTCCTTTAGAAACACATCAAGGAACTGAGTAACAACTGAAGGTAACCCACACTCCAATCCTTTCTCTTATGCTTCCAACATTAGGTATGATAGCACACTATAAGGTATTCCCAACTCAAGAAGTAGAGACCCAACTAATCTCGACCATAGATCCTATTCCATATAGAAGACTGTAGTTTTCCATTCTTGGGTTATATAGGTCAAATATAAACCGTAGTAGTGGACTTGGGCCAATAAAAAATGTCATCCAATAAATCTCTATAATAACATCAATTTTTTCCAGCTCAAGTAAAATAAAACCCCATATAAACTAAACATATGATGAGGAGATAGCCCAATACATGTATCAGAAACCCAACTTCATCCACTTGAAAAACGGTGCAACCTGATAAAGAGAATATAATATAATATGATTTGGGATTTCATAAAAAACCAAGTTTAATAGTTTTAAAATGTTTTGAATCACCTATATCAAAAAAACTTATTATATATGATTAAATAATACCAATTTGATATAACTATTGGAGAAAATATATTAGATTCCACCCCATCAAGATCCATAGCATAAATATGGTTTATCTCTATCTCATACCTTTGTCATCTTTTAATTAATAGATATTAAATCATACAACTCTACCAATATGAAAATTCAGACTTGCTGCCATTTCCTCTAGAATATCCTTTATAAACTCATGAAGCATCTGATAGAGTTGAGATTCCTCGAGGTCATATAGATACTACACTACTTTTATTAGGATTATAATTCTAAAAAAACATTATAGATGTACCATGATTAGACAAAATAAAAAACCCTATGTTGGATTAGATACGTGTAATACACATTCCCATACCTTCCTTAATGATGGTATATGATAGATTCACTGTAACACCCCAAGATTTCATAGTGTTTTATTTCTTCAAAATAATTCAATAACTTTCACTAAACGAAACACCGAGTTCAGTCACACCATGACTTACAAAAAAAGCCATTAAAAGAGGTCATGAATAGCATTAACTACATTTTAAACTTTATATATTCCTTATAATTTTAGAATCCATATTATGAGTTTCTTAGTCATAATGCAAGAACATATTCATTTTCAGTATTACACTTTTATCAACTTTTAATAGTGAAACCTTTATAAATACAACATTTTATCCTTTTTGACTAAATGGCTACTTCAAAAAATTTAAATTGAAACATCCCAAGCTTTCACGGTACGCTTTCCTTTGAATAAAACAGTAGCGTGTGTTGTACGCATCTTCGAGTTTTAACACACACCACAACCGATCAAACTAGCCGTTATGGATAGTAATACCTAAATTTTGAAATCATATATATTTTATATTTCAAAATGGATCTCATTTTTGGATTCGGAATATCGAAATTAGCCTAGGGTGAAATTTTGGTACTTTTCATATAACTTTTATATTTTGATGAATAGTGAAAATTACTAAATTTTAATTAAAAACAACTTTTTTAATCAAAATAATTAATATTGATAAATTATGAATTTGAGTGGTTTTAAAGTATATTTAGAATATATTTTTACCATTTAATTTAATTTTTGTCATTGGACATAATTTCACAATTAAACCAGGCATAAACAAGTGTCAATCTTTTGATAGTTATTATCTCTTAAAAACACGCTTTTTATTTTAACAACGGGAATTAACTTTGAATTAATTTCTGCCACTTCTGTGTTTTGAATTTGGAAAAATGGATTACATATTTGTAATCAGGATGTCCAAATTCTGTAAATAGGTAACTTTTATTTTTACACATTTTGAATAATTACTGCGGTAAATATTTTATTTACCATGGTTAAAGGGTAAATCCGGTAAATATGGGTTAAAAAATAATATTATAATAATACAAAATTACCCTAATACGTGTCCTAACCTTATTGGTGGACACATACCCGACCATGGGCATCCTTGGGTCGATTTGGGGACCCCTTGGAGCCACTTGTATGTGGTAGGGACACATTATATTAATAAAGTTAAAATAAAAATAAAAATGGCATAAACTTACATCTTTTAGAAGAACAATTTTTACATAGGGATATACATGTTGGATTTTCGATTATAAATATTAATTAGAAAGCTAAAAATATTTCCTACATAATTATATTTTATTTATAATTTTTAGACATCAAATAATTTAAATTATTAATGACACAATAATGATGAAATGTTTACCTCATTAATAAATCATTTAAATAAATAAGATTATAATGATTAAAATATTATATAAAACCTGTAAAATTCTTATTGGTTGATGTTATTTAGAATAAGAGTCATCTTATCTTTGACCTCAATGATTTTTGGACCATTATAAACCGAATATAATTATATTATAAAGTAATACTTTCACTCTTTCCTAAAGAGCCCCTCCTCTCCCTTATAAAAGGAGACCACTTCTACTCATTCCTCACACCTCTCAAGCCACTTGGCTCGTCCAAACCCTGCCCAAATAAGCTCCCCACATCCCTCTACTCCTCCTTGAAGCTTCCCCTTAGGTAGAAAGAATTTCAAGAAGTCCTTTGGTTCCAACCAAAGTGAGTTACCTAAATTAAAGGTAACGATTTCTCTTAAATTATTTTCATTTATTTTGCTTCTCCAACCCCGAAACTCTTTTTATTTCCTTTCTTTTGTAACAAAAAAAGTATCCTCAATATACTAGGATGTTTTTATAAGAAGGATTAGAACTACACATACACACACCTCCATCTAATGGATGATGAAAATAATGTTTCTGTGAATGGAAAACTATTGCCTCACGAAACGATGATTGTTCAAATACATCATAACGCCTCTCATGGTGGCCATTATGATGGCACTGTAATTAAGTGTGATATTAATGATACATATTTTATATATAAGCTTCTGTAATTCCATTTTATTTCATACCATTATTCATTTCATGTTGTATATACACACGATAATTTCATTTGAGGAAGTGCGGACTACCGCCCCCATAAAATGATATGACTCGTTCATACCACACATGGAACGTATAAAGAATGGTGTTAATGAACATAAGTAACATATATAAAATATTATATTATACTGGAATAATAATATACCTATGTATCATTTGGATTCAATTCTTTTAAAATGAAAAATTAAATGGAAGTAGCGTTCGTGCGTACGGACGGACTGCCGTCTCCACGAACACGGTGAGATCCATCCTCTATCGTATCCATTCAAGTCTTATTCTCATTTTAGGGTTAAAAATAATGTTAATATCATTCTGATTATGAATAAGATATAATCTATCCATTACAAACATGTCTTACTTAACCAAACATTTAAGAAGAACGAATCGATTATCACCCGAAACGACGATAATACTAAGATATTATTAATAAAGCAATGTTAAAAGATCATATATGATATCATATTAATGTATATGATTCTTGTATAATTTAATAACAATTATTTCACCATTATACAGGAGGTTATCCTACCCCAACAAAGGAAAATTACAAGGTAAGGTATTTTCTTATATCACATTCAATTCCGTTAGATTTCCATTGTTCGCCACTAAATTATTGTAAGTGGTGTATTGTGTACTGCCATTTGATATATATTATCATGAATCTCTCTATATTCATGTTATTCTGTAAATAATTTTTTGGTTATTAACTTTTGGCCATACGACTCAGTTGATTAACGTGGTAAGGGGTTTTCATCTCACTCCTTATTCCTGTGAGATTCATGCCATATTGCCACCATCACCTTTTGTGTGGTGTATGTACTGCCCATAATAATATTCTTTGTGTAATACACTCTAATTTATGTGTATTTACATATTCATTGTATGATACCTCTTTCATGGGTTGTATGTTTCATAAGTCACCAAATTGGTAAGGGTTATTTCACAATCTCTTCATTATCCGAGGTTGTTTATACGTAATAATCTACTGGGATCTCTTTATTATCCACATCCATGTTTCTTAAAAATGTATTTCAAAACATTTTAACAATTTACAAGAAAATGGGTTAAAGTCATTTATACCCTTGTTTGACTTTTTATAAGAGTTTTATAAAGGAATCTTTCCATCATTTTCCAAACAAGGTGCTTTTTAACCTTTTCGACAGAATTAAGGTAAGAATGTTTTTTTAACTTAAACGGCGGGTGCGGTTATTTTCCGCAGTTATAAAATCGTCTAAGATTCCCTTACAAGCTTATAAGAATATTTTCAAATTGAATGTATTATTTTATAATTATGTTACTTTTAAAATTATTTAAAAAAAAGAGATATTTCTCTAAAATAGTCTTGAATTAATCTATGTCAACATCCTTTGATGGATTTTAAGCTTATTTGAAGTTGATTTATAATGATACAAAACATCCATATGTTATTGAAGGTTTTGTGGTATTTTTGATTGTGGATAAGTTATTCTTATGTAACTCATGGTTTTTGTTTAAAGTATTGACATATCATAAGTTTTTTTTAATGTGAATGTTTATGTTATATTTTAACCTTTCATTCAGATGAATGTGTTAGACAAGTATTTTCCGGGTTGGGGAACGGTAAAAGTAAGCCCTCCGGGTTGGGGACCGGTAAAAGTAAGCCCTCCGGTTTGGTCTCTGGTTATTAGAGGAACTCCGGGTTGGTGTCCGGTTATTAGAGGCACTCTGGGTTGGTGTCCGGTTATTAGAGGCACTCTGGGTTGGGTTCCGGTTACAGTTAGCCCCAATGTCTTGGGATGAGGCCTTGACAAAGAAATTAAAGTTCAGCATTATGCATTCCATCATTATGAAAGTGGTTAGTGATTTTGCATGTGATTATTCGATTAGTAGAATATCCATGTGATTGAGTAAATGGAAGTATTTCATTTTATTTATGTCATACAAAGTTGAAAGTTCAAGTTTGAAAGGCTTTTGTTTTAGTTATACATTGCCTTATATGTTTATTATTATTTATGAAAGTTTCCACTATATTGTTACCCTTACTGTGCATTTGAGCTCACCCCTTTTCTATGTTTTATTTTTCCCTGGATGTGAAGAAGTAAATTATGAATGACCTGCAGGGATATTATGTGGGGATATGAGTGTGAATTATGGAGACATTATGTTGTTGTAGTAGTTTTTCATTTTATGATGTAATGTAAAACTTATGAATATATCTAGTGTTTCCAAGGCTACTAAACCAATCGGTCTTTCGAGATTTGATCTTTCTTATGATCATGCCAATGTTATGTAATAATGCACCAACTCTGGGTAACTAGGGTCGGGGCATTACAGTTGGTATTAGAGGAAGTTTAGTACAAACCTTGGAAACTAGATTTAGATAAACTCTGATTAGAGCACGTAGACCTATGATGAACTTTGAGGATTAGTATAGAAGAACTTCCTAGAATTTTGGTATTGTAGAGATTTTGTGAGTTTTCCGAGCAATAAATCCCTATCTGGATACGAGCAAGTTGAGGAGGCTCTGGCACAGATGTACCTAGGGGTAAAACCCGAAAACACCGCTTTGAGCTAGACTCGAACGGGAACTGGTGCACGACAACGGGCCTTGCTGCACTCTTGGTTACGACACTCTTGGGGGATATGCTTAGGATAACTCTCATTTTCTTTACAAATCATTATGAAGGGTTTATGAGTATATAATTCCTCAAAGAAGACATTTTTATGATTATGGATTATATCCATAAATAGTTCAATTTATGTTAAGTGTTTTATAAGTATGGGATTATGTATTTTGATTCATAAACTGATCTAGTGTATGCCATTGTTTAGAAATGGCGCCCAGTAGAAGGAATGAGAACTCCAGAAATGCACATGATCCAAAGAGAAGGAAGGATCATATCTTTCATGGTCTTAAGCTAGAATTTATAAGAGAAATAGTCTCCCATGTATTATCATCATATGAAGAAATAATATCATGTGTTGATAAGATAAGTAAATAGTTTACTGAGTCCTATGGCTTTGAAGGGAAGCAAGAGAAGAAAAGGATGGAAGAGAAAAAGATGGATAAAGGGAAGAGGGAAAAGAAGAATTTTCCCATATGTGGTAACTGTGGAAAGAAATACCCTGGAACTTTCCTGAAAGGAATGGTAATTTGTTATAAGTGTGGAGGAAAAGGGCAAAAAGTACGTGACATCAAGGGTAAGAAAATGGTTTCAAATGTACAATGATTCATTTTAAAGGATATTGGACACTACGCAAACCTATGTCCCAGTCATCAGACTATGCCGCAAATGATGCTATTGGATAATAATCAAGTTATGATACTACCACAGATGAAGAGGAATGATTAGAGTTCTTATTTTGATTATGTCAATTGAGTGTTTTATCAACAATGTACTTGTTATAATAATTAAGGAGTATATAAGGATTGTATTGCAGTACTATTTCATTAAGGACTTGAGATTGTGTGGAACAAGGAAAAGTGACTCAATAGCAGGTTACATTTTTGGAAAATATATGGTTGAGAGAAAGATAAACCATAATATGGTTCTGATACCGAAATAGTGATTTTAGAATAATACATGATTGATTTGGATAAATTATATTGGATATTCTTGACTACCTTGAAACTGATTAATGATTTGTATATTCCATCATTCTTGGGGTTTAAAACATTTTTTGATTGATGAAGTATATCCAGCATTCTATATGGAATAAGAGAGCATGAATGTAATCAATAAGGAATATGGTAATTCAGGATGTTTCAGTGTATTAAAAGAATACAAGATGAAGGTATTCATATGCTATTACGGGGTAAAAAGAATCTATATTATGTTTACCTTCCTTATAAATGTTGGACTGTTAGTTTGGACAGAATTATTTTGGATAGTTCTAGTTTGGATTATTTTGGATTTCCATAAAAGGACAACCCGGAGGTCGGGCAGCAACCCATCGCGTCCGGCAAGGCTGCGAGACTTGAACACGCAACCAAAGGGCGACAAGGGTGTATCACCTACCACTGGCCCACGAGATGTCCTGGATTAAATAATGTAGTTTTTTTTAAAGATCTGGTAGATGAATTATAAATTCATTTATTTTGGAACCCTTTACGAATAGTATAAATAAAAAAAATTACATTCTATTATCTTTTAGAGTGAAAGATGAGTTTGTGGTAGAAATTTATTAATGGATAAAACTCTAATTATAAAGTAAGTACATCTCCTTATGATCTTAGCCAATCTCATAAATAAATTACTCAACATTAATAAAAGGAACTTAGAACAAAAATGATGTCCTAGATGGTACCTTAAATCATCACTAATTTATGTCTTTGGGATTGTTGGCCTTTTCATAGCCATGTTCTCTACCACTCTCCATCAGATAATTGATGGTTAGATTTCTCTTCCATATCCATATTTTCCTACATGGAACCCTAGTATGTGTTATTTTCGGTAATCTTCATACTTTCCACTCTTTATTTTAAATAGAGTCCTCATTAATTCATTTTTCGAATGTGGGATTTCAACTAAGATATTTTGAAACATCAAAAATGTGTTATCCCAATACCCTATGTTTTGTTGAACCGATGGTATTTCAAATCATCATAGATTGATGAGTTTAAGGACCTCAATTTTATACTTGTTTGTGATTGATGACCTCAATCACTACCTATAAATATTTAAGTTTTTCCTCCGATTATATGTCTCTAATTGCCACCAATGTTCTCCTAATCGAGATCTTAATTTTTTGGTGACCCTTTCATTTCTCTTTTCCTCATATTAAGATTAAATTTTAGTAACCCAATTTCCGATGTGGGTTTTCCCACAAATATATTTTCTATTTTCAACCGTTTATTTTTGAAGAACAATTTCAAATTGCGAGGACGCAATTTATTGAAGGAGAGTAGAATGTAACACCCCAAGATTTCATAGTATGTTATTTCTTCAAAATAATTCATTAACTTGCACTAAACGAAACACCGAGTTCGGTCACACCATGACTTACAAAAAAAATCCATTAAAAGAGGTCATGAATATCATTAACTACATTTTAAACTTTATATAATCCTTATAATTTTAGAATCCATATTATGAGTTTCTTAGTCATAATGCAAGAACAGATTAATTTTCAGTATTGCACTTTTATCAAATTTTAATAGTGAATCCCTTTTAAATACAATATTTTAAACTTTTTGACTAAATGGGGACATCAAAAAATTTAAAATGAAACATCCCAAGCTTACACGGTACGCTTTCCTTTGTATAAAACAGTAGCGTGTGTTGTACACAACTTTGAGTTTTAACACACACCACAACCGATCAAGCTAGCCATTATGGATAGTAATACCTAAATTTTGAACTCATATATATTTTATATTTCAAAATGGACTTCATTTTTGGATTCGGAATATCGAAATTAGCCTAGGGTGAAATTTTGGTACTTTTTGGATAACTTTTATATTTTGATGAATAGTGAAAATTACTAAATTTTAATTAAAAACAACTTTTTTAATCAAAATAATTAATAATGATAAATTATGAATTTGAGTGTTTTTAAAGTATATTTAGAATATATTTTTACCATTTAATTTAATTTTTGTCATTGGACATAATTTCACAATTAAACAAGACATAAACAAGTGTCAATCTTTTGATAGTTATTATCTCTTAAAAACAAGCTTTTTATTTTAACAACGGGAATTAATTTTAAATTAATTTCTTCCACTTATGTGTTTTGAATTTGGAAAAATGGATTACATATTTGGAATCATGATGTCCAAATTATGTAAATAGATAACTTTTATTTTTACACATTTTGAATAATTACTGCGGTAAATATTTTATTTACTATGGTTAAAGGGTAAATCCAGTAAATAAGGGTTAAAAAATAATATTATAATAAAACAAAATTACCCTAAAACGTGTCCTAACCTTATTGGTGGACACATACCCGACCATGGTCATCCTTGGGTCGATTTGGGGACCCATTGGAGCCACTTGTATGTGGTAGGGACACATTATATTAATAAAGTTAAAATAAAAATAAAAATGGCATAAGCTTACATCTTCTAGAAGAACAATTTTTACATAGGGTTATACATGTTGGATTTTGGATTATAAATATTTATTAGAAATATAAAAAGATTTAATACATAATGATATTTTATTTATAATTTTTAGACATCAAATAATTTAAATTATTAATGACACAATAATGATGCAATGTTTACCTCATTAATAAATCATGTAAATAAATAAGATTATAATGATTACAATATTATCTAAAACCTGTCCAATTATTATTGGTTGATGTTATTTAGAATACGAGTCATCTTATCTTCGACCTCAATGATTTTTGGACCATTATAAACCGAATATAATTATATTATAAAGTAATACTTTCACTCTTTCCTAAAGAGCCCCTCCTCTCCCTTATAAAAGGAGACCACTTCTACTCATTCCTCACACCTCTCTAGCCACTTGGCTTGTCCAAACCCTGCCAAATAAGCTCCCCACATCCCTCTCCTCCTCCTTGAAGCTTCCCCTTAGGCAGAAAGCATTTCATGAAGTCCTTTGGTTCCAACCAAAGTGAGTTACCTAAATTAAAGGTAACGATTTCTCTTAAATTATTTTCATTTATTTTGCTTCTCCAACCCCCAAAATCTTTTTATTTCCTTTCTTTTGTAACAACAAAAGTATCCTCAATATACTAGGATGTTTTTATAAGAAGGATTCGAACTACACATACACACACCTCCATCTAATGGATGATGAACATAATGTTTCTGTGAATGGAAAACTAACACCTCACGAAACGATGATTGTTCAAATACATCTTACCGCCTCTCATGGTGGCCATTATGATGGCACTGTAATTAAGTGTGATATTAATGATACATATTTTATATATAAGCTTCTGTAATTCAATTTTATTTCATACCATTATTCGTTTCATGTTGTATATACATACGATAATTTCATTTGAGGAAGTGCGGACTACCGCCCCCTTAAAATGATATGACTCGTTCATACCACACATGGAACATATAAAGAATGGTGTTAATGAACATAAGTAACATATATAAAATATTATATTATACTGGAATAATAATATACCTATGTATCATTTGGATTCAATTCTTTTAAAATGAAAAATTAAATGTAAGTAGCGTTCGTGCGTACGTACGGACTACCGTCTCCACGAACACGATGAGATCCATCCTCCATCGTATCCATTAAAGTCTTATTCTCATTTTAGGGTTAAAAATAATGTTAATATAATTCTGATTATGAATAAGATATAATCTATCCATTACAAACATGTCTTACATAACCAAAAATTTAAGAAGAACGAATCGATTATCACCCGAAACGACGATAATACTAAGATATTATTAATAAAGCAATGTTAAAAGATCATATATGATATCATATTAAGGTATATGATTCTTTTATAATTTAATAACAATTATTTCACCATTATACAGGAGGTTATCCTACCCCAACAAAGGAAAAGTACAAGGTAAGGGATTTTCTTATCTTACATTCAATTCCGTGAGATTTCCATTGTTCGCCACTAAATTATTGAAAGTGGTGTATTGTGTACTGCCATTTGATATATATTATCATGACTCTCTTTATATTCATGATATTCTATAAATCATTTGGTGGTTATTAACTTTTGGCCATACGACTCAGTTGATTAACGTGGTAAGGGGTTTTCATCTCACTCCTTATTCCCGTGAGATTCATGTCATATTGCCACCATCACCTTTTGTGTGGTGTATGTACTGCCCATAATAATATTATTTCTGTAATACACTCTAATTTATGTGTATTTACATATTCATTGTATGATACCTCTTTCATGGGTTGTATGTTTCATAAGTCACCAAATTGGTAAGGGTTATTTCACAATCTCTTCATTATCTGAGGTTGTTTATACGTAATAATCTACTGGGATCTCTTTATTATCCACATCCATGTTTCTTAAAAATGTATTTCAAAACATTTTTACAATTTACAAGAAAATGGGTTAAAGTCATTTATACCCTTGTTTGACTTTTTATAAGAGTTTTATAAAGGAATATTTCCGTCGTTTTCCAAACAAGGTGCTTTTTAACCTTTTCGACAGAATTAAGGTAAGAATGTTTTTTTTAACTTATACGGCGGGTGCGGTTATTTTCCGCAGTTATAAAATCGTCGAAGCTTCCCTTACAAGTTTATAAGAATATTTTCAAATTGAATGAATTATTTTATAATTATGTTACTTTTAAAATGATTTAAAAAAAGAGATATTTCTCTAAAATAGTCTTCAATTAATCTATGTCAACATCCTTTGATGGATTTTAAGCTTATTTGAAGTTGATTTATTATGATACAAAACATCCATATGTTATTGAAGGTTTTGTGATATTTTTGATTGTGGATAAGTTATTCTTATGTCACTCATGGTTTTTGTTTAAATTATTGACATTTCATAAGTTATTTGTAATCTGAATGTTTATGTTATATTTTAACCTTTCATTCAGATGAATGTGTTATACAAATATGTTCCGGGTTGGGGACCGGTAAAAGTAAGCCCTCTGGGTTGGGGACCGGTAAAAGTAAGCCCTCCGGTTTGGTCTCCGGTTATTAGAGGAACTCCGGGTTGGTGTCCGGTTATTAGAGGCACTCCGGGTTGGTGTCCAGTTATTAGAGGAACTCCGGGTTGGATTCCGGTTACAGTTAGCCCCAAGGTCTTGGGACAAAGCCTTGACAAAGAAATTAAAGTTCAGCATTATGCATTCCATCATTATGAAAGTGGTTAGTGATTTTGCATGTGATTATTCGATTAGTAGAATATCCATGTGAATGAGTAAATGGAATTATTTCATTTTATTTATTCCATACAAAGATGAAAGTTCAAGTTTGAAAGGCTTTTGTTTTAGTTATACATTGCCTTAAATGTTTATTTTTATTTATAAAAGTTTCCAATATATTGTTACCCTTACTGGGAATTCGAGCTCACCCCTTTTCTATGTTTTATTTTTCCCAGGAATTGAAGAAGTAAATTATGAATGACCTGCAGGGATATTATGTGGGGATATGAGTGTGAATTATAAAGACATTATGTTGTTGTAGTAGTTTTTCATTTTATGATGTAATGTAAAACTTATGAATATATCTAGTGTTTCCAAGGCTACTAAACCAATCGGTCTTTCGAGATTTGATCTTTCTTATGATCATGCCATTGTTATGTAATAATGCACCAACTCTGGGTAACTAGGGTCGGGGCGTTACAGTTGGTATCAGAGGAAGTTTAGTACAAACATTGGAAACTAGATTTTGATAAACACAGATTAGAGCACGTAGACCTAAGATGAACTTTGAGGATTAGTATAGAAGAACTTCCTAGAATTTTGGTATTGTAGATATTTTGTGAGTTTTCCGAGCAATACATCCCTGTCTGGATACGAGTAGGTAGAGGCGGCTCTGGCACAGATGTACCTAGGGGTAAAACCCGAAAACACCTCTTTGAGCTAGACTCGAATGAGAACTGGTGCACGACAACGGGCCTTGCTGCACTCTTGGTTACGACACTCCCGGGGGATATTCTTAGGATAACTCTCATTTTCTTTACAAATCATTATGAAGGGTTTATGAGTATATAATTTCTCAAAGAAGACATTTTTATGATTATGGATTATATCCATAAATAGTTCAATTTATGTTAAGTGTTTTATAAGTATGGGATTATGTATTTTGATTCATAAACTGATCTAGTGTATGCCATTGTTTAGAAATGGTGCCCAGTAGAAAGAATGAGAACTCCATAAATGCACATGATCCAAAGAGAAGGAACGATCATATCTTTCATGGTCTTAAGCTGGAATTTATAAGAGAAATAGTCTCCCATGTATTATCATCATATGAAGAAATAATATCATGTGTTGATAAGATAAGTAATGAGTTTACTGAGTCCTATGGCTTTGAAGGGAAGCAAGAGAAGAAAAGGATGGAAGAGAGAAAGATGGATAAAGGGAAGAGGGAAAAGAATAATTTTCCCATATGTGGTAACTGTGGAAAGAAACACCCTGGAACTTGCCTGAAAGGAATGGGAGTTTGTTATAAGTGTGGAGGAAAAGGGCACAAAGTACGTTACTGCAAGGGTAAGAAAATGGTTTCAAATGTACAATGCTTCATTTTCAAGGAGTTTGGACACTACGCGAACCTATGTCCCAGTCATCAGACTATGCCGCAAATGATGATATTCTATAATAATCAAGTTATGATACTACCACAGATGAAGAGGAATGATTAGAGTTCTTATATTGATTATGTCAATTGAGTGTTGTATCAACAATGTAATTGTTATAATAATTATGGAGTATATAAGGATTGTACTGCAGTACTATTTCATTAAGGACTTGAGATTGTGTGGAACAAGGAAAAGTGACTCAATAGCAGGTTAAATTTTTGGAAAATATATGGTTGAGAGAAAGATAAACCATAATATGGTTCTGATACCTAAGTAGTGATTTTAGAATAATACATGATTGATTTGGATAAATTATATTGGATATTCTTGACTAACTTGAAACTGATTAATGATTTGTATATTCCATCATTGTTGGGGTTTAAAACATTTTTTGATTGATGAAGTATATCCAGCATTCTATATGGAATAAGGGAGCATTAATGTAATTAATATGGAATATGGTAATTCAGGATGTTTCAGTGTATTAAAAGAATACAAGATGAAGGTATTCATATGCTATTACGGGGTAAAAAGGATCTATATTATGTTTACCTTCCTTATAAATGTTGGACTGTGAGTTTGGACAGAAGTATTTTGGATAGTTCTAGTTTGGATTATTTTGTATTGCCATAAATGGACAACCCGGAGGTCGGGCAGCAACCCGTCACGTCCGGCAAGGCTGCGAGACTTGAACTCGCAACCGAAAGGCGACAAGGGTGTATCACCTACCACTAGCCCACGAGATGTCCTGGATTAAATAATGTAGTTTTTTTTAAAGATCTGGTAGATGAATTATAAATTCATTTATTTTGGAACCCTTTACGAATAGTATAAACAAAAAAATTACATTCTATTATCTTTTAGAGTGAAAGATGAGTTTGTGGTAGAAATTTATTAAAGGATAAAACTATAATTATAAAGTAAGTATATCTCCTTATGATCTTATCCAATCTCATAAATAAATTCTTCAACACTAATAAAAGGAACTTAGAACAAAAATGTTGTCCTAGATGGTACCTTAAATCATCACAAATTTCTGGCTTTGGGATTGTTGGCCTTTTCATAGCCATGTTCTCTACCACTCTCCATCAGATAATTGATGGTTAGATTTCTCTTCCATATCCATATTTTCCTACATGGAACCATAGTATGTGTTATTTTCGGTAATCTTCATACTTTCCACTCTTTATTTTAAATAGAGGCCTCATTAATTCATTTTTCGATGCGGGATTTCAACTAAGATATTTTGAAACATCAAAAATGTGTTATCCCAATACCCTATGTTTTGTTGAACCGATGGTATTACAAATCATCATAGATTGATGAGTTTAAGGACCTCAATTTTATACATGTTTGTGATTGATGACCTCAATCACTACCTATAAATATTTACGTTTTTCCACCAATTATATGTCTCTAATTACCACCAATGTTCTCCTTATCGAGATCATAATTTGGTGGTGACCCTTTCCTTTCTCTTTCCCTCATATTGAGACTAAATTTTAGTAACCCAATTTCCGATGTGGGTTTTCCCACAAATATATTTTCTATTTTCAACCGTTTATTTTCGAAGAACAATTTCAAATTGTGAGGACGCAATTTATTGAAGGAGGGGAGAATGTAACACCCAAAGATTTCATAGTGTGTTATTTCTTCAAAATAATTCAATAACTTGCACTAAACGCAACACCGAGTTCAGTCACACCATGACTTACAAAAAAAGCCATTAAAAGAGGTCATTAATAGCATTAACTACATTTTAGACTTTATATAATCCTTATAATTTTAGAATCCATATTATGAGTTTCTTAGTCATAATGCAAGAACAAATTCATTTTCAGTATTGCACTTTTATAAACTTTTAATAGTGAAACCTTTTTAAATACAATATTTTAAACTTTTTGACTAAATGGGGACATAAAAAAAATTAAAATGAAACATCCGAAGCTTACACGGTACGCTTTCCTTTTAATAAAACAGTAGCGTGTGTTGTACGCAACTTCGAGTTTTAACACACACCACAACCGATCAAACTAGCCGTTATGGATAGTAATACCTAAATTTTGACATCATATATATTTTATATATCAAAATGGACTTAATTTTTGGATTCGGAATATCAAAATTAGCCTAGGGTGAAATTTTGGTACTTTTCGGATATCTTTTATATTTTGATAAATAGTGAAAATTACTAAATTTTAATTAAAAACAACTTTTTTAATCAAAATAATTAATATTGATAAATTATGAATTTGAGTTGTTTTAAATTATATTTAGAATATATTTTTACCATTTAATTTAATGTTTGTCATTGGACATAATTTCACAATTAAACCAGACATAAACAAGTGTCAATCTTTTGATAGTTATTATCTCTTAAAAACACGCTTTTTATTTTAACAAAGGGAATTAATTTTAAATTAATTTCTTCCACTTCTGTGTTTTGAATTTGGAAAAATGGAATACATATTTGGAATCAGGATGTCCAAATTATGTAAATAGGTAACTTTTATTTTTACACATTTTGAATAATTACTGCGGTAAATATTTTATTTACCATGGTTAAAGGGTAAATCCGGTAAATAAGTGTTAAAAAATAATATTATAATAATACAAAATTACCCTAAAACGTGTCCTAACCTTATTGGTGGACACATACCCGACCCTGGGAATCCTTGGGTCAATTTGGGGACCCCTTGGAGCCACTTGTAAGTGGTAGGGACACATTATATTAATAAAGTTAAAATAAAAATAAAAATGGCATAAGCTTACATCTTTTAGAAGAACAATTTTTTACATAGGGTTATACATGTTGGATTTTAGATTATAAATATTAATTAGAAATATAAAAATATTTCCTACATAAGGATATTTTATTTATAATTTTTAGACATCAAATAATTTAAATTATTAATGACACAATAATGATGCAATGTTTACCTCATTAATAAATCATTTAAGTAAATAAGATTATAATGATGAAAATATTATCTAAAACCTGTCCAATTATTATTGGTTGATGTTATTTAGAATACGAGTCATCTTATCTTCGACCTCAATGATTTTTGGACCATTAAAAACCGAATATAATTATATTATAAAGTAATACTTTCACTCTTTCCTAAAGAGCCCCTCCTCTCCCTTATAAAAGGAGACCACTTCTACTCATTCCTCACACCTCTCAAGCCACTTTCCTCGTCCAAACCCTGCCCAAATAAGCTCCCCACATCCCTCTCCTCTACCTTGAAGCTTCCCCTTAGGCAGAAAGCATTTCAAGAAGTCCTTTGGTTCCAACCAAAGTGAGTTACCTAAATTAAAGGTAACGATTTCTCTTAAATTATTTTCATTTATTTTCCTTCTCCAACCCCCAAACTCTTTTTATTTACTTTCTTTTGTAACAAAAAAAGTATCCTCAATATACTAGGATGTTTTTATAAGAAGGATTCGAACTACACATACACACACCTCCATCTAATGGATGATGAACATAATGTTTCTGTGAATGGAAAACTAACGCCTCACGAAATGATGATTGTTCAAATACATATTACCGCCTCTCATGGTGGCCATTATGATGGCACTGTAATTAAGTCTGATATTAATGATACATATTTTATATATAAGCTTCTGCAATTCCATTTTATTTCATACCATTATTCGTTTCATGTTGTATATACATACGATAATTTCATTTGAGGAAGTGCGGACTACCGCCCCCTTAAAATGATATGACTCGTTCATACCACACATGGAACGTATAAAGAATGGTGTTAATGAACATAAGTAACATATATAAAATATTATATTATACTGGAATAATAATATACCTATGTATCATTTGGATTAAATTCTTTTAAAATGAAAAATTAAATGCAAGTAGCGTTCGTGCGTACGTACGGACTACCGTCTCCACGAACACGGTGACATCCATCCTCCATCGTATCCATTCAAGTCTTATTCTCATTTTAGGGTTAAAAATAATGTTAATATCATTCTGATTATGAATAAGATATATTCTATCCATTACAAACATGTCTTACGTAACCAAACATTTAAGAAGAACGAATCGATTATCACCCGAAACGACGATAATACTAAGATATTATTAATAAAGCAATGTTAAAAGATCATATATGATATCATATTAATGTATATGATTCTTGTATAATTTAATAACAATTATTTCACCATTATACAGGAGGTTAACCTACCCCAACAAAGGAAAAGAACAAGTTAATGGATTTTCTTATCTCACATTCAATTCCATGAGATTTCCATTGTTCGCCACTAAATTATTGAAAGTGGTGTATTATGTACTGCCATTTGATATATATTATCATGAATCTCTTTATATTCATGTTATTCTGTAAATCATTTGGTGGTTATTAACTTTTGGACATATGACTCAGTTGATTAACGTGGTAAGGGGTTTTCATCTCACTCCTTATTCCCGTGAGATTCATGCCATATTGCCACCATCACCTTTTGTGTGGTGCATGTACTTCCCATAATAATATTCTTTGTTTAATACACTCTAATTTATGTGTATTTACATATTCATTGTATGATACCTCTTTCATGGGTTGTATGTTTCATAAGTCACCAAATTGGTAAGGGTTATTTCACAATCTCTTCATTATCCGAGGTTGTTTATACGTAATAATCTACTGGGATCTCTTTATTATCCACATCCATGTTTCTTAAAAATGTATTTCAAAACATTTTTACAATTTACAAGAAAATGGGTTAAAGTCATTTATACCCTTTTTGACTTTTTATAAGATTTTTATAAAGGAATATTTCCGTCGTTTTCCAAACAAGGTGCTTTTTAACCTTTTCGACAGAATTAAGGTAAGAATGTTTTTTTTAACTTATACGGCGGGTGCGGTTATTTTCCGCAGTTATAAAATCGTCGAAGCTTCCCTTACAAGCTTATAAGAATATTTTCAAATTGAATGTATTATTTTATAATTATGTTACTTTTAAAATGATTTAAAAAAAGAGATATTTCTCTAAAATAGTCTTGAATTTATCTATGTGAACATCCTTTGATGGATTTTAAGCTTATTTGAAGTCGATTTATTATGATACAAAACATCCATATGTTATTGAAGGTTTTGTGATATTTTTTATTGTGGATAAGTTATTCTTATGTCACTCATGGTTTTTGTTTAAATTATTGACATTTCATAAGTTATTTGTAATCTGAATGTTTATGTTATATTTTAACCTTTCATTCAGATGAATGTGTTATACAAGTATGTTCCGGGTTGGGGACCGGTAAAAGTAAGCCCTCCAGGTTGGGGACCGGTAAAAGTAAGCCCTCCGGTTTGGTCTCCGGTTATTAGAGGAACTCCGGGTTGGTGTCCGGTTATTAGAGGCACTCCGGGTTGGTGTCCGGTTATTAGAGGCACTCCGGGTTGGGTTCCGGTTACAGTTAGCCCCAAGGTATTTGGACGAGGCCTTGACAATGAAATTAAAGTCCATCATTATGCATTCCATCATTATGAATGTGGTTAGTGATTTTTCATGTGATTATTCGATTAGTAGAATATCCATGTGAATGAGTAAATGGAATTATTTCATTTTATTTATGCCATACAAAGTTGAAAGTTCAAGTTTGAAAGGCTTTTGTTTTAGTTATACATTGCCTTAAATGTTTATTCTTATTTATGGAAGTTTCTACTATATTGTTACCCTTACTGGGCATTTGAGCTCACCCCTTTTCTATGTTTTATTTTTCCCAGTAAGTGAAGAAGTAAATTATGAATGACCTGCAGGGATATTATGTGGGGATATGAGTGTGAATTATGGAGACATTATGTTGTTGTAGTAGTTTTTCATTTTATGATGTAATGTAAAACTTATGAATATATCAAGTGTTTCCAAGGATACTAAACCAATCGATATTTCGAGATTTGATCATTCTTATGATCATGCCAATGTTATGTAACAATGCACCAACTCTAGGTAACTAGGGTCGGGGCGTTACATTCACAACCTAAAACTGGTGTTTAATGTAATTATTATTGATATCTAGAGAAACTACAACCCTTCTTTCCTTTATCATCCCACATAATCTAATTCTAATATGAGACGACCCTACTCTGACTGGGAAATAAATTCCTCATTGTTATAAAATACAAACATTCATGTCCACTCTCTGCTATCCAATCTTGGAAAACCACCTTATAATAGGTTTTCAATGTAAATTCGAAGACACTATATAAAATTTCTATCTTTAAAAACATCTTGAATAAATAGTATTTCATCTTAACATTGTTGAGAATCTTTATTTAAATATGGATAAACTCTATAATGTAGTTATAATACCCCATCACTCAACATTCCCACTGAATAAGGGACATGAACTATTTTTTAATTGTGAGTTCCAATGTCTTAGGAAAAAACTTATTAATAAAGATAACAATAAAATCTTTCCACCCCATTGGAACATGTTTCCAATTGAGGATAATAGTTTCCCTCCTTCCATGAATGTGAACCTTTAACATAAATGCAATGCACATAATATTAGTGGCATTAGGAGTTCCCCAGAACATAAATATTCATTAAATTTTTCCAACCCAGTCATTCACCTCCAATGGAATAATACATCCCAAAAGGATAGTGGTTTAGGCTTGAGAAACTGTTAATCCTATTCCTTATCCATACCATTATCAGAATCCATTTCTCGAGATGATCCTAACCCCCATCCATGATCCACAACTTGGATAACCCATGCCACTACAAGTACAACTCTCTAAAGAATTGGTGGGTTAGCTGGTGGAGAATTCAATCCATCCACCTACAATAGAAATAATGGAGGTCTCTAAAGATGATCTATAATAAAAAATTCATACCTAATAAATTGAAATCATTAATACATAAAACTATTGTGTATAAAATAAATGACATAATAATATTTTACATAAATCACAATGTATCCAAGAAACCTTAAAAATACCTCCCTATCTTATTTTCCAATCCCAGTTTATCACATAAGAATTAAAAAATAACAATGATTCAAGTTGTTTTCCCAAATTCAAATTGTAAACAATGTCTTGTCACTAGTTGTGTTGGCTTGAAAATTCACTCACAACCGTAAAACCATTCCCAAAGATTCCTGGGTTATATCTCCCTAGAACATCCCAAAATATAAAAACCCAATAAAGATCGATATTTTACAAGATAGCATGATGTCTGAAATTGTCTTTTTAATCCATCAAACCTAACAAAAATCCAATCTGGTGGAATTTATGAATGGTATTTCATGTTTTTCCATGGATAAAAACAAATTTTAGGAAATGCATGAACTCATTTTTTAATGAAGATTCATTACAAAATTATCAATATTGTCATAAGATATGATGATAGTCATCTGAGTCTAGAAACATTTAAAAATAATTTACAACATAACTATTAATTATTGGATATGTACCAAAATACAAAAAATAATGCGATACAAATAAAATATTTAGACATATCATAATGAAATAAGGGAAATTCTCCCATAATGTCACCACCACTACTTATTTCAAAAAGAGGGGACTAGAAATGGAATACACTTCCACCATATGTGACTATTACATTCCATAAGATAAAAAAATATATGCCATAGTTGTATGTAGGTCTTGGTATCACATGAAATTTAGGATCATGCTAATTTATCAATTCATAAACACTATAGGAAAAATAAAAATTCATGTTTTCAAATGAAACTAGGGATACAATTTTGAATTTAAAACATGACTTAGCTTTTAAATGAAAGTAGATAAATACATATCAACCGAAAATTAGTTTAAAATACAACATAAGAACTTGTCAACTCTTTATGTAGGATGGTTTCATGAGGACATAGGATCTTATTACTCATTGTGATTATACCAAGGACAAGAAGGTTTTTTATGATCATTAAAAATCATCAACATACATATTTATCAATATTTGAATTTTTTTAAACATAATCCTACTAGGTAAGATGAGTATTCCCCATTTTAGGTTATTCTATCTACTATAATAGATACATAGGATCACCTAATCATTATCCTTATTATCAAAAAACCTGAATTAACTTTTGTCACAATAAAATCACTTAATTAAAAATATAAACATTGTGAACCATAATAATAGATGAAATATATTTTAAAAAACTTTCACACACAAAACAATAATCTAACATGGCCCATTTACACATATAATTCTTTATATAACCATTAGATTTCAAAGAATAAACAATTAAATTTTCAATGAATAAAATAATATGAAACAACGTATCTTTTTCCTTAAAGCCTCTATAAAATGGTTGAAACTATAGTATAAGTGGATTTTGGATCCTATGGCAGAATGAATAACACATAAATATATAAAAATTTTATATACCCTTTGGATGAGGCCCACTATAGGTCATTAATACCAAAAGGTAGTATGAAAAGTAAAACCTTGAGTTTTTAAAATAGGAATATCATATTCAATATAATATATGACAGACAACATTAAGTGTGGAATTGAATGTCTCACACCAAATATTTATAACATATATATTTTTAAATAAATTAAATCTAATCCATATATTTTATTTCCCATAACATAATTTTTAAAAGAAACATGATATTATATATAAATATTATTATTTAAACCTAAACCATATAACATAGACATTAAGATCATGGGTATGTTTAAAAATTGGTAAATTTTTAATACTTTATGGTTTATACATGTATATAATAAATAAAATTAATATATATTCATTAGAAAGAAAATAAAGACCATTTTAATGAAAAATAAATGTTTTCCAATAAACTATATTTCTTACAATGAGATTTAGTCTCACTTTGAGAGGCTAATTTAAAATTAATATTTAAATTTCAGAAAAAATTATTTGATAAAAATATATTCAATTTTAAAAAATAAATTTCAAAATGAAATTCAGGTCAATTTTTAGAGAATTATTTGAAAATATTCATTTATTGATAAATAGTGAAAAATACTGATTATTTATTATACAAATTCAACTAATTTATTTATAAATATAAACTATTTATTAAATTTATTTAAACTATAATTAATTCTTTTATATTACAATTTAACAAATTTATTTTAGTTTATTAAATTTTATATTTTATTATAATGTGAATGTTTTTAAATACTGAATGTTTCTCTTTATTATCCCTCATTTTCATCACATCTAAAAGATTAATTTTAATTTTTATCCCACTTCTATGTATAGAGTATAGAAATATAGATTTCATAATTTTAATAAAACTAAAAATATTTTTTAATGAATTCATATTAAAAATTTTACCATAACTATTAGTGAAAACATTATACATTATTTACTATGGGTAAGAAAAAATTTGGTTTAAAGGGGGTTAAACATACATATTAATGGTTGAAGATGGTTTTTTACTTAATTCCTATTATATGGTAATATTTATACCTTATAAAATATAATTTTCTATAATGCATGTTTTTTTATCCTTTTGGCATGTGAATAATGTGGGTGCCACTTTTTCTTTTAAAAAATTCCTTATGTGTTGTTTCCCCAAAATAAAGAATTCCACTACATATCCTTCCATACTCACCAATACCAATCTAATTTGTTTATAAAAAAGAATTCCAACTATCTTACTTAATGACATTTTTCTATCTTAGTGTCCACCTTTTTAATACGAAATCCTCCAAATAATTATTTTGTATTAAACCTAAAGGGGTTTTTGGAAGATGATGTCAAATTATTAATGTCTGTATTTGTTTTATTACATATTCCACCATCTTAAAATTTAATTCTACGATAATAGTGTAATATGAAAAATTTACCATATAATTATATTTTTTTATCTTTATTTCATTAAATATATCCGCATATTCTTAAATCCAATGATAAATGAAATTGTAGATCATGTATATGGCGCACTACCGCCTCACAAACCAATGTAAGTTTGTATCAATGAATACCATTAAATGATGTATATATGATATATTAAACATATTTATATCATATTTATGAAATTATTATATATTTATAACTATGATATATTATATACCATTTTATTTTCCTTTCTTTGGGGGATATGATTATGTCACTCTTATATATAGCTTGTTACTTCCTAACAAAGAAATTTGTTTCATTTTTGAAATACTCATTATATGGAAGGTGTTAATGATAATATTCATGAATATAATTTTTAATTAGAAACTAAAAACTATCATGGTTATATAATATAACATGTAAATTATTACATTCCAATCCATTGGAAAACAATAACATTACTTGTGCTTACTTGTGGAATACCGCCTCCACATAGAGATGTAAAATGTTTTTCATTTTATTATTAAATGAATAGTAATTTGGATGGATTTTATTTATATTAGTTATATATATAATATAATAATTATTTACTAAATATTTATTAATATTAATTTTTATTTAAATCAATTTGTTGAGAAAATTGAAATAGAATTCTTCCATATGTATGTCCGACAGTCTCCATGAACAGTGTAATATATTTTCTATCATTATATTTTATGGATTAATATATATATATATATATATATTATATTTATATAATGTTCTAAATTATGTATATTATTTAAAATTGATCAATGTTAAAATATATAAATTACCATACGAATACATTCATGAGAAATAAAGCATGTAATCACCTGAAAGATGGATTTGTTCATATAATTGTAAATAAATAGTTCATAGAAGACTATAATTAAATAATACATTATATTAATTATATTATTAGTTTTATATAATAGATTTATAAAAAATAAAAATTTATTATATGTGTGGTTTGGACAAGTACAAAGGGAATCAATCTTTAGGTATGGGTTTCTCAACTCAGTTTTACTTTCATGATTCATTTTTCATATTCACCACTTATTTCTTCTATGTGGTTTATATATTTCCCCATTTGAAATTATATGTCATGAATTCAAATATATTCATGATATTTCATGTTTTATTTTATTTTTTTTATTTCATATTGATTGTGATTCATAAATTATAAAAGTGACAATTATTTATGCAAGAACCTCAATGTTTCTTAGGATTGTTTATAATTTGGTTTCTGATGATGAATTATTATCATATGAATATCAAGGAGCTCAATAATTTTATTATCTACTATTTATTTATTATATTTTAATGTATTTTTAACATTTTATCTCTCTTTAAATATATAATGATTGATAGAACGTTTTTAAGAAAATATGACATTATTTATATCTTCATTTAAAAATATATTTACTTCCAAAACCATGATTTATAAAAATAATTATAGTATTTTTGTGACATGATAATAATAGTTTATTTGGAAATTATTTTTCTATGATTGGAATTTCAAAAATAAAATAAAATAAATTTTTCTATCATTTTCCGAACAAGGCTATTTTTTAGTTTTTTACCCAAAATGGAAAATGATACATTAAATTAACATTCTCTATATGTATGTAATTTCCTTTTATCACACTGAATAATTACATTTAATATTACATTACATATTTAAATGGGTTTTTTTAATGAAAAATTTTATCATATTCTATAATATTTTTACATTATAATGGTTATTTTCAAATTAAAAAATATAATTTCCTCAAGAATGTTTTCAATAGTATTTTTATAATGCCCTGAATATAGAAGACCATATCTGGTGAAATATTTTATTAAATGTTCATGATTATAAGGAATCAAATTCTGGAGTACTAAATAGTTTAGTAGTTTTGGAAAGTAATATTACATACATGTTACCAAAAATACATTAGGAAATCGAAAATGTAACATAAGAAAAGTAAAAACTCAAGATACTTGAATCTCATTCAATTTATTCCTCAACATAACCTATTGCAATGGATTATAATAAGTGTGATCTAAAATTCTCAGCAATGGTAAGTAAATCTGAAACAATAAAGAATCAATGGGAATAATCAACATGGAATGTTTAATAACAGATAACACCTAACATTCAATTAAATAGATAAGGAATAATCAATATGGAAATGTAGAAAATTAAAATATATTCCATTTAATAAATAAACTATTAATGAAATTCATCCATATATTTTATCATATGAAAATATCTTGGTTAACCAAAATTAATGAACTATGTATGATAAAAAATCATAATTATTGGACGTCATGTATAAGAAACATAAAAATATCTTACATCACTAAATTTCTCAATATTTTTAAAAAATAAATTTATAAACCCACTTAATTTGGCTAACATATTTATTTCATGAGAATCTCCTAATGCATCTAAGGGCTATATAAAGCCCAGGCTCACCCGTTATTATCAGTCCAAAAGCATTAATCATATAGAATAATTGATTCAATCAATAAATAATATAACTTATCAAATATCCATATTGAATAAAGAATATATATTTATCAATATTTCCTCAGTGGATGATAAGTAAAAAAATGTTTTTTTGATGTTTATTAATGTAAATACCATTGAAATATCATTAAAACTTTCTTGAGAAAAATTAATCTTTAAACACTACAAAGTGTCCCTCACCACTTCGAAACTTTTGTATCTTACTCCCCCTGAAGAAATAACATTAATTGAAATAATTGATACCATTAAGATACACTTATTAATTATATATAATTAAATTAGTGCAGTATATACCCCACTAAAATGAAATAAGTGGTGTAAATGGTGTATTCCTCCCAGAATGGAAAGTGAGACAAGAATCCATTACTTTGAGATTGACTTTTCACATTTCTATTTATCTTACATAATAATAAACTTATTTTAATTTTTTTCATTTATTTAAAAACTTTTACAATTTTATTATTACTTTTAATTTACTTATTACAATTTTTAATTCAAATACTTAAACAATTATGTTTATGTCAGGTGTTTTGATAAAATCTGGTTCATTTTTCAAAGAAGACTTTTGTAGGTTCACCATGGTCAAAGGGGTCATTATATAAACACCTAAAGAATAATAATCATGAAATTATTAACATAATTAATCACAAATAATACTTTTAAAACCAATTATGTATTTTTTTTATGAAAAATGAACTAATGTTACAGTCATGAAGATGATAGGTCGTATGTACACATGAGTACCATCCCATTTTTCAGTTATTGTTATGGAAGGAAGGAAAGTCACATTAATTTTTTTTCACAATGATCATTATATATTAAATACAATGATATTTAATCATATGAACTAATATATAAAATTCATGTGATATAAAATGATTCACAACATGTTGAGGAGGTGATAATCCACATATCCACAAATGACATTATCTCATTTTTAGTGTGTAAAAAGGGTAATAAAGAAAATGATATATTACATTTCTATGAAGGTAAAAATTTAATTAATATAATATATATATATTTCATTTCTATTTATTTAAATAAAAAACTTCATTAATACATTTTATGTATAGCGTGAATGAATCACATCTTTCTGAGGATGCGGTAGTAAACACTTCCATAAACGATGTTATCATATTCCCAAAAAATGGAGTTCACATTGCTATGTGTTAAAAAGTAATTATAGAATAACAAATACATTATAAATATCATTTATGTCATATAAAAATAGTTTATATATCTTTATTCCTTCCATGAGTGCTGGTATAGGAAATAATGAATAATCATCGTTTAAAGATGTGGTAGATCACCATAAATGAATGGTATGATTATTGAACATTAGATGGATTTTTGTGAAACTGTAGGAATAACCCTTAGAAAAAAATATTTCAGTATACTTATGATACTTATTTTATTATATAATTATGGTATAAAAGTAATTGAATAGTTAGAGAATTAAATGAATGGAATGTGATCTTTGGAAAATGGTACCTCTTAATCAGATAACTCTTTTTGGTTTGTGCCAAAGGGATCCTTGGTCTACTATTGATTCAATTGGATGATTATATAATTATGTGATGGTTTTTGGGAGTTTATTATGGAAGATATTTATTGTGGAAAAGGGCCAAATAGGTTTTCATAAGTGGGAGGGTTGAGTTCCATTTTACAGTATAGGAGGGGTGGGATTATTAAAAAAATTGAAAAGGGAATTCCACCCTAGTTTTTCTTATTAAATGTCACTTCAATTGAAATGACCCAAAAATTCCATGTAATGTTTTAAATTATTTTGGATTTTTACCACTCTATAAAATTGACGATGCATAATTCTAAGGCCCGGTGTGCCTCGAATGAATTTCTGATCTTTTTTTTTGAGTACGTTCATAAAACTAACTGGTGGTGTTTTATACCTTTTTAACCTATGCTTGAAATTGAAATCTGAGAGCACTTTGGAATCAACATCACTAGTATTCGCATAAGAGAAGATTCACTTCAACCCCCGTAGGTCGAGAGAAAATGTTTGTTTTTAGGATTTTAGGGAAATAATAAAATAACATAAATTGTTCTTTTATTTTTTTTTCTTTCTTCCTACTACTTGTTGAGTGGCGGGGGAGGGGACCATGGAGGAGGTCATACCTTTAATTCTAGGGAGTTAATTACATAGTTACACTTTTGTTTTGTGACCACAGCTTACGTAATTAATGAGACAATTTATTTACATCAATTAATGTGGCACATTAATTAGGTCAATTAATGAATCTCATTAATTCCACGGTGCGTTACACACCCTTTCACCCCTATATTTATATGGTGTTTGGGTTCAGTTATTGGAAAATTTCAACATGTGAGTAACCCCTGATGATGAGACACCACACATTTGCACAAATGGATAATGGAGGAATGAGGATGCCCATTGTAGGATCGATTCGAATGTTGACAAACAATGAGCGCCAACGACTGCGATATCTTCAACGAATCTAGGTAGGGGTTTTATTTTAATTCAAAATTCTCCATTGATTCATTTTCTCTCTATTGAATTTGTGGGAAGTAGTTTTGGGAGATTTGATCGGGGTTCATTATTATTGAAATGTGATGACTAATTTCCTCACTTTTCTTTTAATGCTAACGTAGAGGGTGCAAGTCTAACAAACATGGCCTGAAACCTCTACCACTTTTTTTTGTTGCATTATTCTACGACGGTTTTCCCAATTTTATAGAAATGTGAGACAGAAGGTCATGCTATAGCGGCGGTGATCTTGGATGCCTGTAGGCAGAGACGACACCAAGAACAGATCATCTGAGCACGTTCGGTGGCCCGCGGAAACAACTGCCATCGCGCCCTGCCGGCAGTGGCCAGTGGTGGCCCACGACAACCAACCGTGGGGGTGGGAAGGCAGTGCGCCATCATGCGTCACGGTGGTTAGCTCATGTTGTTCGTACAAGAGAAGGGTGGTGCTTGCAGGCACTGAGGCCAGCGGACCATGCCAGGAGGTGGTGGAGTGGACCCCACACAACGACGCGCCATGTCGGAAGTAAAGGCCCCACATCAGTGGGGCCAACTTGGAGGAGCGTTCTGCCTGTAGGTAGACTCTGGATGAGCTAGAACTACTATTTATCATGATAGTGTGGGTGATCCTAGCTCCACCCGGTGGGTCGGGCCCCACCCGGTGGGCCGAGTGCCACCCTGCGGGCCGAGCCCCACCCCGCGGGCCGGGCCCACAGCAGGCCATGCCTATAGAGGGTCAGGCCCATGAACCAGCTTGGCCAACCCTAGTAGGCCAGACCCAGTCAACCAGGCTGACCCTTAATGATCTAGACCCCAGCTTGGCCTGGTTGACCATGGTACCTATTACGTTGGGCCGATCAGACCGAGTCGGACCAGGCCTCGTCCCAACCGAACCCCGAATAAAGAAATGCCTATAACTGAAAAACTACGAGTCACTTTGAAGGACCATACATGGATTTAAGACCCCTTTTGGGAAGTATTCCTTTCTGCATATACTGGTGGGCTCGAATGATCCGATCCAGACTGAGGTGTGATGGGTCTTATTACACAAAAATAGGTGTAACATACTGACTGGGTGTCTGATCGACACACAGTCTTTAGAATAAGGACACTAGTGACAAGGAGGTACTTTGGAGATACTCTATGTGAGTTTTGATGGATTTTGGCATGTGACATGGGTTGGATCATACTTGAATCCATCTACGGAATTTTTACAAAAGTGTCAATATCACACAGACCTGACATTCGATCGACGTGTCGTATATCACATTGGGACCCCTATATTGGGGAGGTCTATAAGGTATTATATTTATAGGAATTCGTACTAGTTGAAATTTGACTGATGGCTTGTGGAGAAGAGTCTTCTAGATATCAGGCGTGCTTCCTGTGGGAATCCAACAGCTAGCTATGACATGAGGAGGAAGAGCGACCAATGCAGGTAAGCATTAGAAACTCCAGAGTGGGATGATCGAGCAGTATGAATAATCATCCCTAACTCTGAATCAGTGAAAAATATGGTCAGCACCAACATCCAATACAGTTCAACACCAACGACCAATAGGGTTCAGCAACAATGACCTTTACAATTCAACACCAACAACCAATACAGGTCATCATCTAGAAACCAATACAGGTTAGTATCTAGCAAGCAAAACTGAGCAGCATATAGTGGACAATACAGTTTAATAGTAGAGTTACTAATGATATGATGATCTGGATTTACAACTAGTCATCCCTATCCTAGTAACATTGAAGTTATACCATTAATGTGAGATATATCTTTAACGTGTGCTTCATGATTTAGATCCTTCGTGTGATTTTAACATTCTGGTATTTATTATAATGTTTTCCTTTGTGGATTACTGAGAGACCATCGAGGGTCTCGGGTTCCCCTACTGTGTATTGTTATACTCACCACTACATGGGCTCTGGCTACACGTGTGTGTTTGGTGTAAACAATTGACACTCTGATGCAGACTTTGATGGTTTGGGTCATGGTGGAGAGTGGTGTGACCAGAGTAGTTGAGACCCTCTTCATTAACTTTAGACCTATATCTACCACCCTCCAGGTAGAGCTCTAGGATAGACACGATAGCTGTTTACTTTTTTTCAGTTTCTAGGGGATTGTATTACATCCCACTATTCTCAGTTAAAACTTTACATGATGTTTTACTTTACTCTCATTTTTGTACATTACTTTAGATGGTTGTTTACTTCAATTTTACTTTTTGAGTGTGTATAGATCACTAAGTAAATGCCTTCACTATTAGGGAAAAGCCTTCATATGCTAGTCACCAACCCCTGTCCTATAGAAGGCAGACACGGGTTAGTCACGTTTGGTCCCCATGGGAGGGGTCAGGATAAAGTGGTATCAGAGGGTGGTCGGTTCTACCAGAATAACTAAGAGTCTGCTTTTAATAAGGAAAAAGTGTAATGTGTATTGAGTTTAATTTTTTTACATGGAGTCTAGTTTTGGTGGGGTGGTTGAGGTATCCAAACACTGGGACAATGAATTATATTTTCTAGCATGGTACATGAAAACATCGGTTTCTAGTGTTTTGAAAAGTTTTCCTGATTTTTCTTGAGCTAGCTCACCTAGTTTAACTTATTGACTGTGGAACATCTGTTTCTTACTGGATTCCTCAAAAAAACAAACATCCACGATTCCGATTAGAGATTGTGTTAGTGGCTAACCGATTGAAGAGGCTTCAGTACATGGTCCACTCATAGTGATGGAACCGTTGGGTGGTGTACTGGCAACACCACCACATGTTGAGATGAAGATGCTACCAGTGGGTCATGTATGATGGTTGAGTGCATTACATGAGTTCTAGAGATATATACCTTTGTGGATTCGAGTCCAGATGGACCCCCAAGAAGTAGATCACAATCTGGAGGTGGTTTCATAGGTATTTTTCTTAGTAGAGACACCCACCATGAATATGGAGATCTTGGCTGCTATCCTTCTTCAAGGCTCGACAGAATGATGGTGGAGCTCTACTCTCTAGGTGCATGAGGAGACTAGCCTCATTTAGCAGGACATTGAGAGCATTTTTAGGGATGAGTTCATTCTAGAAAAACTACACTCTCTATGTATTTAAGAGCTTCTGCATCTCCAGCCGGACAGCAAGACTATTGCTCAATACTCGACGATATTTTCTGACAACTCTCGATACTCCACCAACATTATATGGGACCCTTACATTAGGGCTAAGACATTTGAGTAGGGGATTCAATGATAGATCAGATCATTTGTGGTTTCTGTCTGCATTCCAACTTAGGCTGGGGTGATAGAGCGAGCTTTGCTGGTGGAGAGCTTCATAGCCAAAGAAACACCAATAGTTAGATCCCCTACTAAACAATAGGTAGAAAATTATTCTACACGTGACAGTAGACATACGATGCAGAAGCCTAAGCAGGATAGTCCTTCCAATGGGTTACCCCGTGGTAAATGGTTAGAGGTGCGAGGCTCGAGAGGAAATGGTAGTTGCCAGCAGGGCATGATTTTTCTTCTTGTTGGGGACATGTTCACAGAGCTCGTTAATATCCGACTCCCCGTGAGGATGATAGGTAGATGGTGGAGAGGCCACTAATGCAGTGGTATAGGCATTAGTATATGTTTCAGATAGGCTAAAGACATGGTGGGGGAGCAGGATGTGTATCTGGAGGTGGTTGGGGTCCCCAAGCACCACCACCACCACCCCCATGCAGTCCACCATGAGCTCATGGAGTTAGTAAATGGGGACAGACCCAGCTACAGGAAGTGGTGGCTCATGATCCTGACGTTCATGAGATGATACGTGGTACAATATGTATATTCTATATTTCATTAGTTGTTCTTATCAATAGAGGGTCTATAAATTCTTTCCTTTCTGCAAACGTAGTTTTGGACCCACATATTTGAAATGAGAATTTATCCCGACCATTGTGTTTGGATACTCTTATGGGAAGAGATTCAGTAGTCCCACACTGGTTCCAATAGTGTGATCATACTATAGGGGGAGAGAGAGTTTCATGTAGGATCTTCTAGTTGCAGCATTAAAGCCCTAAAACGTCATTCATGTCATGGAATGACTATCAGCAGTTCACGCACTAATTGACTTCTTGTGACGTACAATGCGATGTACACAAAGAGTTCGAGGCATGTTTTCCTATGTTTGTGAGAAGGAAAATAGAGCAGCACGATATGGAATTGTACTCAGGAGGGTTCATCTAATTACATATCTACTGGCTTATAGGACCTTTGACCAGGTGGATGAGCTGACTCTATTGTTTCCAACAGTGATGGATGAGTATGAGGAAAGCTTTCAAGAAGATGTCCCTGAACTATATCCTCATAGATCGGTAGACATTTGCATTGACTTGTACACAGGAAAAACACCGATATCTACAACAGAATATCAGATGGACCTTGTGGTGCTCTGGGGGCTAGGATATAGTTGGAGGTCTTTCAGAATAAGGGATTTATAAGGCTTAGTGTTTCTCCAAGGGAATCTATAATGTTGTTTTCCAAGAAGGCATATGAAAGTATGAGGCTATGAATTGGAATATGGTGCCTAAACTTGGTGAATGTGAATAAAAAAATATCTTCTCTGGAGGATTGAAGATTTTTTTTGTTCAATTGGAAGGAGCTCGTTGGCTTTCAATAATAGTCCTCAGATCAGGCTAACATGAGCTCTGCGTACAAGATGATGATGTACTAAAGACAACCTTCAGATTCCGGTATGGCCATTATGAGTTCATGGTGATGCCTTTCGGCATGACCAACACTTCAAATGTGTTCACGGGGCTCATGAATAGAATATTTCAGCCATACCTCTATTGCTTTATGGTGATGTTCATCAACCACATCTTGGTTTACTTAGAATTTGAGGATGAGCATGCTATACACTTGAGGATAGTTCTGGATAGAATATCGGAGCACAGGTTATATTGGAATCTCTTTAAGTGTGAGTTATAGATAAAAAAGATCCACTTCCTAGGACATTCCATCTATAAGGCTGGATTTGCGGTGGATCTAGCGAAGATCGAGGTATTACTTTCTTGGGAGCCACCCATGAGTGTAACTGATATGAAAAACTTCCATGGATTAGCAGGCTACTATCAGAGGTTCGTAGACAACTTATCTAGTGTAGAAGCACCAATGAATTCCTTGATGAAGAAGAGTAAACCCTTCCTATGGTTAGACACTTGCCATCAAATCATTCAACAGATGAGGCAGAGCTTGACCAACGCTCCCATACTTTGGTTTCCAGAAGAGGGCACTGCCTACGTGGTTCACTGTGGTGCATCAGGGACTGCACTTAATTACATTGTATTTCAGGATGATGTTGTGATTGATTATGTCTCACGATAGCTGAGGCCACATGAGTAGAATCATGGGACTCATGACTTGGAGTTGACATCGGTAGTCTTCTCACTGAAGATGTGGAGACACAACTTGATGGGTGGGAAGTTTATTATTTACCCTAACCACAAGATTATCATATGTATAATTACATAGAAAGATATAAATATGAGAAAATGACATTGGCTAGAGTCCCTCTAGGACTATGAATTTTATATTGTCTATGCTCCTGAGAAGGGGATTGTACTGGCAGATGCACACTGACGGAGATCAATTTCACAACTACTAAACGAGGATTCATAGCATTTATCAATGCTTTACATATCCAATGTTGATAGAGATGAGACAGTTTACCCCTAGTCGAGGGTACATGACCCTCCACACCTTCATTGAGTTAGGGAGGTGAAACTCAGAGACAATAGCTATGAGAATACATGTGCTCCAATATCCCCAGGCCATGCACCTGACATATATTCTGAAGGTGGGGAGCATGCTATCCTTTTCCGAGGATGTACAGTTGTACCAGTGGTGCTACAAGAGGAGGTGGTGAGGGAGTTCCATACACCCTCCTTGGCAGAACATCCAGGAATGATGAGCATGTTTCAAGACCTCCAACATTAGTACTAGTGGCCAGGGGTAACGAAATTTTTGGCGGAGTTTGTTTCTAGATTTCTTAACTTCCTGCAAGTGAAGGTCAAGAACCAACACCCGCAGGGTTGACCAAACCCCATGATACACTAGACTGGGAAGGGATGTTGATGGACTTCATGATGGGGTTTTCACATACGTCTAGAGGGAATGATACCATCTAGGTGATCGTTGACCGACTCACCATGTTGGCCCACTTTCTTGCTATTCAAGAGAAGGGTTCGGTAGAGTGCATGGGACATCTTTATGTTCAAGAGACCATGTGACTACATGGGGTGCCTTGGAAAATAGTCCCAGACTGTGATGCATGATTCATATCCTAGGTGTTAAAAGGATTGAAGGAGGCTTTTCGGACTCAGCTTCGCTTGAGCACAACTTTTCACCCGCAGACAGATGGTCAGACATAATGGAACATCTATACCACGAAGGACATGCTTCATGTATTTGTCCTAGATTTTGGTCACAGTTTTGGGGACCACCTAACCTTGGTGGAGTTTTCATTCCTCAATATTTATCAATCCACCATTGGAATGGCTCCTTTTGAGGCATTGTAAGGAAAACCATACAGATCTCCCTTGTGCTGGACATATCTAGGAGTGCCAACACTCATGGTCCTAGAGTCAGTATAGGCTACCACTAAGAAGGTGCATGTTATCTGAGGGAAGATAAATATTACAAAGAGATGAAAGTTGTCTTATGCTTATTGGTGATAGAGACCGCTGGTGTTCTAGAAGGGGGACCACTTATTCTTGTGAGTCTCCTCTGGATAGAGACTATGATGATTTGGCCGAGGTGGAAAACTCTCACTGAGGTTTATTATACCATTATTGATTCTTTGGAGGATTGGAAAAATGGAGAAATAGTTGGCATTACCACTGCAGTTGGGGAGGGTGCATGATGTTTTCCACGTATCCCATCTAAGGAGATACTTGCATGGACCATCTCACATCATCGACCATGTAGAGCAGTAGATTGAAGACGATGTGACTTTTTACGAATTCCTGGTAGAGATAGAGTATCAAAAGTAGTGGGTACTTCATGGGGGGTCGATTCCTCTTGTGTGAGTTCATTGGATGCACTAGAATATCCAGGAGAGAACATGTGAACATGAGGAAAATATGTGTGCCCATTACACTTCTTTGTTAGTGTAGTCTTGTTTGGATTTTAGGGATGTAAAGCCCTAATGTGGGGAAAATGTAATGACCCAAAAATACCATGTAATTTTTAAAAATTATTTGGGATTTTTATGTGTCTGAAAAAATTGATGTCATGCAATTCAGATTCTCAGGGTGCCTGAAATGATTTTCTGAACATTTTTGGGGTACGTTCAGTAAACATGTGGGCCCCATTTTCTATCTTTTAAACTGGGGTTCAGAATTGAAATCTGAGATCATCGATAAATCCACTACACCAGGACTCACTTAAAATAATCATCACATCGACTGAATTAGGTTGGGAGAAAAAGATAGTTTTTTCAACTTAAAAAAATAACATAAATATTTATTTTATTTTTTTCTTTTTCCTACCAATTATTGAGAAATGGAGGCAGGGACCATAGAGCTGGTCAGACCTTTAATTATGGGGTGTCAATTTCATTGTTACACTTTGGTTTCATAACCACCCCACACATAATTAATGAGAAACTTTAATTACATCAATTAACGAGGAACATTAATTATGTAAATTAATGAATCTCATTAATTCTTCAGTGCATTACACACCCTTTCACCCACAAATTTATATAGATCATGGGTTTAGTTTTTGGAATGACTTCATCATGTGAGGAACCCATGACTAAGTACTTCCATTCCATCTCCCAATGGAGAATAGAGGATTGATGACTCCAATTGTAGGAATGATATGAAGGTTGACGAATGACATACGCCAACAACTGTGATATCTCCAATGAATCGAGGTATGTTTTGTCTTTTAATTCCAATTTTCCCTCAATTCCATTTATCTTTATACACTACATAGGTTGTTGTTCTGGGGTACTATAAATGGTTTTATTATTATATAAATGTGATGAATAATTTCCTCCCTCTTATATTAATTCTAATGCGGAGGGTGTGGGCCTAACAAACAAGACACGGACCCTCCACCGCATGTTTTTTTGTTTAATTCTTCAGGGAAGGATTTTCCAATTTGACGGAAACATGAGACAGAAGGTCATGCTATGGTTGAGGTGATCCCGGAGGCCCATAGTCGCAGACGACAACAATAAGGGACAACCGGAGCAGGTCTGGGGGCCCACGGAAACAACCACCGATGGTGGCTAGAGGGGGCCTGCAACAACCATCCATGGGCACTGGGAAGGAAGTCCACCATTGATTTCCATGTTAGCGAGAGGAAAAGGCCTGAGCTGACTGCATGGGAGAAGGGTGGTGCCCATAGGCGATGCCGGCAGCAGTAGCCGTCACAGGAGGGGGCGGCATGGACATCCCACCATGTTGCATCACACCAGATGAAACGACCCCGCATTTGCAGGACCAACTAAGAGAGGCAATCTGCCTTCCGGAATACTTGGTCGGACGTGGGCCGGACCTGTTGCCTAGCGGGCCAATGCGGGTGGGCCGAGTCCCACCTGGCGGTCTAGGCCAACCGCTGCTCGATCCCGTGAAGCAGCCAGGCCGACCCCAACAGGCTGGACCCAGTGATCTTGGATGACCTTTAATAGTACAGAAATGTTTAGGGTCGTGTAGATATCATGATCCATTGTGTCGAGCTAGCCTGACCGAGTTGGACCGGGTCCAGACCCAACGGACCTGTGAATAAAGAAACGCATGTAATTGATGAACTAGGTGTTCATTTGACACATCATCACTGGAATTGAGACCCCTTTTGGGAAGAAGTCCCTTTGGAATATTCCAGTGGGCCTAAACAATGTGGGATAGACTGAGGTGTAGTCACCTCCATTTGACAGAAATGGGTGTAACTAGAAGACCAGACATTCGATTGATGTGTCGTCTATGGAATTAATACCCTAGGGACATGGTAGTTATTTGAAGATACTCTAATTGAGTTTTTAAAGAGTTTGAAATGTGACATAGGTTGGTCCATTATTGAATCCAATAGTGCCCATTTTAAAAAATTTCTAATATATCACAGATTGGGACTCCGATCGATGCAGCGTCTATCACATTGGGACCTCTATGATGGGGTCGTCGCTTGGGTATGCTTTCTGCGGGACTTCTTTGTAACTACCCGAAATATTATGAGAATTATTTTTAATTACTTTGATGTCTTGTGTTGTATGCTACACCATGATTATCTTGTACTATGCAACACCGTATTAGCTTGCAGTATACGCACCACTACTCTTGTCTAGTGTTACACACTATTTCAAATTCGTTTTGTGGAAATTATTCTACACAACATTAAGTATAGATTTTTTATAATGTATAAATGAAATAAGTTTTGATTATGTTATACGCAACACTAAACAGACATTTCACTACACGCAGCCCTGACTTGACTTGTATTACACGCAATGAAGACCTTCTTCGATAGCGTGTGTAGTACGCAATACCATGTTTCACTAAACGAGATATTATTATAATATTATTATGAGCTAGCCGTTATGAATAGTAATACCCACTTTTTGAAATTTTATCTTTCCAAATGGACTTCATTTTTGGAATCAGAATATCGAAATTAGCTTAGGGAGCAATTTTGGTATTTTTCTGAAAACATTCAATTTTTTATGAATAGTGAAAACACTGGGTTACTATTTAAAACCCAAATTTTTATTTAAATAATTATTTATTTTATTTTAACTTTATTTTAGGTAAAAATTGATACATAATACCAATATAAGTTCAATTTAATTCATTGGATTCATTTTATAATAATTTTAGATATATAAAAAGTTTATTGAACTTTTCACGTCTTTTACCCACCTCCTAGGAGAATTTGCAAATTTACATAAAAAGTAATTTTACCACATCTGTGAATAGAATTTCAAAAATCCTAGAGACACTGTTGACGTTAGTAAGTAAAATGTGGTTCCATGAGATAAAAATAATTTTTTGTGAATAGTAACTTTTTACTTTTATTTACCACAGTAAAAAGAAAATAAGGTAATTAAGGGTAAAATGATATTATTTTTACCCTAACACATGTCCTAGTTCTATTGGATAAGTTTAATTCGACCAAAAACAAACTTAGGAATAAAATATTATCATTTAGGTCCACATGGACAAGATTAGGACACTTATTATTTTCTTATTTAAAACAGAGTTAAAATAGTTATAATCAAAGTTTAATAACTAAAATTTTTTAATATTGGGATATACATAAGATAAATTCGACTATAAATATTAATTATAAATCTAAAAATATTTCTTAAATAATGGTACTTTATTTATTATTTTTAGACATTAAATAATTTAATTTACTTTTGACACAATGATGATGCAGTAACTATCTCATTAATAAAATATTGACATAATTGATGTTATAAATACCCAAATAAATATAATATGAGACTTTTTATGAATTACACTAATTTTATAGGTTAATATGACAAGATAGTATTGATTTAATTAACTTTTTGTGAACTAATCATTCTGTTATGATTTTCAAAAAAATCAATTACCAAATAGTGTCAAAATTGACATCAAATAGTTTTTTTTAAAAATATTATATTATTAATTGTTATTTTATACCTAAAAATCAATGGATCAGCCAAATGACATAGATAAGGTTATATATATTAATAATAATAAACATGGGGTTCGTTTCTCTTGTTATAGTAAGTTTATTAACCTTGTAGTGTAAGAAAACTAGAAGACACGGTAAAAGTAAAATTATTTAACTTAAAGTTAAATCTAAATGATAAGGTAAAAATAGATACCTAAACTTGTATAAATTCTATTGTATGAGCAGATTTCGACCCATCCCCACCTTATCTTAGAAATAAATAAATTTGGAGCTACTAAAACCGGAATACGACTTTATAATATAATAATATTTTAATTTTTCCTAAGGTGCCCCTCTCCTCCCTTATAAAAGGGAACCTCCTCCCTCTCTTCATCACACCACTTTGAGCCTTCACACTCAGCCGAAGCCTACCAATTTCTCTTCTCCACTGCTCTAGAAACATCCTAGAGGTCCTGGTCTTCTTAAAAGACTATCTTTAGTGCCCTAAGAGGAGGTTAAAAATAGGTGCTTCAAAGAAGAGGTCATGTCCGTTTCTGATTCTTTTCTTCTTTTACTTCTTCTTATTTAGTTGTTTCATTATGAAGTAATAACATCAGTATAACTTTTATACTGATATGTAATTATTAGTATGAAACAACCCTATTTCACCATCTATCCATCCTACGGAAAATGAAATCACTGCGCATGCGTACGTACGGAATACCATCTCCACGTTGTGGTATATTCTGTTTTCGACCACCACCCTACTTGGATGGGTATAATGGTGTAAATAAATAACTATATATAATTATTGTAAATTAATATTTATTCTTAAATACTATACATACACTTCAATACAATTCCACGATCATGGGAATGATATCATCGCTTGTGCGTTCGTACGGACTACCGTCTCCACCACGCGATGAGATTCATTATCCATGTTAACCATTCATGAATGATTATAAAGTATATATAATATGTAATCATGAAGTGTATGAAATAATAATGATACTGGATTTATGTATATATATATATATATGTGTATTTCATCTACTTAATTCCATTCAATTCAATAGGGAAACAAAAACAACGTTCATGCGTACGTACGGCCTACCGTCTCCATGAACGGTGTATTTCATTCCATTTATCGATCTATCATATATATATGTATATGATGAATATATATTACATATTAATCATGTTTTAAATTCTATAATTATGTAAATTAGGATATAAGTAATAATTCCAAGAAAAAAAGTCCAAACTTGTACGATAAATAAAACGATTTAACCCAAAATTCTGCTTTAATATGGAACTTACAAAAGAACGGGTAATATAAAGTCATAAGTGAAACATATATGATATCATAACAATGAATATGATTCTGTAATAAGTCAATGAAATTATTTAAATCATTATACAGGAGGTTCATATACATATGATGAATATTAGACCTAAGGTAAGGTATAATTATTCCAATCTCATTCTAATCTGAGATTGGTTATTCATACGTATTTACTGAGTTTATGTTTATCATCCATGTCCAAGTTTTCTAAAAATGTATTCATAAAATGTTATTATTCTTAAATGTATGTTTAAAGTCATTTTTACCCTTTTTTTGACATTTACCACATGGTTTGGAAGGAATCATTCTTTTGTTTACCATACAAGGTACTTTTTGACTTTTCCAACAAAAGTACAAGAACAATGTTATTTTTAACATATATGGAATGAATGTATTTTTACGGTTTCATAACGCCTCATTTTCATAATGCATCATGTACATGTTTGCATAATTATTTTCAACAAAACCCTTTTCTTTTAAAAGTTCATGGCATTTTGTGAAAAGAAAATGATTTAGAAGAAGAAAAGATATTTTCCTCAAAAATTCATTTCAAGTGTTTTATCAAAACCATTTTCCATCTAAGATGAAATTATTTCATATGTTTATGTATAAAGTATAATGTCTCTATGATTTCGATGGTTTCAATTTTCTTATTATGAAATGATATCCATTTATTTTATATGGATTATGTGATGATGGGATGAGGATTATGAAACCCATTTTATTTATTGTGTTATTATGAATGATTTATATTTATTTTGTGGAACAAGTAAAAATTATTTCATTATGAGATGGGTGGGACCTATATTTCCCTCCAATGTATTGGGTAAATATCTATATCTCATGAGATAGACATGGCTGGAATGGTATGTTAATTTGGTTCAGTAATACAGGACTGGAACGAGGAGTCAACTTGATTCAGAAAGGGACTTTGTCCACTAAGATGGTCTTGGCAGAAATGCCTTGGCTACGATAGAAATCATATCAGGTGTTTAATGTTATGCCACAATTAAAAGTTTTATTTACAGTCTATTTTATCATGATTGATGTTCTATTTTGATTTATGCCTTATGTACTTCCATGTTTTATGTCATTGCTCAAGATTTCAATGTTTAAACATTATGTTCATGTTTTTATGTTCAAATGTATATGGTTTGTTTTATTTTCTCCATTCATACCCTTACTGAGAATTTGAGCTCACCCTTTTTGTGTTTTCTTTTACCCAGGATATAATGAAAGGTTTTAGGTAAGAAAAAAGGGGAAGATCTTTATGGTAGTTGTTGAATATCTTTCACCACGATTAGAAGATTATGTTCCGAGTTTCCAATGAAACTAAAATATTACTATCCTTGAGTGTTGGTTTTTTTATGTATTAAGTATTCTACAAAAGTAATTTAATGTCCACGTAACTCATGCTTTGGGACGCTACATTTGGTATCAGAGGAAAGTTTTAGTTAAACTTTGAAAACTAGGTTGTGAAAAATTTAGTGAGATCCCTAGAGATATTTCTAAGGTATGTATAGGGATGTCCCTAAGGATAAGTATACATATAGAATATTGTCCTAGAATTATGGTAACAATATTATAATTAACCTATGATTATAGATATTGAAGGTACTCCCCCTTGATTATGATTTTTTCTTCTCACACTATTCTTTTTGAGTTTTAGACAATGGATGGAACCCGAAGGAACCGTGTTGATCAATGTAATGGATGATGCATTGATTGTCCTCCTGAACAAACCAATGTTATGTGAGATGGAGTGTAGAATCTTATTTTTATACTTAAAATAGCTATAAATCATTCTGGAATTCCAAATGAGCAGAGAAAGGAGCAACATTCTGTTGAATCCTTCATGAGGAAGCATCCTCCTTCATTCAGTGGGTCTTCTGATACATTAGTTGATGAACAATGGATCAGTACCACTGAAAAGATATTTTCAATTCTACAATGTTCTGAGCATGATAAAGTCATCTTATCAGTATAATGTTTGGAAGGTGACGCTAATCAATGGTGGAATCATGTCAAGAATACGAGGCAAATAGATGAAATTGAGTCCCTGGAATGGGACGAGTTTAAGAACTTATTTTTTATTATTTACTTCCCTCGTATTCTTCAAACAAATATGGAGAAGGAGTTTCTTGAAATTAAGAAAAAGGATGATGAATATTTTGGTATATACAAGGATAATTTTACAAGGCTTGCAAGGTATGCATCTGGATTTAACATTCAACCTGAAAGCAAAGATGATCGATTCTTCAGTGGCTTAAAAAAAGTATTTGAAAGGCATTAGCGGTAAGAGAATTCAATATCAATAAAGAAATTGTGCGTCGTGCTATCAAGGTAAAACTGTAAATGGTGTTACACATCCATCTCATGTTTTGATAGGAAACGAAAGATGGAGTTCAAGGAAAAATCTCAGAACAATGGTGAAACGAAGTTGAATGTTACTTTATGCTCAATGTGTGGAAAAAAGAATGGTGGATATTGTCTAAAAGGTGATAGAAAATATTTCAATTGTGGATAATAAGGTCATCGAGCAGCTGAGTGCCTAAGTAATGGGAAAAAGGATTCAAATGATGTGAATAGAGAAAAGACATCAGAGAACGCTCCACCAACACTTCAATGCTTCAAGTGCAAGGAAATGGGGAATTATTCTAATCAATTCAATAATCCAAGGATTAATGATGATCAATGTGAGAAAAATCTTAAGTAAAAGGTCAAAGAGAAGTCACGTACGATCAATATTTGCGATGTTGAATATGAAAATGATGTTGTTGAATGATTAAGTGTTTATGTAATGGGATTTCAAAATAGTATCATGGAATCTCATTTATGGTATTGTGGAATTTTGGAATATCTATGTATTGGTTTTTAATAATTATATGGTTCTGGTAACCATGAAAAGGTGATTCAAATATTTATGGAAAGCATATGAAATGCGCATAATGAACAGATAAGGAGAAAATGAAATGTCTGATAGTATTCATGTGCTCGTGACTGATATAAGGAAATAGTTATTTCATGGTTTGAGTATATAGAATTTTCGGGTTTTGGGTATGTGGAAAGTGTTATCTTTTGACCGCACTCTTGTTTTCACTAAGGTTCATTGGGTATTCATTATTCAAGAGAATACATGATTAAGGTATTCACATGATTGGAATGTGATCAAAAAGATATATCAAGGATAAATGATGGTATTCACATACTCGGTAGATGACATTTCTAGTAATTGTTTTATTTATACTATAAGCTTGGAAATAAGTATTTTGAATAATCCTAATGATTTGAAATGGTTTATGTTGGACAGAAGTTAGTATTGTTTAAGGCAATAACATTTTTTCGATATTATTGACGGAATGTCATAATGATGTAATTTTAGAAAAAGTACAACCTGCAAGATGGGTGACAACCCGTCGCATCAGACAAGGATGTGGGAATCGAACCCACAACCGAAATGCGACATTCCTTTATCGCTGCTTACCACTGGCCTATAGGAAGTCCATGGTTAGTAGAAATTAGTTCTATTTTATTATGCAGTGTGATAGCTTAAGTATAAGGTCATTTTTGGAACCATATACGAATAATATCATCATAGATAGACTTATGTATACAACATTTTCTAACCTTATATTTGAGACAGATGGAATGACCTATCATTCTATCACATGTTCTGATAAATCTTCACGGAAAAGAAATTCAACTTCATCTCTTTAAGAGATAATGTGGAAAATGTTTAAGGCACAAAAAATGGTGAGATTGTACTGAAATAAATTAAGTATTATTCTAATTCAAATTATTCAACATTAGGGAAATTATCATGAAATAAAAAAATGTTGTTCTAATACTCTCATATCCGATTAATCAGATGGTACCTTAGATCATCACAAATTTATGGCTTTGTGACTATTGGCTTTATCATATCCAAGTCCTCTACCACTCTCCATCCGAACATGATGGTTATATTTCTCCTCCATATACACATTTTCAACTATGATCTCTAATATGGAAACCCAGTGATGAGTTAATTTGGGTAACCGTTTTGTTTCATACTACACTTTTTAAAATTAAGTTTTAGCATTTCTTTTTATGATGTGGTTTTCTATGAAATAAATTCTCAAGTAACAAACCATTTATAAGCCCGATGAATTTCGAAGGCGAAATTCATTTTAAGGGGGGTAGAATGTAACAACCCCTGATTTTATGAGAATTATTTTTTAATTACTTTGATGTCTTGTGTTTTACGCTACACCAAGATTAGCTTGTACTATACGCAACACCGTATTAGCTTGTAGTATACGCAACACTATTATTGGCTAGTGTTACACACTATTTCAAGTTCGTTTTGTCGAAATTATTCTACGCAACATTAAGTATAGATTTTGTTTAATGTATAAATGAAATAAGTTTTAATTATGTTATACACAATACCAAACGGAGATTTCACTACACGCAGCCTTGACTTGGCTTGCATTACATGCAATCAAGACCTTCTTCGATAGGGTGATCAGTACGCAATACCACATTTCACTAAATGAGATATTATTATAATATTATTATGAGGTAGTCATTATGAATAGTAATACCCACTTTTTGAAATTTTATAATTCAAAGTGGACTTCAATTTTGGCTTAGGAATATCGAAATTATCTTAGGGTGAAATTTTGGTATTTTTCTGAAAACTTTCAATTTTTGATGAATAGTGAAAACACTGGGTTACTATTTAAAGACCGGCTATTAATTTAAATGATTATTTATTTTATTTAAATATATTTTAGGTAAAAATTGATACATAATAAAAATATAAGTTCAATGTAATTCATTTGAGTCATTTTATAATAATTTTAGATACATAAATATTTTGTTGAACTTTTCACCGTCTTTTACCCACCTCCTAAGAGAATTTTCAAATTTACATAAAACATAATTTTACCGTCTATGTGAATAGAATTTTAAAAATCCAAGAGAAACTATTTATGGTATTAAGTAAAATGTGGTTTAATGAGATAAAAATAATTTTTGGTTAATAGTAACTTTTTACTTTTATTTACCACGGTAAAAATTAAATATGGTAATTTAGGGTAAAAACGACATTATTATTACCCTAACACATGTAATAATTATATTGGATAAGTTTAATTCGACAAAAAACAACCTTAGTAATAAAATATGACAATTTAGGTTCACTTGGATAAGATTAGGACACTTACTATTATTTTATTTAAAAAAGCGTTAAAATAATTAAAATCGAAGTTTAATAACTAAATCATTTTTAATATAGGGATATAAATAAGATAAATTAGATTATAAATAATAATTATAAAGATAACAAGATTTATTACATAATTTTATTTTATTTATAATTATTACACATTATATAATTTAATTTTGTTATTAAACAATGATAATGCAGTAATTATCTCATTGATGAAATATTGACATAATTGATTTTATAAATACCCAAATAAATGTAATTTGAGACTTTTTATGAATTCCAATAATTTTATAGGTTAATATGAGAAGTTAGTATTGATTTAATTAACTTTTTTTGAACTAATCAGTCTGTTATGATATTCAGAAAAATCAATTACCAAAAAGTGTCAAAATTGACATAAAATAGTTTTTAAAACGAATATTATATTATTAATTGTTATTTTATTCCTAAAAATCATAGGTTCATCCAAAGGACTTAGATAGGATTATATATATTAATAATAGACAACTTTGGGTTCTTTTGGCATGTTATAGTAAGTTTATTAACCTTGTAGTTTAAGAAAACAAGAAGACACAGTAAAAGTAAAATTATTTAACTTAATGTTAAATCTAAATAATAAGGTTAAAATAGAAACCAAAACATGTCTAAATTATATTGGATGAGAGTACTTCGACCCATCCCCACCTTATATTAGAATTAAATCAATTTGGAGTTACTAAAAACCTAATACGACTTTATAATAAAATAATATTATAAGTTTTCCTAAGGTGCCCCTCTCCTCACATATAAAAGGGCACCTCCTCCCTCTCTTCCTCACACCAATTTGAGCCTTAATGCTCGTCCAACCCCTGCCAAGTTCTATTATCCACTTACCTATAAACATACTAGTGGTCATGGTCTTCTTAAAATATCATCTTTAGTGCCCTAAGAGGTGGTTAAGAAGAGGCACTTCAAAGAAGAGGTAATGTCTCTTACTGATTCTTTCAACATTATATCTTATTTTACATCTTCTTATTTAGTTTTTTCATTATGAAGTAATAAAATCAGTATAAATCATATACTTATATGTTATTATAAGTATGAAAAAACCCTATTTCACCATTTATCCATCCTATAGAAAATGAAATCACCGCGTGTGCGTACGTAAGGAATACCGTCTCCACGCAGTGGTGTAATCTGTTTTCGACCACCACCCTACTTGAATGGGTATAATGGTGTAAATAAATTACTATATATGATTATTGTAAATTGATATTGATTCTGAAATATTATACATACACTTCAATATAATTCCATGATCATGGGAATGATATCATCACTCATGCGTACGTACGGACTACCGTCTCCACGACCCGATGAGATTCATTATCCATGTTAACCATTCATGAATGATTATAAAGTATATATAATAAGTAATAATTAAATATATGAAATAATTATGATACTAGATTTATTTATATATATGTATGTCATCTACTTAGTTCCATTCAATTCAATAGGGAAACAAAAACAGCGTTCATGCGTACGTACGACCTACCGTCTCCAGGAACGGTGTCTTTCATTCCATTTATTGATATATCATATATATAAGTATATGCTGAATATATATTACATATAAATCATGTTTTATATTCTAGAATTATGTAAATAAAGTTATATGTAATAATATCAGGAAAAACAAGTCCAAACATGTACGATAAATAAAATGATTTTACCCAAAACGCTGCATTAACATGGAACTTAAAAAAGAACGTGTAATATAAAGTCATAAGTTAAACATATATGATATCATAACAATTAATATGATTCTGTAATAAGTAAATGACATTATTTATATCATTATATAGGAGGTTCAGATATGTACTAAAAATATCAGACCTAAGGTAAGGGATAATTATTCCAATCTAATTCTTATCCGAGATTGTTTATTTGTATGTATTTATTGGGGTTATGTTTATCATCTATGTCCATGTTTTCTAAAAATGTTTTCATAAAATTTTATTATTCTTCCATGTAGTTTTAAATTCATTTTTACCCATTTATGACTTTTACCACATGGTTTGGAAGGAATATTTCTTTTTTTACCATACGAGGTACTTTTTGACTTTTCCGTCAAAAGTATTAGAAGAATGTTATTTTTACCTTATACGGCGTGAATGTATTTTTACAATTTCATGACGCATCATTTTCATAAAACTTCATGTATATGTTTTCGATATTATTTTCAACAAAACCTTTTTCTTTTAAAAGTGCATGGCATTTTTTGAAAATAAATTGATTTGGAAGAAGAAAGGATATTTTCCTAAAAAATTCATTTCAAGTGTTTTATCAAAACCATTTTCCATCTAAGATGACATTATTTCATATGTGTGTCTTTCAAGTATAATGACTCTATGATTTACATGGTTTCAATTTTCTTATTATTAAATTATATCCATTTATTTTATATGGATTATGTGATGATGGGATGATTCTTATGAAACCCATTTTATTTATTGGGTTATTATGAATGATGTAAGTTTATTTTGTGGCACAAGTAAGAATGATTTAATTATGAGATGGGTTGGACCTATATGTCCATACATTGCATTGGGTAATGATTTATATATCATGAGATAGACATGGATTGAACGGTAAGTTGATCAGGTTCAGTAATATAGTACTGGAACGAGGTGTGAACTCGAATCAGAAAGGGAATTTTTCCACTATGATGGTCTTGGCAGAAATACCTTGGATACTATGGAAATCATATCATGTGATTAATTATTTTCCACAATTACAAGTTTTATTTACAAGTTATTTTATCATGATTGATGTTCTATTTGGATCTATGCCTTACGTACTATCATGTTTTATGTCATTGCTCATGATTTTGATGTTTAAACATCATGTTCATGTTTTTATGTTCAAATGTATATGGTTTGTTTTATTTTCTCCATGCTTACACTTAATGAGCATTTTATCTCACCATTTTTATGTTTCCTTTTCCCCAGGATATAAAAAATGGTTTTAGGTAAGAAAAAAAGGGGATGATCTTCATGGGAGATGTTGAAGATCTTTCACCACAATTAGAAGATTATGTTCCGAGTTTCCAAAGACACTAAACTATTACGGTCCTTGAGTGTTGGTTTTTTTTATGTATTAATTATTTTTCGAAAGTAATGTATTTTCCATGTATATCATGCTTTGAGACGCTACATTCTTACTCATTGAAATGTGACTGATGGTTTGAGGAGAAGTGTCTACTAGATATTAGGCATTCTTTGTTCGGTAATCCAGTGGCTGGATGAGACTTGATGAAGAAGAGAAACTAATGCGGGTCAGCAATAGAAAATATAATGTGGTAAGATCTATCATTACAAATAATAAATACTACCTCTTCATCTACGACTAAGACGGGTCAACACCAACAACAAATATGGGTTAGCACAAGCGACTAATACAGGTCAGCACCAGCGACAAATACAGGTGATCCCCAAGGACCAATACGGGTCAAAATTTGGCGACCAATATGGGTCACCATCTAGTGATCAATACGGGCTGGCATATAGAGACTTATATGGGAGAGTATTAGAGTTACTAAATATAGGTTGATCAGGATTTACGACTAGTCTTCCCTATCCCAGTAATATTGAAGTTATACCATTTGAGTGAGCTGTTTATTTTTCTTGTTCTTCATGATTTAGATTACACTTGGGAATTTATCATTGTGTTATTTCTTGTGATGTTATCATTTTTGGATTACTGAGAGACCATCAGGGGTCATAGGGTCCCCTAAAGGGTATTGTTATAGTCACCCTTGCACAGGCTTTGCCCGCACGTGTGTGTTTGGTGCAGACTACTGACACTTTGAGGAAGACTTTAGAGGTTCGGGAGTTGGCGGAGCCTGGTGTGATTGGATTAGTGGTAACCCTTTTCTTCAACATTATACAAATATCTAACACCCTTCATGTAGAGCTCCAGTGCTGAGAGAACAACTATTTACTTTTCTTTAGTTTCCAGGTGCTTGTATTTTGGCCCATAGTTTTTAGTTACATTTGTACTTGTGGTTTTTGTTTACTCTTCTGGTTGTACATTACTTTTTTTGTTTGTCTAGTTTTTCTTTTTTGTGTGTGTAATGATCTCTAAGTCAATGCCTTTCGTTTTCATGAAAATCCTTCATGTCCTAGTCACCAACCCTTGGCCTATGAAGGGAAATCTTGGGGTAGTAATGTCTGGGAACCATGGAATGGGTCGTGACATAAATAATGAAAAAAATACTATAAAGAAGTGTATTGGGTTGAAATATTTCTATTCTATATATTTTGTCATGTTTCGATGTCATTTTTACAATTTATTTAACAATTTTTTTGTAAAAAACAAAGAAAAACTTATTTGAAATTAGAAAATATTTTTATTTCAAACATAGAATCCATTTTTTCAAATTAAAATATCAAAATTTGTAGAAATTAATTTTTATTTCATCCTAAAGTCGAGATGATGAAGATGGAATTTAAAGAAAAAATGTTCAAAATATTGTTTTGTTTTTTATCTTGATTCAATGTAAAATTACTTAAAATGGCCTAAATTGTTTTAAATAATAAAAAAGGATTATTTATACATTAAAACCAAACAAAAAATCAATTTATCAAAATATGTAAATTTTTTGAAAATGATGTTTGGACCTAAAATTCGGTATTGTTCATTATTCATCAAAATATGAAATATCATTGAAAAATACCCAAAATTATCTCTAACCTAATTTTGTGTTTTGATTTCAATTATTATATTTATTTTCACATATAATTTTTATAAAAGTTCCAAAATTTAAATTTAATAAAGGTTATCTACTAAAAGGCAGTTAAACTTCCATTATAAAAAATAGGTTTTTGTTTATAAAAACTTGGTTTGTTCTTAAATTTACTATATCAAAATATATTGAATGAATGGAATAAAAACTTGATTGAATATATAATATTATTATTAAATTAATTTCAACCAATATTATTTAATAATTTATTTTATTTAGATTAAATTCCTTTTTTGATTATAAAAATAGATTTTATAAACACATTACCTTTCTATTCAATTGGATCTCATATTCATTTATAATTAATTTATAACCAATGAATAAAAAATATATTTTCATAATATATTTAATCATATTCATAACAATCATTTTAATTTTTTTGTTATTTTAAATAATTAATATTTTAATAATATAATATATTTCGGCAAAACTCATCCATCCATATAACACAAATAATTAAATAAAGTCATTGTTGTGTGTAACATATTCTAATAAAAAAAGTCATTTTTTTCTGTTAATAATCATAAATTAGTGTTGTATTCATTATAATATATATAATATATTTTTTAAAATATTAAATATATCTTAATGTTTAGTGATGTTATATTCATTTATACCCTTGGTGTGGCATGTCATTAATGATATTCTTAATGTTTCATGTTTGAGATTTTTTACATGGTGTCTCATATAAATAATTGTTTGGAAAGAAATATTATTTTTCTAAATAGAAAATAGTATAGAGTCTTTTGGTGTTAAACTCACTTTACCTTAATTAAATTGTGTCCTCAAAACTAAAACATGATCTCAGTAATCTAGTGTCTGATATTTAAAAGTACCATTATTTGAAAAAATAAAACAATAAATAGGGTTAATAACATAACATATTAATAAGATATAATGTTAAGTTCAATGGTCACATAATTTGGTTACCTTGTATTTCAAAATAGGTGGGAAACAGAAACATGGATACTAAAGAAAAATCTGACAAACATGTTCTCATGGAGAGTGATAAATACCATGTTCATATGAATATTTCTGATAAAAAATACTTAAAAACAATTACGAAAAATGTAATTGATATAAAAAACCCATGATAATAGGGAACCCATTTTTTAGATAAGACATTTCATGTAGATTATGAATTATTTCACACTTTATTTATATATGAAAAAATACATTTCTGTAATCATAATCATTTCCATTGATTATTGCTTTAAATATTTCAACTTCATATCTTTGTTCAAGATGATTCATATAGTAAAGTAATACATTAATACGTCAAAAATAATTCAATGATCAATTTAAACCATTTCATAAATGTTCAACATTTAAATGTTTTTATGATCTAACACTTTTAGAAATAAATTATCTGAGTTTCCAAAATAAACATGTCATTATCCTTCAATTAATTGTATGCATCTCTTTAATCATCACACAACTAATTTATGAAAACCATCATGATTTACTCTCTTAAAATATGAAAATTTAATTAATTACAATAAAAATTTATTAGAAACATGAATTTCTAATTTTTCCTTAAGTAATATAAATGTTATTGGATATATTCCACTAATACAAAATTGTTGCGAACACCACCAATGATAGCATAAACTACTTTTTCGGAAAATCATTACTCAGTTCTAAGGTAGTCCGCACTAATAAAAATTATGTTATACAAATAAATAATTTCTTTATCCATAAAACATTTTAATAATATTAGAAACATATTATGTTTTATCATTCCCTCAACCATGTGTTTTAAAAAAATTACTTTATAATGAGAACATTTTCTTTGTATTGTTCGTCATATGATCTAAATTAGTTAATGCAGAAGTACTATAGTGAAATCCTCATATATTAAATTGTTAATATAACTAGTAAATAATTTATAAAATACATAATGGGAAAAATTATTGAATTCAATTATATTAACATTAATAATTCACATTTATATATGGTAGTAGCATTATCGTGGAAATAATTCATTAACCTCTTTTACGTTACATTCCTTTGAATAATGAGTCATTGATTTGGACAGAGTCCCATATAATTTTAGTGAAATTATTTCATGTAGGAATTTTCATTATTTCTATTGCAATCCCCAACATGGTGGCATTTTTTCCACACTTAAAATAAACTACCATTACCTTCAAGTAAGTCGAGAGATGTTTCTCTCCAAAATTATCAAATGTGGGAAAATACTTCTTTAACTTCTTCCCTTTATATGTCTTTTGAATATACATCCTCTTATTTTCATGATTTCTTTTAAAACCATAGGACTTTAATGAATCATTAACCATATCATTATCATATCAAAATATATTATCATATTATTTAAATTCATGTGAGATTATTTTTCCTCACAATATTGGCCTAAGGCCATAAAATATTTTATCGTTTTTTATCTTTTGGTTCGGTACATTGGTGAGGTTCACATTACTTATATTGGAATAAACATATAAATGAGTAGAAATACTAAATAATTTCCTATTTTTATATAAAATAATTTTTTATTAAGTATAATTAAAATACCTTACATCAATTGAACAATTTATTCATACCTAATCTAAAACTCATAAAAATTGTTTTTTGGTCATTTTTTCTTTTAAATACTTCCAAATTATATATAATGAAAATTATAATTATCCTAATAATACCCACCATGAGTTTTAAAATAGGTGTGAAGTAAGGTTAGTTTTAATGTACCAATTTACACTATATCATGTCCAACACACCTATTCATATTTGCTACCCCAATTTATATCTGTGCCAGAAAAACATCCACTTATATTATCCAAGCATGTATGTATTTATAGGAATACCCACTATAACGACCCATACATTACATTAATTGATATTAATTATGAATTTAATTAAATTTATATAAACATATAACAAAACCATGATGGGACCTTATTGGTTTTATGTCTTTAGAAATTGGGAAACATAATCAACTGGTTTATAAAATATCTACATTGTCTCCATTTATTTCTTCATAAATGGACTCATTTTTAAATATCTTACTTAATACCATTATTCCTGATAATTGGAAAAGATACATAAGAAATGGTGAGCTCTAATTCTTAGTAAGGTTAAAAAAGGAATATCAATCATATACTATTCATAAGAAAATAACATTTTAAAATCTTATCCTGCATATAAAATATCATAATATAATGTCCTGGGATAAATCATAGAAGTGAAATTTTATACCAATTGTCATAAGATAAGTCATGAAATTTTGTTTCATGATCACATAAGAATATAAAATCATTTCATATTAATCAAGGCACATTTCCAATACAATCATATTGGAAAAAGTCCATTACTGAAACTAAGCTCTCTCCTCGTTCGAGCCTTGTATCACTGAACAATATTTATTTTCCATTCCATCAATGTCTATCTCATGAGATATAATTTATTACCCTATGACTTGGATGGATATATACACCCCACCCATATCATAAAAAAAACATTATTACATGTGGCACAAAAACATAAAAACATTTACCATAGCATAAACTATGTATTAAAATGGATTTATTGAATATCATTCCATTAAAGTATAGATAAAACAAATTGATTTCCAAAAATATTTTACATCATAAATAAAATAAAATCATGGTAATAAAAGGTAAAGAAATATAACCCTATTTAAAGAGTGAAATATTTTGGGAAACCACTTAAAATTAATTCCTGAGGAAAATATCATTTCTTTTTTTTCAAAAATATTAACATTTTGAAAATGCCACAGAATTTAAAAGAAAATAATTATTTGGAAATAATAATGAAATTTTGTATATGAAGATTACTATAAATAATATTTCATGAAACTGTAAAAATCCATTCATGTTGTACAACTTAAAAACATTCTTATTGTACTTTTCTCAGAAAGGTCAAAAAGCACCTCGTACCGACAATGATAAATGATTTTATTCACACCTCTTAGTAAAATTTCACTAATGGGTAAAATTGACATTAAAAAATTAAATAACAATATAAATAATATTTTGAAATAAAAGTTTAGGAAACCTAGAATTGGATGATAAATATACCCCAGTATATACATACAAATAAACAATCTAAGATAAAAATGAGATTTGCAATGTTATCCCTCACCTTAGTTTAGATATGTTTCGTATGTATCTGAACCTCCTATATAATTATTTAAATAATTTTAATAATTTATTCTAAAATCACAATCTGTTTTATGATAAAATTTATGATTATATTTTCATACGTTTGTTTGTAACATATCATTGTACACATTAACCATGTATTAACCGGTTTAGGTTCTTATGTATGTTTTGTTAGATAAGTTCATATTCATATATTTAGGTTATAATAATATCATTTAAAACATGGTATTATTAAAATATATATCATATTTTTCATTAAATTCATGTATTTAATCATGATTTAATGAAGATTAGGTAGAACAAATCACAACACACCGTGGAGATTGTAAGTCGTACGTATACACGAGCGACGATATAATTCCCATAATTGTTGAATGGTATTGAATTGGATGGATTATAGTATATAATAATTTTTACAATTTTATATTAATCATTTAAAGTAATTATTTCCACCATTATATTCATCCTAGTAATGTTATGGTGAAAAACAAATTACACCGGGGCATGGAGACGGTAAGTTGTACATACACACATGTTGTGATTTCATTTTTTGTAGGATGAATAAAAGGTGAAATAGGGTTGTTTAGTATTTATAATAAAATATCAGTATATAATTAAAAATTATGTTATTACATCATAATGAAACAACTAAATAATATCAAGTATACGAAGATCTAAATTTGAATGGATCGGTAGAACAGATTACCTCTTCCTCGACATGCCTCCTTTAAATTTCCTCCTAGGGAACTAGAGTTGGTCTTTTCCAAAGACCAGAACCACTATAATGTTACTAGTGAAGCATTGAAGAGAAATGGGTTTGGTTTGGCCGATCATGATGGCTCAAAATGGAGTGAATATGAAATGCAGGAGGTTCCCTTTTATAAGAGAGGAGAGGTGAACTTTAGGAAACTCTTAAAAATATTAATTTATAGTAAAATCAAAGCCAACCCAATTACATACAAAGTGTCAAAAATTAAAATATGAGATGATATGGGGTTTTAATCTCATTATGAAATAATTTTTGGACAACTAATTTTGTCAATTTAAACCTTATCGTTTTATTTGACACATAGTTATTCTATTAAATTTTAATATTGATAATAACATTATAGATATTTAATGCAATGAATATTTACTTATGTGGTGTTAATAGACCATTAATGGAGAATTTATTCCTTTATAAATTTTATAATTATAAATTTTTTATTTTTATATATTTTTATGATTTTTAAATAATTTAATAAAATGTTATGTTTATAAAATGTCAATAGTGTCAATTTTGACACTATTTATTTATTATATTTTAAATAAAATTAAAACAGAAGAAAAATTCGAACCAAAAAAATTAATAAAAAAAACACATCATAGTCACCTATAAAATTCACGGAGAACATTAATTATATCATATGATATTTCTTTTAATATTTTTTAAAAAAATTATTTAATATTTCTATTAATAAAATAATTTCTACACCACCATTATGTCATCATTATGGGTAAATATTTAATCTCTAAAAGTTATATATAAATTTATATAATGTACAAAATTATTTTATCTTTATATGAGACTATATATTGTCGATTTTATTTACTAATTATCCATATATTAAAAATAATATACATATACAAAATGATAATGTGACATTTTGTCAATTTTATTAGTTTTTATTACATTCATGTCATTTTCGTAGGAAAGTGGAAATAAAGTGATTAAATTTAGAACAATATATGATAAAGGTATAATTTAGTTATCGAATAATATTTTTACAAATGTTAATATAATTTTATAATATTATTTTTACATTTAATTACCCGATTTACCTTTAACTGTGGTAATAAAAATAATTAAAAAGTTACTATTTATAATTCCCCAAAAATAAAAGTGTACTATTAACATAACTTATACCTACTGACTCTAAATATGGAATACATTTTTCAAAATTTAAAATCAATAATTCTTAGTTATTTATTTGAAATTTATCATGTTGTTGAGAAAACATGTTCTAAAAGTTAAAACATTGCAAAAGATAGAAATGTTTTCAGAAATGAATTCAGTATAATATTATTTCCAATGAAATACATTATATTAAATGGTAAAATATATTATATTTATACTTTAAATCATTAAATATTATAATTTAACCATATAAATTATCTCGATGAAAAAAATTTGTCCTTAAATTAAATTTAGCATATATTTACTATTCATCAAGACAAGAAAGTTATCAGAAATATTTTAAAACATTATCCAAAGTAAATTTTTATGTCATTATTCAAAATAACATGTTTATGTTTTCATATAAAAATAATTAATGTGTCATAACATTAATTTGAAATGGGTTCACCATTCAATGGTATAGAATTAAAGATTTAATAAAAATAAATCAAATAGGGTTTTATTCATAACCTATGACTAAAATATCAATTTAATGGGTATAAAAATATTTTATTAAGTATATAAAAAATATATATCTTATTAAATTCATTACCAAATGTAATAAAATCTAAAACATAAATATATAATTGATTTATATTTTACATAATGGATTTTATTAAGTTAGTTATACGTATTCCCACTAACCAAACACATAGGCTATAACATTAATTTTATAATAAGGTAATTTTGTGTTTCATTTAAACTCAAAATTACGTGAAAAGAAAGATACTGATGAATAAAAATAATTTAATGAAAATTTTTCGTAAAATCCTCTTGGTGTTACAACCACATATTATCTATGTTACAAAAATTCTTAGATGTTCATATATACATATTCCCAAAGTCTATCATAGGGTTATGTTCCTGAGTAAATGTTTTCTAAATCTAGTTTTAAAGGATATTACTAAACCTCACTTTGATGCCAACGTTAGATCCCTGACCCTATGATATTAGTGATGATGCATTATTTAATTACATTGGCATGATTTTGATGAATAAAATATTGAACAAAAAAACCATTTAGTAGTTTTCAAAAGCCTGATCACATACATGATACCCATAATACATTGGTAAATAGAAAAAAACATTATACAAGTAAAAACTCATCATCCTTGAAAATCATTCATAGGATTCCTCTTCATAACTTGGGGAATATAAACACAATAATTGTGAGATCAAATTCTAATTAATGGTATATAAAATTCAATCAATAATGAATCAATGAGAATAGTCAATATGTCAAGGTAAATAACTGATAACACATTCAATTTATATAAATAGATAAGGAATAATCAATACTTAAATTTAATAAATTGAAATAAATCCAATTTAATCAATTAAATTATAATTAAATGTATATATAGATTTTATTAGTTGAAAATATCATGGACACTAACAATAATTACTAAAATATCAATAAATAAAGTTCTTAATTATATGATGTCATGTCTGAGGCACATGAAATCATATACTGTCGAAACATTTTATATGATGGTTTAAAACTATGAATAGAATCCCTTTTGATTTGGACAACTATTTTGACTCTTGAGAACCTATCATTTCATTTAAGAGATATGTAATGGTTGGACATAACCCTTCATTTCCAGTCCAAATCATTCCTTATATTTAATAATCGATTCAATTAATTAAAAATATGCCTTATAAAATATTAAATTGAATAATGAATAAGGATTTATCAATATTTCCTCATTAAAGGATAAGTAAGAAGTAGGTTTTTTATATAGATTAACGGAAATAACAATGAAATATCATTAAACATTCCTGATGAAAATAATCATTAAACATTCTAAATTGTTCCATACTACATTGGAACATTTGAATCATAATCCCCATGATGGAATAACATTTAATGACACTATAAATTCTAGGAATATAAATAAATTAAATATATAAAAATAATAGGTTAATTATAAAAAAGTTAATAAGTGGTGAAAATTGTGTATGACTCACAAAATTGATGCTGATATAGTAATCCCACACCTTATATATGAATTGTAGCATGTTTATTTATATTCATGAATAATAAAAGTATGTTAAATATTTAATTTCTTCGAAACCTTTTTTCATGTCTATTATTTTTTTTCTCATATTACAATGTTGTATAATACTATTTAAATAATTAAGATTATTTCAGTTGTTTTGAACAAACTAGGTTCCTGTATCAAAAAATGGATTTGGAAGGTTGACAATTGTTAAAGGGGTCAGTATTTAAACATCTCCAAAACAATAATAACAACATAATTATCATATATATTCATTAATAATACCATTAAATATAATTATTAATTATGGTAATGAAATACTTAACAAACATTACAATCATGGAGAGGGTAGGTCACACATATACATGAGTATCATTCTAATTTTTAAATGAAAATTATATAAAAAAGTTAAGTATCATTATATAATTACATAAAAATACATATATTATAAATACCATGTCATTTAATCATATTTACATATATATATATATATATATATAATATTATTGATTTAAAATGATTCACATCACGTCGAGGAGGCGGTAGTATACACATACACAAATGACATTATCACTTTTTAATATGTGAAAAGGGTAATAATAAAAATGATATATTATATTTATAAACAAATTAATTATTTCATTAATATCATATTTATTTCATTTATGTAATATATGTTTATTAAAATAAATCCTTAATACATTCTATGTATAGAGTGAACAAACACCATCGCATTGAGGAGGCTGTAGTCCGCACATTCACAAACGATGTTATCATATTCCCACAAAATACAGTTCCTCATGGTATGTCTTAAAAATGAATAAATAAGAATACATTAATTATAAATATATTATATATAATATAAATAAATTGTGTTCATCATAATTCTGAACCTAAGAGGTGGTAAAGAAAAAATGTATAACTGTCATCTTGTGAGGCAGTAGTTCACCGTACAGGAATGGTATATTTGTTACCCATTAGATGTAAGGGTGTGAAAGTATGAGTTAAAAACATATAATATAGAATTATATGTATATTTATGATAATGATTTAATTTTATAATAATGAAATAAAAATATTTTAGGTTTGGAGAAATAAAAAAAGGAAGAGTGATCATTTGAAAATGTTACCTCTTAATTGGGGAACTCATTTTGGTTTTCACAAAAGGGCATCCATGGTTTTCATTACAACAAATTTTAGGCCACAAGGAAAATGGTAGGTATGTTAGGATATTATTTTAGAAGATATTGGAAGATATATATGGAATGAGAGGCGTGAATTAGTGGGAGGTGTGAGTGGCTTTTTATATAGTAGGAGAGGTGACATTCTTGTAAACTTTTGAAAATGGAATTCCACCCACGTTTTTCTTATGATATATAGATCCAATAATGTTGAAAATATAATAAAATTAAATATTAGGTCAAAATACGGCCATAAAATATCTTTTTTACTACTGTCATGGTTATTTCGGCCCTTATGTTTATGGTTTAGTTATTCATTAAGCTATATTTTCCCTTAATATCTATAATTAATTTTATTTAATTTTTATAATATTTCTTTGTCATAAATTAAGTTGAAATTATTAAAAACTATAAATTATTATTATTTAAATTAATAAAAAAATATTTTTAAATTCAAACCACATTAATAGAAAATTAATTTAAATTTAATCATGCAGACAGGATGACAAAGCAGGTTTTGAAATTAAAAATGTTCAAAAGTTTGCTATGTTTTTATATCTAAATTTATTGTGAATTTTTTCCAAGGAAATAAATTAGTATAAATGATATAAAAATTATCTAATTATACTTTATACAAATGTTAAAAAATAATATAACTATATTAATAATTTTGATGAAAAATCCATTTTTAACTAAATGTCAGTTTAGTTCATTATTCATCAAAATAAAGAAGCCTCCTTGAAAAATAAAATAAATCACCCTAACCTAATTTTGATGCTTTTATTTAAAAAATATTTTTTTGTATAAAATTTATAAATGTTCTAGTAATGATATTTAATATAGATTCTTTATTAAATGACTGTAAAAATATCTATATAAAAGTATGGGATTTTAGGTCTAAAAATTGGGGTTTTTTCTTATATTATTCCTTAAAATATCTTTAATTAGTGTATATAATACTCTACTTAATATATATATATATATATATTACATTAATAACATCCAGTAATAGTAATTACTTTAATTTATTAAGATAGAATTTCTTTTGTGATTATAAAAATAGATTTTTATTTAAACATTCCATTTATAATCAATTGGTTTTTATATTCATTTGAAATTTATTTTTAAGTAATTTATTGAATGATATATTTTCATATGTTAGATAATCATTTGCATAGCTATTAATTAAAATTTTAAGATATATAAATCAATTAATTTTTTAATAATATATTATTTTTCATTTAAATTCAACCCTCCGTATAGTACAAGACGTGGAACATAGTCACTGTTTTGTGTAACATAATCAACCAAATAAATGTTTTATTATGTGTAACACATGATAAAATAGGTTTCTATAAATTAATATCTATATAAAAGACTTATTTAAAAAATTAAATGTAATGTAAGGTTTGAGGATGCCTTATTCCATTCTATGCTTGGTGCTGGATGTCACACACACTATTCTAAATGTTTTATATAACATATGTTTAACATAGTGTTTCATATAAAAAATATGGGGAAAAATTTAATTTATTATTGAATGGAAAATAATAGATTGTCTTGGGGTATAAAATGTTTTATGTTAATTATATTCATAAATGATAATAACTCTCATTTTACGTTGTGATAAATTTGGAATATATTATTATGATAAATTCTAAATTATTTCTCTAGATGGATTATGAAAATTATAAATGGGTTGTAATTTTTTTATACCACTGTTAACATCACCCTAAATCTTGTGTGATTATATTTGTTGATTATGGAAAGCATTAACATTTAATATTCAATGTTAAAATTTAATTTTTATGTCGATTATCTGTTACCCATTTCATATAAGCAATTCCTTGTACATAGTAAGTGATGGGAGGGAATTTTTATATCCCATATATGAATTGGTAGGTCTCGAAACTATGATAGAGTTTTCACTGAGTCCTTACCCAATTATGTAAGACGACATATCTTGAGACCCTGATGGTATGGATTTCATTGAATAACCCCTTGACCATAAGTTTCAAATATATAAAACTATTTATTCTGTCATTTGAGATTATGTATTGACTCCCCATGTTATTATTATATTATATATAATATCCATGGATACTTTTTAGGATCACATGATTAAGTATATCAAATTATTTTGTCATTATTTATTCCTTCTATATCATTTATTATGAACATGTTATTGATTAAATGGAATGTGGTTTATTTATTTATCTATCCATATCAAGTATTTTTATTTATCCATAAAAAAATGTACTATATGGATACCCTTATATAGAATCTGATAACAAACCTTTGTAATATATTAATCTCCCAAAGATATCATGAATTTCAGATTGACTGATATGCAAGGTTATTCTATGGAGAATAATTAATTTTCAAATAAAAAACATCTTGTATTTTAGGTTTTTATAATATAACGTTAATATCAATTATATATCTTGTTTTTTAAGATTAATAAGATATTAGGTATTTGAGGATATGATTTATTAAATCTTATTTAAATTTAATGATGTAACCATAAGCTCTAGGCCACAATGTTCATGGTCATTACAGTTTGTATTAAAAAACTTTAAGTAGAAACATTGAGAACTAGATTTTAGAAATCACAAATTATGGATCATGACACAATGATATAATTTTATGTTCAGAATATAAGAACATAATTGTGTTTTCTAAGAAGATATTTTGTTTTTTCATCAATAAATTCATAACATAATGCCAACTACATGAGGTAATTTGAAACGCCCTAATATTTTGTGATTTGTTTCGGAGTTTATTTAATCTTATTAATATTTTTCATTTTCCAAAACACTAAAAATATAATATTTTATATTAAATCACCATAGTTGGATTTTTTATACATGACACCATGATAATATTTTACCACTCGTAACACCGACTTGTCTTGTATTTCACACAACACAATGTTTCTTTGAAACCCCATTTTATTGCTATAATTATGTTGCTATAATAGAAACATTAAAAAATAAATATGATTAATAATAAATAATTTTAAAATATTATTTTTATTTGTGTTATATATATAAATCATATTTATATCTATTCATTAAATATTTTTGAATGTATTTATACGTTTGAAAATACTATTTTCTTAAGAGAATTACTTTTTATGTAATATAATGAAATTTATTTTAGTCACTTTGAAATTTAATTTTATAAAATAAACGAGATTTTTTATTTTATTTTGTCAAAATTAACTTAGATTGAATTTTTGGTATTTTTCAGAGAAACTTCATTTTTTGTTTAAATGGTGAAAAATAATGAATTTTCTTCAAAAATTACTTTTTCGTCTAAATTTTTATATAGATAAATTACATTTCAGGTTGGATTTATTATAAAAAATAAAAAATATACACATATTAATCTGATTTATGTATTTTAAATAATTTCTATATTGAATTTCTATATTAAATATTAATGATCATTTAAAAATTCAAACATAAAAAACACGCCTTTTCATCACATCTATGGGATTAACATTAAACATAATTTTTCTATTTCTATGAACTATGTTAAAAAAATTATATACATGATTAAAATTCATATAACATTTATCCCCTAATAAGATCAACCTATGTTTTCATAAAAATAATTAGTGAATTTGATTATAATTAATTATAGTGATTAGGATAAAATAAAGCTTAACAAGGGACTAAAACATATTCCTAAGTGGAAATGACCTATAAATTTGTCCAAAATACAATTTATGGATATATTTCATCCATCAAACTTCCATTATTTATTTTTTTATATTTTATATCAATTGTTTAGGTAAAAACACTGGTAAACCAAAGTTATATTCAAAAATCACATGCGTGTCCTCTCCCTCCCCTTTAAAAGTCCACCACTTCCTTTTATCATCACACATTTAAAAACACATATGATGGACCAAATTTTGATAAATTAACATCCAAAACTCCTTCCATTCGGCCATGAATCCTTCCATTTAGACTAAATACTTCCATGGAATCCATTTGGTGAAAACCATAATAATTTACCAAAAGAAAATGCAACATCCTTCCTGAAGCTCCATTCCGTTATTTTATTTCTCCACCACCTGATATATTCATGATCCATGTTAATATATAAACAAACAAATACTCAATATAATAATAATTTTGTATTCTAAGTGTTACAACATCACCTTCACACATTTCCATCTAACAGGTAATGAACTTTACATTAATGTGTACGACGAACTACCACCTCTCGTAATGATTTTGTTTGTTTTAATTTTATCACATATAATGGTTGGAAATTATGATAAAAAATCTATTTTTATATGATTCATACTATATTTATGATTTATTTATAGTTATTTAGTTAATATATAATTCCTACCTTCATGCATTCCATTTTGTACAAATGCAATAACTTCGTTTGTGGATGTGTGGACTACCACCTCCTCAACGCACTATGATTTGTTCACACATTGAGTAGAGTGTATTCTGGATGAATTTAGTAAAATTTTATGATATATATGTTATTTATAATTCATTTATTTTTATGGAATTATAATATAACACATACATTAATACATTCTATTCTGTGTAAATACGATAACTACATTTGTGGATGTGTGGACTACCTCCTCCTTAATGTATTGTGATTCGTTCACAATTTAAATAGAATTTATTATTTTTAATTTTAGTAAATTTATATGATATAAATATGAAATAATAATTCTAAATAAATTATATTATATATATATGTAAAAATATATTTCATTTAATTTTTTTATTTCAATGCGACTAAAAAAACATAAGCATTGTTCATGCGAACGCATGGCCTTCCATCTCTATGAATGGTGTATTTTGTTTATTATTTATATTATTTTTATATTACTATAAATATTTATATAATAAATATATATGATATATAAATAATTTTTAAAAGAAATAAATAATTAAATCAGGATCTATGAATGATGATCCAAAAGAACAATTCAGAATACATATGATAAACAAAGCGGTTATTACTTGAAACACCACTTTAACATGAAATTGTTTATAAACAGTTAATAAAAATACATAAGTAAATTAAATATTTTATTAGATATTTGAATATTTATTTTTAAAATATATAATAAAATAATATTTATTATATAAGAGTCATGATAATTTTCTACGAAATTCCAAACTTAGGGTAAGAGAATTGCATCTCACTTTTTTTTACCATAAGATACACACCATGTTCAAAAATTGTTTATTTTTGGTGGTGTATACAATTTCTATTGAAATTATATAAAATTAATTTAATTTATTTAATGATATTAAATTATTTAAATTGATTTTATTCTTTCATATATATCACAATTATAAAGTTACACCTGTAGTAATTGTTTTTTCGTGTCACTTTTATTTTCAATGAGACAGAAGCCATGATCACCTCATAATTATTATATATTGTGTGTATACTAACTATATACTTATTATATAATTATAATAATATAATTTATGGGTATTTATATATCCATTTCATGATATTTATTTCATGGAGTTAATTTTTCAAAATTTATCAAATTATTAATGTAATTTTATCTCAATTATCTTTCTTTGAGACACATGCCATGTTCTGAACCTATATTTTTCTATTATGTGTATATAATTACGTTGACATGCTAAATTGGTAATATAAATATTTTCATTATATTTTAACATTCATGTAAATTAATTTTCTTATAATGGGAGTATAATTAATAGTTACCACGTGGTAAGAGATTATTGAAACAATATCATCATTTATCATGATTTTTTATAATAATGCTTCCATCGAGGAAATATTATGATACTTCTCTAAAGAGAACTCTTGAATTTTATTATCTTCTAAAAATTCATGATATCTTCATATATTGGTACCATTTTACCACTCATTGGTACATAATATGATTAAAAAAGTGTTTTTATCAAATTTATATGTTACCTCTCTATTCATTCGGAGAATTAAGTTCATTAAAAACCATGTTTTCTAAAATGGTTTTCAAAATATTTCCCAGAATTAATTATATGATTTAAAATTCGTTTCATAGAAATGATTTTCTAAAGGTTTTCAATCATTATTTATATATTTTCAATGTATTTACAATGATATGATTTTCCATACATTTTCTAGATTTCTTTATATGTTTTAAATTGTTTTCAAATAAATTGGATTCAAAATTTATAAAGAATTATTTATATTTCATGAAATTATTTTCAAAGTAATCAATTTAAAATCACTTTTCTTTATTCTTTATAATATTTCAAAGTGTTTTTAAGTAAATGGGTTTCAAAACATTTTCTATATTTCATTATATGTTTTCAATATATTTTTAATGAAAAATTATTCAAAATATTTTCAAGGATTCATTAAAAGTTTTCAAAGTGTATTCACTAAGAAAGGGGTTTAAAATGTTTCGAATATTATTTTATAAGTTTTCATGGAAAGAGGTTTTCAAAATGTTTTCATGATTCATTTATATTTTTTTATATAATATGGATTTATTTTTTTCAATCATATTTTATATGTTTTTAGGGAAAATATTTTTCAAAATGTTTTGAAGCTTATATTTTATATTCCCATGAAAAAAGATTTATAAAATTATTTCAAACCTCTTTCTATGTTTTCAATGCATTTTATTAGTGAATTGTTTTCTAGAGGTTTTTGGTTTTAAAAATCATTTTCACAGAAGAAAGGACATTTTCCCCAAGAAATTTTTTTAAATGAGATTTAATAATTGTTTTCATCTATGATGATATCAGCTGATATCAGTCATTATAATCTAGGAAACGATCCAAAGGTTCCATTCATATTCTCATTTCAACTGTTTAAGTCTCCAAGGAATAATTCTTAGGACAATTATTTATCATCTAGGGTATATATGCTTTTGAAACTGAATTAATTTCACGAGATATCCATTGATTAAATGATTGTGAGACATATCGCTTTTCCATAGATAATGATATAATGAAATATTTATGATACCCATTTCATTTAATGTGTAATTATATGATGATTTTTTATAATCATTTTCACACTTATTTTGTGATAGGTGGGAACTATATATCCCTCTAATGCATAGGGTAATGATGGATGAATGCAGAGTAAAAATGTTGTGTGTGATGCTGGTTACATATTCACAATGTTGTGCATGGACCTAGTTTTATGTCCATATGATTATTCCAGATCTTGATTAAAGGTTCAAAATGTTATGAATGAACCTTTTTATATGTTCATAATGTTATACATGAACTTGATGCCATGTTCACAATGGTATGCATGGACCTGATTTCATGTCCATAAGTTATGCATGAATCTAATATCATGTTATAAATGTTTTGAGTGAACCTCTAAATAACATATTTTATTTTCAAAATCAAATTTAATGAAAATGTGGGAATTCAATAGATTTGAAAATATAGAAAATTTCAAACCTCATAAGATATTATAGGACCATTCCAAAAACAATTTAAAACAGATATAATTATTTACCTTAAAAAGTCACCATTAGATGGAGGAAACCACTATTTCTAGATTGTCCTTAATGTGTTAATAGAAGTGAAATTCCATTTTTCTTAAGTCTGTAAAAGATCCTCCATTATTCTATTCTCTTTGATGAATCTATGAATCAAAATCCTATATTTTTTGTCTACCCAATAGAATTGTACATCATTAAAAAAACGTTAATCGGTGATACGAACCTTATGTGTTCACTACTAGAAATATTATTTATACCAACGGTTTTGGGAAAACCGTTTTTATAGGTCACTAATTTGAGGCTATAACAACGATTTTGGGAAAACTGTAAAGACCAGGAAATTTGAAGGAAATTTTTTTTCTTAATTTTCTTTGGGATTTTACGAGAATGCAGTTTTTAATAGCGCCTAATTCCGAGGCCCGGTGTGCCCAGAATCATTTTCTGATGTTTAGCTCTGGTACGTTCAGTGAACAAATGAGCGCATTTTTTCAAACTTTGGACCCGGTGCTCGGAATTGAAATCCGAGGGTACAGATGAACTCGCAGCACTAGTAATTGCTTAGGAACACCTTTTTGGAGTTGTGTTTGCTCGGGTGTGGTTATTAATTTTTTTTGGTTAAGTAAAGGAATAAAAGAAAAATGGTGCGACCAATATTAATTTTATTTAAGGTTGTCTAACCTATGATAAGTGGTTGATGTGGAACCTACTATATCTTACTACACTAGGTAGGGTATTTCTGGGGTGGGGCCCACACGAGCCACACCATTCCAACTTCCATGAAACCCCCCGCCTTTAATTAGGTAACGCACACACACCCCCTTTTAAATGTAAGACAGCTTTTGCGTTTAAACTGATTAATAAACGCCTCATTAATTGGGCGGTTTAAACTCATCAAGTAATTCAATTAATTGATTGATTCAATTTTTGAATTTCTAAACATTTGGCTTGTTTGATAATAAAATAAGACAAGTCTTATTTTATTAAAAAGGGGTTCGTTGTGCGAGAGGGCTTGGGAGAAATCGCTCAAAACCTTGAAGCACTCCTTCCTTGACGAAGAATGCGAAGAATGTGAAGAACTCCGACCTCTGACGAAGGTCGACAAGAACGTCAGATCCTTGGAGATCGACGACGCGACGCCGATGAATCTTTTCTCCAAGATGCGATGATACTCCTTCCGAGATGCCTTCTTCCGTGACGTGCAATTCTGCAACTAACCTTCGTTCAAATTTTTCTTCGAGGTAGGGGATTATTTTAGTTCCTATTTGTGAAAACTTTCGTCGCAAGTTATTATCTTTATTTTGAGCTGCCTGATATCGCAATAATAAGAGGAGGTCAGACCGCACGATCATAGTCGACCCTCCTCCCCCCTTGATTGTTGATTTGTCTACGGCACGAGTAAAGGCGGCATGGTGGAATGACACCGTACGGAAATGATGAAGAACGAGCGAAAAGTGCGGCGACATCGCGCTGCGTTGTTTCAGCGACATGAAGGCTTCGCAGATTGTTTAATTGACAGCGGATCGACGAGCAATGACGAAGCAGGCCTCAACGGGATTTTGAACCCTTCGCAGAAAACTACGGATACCGGGAGATCCACCGGCGCAGACGGAGGGCAAAACGGACCACCAGAGCGCGTCACGTGGTCCGCGGAAGGTGTTGTCGGCGTGGCGGCGCCGGTGGCTGAAGGCGGCGCCCCCCCGGCGCGCCGCCAGCAGGAGCAGTGATGGAGGAGGGATCCCGCGGCCACGCGGGATCTATTGGGGAGATGCGGCGGGTCACCGTATCTACTGACAAAGAGCGGCCCCCACGTGGGTCTCGCGGTTTCCAAACAGGGGGGGGGGGGGGGGCAGTGCCCCCCCTTCAATTCGCTCGGTGGTTTGGCCGAGCTGGTCGCTCAAACGTGGCAGGCCAACCGGCCGCCAGCCAGGCCAGGCTTCCCAGGAGGGGCTGGGCCGTCTAGGTCGGGCCGAGCCGCGGCCAAATGTGCCAGACCATGACCCGGGTCGGGCCGACCCAGGGGGTCTCGGGCCGGGTCAGACCGGGCCCAAACCCCCTATTTTCGTGCTGTTTTAAGTCATTTGCCCATAACATGGGCTGCGGACCCCCGATCAACACACCATCATTTGCGTAGAGATCCTTGGATCGAGACAGTCGTTTCGTTATATTACACTCAGGGTTTTGCAAATCTTTGGGTACGGCTGGGTTGGATCGAACACGAAACCAACCGGGCCCTCCGAGCGGAAACACTTATATCTTGAGCTCCGGACGTCCGATAGACGTGTCGTCGACTTTGTTGGATTCCTCTTGATGAGACGGATCTTTTGGAATACTTCACCCGAGGTTTGAATGCAGTTGGAGTATGGCCGGGTTGGATTGTACCCCAAATCCAACCGGGCCCCTGGAAGGGAAAAGCTGATAACTTGAAGACCGGACGTCCGTTTGAAGAACCGTCAGCGGTGTTGGTGATCACATTGAGAAACAGTCCCTATGAGTATACCCTATGACATTTTGGGGTACAGTTGAGATACGGACAGGTTGGTTCGCACACAAAATGAACCGGGCCCCAAGGAAGAAAAGGCTAATAACTCACAGACCAGGTGTCCGATTGATGCGTCGTCTATTGCGTTGAAACCCCTATGACATATAGGTCCTTTGAGATACTTCTTCATGGGAATTTGAGATATTTGGAGTATCAACTAGTTTCTCGTGGAGCGGACTCTCCTAGAGACGAGCGTACAGAGTACGGAGACCGTGTAGCTGGTTGAGACCTGATGACTACTTGACCGAATCGACTAGGAGTGAGTCAACTAGCCCAATGGACGGAGCGCTACTTCGTTTGGGTGCAGACCCAGGGCGGATGGAGCACTACAGAGTTTGGGTGTAGACCCGCTGTACTCATCTGGAGAGTACCTCTGCAGGCTATTAGGGGGGATGCACTACTGTGTTTTGGTGGAAGACCCTGGTGGGAAGCACATATGTTTTTGGGTGGTTGACCCACAGCACACGACAGGAGGAGTACCTCAGCAGTCTTAGGTTAGTGAGCAGTACCTCGGAGCCGTGGCAGGATCATTGTACAATCTAGATACGGGGCTCTTCTGTAGTTACGGTTTCGATAATGAAAATCCTGGTTTGAGCTGAGTCTATGACCTCTGTGTTTACATCATTATTTAGATGGGTCACTTGATAACTTAGGTATATGTCTGGGAATATATCTAAGTAGTGGTTATCCATTTATTTCATAACCTCGGTGTTTCCTCATGATGGAGATGGGTTACTTGATAACTTAGGTATAAGTATGGGCTTATACATAAGTAAGGGTTATCTGTTGAGATACTTCTTTGTGGTTATACTTGTTGGATTTAGTGAGACCTTGAGTGTCTTGGGGTCCCTACTGAGTATCGTATAATCACCCCTGGACAGGATATGCCCACACATTGTTGTGTTGGTTGGAGATGTCAGCCAGCACTGACAGAGGCTGAGTGTTTGAGAACTGGACGGTACCCGGAGGTGGACCTCATGACAAGTCATTATCCGGAGGTGGAATTCATGACAAGAAGACACTAGGAGGAGGTTGACGGGTGAGAGCATTGTGGAGGCTATCTGTACCTGCCTTTCAGGTAGGATCCGTGGTGGATGATCTAGGAGCTGCGCTATCTGTACCTACCCTTCAGGTAGGATTCGGGGTGAATGATCCAGGAGTTACTCTATCTGTACCTAACCGTCAGGTAGGATCTGAGGAGGAAGACCCAGGAGCTGCTTCCATTCTTCCAGATGTTTGTCTTTTTCTGATGTACTTTTTTCAGTTGTAGTTGTACATTCAGTTGGGTTTGTATTCTAGCCCATTTAAATTCCATCACTTCTTTTTGTACTTAGTATTTTACTTCCTCTTGTACTCTGCGGTGTTTTGTTTACTTTTATAAAGGAAATGCCTTCCCAGTGATCGGGATTTATGCTTTTGGTGCTAGTCACCAGCCCCTGGCCTATGGAAGGCGGGTTTGGGGTAATCACGGAACGGTCCCCGAGGACGGGTTGTGACAATAACTATTGGTATAGTTCACTAATTTGGACATATACCAACAATTTTAGGAAAACTGTTGGTATAGGTCCATTATAGAGACAATATACAAATGTTTTTGGCCAAACCGTTGTTATAGGCCCCCCTATACCAACGGTTTGTCCAAAACCATTAGAATAGGTCCCAAAATCAAAGAACATATTCCAAAAGTTCTCAAAATCATTGGTATTGGTCTATACCGACGGTTTTGAGAACTATTAGTAATGGTATATGTATATTTAAAGGAATTTTCTTACAAAGGAAATTAAATAAATCAAAATTTAAAATACTTATGGTAATACCTATATATATTTATGAAATTATGGTCACAAAAGTATGTCAGGTTAGTGGTTAGGTCATTTAATCACAAAAGGGAGATGCTGGGATCAAAAATAACAGAATTATTGTTTTTTGAATTACATATATTGACGGTTTTATGGAACTGTTGGTATATATTTTCAGATTACTTATACCGACAGTTTTGAAAACCATTGGTATAGGTCTATACCAACATTTTTCTCAAACCATTGTTATAGACCTATCCCACAGCTTACTTGGAAATGGTTCTCCAAACCGTTGATATAGGCTATACCAATGGTTTGGAGGCCTCTACGAATGGTTCCAAACCATTGGTATAGGGTATTTCTATAGTAATGATGAATAATATTTTCAAATAATGTACCAGAAGGAATCTCATAAAACTTATCTATTATAATTAATAATAATATCCTAGGTGTTGTCTTATTCAATATCCTTTTTTTCTGCATTCACTGAATCATTATCACTGTGTTCCCCTACCTTTGTTTCCACCACCTCACCAGATAATGCATTCACATGCATAAAATACACCTTATACTTACTCTTCTGGATGAAATCACAAGAATTCAAACTATTTTTTGGGGGGGTTACATTTTCTATAGGACAATATAACACGATGGATGGGTAAATTTTAGTAGTCCTTCCATATCCGCTGCCTCAACATATAATGAATGAACACGTTTGAAACCTAAAGGGTGTTATTTACTGTCTTAAAAAAAGATCAAATTTCTATTATTCATTTTCCAGTTCCTTAGAATCAGACGACCAAGATTCTAAAGAAAAATCTTTATCCTCTACTTTTTAATCTATCCTTCTTTGTAAATGGTTATTATATTCATTCAATTACTTCTCACAAACACTTCTTCTAGTGTGATTGAACCACCGTCTCCAAAAACCACAAAATTATTAGGAGAATCATAACATGTATCTTTAGATTTACCTAAGAAAATAGTAGGGGGATTCTTCCTAGACTCAGCTAGAACCTGATCGACCCTTGCTTGGAATTACTAGCTCATTGCTCTCAACCAAACTCTATTTCCACAGAATCCCCCTACCATGATTATTTTGGATTTAAGAGTCTGGATGAACCAACCTCATCTATTTACTAGAAAAGAACCTCTTGAGGATAATTATCTTCTGATATAAAAACACTTGCCAATGGTGTAGAATTTTTTGAATTGTTATTTAAACTAAAACCCCCCCACATAATCTCATGATCGGACTTGGACCTTCCTTGACACAACACTAATTCCCAAATAGAGCCTCATCATAAGAAAAAAATTCTTAATCCTCACCTCTTAAATCCTAGACTCACCTTATTCTTTCTTAATAAAGAAAGATAAAACTCAAAAATACCTAATTGATACTCCATAGGGGATTTTCATGCAATAATAAGCTTCAAGAAAATGATTTTATTCTTCCATAAATCCTTCAATGGATGATCATTTACAATATCTAGAGGGACCCATTAGAGGGGAAAATCAATCTCGTCAATATATACTAAAATCATTACCAAGATGACTACAATATATACAAAAAATAATATTTGATTTGTAGCATAAATTTTGATACCATAATAGTTATTTTAAAACATTTATACTGATGAAATTCAAAGGGTTCATCGAGATGTCTACCTCAGTACAAATCCTTAGAGAAATGGGGTGAAAAATGAAAGTGGTATATAGATCTAATCCTAGAATACAACCCATCACATTACTGATCAAATGCAGAGTAACTAGATTTTAAAATGTTAAGGGGAGACAGGAAGAGTTATCCAAATCACCATGATAAGATTATATTGCATCATATGAAAATAAAATGACAACAATAATAAGAATGAACCCCAGAAAAAACACATTGAGTGTTTTCCAATGAGGTGACTATGTCTTATTAGTTTTCAAACTAATTCAAGATATTCCTCAAATCAAAAATCCAAACTGTCGCACATTGTTACACCTTCCCATAAAAGGAGATAAAATGGTTTAACCCATCCATAGAGGAAAGAATCTTCATAAAGAAGGAAACCAAGGAGGTATCTGGAAACAAATAAGATTGAGTGAACTCTAGGGAAGAAAGAGGAACTAGATGAACGAAATTATTGAGTGAGTGAAAATTAGAGAAAACCCCTTTTGATGAAATGATGGGAAGAGATGATGGTTTAGTGAGAGTATAAAATAGGGTATCACTGAGAGATAATGAGGGTGGAGAAGAAACCTACTTCCACACTCATTACCAGGAAGTTATAAGAAGGGGACTGATTTTCATATCCATAAGTCTATGCAAGGGCCTGATTTCCTAATAGTACCTTGATGAGTGTACCTAATTCAACTTATACATGTTCACAATTATATACATTATTGTGAATTCCATAATTTGATGTCTTATTCCTATTTTATGATTTTATGGATTACATTTCTTATTACTTTATGATTGATGTATTATTAACTAAAAATCATTATGTCATGATTTGTGTTTAAGATATCTTAATTGCATGTTATGATCTTATAATGGTACAAATATGTTATTGTGGCCTTATGTTTATAATATTTGTACGTATTTTATTTATTTACCCTTATCGAGAATTTATCATCACCCCTTTCTTATGTTTCCTTTCACCAGATTCTAATGAAGGGATTTAAGTAGGATTAATAAATGGTAATATATATAAGGATGATGTTGACGATATATCACCATACAATAATAATTGATCAATTTTTCCAAATACATTAAATTAATATGGTCCTGGGGAATTTATTTTCTTAATGTGGTAAATATTATTCAAAAATAATATTATATCTATGTATTATAAGCCCAGATCACTATTTATTTTATTAAAGAAAATGTTTATTCATCCTTTGGAAACCATGATTCAAAGTTATTAGTGGGATACATAGGAATATTCTGAAGGATATTTCTAGGGGTGACTCTAAGGATAATTCCTTGGATGATTTAATGTTTAGGAAAGTGTCCTTGAATTTTGGAAAATGACTGAGTGAGTGATTTCTTAGTAATAAATCCTTTCTTAGATACTACAAGGGGATATGGCTCTGGAAATGATGTATAGGGTTGTATTTACTCTAACATGGTGCTTTAACCTATAATTGAGCATAAACTATTACAAAACAACATGAATTAATACACACCAGGTCTGAAACTCTTGGGGGATGTTCATTGGGAATTCAAAAACTCTTCACAAACCATCATGAATTATTTAAAAATAAATTGTCTAGGAATATTCTAGGACAATACTAGGATTACATATATTAAATAAGGTTTCATAACTAAGACATCCTATAAGTGGTTTTCATGATTATATGGTTCCTCAATGTGAAAATGGTTTCTAAATCTATAGTTTTTGGATTTAGTAAATTGTTGGAACCCGAAGGAACCGTGTTAACTGTGACAGTGATGGAAAATGAAATTATTATTCTCTTGAGAATTTGAATATTATAGGATATGGAAAATAAATAAAATCATTTTTATTATCAGATATATTTCTCATGATATGAATCATGATAAGATTTCAAATGATTAAATAAGGGAACAACATTCTATTGAGCTCTTCATGAGTCATTTTCCTCCTTATTTCAGTAGGTCATCGGATCCACTTGTTGCTGAACACTAGATCAGTATCATTGAAATTATAATATCCATTATCTAGTGTTTGGATCATGTGAAATTAATTCAGGTTTTTTATCAGTTAGAAGGTGAAGTAGAGTAATGGTGGACATTAATCATGAATACAAGGAAGCATAATGAAATTGAATCCATGGGTTTTTATGGGTTCAAAAATATATTATTTAAAAATTACATTCCTCATGTTCTTCATATGAAGATGGAAGACAAGTTCTTTAAGTTGAATCAAATGAATGATGAATCTATTAGTACCCCCAAGGACTAATTTCTAAAGACATCTGAGCAATGCTTCTAATATTATCATTCACTCAAAAGTAATTTTGACAGGTTCTTTGGTGTATTAAATATAGTTCTTATAAGGGATTTTTCCATAAGAAACAATATTAGCTATGAAGATATTGGGTGTTTTGTAATCAAGGTTGAAATAGAGGTAAGATTTATGTATTAATCTAATGGTTTTAAGACCAAAAGTAAGATTCAATTACAAGGAAAATATAAAAAACAATGAGAGAAGAAAAAAATTTCACACTCCTGCAATTCAAAACTATAGTAAACGGCGCATTGGAGAGTTCCTAAAAGGAATAGGAAGGTGTTTCCATTATTGGAATCCTGAACACCAAGAAAAAAAATGTAGATGTGATATGAATGGGAAATTCAATGAAATGAATAGATATAAGGCTCCAAATAATGAACAACCCACACTAAAATAAATCTAGTGAATGGAGTTTTCTTTTATGTAAATCAATTCTATAATCCATGGGATAATATATATGATAATACACAATAACCTATGATACAGAAGGAAAAATGGAAATCTTATGGACTCATAATAGATGAAGTGAAAAATGATAATTATTAAAAAAAAATCCCCCTCATAGTTGGGAAGTCCATGTTTGATCTTGTATGAATAATACATATGATAATGTTATTGTTCATCCTTTAATGAAAATTCATATGATTATATACCTCTATATGAAAATTGGAATAATAAAATCACATTTACATTCCAATCAGTGACAGAATGCACTCAAGTATCCATAAAAATGGATTTAGTATAACATAAGAGAATATTTAAGGAAGATATAGTGAATTATATTTTCGATAGGTTATTTTGATAACTATATGTGGAGTAGAATATGGTAATATTTGGGTAATGAATTTGAGATTAATTTAATATCTCAGCATATGATGATTTATTCATATTGGATAACTTGTGTTAACTGTTTTTTTTACAAAAATAGATGGACTGACCTATCATTATATTAACGAATCTTATGAAATATAACTTCATTAAGAATAAATAATTTACATTCATATAATATAATAATAGTTAGAATGGAAATTTATGACGGCACAAAAAATGGTATGATTATACTAAAATCATCTATGTATATCTCCTTATGAAAATTCATAATCCTTAAGAACAGATCTTGAAATAAAATTTTGTCTTGTTATCATCATTTCTAATAACATCTATAAAAATATTCTAGGAACTTAGGTTTATGGGTTTTTTTCATAAATTTATCTTAACCATGTTTTGTATCACTCTCCACTAGAATATGATAGTTTTATTTCTATTCCTTTCCCATTTTTTCACTTACCACATATATTTTCTAATGTAGAAACCCAGTTATATGTTAAATTAGGAAAGTCTAATATTTCCAAATTTCATTTTTAAATGATGATTTAGTATTCATTTTTACCATGAGGGTTTCTATAAAAGTAAATTTCAACTATTAATCATTTTATAGAAAGATGAATTTCGAGGGTGAAAATCATTTTAATGGTGGTAGAATTTCATACACCCTGATTTTATGATTTTTTCATTTAATTTATAATTTTTGATATTTTTCATTTATCAAAAAATTTAAAATGGTTTCATTTAAAATGATTCACAATGTTTGGATTACATTATAAATGACACCAAGATAATCTTTCCCTAAATGAAACACCGGACTGGCTTGCATTTCATAGAACACCGAGAATCTATGAAACATAATTTTATTGTTATAATTATACTAATTTATAATTTTTTGTTAAAAATAGAAATATTAATATTAATAAATAAATTTAAAACATGATTTATAATAGTTTTATATATATAAATCAAAATGATAAAAATATATTTAATTTTAACTAAGGTATTTCTATGTTTAAAATTAATATTTTCTTAAAATAAATTATTTTTATGTCCCTCTGTTAATAAGAATAAAATTAATTTTAGACACTTTTGGGAATTTAATTTGACAAAATAAAAATAATTGATGATTTTAAAATGTTAAATTTATTTTAATGGTAATTTTTATGATTCTTCTAAGAAATTATATTTTTTGGATGAATATTGAAAATACAAAATTTTAATTCAAAACTGCATTTTTGAACAATTTATTAATATAATAAAATTTTATTTTAAGTAGGTTTTAAAGTTAAAATACGTAAATTGTAAAAAAATTAATCCAATTTTTTCTTTATAATTATTTTTATATTGAATTTAGATATAAAATCTTAATGAACATCTGGACATTATCATATTAAAAACCAGCTTTCTGTCCACCTAAACGGGATTTACATTAATTTTAATTTTTTTACTTATATGAATTGATTTATGAAAAAAAAGAAATACATGGTTGGAATTAGTATAATTATTATATTCTTTTAATATTAGCATAACTTTTTCAAAAATAATTAGTCAAAGTGATTAAAATTAATTATAGTGATTAAGGTATAATTAATCTTAATAATGGATTAAACCTCCAACATAAGGGCCTCAATGAACAATAAACATATTAAAACCCATTAAATTGTCATATTGATTCCAATATTCATCAATTATAGAGTTTTTTTTGTTTATTATATTTTTTTATGTTAAAAACGCGTGTACACCTCACATAGTTTAAAAATTCCAAGTGTTTCCTCTCCCTCTCCTACAAAGGACACCACCTCTCCTACATCTTCAAACATCTTATGAAAACTATATCAAGAAAATATCTATCCAATTCACTTTACAATGACCCTACATTACTCTTTGAGACCTCACTTTTTTCATAAATGCATCCTAGTAATCCCTTTAGTGAAAACCAAAAGGATTTATTGAAATAAGAGGTAACATCCTTCTTCAAGATCCATTCCTATATTATATTTCTCCACTAACTCAATTATTCTTTTTATATGATCATATAATAACAATAAAATACTAAATATACTGATATTTTTTTATTTTAAGGGTTCAACCTATACTTTCACACACTTCCATCTAATTAGTAACAAACATACCATTTTTATGTACGACAAAATGGTGCATTTCTAAACGATGTAGTTCATTTTACCTTAACCACCTATAATGGATGGTAATTAGGATAGAAACACTAATTATATATTATATATTATATATTATATATTTATGATTTATATATAATTTTATTTTTATTATCATACCATCATGCTTTCCATTTTGTATAAATACAATAACATCGTTTATGGACTTTTGGCCTACTGCCTCCTCAAATTGATGTGATTAATTCACACATTGAATGGAATGCATTAATGATGTCTTAGAAAAAATATATTAAATATATCATACATAAAGTTACTTTATGATTTTTAAATTATTATAAACACATACTTTCATAATTTTTATTCTGTATAGATACGACAACATAATTTTTGGACATGTGGACTACCACATCCTTAAAGTTATGTGATTCATTTACACATTACATCGAATGTATTAAGGATGGTTTTGGTGATTATATATGATATATATAAAATAATTATTTTTAAGGAATGAAATAATATATATATAAAAATATATTTCATTTACTTTATTTCATTCAATATGTTAATAAAATCGATGTAACGTTCATGTGTATGTACTACCTATCATCTCCATGAAGGGTGCAATTCATTTATTATTTATATGAATTATTGATTACAATAAATATTTATATACTGAATATATATAAACTTAAAATCATGTTTTAAATTTTTTAAATAATTAAATCATTATCTATGTAAGAGGACCAAGAATAACATGTCAAAATACGTATAATAAACAAAGTAATTATTACCCCAAAAAGTACTTTAACCTGAAATTGTTAATAAACAAGTAATATAAAGTCATAATTGAATCATAAATGGTCTTATATATATATATAAAATTATGGTTCTTAGAAATATATATAATAAACATATATTTATAATACATCAGGTTTGAACATGTTTAAAGAATGTCAAGACTTAAGGGAAGGTAATTTCATCTCCATTTTTATTTATGTGACATATATGCCATATTCAACACATTATTCTTTTTGGTGGTTTATATACTTCCAAATGAAATTTTATATCATTAATTTCATTTATATGATGAATTTAAAATCGTTAAATTTATGTCATTATTTCATTGGGATCACAATTCTAATGTAACTCATGTAGTAATGGTTTTCTAATCTCACTTTTATTTTTGGTGAGACATAAGCCATGTTCACCTCATAATTATTATATTTACCATGTATACTCCCCAAAAATTTATTATATTTTTATTATTATTAAAGAGTCAAAATCAATTGTGTGGGATGAAATTGTTCTCAAATAATTAAGAATATAAAAAGTCAATGAATCGTACATCACAAGATTATTGAGGTATTATTTAGTTCCAATGACTTATGGAAATTGGTATACACAATGATCAGAATAGTTAAAATGTTACATGAAAAATGAATTCTTTTTTATAAGGTATTTTTGAGGTTTCTTGTGTTTTGTATTTGAGTTGATTAGATATGATCAATATAGAGTTGGGAAAAAAATCTTAATGGAGATTATTCAAAAATATGGGCCACTAAGACAACTAGTTATGGGGAGCAGCACACCACTATGGGTGGATGACCTCAACCCTAGTGAGCTAGAATAAGGATAATTGAGGTAGTATGAGGGTTTTCCAACATGAGGAAGAGTAGTGACAGAGAACCACCATGTGGGGTGGAATAATAGTGGAGGGGTGTTTGGAATGGGGATGTGCCATGAATATTAGAGAAGTTGGGACTGGTATGAATTATAAATTATTGATTCCACAACATATATTACAATAGAGCGCTGTGAGTGGGATCGTTTCAATGTTGGATTTATCCATATGATTAAAAACTGTCTGATCACCTGATGGGATTTTTCCAACCATTATATCATTCTTACCAATCCAAAACCATGCGATCAGCTCGGTGACTATTTCATGCTGTCAGATCAAGAATTGGGTTGGACATCATCTTCTATGGAAATTCATGTTCAGTAAGCTTATTCTCTTCACAGCTTCAAACAATGATGACCGAATCTAAATTATAGGATCTTTATACATAGTTTCACTAATTTGATGATCCAAATTTGATCTAATTTGGATTCAACTTCATTTACATCATGATATGAAGAACAAACCTATGTTATATAGTTTGTTGAAGATGAAATCTTATCTAAAGAAGTTTTTTTCATGATTCATAAAGATTTTAGATTGTTATTTGATAACGTAAGATGCCTATGAATATCAAATTTGAGGATCATTTAAAAAATTAATTTTATCTCAGATTTGAGAACTATATTTAGAGATAATGAGTTATGTGAATTTCCTTTGTTCACGAAGTGGATAACCCACACACTTCCTATTTTTGTGAATAAGTCATTCTGCGGGAATCCTGTATGTGTAGTGTAAACTAGTATTTCTTCACGAAGATCATGGTTCTACAAAGAAACCAAGATAACACATTTATATTCTTGTCTTTAGTATATACATCTTTCAAGAACCACATTAATATATATACATACACTGCATTATGTGTTGAAAGTATTGTGAAAATGTGTTAGTGAACATCCTGCATCTTTTGTCTTCAAGTTGCTTGTACAAAGAGTGTAAAAATGAAACATTAATATTTTTGCATGTTTTATGAAAGTAGATTGCATTTTATTATTTTATTGAAGAACAAAAATTGACTCTGTGTAAAAGTGAATGATGTATGTGCATGTGAATTGTGTAAATATTTTCTGTATTGACAGAAGAAATTAAAAGAGAAATTTCATATTCAATGAATGTCATGAATGAAGGCAGTAAGGTGTTTAGGAATAGGTTGATCAATATTCACATGCTTGATACACAGTCATAGAAAAAAATTAGTACAAACATTGTGATAAATAGTATAAAATGTTTGTGCATAAAGAAAGAATATTTGAGATAGTGTGATGTTATTGTCAAAGAGAATATTGTATATTATTGTGTGCATGAAATAAACATGTATATGAACATCCGATTTCATTTACCTGAGGTTTTTTCGATGCACATGGAGTAATTAATGTGTAAAGAGAGATATCAATTTATCTGTGTCCATGCATGATGTTTGAAAAACTGAACTTGTATTTTTTTAATTAGTGTGTAGAGTTTTGAGACTGATGTTTGGACACGATTTCTATATATGATGCAAATGTTTTTTTGTATCATTGTTTTTATTTCTAAGTGAGGTTTGGTATTCAGTAGAAGAAAGAAGTATTGCCTGTGCAATGTTGTAATAAGACTGTTGATTATATTCAATGATCACAATTATCTGAGAAAGAATAGTATCAGTGCTAAAGGTATTGGAATAGTACATGATTCGATTTGATCCAGCAAGCTCATGGAGGTGGATCAACTTATCTCCTTATTTAAAGATCATACTTAATAATAGTATGGAGCTTGTGACAATGGGAACTAACTAGTTTCTGAAGAGGCTTGAGAGACTGGGGGGGTCTATCCAATCGATTAGTTGTGGGGGGGGGGGGGGTATAACCATCCATGGAAGAAGAGTTGGATTGATGAGGGGTACAACAATGATATACTAGGGGATCAATTGCTAGGGTGTATAACCTATTTCTTCCAGAACCATTATAATAGATGAAATGATTAGAGTGGATAATCTATATTGGGGGGGGGGGGTTTAAACAATATAGGAAGGATGTAGGTCATATTACCAAACCTTGTAAAAATACTATGTTTTGTGTTTATTAAACCTTATTCATTTTATGCATAATTCACTCATCTTAAAAAGTGATGGAGGAATAAATTAAAAGGTGAAAAATAATTAATTAAATAGGTTACACCATAATCAACCCCTCTCAGGTGATTGCATGATCCATTTGAAACATCAATAATTACATTTATGGGTACTTATATATACATTTTATGGTATTTATTTCATGGAGTTTATGTTTTAAAAGATATCGAATTGTGAATGTAATCTTATATTAATTTTCCATCATTGAGACAATGTCAAGTCATATATATATATATTTTTATATTAGGTGTATATAATAATTTTGACATTTAAAATAATGAATCTCATACTTTTCAAGATGTTATAAGATTCTTTTTATCTCATTTTTTCATGGGGAGTATAAATCAAAGTTACCAAGTGGTAACACTTTATTGAAAAACTCTCACCATTTTTCAATATTGTTTATGACTATGCTTCCATCGAAGGAAAATTGTGATCTATCCCTTATGACAACTATTTAATTTTAATATCCTTTGTATATTCATTTCATAATCATGTATTTTTACCATTCTCATATATTTGGTACATAATATTATTAAGATATATTTAAGAATGTCTTAATTTACCACACTTTTTGTTTTTAAATATGTGTTCTTTCACAAAAATGTTTTCTAAAAAGGATTCAAAATGTTTTCAAAAATATATCATAAGTTTTTAAATTGTTTTCAATTAAATTTTATTCAAAACATTTTAAATATTTCATTATATATTTTCAAATTATTTTCAATGAAATGTTTTTTGAAACATTTTCAATATTTATTTAAATGATTTCAATTTTTTTTCAAATAAAAGGATTTCAAAATGTTTTTAAGATTTCCCTATATGTTTTCTATGTATTTTCAATGCAATGGTTTTCAAAACGTTTTTAAATTTTCATTATGAGTTTTCAAATTGTTTTAAGTGAAATGGATTTCAATATGTTTTCAAGAATTCATTATCTGTTTTCAATATATTTTCCACAAAATGGTTTTCAAAACTTTTTCACTCATTATTTATAATTTTCAAATGTTTTTTCAATAAATTTTTTTATTAAAATGTTAGAATTATTTTATAAATTTTCAAGGAAAAAGATTTGTAAAATGGTTTTCAGTATTCTGTTATAATTTTCATGTAAATCAATTTTAAAAACATTTATCAAATTCTTTAATATGATTATAATGAAAAAAATTGAAAAAAAGTTCTAGATTAGTTTATAAATATTCAATGAAAAATATTTTCAAAATTATTTCAAACATTATTTCTATTTTTTCTTTTTCTTTTTGAAATGAAATTGTTTTATTAATGTTTTATGTTATAAGAATCCTTTTCATATAAGAAAGGAAATTTTCCTATAGAAATTATATAAGATTTATATCTAAATTATATTCAGTATATGATGACATCTTTTGATGTATCCCATGCCCTTATAAGGAATGATATAAAGGTTTCATTTATATTATTTCTTGAACATTTTAAGTTTTTGTGGAAAAATGGTTGTGAAATCCTTTTTCTCTGCCATTGGGTATATACTTTTGAATCCCGCTTATTTTCATAGGTTATGGTTTAATACAATTATTACGATACACATATATTTTCCATAGGTAATGAAATGATTAAATTATTATGATATACATTTCATTTCAACGGTTTTTATATGATTATTTTTTATGATCTTGTGGAACACGTATTATGTGATGGGAGAAACCTAAATCTCCCGCCAATTCATTAGGAAACAATGGATGACTCATGATTATAATTTTTATGTATAAACCTGATTACATGTTCAAAATGTTATGAATGTATCTATTTTCATGTCCATATATTTATATGTTACCCTAATTACATGTTAAAAAAGTTATGAGTGAACCTTATAATGTGTTCATAATGTTATGCATGAACCTGATTATAGGTTCGAAATGTTATGCATGGAATTAGTTACATTTTTTATATGTTATGTTTTAACTATATTTCTTGTCCATAAAGTTATTTGTGAACCAGCTTTCATGTTCACAACATTATATGGGGACCAGATTTCCGGTCCTTAAGTATATACAAGGTCCCAATTTCATGTCCTTAACAAAATGTGTGAATGAATTTCTACTTAAACATGTTCACAATGTTATATATTAAAGTGTATTCCAAAATTCCATGTCATATTCATATATTATTCTTTAATGGATTATATTATAAATTTGCTTATGAATAATTTCTGATGAACATAAAACCATTATGAATCGATTTATTTTTATGATTTGTTATATGCAAGTTATGATCCTCTAATGATAAGATCATGTTATCATTCAATTTAATTCATATTATTTTTACGTATTTCATTTATTGACCCTTACTACACATTAAACCTCCACACTTTGTTATGTTTCCTTTCCATAGGTTATGAAGAACATTTTTAAGTAGGTTTTCTAAATGGTATGATATTTAAAGAAAATTTTTATGATCTTTCACAATACAAGAAAAATGTGTTCAATGATTAAAAAGAAAATAAAATATTACATTCCCCATGAATGTATTTTTGTAATGTTAAGAATATTCATCTTAAATGATGTAATATGCAAGTATGTCATTCCTGGGTCCCTATAAAAAATTACAATAAAATTTTACCAAGGGATAATGACTCTAAAAAGGTTCATTTGGGTTTGAATTGATCACCAATTGGTGAACTAAAACTATCCATACTATGGAATATGTTTTACAATCACAGAGGGATATTATTGGAAAAATAACATTTTTTATAGACCATTGTGATGGATTAAAAAATATTTATATTATTTGAAAAAAAAATTGAAAATGAACCATGTTTTTGTGGTTGATATTATCCATGATATTTTTTTCAATTTATGTTATGTGTTTCACTTGTTTTGGGATTATATATTATGTTTTATACAATTATGATCTAATAAATTTTGGGCAATTGTTTATAAATGGTTCATAATGTATGGAATAACAATTTTTATCAATTCACGTACCCAAAGTAATCATTTCCCACATAGGGATGAAAATGAAGCTAGTGGTAGAGCTATAACTAGAAATGATCAAATTATAACCATATTATGGAATATAAATATGGTTATGAGAAGTAGACTTGACAATATGGTGAATCATGCTAATCCACTATATTGTGTATCAATTTTAAACCAATTTATACTTCATTGTTCTCCTATATTTATTATAACCAAAAATCAAATTTTATCATAAAAATTGATATTTTCCTTAGAGAAGACATTTATGTAGTTTGGATGAAAAGAAATATAAAATGTTCTCTCTATAATTTATCAACTCTTAGTATATGTGGATCAATGGTGGACATTTATTAAAAACTCTAAGTATGATGATGAAATATAAAAACATGAATGTAAGTAATGGAGGGTACTATTATGGGAAATGTATTTTCTTCAAGAGAAATGTGAAGTTATAAATAGATAATTTATGAGTTAATGTCTTACAAAAGAGAGAAATATTTATATGAATGATTTAAACATTAAACGATTAAAAAACATGATATATACTATGCATGTAATCAAACTAGCAATATTTTCCATTCCATTAATGATCTTATTCAACTATTTCTAAGGGAACTCATCTTTTAAACATTCTCATCAAATGCGGACATAGTACCATTCAATTTCAACAGTGTTAAATAATTCTTCCTGTGTTAAGTATTTTAAGGGAAGAATGATAAGATTAGGATTAAATAGAAAAATTGTTTAAATGGAAGAATGGAAAGATGAATTTTCCCATGTAATAATTTTGGAAATAAACAAAAAGTTACATACTTGAAAGGGAATGTGTGTTTACTATAAGTATTGAGAGAAGGTAAACTATTATTTTGATTTAAAGGTAACCTAAGTTTTTTAATTTTTTCCATTATTGAAATACAATGAGATGGGGAGATATTGAAATTAATTTCCAATTATTCATGGAAATATTCCCTTGAATATGATAAGAAATCATGGAAAAGAATATTATATTACCATGACTAAAGAGGAATGACTAATGTGATTGGGTATTTAGAATGAATAATTATTTTTTTAAGTATTGTAAAAATTATAATATATTTATTAGAATAAAAAATATAAATATTGTACTATAATTGTTTTTATATTATAATTTGATAATATTTTTTAAATTTTAATGATTACAAAGAAAATTAATATATTGGAAATTTTTACTTTTTGAAAATCCCATGATTAGGGAAGGATAACCCTTAATATTTTCTTGATGTTGAGATATTAATGAAAAATATATGTCTATGAGATATTATTTTTGAAAATGAAATTGATGAGTGATTTTATTATTTATGTTATAATTTCTAGAGTTTACTGTATTTCTTTAATTATGGAATAAATTTGATAATTTAAGATTTTATTTAAGGAATATGGAGATAAATAATTTTTGGAAGCATGCATGTTTTATTTATGTTTTTTTTATCAAAGTATTTATATATTTGGTATGTGACATTATTAAAAACATCATGTACTTTGGTGAATCTAGTTTTTAATTTTATTTATAAATTTATTGACCTTCTTTTTATTTTATTTTTACTTTGAATTTAGATAGACTTAATTTGGAAGAGCCTTATAGTTAATCGTTTATGACTTAAATTAATTTTATATTAGTGGTTATTGTTGGGGATTTATAAATTAATTTATTTTTTGATAAATCATCCAAACAATTTCTATATCATATTATTTCTATAGATCGGAAAAATTAATTTTCATTATTTTTATGATCCATTTATAGATAATTTTATCACATTACTCATTAATGTTCTTATACAATCTTCAAAAAAAGGGGTGTTATATGAAGTGCATGTTGATATAAGAACAATAAAAGAAAAATTTGTGACTATGGAATATAGGAATACCAATAATGTATATTTCCTTATTTCTTCTATGTAGGGGGTAAAAGGATTCATCAACACTATGAAAAAAACATTAAAAAAAATTATCTTAGTTCCTTCATTTGAGATGAATCAAATATTAATTTACTTCATTAAATTTTAATGGGTTCGTGGTTGAATATTATTCTGCATTATTCACATTCTTAAGATAAATTGTCTCTATCACAATCGATAATTACATAATATTTTCTTCCATGTTCAAATATTTACTTCTGATTAATGTTTCCCTAATTGGAATCCCATCAATTTTATATTCTATATTACATTTATACTTCCCTTTCTGACATATCAAGTAGATATTTTGTTAAATATTTTCAATGTGATGGTTTCTAGAGAGGGTATTTGCAATAATAAAAATCTTGAATAATGAAATCATGAATAAATTGAGAGAATAAAATTTATTTTAGGGGGTTAGAATGTAACACCCTGAGATTTTAAAAGAGGGAAATTATGATCAATTGATTACATGACATGAAATATCAACATTATAAGATACCTTCACAACCATTGACTTTATGATATATTTTGTTTTAAATAAATTCAATCTATTCCACTACTTGTGAGGTCAGCAAAACTAGTTTAAATGAAACTCAATACATAATTAAAATATTATTATTTAAACATGGCCACTCTAACCTAGTAGTTATATTGTTGAGAATGAATAATATTTACTAAATGATAAATATTAAATGGTTAAAAATTCATAAAACCAATTCAATCATTATGTCTTTATTATAAATAAAATAAGAAAAAAAATAAAAGGAGAATAAATTTCTAGAAAAACTATATTTTTCTAATAGAACTTTTAGTTATGTTGTTGGCATAAAATTTAATAATTTATTTTACCAACTTTATAAGAATTATTTTAATTTTTTATATTTAAATTTCAAAACGATCGTTTGGTGAATTTTTTAGATTTTTACATAAAGTTTAATTTTTTAAGAACAATGATAATTATATATTTTTCAAAGAAAACATCATTTTTGATTACATCATTTGAAAAGGTAAGATAAATTTTAAATTCGTTTTAAATAAAAAGTAGAACCGTTATATGTAATTTTATTAAATTTAGTTTTTTGTAATCAATTTCATATTAAATTATTATATAATACCTTTTTAAAAATTTAATATTTTCTCATCTAAAACCTTGTTTTAGATTACATTAGTGGGTTTAATTTAAAATGAAAATTTTCCACACCTATGAATGGAGTATTGAATGTATGATAAAATATTTTTAACTAGTTTAGTTAATATTTTCATTTATAGTCAATGTATATTTTTATCCTAAAAAATTGTGAAAATAATAATATTAAATGTCTCTATTAATGTATAAATTGGTCTAATAGGGGGTGAATTAAAAATATAAGGGTAATAAATGACTGAAAACATTTATAATTTTATTTTTTGAGAAATATTTATACATGGTTTCCTATGATATTTTATAATGAAAAATTTCTATCCTTTTTTAATGAAAAAAATTGGTTGTCACATTTTCTTTGAAACATTTCCAGGCATGTCCTCTCCTCCCCATATAAAAGGGATCCCCAATCTTCTCCTCCACACACAAATAAAAATATAATTGTTTCATCTAAGAAAAAATGAAATATATTCAATCATTACTTAATCATATTTTATGGTTCTTAATTTTAATTTAGAACCACCAATTATGTCTTTAGGAAAAAATGTAAAGTGGTCCTCTAAATAATACGTTTAATTCATAGCATGCATATTTCTTTTATTTCTTATTCCACACCATTAAAATTTTCGTTGAGAATGATAATATAATATCATAAGAACATAGTATACACTACAATACTATTATTTTACTATGATAATGAATATTCATTTCCACTTCCATCAAATATAAAATTAAATCTTTAATTGTGTGTAAAATGGACTACAACTTGGTAATCGATGTATTTTGTTTTCCATAACAACCATTAAATACTATAAATAATTATTGATTAAACATATTTATATGATATTTATGAAATTTTTATTTTTCTTAATTTATTATATCACATAGACCATATTAAATTACTTTTTATGGGGTAAAAGATAACGTCCCTAGTGTGTTTAGTAGAGTACCACCTAACAAAGTGAATTGACTTGTTTTTTTATTAAGACTTATAAAGAAGGTAATAAGTATAAGTATAGTGATTATCTATCTTATTTATTACCTAAAAAACAAATTTAAAAAAATATCACATCTAACTACTTACCTTCTAATATTTTAGAAAACTATAAGATCACTCATTCATATGTGTTGACTAATACCTCCACCTAGCGATGTTAAATTTTCTTCATTTTTTAACATGTATGGTAATAAGGATGATTTTTTTAATAGATATTATATATAGATAATGATAAATATTATTAGAAATTGAAATGATATTTATTTTCATTTCATTATATCTTTTTAAAAAATGGAAACAAGATTCTTGAAAATATATAGCCTACCATCTCCATGATAGATGAAATGAATTTTAAACATCTAACTTATAAGGATTAAACTAAATACATAGATGGTATCCTCCCAGTATAGGTATCATGCTCAATGTTTGTGGACCGAGTTATCACAATATTATGTTAGGAAAAGGCTAGGAATATTACCACCAATGGTAAATTCTTGTTTATTTCAACAACTTATATTATCTATGTTATTCATTCAGATCCGAAGCCCATGCCTTGAATAATTGTGTATAGGCATAAAACACCCATAAAATCATCCTCAAATTTATTGAAACAAAATTTGACCTGAAACCTAATTTCCATTAAAGTAATAATTTTACCCCTTGGAACATTTAGGATCTTATTTGAAGGTATAAAATTTATGTATCTAATCTAGTGATCTCCTTTCATGAATGGAAGAATGAGAATAATTTGGAGGACTTTCTTATATAATGGGGAACCCAAGATAACCCCCTTATGATATTCTATAGATTTGGGTCCATTATACCTAATTCCCTAACCATTGTTTGGGAGGAATCGCCATTTTACATTAATTTAAACCCATACCACTCATGTTCACTATATTCTGCTATTTTGTAGCTCAATAAAAATTTATCAATTTACTTAATTTAAACTGATATTGAGATTTAAATAAGGAATTGTAAATAAAATGGTAATATAAGACTGTAAGTAAATCATATATGGTATGAATTATTTGATTATAGTTTTATAAATGATTTATAATTTATCCATATTTATTATATAAGAGGAACACACATGAATTAAGTAAATCATAACACTAGTAAGTATTTCCGAAATCTCGTTTACTTTCATTAGTTATATGCCATATTCACCAATTAGTTATTTTGTGTGGATTATTTACTACTAAAAATAATAATATTTATCATTAATTCTATTTTCATCATCATATTTAATGTTTTCGTTGATATTATTTCTTTTATATGTCATATTATTTTTAAATTACTGATGTGGTAATGATTTATGTTGCAATCACATAATTGAATGTGTTTTTTTATGATTGTATTTTGGATGATGAAATATATTGATCAAACAAAATGGAAACTCTTTAATTTTATTCTCTTATGTATATTGATTTATAGTTTAAAGGATTATTTCCATAATTGTATCTCATTTATAATTGAAATTATTAAGAAAATGATTCTATTAAAAGTAGTCATTAATTCTCTCTTCAGTTAAAAATCTATTTCCTTAAAAAAACAATTTTTATGAAACTATTTTCAATATAGTTATTTATCATCATCCAATTGTTTACTAAATATATTTTTTACATTACTATATTTTCAAAAAACAATTTTAAAGGAATATTTGCTACATATTCAAAAAAATGTACTCTTTGAATTTTTATAGAAACTGTTAATGTAATATTTGTTTTAAAGTAATAAAAGTTTACAAAATTTAATGCCAATATAAGCACTCATTACATTGAATAATACATTAATTTTTTACATGGTTCTATAAAATTATGTTTTTCATCCAATTATTCTGTAAATTATGTTTTTTTCAAAGTTAATGTCAATATGAAAATGTTATTTTCCACATTATGTTTTTGGGTATTTTCATGGTATTTTTATTAATAAATGAAAAAACAAATTTTTTTACTTATGATCTATTAAGAATAAATTGTAATGGTATAAAAATTATTTCTATAGATGATGGAAGATTAGTTTTTCTAGTATGTACTATTTTGATACCATTCTCCGTATTACATTGATTATTTTTAGAATATGTTTATTAATTGGGGAAATTAATAAAATATCATAAGATATTATAGAAATTATAATTATTATGTTCATTATGCTTCACCCCTTTCATTTTATGAATTCATTTAACATAGTAACTAAGGTGTGGGAACCACTATAACCCCTCATTGCATTTGTATATAATATGATATAAACTAAAATGTTATTTTTGTTGAGGCCTTACCCATTTATATAAGTTTTATTAGCCCAAGGACATTGTTATATAAACATGTATTCACATAAGTCCTTAAAAAATGGTCTACATATACGCAATTATGCATTCCCACATTATAATGTTATCTATTGATGTTCAGTGTGAGTATTTGGAAAGATATAATATCAATAGAAATGCTTCAATCTCATGAGATTGTGTGCATGAAATTATTTAATAATTTTTTAATCATGTTATTTAATTAATCATGTTAATATAATGTATTATATTAATAAACTTCTGTTACTTACCTTTTCATGTTGGCTATAATTATTTATTTCCGATAGCTTCAATAGTACACATACCCTTATTGAGCATATTTTATCACCAATTTCTTATGTTATATTATCATTATGATATAAGGAAGTGTTTTTTGATTGACATGTAATTATATTCTAGTGTAAATAATGGAATAATAAAATAAAAACATCATTTATTTTATGTTTTTAATATTTATTCTGAATTTAAAGTATTCATCTAGTTTATGAATAAATCTAAAATATTTGGTCCTTTGGGATGTGATTATTTATTTATTATTCCAATGTAATAAATCAACCATCATCAATGGGATATAAAGGACAGGTTATTTACATGAAACAAAAGAAATAATAGAGGATATTAAATTGAGAGATGAGTGGTGTCACTTATATTTACATTCAAGGAAGAATCAGGGACACAACCATCTAAAAATAAACCCTAGAAGAGATAATGAAAGGGAAATGAAATGACTATTATATGAGAAGTCTATTTTTTATACAAATTGTGGTTTACATGGATTAAATATTTCATGGTTAGGTTATAAATTTCAAAAAAATTAAAATATATCCATGAAACTCATTTTTTCATATTTTCTTCCAAACCTTGTGCTAACTATGTAGGTGGCTTGGCCTCCATTTGATGTAGTCAAACAGTTTGATCAGAATATCCTCCCTAGCCAGGGGCATAACCATGTGGACAACTATAGTATAATTTCTATGATTTCATGGTCTTTAGAGATTGGATTATGGTTTCAACTTATCATTGACGAAACACTACCTCCCCAAAAAGATATAATTTACATTGGAAAATAAAGAGAAAATATTTGTATTAAATAATTAAAAATCTAATTGATTAAGACAATATATTGGAAATGTAGTTGTTATATATGGATAGTGAACAAGATACCATATGATTTTTTGACTGTGTGTATTGGTTATAGAAATTATTTTCTATTCTTCTATGAATGAAAGTTATATATTAATATTTTCAAATCTATATCAAGATTAATGATATATTATTAATGATTACATAATGTTATGGTTTGTGTCATTAAATTGATTAAAATTTAAACAATGTATTATCATTTTGGTATATGAATTAATAAGTATGATTTTATAATGTTTTCATTTTGTTCACATACATTAATAATAATATTTGTTTTCACTTTTGAGCAATTTTTGAAATCTTCTATGTTTACAATATCATTAAAAATGATCTCACCCATTCTAATGTTTCCCTACCCCTAGTTATAAAATAAATTTCTCTAAGTTATATATAAGAATAGTGAAAGTTTGGAAGAATTATATGGGAAATGATATAAAAAGATTATATAAAAGTTTTTCTTAAATCTATGTTTTCATGGAAACTAATCCTCTATGATCCTAGTGGATTTATGACTATCAAATGTGTTTAATATTCTTATAAAATGATGTAATATTTATGTATAAATATAATTGTAATCTCTAAGAATTATATTTTAATCGATATTTTTGTAGGATGTGAAACATGGATATGAATAGGCTCTTATGAATTGACCATTATAGTGTAAATTAATGAAATACTTGAGAGGAATTGATCAATTACTACATGGTGTCCAAAGGATGAACATTTTATTAGAACACAATATTAGTATTTAATTGATAGGGATGATGAGTGCCTCTATTTTTTATGAATAACATACCTCCATAATGTAATTATATAGTTAATGAGAGATTAGTCTTCCAAGTAATAACATACTGAATTAATCCTAAATTTAAAATATGGATTGGTCTGGTTTGTAACACAGTGATATTTTATATGTATTCTATTGAAATAAATTTTATATATTTAATATATTTTTTACATGAATCCTCAATCGTAAATGATTCAAGATATGTTGTTTATATTAAAACATGGCCATTGAAATAGAAAGAATTTATAATAATAACCAAAAATTGAAATAAATATATAATTTTTTCCATAATTACATTTAATTCATTAATTCCTAAGATATAATAATACGATTTTAATAAAATCAAATCAATACCAAGTGACATATTTAAAAAAAATACTTTATGAGGTTTTATATATTTTGGTATACACATATATATTTGTCACTTTTAGAAATAAATTTTAATGATATAAAATTTATATATGAACAATAATTTAAACATTAGTTATCTGATATTTAGAAATTAAGATTAAATCATACTAATGAACAACGTGTCTTTTATTAGAAAACTATTTTTATTTGTGAAATTTCTTTTTATCATAATGAAGTAAATATATAAATAAAATTAATAATGATAATGAATTTTATATAATATTTAATATATATATATATATATAATTTATAATTCATCAAATCCTTTTTAGAAGTCATTGAATGGAAGTAAATTCATCATAATCTTTAAAATATAATTTTTCTAAAAATTATATTTATTTGTGTTTTGGACGTCAAAATGAAAAATTATAAATTTTAAATATATTAAATAAATTTTTTAAATTTTATTTAATTTTTGGAATCATAAAAACATAAAATATTAATTTCACCAATTTTATTTTTAATTGTCTTGAATGTTAAAAACATTAAAAATTTTTTACTATAGGTAGGGTAAAAATGTTTTATCAAGGGACAATCTAAGATATATAGATAAATATTACATCTAATAATAGAATTAAATATTATGAGATGAATATATTATAAATATATCTAACATTTACATAAATTTCTTTATCACTTGGGGAAACTTTAATACGAAAATGACATTATATTCTTTAAATCATATAAGTAACTACTAATGTTTTCCCCGCAATCATATAAAAGTTACCATCATGACCTCATATATTCATAAACATTAATAAATATATCATAAATATTACATTTAAATAAACAATTATAACATTATTACATTCAATATTGATCTTCTATAATTATATTAAAATCATATTATGATGGAATAAGTTGATATCCAATTGAGGACTTGTAAAGAAGTGGTAATATTTTGACCCAACTCTTCAGAATATTACTTCTTCTCAAATGCATACTTAATCTATTGAACTAATACTAAAATATTTAATATATTACCATATATATTTTATGATGTTATTGATATTATGGAACGATACATTACAACCCTTGTCAATCAATTTGTAAATGAATGTTTATCTTTTTCCTACCTATGGACCACTAATTTTATATAGAGATATGATTCATTTTCCATCATATCCTCATTTTTTTATATAATGATGAATTTAATAAATATTCATGATATTTATTATATTATTTAGAATTTATTAGGATAATTGTTTTATAATTCTTTCTTTATATTCATTAGATAATGATAATATCGTTATTGCATACGTACATACTAATATTTCTATGAACACTCTACCTTATTTATGAATATATAATTTTATTGAAATATATATAATATATAATTTATATTTATAGGGTTATTAAAATTATTTATATTTTGGAACTATGATCAATATGAATGTACCACAACTAATGAATTATACCATACATAAAACATGAAGGAGGTAACATTGGAAATAATGAATATAATTAAAAATTATTCAAAATCAAGTAAAAAAATTTTATAATCAAAATATTAATTGTATTATAAGCATGAAAACGAATATAGTATATACTTATTATAAATATAATTTTTTTACAATATGTTAAATGAACATTTGTTGAATATCAGGCCAAAGATATGGGTTTTTTTGTTACAATCACACAACTTACCTAGATTGTTTATTCCATTATTTTCTATGATGATATATTATGATCTATATTTCATTAATATCATTTAATTTATATTTACTTATTTTATTATAAGTTTTATATGATTTTCATTCATTTTTCACTCTATAAATAATAAAATTTGTAAAAAAAACTTTTGAATGAAACCCTACACCATTTTACTATTTTTAATATAATATTTTATTTCTTATATATGTTTTAATAAAAACATTCCCTGAATTTATTTTATATTCTAAAATATATATTAAAATAAAATTTACCAATTATTTACTTCAAATAAAATAGTTAAAAGATAATTTTCTTTTCATATTCCAAATGAGTTACTTATTAACAAAATAGTGAATAAAATATTTTTAGGACATATGCTGAACATATGAAATTTATCATTTATATTACTAGTATTTTCTTCTATGAATCCATTACATGTTTCCACAGTTATATTTAAATATGTTTTCCTTAATACTATAGGAATTGTTATATTTTGAATAATAGATTTCAAAACCAAAATGATATATTCATCAGAAAATATTATAGCGATATATCAAAGGGGTTTTAATCTATGACAACATCCATTGACATTAATTATGATTATTTAGTGATATTATACTCTAATATAATATATTTTTTCTTCTCTAAATGATTTAAGATAAAGATAAAGAGATATTTATAGAACCCAGTTTATTTTCCACATGTTATGTTATATTGAAATAATTATTTTTTTGACTATCACCTAAAATAAAATTTGATAGATTATGATAATTTGATTAGTGGATATATTGTCTCCCTCAATGAATTTAGAAATTGTTAGTATTTTATAAGGTCAATCGGTAAATGGGATTTAATACAATGGTCAAAATACTATACAAGAGGGTTTATTCATCATATGAATACGGAATATAGAGGGTTATCACATGCTGTAAATATGAAAAAATCATAGGAAACTATACTTGAAATAAGATTCATATGTATATGAATATTCAACATTTTATATAAATATCTTTTATTTTATCTTTTCATTATTATATTATAAAATGGATCACGATATTTTATTCCATTGTGGTTCATATATAATGTTCTTTAAATAACATCTATTGTAATTAATATCTATGAATTTATAGGTATTGTTTTTAAGTCATATAATCATATTCTCATACACTTATACTCATATTATGATTAAATATTATAATCTACTCATATCTCCCCTGATTACCTATAATTTTCATCTAAACTCAACCATTATTATATTTCTTATCACTATGATATAAAGAATGTTTTTAATTAGGGTATGACAAATAAATGTAATTTTATATAAGAAAGTTTTTATATAATTTTATGATAATTCAAAGAGTATAATTATTATTTATATAGTCATAAATAAAACTAATCCTTTTGTTTAAGAGATATTTTTTTAGTAAGTGTGTTTTAATTTCTTCAAAAATAAACTTTTTTTATGTAATGTTAGAAATAACTGATTTGGTATGAGAGTAGGGTATACTGTCTATTATAGATTATAATTAAGGGACATTGTAAGAAACCCTCAAGAAATATATATGACTAGTATGACTTCAGGATGATTTATAATGTATATATAAAATGGGATTCATATAAAAAAACATCCATTTCTATATACTAGGTGGATAATGAGGCTAAAAAACATATTCACCTATGCATAAAAACATTGAGTTTATTGGATTAGGTATTAACATGATCATGACTTGTCCATTATTAGGGGGAATAAAATATACCCTCTTTGTAAACCCTCCAAAGAGATATTCCAGGGTTAGATCATAATTACTTCCTGATCCACAATGAAGGATTTGAATATATAATCACCATAGATGATCTAGGAAAAGCTATTTTTGATATAGACTAAATAAATTTATTCAAGATGTAGAAATAGAGCAAATTATTTTTAGGATTATATGAATTATCAATATGATTATTTTTAATGATAAAATAGTTTTTTATTTTATTCAATGATTTAAAAAGGAAAGAATATTTTAAAAAAATGTGATTGAGGATTATATGAAGTTCCCCAGAGAAAAAAAATTTTATTGCAGAATGAATGAAAAATAATATTGTTATGATTAAAAAATTTCTATAGACATGAAATATATTGATCTTATTAATGAGAAAAATATTGAAAAATGAACTTTTTAGTCCATCATGTTGAAATATCCACGTTTTGTGGGTGTACTGATTCACTAATTTAAAATTAATAGATCATTCCCACTGAAATTAAAATTTTTATTCTGTAGTGATTATTGTATGAAAATTAAATTAATTTTTTATCATTTGGATGGAATATAAGATCAGTAGAAAACACATTCTATGAAAATGTGGATACTAGAGTAAATTTATTATATATGTTTGGATAATATAATTGGTTATTTTTTAATAATGAAATTACATATAATATCCTTATGATAATAGAAAATTAATTAATTTATCTAATTTTTATGGATAATTAACCCATTATTATCTATGATAAATATTTTACGAAATTGGTGAGGTACAATTTGGCATTATCATCTAAACTGAAATGAAATTCAGTCAATTATTTAGATTCTTAAAACAAAAAATCTAAACTAAAATGAAAATAAATGTATAAATTAGGTAATAATGAATAATGTATGCCATCATTGAATCACCCAATTACTATAGTGTAACAATTATGTGGAATGACAAAAATCAATAGCAATGGGGTAGTATAAAATAATTTGTAATAACAAAAAAAAATTTCATAACCACAAGAATATGAAATTGTAAAATTGTAAATATAGTGAATTATTATCATGAAAATATAATATATTTTGATCATAGATACCAACAATAGAATTCATGAAACAATATAAGAAAAATATAATATGTAATCATGTCCACACATAGAATAGTGAACAATGATTTCCCTATTCATTATTATGAATAAAATTTTACACAACACTATATATAATCATTTATAAACATAACATCATAATTTCCTGAGATAATAATATTACCAAATGTATTGGGTACTATAAAAGGAAAAATTGACATATATTAATAAAATAAAAATATCAAAAAAACTATAATTACAATATGTCTTCATTATCCCAAGAGATTTTAACAAGTTTCATGAAAACATATATATGATCCTATCAAAAAACATTTGAACAATTTATATAGATTGAATCAACAAATATTATCAACAAGGAATCATAATAAAAAAAATATACGATTATGACATAAATGTGACACACTATTATGAGAGCATTACCCAATTTCATTGAAAAGTTAATGAAGTATTGTTTATTGTTGATAATAATTAATTTAGATGAAATATATTCCTACAAAAGTAAATATAAACCATTTTTAAATCCATGAAATTATGAAATAGAAGAAAATAAAAGAAATTTAAATTAGAAGGGTAATAAATCTATTACGGTGGAATTAGAATCATTATAATATTTTCTCAATTATTTTATAAAATTAAAATAAATATAATATATCTCTTCAAGAAAACATAAAAATATTTTCCCTAAAAACAATTTAAATAGATAATATTTTAAAAAAATTAAACTATAAAAATCAGATATGTATTCTTAAGAACAGATATAAAACAATTTTATAAATATTGGCATAGAGGACAAAGATTCTCAATTAAAAAGATTGTATTAAGTCAGATTTACTTACAAAAACATAGGGTTATATTTTTAAACTATAGTGGCATGAAATACTACAAAAATATTTAAAATTTAAAATTGAATAGATTACAATATAATATGTTTAGTTTTAGGGGGAAAAAATGTATAATTTACCCAGATTTAAATTCCTTGATAAACAATATTTATTGAAAATTTGATTGGAAATAAAAACCCCACAATATTGTGGTTTTTATTAAATAAAAATTCCTTAAAAGTGTGATCGTCCAAAATATTATTACATATATTGAGATATATGAAATTTATGATAATTAATAAAAAATGGGTTGAATATAAAATGTATAAATGAATAACTCATGGTTATATCCCTTCAAATTGAATATTTATATGAGAAACCCCTACCTTTACTCATAACATCCATGATATTTTTATTAAAACCATATATTATAAATATAAATATCATAATGAATTTTTCTTTTATTTTATTCAAATTATATATTTTTAATAATCCCAAATTATTCTCATCAATTTCTCAAATATTATTTTTTTTTGATTTACATGATGTGAGTAACATTGATTGTTTTAGATATGTTTAGTAATTTATATTTTGAACATATATCATTTTTGGAAATATATAAATTTAATGATTTATTATTGAACTGGAAACATTATGTTACATTTATTTTTAATGTCCAAAATTCAATTTATGGAAAATATGTGTATTGATTGTTAAATGGAATCCATAGGGTCTATGTTTTTGTTAACTTATGTATAATAAGAAATTACATTATATTGATAATTAAATTAATTATATATCACTCTATTACTATATTAATATTATTAATTTCACTTCATTATCATATATTTTTTTATTAATTTCATTATATCTATTCAATATTTAAATGGTAAAGATAATATAACATAATCTATGTAGGTCATTGTAGAGACCAAATAATGAAAATGATGTACTAATAAATGATTTAGAGTATAGACTTATACATTGTTAATATATTTTTATGCAAGGATTTAATTTTTCAATATAGAATACTTTCTATTGGTAATAATAGTTATATACTATAGTGATGATATGTTAATTTAAAAACATTTTTATGAACTAGATAATATCATTGATGAAGTATCTCATTCTTTAAATATTTTCCTTCAACAAAGAAGATTTAGGTTTCTATGAATGAATAATATTATTAAAAACATATATGAAGTATTTTATATACATAAAATGAGTAGATATTTATGTGATAACAAATATCAATGAATTTTGATAGATGGGTATAAATTTTACATTTTATAGATGATATTCAAGTTGAATTATTGTGAATAAAATAACACCCAAAAAGTATGAAATAATAACATTATACCCAATAACATATACAACTCCAAACACCATGAGTAAATAAAATTAAAAAACCATGAGATATTATGATATATTCATTTATAAATAATTTAAATTTTATCAAAACCATTAATTACACATAAAAATTATTTATCTTTTATTACATGACAAAACCAGTTTCCTTGATATCTTGGGTCATACGCAACACTAGATTTTATTGAAGAAAAATAAACTATTAAAATCATTATATAGTATAACACCTATCTATTATAATGGCAGGTAAAAATATGATTAAATTAATTATGAAAAGATATTGCGTACTCATGTTCATTTTTTATTTATTTAATAGAATTAAAGTAAAATCATGTAATATAAAATGAATAATTTTCTAAAAAAACAAAAATTTATAAAAATATGGTTTAATCATGCATTTTTCACATAAATGTAAATTAATTTTTTAAAATTATATAAAATTGATTTCAAAAAAAAATTCAAATTAGAATATCAAAATTATTTGAAGTCGAATTTTTTTTCTTAAAAGATTCATTTTTTAATAAGTAGTTTGTAATAATGAATTTAAATTAAAAACTAACTTTTTGATTACATAATTTATAAAGAAAAATTATATTTTAAATTTTTATTAAATAATAATTAGATGAAATTTATATTCATAATTCCAATTAAGTAGTTTGAATATTTGAAATAACTAATTTTGATTTTTAATATTTTATATTTATAAACTAGTATTCTCATCACGTTTGTGGGATTAATTTTAATTTAAATTTTTTCACATTTTGGAATTTTATTTTTAAAAATGGATTAAATAATTGGATTAAGAAGAAATTATAATTTTTAATATTTTGAACTTAAATTTTGACCAAAATTAACATTGAAAAAAATAATTACCATAATTAAGGTAAAAATAGATTTATCATGGGTAAATATAAGAAGATATGGGTAAAAATGACATACCAACTTATAAATGTTTTTCTGATGGGAATATTTATACATTATATCATCTAATTTTAAAAATGGCCACTTTTTTAAGCTTTAGAAATTATAATAATGTGTGTATGATTAAATATTTTTAAAAAATTTACAAGTATACCACTCAACTCACATGTAAAAGGCCACCCCATTTATCTCTTTTACAGATAATAAAACCTATTTGATTCATCTGATACATGCCCAAATAACTTTTCAACTTATCTTATATTATCCAACAAGTGTTATGTTAGAAAGGGAGAAAAAAAATATTATGTGCCATCCTCATGAAGAAACCCAAAGAAGAGGTAATGTTCTATAATGAGAGTTTTTAATTTTTTTTCTCCACAAACTTAAATTTTTATTAAACCATAATGAAATAATATCATCACTTTCATCCTTATAGTAATATGATACAATGTTAATTTTTTTGATGTAAACCAACCCTCAAATCCATCAAATTGGTTTTGATATTATTATTTTCCTGTAGAACCTACTACTACCTCGAAATTGAAGTCATTCATTTTTCTACTACAACCTCTCTTGGTTGGGTATTGTTGGTCGGAGTGGTTTACTCAAGAGGGGGGTGAATTGAGTACCAATTAAAATTTCTGTATTTAAAAACACTGTCTTAAAGACCCCCAAACAAAATAATAAATTAAACTGTAGTGAATTTATATTAAAGTAGAGGTTCTGTTAGATTCTCAAGGGATTGATTAATTCCCAGTTAATCAACACAGGAGTGTGTGATTATCTTTTGAAACTAACTTACTAATCTACACTTAACATAAACACATACTAATTTAATTATCAAAGTATCTTTAAAAACAGTATTGGTTTTAAAGTGATTAGAAGCGGAATAAAACTTTGAAAGAGATGGCACAATAAATGTAACCAAGAGGTTCAGTCTCAAGCCGAGACTTAGTCCTCTCAAAAGTTTATATAAAAATGATCCACACCTTGGATCGGGGTTCAACAGTTTACAACTATCCAGGTCCAAGACCTCTACCACTGTTATTTGTGGGAAACAGTACAACAGTAACCAGCTGTCCAGGTCACACACGACCTCTACCACTGTTATTCGTGGGAAAGAAAGAATGCAAGAATTTGGTAAGGATTTACAAATCCTCTAGTTTAAGTACAGGAGACAGTGTATGTGTTAGATACAGCAGATAAGACAAACTGATCGAAAAGTATAATAATAAATCACAGAAAAAGAGATGTAGAGTTTAGAAATGGTTCTGGTGATTTCAGTGTAGCTCTGGACTCCTTTGGATTCGATCAGAAGTGAGTCTGATTCCTCTTCTTGTTTCTGGTTGAGAAACAGAGTGTCGTATGCTCCAGGTTCAAAGACAGTGAAAATGTAGTGGTTGAAGTTCTTCAGTGTTCTTCTTATATGCACAGAACACTTCTCGAGTATGCTTGATTGTCTATGAGCTTCTCTGTGTTCTTGATGGAACTGGTTTTTCTCTTCTTGATTCTTCTCGTTCTTGTGTTTCTGGTATATTACATCCACCACACTCTTCTAGTTGGGCAGCGTAGTCTTCTTGTATTTATCTCACGGGCAACAGGAGACAGAAAAGATTTCCTTTCTGTAGGTATGAGGTACGGATTCCTGACATCCGACATCCTTTATCAGATACTTGACAAATTATTAAAATGTACATGATATGACCGTTGGATAGATTAAATAAATATAGGAAATAAAGAAATTCAAACAGTGAGTCGAGTGATCGGTAGGTAATCAGCATCGGTAGCTTGGACATCGGTAGCTCAATGTCATTAGTTTCTTTGACTCTATCGGTGGCTCTATTCGTCGGTTGGTATATGCTTGTATCAGTGACTTTGTTTATCGGTAGCTCCATGCGTCGGTAGCTCCATGCATCGGTAGCTCCATGCGTCGGTAGCTCCAGGCGTCGGTGTCGGTAGCTGTGACTCTGTCAGTAGCTTCGTCCATCGGTGACTCTTATTCCATCAGTAGCTATTTATACTTACACCTGTAGCTCTATGTTTGTACCGGTAGCTGTCTGTAAGTCAGTAGCTTACATTTATAAGTACATCGGTAGCTCTGTGTTAAGTATATTGGTAGCTTTGTGTTAAGTATATCATTGGTTCTGTCAGTCGGTAGACTAAGTCTATCGGTAGACTGGGTACCGGTAGCTCTTTATCAGTAGCTATAGGCAGATTACTTATCTGTTTTATGCAGAACACATCTGATTGTGTTAGAATCAATTTATAACTTGTATGAACATGGATAAATGAGGATCAACATATTCCGAAGACTATTTTAAGAATTATTATTGGTTTGATCACAGATTTGAAAGAATTAAAGTATAGATCAATGATACTTAAAAATATCATAGAGAATGAAAACATAATTGGGATTTTCAACACATATGAATACATGATCGAGATTATCAAAACAGGTGAGGTCAACAATCTCCCACTTTTTGATAATCACAATTTATGATATGGGCATTTAACATAGTGAAAATATAATAGTAAAGAGTGTAATATTGAATTCAATTTTCTCAGAGAAAACAACATCAGAGATAATAGAAATAGTATGATATAGACATATGTTATCAGAGGTAACAATCATAAGGTAGCGAAGGTAAAAAGAAACATAATAATATCAGAGATAAAATTGAAAAGAAGGTAATGTGTCTCCCCTTATTCCTTATTTTTCTCCATTGAAAATATTTCTCATTCTCTCATTTTCCACATATTGTTCTCCCCCTTTGTGATAATCAAAAAGTGGGAAAGTATATATAGTAGACAAATAAAACATGAGAAGTAAAATGAGTTCTTCTGTATTAGAGCAGTCAGAAAGTACTGAAACAGAATACAAATGAATTCCTATCAAAAATCCTGGCCACTGGATCAATCCACATCTTCCACATGAGATTTTCCGTTGGGATCAGAAGAAGGTTCGGGTGGTGAGGATGCAGGTGAAGGTTTTGGAATTCCAGAAATGATCAAAGGAGGCTGGGCCACTGACACATAGTCAGGCCTGTAGGTTGAAGATCTTTGGGTGATCATTGGTGTGAGGCTTCGAATAGCTTGAGCAGGATTCAGCTGGACTGTGGAAACAGGTGAGGCAGAAGCAGGCAAAGCAGGAGGTACGATGACTGGTCTGGCATCAACATGCAAGAAGGGCAGCAACAGATTTCTAAAATCCAAAATAATTACTCCTCCTCTTTCCATAGCAGAGATGAAATCATCTTTGTTTTCCATGAATTTCTCCAAGGCAGGAGTCAATTGTCTTAGTTTGCTCACTTGTTCTCTAAAATCTTGAGTTACTTGAGGTAGCTTCATGTGTTCCAACATCAGCTTGAAGTGGTGTTCGAGTTGATGCTTGGTGAAAATTCTGGTGAAGTTGTAGTCCACTTTGCTCTTTATGGCTTCCTGAGAGGCAGAGGCTTCTCTCATATAATCTTGAACAATATTCATTATTTCTCTAGCAGAATCTCTTGTAGAAAGCACCACTCGGCTCAACTCTGATGAGTCCATAGAGCCACTGGTTGAAATAGAACCAATCTCCTCCTTCAACATTGCTCGAACTAAATTCAGATCAACTAATAGTTTGGATGTGAGAGGGCCAAGAGAGAAGGAAATAGTTTCTTTGAAACTCTTAGACAAACCACTGATTAGGCTTTGAACTTGAGAGTCCTGTAATTGAACGTGATCCTTCACTGAGGTTTTGAAACTTTCAAACACCGAGACAAACTGGCTTACTACACTCTTCACATATGCTAGGTCCTTGTCAGCTTGAGACTTGGAGCTCATATAAGAATCCAAAGCAACAACTGATGTCTTGAGAGCTTCAAGATCTGCTTCGATTCTAGAAGACTGAGTCTGGCACTCTTTCAATTCTTCCATAAGCTCAGACATAAAAGAAGATAAATTAAAAGCCAAAGAGAGCTCGAAGGATTTCTCTAACATTTTCATTTCTTCATCAAATATTTGCTTCATCTCAGCAACTGATACACTGAATGATTCTTTCAGCTCATTCTTCATGGATTCAAGATCATATTTAGAGACAAAATAATTAGGGACAACTGCAACAGATCTCTTTACTGAGGCCAAACTAACTACAGAATCAGTCATTATTGATTGAATTGAGGATGAAAGGGAGGTTTCCATTTACTTCACTTCTTCAACAAAACTGGATTTTAGGTCCTCTTTCAGCTTATTCAGATCATGAAATCTGACCACATGATCAGGCAACAACTCAGAAGCAAGATCATAATTGGTCTTCGGTCTATTCAGAGACATCTCATTATCAGAATATGGATAATGAAATCCACAGACTATAAACCATGGGTCTTCTACCCAGTCTCCAAACTCAACAGCTACTGTAACATTTCCTAGAACAGATTGATGCTCCCCCTTAAGGGGTTCATTCTCATGTGTCACAACAGCATTCAGTGCTGGATTCTCTTCATCAGAATCTTCTACTACAAGTTCCATCGGTGCAACATCTAGAAGATCTTCTGATACAGGTACAGCTTCTTCTGTATCTCTTTCTACTTCAGCAGTCGGCATAGTTGAGCTTTCAATCAAAGGACTCATACTTAAACTACCAGAAGAAGACGATTCAGATACATTCTCCTTTTCTTCTTCTTCATGGTGAGGCACACACTGGTCTTCCTCATAAGTAGACAACATTTCCTCTACCTTTCCTTTCCTAGAATAAACCAATTCTGCAACAGGACTTGGGGGAAAGTCTGGATCTCCTCCAACATCCATAGGAGTTTCTTCTTCTTCTTCTGTTTCTTCTTCTGTTTCATTACTATAAACAGGTTCCTCTTCATCAGGTCTCAGACTCGGATCTCTCATATCCTTTGGTCTTGAGGGATGATCCACAGGATTAAACCTATCAAATATCTTCTGATCATCACTGACCCATTCTCCCTTCCATGGGTTCCAGTTAATTTTCATGTACTTACAAACAGTCGAGGTGATGCAGAAATTATTCCTAACTACAACTGTCTCATCCTGGGACTCAGCTATTCCTTTCACTTTTATCATTACTGAAATCAGCTTGGAAAAGAATAAAGCATTAGTCTTTGACTTTGGTCTAATCATGTCTTCCATTTGAAGCATTAACAATCTGCACAGATTGATTTTTACACCATGTCTTAGCAGATGAAGAAGATAGATATCTTGATATCTCAAATTTGAAAAATCTCCTCGCCTCGGTATCAACACATGCTGAACTAACTTGAAGAGCAGTCGATTCTCTCCATCAATTTCACCAGCAACCACTTGCCTTTGATTCCCATTACCGGTCAGCTCTTTTAAGGCTGTTTCATAATCAAAGACGTCACTGCTAGGTGGAATTTCTCTTGATACGTACCCAGAGACACCTTCATGAGGTACTTTTAAACATTCAGCCCACTCTACTGAAGAAAAAGACATCTCTTTTCCATTTAAAAAAGAGCTTACCCGATTCTCATTTTCAGACTTCTCGAAGCTTACAAACTCGGAGAACTGTTTTACCAACTTCGGGTAGTATGGGACATTGTTATTCGAGAAACAATCCCCCCATTTCTGGTCCTCCATAATCTCGAGTACTAACGATTTGCTAGGCAGTAGCCATTCCACGCACAGTTCCTTCTCGATTACTATGTCTCTATTCTGCAAGTGAGGATTCACTGGTCGCTTTCCCGATCTAGTTCTGACTTCACTAACACTGGCATTATGCTGTGTCTTCTGCTTCTTAGCGTTTGGTTCTACACTTTCATCTCTGATGGTAGGAAGCTTAGTTTTTTCCATCGCGGGTTTAGGGTTCTTGGCCGATTTGGGAGCTAAGGTTCGAAGGTGAGAGATTTTGAGCTCGGTGAGGTAGGAAGTGGCTTAGGCTTAGTTTTTATCATTTAGGAATTCCAAATAAATGACTAAAATAGAGTAAAATAAAATAAAATAAAGTGATTCGTATTCCTGGTGGCAGACAGATGTAAAACATTGCATCGGTGTGAGTTAATCATCGGTGAGAGAAGAATGAAAAAAAATCGGTGAGAATTGTACATCAGTGAGAATTTCATATCGGTGAGGATTTCACATCGGTGAGAATTTCACATTAGTGAGAATTTTCACATCGGTGAGAATTTCACATCAGTGAGGATTTTCACATCAGTGAGAATTTTCACATCGGTGAGAATTTCACATCAGTGAGAATTTTCACATCGGTGAGAATTTCACATCGGTGAGAATTTTCACATCGGTGAGAATTTCACATCAGTGAGGATTTTCACATCGGTGAGAATTTCACATCGGTTATCAGTTGTGATTAAACATTCCCAATTCGTGTCTTATGTAACTTAGCCTATCAGAACGTAAAGGTTTAGTGAAAATATCATCCAATTAATGTTCAGTGCCAATAAATTCAAGAAAAATATCACCTTTTTGATAGTGATCTCTTAGGAAATGGTGTCTTACATCTATGTGTTTGGTTCTAGAGTGAGATACAGGATTCTTAGAGATGTTTATTGCACTGGTGTTATCACAGTTGATTGAAACATGTTTAAAAACATTTCCATAGTCCAAAAGAGTGTGTTTCACCCACATAATTTGTGCACAGCAACTACCAGCAGCTATATATTCTGCTTCGGCAGTAGATAATGCAACTGAGTTCTGTTTCTTACTACACCAAGAAACTAAAGATTTTCCAAGCAAATGACATGTTCCTGATGTGCTTTTTCTATCTAACTTACAACCAGCAAAGTCAGCATCTGAATAACTCTTTAACTCAAAGGATTGTCCTTTTGGGTAAAACCAAACCTAAGTTAACCGTGTGTTTGAGATATTTCAAAATTCTTTTAACAGCAAGCAAATGAGATTCATTTGGATTAGCTTGAAATCTAGCACACATACACACACTAAACATAATATCTGGTCGACTAGTAGTAAGATAAAGTAAACTACCAATCATACCTCTGTAATTTGGTTGATCAACTGGTTTCCCAGTTTCATCTACGTCCAATTTACAGGTAGTCCTCATAGGAGTTTCACTTTCCTTGATACTATCCAGACCAAAACGTTTTAAAAGATCCTTTGTATATTTACTTTGATTCAAAATAATACCATTTTCATTTTGAAATACTTGAAATCCAAGAAAGTACTTATGTTCTCCCATTAAGCTCATTTCAAATTCATTTTGCATACTTTTTGAAAAATCAGTACATAAAGAGTGTTTAGAAGATCCAAAAATAATATCATCCATATATATTTGTACAACTAAAACATCTTTAGAAATTCTTTTAATGAAAAGAGTTGGATCAGCAATCCCTTTAGTAAAACCATTTGAGATAAGGAAATTGCTAAGTCTATCATACCAAGCTCTTGGAGCTTGTTTTAAACCATACAAAGCTTTAGAAAGATTAAAAACTTGATTTGGAAAATGGGGGTTAGTAAATCCAGGTGGTTGTTCTACAAAAACATCTTCAATTATAAAACCATTTAGAAATGCACTTTTCACATCCATTTGATATAACTTGAAATCCAGATATGCAGCATATGCATGTAAGATCATAATGGTTTCTAGTCTAGCTACAGGTGCAGAAGTTTCCTCATAGTCTATATCTTCTTCTTGACTATATCCTTGTGCAAATAGTCTAGCTTTGTTTCTAACTATATTTCCAGATTCATCTACTTTATTTCTAAAAACCCATTTTGTGCCTATTGTCAAAGTGTCCTTAGGTCTGTCAACTAATTCCCAGACTTTGTTTCTTTCAAACTGATTTAATTCTTCCTGCATAGCTATTACCCAGAATTCATCATTGATAGCATCATTGATATTTTTGGGTTCTAGCTGTGAAAGAAAAGCTTGATGTTCAACCTGGTTTCTTAGAGAAGCTCTAGTTTGTGTTCCTCTATCAAGATTACCAACAACAGCTTCTAAAGGATGATTCTTTAGAATCCTCGTTGATCTGGTAAAGGTTGGATTAGAAATTTCAGGTTCATCTATAGGTTCGGGTTCAACAGAAGCAGATTCTGGAAAAAGTCCAGAACTGGATGTTTTGATAACAGGTTCTTTAGATTTATCATTAATGTCCAGAACAGATAAGTCTTCTTCAATATTTTTAAGAGAGGTTTTAGAGTCATGTGGATCAGTTTCATCAAACTTGATGTGAACAGATTCTTCCACACATTTAGTTTTCTTATTGAATACTCTATAGGCTTTACAAGAAATAGAGTAACCCAGAAAAATTCCTTCATCACTTTTGGAAGCAAACTTATCCAGATTATCATTAGTATTCAGAATAAATACTTTGCAACCAAAAACTTTAAAGTAATTAACCTTAGGCTTTCTATTGTTTCACAATTCATAAGGGGTTTTCTTAAGAACAGGTCTAATTAAGACTCTATTAATGACATAACAAGCTGTATTTACAGCTTCATCCCAAAAATAAATAGGCAGGTCATATTCATTGAGCATGGTTCTAGCAATTTCTTGAAGGGTTCAGTTTCTTCTTTCTACTACACCATTCTATTGGGGTGTTCTAGGGGCAGAAAAGTTATGAGTATAGCCATTGTGTGAGCAATAAGATTCAAAATCTTGATTTTCAAACTCATGACCATGATCACTTCTCAATGTTTTAATCTTAAGTCCACTAAGGTTCTCTAAAGATTTAGAGTATTTCACAAAAGAATAACAGGCTTCACTTTTGTGAGCTAGAAAATATACCCAAGTATATCTAGAATAATCATCTACAAGAACATAAACATAGTGCTTCCCATTTAAACTAGAAACTCTTGATGGTCCAAACAAATCCATGTGAACCAATTCAAGTGGTTGAGAAGTCGAGACTTCTTTATTTGATTTAAAAGAAACTTTGTGTTGTTTTCCCTTTTGACAGGGATTACACACTCTATCATTTGGAAATTCTAATTTAGGTAGGTCTCTAACTAGGTTTTTTCTAGGTAGTTTTCTAAGTGAGTGAATGTTGCAATGTCCCAATCTTCTGTGTCATAGCCAAGATTCTTTATGAAAAGCATTCAAACAAGTAATATTCTGCTTAGCTAAAGAATTCAGATTAACAGCATAAACATTTTCATTTCTTAAGCCAGAAAATACCAAAACATTCTTAGAATTAAAAACATTGCAGGAATCATTTTCAAATTTAACATGAAAACCATCATCACATAACTGAGAAATACATAATAAATTGTATTTAAGGCCATCAAAAAATAAAACTTTAGAAATCAAAATTGAATCAGCGTTACCAATCTGGCCTAGGCCAATGATTTTTCCTCTTGAATTATCACCAAAGGTGACAAAGCCTCCATCAACTTTTATTAAACTCTTGAAACAAGAGAAGTCTCCTGACATATGTCTTGAACATCCACTGTCCAAATACCAGGCCTCTTTACAGGATCTCTTTAAGCAAGTTCCCTACAAAACAGATTCATATGGGAATTGATTTTGGTACCCAGATTTTCTTGGGTCCAGACAGGTTAGCCAATAACACTTTAGGTACCCATATTTGTCTAATGGGTCTCATATAATTTATAGAATTGACATGCTTTTAAAGATAAACTTTATTAGATCCATAGCTATGTATATAACTGGTTGAAGCATATGAAGTTCCAGAATTACCTTCATTTTGTCCAGATTTAGAAATGAATCTATTTTTGGCAATTTTCCTTTGTCCAGGTTGGTATCCTATACCAGTAGTATATTTAGGTGTTATTTTCTTTCCTAGAATCTGTGTTAGTGTATTTTTGCGATTGGTGAACTTCTCTAAGTCTTTCTTGATTTGCTCATTAGATAGTTTCAGTTCAGTGTTTTCTTTTAACAGTTGAGCATTTTTCTCTTTTTCAATAGTGAGTTCGGTGTTAACTGTAGTGGTGAGAGCATGTTGTTTCTTTAATGACTTGTATTTATCCTTAAGTTCATTACATGTCTCTTCCAGCATATCACAGTACTCAAACAATTCATTTTTAGACATTGTTCCAGAATCAGAGTCAGATTCTGCATTATCTCCAGAGTAATAATAATTTAAAGCAGGAGTTTCAGCAGTTACCTGAGAAGTGTTTGTCATAAAGCACATGTTTGCCTTATTTTTGTGTCCAGTTTCAGAGCTTTCAGATTCAGTAGATCTATCCTCAGAAGCACTCCAAGTAGCCTTCATGGCTTTCTTAAACTTATTGTCCTTATATTCATATTTCTTTTTATACTTCAGCTTTGGACAGTCGGCTTTAATGTGTCCTTTTCTCTTGCACTCATAGCAGACAACATCATCTGATTTGTCATTCTTCTTCCAATCCTTTTTCCATTTACCTTGGTGATCATACTTACCCTTATAATTTGTTTTTCTGAAGAACTTATTTTTCCTATAAAATTTCTTAAATCTTCTAGCAATGTGAGCCATCTCAGCATCACTGTCAGAATCACTTTCACTGTCTTCACAGCTTGAACTTTCAACTACAGCTTGAAGCTTTTCTTTGTCCTTATTCTTTGAAGTTGAAGATTTGAAAGCGACAAACATTCTTGGAGGTTCATTTTCTTCCTCTTTATTCACTTTATGCTCTTCTTCATAAATCATCAGCTTGACAATTAGTTCCTTGACAGGTAGAGCAGCAATGTCACACGATTCTCTGATTGAGACAGATGTGCCTCTCCATCTATCAGGTAGACATCTCAAAATTCTCATAATTTGTTCCTTCGATGAGACATCCTTTCCCAGCGAGATCATTGTATTGACAATTTCATTGAACCTGAGATACATGTCAGAAATGGGTTCATCAGGCTTCATTTTAAAATTATCATATGTGATAGTATAAGTGTTCAATCTCATTTCTTTAACATCCGTTGTTCCTTCATGAGAAACAGCTAATGTATCCCAAATTTCATATGCAGTTTTACAAGAAGAAATTATATTAAACTCTTCATCTCCTAGAGCACAGTACAAGGCATTCATAACTTTACAGTTGTTATTGTAAGCAGTCTTTATAGGTTCATCCCAAGTAGATCTAGCAGTAGTAGGAATTTTGTATTCTGATTCAATAGCAGTCCAAATATCAAAACCTATGCTTTCTAGATGAATTTTCATTTTCAGTTACCACTGAGCATAATTAGTTCCATTGAAGAAAGGTGGCCGGTTAGTAGCAGCACCCTCAAGTCTATTGTCCATGATGAGAAAATTTTAAAGACATAAAAATTTAGATATAACAGAAATTTTAAGAACATTAAAATACAACTAAAATCACAGTTCAAAAGCAGAGTACTTTTAGAAAGTATTTTCGATCCTCTGATACCAAGTGTTGGTCGGAGTGGTTTACTCAAGAGGGGGGTGAATTGAGTACCAATTAAAATGTCTGTATTTAAATACAATGTCTTAAAGACCCCCAAATAAAATAATAAATTAAACTGTAGTGAATTTATATTAAAGTAGAGGTTCTGTTAGATTCTCAAGGGATTGATTAATTCCTAGTTAATCAACACAGGAATGTGTGATTATCTTTTGAAACTAACTTACTAATATACACTTAACATAAACACTTGCTAATTTAATTATAAAAGTAACTTTAAAAACAGTATTGGTTTTAAATTGATTAGCAGCAGAATAAAACTTTGAAAGAGATGGCACAACAATGTAACCAAGAGGATCAGTCTCAATCAGAGACTTAGTCCTCTCAAAAGTTTATATAAAAATGATCCACACCCTAGATCGGGGTTCAACAGTTTACAACTGTCCAGGTCCAAGACCTCTACCACTGTTATTCGTTGGAAACAGTACAACAGCAACCAGCTGTCCAGGTCACACACGACCTCTACCACTGTTATTCGTGGGAAAGAAAGAATGCAAGAATTTGGTAAGGATTTAAAAATCCTCCAGTTTAAGTACAGGAGACAGTGTATGTGTTAGATACAGCAGATAACACACAATGCTCGAAAAGTATAATAATAAATCCCAGAACAAGAGATGTAGAGTTTAGAAATGGTTCTGGTGATTTCGGTGTAGCTCTGGACTCCTTTGGATTCGATTAGAAGTGAGTCTAAGTCCTCTTCTCGTTTCTGGTTGATAAACAGAGTGTCGTATGCTCCAGGTTCACAGACAGTGAAAATGTAGTGGTTGAAGTTCTTCAGTGTTCTTCTTATATGCACAGAACACTTCTCGAGTATGCTAGATTGTCTATGAGCTTCTCTGTGTTCTTGATGGAACTGGTTTTTCTCTTCTTGATTCTGCTCATTCTTGTGTTTCTGGTATATTCCATCCACCACACTCTTCTGGTTGGGCAGCGTAGACTTCTCGTATTTATCTCACGGGCAACAGGAGACAGAAAAGATTTCCTTTCTGAAGGTACGAGGTACGGATTCCTGACATCCGACAACCTTTATCAGATATTTGAAAAATCATTAAAATGTTCATGATATGACCGTTGGATAGATTAAATAAAGATAGGAAATAACGAAATTCAAATAGTGAGTCGAGTGATCGGTAGGTAATCAGCATCGGTAGCTTGGACATCGGTAGCTCAATGTCATTAGTTGCTTTGACTCTATCGGTGGCTCTATGCGTCGGTTGGTATATGCTTATATTGGTGACTTTGTTTATCGGTAGCTCCATGCGTCGGTAGCTCCATGTGTCGGTAGCTCCATGCGTCGGTAGCTCCATGCGTCGGTATTGATAGCTGTGAGTCTGTCAGTAGCTTCGTCCATCGGTGACTCTTATTCCATCGGTAGCTATTTATACTTACACCGGTAGCTCTATGTTTGTATCTGTAGCTATCTGTAAGTCAGTAGCTTACATTTATAAGTACATCGGTAGCTCTGTGTTAAGTATATCGGTAGCTCTGTGTTAAGTATATCGGTGGCTCTGTCTGTCGGTAGACTAAGTCTATCGGTAGACTGGGTACCAGTAGCTCTTTATCAGTAGCTATAGGCAGATTACTTATCTGTTTTATGCAGAACACATCCGATTGTGTTAGAATCATTTTATAACTTGTATAAACATGGATAAATGAGGATTAACATATTCCGAAGACTATTTTAAGAATTATTATTGGTTTGATCACAGATTTGAATGAATTAAAGTATAGATCAATGATACTTAAAAATATCATAGTGAATGAAAACATAATTGGGATTTTCAACACATATGAATACATGATTGAGATTATCAAAACATGTGAGGTCAATAGGTAGAATGATGGATATATATATATATATATATTAAATATATAAAAGAATTATACATGTGTAGTAATTATATTATATATTAATTATTATAATCCATTCCATATGAGGTAAGATAAAGTTACACATGTGTATGTTGAATTACCACTTCCTGAAGTGACATGATTTGTCTTTCATGAATTATTCACATGGAAGTTGATAAGGATAATTTTAATGAATATTTGAGATATAAATTACATAATTATTATATTAATTATTTTTGAATGATAGTATTACATTTTATTTCATTCATATAATTATAGACTACCGCCTTCACGAAGCCACACAAATCTATTTTTATCACCACATGACATGGATGACATATATTAGAATATAGTTAAATATATATTATTTTCTTATCATTCTAGAAATATAATATATTTCATACCTTCATTTCATACTGATCCATATAAAATGGAAATATTATTCATTTATTCGTACAACCTACCATCTCAATGATATTATCATACCTCATTTTTCATAACCAATATTCATGACTGGTCTTAAAATGACCAATTATACATAAATGTGAAATTTTTTTCATGATTCTTATTTTTTAGATGATGAAACTATGTAATACTTGAATAACAAAATCTTTAATTAAAAAATAAAAATAAGAAAACACGGGAACTAATACCCAATAAATGAAAATAATGACATATTAATAATAAACGAGTGATATGATTTTATTAGTGGATCATATATGATATTATAAATATAGACATGCTTTTGGTGTAAGGTATTAACATGTCTCAAATTACATTACATAATGTTAAATAATTTTCAATCCAAAGGAAGAATGAGTTAAGGGACTTCTGAACTAATTTTTTATTGTTTGAGAAAAAAATCTTAATCAAAAATTTGGTCATTCTATGAGTATGTGTATAATTATTTTTGATTAACTTGTTTTATTTTTTAATTTTTATGTGGATTTATTATTGAACCACATAAATAATTTACTGATTAATTTCCACTTCAACATTAAAATCATTATAAGGGTTTATTTAACAACCATATTCAAATCTATATTGTTTATTCTTGAATTTAAGATGATGTAAATTATTTGAATACGTCATAATAAACCCATTATATTTTCTTATAATATTTTTATTCTTGATAATTTCAATTATTAGTACCATTTTTAATACATTTTTTCATAAATAATTTTTTAATTTTTTTTAAATATATTTCTTCTTTTTTCTCTTCAGTCATAAAATTTGTTTTCATCCAAAACCATGTTTTCTAAAAATGTATTCAATTTTTTTAACATTTCAAAAATTATTTAATAAATGAATATTTCAGTAGTTTTACATGTTAAAAAATTATTTCAAGGGAATCTTATGTAGATTTATTTACAATTCATGTTTTTCTATTATTGATAATTAAAAAGTAATCATCTTGTGTTTTCTGAACAAATAACCTTCTACTTTTTTTACTATTAAAAGAAATTGTCATCATAATCTATATGGAATGAATGGAAATTTCCTATTTCATAAATTTAATTTATTTTAAGGTTTGTTTTCTTTTGTATATGAATGTTTTTAAGGAAATTATTTTCATTAATATTTTGGAAATTATATGTGTTTAAAAGAGGTATACAATGAAAATGATTTTTAAAATATTTATTTAAAAAAAGATGACTATCAAAATGAAAAGGATATTTTTTTCAAGAAAGTTTTTAAAGATATTTTTATGGTGTTTCCATTAATAAATAAAAATAGCACCATAATCTTACACCAATGGGTATATATTTTATTTATACAATACTAATTCTTCCACTAGATGGTTTAGGGAGATTTTTACAAAGGAATGTATTGACATTCACTTCATTAATTCAATTATGTAGTCATTAACATTCCCTTGAATTATTCATTATTATTTGGACATTAAAACTTACTTTAAATTTAAAAAATATTTATCATTGATATGTTTACTTCTAAAACCATATATAATTTTAAAATATGGTGACATACATTGAGAATTATTTGGATGAGTAGAAAAATATTGATAAATATAAATCTATTACTAAATATGGATTTATTATTTTATAATGCACATTATTCTTGAATTAAATTTTAAATGACCCCTCCAAGAAAATTGTACCCCTCCAGGTATGGTAATGGGGGAAGAGAGGCAGTGATACCCGAGTCTTGCCTCCAGTAGACCTTGGGATGGCAACTAGCACCGATGGTGTAGTAAATAAAAAGATGATCGATATTACCCTATAAGAGAACACATGGAAAAGAGAGAGATAATATAGACCCCAAAAAACTTTTATTCCAAACTCAATATAAATTAAAAACCAAGTACATATATGTAATGTCATTTGAGAACTACTATAGCTAAAAAGAAAAATTGAACGTACAAAAATATAGTAAAACTGTAGCAACCATGAATTCTGAACAACTCCTAGAAAACATTGAGTTATTAGTACCCAGCTTGATCTTCAACTTGCTCCCATAGATCAGAAAAATGTAAATATAATTTAGGGTGAGTGTAAAAGTACACTTAGTAGTATTCTCCTAAGAGCCACTCATGAAAAATTAAATGAAGTATTCTAAAGCACAACGAACTACATATAAAACTATCACATCACCTAAACATATATGCTTACATCCCAAAATCACCATTTATAATCTCACAAAGTATCACATAAAAGAGAATATAATATAGTAATTAATATCAAGGGTACCACACTACTGCTTCCTCACTAGTTTTCTACTTTTTTGCATTGTTGCACTTCCTGAGCATCACTCTAAAAAAAGGCTATCTCAAAGTATCTTAATTGAAGAAACCCAACATTGACCTCATGAAACACACCACCATATCCATACAACCAAGAGTAACAAGTAGTTTCTAGGAACCACTATAGAAAGCATAACATGTATTAATGATCAGATATTTTACATCAATCCATCACATCCCATACACCGAGATAGGATCCTCAATACATATTAGCCTATACACATTATAGCTATAGTAACACATTGGAAACAATATCCATAATATATGTGTGTCAAATAAACAAAATACATTACCACCCTCTAAACATGTATATAGATAAAACTAACCACCATGGAAATTAGCACTAATAACTGGCAAAGAGATGAGAGTGGGGTCAAAGGTGGTAGTAAGCCATCCATCCTCCCACTAGGATATTGGAAAAACACACCCCAAGGAATAAAATCCTAGGGGTTTCTATCACCCTAACTTATAGGGTGGACTATGTTATATAAACACAAAAAGTACACGATATAATATATCCCACTACCATACTATGTTAATAAACTAGTCTAAGAATCTATTATAGATAAAATTTCATAGACACTCAGCATCCACTGTTATGACTAGATATCATATAAGCAAACGACCATTTAATAATCTACATTATGTAAATTTATCCCTTTTTTCATTTGTAATTTACATTAATTAACTATTTTACCATTAAAAATTTATTATCAATTCCACATTACATTCCATTATTATCTAAACCATGATCCATGCCTTTCTAGGCATAAACATACAAATTCCATGGATTCTTATAATGTTACCTCAACATTCTATCCCATGATGCCCCAATCCCAGGGGATAAAACTTATTCATTAAATAATTTATTATCAACATAATATCTTTTACATATTTCTAATTACTCTAAGAGAACATTATAAACTACCATACAGAAGGGGCTCAATATGGTGAGTAGATGAACTACCCTTCGATTGTTTCCACCTTTATCCCGTGTGTAGACCAATCAATTCCTTGTGAAACTAAAAATGGTAATAACATTAAATACCCCACACATATTATCCTATTTTTAAAGGATATAATGTAAAAACAACTACCTCAAGTAGTGGGTTGATTAAAACAGATATAAAAACAACAGTATAAATCATGAGTTTGACATTCATATCAATGGGTAAGCCAAGCATCAATCAGTTTCATCATCTCTAGTGTCCTCCCTAACACTCACATGCATAAAGTGATGAATCTCGCCACTATAGGCATCAATTTCTACCAAATTCACTAGGAATACCTAACCCCACACACTATAATATCCCCTAGGATCAGCCATCCCATGATCGCATCACAAAACAAGATGCAAGAAACAAACATAATGACCTTGATCTCAACCCAAAATGAGGAATCCGACCTTCACACACAATGTGAACTCACAACCACAAAGAATATGGAAGTTGTCCTTTACACAAAAGATGTCAACATAGACACCATAACGAATTACATTTAACACATAAAATATTCTTTATTCTATTTGGAATTAATAGATTCAATTAAAAATGAATAACTACATCTATTCAATTATAATCAAATCATAAAAAAACCACAACCAAATTCAGTAAAATTAATCTTTATTCGTTTAGCCAATAAATTTACAATTAAACCCATATTTACATTATTTATGAATTTCCATTAAGAATAGCATTGTAAAAACTAAAATTTTATATATCATACTATAAAGAAAATCATGATGCAATAAAATCTCTAAGAAATTGATACCAATTCATAAATCTAATTAAAAAATTTATTACATTTATTTCATCGTGATCTAAAGAGTGAAATAATTTATACTCTGACTACACATAAATATATAGGGAAGTATCAAATCAAATACTTCAAATGTCTTCAACTTTCCTTGAAAATTAACTGGCCAACACAATGGTCCATGGACACCTCTCCCATAATAAATGCATCCAACCGAGGATGTAATGACACCAAAAAACCGACCAATAACTGAGAGAGATCCATTAGAACAAATACATAACATTCCATCACATGGAAAGGATGAATGAGATAAAACAGATCAAAAAATCCAAAATAATGGAGGTAGAACATACATTATATTAAAGATAAATAGACACTTCCTGGTTGCACTAAAACAGGGGTAAACATGCAGTATTAAAACACCAAGGTGAAAATAATACAAGGATACAACACAACACATGAAAACTATGTGGGGAAAGCTCGAGTATCTCTATTAAAAGGAAACAATGAATGGTAAAATGAAAGGATGGCCCCTATATTTGAAGTATTATATCTGAGACTAATATGATATGAGATGGTTTTGAATTCAAATTAAATCTATATCCTGAAAACCGATTTAGTTAGACAATGTAAAGGCTCCCTGTCCATTAGGAAAATTCATAAATTTTTTATTGGATTTGAATTATCCTTAAATCACATATAAAAAGGCATTGAATTTATTTTATGTTAATGGAGACATCAAAGAGGTAAAACTACAGCAAACTGGGAAACTGGAGGAAACAAGAATTTTGAAAAAATGTTGGAAATGACTCATAGTAGGGTGAGTCACCATTATGAGTCACCGTTCGGCCAAAAACTATTGGATGATAACTCTTGGGTGACTCAACATTGGACTAGCTACCACAGGATTTGTCATCATTTAGTGAGTCAATGTTGGCAAGTCACTAGTTGTGATTCACCATTCGGCAAGTCACCATTCAGTGAGTCATGATTCGGCCAGTCACCATTCAATGAGTCACCCTTCTTAGAGTCACCATTGGGTGAGTCACCATATGATGAGTCACCATTTGGTGAGTCACCCTTATGTGAGTCACTGTTCGCCGAGTCAACATTCAGTGAGTAACTGTTTGGTGAGTCACCTTTGGGTAGTCACCGTTCCGAGAGTAACTGTTGGTGAGTCACCATGGATGAGTCACCTTTGGCAAGTCCCCATCAGTGAGTCACCCTTTGTAAGGCACCACTGTTGAGTCACTATTAGTGATTCACCGTTGTCGAGTCGCCGTCGGTGATTCATAATAGGTCAGTCACCCTTTTGAAGTCACCATTGTTGAGTCACCATTTGATGGGTCATCATTCTATGTGTCACTATTTGAGGAGTCACCATTGGAGAGTCACCATTTGGATAGTCCCCTTTCAACAAGTCACTGTTAGTGAGTCACTATTAGTGAGTCACCATTATCATGTCACAATTTAGACGGTAACTATTTGGTGAGTCAATGTTTAGTGAGTCACCATTCAAGAGTCACTTGTCGATGAGTTATTGTTGTAATGGGGTACCATTCCTAACTCACCGAACATGGCCCACCAATGGGAAAACAATATTTTTTTGAAAACTGTTAAAATGAGTCACCACTACCTCCCTGAACACCTGAACCCCCATATCTTCCCAAATTAATGGATCAGGGAGGTCTATGCCGTTTCATCTGATACCTCTAAAACTATTCTCACCCTGAAAAATTCATAACCATCCCAGAGTGGAAATAGAAAAGGGTTTGTCCAAACATATTCCCTATTAAATAGCACTCAAGGCTCTCGCAACCACAGGATCCCAACCAATTCATAAATGTTACAATGTGAAATCATGAAACAACCACAACTATCTCATAAACACTATCCCGGGGGAGAAATTTATCAATAGAGATAATACCACAATAAGAAAAAAAGAGAAAGCCATATCATTACCAGAAAGGGTCTAAAACCATCAAGGGAATAACATTAGAAGATAATTGCTAAATAGAAAATATCATAGGGGTAAGAAGAACATATATGCAACTCAAATTCCTACATACTCTCCTCCACATTACTATTCCACCACAAGACATGTACCACGAGGATAGCATGCCCGTACAACACCTTATACTTGTGGTCCTAGATTTCTATAGTCCTCTGATTGAAGGTCACATCTTTATCAACCTAGATCTCTTCCCAATAGATGATGTGGGAGTTATCTTGAAGATAAAGACAGAGCTACGACACATGTTAAATGTCCTGTATCTAACTCATCAATGGGGGACGTCCTACCCGATATGCCACGACTCCAACACAAGACAAAACAATAAAAATCCCATCAAACTGGGAAGAAATCATACACCCATGAACAAAATATCACAGCCCAGGATGATGATTCACCTTCAGAAACATGTGATCCCCAACATCAAACTCCATATGACACCTCTTATAGTTGTCATAGGACTTCTGACGATCTTGCACTGCCTTCATCTTCTCACAAATCACCTGAACCATCTATGTCATACATTGAAATAGTTCCGTTATGAGAATTGCTAACTATCAGACCCTAGTCTAGGGAAAAATATAATAGAAAGGTCAAACATATATGGCTTCAAATTTCATCATACCGATGGTGGAATGGAAACTATTTTTATAAGAGAACTCTACCAAGGGTAGGTGCTTCATCCCGGAGCCTCCAAAATCCAGGACACAAGAGTGAAACATGTATTTAAGTGTTATGATAGTCTGTTTTGTTAGACCATACATCAATGGATGAACAGTATTTCTATGTCATAGATTTTAACTAAAATCATGTTGGAGACCTCCCCACACCCTGTTTGTAAAATGAGGATCTCAATTGAAAATTATCATCCATAGGAATCCATGGAGTCCCAACACATCCTCCAGATATTTACTCAACAAAAAATCCATTGATCTTGAGAACTTAATTTCTATAGAGTGGGATGATTTCATCCAATAATACACTACCACAATATAGCATCATAACATCACTGAGAATGAGTTAAATTGTATCAAATTCAATCGAGATGTCCTCCCACATCCACATAGGAACATATAACGGCTGGAGAATACCACATGGAATGCAGTGATCTTCCTTAAACTTCTGGTAGACCAAACATCAAGACACAAACTATGTAACTATATGATTCAAACCATGCCACTAAAACCAAATCATCAATGTTCAGTACATCTGTGTCATGCCATGATATACTGCTAAGGGAAAACTATGGAACGTTCTGAGAACCCTATCATGCATCACCAAAGGAATGAAAAGCCTTTAGTAAAACAACACATGATGTTGTTCATCCTCAGTCTAACCATTATGGGCCACACCATAAAAAACGTAGTCTCTCCAGACCTCCACCTCAAGGTCCCCCAACTTGCACTCTTCCAACTACCGCACTAGAGAAGTCTGTGCTGTCTTCTAAAAAAGAAAACTGATCCCACAAAATTCTCTCATATCTAAATTTAATATAGAAAGAAGATTCATCACTCTTACTGAAACACCCAATTCACACATTACATAACTAATAAACTTCTTTTTCATCACATTAGCTTCATAATTTCACCTTCTAGGTGTATAAGAGAATTCAATGTCATAATCTAAGAAGAACTCCATCCACTAACACTATATCAAGTTTAATAGTTGTTTGGAGAAAATGTACCTTGGTCTCTTATGATTGGTGAAGACCATAAAATGTTCACCAATGAGGTATTTTCTCCAAAAATTCAATGAATACAACATTGCTTCTAACTCAAGATCATGTGGGGAATAATTATGTTTGTGGGGAAGAAACATACCATAACCCTAAGAAATAAATGATATTTGTAGCTTCAGAATAGTACCTAACACCTGATGGGAAGAATCATAGAAAACCTCAAACTAAACTCTTTCTATTGGATGAAAATAAACTCTAGAACTATCCAACTACTCCACCAGAAACCTATAATCTACGTAAAACTAATATTTCTTTATGAACAATAGATCAATTTCGGTCAACAATATCATAGGTGTAGAAACCCCGGATAAAGATTCTATAAAACACCTCTAATATCTAGAAAGAAGAAGGAAACTAATCACATTTTCCATGATCTTTGGGGTTAACAAGACAAAACTGATTCTATATTTAATTGATTCATACCTACTCCTGATTGAAATACAACATGACCCAACAAACAGACTTCTCAATCCCAAAACTCACACTTTGACTACTTCCCAAACAACTTCACACAATTAATAACTCCCAAAACACCATGCATATGACCTACATGATCCTCCTAAGATGAAATGTACCCAACGATTTCATCAATGAATTCTAGCATGAAAATATCGAGGAGCTCACAATACATAGAACTCATAAGCCTAATTAACATAACTGGAGAATTTTTCACACTGAACGACATCACAATTAAATCATAAAACCCATGATGACTCTAGAATGTAGTATATATAATATCCTCATCCTTCACATGAAATTGATGATATCTTGAATACAAATTGATCATCAAGAACTAACTTGAACCCTTTAGTTGATCAAATAAATAATCAATCCTATGAAGATGATAACAGTTCTTCATGGTCACTTTTTTCATTTCATGATAATAGATACAAAAGAAAAAACATCCATCAACCATATTCACAAAAACAACTAGTGCACCCCATAGCGACACGCTCATACAAACAAAACCATACTAAATAAAACAATTGAGATGTATATAGAACTCTCACAACTCATAATGTTCCATACTATACAGATACATCATGATATGAGACACATTTAGTTATAGATAGATCATGAACTCGATCTCTCAATGAGATTTTAATGCTAAAACCTCCTCTAGAAAGATATCTGGGTACTATTTCATGTCCCTTGGAAACACCAACTTCTGAACCTCCAACTAATTCAACATCATCTCCCTCATCAAGGATGACATGGAAGGAACATGCCACTAACCTATTTGAGGGTCTCGATCACTATGAAACAATACTATCTATCCAATAGAATCAAAGAACACCACCTTCCTCTAGAAGAAATCCATAATAACCTTCACTAAATACAACCAATCCATGCATAGGATTATATTGTATGCTTTTATTAATAAACATTAGAAAAATCCCCATGAGTGGTGCTACCACAACACTAGCATATAGTCCTTACATGCGTAAAATTAGTCAGCTCGACATCCAACTGGCGTAGTCAAAATGATGTGAACTAGAAGCCTCTCCACTTGAAGTCCCCAGGCACAGACATTGATAGGTGATATGAAAGAGTGTTTTACTCCTAAATCAAACAAGGCATTCACCCAATTATAAAAAAATAAAATGGTACCTCGAATGACGACTAGATTTCCTTGAATTGGTAATGATAATGCATGAAGCTAACGACGATATACTTCATTGCCTCTCTAACCCTACTAATGACAACTTCCATTACGATGAACAACTTTCTATTGATCTGGACTATTATAGGGATATTATCTACTTGACCCATCTTCTCTCTGTTGATCCAAATATAGTGCAAACAGCTAGTGTTTCCTTGGATGGAACTACGTCAACATAGGATCCTGAAGGTAAAAACATGATGCATGATGACTACTATGAATGGTCAAGAACTACCTCTATTGATGAACATGGCATAAAAAATAACAAGTGTTTGATCTCATAGAATAGACCTTAGATAAACTTCACCTAGAGAAACAAGATACTAAGGGCTGAGACCAACCCTCGACATAACAGAAACTCTTCAGTCTTGAAAATTGGGAACCCCAGACCATAACTCAACTTCATGGGAAATCCTAAAAACTCACCTCTCATTATGATACGTTTCTAGCTAGAATCTTCTCAATGAAGTCTACCCCCTCAAACACCTATAGATATTTCATCAACATTAATGGGGTGACCTGTATCTAGATCTCATGACACAAATCCTCCTCAAAATACCTTGCCCCAGACTCCTCATCTAGAAATAAGTCCAAATCATATCGTGAAATGTTCCTTAAATGGATCCCAAACTCTCGCACACTAGACATCACATATTTAAGGGTAATAAGCACTTGATGACTGGCTATATTTGCGGTCAAAGAAATAATTTCATCTCGTAAATGATCTCAATACTTCCCCCCTGAGACTGCTGACTCCTTGTGATCCTCGAGGAACAAGACCCATCATTTCCTTGCTGCACTACACAAAATCCTCCCAATCAACAATACCCACTACTCCTTCTAATCATGGATCAAACTGAAGGCTACCTCAACCTTATCCAACAAGTATTCTGTGACTATATCTGAAATGAACCGATCATACTTTTGAAGACTCTATCAGTAAAAATATCAGAGTGTCCTCATCCAAGAGTTGTTATTGTCAAACTCTAATCTGCAATGATATATTGGTGCACGCTTCTAAACATCTTCTACATGTAACTAAATGGGGAATAGAACTAGATCCATACCTAAAAAATGAAAAAAAATTAGATCTCCTAATCCCTGAAAATGGAATAATATAACTCTAATTTTTTTCATTTTATTCATTTAGGGTTAACCTAACCCAAGGTATACCCGTTCAAACTTTTTTTAAAATAAGAATGAAGCACGATCCTTCAATATGTCACATCCCTACAAATATTACAACCTAGTTTACTATCCACAATAAACATAATGGTCTACAATATGGATAAAAGGGGCCCTGAAATACCTGTGTCTCTACTAGTATCCATTTTTCATAGTTCTTGTTGAACATTACTGACACTATTTCCCTACCAACATAAGAAACCTCACCTATACTGAACTCCAAACTCTATATTATCCTTTAACCTTCCTCTAATACAACTCTGTCATGAACCCTCCCCTCAAAGTGAACCCCTGCAAGGACAACAATTGGAGAAGAGAGATTGTGACACAGGAGACTTGCCTCCAGTAGGCCCCGAGTTGGAGAATATCACCGATGTTATAATAAACAGATTGATGGGAGGCATTTCATACTAAGAAAACCCATGAGAAAGTGACAGATAATATAGGCACAAAAAACGCTTTCATAGACTAAAATATAAAATAAATCCCAAGTAAACACATGTAATGTCATGAATGAACTACTAAAACTGAAAAGGAAAAATGAAAGTACAAAAAGAAAGTAAAATTGAAGCAACCACGATGCCTAAACTGCTCTAAAAAACCCGTAGCTAGTAGAAATTAAATTGATCTCTATCCTAATCTAATTGATGTAAAAAATAGTTTATATAATGTAGGGTGAGTATAATAGTATACTCAGTAGGATCCTCCACAGATCCTCTAATGATAAATTAAAGGAATCATGCTAAATCATTGTGAACAACAGGTAAAACTAACTAATCACCTAAACATGTATGCTAATTTCCCAACATCACCATGGATACGCTCACCAAGTATCACATACAAGAGTATATGATATAATAAATAATATCCTGGGTACCCCTAAACCACTTACCCACTAGATTTCCACTTTTCCCCAACATAACATGTCTTGAGAATCTCTCTCCTAAAAGGATAGTCTAAAGACACCTGCGGGTAACACCAAAATATGCACCTCATGAAACACACTATTAAATACATATAACCAGTAGTAATAAAGTAGTTTCCAAGATCCACCATAATCGATATAATGATTATCAAACATCGAGTATTATACATCAATCCATCAAAACCTAAACACTATGTAATGATCCTCAAGCCATCACAACCTATACACATTATACCTATATTAGAACATAGGAAAATAAATCCAAAATATATATGTGTGAAATAACCATAATCCATTACAACCCTCTACAAATGTATATAGGGAAAAATGACCATCATGTGTATCATCACTATTAACTACCAAGAGAATGGATCAGGGTTAAATTGGGTATTCAGCCATCCATCCTCCTTACTAGGATGTTGGGGAAAAGACAGCCCTAGTTCTCAGAATCCAACGGGTGTAAGTCACCCTAACAAATAGGGTGGAGTAGTGTATTAAATGAGAAAAAATTTATGGATTTATTATCTCAAAACCACACTATGCTCATAAAATATTATTGGAATCAACTACAGTTAATGTCTCTTAGACTCACAGTTTCCACTACTAAGAGTAAATATCCTATAAGCACACGACCATTTTAAATTCTGCATTACGTCACTTTATCACGTTTTGTCAGTGGAACATTAATTTAGTTAAATATATAACAATTAAATTACCTTTATAAATTCCACATTACATTCCATTATCATTCCAAACAAGAACCATTCCTTTCCACGAATATATTACATCATCATGGCATCCCTGAAATCCCCAACCCCATGGGTTAAACATCATTTATTAAATTATTTATTAAAACAATTATCACATTTCCATATTTATAGGTATTCTATTGTAACATTATAATATATCAAACACATGGGGATAAACATGGTGATAAGATGAAATACTTATTGAGTATTTGACACCTATAGAAGGAATATAGACACATCTATCCCTAATAAGATAAACCCACTAACCACCTGGAACACCCCACAAATATTCACCTCTTTTGGAGGGTTAGTAAGCCAGAACATCTTTCTCTGGATGTGGTGAGAGTAAAATAGATAAAATAAATAATAGTTTCAGTTAGATATCAAGCATATATATAAATGGGTAAGACCAACTTCAACCCATTTCATCATCTCTAGTGTCCCCCCCTGACACCCACATGCATAAACTAATGAATTTCACCACTCTAGGTGTCAACTACTACCACAACCATTGGGCCTACCAAGCCCCACATTCCACTATATCCCCCCTAGGCTCATAAATCATAGGCTTGCATCACAATATAAGTTGCAAGAAACAATCAAAGAATTCAGAATCTAGGCCCAAAACAAGGTATTTATTCTTCACAAACAACAAGAACTCACCACTCTAAATCATATGGTGCATGGCCTTTAAAATATAGATGGTAACTATGAAACCCTAAGCAATTAAATTTAATATATAGTAGGTTCTTTGTTCCATATTGAATTAACCAATTCAATTAAACACACTTAACTGCATCCATTTCATTAACATCAAATCACAACAACTTCAATAACCAGATTCATTAACATGCCTCTTTATTCATTTATCCAATCACTTTAAAATAAAACAAAAATTTACGTTCTTTAATAATTCCTTCAATAATGAAATGCTAAATAAGAAAAGCATATATATATCACACTATCTAGAAAATAGAGGCAATGAAATCACTTAGAATTTAATACCAATTCTTAAATATGGTTTAAATATTTATATGTCAATTTAATTGTGATCCAAAGAGTTAAAACATATAAACTCTAAAATTTCTCTAAAATATATAGATAAGAATAGAATACCATACCCTAAAAGGTCTTCAACTTTCTCTATTAAAGAAATGGACAATATAATGGGTCACAACCAACTTTCACGCAATGACTACATCCACATGAGGATGTTGTGACACATCAACACTAACCAAAAACCAAGAGAGATCCATTAGAAACATAGAGATCACATTACTTGACATGGAAAGGAAAAACATGAGAAAATAAATTGAGGAACCCAGCAGAATAGAGGTAGAATATACCTTATATCAAAGACGGATTGTAAATTTATAGTTTCCCTAATATATGGGGAGTAAATGTTGTAGGAAAACTCCAAGGGGAACATGATATAATTCCATAATAGAATGAATCAATATGATGGGAGGAAGAACTATGGGTAGTCCATTCTAAGGAAAACAAGAAGAAATGAATGAAGTGAAGGCCCTCATATTATATAGATTATATCTAAGACTTATGGGATATAAAATGATTTTGAATTTCCATTAATGCCAGATGTTGACAACCTACATAGTTGGACCATGTAACAGAACCCAATCCCTAATGAAAATAAACATATGAGTTATGGGCTTGGAATCAGCCTTAAATCCATTAAAACATGGATTTTAATGTGTTTTATGTCAAAGATTACATCAATGGAGTCAAACTGCATCAGACAAGAAAACTAGAGGAAACATGAATTTTGAATAACTATTGTAAATGAATCACCATTGGGTTAGTCAACATTGTAAGTAATTTTTTGGTAACCTACCAGTGTATCTGTCACTGTAAGGTTACTCACCTTTTTATTAGATACCACTGGAAGAGTCACCATATAGTGAGTCACCATTGGTGAGTCACCATGGGTGATTCACTATTTAGTGATTCATTGTTCGATGAGTTAATATTCGGCGAGTCACTGTTGGCGAGTCGCTATTTGGAGAGTAGCCATTGGAGAGTCACCATAAGGTGGGTCACCATTCGATGAGTCATCTTTAAGTGATTCACTATTCGATATGTCACCATTGGTGATTCACCATTCATTGAGTCACCATTCAATGAGATTCCATTAGAACCAGCTACTATACCCAAATCTCTAGTCCCAACCAACCATTGGAGTCCCTATTTTGTTTTGAAAAACTCATGAAATGAGTCACCACTGCCTCCCAAAAGACCTCAACCCCCAGATTATAAAAAAATAATGGATCCAGACGGTCTGAACCAATAGAAAATAGATTTTTTATTTATGTTCAATTCTTTGGACATGCATGAAATTGATGTGGAATATTTATAGAAATCACCTCGATGCATCAGTAGGTCTCATGAGTCAAAATCATTTAGCCAAACCTTATGATTTTGTCCCTTATTTTTTTAACAGTCTTAGGAATAGTCAAGTATGTATAGATTTGTATGGCCAATATAAATTGATTTGTACCTAGTAGTTTTAAACTATCCTTTGAATATTCTTTATGAGATATGTATCTTGTTCCTAAGACGTCATGTCCAATAAATAATCACTTCATTCATCTTGAATTTAAATATTATTATTCACGATATTTTCACCATGATAATATCTATGGAATCGTTTCATTATCCGTTTAATGATTTAATGTTATGTGTTTTATTTTTTTAAAAATGTCATATTTATTTTTACCTATCTTATCATGTTATTTATGTTGAATTTTTTTTAGTTATTTATCATTTTATAGAGATATTTCTTTCTTTTCTCAAGTTATTTAATTGTATTTTTTGGTTTGTTTTTTACCTCTCCATATTGATTATCCCTTATATTTTTATGCCATTTATGTGGAATATTTGTTTCATTGTTAACATTATTTTTTTTATTATTCTTATGGATTCATGATTGATTCTATTGTACATAACCCCTACTGAGCATTTCATCTCACCCTTACTCTTGCTTCTTTCTAAGGAATCCATGAAGTGCACTACAAATGATATGAATGAATATTCTAGAGGGAATAATGTTATTATAAAAAAATTATTTTTTAATTTATTTAATCAAATATAATATCGATATAATTCACTTATATAGTTTACCTGGACTACTAAAGTATTCAGTCCTTCAATATGGGATTACTTATATCTTATAACAATATAAGAAAGTCAGCACTGCCTCCAAGCTACTGGGGTAGAGGACTCTAAAATTAGTAGGAAGGACTATTTAATATAATCTATAAGACCTAAATTTATGAATACAAAGATTATTGAAAATAACCCTATGATATACATTCAAGGAAAGTCTAGAAGATTATTCTAATTTTTTAAATGGTAGATATTGTGGGGTTTTAATATGTTATACATCCTTGTCTTAATACTAACATTTTACATAGTTTTGGAATATAGGTACCTAGGGGTAATAATTATGGAAATGGTACATTGGGATAGATCTAATTGTCACCTCCTTCATAGTAACATGTCTTACTGCACAATTAGTTTGATACTCCTAGAGGATATTCCAAGGAAAATTCACATTTTCAAAAAAATCCATGATGAAGGATTTAAAAATTTGGTATCACCAAAAAAACTGTGACTATGATTATATGATTATTTTTGAATAAATTTTGCTATTAATTTTCAATATGTAAACCCACACATTCAATTTCATGAGACATCATACCAAATAATTTATTAAAAAAATATATTTAACTAATAAAACCAATATAGATGTGAAATATATGAAGAGAATTTAATATAATGGAAAATAATATTTAGTAGATAGAATTAAATAGTATCCTAATTTTTAACTATGATCCATTACTTTTAATGGAAGATATAAAATTTTTCAAATGAAAATAGTTCAGTTTATTCAAATTTTATTTTGAAATTATTAATTAGACTCTTTGATGATGAATCTTTTTGGTGAAATAATTTTTTATTACATGTAGGGTAAACAATGTGATATAAGTTAGGAAAAAATGAAACAATTCCATATGAAATTTAACACCAGTAATATTTTCAAGTAAAATAGCTTTATCTAGTGAACTAACTCGAGTTGGATCAATTGTAAAATGGATAAAATAATACAATATTTTATGTAGATTAAGGTTTATAGACCTACCATATATATACTATATAACATGTTAAAGTAACCAAACAATAATTGAATATTCAATCTATTCACGAACATCATGATTGGATATATTAATGAAAATTATAATTTCTTGAAGCATGAAAATGGTTATTTGATATACATGGTTCCACATAATGAAATACACCATCATATTTTAGGAACATAACCAGATAAATAAATTTAACATCAAACAAAAGAATCTAAATAGAAAATTGATATGTAAAATTATTTAAACTAATAATAGAGTGTTTAATTTGAAATTTAATGACTCCTACTATTATATATCAATACATGCATGGATTAATGTAACTGTGTTTAATAAACTCAATTGAAATGACAATTAAAATAATTGGAAATAAAATTATATAGATATTTTATGACCATAACTTGAAAAAAAATATTTGTGAGATAATGTTACCAAAAATATTTCAAAAAATACATCAAAGATATAAATAAAAGGCATATAAGAACCATAATAGAAACCATATAAATTTTACGATGTTTTGTATAATTATTAGATGTTTTGATATTCTAGAGTCAATTTTTTTTATTATAGAAACATTTAACAAGAAATATAATGAAAATAAATAACAAATTGAAATAGTAATAGTGAAAGAAGTTTGATAATACCAATGGACTTCAGAAAGATTAAATTTTATGGATAATCGAAATTGATTTTATCATCTTGTCCTTCAAAATTGAACACTATAACAATATAAAGATATTTTAAGAAATTATATCCATTATATGGATTGTAGTAACGCAATTGACAATGAATATATAAATATAAAATACATTAGAAACATAGTTTTTACATCTAAAAAATTCAACAGAAAATATATTATAGAATTAAAAAATAATAAATCAATTTTGATCAAAGTCTTAAAAGTTAATTTTAGCATTGAATATAGCTATATTTTTTAGCAAAAACTCATGGCATATGTTATAAATTTATATTATAATTTGTTCGAGGAAATAGATAAATTATACCCAGTGAATGTGGATTTAGATATAAAGAAGAAAAATGAAAACGATTATCTGTCAGAAATGTTCAATTCTAACCCAAATAATATGTTAATGATCAATAGGTGTATAAAATTTTGATTATAATATAGGATTTAGGAAAGGAAATATTTAAGTTCCATTTTTATCTCTTATTTTGGAAAAAATAGTTTTGATATATGATCATATAAATGAAAAGAATACATCATTGAATATATATTGATTATATAGTGAAATGTGAAATAGGTAATTTTTACTCATCAATTTGAATTGTGAGAAACACATTTATGATTCTATTATTGTTTCTAAATATTTATAATAAAAGTTATTTCCAATATGTATCAGATGAATAAGATGTTTATGTTTTTAATTATAAAATAAACAAATAAATGGTGTATTGAATACAATAACATAAATGACGTCACGTTGGAATGTTGTAAATATGAAATTATAAATATATTTATAAATATAGTATATGAAATCCAAGATTATTTTTATAGGAAATATTATATAATTTCTGTATTTTAGTAATCATATGGATTCTGATTGGGTGAAATCATAAAACATAAAACCTATAATGTTTTATATATTTAGATATTAAAAGAATTAATAGTAATAGAATACAATGAATGTCCACGTAAAATAATTAAGGGATATATATTACATATATAAGACCAAGAATTAAGAGGTTCATAGGTTGGGTATGTATTGGAATTTATATTGTTGTGTTCGATAGATTATTATTTCTTAATATTGATTTAAAAAAATAGGTGGAGAGAAATTATACAAATGATGAAAGGGAAGACTAAATATTTTAAAAAATAGAAAATATTTTATGTAATTATATAAATTATAGTATGTTGTGTGAGAAAATTATATAGGCTTATTTAAAACAAATATCGGTACTTATTATTTTTTAGATGGTGTTAATGAAAAAATATAAATCAATATTTTTCTCATATTATGGTATAAATTATTATAATATATAAGCATAAAAAATTAGAATACCCAATAGACAAAAATAAATATACATTGAATTAAAAATCATATAATTAATAATATGTTCTTTTAATAATAAGAAACACATTGAAGAATATCATAATGTTTTTAAGTATATCTAATAAAAAATAAATAAATATGTATCTCATGATAATGAAATTAATGTTTTTAATTTCCATATAAAATAATTTATAATGTATATAAATAATGATAAAAAATGAAAATATATAATATTTTAAATACAATATCTTAGTGAACTAACATATTTAAAAACTTCAATATTGTGGTATTGATAGAGACGGTGATTGAATGTAAATATAAATCAGTATGCCAGTCAAGATTTATAGGATCCATTATGAAATTAAATCAAATAATATTGAATCTATTAGAGGTCCAATTGAAAAAAAGGAATTAATTAATACATTTGTTTCTGAGGAATAGATAATATTTCATGGAAAATAAGAAATAATATAAGTAAATAAAAAAATTATGAAATTAATTTGAACCCTTTTATATGATTTGTAACATTCTACATCTTTCCTTTTGGAATAGATATCAATGTACCTATTTTTCAACCACAGTAAATAATTTTCATGTAATAATTTGAATAAATTAATGAAAAAATTAGGATGAATATCAAAATTTCTCATTATTAATCCAAATAAAAAATCATGATAACATTCAAATGCAGTAAGGGTGTGACCATAATAATAAAATATGGATTCATTTTATAATTCAATTAGAATCTACTATAGTTGAAAACTATTTAAACGTTACATATAAAAAATTCATTGATGGTCGTAATGATGATGAATATGATTTTATAAGGATATAAAAAAAATTAGGATATGAAGAATCATTTTCTGTAAGTATATTCCTTCAAGATAATGGCTATTATTCTTGGAGACATGGAATTATTAAGTACTTGGAATATGACATTATTCTTACCAAGATAAAAATAATATTTTTTACTATCAGCTAACTCAACCCCACCATCGATCATGGTGTACGAGAGGTTATAAATATAAATAAATAATAGTTCATTCATATGTCTATCTGTTAAGCCATATAGAATGGCCGAACATGGGGAATATGAGGGACATGAATTTTTGAAAGAGGATGATGAAAGAAATTTCATGGATCTAGTGAATGTTGATATGGATATGAATATAAAGGAAAATTTAAATCCTAAATTACATGGGGGAGATGGGAATTTAGACACACTAGTGATGCCATGATAGAAAACCTAAGGGAAAGATCAAACCCTGGAGGCTGACTATTTGAAATAATTCATACAAAAAGTTATTGTAACATAATAAAATTATGTTATATTTATTAAAACATGGACAATGATTCATGGATTATAATTCATGAATTATTACATATCCAAGATTCCATGCATGTGAGTAGTTTAAATTTGTATTTGATATGAAAACCAAGATTATTTAATGGTTATTTGGAACAACCACTAAAAACTTATTATGAAAATATGTGTATAACACTAGTTTGTAATGTTGATCTATAATATATATATTTATTTAATTTTAGTTATATGAATATTAATAATTATACTTTATTTATTGATATTTTATTATATCATTCCTATATATTTTATTAAAATGGTAAATATTATTTTTTATTTTTTATTTAATTTATACAAAACATTTGGGTAAAATATTTGTTTCAAAAGAAGAATGAAATCGATAAAGAGGAAATTTACCCCAAGGTATAAAATACATAGTTTTTACGGTAGTAACATACCTTCACTATTGAGTCGAAAGTCCTCTATTGACTTTTATATCTTGTTTTGGAAATCACAAATGACCTTTATCGTGTTTATAGTATCGTACTGACCATACTAATCGTACTGACCATACTAATCGTACTGACCATGCTGATTGTACTGACCATGCTGATTGTACTGACCATGCTGATCGTACTGATCATACTGATCGTACGGACCATGCCAACCGTACAATGTTGATCGTACTGACTATGTTTTTTCATACTGACTTTGGAAATTATATTTACTCTGCTACTCATACTTTCATTAATTGATTGTTTTGGTACTTTGTCAAAAAAACATGTTTCATATTAATCATACTCATGGTTATCATCTTCATATGTCTGTTGTTTAACCAATATGATGTCGTTGAGTTAGTTACAAAACTAATCAAAACAATGTCATGCTTTCAATTTCAATATGACCATTATAATGATAGGTGTCCAGTTACCTCCGAGGTTTTCGGAGAAATATGACCGTTGGATGCAATATGACCATTGAAACACAAGGCCTATAAATAGGAGGTCATCTGAAGCTGAAAAAAGAGACTTTGGAACACCTGTGATATTCTGATTCTATAAAGTTCTAGAGAGAGATGTTGTGACTTCTCTCCTTATTTGTGCATATGATCATCGTATCGAGGGCTTTCATGTGATTGAGAGACATGGGTGTTGATTGCCTACAAAATCGAGGGCTGCCGGGGATATGTAGACAGACGTACCGATCATCGTATCGAGGGCTGTAAGGGATAGGTAGACAGACGTACCAATCATCATATCGAGGTCTTCTGGGGATAGGTTGACAGACATACCGATCATCGTATCGAGGGCTTACCAAGGTGTTGGTGAGACAGACCTTTTATCCCAAGTGAAAGGATAACCCTTATCTTTGGGTTAAAAGAATTGTAATTATTTTACATTTCCGCTGCTGCTTGTGTTAGAAAGGAATTTATATTTTTTCCTTTCTTCTTTACACTTTCAATTTTAATTGTTTCAATTACAATTATACTATTACATATTGTATCGATTGATTTTATAAGCTTTTAGGTATAATCGTTCACTATTATTTTACTCTGATTATTGTATTCATCTTGAATACAATTACTCTACTTTTCAAACAGTATGACATAACATCATACCCTTATATTCAATACAATTGAGGGAGTTTGAATTTGTATTAGTTTGAGATAAATTAAACTAATTTCTTAAGTGTTTAAACACAAATTTTTAAACCTATAATTCACCCTCCTCTTATATTATTCCATCCAATATACATTTACATCTACATATTCGATCCAACAATTGGTATCAAAGGGAGTTTCCACTAATTTTTATTACTTGCTCTTTTTCTTTCATATTACTATTTTAACTACTTACTACACTAACGTATGGGGTGGAAATTTTTTTGTTTTGTTAGATAGAAGGAATAAATATTGGGCCAATAGACAATCTAAATCCTTCTAGACCACCTATCATTGATGGGAATGATTATGAGTACTGGAGAGATTGTATGAAGACTTTTGTGATCAATGCTAGTGTAGACAATTTTATTACGCATACTAGAGGGTACAAAATTCCTGACAAAGAAGTCAGTACTTTCACTAACCATGAGAGGAAAGAATATCAACTGAATTACAAGGTACACAATACTTTATTATGCTCTATGACTGGGAATATATACAGTCAGATATCATCATGTTAAGCATCCAACAGTATTTGGAAGAAATTAGAAGTCACTCATTTTGGTACATCCAAGGTTATAGAAACAAGAAGAGCGATGCATTAAGCAGAGTATCATGGATTTGTTTTTCGTATGTAGAGCCAGTATGTAAAGCAAAACAATGATTTATGACAATTTTCAAGAGCTTACAATCCATTGGAGAAAAAGTTTTTGATGATGAAGCTCTTGTAGATAAGATTACTGATATAATGCCAAATGAATGGGAGTCAAAAACGACAGCTATTGGTGAAAATAGAAAATCTTCCCAGATTACTCTTGATGAACTCTTTGGAACTCTTTTACAGCATGAGACAATAATGAAAAGAGATGCTGATTTTAACATAAAGAAAAATGGGAATGGAAGTGTTGCCTATAAATCTAAAGCTAAAACACCTGAATGGATTACAAGATCCAAAGCCAAGAAAATTGTTATATCTGAATCAAGTGATAGTGATCACTTGGATAATGAGTTATCCAATTTTGATCGAAGGATTAACAAGATTATGGGAATGAATGACTTCCAATATAGATTCAAAAAAAAATATAGTAAGGAAAAGAAAGATTCAGAGGTAACTTGCTATGAATGTAAGAAAGTAGGTGATCTAAGGCATGATAGTCCTTTACTAAAGAGAAAAGACAGAAAGGAAAAACACTCTGAAAGAAACAAAAAAACGTATTATAAGACAAAGAAAATCTTGAAAGAAAATGATACTTGGAGTGTAAATAGTAGTGATTCATCAGATAATTCATCAGAATATGAGTCATCAGGACAAAGAAATATTGGACTTATAACCAGGTTACCAATTGAAGATCATTTTCTCATGACAATGGTACACAATGCATAAGCTATTACAAATTTCTCTTTAAATGAAAATTATACTAATAAATATTATGAATCTTTAAATGATGAATATTCATTATTAGAAGATGATACATTTCCTTCTTTTGAAGAAGTATATAGATTTGTTAAATTACTTGAAAATGAAAATTCAAAACTCAAGAATGAGCTTGAGAAAGAAAACTGTAGAATTTCATTTTTAACTAAAGAAGTATTGGATCTTTCTGATGATCTTAATATGAAAACTTCTAATTTTGAAAGTATTCTAAAAACTCTTGAGAAAGTCAAATCTGATAAGGATAAACTTTCTAAGGATATAGAAAATGTGATTTCAAAGAAAAATGTTTTAGAGCCTTACTCTAGTTTAAAATCAAATGTTTTGGAAGATAAAAACATACTTTTAAAAGTAAACTCAGAAATTTTCTCTTTAAAGAAATTTTTGTCAAACTTTACTCATGGCCAAGAAAATTTTGACAAAACGTATTCCCAAATCCCGCCTTTGAGAAATTGTTCTGGGCTTAGTTATACTCATTCCAAACCTACTTTCAGTAATAACTATTTTGTTCCACAAAAAACCTTTTTTTTCTAAGTGACAATGTGGTGGACACTGGAAAAGAGAGTGTTCTCTCAATAAAACAAAATCTTTAGGATTTCATAAAGCTCATTTTTCAAAACAAACGTGGATTCCTAAAATTCTATTATCTAACCATTCTAGATCCAAACATGTTTGGATTGCGAAAAAAGAATTGTTTCTTTTTCAGGAAAATGAGAAGTGTACCACCAAGAATATTTGGTTCATGTATAGTGGTTGTTCTCAACACATGACTGGAAACAAATATCTCTTTGAAAAGGATATCAAAACCAAAGGTGGAAATGTTACTTTCAGAGATAATACTCACGGAAAGATTGTTGGTATAAGTAATATTGTTTTTCTTAGAAAAGTTATTATCTCAAATGTTTTGTTTGTAAAAGGTCTTAAGCACAATCTCATCAGCATAAGTCAATTGTGTGATGAAGGTTACATTGTGAATTTTAGGAATGTTAAGTGTCTAGTTCACAATTCCAAGGATGAGTTCATTCTATCTGCCCATAGGCAAGAGAATTTATACAATATTAACTTAGAAGACCTTAGGAGCCAAAACATACCCTGTTTAAGTGCAATAGAAGACCAATCGTGGCTATGGCATAGAAAACCAGGACACTGTAACCCAAGAAACCTTTGTAAACATTCAAATAAAATACTTGTAAAGGGACTACCAGATCTTAGATATGATTCTTCAAAAGTCTGTGATCCTTGTCAATATAGAAAGCAACATAAAACTATCTTTAAATCAATTAATGATGTTTCAACTTCTAATGCATTATAGTAAGTGCATATGGATATTTTTGGTCCTTCACAAACTGGAATCATTGGAGGCAAATACTATGTATTTGTTATAGTTGGTGACATTAGTAGAATTACATGGGTCTATATTTTATCAAATAAATATGAAGCCTTTTCCTATTTCAAAACTTTAAGAGCTCAAGTTAAAAATGAGAAAAATCTACCATTGACAACTATCCATAGTGATCACGGTGGCGAATTTCAAAATTGTGAATTTGAAACATTTTGTATTAAGAAAGGTATTACTCACAATTTCTAAGCTCCAAGAACTCCTTAGAAAAACGGTGTTGTTGAAAGAAGAAATCGTATTCTTCAAAAAATAACTAGATCCATGTTGAGTAAATACTCGATTGCTAAGAACTTTTGGGCTGAATCTGTTAGTACTGCTTTCTATACTATAAATCGTGTTTTATCTAGACCATTTCTTAATAAAACACCTTATGAGCTATGGACTGTCTGAAAGCATAAAGTTTCATACTTAAAAGTTTTTGGGTGAAAAGTATTCATTCTGAATAAAAAATGTAATCTACACAAATTAACACCAAAATACGATGAAGGAATCTTTTTAGGCTACTTCACAACTTCTAAGGAATATAGAGTTTTCAATAAAAACACTTGTATTGTTGATGAAACAGTACATGTGAAATTTGATGAAACTAATCCTTTTGTTTTTAAACCACCCCAACCTATATCCTCAGATGTATTTTCAAAAACTGATTATCAATCTTTGATAGAAAATCTGTCTGATAAGGAAAATGTTCAAGAAGTTACTTCTGAATCATTTACTATAGAATAATTTCTACCATATGTTGATGAATAGGTTTTACAAAAACCAAATCAATTGTTTCTTAGGAATCATCCCAGTGATAACATCATTGGTGATGTGAATCAACCTGTAAGGACCCAAAAATCCTTAAGAAATGAAATAGAAAATCCTGTTTTTCTTTCCCATTTTGAACCTAAAATTCCATGTGAGGCCTTACGTTACGAAGATTGGATCAAAGCAATGAAAGATGAACTAAATTAATTTGAGAGGAATCAAGTCTGGACTTTAGTTAAAAGACCTAAAGAAACAACTGTAATTGGTGTAAAATGTGTTTTCAGAAACAAATGAGATGAAAATGGTGTCATTGTATGAAATAAAGAAAGACTTGTTACTAAGGGCTATAAACCACAATAAGGAATAGACTATGAAGAAACATAAGCTCCTATATCTAGACTTGAATCTATTGGTATTATATTAGCCTTTTCAGCATACTTTAATTTCAAATTTTTTTTCAAATGGATGTAAAATGTGCCTTTCTAAATGGTTTTGTTCAAGAAGAAGTTTTTGTCGAACAACCCCCCTAGTTTCTAGACCTAAAACATCTTGATCAGGTTTTTAAACTTATAAATGCTCTATATGGTCTTAAACAATCCCCTAGAGCATGGTATGATAGACTTAAAGGATTTCTTTTACAAAATAATTATACAAAAGGTACAGCATATCCATCCCTTTTTATAAAAATGGAAAATAAAAATGTCTTGATTGTTCAAATCTATGTTGATGACATCATATTTGGATCCACACAGCAATCTTTAATGGATTCTTTTTCTAATTTAATGAAGTCTGAGTTTGAAATGAGTATGATGGGTGAGTTAATATTCTTTTTAGCTTTCCAAATTAATCAAAAACCAGAAGGCACATATATATCCCATCATAAGTATATTAATGAATTACTTAAGAAGTATGGATATGAAAAAGCTAAAAGTATCATCAGTCCAATTGGTACCTCAAATACACTTAATCTTGATGAAACTGGGAAACCAATAGATCAAACAATTTTTAGAGGTCTGATAGGAAGTTTCTATACTTGATAGCTAGTCGACCAGACATAATGTTTTATGTATGATTATGTGCAAGATATCAATCTAATCCAAAAGAGTCTCATTTAAAAGTTGTAAAGAGAATCTTTCTATATTTAAAAGGCACTATAGATCTAGGTCTCTTTTATTCTTCTGGAAATGATTTTGTTTTAAAATATTTTACAAATACAGACTTTGGAGTTTGTAGAATGGATAGAAAGAGTACATCTGGAACATGTCATTTCTTAGGAGACTCCTTAGTTTCTTGGTCATGCAAGAAACAACACTTTGTAGCACTTTCCACTGCTGAAGCTGAATATGTAGTAGCGGGAAGTTGTTGTACTCAAGTGTTGTGGATGCAACACACACTCACTGACTATGGATTGAGTTTTTCCAAAACACAAATTCCTTGTGATAATACTAGTACAATATCTCTTAGTAAGAACCCAACACATCACTCTCGTTCAAAACACATTGATGTTATACATCACTTTCTTAGGGATCACACACAAAAAGGAGATACTGTTTTACAATTCATCAGAATGCAAGAACAACTTACTAGAATTTATACAAAACCATTACCTTCCGATAGAGTTGAATTTATAAAATAGAAGCTAGGAATGATTACAATAAAGTAATCATTCATATCTACTTCTTGTTTTACATTTCTCCTAACATTAAGAAACTCTTATTAGAAAGGTGTAGAACATTTATTACTGGGTTTTCTTTTTATCTTACGGTATGTGTTTTTTTGACCTATTTGTTTATCGTATTGATAGTTTTATCGTAATATTTACCTATCTATTTATCGTATTGACAGGTTTATTATTACTCACCTATCTGTCTATTAGATTTTCCATTCATGGTAATTATTTTCTTTTCCATCGTACTGTCAGTTCATGGTAATGAATTTCTTTTCCATCGTACTGTCAGCTCATGGTAATAGTTTTCTTTTCCATTGTATTTTTAGTTCATGTTGAAAATTTATTTTCCATCGTATTTTCAGTTCAAGGTATTGATTTTCTTTTCCATCGTATTGTCAGTTCATGGTAATGATTTTCTTTTCCATCAGCTTGTCTGATCATGGTAATGAATTTCTTTTCTATCGGAACATCCGTTCATGGTAATGAATTTCTTTTCCATGGTTACATCCGATCATGGTAATCAATTTCTTTTCCATCAGCATATCAATGGTAACAAGTTTTTTTCCATCGGTTTGTCAGTTCATGGTAATGAATTTCTTTCCCATCGGTGAGACTATTGATAATATTCTTTTTCTTTACGTACAATTGTGTTTTCTTTTTAACTCTACTAAAACCAACAATTACCTTACGTTCTATGACAGGTACATTCCAGTTTTTTAAAGAAGATAATTTCTTTCGTTTTAATCCTAACCATGGATCTTATTTCCTCTAATCATTAACGTATAAGATCAATGATCACCCCTATATCACCTATAAATACCCCCTCCCAAAACCCACATAGTTTTTTTTTCAGGATCTACGTCGATGCTCTGCCTCACTGATTTTAAGTCATTATACGATCTTTTATCGGCTCGATCTCTATATATCAATCTTCTGCCAACACTCCAACTGATATTTCTTCAATGGATTTATCAGAAAAAGACCTTTTCAAGGAACGGTTAGGTTCCCGCAACTTCAATGATTCGTAAGATTCTACAATCAATAGGATTATTTTTTTTCATGAATGGGTGAATTTGTGTGTTGAAAGACCTATTTCTCAATATCAAGTTCTCTTTGATGAAGTCGGTTAGTTTTATAAAACCGTATCTTTCGACAAAGACATGACTATCAATTTCTCTATGTACAATAGAAAGTTTTCTATGTCTGTGAAACAAGAGGCTCATTTTCTAAATTTCCCGATAGAAGGTGATTCTTTTTGTCCATCTCATAAACGACCAGAGGAGGTTGGTATGTTTAATAGAGAAGCTGTCGAGAAGTCTTTGTTTGTAGTAAATGAATAGAAGAGAAATGTGGCTCATCTTTCTCCAGAAAACAGTTTTGTTGCTCTTTAAATGCAAGGAATTCTTATCCCAATGAAAGGGGATAGAGAAACTCTAAAAGTTTTTGACATTTTCATTCTTGACTATCTTGTCAACATGAGAAAATTAAATCTGATTGGATACATTTTTTTGAAACAATTAAGAATGTATAGACATGGGAAATCAAATCTCATTTGATTATGTATCTAGCTATCCCTACAATGTTTATTCTCAAGAGCATTATGTTTTACCACATTCCTTTGAAAGGAAAGCTGATAGATCTGAAGCCATCCTGGATTAGTAATAGTACGATGAAAAGGTTGAATATTTGTTTTGATCAGAACACAAAACTTTTTGTTAAGGATATAGAAGCTGAATCGGCTCAGAATCAATCGGCACCAATACCAGTAAGAGACAATCAATCTACTGGTATTACTAAAAAGTCTGATCTACAAACCAACTCAATGCCAAAGAAGAAACCAATGTAAAGTAAGGAGGTTGTAGCTAAATAGATAAAGGATATGGAACAAAGAAGGGAAGGTGATCTAATGTTTGGACATGATCCAGCCGAAGCAATTGCTGTAAGAATAAGGGTGAGAAGAAAACCATAAAGTTGAAAAGAAAAATAAGACTGTTTTGAAGAGAAAGAATCAAGAATTTGATATCTATAAAGTCTTGATAATGTTTGAGGATGCAAGTGCTCAACTAACAGATGAAGTGCATCAAGATCCCATCGTACAGAGTCTTCCTGATAAAGAAAAATGAAAACAAATGTTGGAAGATATACAAGAAGTTGAAGAAGATGAAGGAGATTTTCTTTCAGAATTCCTTCAGAGTTCGAAGAAGATTAGAGAGGAATTGGTTCAGAAACAAGGTGAAGGTATTCAAAAAATCCCTAATGCTGATCAAGCACCTTTTCAAACTACTTAATCTCCGGATAGAATTTATTCTCAAGTAATGAAAGGTGCTCAATATTCTCATACTGAAAACGTTATTGTCATTAGTGACAAAATAGAAGATGAAATAAAGGAGAAAGAAAAAGCTAAAGGAAAACAACCAGTTGTAGACTCAAGCAGATCAAATGAACTGGCTTCGTATGATCAGGATATAGATTCAGAACACACAATCTCTCTCAATAAGAGTGATTACATTGTTCATGTTTTGAGAAGGATTGAGAAGACTATTCCATAAATTTCCAAAATGGAAGGGAAAATTGATATCATTACTGACAATCAAAAGAATAAATTTTGCTATGTAAAATAATTGAGAACGAAATTTCTTTCAGTTGAATACGATTTGAATGTTCTTTCAGAATGTTAGACTACTCATAAGAAGTCTTGCAACAAGATAATAAAGTGGTCGTACAAAACCGAGATCTCAGTCAATGACCATGAGATAGAAATTGAAGATATAAGAGTGTTTTAAAATTATCTTGCAATTTCTTTCAATAAACATGACAAAGAAATTGTTGAAAGACTGAACTAGGTAACTCATGGAGCTGATATTTCTTCAGTAAAAGTGTTACATGATAGAGTGAATGCCTTTCAGTCTGAGTTTTAGAAGGTTTCATCTCTAAAGGATGAAATAGTTCTGAAAAGAAACAAAACTATGGGTTATCCAAAGATAACAAGAATTTTCATGATAGAATTGATACTCTTGAAGAAGTTATTTGAGTTCAAGAGAAGACAATTAAAAATCAGGTTCAACTCTTTTCCAATCAACAAGACCTTCTCAGATCTTAGGGTGATGCTATTTCTGAAGACAAAAAGGAAATCAAAAAGATGAAGGTGGTTCTTCATGTGTTGATTAAAAAGGAGAAGTAAATAAAAAATAAGTGACTTGTATTTGTTTTCATGTTTGGATTTTTTTGTTATCGTAATGAAATTTCTGTTACTAAATCCACTGTCTTGAATTTCTTTTCTAACCCTTTTAGAAAATTCTAGAATACACCATTTCTTTTTGTAAATCACAAAGGGGGAGAATGTTTTATAAAGAGATAATGATTTGAACAAACACTTCTAAATCAAGGAAAATCTACGAATACAATCCTTAGGAAAGTACATACCTAAGGGGGAGTTAGTTGTATTCAATTTCTTATTCTGAATAGTTTCTAATAACTCAGGGGGAGATAAGTATTAATTTTGGTATTTATTTTGTGTTTTTTTCTTTCCAAAAAGGGGGAGATTGTTGATTCAAAAGTAATCTTTTGACTTTTATATCTTATTTTGGAAATCACAAATGACCTTTATCATGTTTACATACTGATTATACTGACAATACTGATCATACTGACCGTGCTGATCGTACTGACCATGCTGATCGTACTGACCATGCCAATTGTACAATGTTGATCGTACAGACTATGTTTTTTTGTACAAAATCTAGAAATTGTATTGACTCTGCTACTCATACTTTCATTACTTTCTTGTTTTGGTACTTTGTCAAAAACACATGTTTCATATTAATTGTACTCATGGTTATCATCTTAATATGTCTTTTGTTTAAGCAATACGATGTCGTTGAGTTAGTTACAAACTAATCAAAATGATGTCCTTGTTTTTGTTTCAATATGATCGTTATAATTCCAGGTGTCTAGGTCCATCCGAGTTTTCTAGAGATATATGACCGTTGGAGTCAATATGACCGTTGGAACCCAAGGCCTATAAATAGGAGTTCATCTGAAGCTGAAAAAGAGAGGCTTTGGAACACCTGTGATATTCTGCTTCTATAGAGTTCTAGAGAGAGACTCTATGACTTCTCTCTTACTTTGTGCATCCGATCATTGTATCGAGGGAATTAACGTGATTGAAAGACATAGGTGCTGATTGCCAACAAAATCAAGGGCTGCCGGGGATAGGCAGACAGACGTACCTATCATCGTATTGAGGGTTGTCGGGGATAGGCAGACAGATGTACCAATCATCATATTGAGGGCTGCTGAGGATAGGCAGACAGACGTACCGACCATCGTATCTAGGGATTACCAAGTTGTTGGCGAGACAGAACTTTTATCCCTGGTGAAATGATAACCCTTCTCTTTGGGTAAAAATAATTGTAATTCTTTTACATTTCCGCTTCAGCTTGTATTGGAAATGAATTTATATTTTTTCCTTTCTTCTTCACACCTTCAATTGTAATTTTTTCAATTACAATTATACTATTACATATTGTATCGATTGATTCTATACGCTTTAAGGTAGAATCATTCACTAGTGTTTTACTCTGATTATTGTATTCATGTTGAATACAATTACTTTACTTTTCTAACAGTATGACATTACATCATACCCATATATTCAATACAATTGAGGGTGTTTGAATTTTTATTAGATTAAGATCATTTAAACTAATTTATTAAGGGTTTAAACACAATGTTTTAAACATACAATTCACCCCCTCTTGTATTATTCCATCCAATATACATTTATATCTACATATGCGATCCAACATTCACTATATAAGTGTTTGATGAAAACGTTTTAATGACATCTAAATCCTCATGAATCCAATGGATGATCATACTAAGGGTAAATTCCACCACAATCATTCAAAATATTGAATGTAAATCCATCTCAGATATATAAAAAAAGAAAAAAATTAGTTTATAGGATAAATTTGTTTTTACACAAGTCATATAGGGATTTCAAATAAATATTTAAAACTATATTTTCATTTAAATAATCTTTATTAAAACATGATACATTGACCACTAATCAAGGCCTATAATTTCACATTTCATTTATATTCAATATCATGATTCAAAATCATTGAACATCACTATGTGTACAAGAAAAACTACTTGAAATTATATAAGTCCCTTGAGGAATCAAAATGACCAATGATACATTAAAAATTAAACATTTACATTATTATAAAATTATTAAAATAGAAAAATGTATACAATATGAAACTTTTTTCGGATAAAAACTAGTTGAAACAATCATAGGTAGAAATACTTATAAAATTTAACGGAAAATTATATACATAAAATTGATGATTGGATGTTATTTTTCAAAATATTGAAATCCATAACTACTAATACATAAAAAACAATTTACAGTGAATAAAATAAATGAATTTATCTTTAATAATAATTAAAAGTAGAAGAATGTCATTTTTCCTTATAAATTATTTAATGTAAATATAAAAATTTTCTATATTTCAAACCAAAAATCACAATGGTTGTAAAATTATTTGGTACCACAATATACATTAATTGACCGGAGCAAAGTTGAAAATATATGGAAACAAATTTCAAACTAGGAAAAAAATATAGTAAAAACATTATAAAAAATATTTTGTATGCTCAATGGAATAATCTAATGGAATAAATATTAAGACTTAATGTTTTATCTAGAATCATTTCAAAAAGCATATATATGAAAACCATATGTGGAAAATGTCTAAAACACCAATGTGAAATCACTAATAGTTTCGTGAGAAGAGTATAAGTTGAGATCTACAAAATTTGTGGATCGATGTGATTGGGTAATAAGGTAAAAGAGATGATGTTTAGGAGAGACCACAGATAATTAATTATAAGGGAGAATCAAATATTTTTAGAGGAGACAAATTCCAGTCTGAAGTAACAGGAAATGATATTTTTATAGAGATGGTATACTTTTACCACATGGTAAAACATACATAGTTCACTATAGTTGAAATATACCTTCAGTGTAAAAGAATTAATGATAAAATTTTCAAAAGAAATATGAATACACTTGATTCAAATCCTTTACATTCCTTATGTAACATTCAACAATAATCATGTAAATTCAAGAAATTAAATGGACCATCGACCGAAATCCGAAGACAAATATCATTTCCTAGGGTAAATATTTAATTACTCAAGTTATTAATGGGATTTAAAAATATACTTCTATAATAGAATTTCAATTTCAATAAAAGCATCATAAAACATGATATATCGACAAAAAATAAATTCGTACAATTCAAAAATTCTATTATTTTGAATAAAACATCTCTCTATCTTATTACCTCAGTAGGTGTCCACGAAAATCTTCTTGAAATATAATAATGACCCATAGGACACAAAAATATTTACACGACATAAAAAATGAAACAAATAAATAATAATATAATTATTTTAACTATCATGTTTAATCAGTAATGATGTTTTGTTTTCATTAAAATTAAATAAAAAAATTGAAATTCACACACAGAATAAATTTAGGGGATAATTATTTTAAAAAATATTAAGATTTTATGTTATCGTAATGAAATTTTGAAACCATTAACTTGCAATACACATAAAAAATAGAACCTGAATAAAATAATGAAATCGAATATTAAAAATATTAAAAAGAACATGTACTTCAAATTATCATATAAAAAATAACTATCACATTATTAAATTATGCATTTTACTCAATAAAATATAATGGTTTTCTATTTATTTGAAAGAATACCATACTATATTAGACAAGAGAATGGTTTAAGAAATAATAAATAACATTTTAAACATGATAGTAGACATAAAAAAGGAAATTGATAAAAATATATTTTTTATCTTAAATGGAATTCTATTATAAAAAATTTATTAATATTTCAGTACTAATTTGGAAACTTTCCACAAAGTTGTGTGACAAACACCATCCACCAAAAAGATTAAAAACATTAATTAGAGAAAAAATATATAACTATATGAGGATAATGTAAGTCAAAATCTATTAAATATGTGCATTTATGTGAGTGGGTTCTGAGGTTGTCTGTATGGATTTCTTGTAAGACTACAGATTATGAATTTTAGAGAAGCATCATATTTGTTTATAAGATACTGAATGTAGTTTGAATTCACAAAAAAGGAGTAGTTTGTGGAGTAGATATCCATAGATCCATGATAAATCTATAAGTGAATATTAGAGATATATTTCAATCAAAATCATTACCCATAATGGATTATTACCATCTAGATTTAAAAAATGGGTAAAATGTAGAACATACCATAGGTTCATTTCTCACTAATATTTAGATGTTGAAATATGTTTTTGGTGGAATAGGATATTCAATTATCCCAACTTATATATTTTAACCCCTATTCCTACTAAATGAGAGTGGATATATAAATAAATCAAAGATCCTTTTTAGATATTATTTGAGATGTCTTCAAACATACAAAGAGGAAAACATTGATGGGATGGGAAAACCAGGATTATGAGGTGAAGTTAGAGTCATAAACATAATTGTAGGGATTTAGAAATGAGAAAATTTAAGTGGGGAGGTGTATGGAGGTAATAAGTAGAGTATAGTGACAAAGACAGTGGTTGGTGGAATTTGGAAGGATGAGGAAGTAGATAAAGTGGAGAATTGAAGGTGGTGGCATGGAGGAGGCTAGAAGGAAGAGGTCGAGGAGGATTCAAGGCGGGGGGGGATGATGTGTAGAGGGTAGGTTACTAAATGGTAATATTTTTTGAATGGTATCATGGGTATGTAGAATTAGGAAGATGGATTGGATGGTTTTGAGTGGATCACAAGAGACATACTTGTAAGGGATGAAATATAGAGAGAATCCACATGTTATAGGAGGGACACACTATAGTATATATAATTGATATCTCATTATTTTTTGTATTATTGATAGAGATAATATATTACTCATTTTCTATATATATTTCAATTATTTAAACACTCCAACTATATCAATTTGAGAATATTTTCATCTAATTAGGATTTATGTTTTGTTTTGGGCTATGGTTGTAAAATTTTTTATAACTAGAAATTTATTATATTTCTTTACCATTGGTATTTTGATAGAAAAATTTAATATATTTATCAAATAGATGTTATTATTTTTTTAAGATTTATTGAATTTGTTTATTCATATTTATCTTCGGGATTAATATGGGATTCAAAAATCTAGATGCTTGAAAAAATCAATTAATTCGAAAAAAAATTTCGATAGGCATATGAACCCCTCTCTGGAAATGAGGCATAAATCACTATTCTTGTTTTCAATTGAGGTATTCTAGATTGATTAGAAATTGGAATCATATTCATGATAACAATTATATTTGAAGGTTTTATTCACTCATTAATGGGAATATTGGATACTTAATATTATAGTATGATTCACAATGCATTTGGATAGACTAGAAATATGATGTAACTGGGCAGTAAAACTTTCTACATGTGAAGAATAGAGCTAATATTTTAAGGACTGAATCAAGAAATATTTTCACACAAAATTATAGAAGACTAAATTGGATGATTCAAAACAAAAATGAGGGGGTACTATGTGGAGAATTATAAAGAAAATTTATAGAGTCCAATTTTCAACAACTAATGAACTATTATGCCTTGAAACTCATTAAATGGTCCGTTGATACACCACAAAACCTCAAAATGAAAACAAATTAAGAGATATAGATAGATTAAAGAGAATATCGACTAGTAAAGGATTCATTGGATGGGGGTTTCATATATATTTATTTCCATTCTTTACTATTATTTTATTTTCTTTCTTCTATAATGTATCCCCTCTCCTACATCATTTTGACTTCCCCATCCATTGAGGGGTAGTTTAATTGAGCGATCAAGAAAGAGAGAGGTTGTACTTATGTTATTTAATCGAGTTCTTATGATTCAATTTAATAATAACACTTCTTCTTTCTAAATATTTTTTTAAATCATAATTATGTTTTAAAATCTGAATTTGGTTACATTAGGTTTTTATTCTTGTAATTTTAATATCTTTGGTCAATGATCCATGTCTCTCTCCAACCAATTATTTTTAGTATATGGTGGAATAGATTAGGGTTGGGTGGTGTGCTCTTGATATTCATTAGAACATTTTTAATATTTTATTTTTGAAAAATGGGTTTTTTTGGAATAACAATCCCTTATCAAGGATTTCCCTTATTAATAAAGAGAACCTAATGCAAATATATTCACACAGGATGGAGGGTAGACCTACCTGAGGTTTTATATAAGAATATTAGAATCATTATCATCTTGACAAAGGAGAGAAATGACTTAGTAGAAAATATATATTTATTACCAGTCTATAGAAGAAGTGAAAAACCATGTAAACCATAACCGCACAACACTAAGTCAATCCAAAACCGCTCATAACACCACCTTTCTCATTTTATTACAACCAATCAAATCAAACTACATATTTCTCTCACATTAATCAAAATCAATAAAAACCAATTTTCTTTAAAAATACAATAAAAACGGACAACCTTATTTTTTATGCACTCATATTCTAGAGTCTACATTGAGTTGAGTACTATACTATACTTATGTAATTTAAAATATTTTTATTCCCTGCCCACAATAGGTGTGCATCAAATATGGCACTATTTCTCGGGGAGACATTTCTTGAATCTCTAAAAAATTATTTTTAAATAACCCATAATTCAAATAATTGTGAGATCTATATGAATATAGAAATTAAAAAAAAACCAATTGAGAAATAAATTTTGTAAAGAGATTCTGGTGAAATATACCTCATAAAATCATGTGACACTTTTAGGAATGAATTTGAACCTATATTAATGGATGAAAACACCAACCAATCTCCACGCGATCTCTATGAACCACAAATCACTAACAAATATAATCAACTAGATATCCCCATATTAGAGAATCATTTTTAATTGTGCATTAACATGAATAAAATTTTACAAAAATTAAATGTTCTTATAGGAGAAGACCCAAATATAAATATTTAGGAATTTAAAAATGTGTACACAAGTTTCAGACTATAAGGACTTATGGAAGAATAGGTAATGTGGATGGAATTACACTTATACACTCTAGGGTGTATGAAAGGAATGATTACACAGTCTAAAACAAGGATAAGTCCAAGATTTGGAAGATCTTAAAAGACACACCATGAAATGGTTTTCTCCTCATCTAGGAGAATAACTATTTGAGATGTGATCTATACTCTTTTCCCATCAACTAGTGGGACACATTATGTGTACTCGGAGTGATTCACAAATCTATGCACCTGGTTCCATCACCAGACTATAGAAGAACACACTTTCATTATTTTATTCTATCAAGGACTGTTCAATAATCATCTCAAACTTTCTATACACTTCATCTATTGGAGACTTGAATAAAATTTCACCAGAGAATTCCATAGCATTGATTGAAAATATTTCACAACACTCACAATAATTTGAGAAAATAGGTATGAGCACCAACGGAATCCATGCTGTAAGGAATTCAGTTTCTTCTAAAGACAAACATGAAGTTACACTTTAAGGAAGTTATAGTTTGATGAGACTAATTTATATGAACCATTTAAATGATCAACAATTCCGGACACAAGTATGTGGTTTTTATCTTCTATGTATCGTTACATTGATCAATGTCCAAAAGTGTAGGGAACTGAAAGTCATGATACTACTTATCAGCAATGGAAATTCTAGTCAAATCAACCACATCAACCCAAGACCTGACATGGAGATGCATATCAATAGAATTACTATAGAACACATTTTTAGTACCAATATCATAACCTCAAAAAATTCAAAAATTCATACAAGAGTCTCGTCTATAAAAAAAATTCAACCGAAAACATTCCAGAAAAAGAATTATGAGAAAACCTCAAAAAGTGCACCATATACCGAAGAAAAGTAGCTGAAAGACAATGTTATGGGAATGTAAGAAAATATTGAAAAGATAAATAATCAGTTTCCAAGCCTTATGAATGTTTTTACCAAGATCCAAGGTAGACTCTCAGCAATAATAGTTGAAAATAAAAAGGAGAATGTCTATGAAATCACTACATGAATTAAGAAGGAGTTAATATCACCTGAACAGAGTGTGGATGATGATTCTAATAAAACTTATGAATCATAACACAACCATCCAAAAGAAGAAGGCTATAATAGAAATGGGGAAGGAACCTAGTTCAGGATGGAAAATCTAGAAGCACCCCTGAAAAAACAACTATGGGAGAAATAAGATATCCAAGCAACATTCAAATATGTATTAGTTGAGTCATATAAGGTTTAAGAAGAAATAGTTCAATGAGATATTCAGGAAAGCTTCCTAAATGTTGAGATTGGCATCCCAATACCATATCCAATATTGAAAATTCCTACACTTTCCAAATTGTTGATTGAGCTATGAACTAAAATAAGGTGGATGGTTGGAAACAATGGAGTCAACATAAGAAGAATCATCTCATCAATGATCACACCACCAATACCAAAAAAAATCAAGATCCATAGACATTCTCTATTCCCTATACTACTATGTAATTAATTTTTACTAATTCACTATGTGATCTGGAAGCTCTGATAAATGTTATTACTTACTCAATGTTAATATAATTCCATATCGAAGAACTAAACACAAATTGAGAGGAGGTATAATTAGAAAATAGATCCACCATTTTACTAGATGGATTTATAAAACATATACTCATGGGAGTAAGAAGATTGATCTTTCCAGAAGACTTCTAAGTCCCTTCTATGGAATAAGATCGACACTAGGATAATCTCTCCCCATCCTAGAGAGACACTTTATGTAAAAAAACATGGACTATCATCAATTTATATTAAGTAACACTCACAATGGAGCTTGGATACAATTCTGTACTCTTAAATATTCTTTATACGATGAAACAATCTTATAGTAATCACTCAATTTATGTGATTTCCCTCGAAGAAGGAATATAAACCATTGAAGATTCATGTATACTTCCTAACTTCTTATTATTAGAAGAAAATTTCTCATTTCAATGTTCCAATTCCCATGAACCTGGAAACCCTAATCACATGTTAGAGGAAGAGGTAATATCTGACTCTTTTTATGATTTATTAAGGGGTAATGAAATTCTACTAGTGATTCCATCTGTAGAAGTAGGAAACCTAAATTCAATATCATCTCTTCAACAACCCCATGTTTGGAACTTAAGACATTTCCAAGTGATTTGAATTATTATTACCTACAAGAATTAAATAAATTATAAGTAATAATAGCCAATAACCTATCAAATGCACAAGAAAAATAAATGTTTGAACTTATAAAATGAAATGTACAAGTTGTAGGATTCAATTTAGGTGATATACCTGGAACTAATCCTATGGTATTATCTCATATAATATATTTAGTAAGTGATTCCCAACAAGTTATATAACCTCCTAAAAAACCCAATCCCACAATTATAGAGGTTGATAAAAAGAGATAGAGAAATTGCTAGTAGATAACATCATTTACCCAGTCTCTGATTTTTAGTGGGTCAGCCCAATTCACATAGTCCAAATGAAATCGATCATGGAAACCATTAAAAAGGATAGAAATAAAATAATCCTTATGATAGTCCAAATTCCGTGGAGAGTGTGTATAGATTACATGAAGATACGTCAGTATAATAAAAAAGACCACCTTCCCAATCCTTTTATTGATCAGATGATAGAAAAGTTAGTTGGAAAATCTCATTACAATTTTTATATGGATTCTCAGGATACATATAGGTAAATATCTTACTAGAAGACTAGGATAATACTACCTTCACAAGTACTTTTGGAAAATTCTTTTACAAAAGAATGCATTTTGGGCTATGAGACGCCCTAGGTACATTTCAATAGTGTATGATCAGTATTTTCATAGACCATATTTAGGACTACCTAGAGGTATTTCAATAAAATTTCATAGTTTTTGGAAATTCATTTGATCATTATATAGTAAATGTGGAAGAAGTTTTGAAAAAAATTGCATTGAAAAGAAAACTATACTAATTTTCAAAAAATGAAATTTCATGGTTGAAAAGGGAATAGTGTTGGGGAATATAATTTCACAATAGGGGATTGAGGATGAGAAATAAAAAGTTGAAATTATAAATTATTTTATATATCCAACTTGTATAAAAAATTATTGATATATTTTAGGACATATAGGATTTTAAAAATGATTCATTAAGGATGTTAGTAACATTTATCTCCCTCTATAAAGATTATTACTAAAGGATTCTGTATTTAATTCTTATTATGCATGTAAAAAATAATTTGATTAATTAATGAAAATGTTGATTACACCTCCAATAATGAAGCCACACAACTAAAATTCCCCTTTATAGTTACTTTTTGATGTATCCAACAAAGCAGTGGGATCTGCTCTATCATAAAGAATTGACATGAAGCCTCTAGTTATCACAAAAAAATCAAGGACATTGGATTCCCGAAAAATTAATGACACAACCCAAATAAGGATTTCATAGTAGTCACTGTTTCACTAGATAAATTCTGATAATCTCTTATTTTCACTAAAGGTGTTTATTTTTTCTAATAATGAAGAACAACGATATTTAACAAAAAACGAGAATGAAAATACATGTTTGATGAGATGGATGGTACTATTACAATAATAAAAATTTTAAATTAAAAATAATAAGGTAACTAAAAATGAGGTGGTCGATCATCTATGTCTATTACCCAATACCATTGAAGCAACAATTCCAAAACAAAACCCACATAATTATGAGATTCCTATAGAAAAACTCCACATCATCAATGGCGAATTAACATGGTATTAAAATATTTTAAAATATTTAGTCACATATCTGGTACCCAATCATCTAATATATTATATAAAAATAATAAACTACAATCACTATTTCTTATTTTGGATGTACCATTTTGTGGAAAATATGTAATGATCAAATCATAAGATAATTCTTACCAGGAAATGAAATTGAATTATTGATTTAATTATATTATTAATTATCATATGCAGAACACTTTATACCTTATAGGATAGCCCAAAATGTTTTATAATCTATATATTATTGTCTCACCTTATTAAATAATTCATATGAATTTTTTAAAAGATGTGAAAAATTCTGTTTTTCTATTAATATCTCAAAACGACATAAATTCTTCAAAACATAATAATATTTTTAAAAAAATTTAAATTATGTGGAATAAACAACATGGGATAATTACCACTATCATTTTTCAATTCATATATTATTTTATTTGTATACTACATTTTAAAATCGATGAAAGCACATGTGACCAGGACCGGCTATGCTATTTTTTTGTGATTTTGTTCAAGCTAACATATTTTGTAGGTTTGGAGTGCCACAAGAAATCATCAATGTCCAGGTAAGTCAATTTTTTTGAACTAAAAATGGAAAGATTTCTGAAAAAATATGTGGTAAATCATAAAACACTAACTCCATAATATTAAAAAAAAAATGTCTAAAAAGAAGTCCCTGATAGGGAAATTAGAGGAATTATCTAAAATACATCTAAACCCAACTAGAAGGATAAGGGACAAAAGATAGATGATACATTATGGGATTATAGAACAACTTGGAAGATACCAATTGATATGATCCCATATAGATTTATTTATAGAAAAAAAATCCCATCTTCCCGTGGAATTATAGCATACTGCCTACTAGATGATAAGAGTGGAAAATATAGAGTGTAATAAATAGGGGAAATAGATAATATTTAACTTACATGAGATAGAGGAATTAGTGAGGAAATATATCAGAAATTCATTGTTCAACAAAGGGAGAACAAGGATGTACCATGACATGATGATTCAACCAAGAACCTTTAACCCTAGAGATGAAGTTCTATTATACAAATCCAAACAAAATATAATACCATGTAAACATCATTCCAAATGGGAAGGCCGCTTTACTATTGTTCGTGTATACCCCTTTGGTAAAATTTAGATCCCAAGAGAATGAGTCTAAAGACCATTCACTACAAATGGAAGGATACTAAAGACGTTCAATGAGACCATACCTCAAGAACCAATAGTGTAGATCACACTCCTTCACCTAGACTTCCTTTGAAAACCTACTTGGTTTCATATTTCATTTTCTTTGATTAAAAACAATTAATCATTTTTTTATATAAAAACATGAAAAAATCCATTTAGATTCACTGAAAATACTACATAAATTAATTGTGAGGGAGGGAATCATGTTATTTAGGATTTTTTAAAAAAATTAATTTTGGATTTGAGCCAATGACATTAAAAAAATCACTTCTGGAAGGAAACCCATGTTTTTATCCGAATAGTACTCTCTTCTCATTATTCATGTTTTATAATGATTCAACAGGAATGCAATATCATTTTTTATTACTCAATTGTTTTAGGTGTATTGATGAAGATGATGACTGTTCCAAAATAGAGAAACTGAATAAAACATAGGTTGTGAATGTACTGCCGAATAGATCTGAAGGAACATGAATTGAACCAGAAAAATAAAGAAAAATTTCTAAGGGGAGATTTATTTTACATTAAATATCTTTTTAATTCCCAATAAACTTGTTTGAAAATCATTTTCTTGACATTCATTGAACATTTCAGGCTGACACTGGGATTTGTGATTTATATGAATAATCTGGAAGACATGAGTTTTATAATAATCCTATGATATCATGTTTTAGATTTAAATAATAATGAAATTCAATTATTAAAACGAATAAATAAATGATTAATGTGAATAATTTATATTAAGATGAGTACTAATGATCTGAGGGAATTTATTGATTCACGTAAATGAAATTCTCAAACAATTTCCCTGCATTGAATTTATATAATTTATGTGAATTTATTTATTATTAATTTTAATTCCTTGAGTGATTGAACAGTGTTATTATTCCATTTCCCAAGAGGATTTATAGACCAAGTAAATCGAATTTTATTTTTGATCATATTGATTGAGTGATCTTTGGGCATGCCACCTACTAGAACATTCATATGAATTTATCTAATATATGATTATACAAAAAACACATTTAAAATATTTATGGAATATTTTGATAAATAATTTATAATTAAAATACCCCATTTACATCAATCCTTCATTATCACATAGAGACCATGAATTACCTTTATAGGGATGATCAAAGTTTCATTCCATATTTGTCGATAAATACCATATTCTTGGTATTTTTTCTAATATTATAACGATGATGTTTGGGGTGAAGGGATTCATAGTGGAAGGATGAAATAAATTGTATGGAATAATTATGTCGGTGATATTAGGGGATTAAAAAAAGGATCATGATTCATTCAATGTACTTAATTGTCTATAGTTCTTTAAAAATTTAAAATTCAAAAAATGAAATGGGTTGTGACTTAGAAGAATAAAAAATCCATATCAATAGATGAATTGTTTTGATCATAAACAGTTACGGGGTGGCTATGAGGTTTATTTTATGAATAAAATTAAAAAAAGGAAAAAAATAATTAAAATCAATATTAATAAAATAGATAAAAATTAAAAATGGTACTCATATTTCATTTTTCATTTATTATTCATGACCATTGCTTTACGTTTTGGGGAAATGGTAGTTGAAAATTTGATGGAGATAATTTCATTGAACATTTGTTTTTGATTTCATGAATTGTAAATAAGGGAAATAGTTTTTCTTGTTTCCTAATTTTCATACATCAATTCTTAATGACATTAAGCCTTAGAGTCATTTGAACCTATAATGAAAGCCCTAATGCTTTTAGGCAGATTTGGACATTATAAGGTGGAGAAATTAGTTCCATTACAAGCATTTGAATATAGATACTGCTCTCAGGATATACTGAAATCTCTACTTAAATTGTATCATTAGTGTTGAGAGAAAAGATTCAAAATATAGGTAGATAATGATGTGGGATGTTTAATAATAATGAATTAAGGATCTTGAATGAATAAAAGGATATAATCCATATTTATTTAAAGGATAAAGTAAAATATATTAATTTATTGTTCCTTTTAAAACATATAAATTAAAGTGAAATTTTATTAGGATTTTTGAAATTTTCATTTTACATTATAATTTGAATATTGGTAACATTAGTTCCATATATATTACTTTTTTAGATTTTATGCTTGAGGGAATGCATGATTTAAGTGTAAGGGAATTGATAGAGATAATATTTTTACCGTTTTTATATGTATTTCTATTATTTAAACACTCCAATTTTTTTTAATTTGATCTCAATTACATACTTTTTGGACTTATGGTGTGTTTTGGGATAAAATTGTAAATTTGCATAATTTTGTAAATTTAAAAAATATATATTACATTAGTATTTTATGAAGTAACATTAAAATCTAAATCCAATTGATGTGGTTATTTTTTATAGAGTTACATGATTGGTTGGATTTATGTCTGTGTTCTTGACCAATATGTGATTCGAATATCTAGAGGCCCAAAAAATCAATAAAGTTGATAAATTGTATGGCTAGAAAAAGAGGGACCCACTCATTAAATGAGGCATAAACCATGCAACAAATGTCCAATTAATTTTTTTCCTGATGGATTAAAAAGAGGTGTTATTTCCCAATTAAAGTTTAGGGAGTTATTAAATCATTAAGGGGGACATTGGATTCTCAAAATTAAATGATGATCTGGGAAAGATTCAACCAGAATAAAAACATTGAATAATTGGGTGATATGTTTTAATACACATGGATAATGAAGACGTTTTTTTTAGAAAAATAGTTAATATATTATTAAATAACATTACCAAATACTACATTTGATGATTCACCTAACCAAGGGGATAACACCTGGATATGTTTTATAAAACATTCATGAAGTCAAATTTTCAATTCTTGATGACGCATTGTGACACAAAAGTCATTAAATGGTCCAATATGATATCCTCAGGCCTCTTACATGCATATTATTAATCGATTATGAGTGGATTTAGGATAATATAAATTGGGGAGGGAGGCATTGGATTAGGACTTCCTATAGTTTAATTTTTCTAAATCATTATTCTTTTATTTTCTGTACTCTGTAATGTCTCCCCTCTCCCACATCATCTCAACTTCCCCATCCATGGTAAGTTTCATTGAGTGATCAATAAAGGGGAGGTTATACCTATTTAATTTTCTTGATTTCCTGTGATTGAATTTAATAATTTCCCTTATTCTTTCTAAATCTGGGTATAATTCAAAATTCAGATTCCAATTCCAAATGTGGTTACATTAGGTTTTGATTAGGTTATTTTTAATAGGATTGTTTGATGATCCATATCACATCCCACTAAATTATTTTCTGTATACGGTTGAATATATTTGGTTTTTTTGGTGAGTGATTTACATTCAATATCACATGTGTAATATTATATGTTGGATTATATTATTATTTGGGAATAACAATCCTAAGTCAATGATGGTTATAATTAATCAGGAAATAATACTATAATTCTACAGACATAAAAAGGAGGGAAAATATACCTTAGGTTTCAAATAAGAGCATTCTCATCATAATCATCTAATAAAGTAAGAGAAAAGACATGGAAGATTAATCATTATCATACAAGTCAATGGATGAAAAAGGTACAAATCATTGAAACCAAGATAGCATAACACTATGTTTGGACAAACCCTATCTTATCATTGTCACTATCAACTGATTAAAACCAAATAAATTAAATTTATTATTTACCTCACATTATTCAAAATTAATTATTACCAATTTTCATAAAAACCAAATAAAATGGGACAACCTTGTTTTTTTTCACCTCTCCTCAAGAGAATACCTTGAGTTACCTACTATACCAAACATAGGTAATTTAAAATATAGTTATTACACACCCCATGAGAGGCACGAATAATTTATAAATTATATTTCATAATTATATGATCTAATCTAGTATATTAAATCATTTGGAAATGATTCCTTGATGACGGAATTGTAACCAAATCAATCAACATGACAGATAGAGTAATAATGTTCATTTCATTGAGGGGTATTATCCAAAATTTAAAAGGGAACTGAATGACCCTAGAACGCCCTGATAGGGGAGGGGTGAATCAGGGTATTATATTTTTTTTAACTAATAGATCATGTACCCATATTGGTACGAACTAGTTAAATATGTCTGAATACGAAGTGCAAAAATAAACATTCAAATGCAATTCAATGGAACAACAATTTTACTTGGTTCACCAATAAGCGCTAATTTCAATGATTATATGCCAAAAATGTGTTTGTCCTAACAGAAAACACTAATATGAACATGTTGTGGATTAAAAGAGTTCATCATATTGACGTTTTGATAAGAACACTACCTATACATGGTTTTAGGAATAACACACTATGACCCTTGGCTAAATTCTGCTGACACCCCCTTGCAAGCCGCGTTGGATGTTTCTTAACTCAGTTTACCAATTTGAATTTTGCTTCAATGTTTTATCATCAAATCATGTGTCAAAAAATGTAAATATATCCTATTTTGAAGTCCTGTAATCACCCACATATGTAATTTTTTTCCAACACGGTAATTGATTATAGAAATTTATATAGAAAACTAATTTGGTTAATTTTCAAACTTCTCAGGGTGTTCTCCGTAATACTACGGTTTCTGCGTAACGCTACTGTTTCCGTTTACCACAACTCTTTTTGTCTACCACTTCAATTTTTAATACCACTACTATTTTGGCATACCATTCTACTCCATGGAGAACTGCCATTCATTGTGTACATCCCTACACTGCATACTACTCCACTCCTCTGTGTACCATCCTTCTCCGTGTATTTATTTTCTCCACCGTGTAATGTGGGATCTTCTTGTGAGAACCAAACTCTCTTCCACAAACTATTTTTCTTACGCAGATGATTCTCTCTGTGTACTTCCATCTCCTCCACAAACCACATCAGACTTCACCAGATTTATTCCTGAAATTTTAATATCTAATCTTGTTTTTAAAAAAGGGGATTACTTCTCCTTAAAAAGGAACATACTTCAATAATAAATTCTAATAGTATTTACACCAATTTTCAATGTGATACAATCTGTAAACGGAACATCATATATGTATTTTTATCCTCCATCGCATGCGGCTCCTGTTTCACAAACCGCAGAAACCCTACGAACCTTCTCCATTCTGTGTATGAAATGCCTTCACCACATACCAATTCTATGAAACGTTTGTGGTATAAATTCATGTATTGCATTCCATCAATGCATACCGACACTTCGAACCGTTTATAGAAGCATTCTGGGTGCTACATGACTTCACCATGTATTGTCACTATGATCCATTTTCGACACAATTTTACATACATAGTGCCTTCATCGTTTAACTCCTTGTATATCACTCCATGTACCATTCTTTGTGCAGCCATGAACCATCACCCAACACCCGATTTTGAGGCCAAGGAATAGAAAACACTAGGAAACTATGCTACCTTTAATACTTCTTTCATCCTAAAACGTATGACCCCATTCTTTACAAACTACATTATCATCGATGTGAAGATTAAAAAAACAAAATCCAATCTCCAACATTATCAAAAAACATCCTTGGTTCCAAAAATCTCCCCCTATGGGATTTTATGGAAATAATCAGATAAATTCATGAATGAGCTATCCAGGATAAAAAATTAACCCTTCATGGGGAAAATTAGCCATCAAACTACGTCTATGTGAGCAGTGATTGGTGTAGAAAAAATGGGAGAGGACATGAATTGAGTTCTCATCCTTTTATTTTCCCCTACATAGTGGCATTTCTGATTTTTTATAATCTTTATATTTTTTATATCCAGAAATAATCAAATCACTTTTCATTAACATTCCATTGAATTTATCCATTCTCCCCCATTGGAAATAAACCAATGAGCCAAATCTGGACTTTTAGAGTAAAAAACATGCTTCCCTTAGATCTAATCTCCCCAATAAATCTGAATCATTTCCACAAATAGATTAAAAATAGTTCAAAAACTAGGGAGAGGGGAATCTTGTAACCTACTTATGGACTGGGAGGTGGATGAACCCCCAAGTTCAGCATATGTTTCTCAAACATAGCTAATGAAAATGACTTTGTCCTAATTTCAGCCACTTTCTCTTCAGTACCCACATGGTCCATTTTGATCATGCCTTGTTCAGCATTTTCCATGATGAAGTGATATTTGATCTCATTATGTTACGTATGATAATTCTGAATAGAATTCCGTGTAAGATATATTATGCTCTTGTTATCACAGCAAATCCCCATTGGTTGTTTCACCTCATCACCTATGTCAATAAGTTGCTGCTTCATCCAAAGTAACTGAGTGCACACCTTGGTAGCAGATGTATATTCTCATTTAGAAGTACTAATTGAAGTAATTTATTGTTTCGTGTTTAAATAGAACACACATTTCTTCAAAATATAGAATTCTTCACCACTGGTACACAATCTGTCCACTGCATTTCCATCCTAGTTAGCATCAGAAAATGCTGATAGTTCACTATATCTTCCTGTTTTAAAGTAAATCCTATAATTATGTGTACCTTGAATATATCTGATGATTCTTTTCAATACATACATATGATCTTCCATTATATTAGACAGAATGCGGGCCACTAGGAAATTTTCTAAGATATTATCTAGTCGTACTGCCATCTGAAACTATAGGATTACACTAATTCTTGTGTACATGGTGGGATCCACCAATGTCCCTTCATCATGATTTCTTAGCATTGATCTAACTGCAATCATAGTTGTTAATTATTTGGTATTCTTAATATTGAAGTTTTTTCAGTATCTCTCTTGCATTATTCTCCTAAGAAATCAATGTCCAATCCTTCTTTTGAAATTACTACAAGCATAAAAGTAATGTAAGTTCATTAATCATGAAAATTTAAAATTATGAAATCATGTGAATGGTAAATTCATCCAATGATCCATGTCTGATTCCACAAAAAATAATATCATCATCATATACCAATATCATAAACCGATACTTTGAGAATTATTCACAGAGATATTGTGATCCACCCCTCCTTTAAAATCAATATTTCTCAGACAAGAGTCCAATCGAGAGTACCATGCATGTAGTGCCTATTTCAGACCATAAAGTGTTTTATTTAATTTAAAAACCATCAGTTCATCATTTCCATGCAAGAACCCCATCGATTGTTCAATATATACTTCTTCTTCCTATAATCTATTTAAGGATATTTTATTGACATCTATATCATACACTTTATAAACTATTTGGATTCCCATGGAATGAAATAGGCTGATTGACTCTAGTATCACTACTCAAGACAATGTGTGATCAATATCAATTCCTTTGATTAGTGAATATCCTTTATAGACCAACATCCCCTTATTTATGATGACATTTCCATGTTTGTCAATTTTGTTTGGAAAATCCACTTCTTACCAATAACATTATGATATTCAGGACTTTTAACAAGATCCCATGTCTGATTTTTTTCAATATTATCTAACTCTTAATTCATTTCATTCCCCCATGACTCATTCTTTGACGTGTCTTCAAATTATGATGGTTCCACAAATGATAAAAAAAATAGATTTTTCTTTATTCCTTATTCTTCGTGTTTGTTTAGGTATATTCAGATCGCCAATAATGTTAGACTAATCAAACTCTCCTCTTCGGTTTCTCTATTGGGGTTTGACCAAATTCTCTCTAGTTATGGATTCATTTTCTAAATCTTCTTGTGAGTCATCATCATGATCTTACTATTGATAGTTTGGTACACCTTCCTCTAACTATGTATTAGCATTTTTTTCATGTTCACATTATTCCTCATCTTCTATCACATCATTATAGGAATTTATTAAGACATTCAGGTTTTTCTATTCAATGATGATACCATCACTGCATTTCACAATTCTTTCCAAGCACATAATGAAACACTTGTTGAATTTTTTATTCATTGAGTACCCAAGAAATACTCCTTCATCTTCACTGTCCCTATATTTCCCATGATTTTGTTCTTTGTTTAGGATGAAAATTTTTCTTCTGAAAACACAATAATATTTCAAAGAGGGATTCATTCCATTACACAACTCATATGGTGTCTTTTTATGGCCCATATATTGCCCCATTAGATTTTGAATATACACTAAAACTCTTACTACCTCTTTGTAGTAATGATTTTGAATACGACTCTCAATCAGCATAGTTCTGGCCATGTGGTTTACCTGTCAATTCCTTCACTCCACAACTCTATTTTCTTATGGAGTTCTCACAGAATCCACCTCATGTTGTATATCATGTATATCTAGGTAATTTCAAAATTCAATGGTCGTGTATTTTCGTCTTTTTTTAGACTCCAGGACTTTGATCTTTCATCCCGCATCATTATCGAAAATTCGATGATAGTTTTTTATGCAATCAAGCACATGTAACTTCCTTTGTATAACAATAAAACATGCCATTATATTGAAATCATATATGAAAAAAATGAAGTACCTTTCCCCATCTGTTAGAGAAACATTTGTTAGGCCACATACATCTGTATGGATGAGGTCAAGGAGATTTGATCCTCCTTTGTTCTTTGGCCGGTAGGAACTGCATACCAGTTTCCATCACATTCCAGAATTACATGTAGTTTCTAATTCACGCTTCAGATTTGTGTATCCATGACTATCATCATCTTAGATATCTTTTTTCATGTCTTACTGATTGATGTACCCCAATCTCGGATGCCAAAAGTTTTTTTCCTCTTTAACTGCTAAGTAGAAAATGTTCTCTTTGCTATCAACCTGATATAAGTTGCCAATTTTTCTACATCCTTTCATAAAAGAATTTCCATAATTTCCTCTTATAGTACAAACATTCTGATTTAATTTCATAATAAGACCTGAGTCACAGAGTCAACTCGCACTAAAATAATTGTGACGTAGACCATCCATATAAGGGACTTAAATTTTTCTTCAGCTCTCCATTAGATAGATTAGTACTTCCCCTGCCTTTAATCTCCAAAAACCATCATTACAAAACCTCACTATTCCATTGACCTTTTTCTTGAAATTATTTAATAGTTTTTCATTACCCGTCATGTGGTTTGAATATCTACTATCAATATTTCATGTGTTGTTGTTCTATGTATCTTTGTGGGTTACATCTACAAAATTGTATTTTTTAATTTTCTTCTTTGCATTCCATGAGATGTTGGACTGAGTGTAGGACACTAATGGTCTTTAAATTCTATATTCTATATACATGGGTTCTGTAACACCCCAAGCTTCCACAGTACGTTTCACTTCGAATAATGCAATAGCATGTGTTGTACGCAACCTCGAGCTCTAACACACAGCACAACGAATTAAACTAGCCGTTGTGAATTGTAATACCCACTTTTTGAAATTTTATAAATTTTATTTATCAAAATGGACTTCATTTTTGGATTCGGAATATCGAAATAAGCCTATGTTGAATTTTTGGTATTTTTCTGAGAACTTCTATTTTTTATGAATAGTGAAAAACACTTAAAAACAACTTTTTTAATCAAAATAATTTATAGTGATAAATTATACTATTTAGTGGTTTTAAAGTATAATTAGAATAAATTTTTACCATTTTATCCAATGGCGGTCATTAGAATTAATTTAACATTTAAATTAGACATAAACAATTGCCAATCTTTTGATATAAATTATTTCTTAAAAACACGCTATTTGTTGTGACAGCGAGAATTAATTATAAAATTAATTAATGGAACTTATACGTTTGAAATTTTGTAAAATAGACATCATTTTTGAATTCATAATATCAATTATAGCGTAGGGTGAAATTTTGGCATTGTTTTGAAAAACATCAATTTTTGATGAATAGTGAAACCACTAAGTGGTAGTTAAATTACTGATTTTTCGTTTAAATAAAATATTACCACTTCTGTGATTTGATTTTCAAAAATACTAAATACATGGTTTTCATTAAGAAGTAAAATGTGGTTTAATGAGATTAAAATAATTTTTTGGTGAATAGTAACTTTTAAGTTCTTAATCGTGATTAGAGGTAATTAGTGTAGTTTAAGGTAAAAACAATGTTTTAATAATAAGATTTGAGTTTGAAACTTGTCCTACTCCTATTGGATGAGTCATGGCCGACCAAGAAAACCCATGGGTCAACTTGGGGACCCCATGGAGCCACTTTGGTTGGAAAATGACATTAATATATATTTATTTAATGTTAAAATTAAATTGACACAAACAAGAGTTGTTTTACTAAAATAGTTTTTATGTGGGGTTAAACAAGTCCAAATTTAGACTATAAATATTCCTTAGAAATATAAAAAGATTTCCTACATCATAGTATTTTTTTTAATTTTTATACATTAAATAAATTAAATTATTTATGACATCATTATGATGCAGCGATGACCTCATTATTTAACGATTTAAATAAAATGATAAGATAATGAAAACTCCAAGGCTTACACTTGTCCAAGGCCTATTGGATGAGGATATTTAGAACCCTTATCACCTTAGCCACGAATTATATAAGTGTGGGACCTTTAGAATCCGAAAAGCATTGTATAATAATGTAACATTTCAATCTTTCCAAAAGAGCCCCTCCTCTCCTCTTATAAAAGGCCCCCACCTCTACCACCTCATTCACACATTCAAGCAATTTGGCTCGGCCAACCTCTGCCCAAATACTCTCCCAACATCCCCCTCTTACTCCTAGAAGCCTCACTTTGGGAAGAACGCTCCCCAAGGAATCCTTTGGCTCAAATCAAAAAGAGTTACCCGATTTTGAGGTAATGTCATCTCTAATTTTTTTTTGTTTTATTTTTCTTCTCCAACCCCCTAAACTCTTTTTATTCATTTCTTTTGTAACAAAACCAGTATCCTCAATATACTAGGATGTTGTTACAAGAAGGATTATAGCTACAATTACACACACCTACATCTAATGGTTAAATAACATACGGTTTCTGTGGATGGTCAATTTCTGCCTCACGAAGTGATGATTGTTCAACACTCATATAACACCTTCAAAGGTGGCCATTAAGATGTCACTATATTTATATATTATATATAATATGTTTATGTTTTACTTATGCTTCTGTATTTCTCATTTATGGCATACTTTTTGATTTCCATTATGGGTAAACGCGATAATTTCATTTTAGGAAGTGCGGACTACCGCCCCCTCAAAGAGATGTGAATCGTTAATGCCATATGTGGGATGTATAAAGGATGGAGTAAATGATATTATATATGATATTATACTGGAACTATATTATACATTTATATAATTATGATTTCATTCCATTAAATATGAAATAGAAATTAAAGTAGCGTTCATGCGTACGTACGGCTTACCGTCTCCATGAACGGTGCATTTCATTTTTACCTCTAAATGTTACGTAATATTATAAATGAATGTATATACAGGATATATATGATATATATGACATCTAAATCGTGAATATAATTCTGGAGATAATGGATATTCTACCACATAAACAACTTTTAATTATAAGAAGTTTATTGTTGACTCAAGTACCTTAAATCGACAAAACAACCGTTATTAACTTAAATAATTACATAATGTTCATAACATTGTAATAAGTGATATAAAAAGGATAATGAAATTGAAAATGGTAGATATTAACTCTAATTTATTATTCAGGAGGTTAAATAATGGTCGAATCAAGTCGGACACAAGGTAAGGGAATTTCTTAACCCGACTTCCATTCTTTGGGTTAATCTCCTACTTTCAAATTATGTCATGATATTATTATGTCCTATTTTGTATTTTTACTTTCTTTATGAGTACCTATAGTGCATACACATAATATATCTATTTTATTTTGAAAATTATCTTTTTAAGGACTTCGTCTTAATCCCCTTTCATTGAGGCATATTTGGTTTTATACACAACTTTCTTTTATACGGTGTATAAACGTCTTTGACTTTTATGTTTATTCAAAAGGAATCCTTTTTATACGAATCGTTTTACTAAACGACAAAAAGGTAATGTTTTTCTTTCCGTACTTATGCGGTGACAACGAATTCTCCACCGCCGTGACCATTATTTTAGTTTCGGCTTCCTCTACAAGCCATCATTGTTTTAATGAATAATAAATACAATGTTTTAACTTTCTTTTATTTTGGTATTGAATATGATTTTGAAAGCATTTTTATTATATCAATGTGATGTATTGATATCTTTTGATTGAAATGTAGAAGTGTTATGTTTCCTTTATGCATGTTTTATGTGATACGATTATGTTATGGTTTATGATATGTTTAAACCTATTCATATGAGGAATGTATTGGACTTAACAAGTGACGGGTGGAGCCCGCTATAGCTCCTCGATGCATCGGTAGGTCTCATGAGACAACTAGACGTGGAATTGGCCGAGGCCCTTTCCCAATTTGATTTATGGTTTTGGCCGAGGCCTTAATCATTTTAGACGCCTTGGCCGAGGCCTTGACAAAATGTTTCAGAATGTCTGGCATTATGCATTCCATCATTATGAAAGTGGTTATTGATATTGCATGTGATTATTCGACCAGTAGAATATCCGTGTGACAAAGTGAATGGCATTATCTCATTTTACTTTTGCCATATTATGTTGAAGTTCATGTTTAAAAGGATTTTGTTTTAGTTATACATTGCCTTAAATGTTTATGTTTATTGATGAAAGCTTCCTCTATATTGTTATCCTTACTGAGCATCTAAGCTCACCCCTTTCAATGTTTTAATATTTTCCAGGATGTGAAAGAAGTATCTTAGGAATGACCTGCAGGGATAGTCAGAAGAGGATATGAGTGTGGACTATGAAGACTTTGTTATTAGTTTTTTACTTTATAATGCAATATAAGACTTATGAATGTATCTAGTGTTTCCAAGGCTACTAAACTAATCGGTCTTTCGAGACTTGATCTTTTGTGATCATTCCAATGTTATGAATTAATGCACTGACTCTGGGTAGCTGGGGTCGGGGCGTTACAGTTGGTATCAGAGGTAGTTTAGTACTAACCTTGGAAGCTAGATTAAGATAAACTCTGATTAGAGCACATAGCCCAAAGATAGACTTTGAGGATTAGTATAGAAGAACTTCCTAGAATTTTGTTATTGTAGAGATTTTGTGAGTTTTCCGAGCAATACAACCCTGTCTGGATATAAGCAAGTAGAGGCGGCTCTGGCACAGATGTACCTAGGGGTAAAACCCGAAAACACCGCTTTGAGATAGACTCGAACGGGAACTGGTGCACGACAACGGGTCTTGCTGCACTCTTGGTTACGACACTCCCGGGGGATATGCTTTGGATAATTCTCAGTTTCTTTACAAATCATTATGAAGGGTTTATGAGTATATACTTCCTAAAAGTAAACATTTTTATGATTATGGATTGTATCCATAAATAGTTCAATTTATGTTAAGTATTTTATAAGTATGGAATTATGTATTTTGATTCATAAACTAATCTAGTTTATGCCATTGTATAGAAATGGCGCCTAGTGGAAGGAATCGAAACTGTATCAATGCACGAACTCCGTGTAGGGATTTCCCTCCTACTCAAGATAATTATTGTGGATCTGGATATACAACTGGTGCTGATCAACATATTACCATACTGGGACAACTCACTCAGGTTATGAATAATAACCTTACTCGTATGGAGCACCCTGATCTGCAACGTGGAGGATCAATGCTAGACCGTTTCATGAGGCAACAACCACCAACCTTTAATGGGAATACAAATCCTATAGTAGCTGAGCAATGGATAAATTCCTTAGAGAAAATATTCCAAGCCTTGGGGAGTAGTGAAAGGGAGAAAGTTGTCATGGAAGTTTACCGCCTCACTGGAGATGCCGATCAATGGTGGTCACTAATTCAAAACACAAAGGAAGATGATGAATTAACAAACATGGAATGGCAGGAGTTCAAAGAGCTGTTCTTAGAAAAATACTTTCCTCGAGACCATCGAGCGGATATGGAAAGGCAATTTCTGAGTCTGAGGCAGAAGGAGGATGAGAATGTCGCAAAGTATGAGGCCAACTTTACAAGGTCAGAGAGGCATGCTACCGATTATTTATGTAACCCAAGGAGTAAGATTGATCGTTTCTTTGACGGGTTAAAAACATTTCTCCATCGAGCTTTAGTATCACAATCCTTCTCATCATACGAAGATATTGTCTCCTGTGCTATCAAGACAGAAAAGGAATTCTCTAAGTCTTATGACAACAAGGTAAAGCAAGAGAAGAAGAGAACGGGGGAACAAGAGACAGATAAAGGGAAAAAGGGAAACAAGGATATTCCATTATGTGGTAATTGTGGGAATAATCACCCTGGTACGTGCCTAAAAGGAATGGGAGTTTGTTATAAATGTGGAGAAAAGGGTCACCTGGCTCGTGATTGCAAGGGAAAGAAAGAGGCTGTCAAAGTTGAATGCTACAATTGTAGGGAAATGGGGCATTATGCAAATGAATGTCCTAAGCGTCAAGGAAACTTTCCTCAGAAAAGGCCAAGGGATCAAGTCCAATCTTATGCTGTGACTACTGTTGAAGCGGAATAATTAATGTATTCGTGCTTTTGGACTCAAGGATTATATTCTAGTTATAAGAATAATGTGATATATATAAAGATTGTACTGAAATACTTTTTGATTTCAGTAAGGTTTTAATATGAATAAGGTAATCATATTTTTAGTATGTGACAATAAGAGAAACTTTTCTTTGTTTGGGGAATCTGATGTTACAATTGATTTTGGAATTTAGAGACCTTTTAGAGAAAGTCTGGACAGAGGTATTTTGGATAACTATTAAGGTTGGAATGGATTAAGTTGAACCATGGATAGTATTGTTTAAGGTTAAAGAATTTCTGAAGATTATTTTTGGAATATTATAGTACTATAGTTTTAGGAAAAGGACAACCTGCAGGGTGGGGAATAACCCGTCGCGTCGGACAAAGCTGCAGGAATTGAACCCAAAACCATAGTGCAACAAGCCTTTATTTCCTACCACTAGCCTACAAGAAGTACCTGGTTATTAAAAAATAATTTTACTAATCTAAATGGTATGTTTTAACATTTGGAACCTTATACAATTAGGATAAATAGAATATTTTTGAGTTCCTTTACCATTTGGAGTAAAGGTTGGGTTTGTGGTAAAAATTTATTAACGAATGAAAGTATACATAACAAGTATGTATATTCCCTTACATTCTTAGTAAATCTCCTAAATAAATTCCTCAACATTATAAAAGGTAACTTAAAACAAAAATGTTGTCGGTTAACTTTTCCAACTGGGGATTAAATGACCGTTTAACCAATCACAAGTTTGTGATTTTCTTGTGGTTAAACATTCTCCTTATCCGGTTTTCTATAACTCTCCATCAGACCATGATGGTTTGTTTCTCCTCCATATCCATATTTTCATATATTCCTATAATTAGCTATATCGGGTGACCTTTGTACTTATCTTGCTTTCTTTTAATGTTATATATTTATTAACCTTATTTCTGATGTGGGTTTTCCTCAAAGTTATTTTCTCTTTTCAACCTTTTATTTTCAAAGAAAAATTTCAAATTGTGAGGACGCAATTTATTAAAGGAGGGGAGAATGTAACACCCCAAGCTTCCACAGTATGTTTCACTTCAAATAATACAATAGCGTGTGTTGTACGCAACCTCGAGCTCTAACACACACCACAACGAATTAAACTAGCCGTTGTGAATAGTAATACCAACTTTTTGAAATTTTATAAATTTTATTTATCAAAATGGACTTCATTTATGGATTCGGAATATCGAAATTAGCATATGTTGAATTTTTGGTATTTTTCTGAGAACTTCTATTTTTTATGAATAGTGAAAAACACTTAAAACAACTTTTTTAATCAAAATAATTTATAGTGATAAATTATACTATTTAGTGGTTTTAAAGTATAATTAGAATATATTTTTACCATTTTAACCAATGGTGGTCATTAGAATTAATTTAACATTGAAATTGGACATAAACAATTGCCAATCTTTTGATATAAATTGTTTCTTAAAAACACACTATTTGTTGTGACAGCGGGAATTAATTATAAAATTAATTAATGCAACTTATACGTTTGGAATTTTTTAAAATAGACATCATTTTTGAATTCGGAATATCAATTATAGCTTAGGGTGAAATTTTGGCATTGTTCTGAAAAACTTCAATTTTTGATGAATAGTGAAACCACTAAGTGGTAGTTAAATTACTGATTTTTCGTTTAAATGAAATATTACCACTTTTGTGATTTGATTTTCAAAAATCCTACATACATGGTTTTCATTAAGAAGTAAAATGTGGTTCAATGAGATTAAAATAATTTTTTGGTGAATAGTAACTTTTAAGTTCTTAATCGCGATTAGAGGTAATTAGTGTAGTTTAAGGTAAAAACAATGTTTTAATAATATGATATGAGTTTGAAACTTGTCCTACTCCTATTGGATGAGTCATGGCCGACCAAGAAAACCCATGGGTCAACTTGGGGACCCCATGGAGCCACTTTGGTTGGAAAATGACATTAATATATATTTATTTAATGTTAAAATTAAATTGACACAAACATGAGTTGTTTTACTAAAATAGTTTTTATGTGGGGTTAAAAAAGTCCAAATTTTGCCTATAAATATTCCATAGAAATCTAAAAATATTTCCTACATCATATAATTTTTTTATAATTTTTAGACATTAAATAAATTAAATTATTTATGACATCATTATGATGCAGCGATGACCTCATTATTTAACGATTTAAATAAAATGAGAAGATAATGCATAATCCAAGGCTTACACTTGTCCAAAGCCTATTGGATGAGGTTATTTCGAACCCTTATCACCGTATCCACGAATTATATAAGTTTGGGACCTTTAGAATCTGAAAAACATTGTATAATAATGTAACATTTCAATCTTTCCAAAAGAGCCCCTCCTCTCCTCTTATAAAAGGCCCCCACCTCTACAACCTCATTCACACTTTCAAGCCATTTGGCTCGGCCAACCTCTGCCCAAATACTCTCCCAACTTCCCCCTCTTACTCCTAGAATCCTCACTTTTGGCAGAATGCTTCCCAAGGAAGCCTTTGGCTCAAATCAAAAAGAGTTACCCGATTTTGAGGTAATGTCTTCTCTAATTTTGTTTTGTTTTATTTTTCTTCTCCAACCCCCTAAACTATTTTTATTAATTTCTTTTGTAACAACACCAGTATCCTAAATATACTAGGATGTTGTTATAAGATGTATTCGAGCTACAATTACACACACCTACATCTAATGGTTAAAGTATATACGGTTTCTGTGGATGGCGAATTTCTGCCTCACAAAACGATGATTGTTCAACACTCATATAACACCTTCAAAGGTGGACATTAAGATGTTACTATATTTATATATGATATATAATATGTTTATGTTTTACTTATGCTTCTTTATTTCTCATTTATGGCATAATTTATGATTTCCATTATGGGTAAACTCGATAACTTCATTTTAGGAAGTGCGGACTACCGCCCCCTCAAAGTGATGTGAATCGTTAATGCCATATGTGGGATGTATAATGGATGGATTAAATGATATTATATATGATATTATACTGGAACTATATTATAACTTTATATAATTTTGATTTCATTCCATTAAATATGAAATAGAAATGAAAGTAGCGTTCATGCGTACTTACGGCTTACCGTCTCCATGAATGGTGCTTTTCATTTTTACCTCTAAATGTTACGTAATATTATAAATGAATGTATATACTGGATATATATGATATATATGACATCTAAATCAGGAATATAATTCTGGAGATAATGGATATTCTACCACATAAACAACTTGTAATTATAAGAAGTTTATTGTTGAATCATGTACCAAAAATCGACAAAACGACCGTTATTAACTTAAATAATTACATAATGATCATAACATTGTAATAAGTGATATAAAAAGGATAATGAAATTGAAAATGGTAGATATTAACTCTAGTTTATTATTCAGGAGGTTAAAGAATGGTCGAATCAAGTCGGACACTAGGTAAGGGAATTTCTTAACCCAACTTCCATTCTTTGGGTTAATCTCCTACTTTCAAATTATGTCACGATATTATTATGTCCTATTTTTTATTTTTACTTTCTTTATGAGTAACTATAGTGAATAAAAATAATAGATCTATTTTATTTTAAAAATTATCTTTTAAGTACTTTTTCTTAATCCCCTTTCATTGAGGCATATTTGGTTTTATACACAACTTTCTTTTATACGGTGTATAAACGCCTTTGACTTTTATGTTTATTAAAAAGGAATCTTTTTTATACGAATCGTTTTACTAAAAGACAAAAAGGGAATGTTTTTCTTTCCGTACTTATACGGTGACAACGACTTCTCCACCGCCATGACCATTATTTGAGTTTCGGCTTCCTCTACAAGCCATCATTTTTTTAATGAAAAATAAATACAAAGTTTTAACTTTCTTTTATTTTGGTATTGAAAATGATTTTGAAAGCATTTTTATTATATCAATGTGATGTATTGATATCTTGTGATTGAAATGTGGAAGTGTTATGTTTCATTTATGCATGTTTTATGTGATACGATTATGTTATGGTTTATGATATGTTTAAACCTATTCATATGAGGAATGCATTGGACTTAACAAGTGACGGGTGGAGCCCGCTATAGCTCCTCGATGCATCGGTAGGTCTCATGAGACAACTAGACGTGGAATTGGCCGAGGCCCTTTCTCAATTTGATTTATGGTTTTGGCCGAGGACTTAATCATTTTAGACGTCTTGGCCGAGGCCTTGACAAAATGTTTCAGAATGTCTGGCATTATGCATTCCATCATTATGAAAGTGGTTATTGATATTGCATGTGATTATTCGACCAGTAGAATATTCGTGTGAAGAAGTGAATGGCATTATCTCATTTTACTTTTTCCATATTATGTTGAAGTTCATGTTTAAAAGGATTTTGTTTTAGTTATACATTGCCTTAAATGTATATGTTTATTGATTAATGCTTCCACTATATTGTTATCCTTACCGAGCATCTGAGCTCACCCCTTTCAATGTTTTAATATTTTCCAGGATGTGAAAGAAGTATCATAGGAATGACCTGTAGGGATAGTCAGAAGAGGATATGAGTGTGGACTATGAAAACTTTTTTATTAGTTTTTTACTTAATGATTCAATGTAAGACTTATAAATGTATCTAGTGTTTCCAAGGCTACTAAACTAATCGGTCTTTCGAGACTTGATCTTTTGTAATCATGCCAATGTTATGAAGTAATGCACCAACTCTGTGTAGCTGGGGTCGGTGCGTTACAGGTTCTTCATACTCAAATTATTCTTCCAGTGGATAAAACCTATTAGAAGTAGCAACACCATTTGGTTGATGAGGATTGAATCGTTTATGATCATTAAAAGAATTTATCATGTCATACCTCAGGCTGCAATACATAGAATTAAAGCCTATGCTATAATGTTGAAAATAATATCCATAGAAATTATATCTTCAAAAAGAATTAGGATATGAATATGTTCACTTTTTTTTAACTCCTAACTCTTACCCTTTCATATATCTCCTTTCCTCTTCCCATTAAGACATTGTATGGCCTAAGTAGCCACAAAACAGAAACTTCCTGGAAAGAAATTTATTCTCACTTGTATTTATTCTCATACCTTATTCCTCTGTAAAATTGTTGACTCCCTATTATTTCTAGAAACTCGAGGATAATATTCAATTCATCTTTTAGTTTGATTTAAGGGATTTTTTCAGTACTTCTAGAGGATTTTCAACAGTGTCCACTTTCAACTTTCCTTTATTATCGTTAAATTTATATATCATTTGACATTTCAGCATCCCAACCAATTCCACCATTTTCCAAGCATGCAGTTCTTTGATCAATAAATATATTTTCAACTCCATAAGAACCATGTTTTTATCTCTCTAGTGTCACAACATCTGAAAACCTTCCAAATTGTTTTTTATTCATTGATTCTTTTAATATTGGTTCACTTTCAAGTTTATTTCTGTGAGTAACAATTTATTCTTCCATTAAATTAATAATCTTGGAATTCTCCTCCAGTCTCGTGGTAAGGTGATTAATGACCATTTGTGTTTCTTCATTTCCAAGGTCTAGTTCCACAACATAATCGGTGCTTCAAATGATGGATGATCGTACTTACATCAATTCTTATAGTCATTAAATTTCCACATAAATTTGATCAGTATATTGTAAATATTCTTCGACCATTTCATTCCACTTATTGAATATTTTACATTTATTCTAAATATTTCAAAAAACATCTTAAAGTTGTAACATGGGATCGACATTAGTATTCAACTTTTTTTTCTCTATCTTTATCTGTTAATGGTTCTAACTTTTCAATGGTAACCATCATGTAAGCATGGTTACCAAATTTGAATTCTCCATCCACGCCATCAAATAGTTTAATGTCATCATCTTGTTCATTAAAAACAAAACTATTTTTTGAAATTTCATTGCATATTTGAAGTATCTATATTTAAAAAACTTTTTTTGAATCTTTTGAATGTATCTATCTTCTCTTTCATCATTATTGATCATTCTTGGGAAATGAGAGGCAATGTTTTGAACTCTTCCACATCAAAAACATGCCATATGTATATTACCTTCAAATTTATATGTTCCCTCCTAGGGTTTTCTAGAAATGAGAGAAATAAATTGTTTTTCATAATCATCATTATTTACTCAATCTCTATAAATTTATAGTTTGTCTTCGGCTTTGAATTCCATTTCCTTTCATACACGAGTCGTTGAATCTTCCAGGTCGATTCTAATCTCATATACCACTAGGATGCTAAGACGATTATCAAGAGAATGTTTGGAAAGATCTATTTATTCAAGTGATGAATACTTTTGATTATAAATTGGAAAAATATTTTTCATGATTATCTATACAATATCAGTGTCTTTGATCTCTTCACCAAGACCTCTCATTGAACATATAACTTAAGTAATTAGATTGAATATTGAATAGGTATTTTCATTAGTGTGTATCTTCATATCATCAAACATTTTTTGTAAAACATGGAGCTCTGCCTCCTTCACTTTGTTATCACCATCATAAATATTATCCAATATCTCCCATATAGACTTCAATGATGTACATTTCATCACCTTTAGATATATTTGATCATAAAGAGATACCATTAGGGAATTATTTGCATTAGCATCAATAGCCATCATTTCCCTCTCTGTATCTGTCATAGATAGACTGGTTGGATCAGTGACCTGTATACATTGTGCAGTGAAACAAAGTACATCAATTAAAAGAGATATTATATGATATCGCATACAATTATTCCATTTTTTTAATGTTACATACATTAACAAATGGAACTCCTCTAACATTAATTGTATTCTCCATGTTAGAAATATTGGGCAGATTTAACAACAACAACTTAGATCTGATACCACATGAATTTCACTAACAAACTCTGGTTGACATCAAAACTAGAACCCAACCTAGCCTATGGCAAGGCCTGAAGGGAATTCCCAATCTCCATGGGCTGGCACATGTTCCCAAGTATCACAAAATGGAATTTGGGAATGATTTACCTGACTTTATAAACATAAAACAATATAAAATTCCAATATAACAACTCAAGATTTTTTAAAACAAACCATCTTTTACTAAAATTATGAATTGAATTACATAATTTAATAAAATTTTCAAATAATATAACTATTTAAGAAACACAAAATGGACAGCCCAAGAATCTCCTCATGGAAAGGGTCAACCCCTCAATCCATCTCCATGACACTGTGCTAAGAAGTATCGATAGAAACACAAACCACTAGAACTAAAATCTTTCCCCAATCCATTGAAAAAAATAACCATGTATACTTACACTGAAGAGAGTATTTAGTGTGGGAGCCAAATCTCACTAGGATTTCAACAAAAATGATTCCATGTGATATGAATTCATGGGCGAAAAGCATGAATGTTTTTATAAAAATGGTATGCTAATTATAATATTAAAGAAATGAAACATTAAATAAAAACATATTTCAAGAGGGATAATTTAAAGAATCAACAATTTTATTTATAATTAAAATGATAATGAATTTTTTTGAAAAACAAACCATATGCTTATGTTAATCATAAAGTATCTAATGCGCAGAAGCAATGAGGAACAACCCCTAGGAATTAGCTCGTTGTGGGTCCCATGTACCTCATATCTTGGTGAAAGTGACCAAACAAATAGGTGTTCTTTTACACATGAGATAATAGTTGGGATCATATTCACAAACTAGTGGTCCCCCAACATCATAATCATCATCATAGTTTAGTCAGTGTTTTCATTTTTATAATTGTTATTTGAAACATGGGCCAAACGACATAGTATTAATAGCATACTAGTACATGTATGTCCACCGAGAATACTCAGGTTTTACCTCTAGTTATAAAAAATATTACATAATCCCTGAAATACCATTTTGTAATTAAAATATCCTTTCCCAATTCCACAAACACCACACATCCCACACACATGTCACATAATCCCCTTTCTTAGTATAATTCATTTTAAAACTATACTCACACAAAATAAGCCGAAACATGTTTCCTAACTCATTAATAATTAAATTAATCGTTTATGAAATTTTATAAATTTTTTAAATGATAGTAAATATAACATACCAACCCCTTCATAACAAAATGGACCATTTTAAAAATATACACCCACCCAAACATTACATAAACATCCTTTTCACACTTTGTGATACTCAATAATCCATTTAAAATTTTCCTAAAACACTTTCAAGACGGATGAAAAGGTTTTTCACATAAAACCCATTAAAACCCATCTTTTAAACCCAAAACAACACCAATATCCAACCAAAGAGGAATTTTCAACCCATATTTAATTTAATGAACCACTTTCATATGTTATAAAATAAACCCATATATTATCACAACAATTAAACATGGAAAACCCCAAATTTAAAGTAGAAAAGAAATTATAAAATTAATATCTGAAAAAAATACATCAAAAAAAGTTTTCGAACAACAAAAAACATATGAGGAATATAAAAAATAATTATATTATTCCTTCTAAGTCATCAAGAAATTCTTACAAATAGAACCACCTACTTTTCATTTCAAATCCTGCAAATCTTGGTTTGAAACATAATGTGAACCACTACCCAACCACAAGGAAGTGAAAATGAAACCTAAATGACAATAATTCACCAAAAGAGATAACAAATCAGAACCATAGGTATGAAACCTAACTTCTTAACATTTCATTACTTCATGAATGAGTGAGGAAACCATAAGGAGAAATATAAAAATGAAGTGAGAAATGCTTACTTGAATAAATATTGAATAAAACAACCCAAATACACTAGTAGAAGAATTTCTAAATAGTCAAAAATGTAATTTAGTTTATAATAAGGCCGAGGAAGTCATGTATGAACTTTAATGAGGGGAAAAGATTAAAAATTGAAGGATTTATGAAAGGAACAATTTACCTCTTCAAATCTGGGTGATTTGCGACATCTAGAGAAATTTCACCAAAATTAGCATTGAATATGAGATATAAAGAGGGGGAGGAGAGGACAAGGGCATGCCTTGTGTATGTGGTCTCGAGTGAAGGATAGAATCACTAAAAAAACATAAATATTTAATGATGTATTGAAAAATAAAAAAGCATTTGAAGTAGGAAATGGGCTTTCTGGTTAACCCAATACCTTAATAAAAAACCCAAATCCATCATGATTATGGATTATTATGAGGTCCAAATGGATATGGTGGTTTTAATATAACAGTGGATACCATGTGATATGTAGAATGGGTGTAAAATGCTAAAAAATAAGATTTATTAAAGAAAAAAATAGGGTTTTAAATATAGAAAAGGGCTCAAGGTTTGGACCGAATCATGAAAACGTACCCATTTTCAAAAAATGTATAGGAAACCCCAATAACAAAGTAAGAATGGAAATTAGAAGAAAAAATACCTTTAAAAAAGTCATTAATATAAAAATTCTTCCCAATATAAAATTTTCTACCCTCATAAAGCCACAAGAAGGCCAAAAGAAAAAAACCAAACCCAACAGAATGGCTGAAATGGACTCCTTTCCCAAGCTTCACCCCCAAAGGCCAAAACACCTCCAGTGATAAATTAAGGAATAAATATTCTCAAAAAACAGAACATACACCACATTACTAAAACAATAAAGCATATAAGGAATTTATCCCAAAAGAAAACTCTTAAAAAATATCTAAAAAATACTCAAGAAATTTACCCAAATTAACAACAACATCGAACAAGGTTACACTTACCTTACTTTAACTAAACTGTTAGGTGCTCTCCAATCCCGAAATTTACATTTGGATGATGTCGATATTAATATAGCTCTGAATGAAACTACCTAATGCCAATATCAGATCAAGGATAAATCTTTGTTACTAGTACGTGGGGACACAACTGGGTTCTGCACCATAAGAGACAACCTAAATTTTTCCAGAGACAGAATTAGGACACTAACAGTGGGAGGCCCGAACAGACACCCCGGTTCAAGGGGAAGAATTCCATTATACCTTTACAAAAGAAAATACATAATTCTCATAGTGTGTCTCCCCACCATAATAACCATCCATTTAAACCAACCAACCTGGTCCTACACAAAACAACCCCAAAATTGAAAGGGTTTGGAAAACCGCATGATTAGTCTGCACAGTTTGGGAAACCATGCACTAACCATGGAGATCCTTCTAACAACGTGGTTATCTGGGTCATGGATACTACTAACAATGTTCTCAACCTATCAAGCAAAATCTCAATCAATTCTCCAAAAATCTCAATGGTTTCCAATAGGGAAAATAATGACATTAGGCGATAACATGGACACATGGCCGTCCCACCAATTCCCATCAAATGAGAATATAAACAAAATAATGCCACCATAGGTTTAAATAATTACCATCATTAATATTGAGGATAATACTTTGTACGAGGGATTTTATGACACTGGGATTTCACCTAACTATGCGCCAGCTTCACTCTAAGACCTATGACTGGAGCTCAAATGATTGAAGCATCTTTTTCCCTATAGTTTGGCTTTGGTAACCGTCCGAATGTAACTTTTCCATTCGACATCATGAAAACTATACCCTTAACCTAGATGGTTTCAAGATACTTAACAGACTCCAACCTCACTTTACCATAGCACCACATTTTTACTTAACAAGCGCTTAGAATACGCACACACATCACCCATTGATTATTCATATTAGAAATGGAATGAAGAAATGATATATTGAAACAAATTCCTATAAACAAATGATGATTAGATTTCCCAAAAACAGACACACTTATGACAAAAAATTGACTCACAAAATATTGTGCAACTTCACCTTTACAGTCAAACGATCACATGACATCACAAGATTTCACCGAACATGACCATTGTGATAGATTGAAACAATATATGGAAAGGGACCTTACGAAACATTCCCAAATATCAAACAATTATAGAAAGTATCAATAATATATTCTCATGGCAATATTTCCCACACTGGTGGTTTAACATGAACCCCTATTTCGAAGAGACTATGACGGAATGAGAGACCCTTTTAGACACCATCTATACTAACAACCCCAGACCACTTCCTCCTTTGAAGAATTAGGTAAATTAAGAAACTATGATCTCTTTTAACCTTCCACAAGAACTCTCCCACTACAAGAGGATCCACAAAACAAGGAAAAAAAGTTTTTATAGTCAATTTACAAAGCTCGAAATGTGATTCCTTATATTGGTCAACTGAAGGATCTTCCAATAGCGAAATAATCTAGGATGCACTTTAATAATTCCATAACACTTTTTGGGGTAATACCTTATCTAATGATAGAACTAAATGACCCAGAAAAGTAGGTCCATTGGTCAGAAAGTTCCATAAACTAGATCTAAACAAATAAAGGGAACCACCATAAAGGCATCCTGAAAAATTTCTCATAAAAAGACCACTAACCATCCCTTCATCCAATCTTACTAACCAAATACAAACCAAAAACACCATTCAAAAATAAGGGTTCATGGACTCCAACATCCCTCAATATCATCATTTCCAAAAACACATACAATATACCACCCAAACTAATCATCAAGACATCAAGTTTTCCTTTAAAATCAACTCTTCTAAAATAAATGGTTTGGAGATTACCGCATCCACCGCTGGTACCACATGGGCCTCATACATGCATGTTTCTATGCCACACCAGGCACCCCCATCATATCAATCCAGACACTAATTCAGTCGTTCCATTAACCATCCATCATACCATATAACACCTTTCATGTGGTCTCTAATGTAAATACCAAAGATTAATGAATAAATTATTTCAACTTTTCAAAACCAAAATACTCAACCAATACTTCATTTTTTTCAAGACCACTTTCCAGGAAATCAAAATCCTTATTTACATCTTACAAAATGTTTTAAAATTTCCTGATCATTAAAATAAAAACTCACCATTTATTCATACACCATAATTTCAAAACATATCATCCCATTTCAAAACACTCTCAGTTTTATGAAAACACTATTTCATCAACCCCCATTCCATTAAAAACTCATCACATCTTATTTAAAATAAGGATACAATGATTCATAAAACAGTCCAAATGATCACTAATAATTCAATAATATATCACTTTCAATTTGTGTACAATAATTTCATAACATTATATCCAATTTGAAAACACATCTAATTTAATGAAAAACTCAATTTTTTAAATCCCTATTAAATTGGGAACTCAACTCCTCTATTTTTAAAAAAATGATTCCAAAATTTCATAAAACATTTTGAATGATCTATAGTTACTAAATTGGAATCTATTTCCAAACTCCACACATGACCTCCAAAACATTCCATCCCAATAAAACATGTTCCAATAGTTTATAAAACTCTATTGGAAAGCATTTTTTAAAACTAACTTTAAGGTAGTTCATGATTTCAGAAGAGGTGTAAAAACACCATTTACCATTTCAAAAAATTCTAAAAATTTAGTTCTACAATTTAAAGAATCAATCTACATCCTCATTACTGAAAATTCATTTCATAAAAGTTTACATTTCTTAATTAAGGTATATTTTATTAAATCGATGTTCCAATATTCCAACATTATGGGACAAGAGAGAATGCTAGAGGAAACTAGTTTTAGTGGGTGACTTAGACATATGGTTGAGGTCCATACACCAATCAAATCACCATAATAGGGAGTGTTAAAGGGGAATATCCTTGACTCTACAAGGATTTCCTGGCCTTACGATCTCACTGAGGCCATTAACCAAACACTTTATTCATTTCCCCTAATCATCATTAAACTAAGAAAACTAATGGACTCAAAAAAATCCCAACATCCACTGGAAACATGAATCCTGTCATATGGTTTGTGGGTTAGGAACACTACTAGTATCTGGAATGTCAGGTAATGATAATCCAACTCTAGAATATCCCGACTCTTCACCAAATAACATGACCCATAGAATGAACATAACCACCCCTTTGATACTATTTTGTCATGAACCAAATCAGGTCACCATCAAAACAAGCAGCTGACCCTTCTCGTGGTAAGACCTGAAGGTCATTACCAATCGCCAAGGGCTGGGAAAAGTTCTCAAGTATCACAAAATAGAATTTGGTAATTATTTACATGAGTTTATAAACATAAAAACACAAACAAACACAATATAAAAAATATGGATTTTTCAAAACAAACCATCTTTTACGAAAAATAAAAATTTAATTACATAATTTAAAACAATTCTAAAAGACTATAAAAAATTATGAAACCCAAAATGGACATCCCAAGAACCTCTTCAAGGCAAGGGGAACCCCCCAAAAGCCATATTGATGAAACTACACCAAAAAGGATCGTTGCAAACCCAAACAACTAGCACTAAAAGCTTTACCCAAACCTATGAAAAAATAACCAAGTATAATTACACCCAAGGGAATAATTAGGGTGCGATACAAAGCCCAATAGGATTAGACAATTAAAATAATCCATGTGATAAACATTTATGGTTGAAAAACATGAATGTTTTCATAAACAAGAAATGATAATAAGAAATTTAAAGAGATGCAACATTAAATAAAAACTGTATTCAAGTGGTATACTTTAAAGAATCAACAATTTTAAATAGAATTAAATTGATACTAAAATTTCCTGGCAGGAAGAACTTATTCTGATCGTAAGAATAAATTAGCTAATGAGAACACGTAATGATAAATAACCTTTAGGCACTAGCTCATTCTCGGTGCTAGGTACCTCGTATCTCAGAGAAGATAACCAATCAAATATCAATTCTCATGCACATGAGCTACTAGTAGGGATCATACCCAAAACTTATGGCCCCCAAAATCATCATCATCATCATAGTTTATTCAGTATTTTCATCGTCAAACTAGCTATGTTAAACTTGGGCCAAACCCCACAGGATTATTAGTATACTAGTATACGTCCACCCACCAAGATACCTAGGCTTTACCTCTAATCCTCAAAAAAGTTCCACAACACATGAAAAAACCATTTTAAAATTAAAATATCATTTCTAAATTATAGACACACAAAACATATGACACACATGTCATATAATCTCCATTCTCATTAAAATTTATTTTGAAACCATACTCGCACCAAATAGCCTGCCACATGTTTCATAACACTTTCACAATTCAATAAATCCATTGAGAAATTTTATAAAAAGTTTCAAAGACGGTAAAAATAACATAAAATACTTTTCAAAACAAAATGTACAATTTTAAAAATATACACCCACCCAAATAGTACACAAAATTCCCTTGCACAGTTTTTGTAACTCAAAAACCGGTTTACAATTTTCATAAAACACATTAAAGAAGCATGACAATGTTTTTCACCTAAAACCCATTCAAAAACACTATTTTAACCCCAAAATAACACTGATTACCTACCAACGTTTATTTGGCAGCCCAAAAAACATTTAATGAATGACATAAATATGTTATACAATAATCCCAAATATTACTATAAGAGTAAAACAAGGAAAACACCCAATTTAAAGCAAAAATGAAACTGTAAAATTAATCTCTCAACCAAATCCATCAAGAAATGGGTTGTATAACACACACAACAAATTAGTAGCACAAAAAATAATTAAATCAATAATTTTAACCCATCACGTAATTCTTACACATGGAATCACCAAACCTTTGTGTCAAAACCACCAAATTTTAGTGTGAAACGTCATCCACACCACCGTCACACCACAAGGAAGTGAAAATGAACTCTTAACCACAGTATTTCACAAAAAAGAACCCCAAATAAAACCCTTGGTAATAATCCTAACTTATGGACATTTAATAACTTCATGAAAGAGAGAGGAAAACATAAGGAGAAGGAAATAAATGAAGAGAGAAACACTTACATGAAGAAATATTGAAAAAAATACCCAAATACACTAGTAGATGAACTATAAACTTCCAAAAATTAATGTGAGGTTATAATAAGGCTGATTATGTCATGTAGGAACAAGAATGGTGGAGAAAGAATAAAAATAGAAGTTATTATGAAGGAATTAATTTACCTCTTTAAATCAGGGTGATTTGAGACATCTGGAGAAGTTTTTCCCAAATTCACGATGATAATGAGATCCAATGGGGTTGAGGAGAGAACGGGGATGTGTCGTGGGTAAGTGATCAAGGGTGAGATTTTGAATCAATAAAAAAAGTTAAACATTTAATGAGATATTTAAAAAAATAATTAAAGTAGGAAATGGGATTTTGGGCTGGCCCAATATCTTAATTAAAAACCCAAATCCATCATGATTATTGATTCTTCTGAGGTCCAAATGGATATGGGGGTTTTAATATACCATGGGATTACAATTGGTAAGTGGAATGAGTTTAAAATGTGGAAAAATTGATGATTTATAAAAGAACCAAAATTGATTATTAAATCTAAAAATGGTCCCATAGTTCGGCACAAATCTTAAAAACTCAAACTTTCTTCCAAAAATGTTTGGGAAAACTTGAAAATAGAGAAAGAATAGAAATTAAATGAAAAAATACATTTAAAAAAATTCATGGATGTGACATTGAAGGACCCCAAATCACCTTGAGTGGGGATGGGTGAATTAGGGTGTCGAGTTTTTCTTTTAAACCGATGGATCTTGTCCCCATGTTGGTAGAAACTAGTAAAACCTATTTGAAAAATAATTTCATAAAATAAGAGATCACATGAAAATAAATGACACAAAAAATTTACTTGGTTCACCACTATAGTATATGTTCATGGAACATACACCAATAGGGTGTGGATTGTTCCAAAAACCACTAATCTTCACAAGTTGTGGATTACAAAAATTTAGCATATTCACTGTGTGCCAGACACACTCCCTTTAAGTGGTTTTAGAGATAGAAAATTGCGTCTCTTGGATCACTAAAATTGAATCCCCATTTCTCACTACATTGGATGAATGTTCACATAGTTTATCAACTTGATGGTTGCTTCAATGGTTTAGCTTAAAATCATGCATCTTTAATTGTCAATGGAAACTCTGTCAAAGTCCCTTAATCTCCCATAGATGTACTTTTTTCACACACACTAATAGGTTACGAAAAATAATTTGTGAAACTAAATTGGATAGTTTTCATGTATCCATGTGTATTCCGCATAATGCTACTATTTCTGCGTACCACATTTATTTTCTCGTACCACTGTTGTTTCTGCATACCACTACTATTTTCACGTAATATTTAACTCCTCTACGAAAAACCCATATCTGCATAATGCCTGACACTATGTACAGCTCCACTCTTCCACATATCGTCCTAATCTGCATACTACCTCTCCCTGCTATGTACTGCATGAGCTTCCAATGCAAACCACACTCTCTTATGTGGACAATTTTCCATATGTGAATAATTCTCACAAAGTACCATCGTTTCCTCTAAGAATAGCATTAAAATTCACAAGATTTAATCCTGAAATTTTAATCTCCAATATCTTCTCTAACAAAGGGGATTACTGCATCTTAATTATACACAAAACTCTGAAACATTTTCAAATCTGATTAACCCAAATTTTCAAGATGGTACAATCTGTGAACTGGACTCCATCTATGTATTGTTAGACTCTATAACATACCTCCCATGTTTCGCAAACTTCTAAAATCCCGTGATCCTTCTGAATTCTGCGTATGAAACGCCTTCACCGCGTATAAATTCTTTGAACCATTTTAACCCACATTACATGTACCGAATACCTTCACTGCATACCATCTCTACAAACCATTTTCGACAACATTTTTCATAACGCATGACTTCACAGCATACCTCTTCACATGCCTCTCCACATACCATTATATATGAAACCTCATACCATAACCAAACTCTCGATTTTGAGGTCCAAAAAATTGGAAAACCCTGGGAAATTGATCCACATTTAATAATTCTTTCATCCTGAAATGTATGACCCCATTCTTTGAAAAATCTGAAGTCATCCATGTGCAGATTGACAACAAACACAATCCAAACTCCAATATTATCAACGAACAAAATTTGTTCCAACCTGAACTAATCACCCAAACATTATCATCATATGATGGAATAGTATCACTATAGATACCCATACCCAATTATCCCAGTGCACGTTTTTGCTGCCATTAAATTGGTTTAAGATATATGAAAATCGTATTCCAATAGAACAAATAATTTATGGGTATTAGTAAACTAAATATATACATGATTATTGTATTCAAATTTAATATAAAAAGTAAAAAAAATTAGAAAAGAAATTTATAATATATATCATTTCCTTACATATCTGTCGTAGTAACCCATATTGAATTCTAGTGAAAAGGAAAAAATTAATTGTGATCTCAAACTATTAGTAGGTTTTATATAATGTGGAATTATTTATGAATCACTAAGAATAATAAATATTGAAATGAAAATAATTGAGAAAACCTTCGATGTAATCAATAAATGAGAAGGCAGTGCATAAAAAATCAGAATGGTTAATAATTAAAAAACATTCCATTTAATTAATAAATTGAGAATGATATTCATCGGTAGTTATTACATAGTGATAATACCATGGATAATAAAAATAATTATTGATAAATACATGAATTAAATTCTTAATTACTATATATACGGTCTAAGGAACATGAAAACCTATTCCTACAAGACCTTTTACAAGAAAGTTTAAAACTATAGGTAGAAACTCATTTCTATTGGGAATATAACTTATCTAATGAGAACTAATCAATCCATCAAGGGGATATATATAATTTCAATGATCCACCCATCACTTATATTCCAAAACCTTCCTCATATATTGAATAATTGACTTAACTAATAGACAATGTTTCTTGTAATGTAACTATATTGAGTGAAGGATATTGGTTTATCAATATTTTCTCGTCAATCAAATAAATATCATAGAAAAAAAACATATGTAAATATTATATACTCTTTACGTTATAATCTTATCCCAGATAAATAATGTGGATATTTAGGGAAAATTTAAAGTTTAATGGTTACTAGAAAGTATGTAACTCAAGCGACTATTACGGAATGCATAAATTATTCAAGGAAGTTAATTTCAATACCATCCTTGGAAGAAAAACATAATCCATGCTGATGAATAATAATTATGAAATTAATATGATTTATAAGCCTTTTATTAATAATAATTCTATTTTTTTTTTGATTAAATGAAAAAGACCACAAACAATTATAGAGTAATTTGTCTTATTTATTTTATGAAAAACGTTTTTAGAAATATTTTTCATCGAAAATAGAATTATTAAAAAATATATAAAAATATCACTGTAAAATTCTAAAGGAAAAATTGAAGAAATAACGTTAGTTAATTTTATATGTGGTAAAATGAACATTTCATTTCCCATTTTAAAATGGGTTGAAATGTGCCTTATTTATAAGGAACCAAGAACATTCCTTGGAAATCATTTATAAAACAAAAAATGGTTACAAATATATTTAATAAATTATATTGAAAATATAAAAAAAATTGAAAACATTTTTTGATAAAATCATGTATTTCAATGATAACATATCTCCGACCGATGGGAGAAATGAAGTTGGATTTTCATAATAACAATTTAAAACCATTTTATGTACCAACGAGTAAAAAATCATACTATTAATTTAAAATAATCTTGAATAACCATAGGATATAAAAATGAAAGTGTTTATTAAATAATGTTCAATAACATCCTTCAATGTAAATAAAAGTCTAAAAACCCCAAATAAAGTGAGATTGTGAAGAAAACACATAAAAAGATCACACCATTGAAGTGACAATTAACCCATGAATTTTTTATCTATATCAACTTATAATCTACATGAATAAATAGAAATAAATTAATTTATATGAAAATTTAATTACTAATATAATCATATAATATTAATGACACAGAGCATATAATTTAAATAAGCTAAAAACCATTGAGTTACGAAATAATTAACCTCTTAGTAACATTTAATTCAAATCCAATTATATGATATAATTAAAATTAAATATCAAAATACTATTATTAATTAATTATTATTGATATTAAATATCATAGGGTAGTATATAATCCATATTAAATTTAATTGGTTCATAATAATACATAAATATCTAGGGAAAGTAAATTGAGATGAAATCCCATAAAACTTAGTAACCATTGAATCCTAATACCCATGAATGAAAAAACATCAAATGAATCATTAAATACAATTATGTTAAATATAATCATCATATTAAATACAATATGGGTATTATATATACCACACAAAAAATAATAATTTTTTCTATGTTGTTTGCATCACAGAAGTAAATGGTGCGATAATAATCCCTTAGCTCATGATTTCTATTTGGAAATACAATCATTAATATTATATATAGTGATTTTAAAATTTTTAATAAGTAATTAAATAAATATAATACTATTTATAATATCATATATCTTCATATTATAATATCTTATCAACCATTTTTCAATAACAAATCAATATTTTCATTGTTTTTTTATGTTAATTGCCTTATTGTTTGAGTAATTTTCGACTTATTATTTTCCATTAATCATATTTTTATGATTATTTAATTATATGAATAAGTAAAAATATGATATAAATATTATAAATATTTATACTTTTATTTAAATTAGTCCATAAAACATGGTGAAAGGAAATGGAATACACTCTTCATTGAAATGTAAGGTTGTACATATTCAAGAATGTTGTTTCTATTTTCGTATCATATTGAATGAAAGAAAAATAATTTTTTTAAAAAAATATATATTATTATAATATAGTTTATATGTCATATATTTTAAATAATTTTAGTAAAACAATCATTAAGACATTCCATGTAATGTGTGAATTAATTACATTATTTTGTAAGGCGATAGCCCATTGTACTTATGAATGACTTTTTGATGTTCCCACAAAATGGAATGAATGAAGTTATGGGTAATATACTAATTGAGGAATCAAAAATACATTATAAATATCATATATATCATATATAAACTAAAATTATATCATTATGATCAATGTTAAAATGTGGAAATGGAAGAAAAAACGACATCAGTTTGTGAGGTAGTTGTTTTCTATACACACGAATAATGATTTTGTAACCCATTTGATTGAAGTTTTTCAAGTTATATGTCATACCCAAAAAATTAAAATACATATTCATATTTTAGTAACATCTATTATTCAATAATTATGTTTGAATAATAAATGATGGGGATGAGGAAGAAAAACAAATAGTGCTTGATGAAAAATGATACCACTTACTCATGTAACTACTTTTGGTTCATATAAAAAGATGTCATTTTTTGTACTTATACCATAATTTATGCCTCTAGGATTTTTAGATGGAAGTTGGGAAGTGATTTTTGAAGGTTTAAGCGCTTCATAAAGGCTTGGGAGTATTGAATAAGTGATGCAGTGAGTACCATTTTATAGGCGATGAGTGGAATTCTTATGAATACCAAAAGGTAGAAAATATTGGAAGGCCTCCAATACAACACACGAATCTACTTATGAAACATTTTTGAGAAGGGGGTTATATGGTAAATATTTCCATCAAATAGGTTATCTACAACTTCATTTCTCAGTTTTCCTTAATATTAATGTTTAACTACAAAGAAAACAAAATATCTCAATAATCAATGTAATTAATTTAAATTAATTTCACAATTTTTTTGTTAAAAACAAAATTGACCATACTAGGAATTATAAATTATTTATTTTCAAAAGATGCAATATTTTTTTTCTAACTCAAATAAAAAATTAATATAATTAATTAAAAATTAATCCTATTGACGGGGTAGGAAAATGAGTTCTAAAGTGAAAATGTTCAAAATTTTACTTTTTTTTATATCTATATTCAAAATAAAACTTATTCTAATGAAATTTTTTCTATTATTATATTTTAAATTTATCTAATTTTAATTTAAAACCAAGAAAATATATAAATTAACCTTATAAATTATTTATAAAAAATGTGAGTTTTCAATTAAATTTTTTTATTTTTCACTATTCATAATAAATTAAAATTTTCCAAACATATAAAAAATTAACCCAAATATTATTTTGGGGATATTATATCTTAAGGAATTTTATTTTTTCAAATAAAATATATACAATTGTCAATAAATATTTTTAAACCATGTATCCTATTAAAATTTGAAAAAAAATATTTTTCGAAAAATAGAGATTATTAAAATAAAATGGAATTTACTCTCATTGTTTTCCTATGAAAATAATTAGATGAATTAAATAAAATTAATGAATATAATATTCAAAAATTTCACTAATATTTTCCACTTATAGTGATTAATAATTAAATTTATGATAAAATGCCTCGGTGTGAGTAAAAGTAGTTTTTTTATAAAACCACATCCTTTGTATTCTATTGGGTATTATATTCATATATAATTAATTGGTCACCAAATTATTCATTATATAAACATGTATGAACTATATTTCTAATATAGTGTAAATGTTATTCATTCCCACAATTCCAATGGCTTTTTATTAACTACAATAGTATTTTAATAATAACCTAAATATTATTCTGTAAAACATAGACTTCTGTGAAATAAAAGAAATTTGAGAAAGTCATTGTTACATGTAATGAAAGCTATAATGAAAAAACATTCACTACTGGAAATTTACACATTACCAATGGTTCAAAAACGTTGATAAAGGCCTGAAAATCATTGGTATATAGTATACCAACAGTTCCCTCAACTGTGGCCAAGTAAGCCGTGACAATAGGCTTATACAAACAGTTCTGTGAAAACCATTGGTATAGGTATAAAAATAAAAGGTATACCAACAGTTTGTTAAAAACCATTGGCATATCTGTGTTAATTATAACATATATAAACAGTTTGTAAAACCGTTGGTATTTGTGTGTTACACTTATACCAATGGTTTAAAACCATTGATATAGAGTGGATATGGAAAGCTATAAGCCTATAACAACAGTTCTATTATAACCATTTTTATAAATCTATACCAACAATTATAACAAAATCATTGACATAGTTATATTATAGAATCTATACCAATGTTTTTGAAATCCATTGGTATGCATTTTATCAGCTCTATAGCAGTAGGCCCCTCTCCTCCGTCTCGAGACCTGCAAAAACACAACTCCACTGCAACACACCACCCCTCTCAAGACCTGCAACAACGCCAATACAGAATTCCCATCCAATGTATTCAAAATTTAGAATACATTATAGAATTTAAAAATTTATAAATTTATAAATTAAAATGAAATAAATTGTTCCATATGTTTTTGTGGTAATAATGGTCCAATCTCGACATATGAGATGGGTTACTGGAATAGCCTACATGTTTTTCATAGTCTTTTCAATTAAAATAAGGGGATATTTGGCTAATTGTAATTTGTTATCCTGGATGTAATGTGAGATGAATCCCCATCTTTGGTAGTCGGCATGAATATTCAATTTATTCTTTTCTATTGGGTTCCCAAAGGGACTTTGGTTTGGTTCTAGAACCCACTGTTTGAGGATGGGATTGAGGTTATCCATTGGGCTATGGTGTCACCATATGTATTCCTCACCATTGGGGTATTTTTATGAGAGTTTGAAACTTATTTTTCAAGAATCTATGTGTATCCTTGTTGACCAATTTATTATATGATATTATGGAGTGTTCATAGGTTTCATAAGAAATCACTATATGATATTTATTTGTTGTATTTTATTGAATAGAATAAATGATCAATGATTGAGAATTAGAACATGAGTTTTGGTTAATGTTCATGATGGGATGTCGAGACTCATTCCTAATATAATTCATGTTTTTATATATATACTAGGACCCATTGTGTTTCAATATATGCCCTGTGAATATTTTATTATAATAATATATATCCAATAGACCATATTTTATTTTTTATCGCTTAATTTCAAAAATCTATGTGTATCCTTATAATGATTTTCCATATGCGAGTTGTTGTTTTCACTTAAAATGTTTTCCATTTCGAATAAAAGTGAGGCACTTTCAGTGATACCAGTCACACCATGCCTTTGATTGAGGCGTGGTTGACTCATATCCATCACCAATTATCCATAGATTATTGTGTTAAAGTATCAACACAAACTGAATGTGTTTGGTTAGTTTTCTGTTTGCCAATTGTTGTTTTCACTTAAAATCAAGTCCATTTCAAACAAAAGTGAGACACTTTGAGTGTTTCCCGTCACACTGTTCCTTGGATTGAGTAATGGTTGAGTTTTACACATCACAAATGACCCATGGATCATTTTCCTGAAGTATCAAAACAATTTGAATGTATTTGATCAATTTTCTTTATGCTAGTTTTTGATTTCACATAAAACGTAGTCCATGACAAACAAAAGAGAGACACTTTGAGTGATACCAGCCACACCGTGACTCTGATTGAGGTTTGGTTGACTCGTAGACATCACAAATGACCCATGGATAGTTGTGATAATGTATCAACACAATTATAATATGTTTGGTTAGTTTTACATATGTCAGTTGTTTAGACTTAAACTGTTTTCCATTTTAAACAAAAGTGAGACATTTTGAGTGGTACCATCCACACCTTGCCTCAGATTGTGGTGGAGTTGACTTGTACATATCAAAAACGACCCATGGATCATTTTCCTAAAGTATCAACACAATCTGAATGAGTTTGGTCAGTTTTGCGTATGCCATTTGTTGTTTTCACATAAAATGTTGTCCATTTCAAACAAATATGAGACACTTTGAGTGATACCGGTCACACCATGCCTCAGATTGAGGTGGGGTTGACTCTTAGCCATCAAAAATGATCCATGGATCATTTTGATAAAGTAAAAACACAATCCAAATGCGTATGATTGGTTTTCCATATGCCATTTGTTGTGTTCACTTCAAATCTCGTCCATTTCAAATAAATGTGAGACACTTTGAGTGGTACCAGCCACACCATGCCTCAGATTGATGCGGGGTTTAATCATACACATCCCAAATGACCCATGGATTGTTCTCCTAATGTATCAACATAATTTGAAAGTGTTTTTTATGTTTTTCTGTATGCCAGTTGTTGATTTTACTTAAAATGATGTCTATTTCTAATAAAAGAGAGACACTTTGAGTGATATCGGTCACACTGTGCCTCGTATTGAGGCATGGTTGAATCATACACGTCACAAATGACTCATGTATCATTGTGATATAGTATCAACACAATTTGAATATGTTTGGTTATTTTTCCGTAATTCTGTTTTTTTGGCTTAAAATGATTCCATTTTAAATAAAAGACAAACACTAAGAGTGTTACCTGCCACACTGTGCCACGAATTGAGGCGAGGTTGACTCTAAAATGTGAAAAATGACCCATGGATCATTTTCCTAAATTATCAATACAATATGAAAGAATTTGGTTAGTTTTCTGTATGCAAGTTGTTGTTTTCACATAAAATATTGTCTATTTCAAATATATGTAAGACATTTTGAGTGGTACCGGCCACACCAAGCCCCAGATTGAGGTGGGGTTGACTCATACATGTAACAAATGACCCATGGATCATTTTCCTAAATTATAAACACAATCCGAATGCGTTTGGTCAGTTTTTAATATTCCAGTTTTTTTCTCACTTAAAATGTTGTCCATTTAAATCAAAAGTGAGACGCTTTGAGTGATACCGGTCAAACCGTGCCTCAGAATAAGGAAGGGTTGACTCGTACCCATCACAACTGATCCATGGATCATTTTTATAAATTATCAACACAATATGAATGTTTTTAGTCAGTTTTCTATATGTCAGTTGTTGTTTTCACTTAAAATTTTGTCCACTTCAAATAAATGTGAGACAGTTTGAGTGGTACCGGCCACACCATACCTCAGATTGATGCAGGCTTGACCCGTACACATCACAAATGACCCATGGATCATTTTACTAATGTATTAATACAATCAAAACCGTTTGGTTAGTTTTCCGTATGCATGTTATTGTTTTCTCTTAAAATCGTTTCCATTTCAAATAAAAGTGAGCAATTTTGCGTGGTACCGGCCACACCGTGCCTCAATATCATTTACTAACTACATAAAAGGAGTGGCTATGATAAATTCAAATCAAGTTGATTCATAAAATTATGAAACATGAATTTTAGGATGAAAATATAAAACAATTCAAAATGCAATTATTTGGTATGTCTTTCCACACACGACACCACCTGGTTTAAGTTAAATCAAAAGAGAATCAAACAATAATAGATACAAAGTATTAAAACTAAGTTAAGATTTACTGATTTGGAGTGTAGAACTAAAAAATTGATTGACTTCAGATGGATCTATAGGGAGGAAGTTGTTCCCAGCTTGGGTAAAGTTATATGGATCTAGTTTAGACCAAATCAAAAAATAAAATAAAACAATAAATGAATAACATTAGTACATAATGATTAGAACTATATAATTGATTGGTAGAAGAGGTTGAAGGAATTTTCAAATATCAGGGATTTTTGAATCATGGAAGGGGAGTTGCCTTCTGTCTCCTCGTACACCCCAAGAATAATAATTAGGCTTTTTTCATGTAATATCAAGTCATTATGATGTTGTTCGGTATGCATTTGACCATTAAATTTGTGTTTTGGCCATTTACGACATGCAGAGTGCATTTTCAGCCACCATGGTCACATGACACCTCTGATTGACGTGCCTTATGGCCGACCATTTTAAAATTTACCCACCTTTTTTGCGTTCTATTTCATGGCATTTGGAGGTCATTCAGGTGCTTTTGAACAACCCAAGCATGCTTTTCTATCACGCCAAACACCTAAAAAACACATATTCAGCAGTGCCACACAAACTGCGCATCCGAATGAAATTATGTCTCCTCGTACACCTCATGAATACAAATTAGGATGTTTTTGTGTGATATCAAGTCATTCTGATGTCGTTCGGTATGCATTTGACCGTTAAACGCATGTTTTGGACATTTACGACACATGGAGTGCATTTTTGGCCACCACAGTCACACGACACCTCTGATTGACATGTCGTCTGGCTGACGAATTTAGAATTCACCCACCCTTTGTTTTTATCCGATTTAATGGAATTGACCACCCCATGTATTCTTTTCAAACTCGCCAAACACCTAAAAAACACATATTCAGTTGTGCCAAGAAAGTCGCCCGTCCGAATGATGTGTCGTTTTTTTATACACCTACAAAAAAATAATTTGGGTGTTATCGTGTGATTTCAATTCATTATGATGTTGTTCGGTATGAATTTGAGCGTTAAACGCGTGTTTTGGCCATTTACAACATGTGGAGTGTGTTTTCATCCACCATGGTCACAAAACACCTATGATTGATGTACTGTCTGGCCAACCATTTCACAATTCACCGACCATTTTTTTCTTCCAATTTCATGGAATTTTAAGGTCGTTCAGCCTGTTTTGACCACCCCAAGTATGCATTTCAAGCACACCAAACACCTAAAAAACACATATTCTTCCATATCGCACAAACCACGCATCCAAATGACGTGTAGTCTCTTTGAACACATCAGGAATAATATTTAGGTTGTTTTTGTGTGATTTTAATTCATTCTAATGTCGTTCGGTATGTATTTGAGCATTAAATGCGTGTTTTGGCCATTTATGACATATGGAGTGCATTTCCAGCCACCACGGTCACATGACACCTCTGATTGACGTGTCCTCTTTCCTACCATTTCACAATTCACCCAACCTTTGTTTTCGTCCAATTTCATGGCATTCTGAAGTCGTTTGGCCAGTTTTGACCACCCCACGCACACCATTCAAGTGCGCCAAACACCTAAAAAACACATATTCCATCATACCATGCAAACAACGTGTCTGAATGATGTGACGTCTCCTTGTAAACCTCAGAAATAATAATTAGGGAGTTTTTGTGTGATTTAAAGTCATTCTGATGTTGTTCGGTATGCATTTGAGCGTTAGACACGTCTTTTGGCAATTTACGACATGCAGAGTGTGTTTTCGGCCATCGCGGTCACAATACACATCTAATTGACATGCCATCGGGCCGACCATTTTTACAATTCACCCACCCATTGTTTTCATCTGATTTCATGGCATTAGAAGGATGTTCAGTCAGTTTTGACCATCCCATGCATGCTCTTCAAGCGTTCCAAATACCTTTAAAATACACATTCAGTCATTCCGCGCAAACCAAATGTCTGATTGACGTGTCGTCTTATTGTAAACCTAAAAAATAAAAATTACGGTGTTTTTGTGTGATTTCAAGTCATTGTAATGTCGTTCGATATGAATTTGAGTGTTAAATGCATGTTTTGCCCATTTACGACGAGTGGTGTCTATTTTCGGCCACCGCGGTCAGACAACACCTCTGATTGATGTGTCGTCTGGCCGACAATTTCACAATTCACCCACCCTTTATTTTCGTCCAATTTCATGGAATTCCAAGGTCATTCAGCAAGTTTTAACCACCTCACGCACACTTTTCAAGCGCGCCAAACACCTAAAAAACACATATTCAGCATTGTCGCACAAACCGCGTGTTTGAATGACGTGCCACCTCCTCGTACACCTCACAAATAAACATTAGGGTGTTTTTGTGTGATTTCAAGTCATTTTAAAGACATTCAGTATGCATTTGAGTGTTAAACGCATGTTTTGGCCATATACGACAAACAGAGTGCATTTTCAACCACCGCAGTCACACGAAACCTCTGATTGATGTGCCATTTGGCCGACCATTTCACAATTTACCCACACTTTTATGTCCGATTTCATGGCATTCTGAGGTCGTTCAGTCAGTTTTGACCACCCCACGTACACTTTATAAGTGCGCTAAATAGCTAAAAAACACATATTCAGCTGTTCCATGCAGACCGCACTTTTGAATGATGTGTTTTCTTCTTGTACACCTCACAAATAAAAATTAGGGTGTTTTTGAATTATTTCAAGTAATTCTGATGTCCTTCGGTATGCATTTGAGTGTTAAACGCATGTTTTGGCCATTTATGACACGCGAAGGGCGGTTTCAACCACTGCGGTCACACGAAACCATTGATTGATATGCTGTATGGCCAACCATTTCAAAATTCACCCCCCCTTTATTGTCATCTGATTTTATGGAATTCTAAGGTCGTTCGGCCAGTTTTGACCACCTCACACATGCTTTTCAAGAGTGCCAACCACATAAAAAACACATATTCAGCTGTGACACCGAACACACACATCCGAATGACGTATCATCTCCTCGCACACCTCACGAATAATAATTAGGGTATTTTTGTGTGATTTCAAGTTATTCTGATGTCATTCAGCATGCATTTAACCGTTAAATGCATGGTTTGGCCATTTACGACACGTGAAGTTCATTTTCATCCATCGTGGTCACACAACACATCCAATTGACGTGACGTCTAGCCAACCATTTTAAAATTCACTCATCCTATGTTTTTTTCTGATTAAATGGAATTCCTAGGTCATTTGGATAGTTTTGACCACCCCACAAACATTTTTCAAGCACGCCAAACTCCTAAAAAACATATTCTGTCCTACCATGAAAACTACACATTCGAATGACGTGTCATATTTTTTAAACCTCAAGAATAATAATTAAGATTTTTTGAGTGATGTCGAGCTATTATGATGTCGTTGGGTATGTTTTTGACAGTAAAACACATGTTTTGTCCATTTACGACACGCAGAGTGTGTTTTCGGCCACCGCGGTCGCATGACACCTCAGATTGACGTTCCGTCTTGCCGACCATTTCACAATTCACCCAACCATGGTTTTCATCTGATATCATGGAATTTTGAGATCGTTCGACCAGTTTTGACCTCCCCACGAACGCTTTTCAAGCGCGCCAAACACCTAAAAAACACATATTCAGCTGTCACACGCAGACCGTGCATCTGAATGATGTGACGTCTCATCGTACACCTCACGAATAATAATTAGAGTGTTATCATGTGATTTCAAGTCATTATGATGTCGTTTAGCATGAATTTTACCATTAAACACATGTTTTGGCCATTTACGACCCACAGAGTGTGTTTTTGGCCACCGTGGTCATAGGACACCTCCGATTGACGTGACGTCTAGCTGAAAATTTTTCAATCCACTCTCCCATTGTTTTTGTCTGATTTCATGGCATTCTGAGATCATTTGGCCATTTTTGACCACCCCACGAACACTTATCATTGGCGCCAAATACCTAAAAAACACATATTCAACATTTTCGGGCAAACCGAACGTCGGAATGATGTGACATATCCTCGAACACCTCACAAATAATAATTATGGGTTTTCCATGTGATTTAAAATCATTCTGATGTCGTTCAGTGTGCATTTGACCATTAAACGCATGTTTTGGCCATTTACGATAGGCGAAGTACATTTTCGGCCACTGCGGCCACGTGACATCTCCGATTGACGTGACATCAAGCCACCCATTTCACAATTCACCCACCCTTTATTGTCATCCAACTTCATGGAATTCTGAGGTCATTCGGCTGGTTTTGACCACCCCATGCATGCTTTTCAAGCACGCCAAACACCTAAAAAACACATATTCAGCTGTGATACACAAACCACGCATCCAAATTACATTTCTTCTCCTCGTAAACCTCAAAAATAATAATTACTATATTTTCAAGAGATTTCAAGTCATTATGATGTCGTTCGGAATGAATTTGACCGTTAAATGCATGTTTTGGCCTTCTACGATATGCAGAGTGCATTTTCGGCCAGCGCAGTCACACGACACCTCTGATTAATGTGACATCTATCTGACCATTTCACAATTCGAATACCCTTTTTTCTTCCGATTTCATGGAATTCTAAGGTCATTCGACTAGTTTGGATCACCCCACACATGTTTTTCAAGCGTGTCAAACACTTAAAAAAACATATTCAGTCATGTCGCGCAAACTGCGCATCCGAATGATTTGTTGTCTTTTCATACAGCTCACAAATAATAATTATGGTTTTTTCTTGGGATTTCAAATCATTCGTATGTAGTTCGGTATTTATTTGACCGTAAAACACATGTTTTGGCCATTTACGACACGCGGAGAGAATTTTTGGCCACTTCAGTCACATGAAATCTCTGATTGACGTGTCCTCCAGATGACCATTTCACAATTCACCCACCCTTTGTTGTCATCCGATTTCATAGCATTCTGAGGTCCTTTGGCCGGTTTTGACAAGCCCACACACGCTTTTCAAGAATGTCAAACACCTAGAAAACCCATATTCAGCTATGACATGAAATTTGTGCATCTAAATGACGTGACCTCTCCTCTTACACCACAAGAATAATAATTATGGTGTTTTCATGTGATTTCAAGTCATTCTAACGTCGTTCAGCATGCATTTGACCGTAAAACACATGTTTTGGCCATTTATGAAACATGGAGTTTGTTTTTGGCCCATGTGGTCACACGACACCTCCAATTAAAGTAACTTCTAGCCGAACATTTCCCAACTCACCAAACTTTGTGGTCATCTGATTTGATGGCCTTCTGAGGTCGTTCGGATTTTTTCGACCACCCCACGCACGCTTTTCAAGCGCGCCAAACACCTAAAAAACATATATTTTGTTGTGCCATGGAAAAAATGCATCCGAATGATGTGAAGTCTCCTTGTAGACCTCCAGAATGATAATTATGGTGTTTTCGTGAGATTTAAAGTAATTTTGATGTCGTTTGGATTGCATTTGACCATTAAACGCATGTTTTGGTCATTTACGACATGCAGAGTGCGTTTTCGGCCACCATGGTCACACGACACCTCCAATTGATGTGACGTCTAGACTACAATTTCGAAATTCACCCACCATTTTTTGTACTCCAATTTCATGGAATTCTGAAGTCGTTCGGCCGGTTTTGACAAACCCACACACGCTTTTCAAGCACGCCAAACTCCTAAAAAACACATATTCAGCTGTGACATGCAAACTGTGTGTCCGAATGACATGATGACTCCACTTACACCTCACTGATAATAATTAGGGTGTTTTCGTGTGATTTCTAGTCATTCTGACTTCATTCGACCTGCATTTGACCGCAAAACGCATGTTTTGGCCATTTACGACACATGGAGTGGTATTTCGGCCATCACAGTCACATGACACCTCTGATTGACATGATGTCTAGCTGACCATTTCAAAATTCTCCCACTGTTTGTTGTTGTCCAATTTCTTTGCTTTCCAAAGTCGTTCGGTAGGTTTTTACCACCCCACTCATGTTTTTCAAGTGCGCCAAACACGTAAAAACACATATTCAGTCGTGCCATGCAAACCACAGATCCGAATGATGTTTCATATTTTACTACAACTCACGAATAATAATTAGAGTGTTATTGTGTGATTCCAAGTCATTCTGCTATCTTTGGGTATGTATTTGAAAATAAAACATGTGTTTTGGCCATTTTCGACATGCATAGTGTGTTTTTGGCCACTGTCGTCAGACGGCACCTCTGATTGACATGTCGTCTGGCCGACCATTTCACAATTCACCCACTCTTGGTTTTTAATCTGATTTCATGGAATCTTGAGGTCATTCGGCTGGTTTTGACGACCCCATGCACGCTTTCAAGCGTGCCAAACACCTAAAAACCAATATTCAGCTGTGAAATGAAAACCACACATACGAATGATGTGGAATCTCTTCATACACCTCACAAATCATAATTAGGGTGTTTTTTTGTGATATCAAATCATTCTTATGTCGTTCGGCATGCATTTGACCATTAGACGCATGTTCTGGCCATTTACGACATGCGGAGTTCGTTTTCATCCACCGTAGTAACACGACACCTCTGATTGACATTAATTCTAACATAATATTTCAAAATTCACCCACCATTTGTTGTCGTCTAATTTAATGGTATTCATAGGTCGTTCGGCCAGTTTTGACCACCCCACGCACAATTTTCAAGCATACGAAACACCTAAAAACACACATTCAATTGTTTCATGCAAACCGCATATCCCGAAGGATGTGACACATCCTTGTACACATCACTAATAATAATTATGGTGTTTTAGTGTGATTTCATGTAATTATGAGGTAGTTAGGTATGCATTTGGCCGTTAAATGAAAGTTTTGACCATTTAGGACATATAAGGTGAGTTTTTGACCCCTGTAGTCACACAACACCTCTGATTGACCTGATGTCTAGCCGACCATTTCACGATTCACCCTCCCTTTGTTGTCGTCCGATTTCATGGAATTATTAGGTCATTCGGTCAGTTTTGACCACCCCACACATGCTTTTATAGCACGCCAAACACCTAAAAAACACAGATTCTGCTGTGTCGTGCAAACCGCACATCTGAATATTATGTCGCCTTTTTCTAAACCTCACGAATGACCCATGGATCATTGTGTTAATGAATCGAGACAATCATAATACATTTGTTCAGTTTTTCGTATGCTTGTTTTTTTACATAAAATGGTGTCCATTTTAATCAAAAGAGAATCATTTAGAGTGATACTAGCCACATCGTGCCTTGGATTGTGGCGAGGTTATCTTGTTCACATCTCAAATAACCCTTGGATCGTTTTTGAAAAGTATCAATACAATCCAAATATGTTTGATTAGTTTTTCGTTTTTCAGTTGTTGTCTCCACTTAAAATGTCGACCATTTCAAACCAAAGTGAGACACTTTGAGTGATACCGGCCACACCATGTATCATATTGAGGCATAGTTGACTCGTACCCATCAAAAATGACCAATGTATAGTTTTCCTAATGTATCAACACAATCTGAATGCGGTTGATTGAGTTTATGTATGTCAGTTGATGTTTTCAATTAAAATCCCGTCCATTTCTAATAAAAGTGGGACACTTTGACTGGTATCGGCCACATCGTTCCTCAGATAGCACCCCAACCCCTCAAACAACCCTTTCACACCAGTAAACCCCCCACCCACTAGACAACCCCCCCCCCCCCCCCCACACCCCGGACAACCCCCCCCCCCCCTCTCCTCGGACATCCCCCACCCCCAGAAAGCCCCCCCACCCCCTGACAGCCCCCCGCACCACCCAGACAGCCCAACCACCCCACAGACAGCCCCCCTCAACTTGGACAGCCCCACCACCCCACAAACAGCCCCTCAACCCCTCGGATAGCCCCCCCTCACCCCAGACAACCCCCACCCACCGAACAGCCCCTCTCACACCATAAAGCCCCCCAACCCCTAGACAACAGCCACCTTGTAAAGCCACCCACCTTGGACAGCCCCCACCACCAAAAATCCCCCCACCAACCTGACATCCCCCTACACCACCCGAAAATCCCCCCCGCACCCCTCGGACAGCCCAACCACCCCCATACAACCTCGTCCCCCTCAACCCTGACATCCCCCAACCCCCAGTACCCCCCCCCCCCCCCCCCGACCCCCTGAACAGCCCCCACCCACACACCAAAGAAAGACCCACCACCAGAAAGCCCCCCCCCCCCACCCCCGAACAGCCCCTCACCCCCCGGACAGCCCCCTGCACCACCCAAATAGCTCAACCACCCCTGGAAAGCCCCCCCACAACTCGGATAACTCCACCGCCCAGATAGCCCTCCTGACCCCCGGACATCCTCCCCTCACCCCGGAAATCCCCCCCACCCTAGACAACCCCCACCCTGGACAGCCCCCAAACACTCCAGACAACCCCCCTCCCCCCCATCCAGACAGCTCCCCTAACACCTCAGACAGCCCCCACCGCACCCTAGACATTCCCCTGACACCCCGGACAACCGACCACCCCCAAAAGAACAGCTCCCCCACCCCCTGATAGCCCCCTCCCCTCGAAACGTCCCCCACCTCGGACGACCCCTCATACCGCGGACAACCCCCCCCCCCATATAGCCATACCCCCCCCCCCCCCATACATCCCCACACACCACCCAGACACCCCCCCTCCCCCCCGGACACCCCCCCTCCCCGGACATCCCCCCAACCCCCTGGACCCCTTACCCCAGACAGCCCCCACCCCGGACAGCCCCTCCAACCCCGCGGATAGCCCCCCTCACCCTGGACAACCCCCCCACAACCCAGATAGCCCCCTCACCCCCCAGACAACCCCCTCACCCCTCATTCCAAGAGGGTTTATTGTCATTTCAAAAAATGAATCATTTGAAACTACATAGAAAACATTAAATAGGTCAACTCATTTCATTCAAATCTGTTTATTTCATTTATTATATAAAAAACTGAGAGAAAGTCTCAATTTCACCAATTCATTCTTTAAATATTCTTTGAAAAAAAATCTAAACAGTCATGGAATTGAATAACTCATAAAAAGATGAAAGATGTCAAAATTATAGTCATCAAATTCATGACTTGTTCAATTCAATTAGAATAGGATTAAATAATATTTCACAAGGAATTTCAAGGAAACAATTCATAGAAACCTTGTTAAAAATTTATAAACACATATAAATAAATTCAAAAGTAACAATTAATTAAAAGATGAAGAAAATGCATAACAACAAAGAATTAGAAAATATGGAATCCAACTGCAATGGCTCTAAGATGTTTCACCCTTGATGGAGGGTTTAATATTTAATTAATTAAATGGATCCTATGGGATGTAGAAAATCTTGGATAAATCAAAATATAAAAAAATCATACTCATCATAATCAAAACAGAAAACAAAAATAATGGATGAATAACAATAATAATAAAGTAACACTTAAAGATTTTAATTGTATAAAGAAGAAAATACCTGATTATAGATGGATATGATGGAGATATAGCAGTTAGGATGGGGGAAGTTGAGCTAGGATAGCCTACGGCTGCTGCACATTCAGTTCTGTTCACGAATGAGGATGCGCTACTTAATGGGGAAAACATTTCGCAATTGTTTTTAAAAAAAGTTGGGAAATAGTGCCTAAAAAATGGTTTATATATAATAATTTGTAAACCCCCTAAAAATAGGCTTTACCCAATGGTTCTGTAGAACCATTGGTAAATCCTCTTACAAACATGCCTTTCACAACGGTTCTCTAGAATAGTTGGTAAAGGCTCCTATAAACAGGCATATACCAACATTTTTATTAAACCATTGGTATAGCCTCCCTTTCCCAAAAGTTTTTGTAAACCGTTGGGATAAAAACGTTTGGAAGACATCCACTTCAAGTAGTGATTGTCGTTGGTAACATGAGCTAGCATAGAATTATTTTCATTGAAAATAAAAAAACAAAAACAATTTACTTAATACTGTACATTTTTTATTATATCATTTGATGTTATATTACATTCCATTCTTGGTGTTTTGTGTCATACATTTTGTTGAATAAAATTTTATTCATTTATATATTCAGGGTGATAAAATCTAACTAACATAGATAAATTTCATCATTGAAATATAAAATTGATCTATGTAATCTAGATTTTGTTTTGAAAATTACATTTTTGAAAAATCCATATCGTAAAATAGTTAATGAAATATCACCTTAGTTAGAGATAATGGGAAGTATATAGGTCACATGGGTTAACACATAACCGGGTTTCCATGTATGATAACATCATTTAGATGTAAAGATATGGAAAATGAGAAAAAATGTAAATAATTATAGGGAGTGATTGTGGTCACTGAAAAAAATCAAATGATCAATAGAATATTTAATGGTTAACCACCATAAATCCATGATAATTTAAAAGACATTCAATTAAAAATTAGTATTAGTAAAAAAAATTATTCTTAATGGAATAAAATTTATATATCCTATTAAATTATAAAAAAAACCTATGTTTCCTATAAGAGAAAATATTAAATATTTATATCATGGAATATGTACATAAATGTTTTAAAAATGATAAATTAAGTATTGGTGTTTTAGTGACACATAAATTTCTATTTAAAAGATTACGATTAATATAATGATTTAGAATAAAATTTATCTTAATAAAAGAAATTCATAAATCAATATATTATTTTCTTATTAATATAAGATAATTTTTTTGAGATCTTAGTTAATTTTTCATTGTTTCATAAATATGTGATTATTTTGATTTTATTCCTAATGAACTAAAATTCACTTTTAACTAATTATATTGTCTAAAAAAGATTGATAATTCATTCTGTTTGTCTATATTTATTTTCCAAAAAAACCTAAATCATTAAAACAAAAACATAATACTACTAATTCATCATTATTTTTTTAAAATAGTTTAAATGACATATTAACTATGAAATTGTGTCATCTAGTGGTAGGTGTGACACAGTAATTTCAAAAACATGTGTACATAGAAAAATTTTATTTTAATTCGAGGATAAAATAGAAAAATTCATCATAAATTTATAATTAAATAATTAATATTTAGAAAAATTAAGAAATATATACAAATAGAATATTAACCTCACCAATTTAAGTATTAAAAAAAATTTAATATTCTATAACTCATAATATAAAATATTTATATCATGGAAGAAGTAAATAAGTCTTTTGAAAATGATAAATAAAATGTCGCTATTTATCTGACATCAAAATTTTTATTTAAATGATTATATATAATATAATTATTTATATGAATTTTATTATCAAAAAATATATCCATAAATTAATATATTTTGTATTATTATTATAAGATATATTTAATGAGACCATAATTAATTTTTTAATGTGTCCTAAAATCAATTATAATTTTAAAATCAGTATTTTTGAAATAATTTTTAATTTTTATTAAAAGTTAGATTTATCATATTTATAAAATTATTTTAATAGGATGGAGTTCATTTTTTAATTCTACATGACAAAATATAGTTAGGATGATTATTTGTGATTTTTCTAAAATAGTTGAATTTTTTAGGAATAGTGAAATACCTTAATTTATGGTTTTTAACCAATTAAAAAATTATTGAGTCATATATGATGTATTTCTGATGTAATCTAAAAATATATTTCTCAAATTAATTAATTTAGTATACTGACTGATAATTATCTTACTATTAATATTCATGAAACAGATTAATAAACTAATGAATAAACTATTGAGAAAAGAGCCCTTTCCTCCACTATAAATACCACCCTCACCCCCACATCTCCTCACACCTACATATCATTGAATCTTGTTTAAATTATTCCAAATTCTATTCCCAGGACTATTCCCCACTTCTAATACCTGTTGGTCTTTCTAAAAGTCCAAAACTATGTTACTTTAATGAGGTTTTCAAGGATAAGAATTCTAAGAGGTTAAATCCTCTTTTTTTCTTTTAAATTTATTTTCAATTGATTTTCTTCTCTTGTTCAATCTTCACTTACCCTAATCCAAGTGATATTATATCTCTAGTGTCATACATATACATGATTTTTTGTGTGTCAATATAATAAAAATTATGGAAGATCTCTTACTCAACTCATATTAAAAAAAATAAAATATTATTCATGATGAGTCGATTTACTATCATTCGAGGAGATGTGTTTTAATTTTCCTTTGTTTTTTCAAGTCTCGTCATTAAACCCTTTTTATTGTTATTTAAGATTTTATTTTACATATTATATGTTCTATAATGTTCCGGAACCAGTGAATATAAATGATATTTAATATGATTATATAAGTTCATGATAGTTCTAAAAACTATTAAAATAAAATAAATCATTTTCATTAATGTTTTATCTAATTATTCATCACCATAACATAAAGAAAAGTGGTATAAGGTATCATATAAAATTTTAAAAACATATTAGAACAATTTATTTCCAATTTTGAACTATTTCTTCAATATCAAAAGAACATCTATAATTCACTAACCATTGAAACCATTAAATAAAAGAACTCTAAATAATTAAAATAACATAATATTATTAATAAATGGGCAGAAATATGTTATAAAACGATCATATAAGGTATTTTAAATGTAAATATAGTCCTTTGATAAATTAAAAACACTCCGTAAACCATTTATACATGAGGTTTGAACATGTTTGAAGGAATTAAATCATGAAGTAAAATACATCTATTTAAAAACCATCTTTTAAATTTCTATTTTCACAATATTCAAATTGAATGTTATTATAAGGAATGTGTTCATGTTTTGGGATTATTTTATTTTCATGAGAATTTATTATGATGAATGGTGGGATATATATCTTCCTTAAATGCCTTTTGGTATGCTGATTGTTTGCCGCAAAGGTTATTTTATGTGTAATTGAGATGGTTACACCATAAGTTATCAGTTATGGTTACAACATAAGGTTTCCATGAGGGTTACATTGTAAGGTATCTACAGGTGTTAAAAATAAAAATGTTTTTACAAGGGTTAAAGTATTATGTATTTAATGTCTAATTTTACATTAATGGTTTTATTTATATTTTCTATGTATTATCGATATCTCTTGTTTCCACAATGTAAGTATAAGACACTTTTTGGTTGGGAGGTATGTCTTAATGAAAATGATTGCATATTATTATAATTATTGATGAAATAATGGTTACATTCTTATTTTATGTCTCTTAATATGTTTTTTTCTCACCCTGAGATTCATAATGTTCATTATAGGGTTTAATGATGGGTTAGTGAAAAGAAAAAGATAGCATAAATGTCGTGATGATTATTCCTAAATAGATTTCATGTTTGTTAAAAAAATTATATTATGGAAGAAATGGATAATGTTTTAGTTGTAGCCACTTTGAATTATTATGGGTTGATATGTATTAATTATATATTGATTCACAAAAACTCTAAATAACAATGATCTTTGGGAATGTATGAAAGATAATTTTAAATGATTTTACTAGATTAAATAATGTTTAAAGTAATGGATTTATATTTTGTATAAGAGCCTGATTTAGATGATAGTAGGGGTTAGGATAATGCTAATTGTATTCCATAAATTATTTTAACTTTTGGTTAAGTTGAAATTATATATCATTTAATGATTACTATGTTGGTTTATTTATTATATGTCTGTTGAGAATGGTTTTCCGTATAATAAAAAAGGTAGGTGACGATGGAAGACAATGAAATAATTATTTCCTTTTGAATCCATAGCCTAGAAGGGTGGGAATTAGAAATAAGAAGTTTGGGATATTAATATCTCAATTCAATCAGGATATAAATAGTAGTGGGGTCCATACTTGTGAATGACTAGAGAAACAAAAAAGAAATATGATTATATTGTAACATTTCATGTAGTAATACCCTCCTTCATTAAGTGGATATTTTAACATAGTGGTAGATGAGGGGTGGATTAAATCCTATGAAATAATATTTGATGCCATGGGGTGTTTAGATCATCAAAAGGTTGGTCTTGATATTTAACAATTTGAAGGTGAAGTAGACAAGTGGTGGTCAATGGCTCTAAATATTAGGGATTATGAGTAGATTGATGCCTTGGAATGGAGTAAATTTAAGAAATTTTTCCTCAAAAGCTTTTCCTATGGTGGTTTTACATAGCATGGCAACGTAATACATAGAAATGAAACATAAATATAATGATTTAGTGGCCTTGATTAAATCCAAATTAAGTTGATTGGAAAATTATACTCAAAATCTTATTCAGTATCTTGATTGCAAATGCAATAGTTTTTTCTCTTGATTTATGCCAAGATATCAAAGGGAATTTACCACCAAAGAATTAAAAAATTATACGATTTGTTTCCATTATTTTGGGAGGGAATAAATAGAATTTTATAATGATAATGAGTAATTTTACATCAAGAAAAATAAATGGTATAGATGTACTTAAAGGATAATAATCAAACAATGAAACATGAAGGTAAGAATATCTTGTTTCCAGTTTGTGGAAACTATGGTAAAACTATCCCTAGTGAATTCCCTCACAAATCTGGGAAGTATTTTAAATTTAATATGTTTATAATTTTGTCCTGATATTATAATGAAAATTATCTTGTGTTTAATTCTGACAAGGAAATTGTAAAGTGTTATAAATGTGGTGGGATAGGGAATTATAAAAATACGATCCAAAAGAAAGATCTAAATTATAGAAATAAAGAATATTATAACAGTAAAGGTGCAAACAAATCCTTTGTGACTATGTCACTAGTTGTTGGTCCATAAAATGAAGTGGTATCAGCTCCATTCCTTTTTTACTTATATTTTTCAAATGCCTTATTTGATATATAGTCTACACATTCATTTTTTCATGAGAAATTATTCTTGTAAATATTAATTTTCTCTTCATCAAATGAAACAAAAAATTTTTGTTAAAACACCAGGGATAAATATTAAAGAAAAAAATAAATTTTAAGAATCTACATGTTATAGTTTATGGAATGAAATTATCAGAAAACATTATTATTTTTACATTAATAGATTTTGATATTATTCTAGGTATTTATTGGATTAATTTTTATCAGGATACGATTGACTCTAGATCTAAAGAAGTTATTTTAATAGGTATTTTTAGTTTTTATAAATGAATTATCGCATACCATTTTTAACATATTAGGAAGCTGAGAAACTGTTAAAACATAGAAATGAATGTTATCTTCGACATTTTGTTGAAAATAAGTGAACTATCCCAGTTAATGGTGTTCTGGTGGTAAATGAATACCTGAGTATTTTTCAGAATGATTTTCCTGGTGTTATACATGATTGGGAAGATTAATTTCACTTTGAATTATTTCCTAAGATTGATAAAATTTTGAAACCACCATATCAAATGGATCAGGTGGATTTTTTTGAATTGAAAAAGGTGTTCAAGGAGTTTCATAATAAAGGATTCATTTATCCTAGAAATTCACTATTGGGTGATTCTATTTTTTCATTAAAAATAAATATGGTTTTATGATACTTTTCATTTATTATAGTGCTTTGAATAACATTATTATTATAAATAAGTATCCACTACCTTATAGAGATGACTATTTTTATCAGCTCCCAGGATCTGCGTATTTTTACAAGATTAACATGAGTTCTAGATACAATCAGTTTTAGGTGAAGGAGCATGACAATCTAAAAATATCATCTTGTACTAGATATGGGAATTGTGAGTCTGTTGTTATTCTATTTCTATTGGAAAATTCCTTAGCTATATTTTATAGATATTTTGAATAAAATATTCCATGAATATTTATAAATTTTTATATTTTAATTTAAGATATTTTTTAATTAATTAATTTATGAGGATCATGAAAACAATTCAGTGGATTTTTCTTAAAAAACATAAAGAGAATAAGTTACGCTATAAATTTAGAAAATGTGATTTTTGATTGCAAAAAAATTTATTTATTGGGATCATTTTAAATGAGGTTTTCATAACAGTTGATCATTCTAAAACAAAAGTGCATGATGAATGGAAATGGCCTAAAAATTTTACACATACTCATAGTTTTCTTGAACTAGCAAGTAATTTAAAATGATTTTCTAAAAAAATATCATGGTTTTATAGGACGGTAACAATATAAAAACTAAAAAGGGTTAATTTTTATTCAGATAGAATATTTTGATGTTTTTAATAAATTAAATGATGAATGGGGAGTACTCCATTTTTTGATATTCCTTTTAGATATGGGTACTGTTTCATCTACAATAATGATTCATTATAGGGAATTGGTTTTGTTTTGAGGTAGAAGGATCAGGTTACTTCATACACTTCAAGACAATGTAAAAATCATGATTTTAATTATCCCACACGTAATATTGAATTAATGTTTATGGTTTTAGCATTAATAATTTTGTCACACCATTTATATAGATCCAAATGTGAAATATTTTCTTACCATAAATGTTTGATATATATATTTACGCTAAATGGATTTGAATATGAGATAGAGAAGATGGCTATAAATGATTTATGATTATTATTGCACAATTTATTATCATCATAAAAATCAATCAAACTAGTAGAATCCTTTATCTTAAACAATCATTCATCATTAACCATGTTATGTTTGGAACATTAAACGTTTTTTTATGATTTGATGAATTGTTTCTCCAAATTTGTAGGTTCAGGAAATTCCTCATTTTTTTAGGTGTTAACCTTTTTGTCTCTTTAATAATGAATTAAGAATGCACATAAGGAAGAACATGATTTAAAAAAGGTATAAATGGATAAGGATAGTATGTTTTTGGTATTTCATGTTAATAATGATTGTGTTTTTTGAGATTTAGAAAGCGATTATATTTTCCATTTGATTCCAAAATAATGAAACAATTTTTATATAAAGCTTATAGTTCTCTATTTTATGTTCATACTCGTGGCATTAAGAGGTAAAATAGGTCAATTATTGGTAGGATATATCTAACATAGATAGTATTTAAATTTTAAATGAAATGTTTGACTTCTCAATAAGTAAATACTGGGAAAAATCCCCAAAGTGGGTTCTTCAGCATTTTCCAGTGCCAGAGTAGAAATGGGAAAGTATATCCATGGATTTGGTGGTGATAATACCAATTAATTATCAAGGAAAAATGAGATTGGGATTATTATTAACCAGCAGACTAAATCTTCACATTTCATTCATATTGAAGACACCTATACTCAAGATCTACTTTCTCGACTATACCTCCTAGTGATTGTTAGGTTACAGGGATTTTCACTCTCCATTATATCTGACCGTGATCCCTTTTACACTTATTACTTTTGAAAATGCATTTAGTAGTCATTGGAATTGAATTAAATTGAAGAACAACATTTCAACCCCAATTTTATAGATATATTGAGGAAAACAATCGAGACATTGTAAGACATGCTACTTGTTTTATCAATGTATTACCTATTATGTTGGGACCATCATCTTTATTTAGTTGACTTTTCTTATAATAATATTTTTAGTCCACTATATATATTGAGCCTTTTGAGGCATTATATGGGAAGTGTTTTTAAATTCCAATATTTTGGAATGAATTAGGGGAAAAGGATGTTTTTGGGATAAAAAATTAGTTGTTCAAGTGGATGAGAATGTGATGATGATCCAGAAAAACATGAGGACAACTCATGTATGGTAGAAAAGTTATGAAGGTAATAAGAGGAAAGGAATTTCGTTGTAGGTAGGTGATCTTGATTTCCATAAAATATATCATTGAAAATTTTTATATTTTTTGGTTAGAAAGGAAATATTAGTCCATAGATCATTGGACCTTATGAAATCCTAGAGATAGTTGGTCTAATTTCCTATTGATTATCATTTCACCTATGTTTATCTCAAGTACATAATGTTTTTCATGTTTTGATGTTAATAAAGTATTTTACATATTCATCTCATGTTTTGATCCCATAAGTAGTTCAGTTGGGAGATAAAACATTATATTATGAAAAATCATTTTAAATTATTGATTATAGAGATAATGTATAGTAGAATAAGTTAATTCACCAAGTTACGATTTTTGGGAAAAACCACATGGTTAAAGAAGAAACATGGGAATATGAAAATTCCATGAGGGAAAGATATAATCACTTTATTACTAAGATAATAATCTATGTAAGGATATAATTACCATTAGAGGTAGGGGATTTAATAACCTACGTACCTACAAAACAATTCGGTTTTATTCTAGAATTAAATAGATAAATTCATTATAAATGTATAATGAAATAAGTGGTATTTAAAAAAATTATGGGATCTATAAAAATATAAAATTATCCTCACCTATGAAGGTAATTTTCTTATATCCTATAAGTGGAAGTTTGATATATTTATATCATGGAATATGTAAATAAATGTTTGGAAAATGATAAATTATGTGTTGGTATATTTTTGAAACATAAAATTTTATTTACAATTTTATAATTAATATAACTATTTGAATGAAAATTTACCACTTAAAATATATTCATAAATCCTTATTTTGTTTTTATATGATTATAATATATATTTTATGAGAACATAATTAATTTATCAATTTTTTCAAAAATCGATTTTAATTTTAAAATTTGTATATTTTGAATAAATGATGTTTTAAATTAAAAATTACATTTATAAAATTTTTAGAATTAAATTCATAATTTGGAGTTCGTTGTAAAATTCTAAAATTAAAAAAATATTCATGTGAATTTTTTATATATAATAGTTTAATTTTCCCTGAATAGTTAAAGTAATTTATTGTATTTAAAAAATTATTGAATTATTGAGTCATATATGATCTATGAATGATGTAAGACAAAACGAATACAATAATAATATAATATTTAAATAAATTTATCCATTATTATCTAAATACTCATAGTCTTGATCTAAAATAATAAACTAATGACTAAAATAATGGGAAAACACCCCTCTTATCCTGTATAAATACCATCCCTCACCACCTCTTCTCCTCCCACCTCTAAAGCCTTGTAGATGGTTTATTTTCATCCTAATTTAATTTCCAAGCCTATTACCCATGTCTAAGCTCTTCTGGACTCACAAAATTTCAATATCCAAGTTCCTCAAGGAGGTTCTAAAGGATAAGAAGTTCCGGAGGTAAAATCCTCTTTTTTCTTATAAATTTCATTTAATTTTTTATTTTTTTAATCCCACCTTAACTATGTTTATAAAAGTGACATGATAAATAAATTATCTTAAAAATACATGTATTGAATTGTGTTAAATTAATATACATCATATAACCTATCCTCTTATCTTTTTAGTCAAAAAAATGTGATCACATTTTCTGTGATATGATGATTTACCAGTATCAGGGCCAATGTTGTTTCATTTTTCATTTAACTCTTTCAAGAGTGGTCATAAAAACATTATTATGGTTAAATTAGATTTTATTATAAACATACATATATATATATATATATTATGTTCTATAATGTTCTATAACAAATATATAAACATGATAGTAAATAAGGTGATACAATTTTAAGATGGTATAAAGAAACACCAAAATAAATTAAATAATTTTCATTAATGTTTTATCTAATAAATCATAACCTTAATAGAAAACACAATGCTATGTAGAATATCATAAAAGTATGGAAAAATATAAATAACATTTATTTCCATGTATGCATTATTTATTACATTTGACAATAAAATCCATAATGAACCAATAATTGAAACCATAAAATAAACGAACCCAAAACAATGAAAATAACAAAATTATATTAATAAATTGGTGGAATGATGTTATATAAGAGTCATATATGGGATTATAAGCGTAAATATAGTTATATAACAAATTAATAACACACTTTAATAAATTTTAAAGCATTTTTTGAATAGTATTGAACGAAGTCCACCATAAGGTAAGGCATTTTTCGTTAAAATTCGTATTTTTAACTTTTATTTTTAAAAATTTGAAAATGAATTTTTTTAAGATGAAATTTTTCATGTATTATGATTTTGACTTGGTTCTTGGTCATTATTTATGATTATTTATGAGACCTATTTCTTCTTCCATTGCATTTGGTATGTTGGAATTTGATCTCAATGGAAATTTAAAGTATAACATGATGTTTACACCATAAGGTAGCCATGGGGGTTAAATAGTAAGGTAACCATGAGGGTTAAATTATAAGATAACTATGAGGGGTAAAAATCATATGGTAGTCTCAAGGGTTAATTTAGTATGTATATAATTCCCCACACTACCTTTATGGTTTTATTTATGATTTATATGTCATATTGAAATCAATTATCTTCACAATGTAATAATGTGAAACATTATGGGTGAGAAGTATGTCATTGTGAAAATGAATTCTTATGATATTAATAATTCAGGAAATAATGGTTTTTTTCTTATTTTGTGTCTCCCTTACTATGTTTTTTTCTCATCCCATTGTTTAAATGTTTTTTCATAGGTTTTAAGGATTTATAAGTTAAAAGAAGAAGCCAATATTATAAGGCCCCAGCCTTAAACCTTACATAATCTTTAGTTATCACATGATTACACGTTGAGGATCTTTTCAGGTTTAGAGTTTTAGAGAATTAGATCATAAAACTTGCATTACATTCCACATATAAACAAAGTGGTTACATAATGATAGTATTCTTCATTCCCATCAATGGAAACATATTTAAGATAAAAAATGGATTCTTTCTTAACACTTCCTTAACACTATCATCATATCATGTACCTTTTCCTTGACCTGTGAAAAACATTTCAAAAAAACTTGGGATGAGCATAAAAAGCTCAGTATGGGTTATAAAAACATGGAAAGAAAACACGGGTACATATATACATAAGAATGAAATCAAAATTTACCCATAAAACATAAGCACTTTAACATACCTCATCAAATCTTGAATAAATCATAGAAATCATAAGACATAAAGGTAACTTGAGGCATTCATAACATTCTTACGTAGGGAGTAACCCTCTTGGTTACGATTGGAATACCCATCACAGTATATTCCCTAAATCTCTTCAGAGAAACCTTAATGTTTCACTCCTTCACGTTACCCAATGCATTGGAGAGCTATATCAGGCTCACCCGCCCTTAGTCTATCACGGAACCACCCGTCTTCATAGTAATGCCCAAGAACCTCAACATAATCGTATCACATAAAACATGCATAAAGGAAACATAACATTTCCACCATTCAATCACAAGATATCAATACCACACATTGATAAAAAAAATATTATGAAAACCATTTTCAATACCAAAATAAAAGAAAAGTTAATCATGGTATTTATTTTTCTTTTAAAAAAAGGTATTGCTTGTAGAGGAAGCCAAAACTCAAATAATGGTCACGACGGCGGAGAAGTCATTGTCACTGCATATGTATGACAAAAACATTCCATTTTGTCGTGTAGTAAAAGATTCGTATAAAAAATATTCCTTTTGAATAAACGTAAATGTCAAAGTAGTTTATACACCATATAAAATAAGGTTGTGTATAAAATAAAATATGCCTCAATGAAAGGAGATTGAGACGAAGTCCCATACCTCGTATCCGACTTGACCCGAACGTTCTTTAATCTCCTGAATAATAAACTTGAGTTAATCTCTACTTGCTTAAAAACCTTTTTCAAGTTCATTATTCCTTTTATACCATTTTATGAACATCATGTAATCATTTAAGTTAATAATGTTAATTTTGTCGGTATTTGGTTCTTAAGTCAAAAATAGACTTCTTACACTTACATGTTGTTAATTTGGTCAAAGGTTCGTTATATCCAGAATGCTATTAATGATTTGGATAACATATATATCATATATATTCATCATATACATGTATTTATAATATTACATCACATTTAGAGGTAAGAAATGAAATGCACCGTTCATGGAGACGGTAAGCCGTACGTACGCATGAACGCTACTTCCATTTCTATTTCGTATTTTCCGGAATGGAATCATAATTATATAAGAGTATATTATAATTCAAGTATATATAATATCATTAACTTTATCCTTTACACATCCCACATATGGTATTAACGAATCAAATCACTTTCAGGGGGCGGTAGTCAGCACTTCCTAAAATGAAGATATCATGTTTACCCATAATGGAAACGATAATGGTATGCCATAAATGAAAAATACAGAAGCTTAAGGAAAGAATAAACATATTATATATCATATATAAAAATAGTGACATCATAATGGCCACCTTTGAATGTGTTAGATGAGTATTGAACAATCATCGTTTCGGGAGGCAGAATTTCGCCATCCACAGAAACCGTATGTTCTTTAACCATTTTATGTAGTTGTGTGAGAGTGTAGCTTGAATAAATCTTTTAACAACATCCTATTATATTGATGATACTGGTGTTGTTACAAAAGAAGTAAATAAAAAGAGTTTAGTGGGTTGGAGAAGCAAAATAAAACAAATGAACATGACAGAATGAATTACCTTTAAAAGTGTAACTCCTTTTGATTTGAGCCTAAAGGCTCTCTTTGAAAGGATTATTCCCAAAGTTAATCCTCTAGGATGAGGAGAGGGATGTGGAGAGAGTAAATGGGCAGGGGTATGGCCGAGACAAAGGCTTGAGGAGTGTGTGAAATGAGGTAGAGGTGGGGGCCTTTTATAAGAGGAGAGGATGGGCACTTTTGGAATGTAAAGAAATGTTACTTTATTTGAAAATGTGATTCGGTTTTAAAAGATCCCACATTGATATAATTCTTTGATAAGGTGATAAGGGTTCTAAATCCACCCATCCAATAAGTTTTGGACATGTTTAGGTCATAGATTTTACATTATCTTCTCATTTTATTGAAATCGTTAAATAATGAGGTCATCGCTGCATCATCATGATGTCATAAATAATTTAATTTATTTAATGTCTAAAAATTATATAAAAAGTAATATGATCTAGGAAATCTCTTTATATTTCTAATGAATATTTATAGTCAAAATTTGGACTTGTATAACCCCATTTAAAAATTGTTTTAGTAAAACAACTCATGTTTGGGTCATTTTAATTTTAACATTAAATAAAAATATATTATTGTCATTTTCCAACTAAAGTGGATCCATGGGGTCTCCAAGTTGACCCATGGCTTGTCTTGGTCGGCCATGGCTCGACCAATAGGTGTAGGACAAGTGTCATGGGGTTTTCACATGTTTATAATATTATTTTTACCTTAAATTACACTAATTACCTCTAATCGTGATTAATGAAAAAAAGTTACAATTCACCAAAAAATTATTTTAATCTCATTGGACCGCATTTTACTTCTTAATGACAACCATGTATGTCGTATTTTCAAAATTCAATACACATTAGTGGTAAAATTTCATTTAACTGAAAAATCAGTTTGCTTGATTACCACTTAGTGGTTTCACTATTCATCAAAAATTAGAGTTTTTCAGAAAATTACCAAACATTCACCCTAAGCTATATCCGATATTACGAATTCAAAAATGAAATCTATTTTACAAAATTTAAAATATATAAGTCACATTAATAAATTTAGTAATTAATTCCCACTATCATGACAAATAGCGTGTTTTTATAAAACAATAAGTATCAAAAGATTGATACTAGTTTAAGTCCGATTTCAAAGTGAAATTGATTCCAATGACCACCATTGGATTAAATAGTAAAAATATATTCTAATTTCACTTCAAAACCAATTCAAAAGATAATCTAATCATATAAATAAATTAGATTAAAAATCAGTTTTGATGTAAAATGCAGTATTTTCCACTATTAATTAAAAAATGAACATTGTCAGAAAAATACCAAAAATTCACACAAAGTAAATTTTGATGTCCCAATCATAAAGAATAACTTTATTTTGACAAACATAGTTTATAAAATTGTCAAAAGATAGATTAAAAATAGTTTGCCATCAAAAGGTAGTAAAACAATCTTTTAAAAATATTAGTGTATTCCCTTCTTAAGATTGGATTTACTTGAATTTTAAGCCTATAAAACACTATCTAATTCATTAATATACATAGATAAAAATATCTATTATTCATTACTTATTTGGGATGTTACATCCTTCCCCCCTTTAGAAAATTACGCCCCCGCAATTTATTCACTTATCGAATAAATGGGGGTACTTATCCCTCATTGAATTTTCAGATTCCCATGTTGCCTCTTCCATCATGTGGTTTTTCCACAAAACCATTACCTGATTAATAGCCTTATTTCGTAACAGTTTCTCCATGTGGTCAAGAATCTGGACCGGTTGTTCCTCATAAGATAGGTTCTCTTCCAGCTGAACTACCTCTGGACTCAAAACATGAGATGGATCGGGCATGTACTTTCTCAACATCGAAACCTGAAAAGCATTGTGTACCTGAGATAAACTCAGAGGTAAAGACTCTCGGTAAGCAACTGATCCAACTCTCTCCAGAATTTCATGTGGTCCGATTAACCTTGGACTCAGCTTTCCTTTCTTACCAAATCGCATCACACTTTTCCATGGTGATACTTTGAGAAAAACATGGTCACCTACCTCAAAAAAGAGATCCTTCCTCCTGTTGTCCTCATAACTCTTCTGCCTACTCTGAGCTGTTCTCATGTGCTTCTGAATCAGCTGAACTTTTTCTGCCAACTCTTCTACCAATTCTGGTCCCATCAACTTCCTTTCACCAACTTCATCCCAGAAAGTTGGAGTTCGACACTGCTTCCCATATAATTCCTGAAATGGTGCCATCTGTATACTGGAATGAAAACTGTTATTATATGAAAATTCAACCAAAGAAAGATGTTGGTCCCAACATCCCTGATAATCCATCGAACAAGCTCGTAGCATATCCTCCAAGGTCTGAATTGTTCGTTCTGACTGCCCATCTTATTAAGGATGAAAAGCTGTACTAAAATTTAATTCAGTACCCAACGACTTCTGAAGGCCTTTCCAAAAGTTAGAAGTAATCCTGTGATCACGATCTGATACAATGGAGAGAGGAACTCCATGTAACCTGACTATCTCTTTAAGATACAAACGGGAAAGTTTATCAAGAGAGAAAGTATCTCGTATAGCATGGAAATGAGCAGATTTGGTCAAGCGATCAACGATAACCCAGATTGCATTATTACCTCGAGATGTCTTCGGTAATCCCAAAACAAAGACCATGGATATATTCTCCCATTTCCACTCTGGAACTGGTAATGGATGAAGCATCCCTTTAGGTAACTGCCGCTCTTCTTTAACCTGTTGACATGTCAAACACTTCACAGTAAAATCAGCAATATCTCTTTTCATTCCATCCCACCAGTAATACTCCCACAGATCTCTATACATCTTAGTACTGCCCGGATGAACTGAAAACGGAGAACTATGAGCTTCACATAACAAATATCTCTTCAACTGTTAATCACAAGGCACACACAATCTCTTCCCAAATCTCAAAACACAATCATTATCAATATTGAATTCAGGCAACTTACATTTTTGAACCAGCTCTACCTTTTTCTGCAACTCACTGTCTTACTTCTGTGCTTGCTTGATTCTGCCTGATAGAGAAGATCTCACTGACACCTAAAGCAAAATAGAAGGACTTCCTGCACCAATAACTTCTATGCCAAATTTCATCAAATCCTTAACCAAAGGATCATGTTCCAAATGCAACATTGCTAATGAAGCATTACTTTTTCGACTCAAAGCATCAGCCACATTATTTGCTTTTCCCGGATGGAAATGAATTGTACAATCATAATCCTTGATTAATTCCAGCCATCTCCTCTGTCTCATGTTTACCTCTTTCTGAGTGAATATATACTTTAAACTTTTGTGATCAGTATATATTTCACACTTTACTCCATACAAATGATGCCTCCAAATTTTTAAAGAAAAAACAACATCAGCTAATTCCAAATCATGTGTAGGGTAATTTACCTCATGAGTTTTCAACTGTCGTGAAGCATAAGCAATTACCTGATCATTCTACATTAGGACGCCACCAAGTCCTTTCAATGAAGCATCACTGTATATAACAAACTCTCCATTCCTGGAAGGTAGTGTCAAACCTGGAGCATTCACCAATCTTATTTTCAATTCCTGAAAACAATCATCACATTCCTTTATCCAGATAAACATAACACCCTTCCAAGTTAGCTTAGTCATTGGACTAGATAACCGTGAAAAATTTCTAACAAACCTTTGGTAATAGCCTTCCAAACCAAGGAAGCTACGAATCACAGTTACATTTGTGGGTCTTGGCCAGTCTTCCACAACTTTTGTTTTTGCAGGATCAACAGTTATCCCATCTTTAGAAACAATGCGACCAAGGAAAGAAATTTGTTGCAACCAAAACTCACACTTGCTGAATTTTCGATACAATTTATTTTCTTTTAAGGTTTGCAAGATAACCCTTAAATATCTTTCATGCTCCTCTTTACTTTTAGAAAACACCAAAATATCATCAATGAAAACCACCACAAAATTATCCAAGAACTTATGGAAAATTCTATTCATTATGTCCATGAATACAGCAGGTGCATTGGTTAGCCCAAAAGGCATTACTACAAATTCATAATGGCCATATCTTGTACGGAACGCGGTATTCGGAATATCTGCCTCCTTTACCTTCATCTAATGGTACCCCGATCTCAGGTCAATCATTGAAAAAAACTGAGCTCCCTGGATCTGATCAAACAAATCATCGATATGAGGCAAAGGATATTTGTTCTTAACAGTGATGTTATTCAAGGATCTATAATCAATGAAAAGTCTCATAGAACCATATTTCTTTTTAACAAATAAAACAGGAGCACCCCAAGGTGATGTGCTAGGTCAAATGAAACATTTCTCTAATAAATCTTGCAATTGCTCCTTCAACTCTAAAAGTTAAATTTGAGCCATTCGATAAGGGGGTTTTGAAATTGGCTTAGCATCAGGAACTAAGTCAACCGTAAACTCAACTTCCTGATCTAGTATTATTCCAGGCAACTCATCAGGAAAAACATCAAGATACTCATTTACCACTGGCACATCATTAATCTGAACAGTTCCTTTATTTTCAATGATGTGTGCAAGGTAACATTCATTTCCATCTTTTACAAGTTTCTCAGCCTCTTGATAAGTTATCAACAGTAAGGGTTCATTCTTGTACACAAACTGAAAGTCTTTCTGAAAAGAAACTTCTTTAGCTCTACAGTCAATTATAGCATGGTAAATAGAGAGCCAATCCATACCCAGGATAACATCAAACACTACTAGAGGTAGAACAATAAGGTTTGAAAGTAGGTTCATTCCACAGGTAAGGATAAGAAGATTCTTATAAATTCTTTTTTCCTCAACATTTCCCATAGGTGTTTTTACCAAAAGTTCGAAAGTCATTTCTTGAGATGGTATTCCCATTTTACTAGAAAAGGTTTCAGAGATGAATGAATGTGTTGACCCCGAATCAAACAACACACTGGCATAATCTGAAAAAACAAACAAAGTACCTGATATAACTTCATTTGATGGCCCGACGTCTGCCGAAGTAGCTGCAAAATATTTCACCACCCCTTTCTGCAAGTATTCTAACTGCTTCCCATCACTCAAGCTCATTTTCGGACACTATTTTGCTTAGTGACCCATCTCATTGCACTTATAACATTTCACTACTTGTAAAACAAATTTGGTCTTACCTTCACCTTGATCCTTTTCAGTGCAATCGCAAGCCATATGTCCCATCTTACCACATCGGTAGCACTTTCTAGAATTCAGAAGACATTCCCCAGCTTGCCTTTTTCCACATTTATCACAAACTTGAAACTTAGTTTTCTTACCATCTTACTTTTTTGAATAATTATTACCTTTCTCCTGCCACCTCGGTCTCTTCTTCTATTAGATGTTATAGAACACTTCGTCATTGGAAAACTCCATTTCCACCTTCTCAGCACATCGAACAAGCTTTTCATAACTTTTAAACTCACGAGAAGCTAATGCCCTTCGATATTTTGGCTTTAATCCTGAGTAAAAACGATTGATTTTACTGTCAAGGTCTCGGATAAAATTTGGAGCATACCTTGCCAATCGAGTGAACCTTACTTCATTGGTAGCCACTGAGCCTTCCTCTTGCCTCAATTCCAGGAAATGTTTTTCCATCCTATATCGAACAGCCTTCGGAAAATACTTCTCAAGAAAAATACCTTTGAATTCATCCCAGTCGACAGCATCAATGTCATCAGTGTCCCTGATGTTTTTAACCATCGACCACCACTGATCTTCTTCACACTCCAAATGGTAAATAGCAAGACTAACCTTTTGATTGTCGGAAAACCTCATGACATCGAAAATCTTCTCTAGTTCTTTAATCCACCCTTCATCTAACACAGGGTCAGATGATCCTCTGAATGATGGGGGATGTTGCCTCATGAAATGTTCCATCACTGACATGTTCCTCTGCGGTTGATCTGGCTAATCTCGTGCATGGATACCACCACCATTTATAGCATGAGTCAACTGCGCCATTACTGCAACAAACTGTTCAGTTCCAAATCCGACCATTTCTGGATGCTGATTCGGAAGGTTATTTCCTTATGTATGCCTTCCTAGCACTGCTTCCCTGTTTCCTCTATGGAAAACCATTCTGAACAAACATGTCTTAGATAAAGCAACATGGTAATATTTAAATGCTATATCATTTCAATTTGACCAAAAAAATACTTTTGGATAATCATTTCATAGAATTCTAACTCCTGAAGTTATCTAAACCGACCTCGGATACCAACTATAAGGCCCCAGCCTTAAACCTTACATAATCTTGTGTTATCACAAGATTACACGTTGAGGATCTTTTCAGGTTTATAGTTTTAGAGAATTAGATCATAAAACTTGCATTACATTCCACATATAAACAAAGTGGTTACATAAAGAGAGTATTCTTCATTCCCACCAATGGAAACATATTTATGGTAAAACATGGATTCTTTCTTGACACTTCCTTGACACTATCATCATATCATGTACCTTTCCCTTGACCTGTGAAAAACATTTCAAAAAAACTTGGGATGAGCATAAAAAGCTCAGTATGGGTTATAAAAACATGGAAAGGAAACATGGGTACATATATACATAAGAATGAAATCATACTTTACCCATAAAACAGAAGTACTTTAACATACCTCATCAAAGCATGAATAAATCATAGAAATCATAAGACATAAAGGTAACTTGAGGCATTCATAACATTATTACATAGGGAGTAACCCTCTTGGTTACGTTTGGAATACCCATCACAGTATATTCCCTAAATCTCTTCAGAGAAACCTTAATGTTTCACTCCTTTGCGTTACCCAATGCATTGGAGAGCTATATCGGGCTCACCCACCCTTAGTCTATCATGGAACCACCCGTCTTCATAATAATGCCCAAGAACCTCAACATAATCGTATCACATAAAACATGAATAAAGGAAACATAACATTTCCACCATTCAATAACAAGATATCAATACCACACATTGATATAAAAATATTATGAAAACCATTTTCAATACCAAAATAAAAGAAAAGTAAAACATGGGATTTATTTTTCTTTTAAAAAGAAGGTATGGCTTGTAGAGGAAGCCAAAACTCAAATAACGGTCACGATGGCGGAGAAGTCCTTGTCGCTGAATACGTATAACAAAAACATTCACTTTTTTCGTTTAGTAAATGCTTAGTATAAAAAAGATTCCTTTTGAATAAACGTAAAAGTCAAAGGGGATTATACACCGTATAAAAGAAGGTTGTGTATAAAATAAAATATGCCTCAATGAAAGGAGATTGAGACGAAGTCCCATACCTCGTATCCGACTTGACCCGACCGTTCATTAATATCCTGAATAATAAACTTGAGTTAATCTCTACTTGCTTAAGAAACTTTTTCAAGTTAATTATTCCTTTTATACCATGCTATGAACATCATGTAATCATTTATGTTAATAATGTTCATTTTGTCGGTATTTGGTTCTTAAGTCAAAAATAGACTTCTTACACTTACATGTTGTTAATTTGGTCAAAGGTTCGTTATATACAGAATGATATTAATGACCTGGATAACATATATATCATATATATTCATCATATACATGTATTTATAATATTACATCACATTTAGAGGTAAGAAATGAAATGCACCGTTGATGGAGACGGTAAGCCGTACGTACGCATGAACGCTACTTCCATTTCTATTTTATATTTTCTAGAATGGAATCATAATGATATAAGAGTATATTTTAATTCAAGTATATATAATATCATTAACTTTATCCTTTACACATCCCACATATGATATTAACGAATCAAATCACTTTCAGGGGGCGTTAGTCCGCACTTCCTAAAATAAATATATCATGTTTACCCATAATGGAAATGATAATGGTATGCCATAAATGAAAAATACAGAAGCTTAAGGAAAGAATAAACATATTATATATCATATATAAAAATAGTGACATCATAATGGCCACCTTTGAAGGTGTTAGATGAGTATTGAACAATCATCGTTTCGGGAGGAAGAATTTCACCATCCACAGAAACCGTATGTTCTTTAACCATTTGATGTAGTTGTGTGAGATTGTATCTTGAATAAATCTTATAACAACATCCTAGTATATTGACTATACTGGTGTTGTTACAAAATAAGTAAATAAAAAGATTTTAGGGGGTTGGAGAAGCAAAATAAAACAAATGAACATGAGAGAATGAATTACCTTTAAAAGTGTCACTCTTTTTGATTTGAGCCTAAAGGCTTCCTTTGAAAGGATTCTGCCCAAAGGGAATCCTCTAGGATGAGGATAGGGATGTGGAGAGAGTAAATGGGCGGGGGTATGTCCGATCCAAAGGCTTTAGGAGTGTGTGAAATGAGGTAGAGGTGGGGGCCTTTTATAAGAGGAGAGGAGGGGCACTTTTGGAAAGCAAAGAAATATTACTTTATTTGAAAATGTGTTTCGGTTTTAAAAGGTCCCACATTTATATAATTCGTGGATAAGGTGATAAGGGTTCTAAATCCACCCATCCAATAAATTTTGTACATGTTTAGGTCATAGAGTTTACATTATCTTCTCATTTTATTTAAAACATTAAATAATGAGGTCATCGCTGCATCATCATGATGTCATAAATAATTTACTTTATTTAATGTCTAAAAATTATAAAAAACATAATATGATGTAGGAAATCTTTTTATCTTTCTAATGAGTTTTTATAGTCAAAATTCGGACTTGTATAACCCCATTTAAAAATTGTTCTAGTAAAACAACTCATGTTTGTGTCATTTTAATTTTAACATTAAATAAAAATATATTATTATCCTTTTCCAACTAAATTGGCACCATGGTGTCCCCAAGTTGTCCCATGGCTTATCTTGGTCGGCCATGACTCACCCAATATGTGTAGGAAAAGTGTCATGGTGTTTTCACATTTTTATAATATTATTTTTACCTTAAATTACACTAATTACCTTTAATCTCGATTAATGAAAAAAAGTTACTATTCACAAAAAAATTATTTTAATCTCATTGAACCACATTTTACTTCTTAATGACAACCATGTATGTCGGATTTTCAAAATTCAATACACGTTAGTGGTAAAAATTCATTTAACTGAAAAATCAGTTTGCTTGATTACCACTTAGTGGTTTCACTATTCATCAAAAATTGGAGTTTTTTAGAAAATTACCAAAAATTCACCCTAAGCTATATTCAATTTTCCGAATTCAAAAATGAAGTCTATTTTATAAAATTCAAAACATATAAGTCACATTAATTAATTTAATAATTAATTCCCGCTGTCATGACAAATAGCGTGTTTTTAGAAAACAATAAGTATCGAAAGATTGATACTAGTTTAAGTCCGATTTCAAAGTGAAATTGATTCCAATGACCACCATTGGATTAAATGGTAAAAATATATTCTAATTTGACTTCAACACTAATTTAAAAGATAATCTAATCATATTAATAAATTAGATTAAAAAGTAGTTTTGATGTAAAATGCAGTATTTTCCACTATTCATTAAAAAATGAACATTGTCAGAAAAATACCAAAAATTCACACAAAGTAAATTATGATGTCCCAATCATAAGGAATAAGTTTAGTTTGAAAAACATAGTTTATAAAATTGTCAAAAGATAGATTAAAAATGGTTTTCCATCAAAGGCAATAAAACAATCTTTTAAAAATTTTAGTGTATTCCCTGCTTAAGATTGGATTTACTTTCATTTTAAGACTCTAAAACACTATATAATTCATTAATAGACATATATAAAAATATCTATTATTAATTACTCACTTGGGATGTTACAAATATGAATTTTGTGAGTATAGTTCATGAAAATATTTCATGTTTTCATAAAAACTTTTTTGTTGTGCATAAAATATATATATTTTTAGTAGTATCCACTTTGTATTGTTTTGTTTTTATATGTATTTATTATTTCTTAAATCTATAAAACTCTGAACTGAAAATATCTTAGGGAATATAGGAATGTTAATTCTATAAGTAATTACTAGATTATGTAAGTTTTAAATCCAAGACCTTATACTTATCTTCCTTCAATATTTGGTTTAGTCCACACATCCTTTTGGATGTGATAGTTTTTTACCTTGTGTGTGGGTTTTCCTTTTTCCAAAACAATATTTATATAATTATTTTAATGACACCATGTAATTTCTATACATTCAATAAAACTAATCATGAAATAAAAATTTCACTATGTCTATAAAAAACACGTTTTCTCTCCAAAGACTGATAATCTATTTTGAATATAACTATAATGTAATTAATGATTATATTTACCCTAAGGGATATTAGTTTCTTTAAACACATTTATTTAAATTAGAAATTAATTATTTGTCAAATTAATTTACCATTAAATTATATACCTTGAACAATTTCTCCCAAAATTTCCATAATCTCACTAGAATGGAATCACATAAAACCTAAAATATGTATTTAATAATTAAGTCATATTTTCAACAAATATATTATAATCTCACGATGGAATCCACCACTCATAAGTTAATTAATACCTATGTGCTTCTAAAATGTCCAAAAATCTGTTTATGTCTCATTATTCTTTAAAAAATTATTATTTTTAAAATATGTCAACATGATCATTCATGAATCCAGATATATAAAATATTTATGCATTTTATTTCAAAATATGTCCTTATATATTCTAATGTTTATCCTTAATAATTAAATTTAATTTTATATTCAAATATTTCATAATAAGTTTTAAATAAAATATGAATTATATTAAGAATATCACTCAGGATTATCAAACTAGGTGTCTAGTAAGGCTAATTGTAATGTACCAGGTTATGCTTAAGTCAAACTTGATGTATCCTTTTTTGAGATATTACACATTGATAAAACCTTTCCATAACCACATATAATTTTACTATCGAGATCATCTTGTATTTCTAGGATAACCCACATAATATATACTTCACCAAAATTCAAGTATGTTCTTTAAAAGTTATCCTAAAATTCATCTATAGTGTTATGTCTACTAATATATGTTTTAAAAAATCTAGTTCATGTGGTTTCTACTAAATGTTATTTAATACTAACTCTAGCGACCTATTCCCCAGTTTCCTAGCGCCAGTGCATGCTACCATTACATTGGAATATGATACATGAAAATCCCATCCTAAAGGAATGAATAGTTAGTTGTCTTGAAAAAAATGGTATATATATATATATATTAGTATTTTATAATAATCTAATAAAAAATTACAACATATTTTATATAATACAATTATTCCTAATATAGTGTCCCAGAATATAAGTCACAATAAGCTTCATAGAATCCTAATGAATGGTAACATAATATGGGAGAGGTTAAATTATTAGTAAGGGTAATGTTCAATAGAAGCAATAATTAATTAACTATAATAATCAATACATAAAGGTAAATAACTAGGAACAGATTTCATATAATAAATAACAGAGCTGAAAGTGCATAAACAATATGTAATGGTAAATAATTAAAAAATATTTCCATTTAACTAATAAATTGATAATGAAATTCATGCATATATATAATAATGTTAAAAAATGGGTAACATTATCAATAAATGAAATCAAAAATAGAAGAAATCTTAATTTTATGATGTCAATGATGTGGCACATGAACACCAATAACATCAAGAAAGTTTATAAGATGGTATAAAACTCTAGTAGAAAACCTATTTAATTTGAGAAACTTATTTATTTTATAAGAACATATCAATGAATCATGTTTCTTTATAATTTTCAGGCCCTAACCACCACTAAATTTCCAAATCATTCCTCATGTATTGAATAATAGATTAAACTCATGAATAATGTCCATTATCAAATATCCACATTCATTATTGGATATAGATTTATTAATATTTCTCTAGTTAATAAAAAAATTATCAAAGGAAATACCATATATATAAATTGTATTTATTTTAGTAAATAATCCTATCCATGTGAATTATTGTGACTATTTATAGAAAATTAAATGTTCAATGGTCAGAATAATGTGAATAAATCATATGTAATTTAATGATTACAAAAATATATCATAGATGTGAATTCAATAACTATCCTTGGTAAAAAATATTCATAATAAAATGATTAGAAGAATAATAATGGTATCAAAATGATGTATACATTTAGAAATAATTATTATTTTTTGTCATTATTGACATTAAAATGTTCTTTAAAAACAATTTTATTGGAATATATTATATTTATTTCTGAAAACATTTTCATAATATTTTTCTTTTAAAACACATTTAGAAACATTTACAATAAATATATCATTTTAAAATATTAATTTATTCTTCAAGGAAATGAAATTAGGTAATTTCATAGAAGGTAAAACAAACATTCCTTTTTAATTATATAAAAAATAGAAAAGTTCCTCATTCAAAAATCAAAAAGTTGATTCCTTTGAGAAATATTTTTAAATAAAAATGTGTAAAAATTTATTTAATAATTCCTTATTAAATTAACAAAGACTTATTTTAATTTATTTCAAAAAATATTGTTTTTAGAGAAATCTGATCTCTAACTGAAGAGATATATTAATCTATTCTTTCTTAATAATAGTTCTAAAACATTTCACATACCGATGAGTGGAAAAAAGTGGTATTACATAATAATAATCATGAAAAACTATATGAGATTAAAAATAATGGTTTTATTAAACCATGATCAAATAATTTCCATCAATATAAGTTCTTGTGTAAATTATGCAGAATAAAATGATATTGTGAAGTAAAACATTGAAAAGATCATAACATTGAGTTAAGAATTAACCCATGAATCAATTATTTGTATAAATTTTAAATATAAATAATTTTCTCTATATAAAGAGATACAAATAAAAAATTCATTACACGCAAAATCACAAAAAATTAACAGCAACAAGGAAGTAAATTATCCCAATGAAAAAAAATTGAGTTATGACATTCATTACTAGTTGGGAAATTTTAATTATAATTTTATTTGATAAAATAATTCAACTAGTAACATAAAATAACCTGAATAATAAATTATTCATGATATTTTATTTCATTTGTTATTATATACATCATATAAAAGTTAAATTTTCCATAATAATAATTTAGTCTCAATAGAAAGTAAATAGAAATAAAATACCTTACCACATGGTATCTTCTGAATCATAAGACCCCTGAATGAAAACAAATAAAAAATAGAATTTTAAATAACTTAATGATAGTTTTATTCATGATATAAAACATAATAGGGGAATTATATAAACCTTACAAAATAAATGAGTGGTGAATATGGGGTTGGCCTCATGGAAGTAAAATGTGACACAAGAATCCCTTACATAAGACGTTCATTCTTGTATTAAATTATTTTTTAAAAATTATTTTATCTTTAAACATGTTAATTAATTATACTAGAACAATATTAATATTTATAATATCATATATCATTATTTAATAACATCTTATCACAATTTGGATAATAATAATTCTTTATTTTCATTATTTTGTGTGTTAGTTTCCATGTTTTTAGAGTATGTTTTCACAATTTATTTATCATTCCTATTAAACTGATGATCATATATTTATATCCATATGGTAATAAATGATATAAATATTGTATATATTTAGTATAATTGTATTTAAATTAATCTATTAAATTTTGTGAATGGAAATGTAATAAATTATTTATAGAGATGGTATACCTCATAAACACAAGAATATTATTTCCATTATCTTGTCATTAAAAAAATGAGAAATAATATATAAAAAAATATTATTCCATTATAAATTATATTTCATATATATTATATATTTTTATCCATAATTAATACATTCCATGTAATGTGTGACTGAATCACAACACTTCAAGAGGTGGTAGCCTATTCTAACCATGAATGTCGTTATCATATTTCCAAAAAATAAAAATCATGAACGTATGTGATATATAATAATTAAAAAAGCATACTAACATTATAAATATAATTTATACACTATAAATCCATTATTATTCCCAACATGAATGTTGGTAATGGAAAAATGAGCAACATCAGTTCGTGATGTAGTAATATATTGTACGCTCGAATGGTGATTGGATATCTAAGTTTTTGTAACTATGTAATGTTGAAGGTAATTACATTAAAATAACAACATATAAATATATTTAACATCCCAAGGTAATTATATAATCATTATATGAAAACATATTGGGGTTTTAGGAATAAAAAAAATTGCTTGTTGAAGACCATTACATTTTCTTCAGGTAACTCTTTTCTTATACCATAAATGAATTCCTTGTGTGTATCTCTAATAAGTGTGATAATTATAAGATTATTTAATGTAATTTAAGATTTGATTTTTTCAGGTGTTATTACAGTTAAAATGATTTATATGTGCGTAAAATTGATGGCGGTAAGTGACATTTTAATTTGGTGGAGGAGTGACGTTCTTGTAAATACCAGAACATAAACACTTTTGAGAAGGTCTCCCTTAGATAATTTTTATCCAATAATGAACCATATTATAATACAAGATATTAGAAGGATTAAATATTTATATGTAATGGTTTATGTGAATGTTTCTAGGTCATTTTTCCCCTTATGATTAATGTATAATAATTAAATAAACTCATTTTAACAATAATCGCTATAATTAATTTAAAACATTCATAATATTAATTTTGATAAAAACATGAGTTCAAAATACTAAAAATTATTAATAATTATTATTATTAATATTGAAATATTTTTTCCAGATTAAAATAAAATAATTTGTAGAAAATAATTCAAAATTTATCTTGTAGACGTGACACGAAAGTGAGGATTACATGAGAAAATTTTCAAAAGTAAACAAAGATTTTATTACTACATTCAATAAAAAAATGATTACAATTATTTAAATTGTATTAATATTTTTATTATTGATCTTATGTGACTTTAAAATTTATTTAAAAAATAATTTTTCTCTATTAATATTTGTATCATGTAAGCCAATTTTTAATTAAATTCTATTTCATTCAATATTTACAAAAAGGGAAACTTGTATGAAAAAAAAAATCACTATAAGATATTTTTTACATTGAACAGTCCAGATTTTTTTTAGATAAAATTTACAAATTTGTAAAAAATTAGTTTTATAACACTTATTCCACTAAAAATCATCAAAACTACCTTTAAGAAAAATACATCTTTTATTCTTAATATTAGATTTGTTAATATATTATTACTATCAATCATATTTGATGAATTAAAATTCATTTTAATCAATATATAAAATATAATTTAATTTAATATAATTCAATAATAGTTTTTACTAGAAATTTTTAGATAAAACACCTTTTGGGAACAAAAATAAATTTTTTTTAAAAAATATATCATTTATATTCAATTTAAGTTTTAATTCATTTATAAATAATTGGACATAAAAGTATTCCTTATATAAACATGGATAATCAATATTTTTACAATTTTTTCAGTCATCTTCATTCACACCCTTCCAATGGCTAGGTGATAATTACATTACTTTTTTTTAAAAAAAATATTTCTACTATCATGTAAAACTCATCATTGCGTACAATACAAGACATTGTAGAATGTCATTATTTGGTACAGTAAAAGATAATGATTAAATATTTTTTTCATGTGACAAAAGATAAATAGGTATTATATGAATTTCAATATATATAAAAGATTAAATATATCTAAAATAATAACTATATAATAATGTATTTGAATGTTACAATCCTTTTTCTGTTTGGTGTTTCATTTCATACATTCTATCAAATAAAATATTATGCATTTGATAATTTTAGGGGTATTTCAATAATTTTACAATAATAAAGATAAATAATTCATTAAATATTATTTCTTTTAAGGGAAGCCCGATAAAAAGAGTATGGTTAAAAAAAGATGGAAGGAGGGATGAATGGAATTAAATATTTTCCACATGTGATAATTATTGAATGAAAGACCTTAGTTCTTGGTAAAAATGAGTGGATGTGTTCTACATGTTTAGATATAAATTCCCCCATGACAATGAATGTAAAGATAAAACAAATTCCTATGAAAAATGATTTAACATAAAAAATATGAAGAACTAAAGAAACTAATCTCTCTAGAGTCAAAGGAATATTCATACAAAGAATCCAATGGATCATGGTAAATATTATACCAATACTATTGAAAAATTGGAATGATTAATCAGATTCTCATTGGGTTGAAGTCTTATTTTATTTGAGTATTTTATAAATGATATATTGGTAATAATAATTATTAAATGTATATGAATTTTTCTATAGTTCCTTTTCATTATTGATGTTAATGAATATGTTGTTTATTATCAGTTACCCAGAAATAGTTTCAATTACAAAATTGACTTTTTAGAAGAAACATTATTAAGGGAAATATGACTCATTATATGCTAAGGATGATAGGATAATAATATTTTGATATATAGATTATTTATATGGAAAATGTAAATTAGATAGTACTGAATACCTTGAAATTGAAAAATTATTGTAAAAAAATTATAAAATTCTTGATGTACATTACATAATTTTTTTATTTAGGGTATATATCCAACAATCCTTTTTTTAGTTAAGATATAAGGTTGAACGTATTATTTAAATAATTTACTTTGGTAATTGTGGTTATTACCATGTTTCAAGAAAATACATGAAGAATGTATTCGCATGTTTTTATGTAAAAATTAATTATGAAAGCATATACTTTTGGGAAGTAATGATATTTTTATTTTGGAAATTTAGTATCCTTCATTCTAAATTAATGGATCATAATGATTCTTCAGGGACATAATTATAACCATTTATTAAATGGATTTTGGTTAAATTTGACATTGAATTTAGATATTAATGTATTATATAAATATGTTAGGATTATTTCATATATGGTAACTATTGAAAGGAATATTAGTTTTTGAAAATAGTTAGGGAGAGATAAAACATATTTTACTCTTTTATAGATCTTATGATCTGTTAAAAGTTGATTATAGAGCATTGGTAATAAAACATTCATTTTTGGAGATTAATTTAATTGAATAAGTAATGAATAAGAATATTATTCAGTAACAAACAAATTATGAAAGTATTCATATAAAATATAAACATACCATGTAATTTTATTTCCATAAATTATTAGAAAATAATATAATTCATCATCATTAAGAGTAGGATCTTGAATGAAAAAATATCATGTTACATTAATATCCAATAAATCATATGGTCCTTTAAATAATCATAGAATTATTATTTTGAGTCCCATAACTATTCATTGATCACTCATCAACATAATATCAATGAACACAACATCTCTATATAACTGATAATATTTTTCAATAATGTCCATATCTTCACATTATACATTTGTTCTGATATGTAGTAACCTAGTTATGTTCTATTCAATTAATCATTATAATCATCTTATTATATTATTAATATGATAATTTATAATGTCTTTTTAAGATATTATATTTCATAAAATTAATAAAAAATATAAATCCTTTGAATACCAAGAACAATATATAATTTTTAAGAAACATTTTATTTACAAAGTGTAGAATATAACTATAAGGCCCCAGCCTTAAACCTTACTTAATCTTGAGTTATTACAATATTTCACATTGAGGATCTTTTCAGGTTTAGAGTTTTAGAGAATTAGATCATGAAACTTGCATTACATTCCACATTTAAACAAAGTGGTTACATAAAAGACCATATTCATTCTCCCCATCAACGGAAACATATTGAAAATAAAACATGGATTCTCTCTTAACACATCCTTGACTCTATCATCTTATCATGTACCTTTCCCTTGACCTGAAAAACATTTCAAAAACATGTGATGAGCATAAAAAGCTCAGTAAGCGATATAAAAATATGGAAAGGAAACATGAGTTCATATATACATAAGAATGAAATCATAATTTACCCATAAAACATAGGCACTTTAACCTACCTCATCAAATCATGAATAAATCATAGAAATCATAAGACATAAAGGTAACTTGAGGCATTCATAACATTCTTACGTAGGGAGTAACCCTCTTGGTTACGTTTGGAATACCCATCACAGTATATTCCCTAAAATCTCTTCGGAGAAACCTTAACGTTTCACTCCTTCGCGTTACCCAATGCATTGGAGAGCTATATCGGGCTCACCCGCCCTTAGTTTATCACGGAACCACCCGTTCTTCATAACAATGCCCAAGAACTATAACATAATCGTATCACATAATACATGAATAAAGAAGACATAACATTTCCACATTTCAATCAAAATATAACATTTTGGGATATTGAAATAACGAATCCATTAAAAACCATTTTCAAAACCATTTAAAACATTTAATAAAGAGATTTTTGAATCAAAGTGTCCCATACCACCTTGAAGCCTAAAATTTTAAACCATTAATATCCATATAAATAAATCCTTAAAACCATTTTGAAAACATGGATATTAATAAGAACAAATAATTAAAACATTTAAAACGATATTTTGGTTAAAGGGGTTTTACCAAAATCCGAGACACTTGAATACAATAATTGAGGAATAACGTTTAGTCAGAACTTTATAATATCATGAGAATAAATGGATTCATGATATAATACTCCAAAGGACAGTATATACACCATATAAGAGTGAATTGGTGCATAACAACAATGAACCCTCAATAGAAATGTCAAATGTAATGAAATCCCTTATAAAGAAGGTATCCTTAAATTAAGGACAAATCAATCTCAAAAATATGTGTGAAAAATATAAATACACCCAATATAAGTGAATATTAAGTGTAAAACAATAAAAGGTCATTCACACATATTCAATGGATGACATATTCAATGACTACATGTTGAACCCAAAGAAATCGAAATTGGGTTAAGAAGTTCCCTTGACAGTCTAACGGCGTCACATCAAAATGAGTTGATGAGAGATAAAAAGAGTATCTCATCACATGGACACAAAATTTACATCATTAAGGATATATGAGAAAATATCCCAACATAACAATATGTAAATTAAAAGACCCAATAAAAGAAGTCTTTTAAAAAGAGGAGGGTGAAAGCTTCCCTTACCGACTTGGGTATCTTTCAAAACATACACCCCATGAAAGAAGGAAAATAGATCATTGATGTAAATACTCATAAATGAAATTATATTACACAAAGAGTAGAATAATGGGAAGTACATACACCACTCAAAGGAAATTGTGGCAAATGTAGCATAAATCTCACGGGGATAAAAGTGAGATGAAAAATCCCTTACGAAAACTCGGCAGCCTAACGGCGCCACATAAAACTTCCAAAAGGATTGATGAGAGAGAATAGGGTCTCTCATCTCATGAACATAAAAATTACAGTAGGAGTAATATAAAATAACATCCCAATCATAAGAAAGATGAGCTTAAAAGAAATTACATAAAAGAGTGTACTTAAAAAGAAAGAGAGTTGTAGGATCCCTTACCTCGGGCCCGACTTGACTCGATCGTTCTTTAATCTCCTGAATAATAAACTTGAGTTAATTTCTACTTACTTAAGAACATTTTTCAAGTTCATTATTCCTTTTATATTACTTATTACCATGTCATAAACATTATGTAATCATTTAAGTTAATAATATTGGTTTTGCCGATATTTGGTTCTTAAGTCGAAAGTGGACTTCTTACAATTACATGTTGTTCGTGTGGACAAATGTTTATTATATCCAGAATTGTATTCATGATGTAGATATCATATATGTCATATATATCCAGTAAATTCATGCAATTATAACATTACATAATCATTTAGAGGTAAGAAATGAAATGCACCGTTCATGGAGACGGTAAGCCGTACGTACGCATGAACGCTACTTTCATTTCTATTTCGTATTTTATAGAATGGAATAATAATGATATAAAGGTATATTTTAATTCCAGTATAATATCATATATAATATCATATTTCCATCCTTTATACATCCCACATATGGTATTTAACGAATGAAATCACTTTGAGGGGCCTGTAGTCCGCACTTCCTTAAATGAAGATATCGCGTATACCCATAATGGAAGCCATAAAGGTAAGACAAAAATGAAAAATACAGATGCATAAGGAAATCATAAACATATTATATATCATATATAAAAATAGTGACATCATAATGGCCACCTTTGAAGGTGTTAAATGAGTATTGAACAATCATCGTTTCGGGAGGCAGAATTTCACCATCCACGGAAACCGTATGTTCTTTAACCATTTTATGTAGTTGTGTGAGATTGTAGCTCGAATAAATCTTATTACAACATCCTAGTATATTGAAAATACTGTTGTTGTTACAAAAAAAATAAATAAAAAGAGTTTAGGGGGTTGGAGAAGCAAAATAAAACAAATGAACATGAGAGAATGAATTACCTTTAAAAGTGTAACTCCTTTTGATTTGAGCCTAAAGGCTTCCTTAGTAAGGATTCTGCCAAAAGGTAAACCTATAGGATGAGGAGAGGGATGTGGAGAGATTAAATGGGCAGGGGTTGGCCGAGCCAACGGCTTGATGAGTGTGTGAAAAGAGGTAGAGGTGGGGGCCTTTTATAAGAGGAGAGGAGGGGCACTTTTGGAAAGTAAGGAAATATTACTTTATTTGAAAATGTGTTTCGGTTTTAAAAGGTCCCACATTGATATAATTCGTGGATAAGGTGGTAAGGCATAGAAAGACACTCATCCAATTGGTTTTGGCCATGTGTAGGTTGTATATTTTTCATTATCTTTCCATTTTAATTAAATCGTCAAATAATGATGTCATCGCTGCGTCATTATTATGTCATAAATAATTTAATTTCTTTAATGTATAAAAATTATAAAAAAACTACTATGATATAGTAAATCTTTTTATCTTTCCAATGAATATTTATAATCAAAAATTGGACTTGTATAACCCCACTTAAAAATTGTTTTGTAAAACATATTATGTTTGTGTCATTTTCACTTCAACATTAAATAAACAGTAATTTATGTCATTTCCCAATAAAAGTGGATCAATGGGGTCCCCAAGTTGACCCATGGATTTTCATGGTCGGCCATGACACAACCAATGAGTTTGGGACATGTGTCAAGTTCATTTCATTTTATTAAAGCATTATTTTTACTTTAGACTACACTAATTACCACTAATCGCTATTAAAACTTAATAAGTTACTATTCACCAAAAAATTATTTTTATCCCATTGAACCACATTATACTTCTTAATGACAACCAGGTATGTCGGATTTTTAAAATTCAATACACATTAGTGGTAAAATTTCATTTAACTGAAAAATCAGTTTGCTTGATTACCACTTAGTGGTTTCACTATTCATCAAAAATTGGAGTTTTTTTCAGAAAAATACCAAAAATTCACCCTAAGCTATATTTGATATTACGAATTCAAAAATGAAGCCCATTTTACAAAATTCAAAACATATATGTCAAATTAATTAATTTAATAATTAATTCCCGCTGTCATGACAAATAGCGTGTTTTTGTAAAACAATAAGTATCAAAAGATTGACACCAGTTTAAGTCCAATTTCAAAGTGAAATTGATTCCAATGACCACCATTTGATTAACTGGTAAAAATATTTTCTAATTTCACTTTAAAACCAATTAAAATATTAATCTAATCATATAAATAATTTAGATTAAAAAGAGGTTTTGAATTAAAATACAACATTTTACACTATTCATAAAAAAATGAACTTTATCAGAAAGGTTCCAAAAATTTACAAAAAGTAAATTTTGATGTCCCGATTCTAAAGAAGAGTTATATTTGGTCCAAAATAAATTATAAGAGTGATCAAAACTATATTTAATGACGGTTCACCATTAAAAGGTGATAAGTGAACCTTTAGTGAAGATTAGAGTATATATGCCCTAAAATTGAACTCTTTCCGTATTTTAAGCCTTTATCTTTTATTGGGTAAATGTATAAACATTTAAAAACATATATAATCATAAATTAGTTATTTCTATCCATTCCCGCCATTACAATGGAGACATGTTAACTACCATTTAAAATAATATTATTTTATTATTAGAGTGCAACGTAAGAATTCAATGAAACTCTTTGTTGTGTATCGGGTACGCTATCGAACATAGAAACCCTTTAAAGTAATATTAATACTTTATTAAAAAATATGGATAAATATGAAAATGTCTATTCTTCATTTACCTGGGGTGTTACATCCTTCCCCCCTTTTGGGAATTGCGTCCTCGCAATTTTAAAATTGGGCTTGGTAACATCCTTGAAAGTCCCACATCGGAACAAGGATCGGTAAAACAATCACTTTAAAATAAAGAAAGATAAGTACAAAGGTCAACCGAGTTAACCCATACTAGGATTCCAAGTATGAAAACATTGACATGGAGGAGAAAACATAGGGTCATGTTCTGATGGAGAGTGATAGAAAACATGTTTAGGAGAAAGTTAACCATGAGAGAATCACAAACTTGTGATGGGTTAAATAGTATTTGATTCCCTAGTATTAAAAGTTAATAGACTACAATTTTCTTTTAAGTTACTTTTCATTTAGGAATTTAGTTTTTGATCTTAAGGAAACATACTTGTCATGTTGACTTTCAACTCTTTCTAGGATTCTTACACAAACTCATAATAGCATACCTTGATCATGGCATCCACTCGATTTCATCGTCATCATGTTCGCGTAGGTAGAAGTCCCATGCATTAAAACAATGATTTAGAGATCCTTCAAAATCATTTGCTTCCTCCATCCAAATACACCTTGCACAACATGGGTCATATGGGTGTTCACAGAAAAACAGTTTTGGAAAATAATCATGTAGGACATATAATTCCAAAACATCTGATAAAACATGATTTCTAAAAAATAGTCGGACCGAAATTGAGTTGAAACTTTCTATCATTGGTCCTTTTAAAATACCATAAGTATGAGATGTGAGACTATATTTTAAAAGAAAATATAAATAGTTTGCGCAATGGTATCCTACCTCAGCGCCATTTTTAAAATCATAATATGCTTCAAATTCTTGTGATATGGTAAAATATTTGAAAATACCTTGATAATATTTACCTCTCTTGAAAACATGAGAATATTGTGAAAATAGTATTTTTCTAAAAACAACCCATGATCCACGATGATAACGAGGTATAGCGGAGGTGTTTGATATTTCAAACAAATGCTTGCAAGTGAGTTGTATGCTAGAAAAAGTTTCACAATCATCCGAAGATGACTTTGCAATAATTATTGCAAGCATTTCATCAAGGAGAGATAGGAATGTCATTTGAGATCCTCCTCCTTCCATTCGTAACCGACTTTACTTGACCTGAAAAAAGTTATAAAACAAGGATTTAACTGAAATAATTGTTATAGGGACTAATCATGTGCCTCACAAAAACTCCTAATCCCTAAAGTTGTCTAAACCGACCTCTGATACCAACTATAAGGCCCCAGCCTTAAACCTTAATTAATCTTGAGTTATTACAAGATTTCACATTGAGGATCTTTTCAGGTTTAGATTTTTAGAGAATTAGATCATGAAACTTGCATTACATTCCACATTTAAACAAAGTGGTTACATAAAAGACCATATTCATTCTCCCCATCAACGGAAACATACTGAAAATAAAACATGGATTCTCTCTTAACACATCCTTGACTCTATCATCTTATCATGTACCTTTCCCTTGACCTGAAAAACATTTCAAAAACATGGGATGAGCATAAAAAGCTCAGTAAGGGATATAAAAATATGGAAAGGAAACATGAGTTCATATATACATAAGAATGAAATCATAATTTACCCATAAAACATAGGCACATCAACCTACCTCATCAAATCATGAATAAATCATAGAAATCATAAGACATAAAGGTAACTTGAGGCATTCATAACATTCTTACGTAGGGAGTAACCCTCTTGGTTACGTTTGGAATACCCATCACATTATATTCCCTAAAATCTCTTCGGAGAAACCTTAACGTTTCACTCCTTCGCGTTACCCAATGCATTGGAGAGCTATATCGGGCTCACCCGCCCTTAGTTTATCACGGAACCACCCGTTCTTCATAACAATGCCCAAGAACCATAACATAATCGTATCACATAATACATGAATAAAGAAAACATAACATTTCCACATTTCAATCAAAATATAACATTTTAGGATATTGAAATAACGAATCCATTAAAAACCATTTTCAAAACCATTTAAAACACTTAATAAAGAGATTTTTGAATCAAAGTGTCCCATACCACCTTGAAGCTTAAAATTTTAAACCATTAATATCCATTTAAATAAATCCTTAAAACCATTTTGAAAACATGGATATTAATAAGAACAAATAATTAAAACATTTAAAATGATATTTTGGTTAAAGGGGTTTTACCAAAATCAGAGACACTTGAATACAATAATTGAGGAATAACGTTTATTCATAACTTTATAATATCATGAGAATAAATGGATTCATGATATAATACTCCAAAGGACAGTATATACACCATATAAGAGTGAATTGGTTCATAACAACAATGAACCCTCAATAGAAATGTCAAATGTGATGAAATCCCTTATAAAGAAGGTATCCTTAAATTAAGGACAAATCAATCTCAAAAATATGTGTGAAAAATATAAATACACCCAATATAAGTGGATATTAAGTGTAAAACAATAAAAGGTCATTCACACATATTAAATGGATGACATATTCAATGACTACATGTTGAACCCAAAGAAATCGAAATTGGGTTAAGAAGTTCCCTTGACAGTCTAACGGCGTCACATCAAAATGAGTTGATGAGAGATAAAAAGAGTATCTCATCACATGGACACAAAATTTACATCATTAAGGATATATGAGAAAATATCCCAACATAACAATATGTAAATTAAAAGACCCAATAAAAGAAGTCTTTTAAAAAGAGGAGGGTGAAAGGTTCCCTTACCGACTTGGGTATCTTTCAAAACATACACCCCATGAAAGAAGGACAATAGATCATTGATATAAATACTCATAAATGAAATTATATTACACAAAGAGTAGAATAATGGGCAGTACATACACCACTCAAAGGAAATTGTGGCAAATGTAGCATAAATCTCACGGGGATAAAAGTGAGATGAAAAATCCCTTACGAAAACTCGGCAGCCTAACGGCGCCACATAAAACTTCCAAAAGGATTGATGAGAGAGAATAGGGTCTCTCATCAGATGAACATAAAAATTACAGTAGGAGTAATATAAAATAACATCCCAATCATAAGAAAGATGAGCTTAAAAGAAATTACATAAAATAGTGTACTTAAAAAGAAAGAGAGTTGTAGGATCCCTTACCTCGGGTCCGACTTGACTCGATCGTTCTTTAATCTCCTGAATAATAAACTTGAGTTAATTTCTACTTCCTTAAGAAAATTTTTCAAGTTCATTATTCCTTTTATATTACTTATTACCATGTCATAAACATTATGTAATCATTTAAGTTAATAATATTTGTTTTGCCGATATTTGGTTCTTAAGTCGAAAGTGGACTTCTTACAATTACATGTTGTTCGTGTGGCCAAATGTTTATTATATCCAGAATTGTATTCATGATGTAGATATCATATATGTCATATATATCCAGTAAATTCATGCATTTATAACATTAAATAATCATTTAGAGGTAAGAAATGAAATGCACCGTTCATGGAGACGGTAAGCCGTACGTACGCATGAACGCTACTTTCATTTCTATTTCATATTTTATAGAATGGAATAATAATGATATAAAGGTATATTTTAATTCCAGTATAATATCATATATAATATCATATTTCCATCCTTTATACATCCCACATATGGTATTTAACGAATCAAATCACTTTGAGGGGGCTGTAGTCCGCACTTCCTTAAATGAAGATATCGCGTATACCCATAATGGAAGCCATAAAGGTAAGACAAAAATGAAAAATACAGATGCATTTGGAAAACATAAACATATTATATATCATATATAAAAATAGTGACATCATAATGGCCACCTTTGAAGGTGTTAAATGAGTATTGAACAATCATCGTTTCGGGAGGCAGAATTTCACCATCCACGGAAACCATATGTTCTTTAACCATTTGATGTAGTTGTGTGAGAGTGTTGCTCGAATAAATCTTATAACAACATCCTAGTATATTGAAGATAATGTTTTTGTTAAAAAAAAGAGTTTAGGGGGTTGGAGAAGCAAAATAAAACAAATGAACATGAGAGAATGAATTACCTTTAAAAGTGTAACTCCTTTTGATTTGAGCCTAAAGGCTTCCTTAGTAAGGATTCTGCCAAAAGGGAAACCTCTAGGATAAGGAGAGGGATGTGGAGAGAGTAAATGGGCAGGTTTTAGCCGAGCCAAAGGCTTGATGAGTGTGTGAAAAGTGGTAGAGGTGGGGTCCTTTTATAATAGGAGAGGAGGGGCACTTTTGGAAAGTAAGGAAATATTACTTTATTTGAAAATGTGTTTCGGTCTTAAAAGGTCCCACATTGATATAATTCGTGGATAAGGTGGTAATTCATCGAAATCCACTCATCCAATTGGTTTTGTGCATGTGTAGGTTGTATATGTTTCATTATCTTTCCATTTTTATTAAATCGTCAAATAATGATGTCATCGCTGCATCATTATTATGTCATAAATAATTTAATTTCTTTAATGTCTAAAAATTATAAAAAAACTACTATGATATATGAAATCTTTTTATCTTTTCAATGAATATTTATAATCAAAATTTGGACTTGTATAACCCCACTTAAAAATTGTTTTCGTAAAACATATTATGTTTGTGTCATTTTCACTTCAACATTAAATAAAAAGTAATTTATGTCATTTCCCAACAAAAGTAGATCAATGGGGTCCCCAAGTTGACCCATGGCTTTTCATGGACGGCCATGACACAACCAATGAGGTTGGGACATGTGTCAAGTTCATTTCATTTTATTAAAGCATTATTTTTACCTTAAACTACACTAATTACCACTAATCGCGATTAAAACTTAATAAGTTACTATTCACCAAAAAAATTATTTTTATCCCATTGAACCACATTTTACTTCTTAATGACAACCATGTATGTCGGATTTTTAAAATTCAATACACATTAGTGGTAAACTTTCATTTAACTGAAAAATCAGTTTGCTTGATTACCACTTAGTGGTTTCACTATTAATCAAAAATTGGAGTTTTTCAGAAAAATACCAAAAATTCACCCTAAGCTATATTTGATATTCCGAATTCAAAAATGAAGCCCATTTTACAAAATTCAAAACATATATGTCAAATTAATTAATTTAATAATTAATTCCCGCTGTCATGACAAATAGCGTGTTTTTGTGAAACAATACGTATCAAAAGATTGACACCAGTTTAAGTCCAATTTCAAAGTGAAATTGATTCCAATGACCACCATTGGATTAACTGGTAAAAATATTTTCTAATTTCACTTTAAAACCAATTAAAATAATAATCTAATCATATAAATAATTTAGATTAAAAATAGGTTTTGAATTAAAATACAACATTTTACACTATTCATAAAAAAATGAACTTTATCAGAAAGGTACCAAAAATTTACACAAAGTAAATTTTGATGTCCCGATTCTAAAGAAGAGTTATATTTGGTCCAAAATAAAGTATAAGAGTGATCAAAACTATATTTAATGACGGTTCACCATTAAAAGGTGATAAGTGAACCTTTAGTGAAAATTAGAGTATATATGCCCAAAAATTGAACTCTTTCCGTATTTTAAGTCTTTATCTTTTATTGGGTAAATGTATAAACATTTAAAAACATATATAATCATATATTAGTTATTTCTATCCATTCCCGCCATTACAACGGATACATGTTAACTACCATTTAAAATAATATTATTTTATTATTAGAGTGCAACGTAAGAATTCAATGAAACTCTTTGTTGTGTATCGGGTACGCTATCGAACATAGAAACCCTTTAAAGTAATATTAATACTTTATTCACAAACATGGATAAATATGAAAGTTTCTATTCTTCATTTACCTGGGGTGTTACAATAACCCCCTAAAATTATAAAATAAGGTCATTTTTTTCGATAACATATATGATACACAACTATAAAAATAGAATACAATATAACACAATAAAAATTTATAATATATTAATTTTAAAATAAAATCAATCGTTTAAAACCCATTCATTACATGCAACAATTTGTTTTGTTATGTTAAACACAAAAATATGTTTTCTCAATATCTTGTGTTACACGGATGACCTAGTTGTACAATACAAAAACTTACACTTAATATTAATATTAATTATATCACCTAGTCATTGTAATGGATTTTATTAATAGGATTAATTAAATTATGAATAAAAATATTTTATACATGATAATTAATTTTTTATTTATTAGAAAAAAATGGTCATAATTTTATAAATGTGAAATGTTTTCTGAATTTTTTTTTCATAAAGTTGTTTTAATGAAGCATTGTGCACATAATTATAAATTATTTTTTTCCACTTATATAAAATTTATTTGAAAAAATTAAAATCGTTCCATAAATTTGAATATCAAAATCATCTTATGCTGAATTTTTATTATTTTTTTGAAAATTTAAACTTTTTATTGAATAGTTAATAATAATGAATTTTAATTGAAAACATACATTTTGATGAAATTTTTTATAAATTAAAATTATATTTTATATTATTTGTTAAGTGATTTTTATAATCAAATTTCAATTAAGTCAATATAGGTCATTGTAATCATTTTCATATTTAATTTTGATATATATACATTGTAGACTTCGGAATATTTTATCTTTAAAAACCAATAATCTCATCAGATCTACGAGATCTCTTATAAATTAATATTTTCCATTTATTTTAAATGAATTTTAATAAATAGATACCTTATTTTAAATTTATAAAAAAAATTTAATTTATAATATGGTAAACTAAAATTTTGACAAAAAATAGTGAAAATAGTAAAAATTAACTACCTCTATTATGGTAAAAATATATTATCATAAGGTCTTAATCTAAGGAGATAAGTGTTAAAAATTAACTAAAAACATTTCCAACACCTATTATCTAGAAATATTCCATTCTTACATCTTCTATGTTTTATAATGGTTCATTTTGGAAAATTTTCATCATTAAAACGTTGATATGATTAAATTCTTTCAAAACTGATATATGTGTGCCACTCACCTCACTTATCAAAAGAAACCCAACTCCTCTCTTATTCACACCATAAAACAACATTTATTCATCCATCCCTTGATTAATTCACATCAAAACATCCTTCCCCTCATCTTTAAAGCCATATTTTAGTAATAAATCCATCATAGGAAGGATTTGGTTCAATGATAAGGATGATACTAATAGAAGAGGTGACATTATTTAATAAATATTTTTAAAATATTTTGTATTCCACACTATAAAATTATTAATAAAACATTATGATATAATAAACTATGTATATTCCACACAATGGGAATTTTATATATAAATTTAATGTCCTAAAACCATATCCACTTCTATCAAATTATTTTCTAAATCATCATTCATGTATAAGGGGGATTGATTCCTCAAGAACATATGCTATTAACATTTCGATTTCCAACTCTCATAGTTCGATATGATTATTGTTCCAAATATATGTATTATATTTATAATATATTTATTCTAATGAAGTCATTATGTCATATATATATTTTTTACTTTCTATTACATAAGAGATATGGTAACATCGCTTGGGTGTCTGACACAAACCGCCTCACAAAATGATGTGATTTGACTTTCATGAATGATTCACATGGAACTTGAAAAGGATATTGTTATTTATTATATTTGATATAAATTTCATAGTTATCATATAAATAATTTTATAAATACAATAAATCACTTTTTCATACATTTTCACTCAAATAAATCTGATAACATCATTCATGAACGTGTAGACAACAACCTTCATGAAGCGGCGTGACTATCATTTCATCACCACACCACATTGATGATATATATGTATATAATATGGTACATATGATAATACTTTTATTATAGAATAATAATATATTTCATAAATACCATACTTAATTGACATTGGAGAATTAAAATGTTACTTATGCTTACATACACCTAATCATCTCCATGATTGTGACATACTTGAATTTCAATAACCAAATTTCATGATTAGTTTGGAAGGATTTTTTTGAACTAATATAATAATTATGTCATAATTATTTATAATTATGTAGTGAAATTATTTAATTAGTGTAACAACAATATCATTAATGACAAAATGATCATATAAAAGTAAGACAATAAACACACGAAACAATGAAAATAATGATCGATTATTATTAATCATGTGGTAAGATCTAATAAAAAGAACCATATATTATATTATAAATATTAATATGGTTCTATTTTATGTTAATAAAATGATTTAAGCCAATTATAAATTATTTTAAAATATTTCTATCAAAAGAAATCATGATTTAGGATATTTCTTAACTGAATATTAATTCATTATGTTAAAATTCTACTTCATTGATTATTTCATTCTTATATTACATGTATTGTGATTTTTGATTATGTTATATTAATTTTTCAGCCATTTTTTTAGTATTTAGAGTTTATAAACATAATATATTCATTTATTAATTTTTAAATCAACATTATGATCATTCAATTGGTTTATTTCATAATTGTATTTTAATCTTGATTATTTATTAATTAATTCCCATTAAAAGAATTTATTTTAAGATTTATTATTAAATAATTTTAATTTTAATTCTCTATTTTTTCAGGGCATTTTTTTGTAATTGTGAAATTTTAACACAATTTTTTACATAAATTTAATGATAAAAAGTTTTAAAGAAGTTTGATAATATATCTCTCTTCAGTTAGATATCTATTTTATTCTAAAAATTATTTTAATAAATTATTTTCAAAAATATTTTTAACATTTTTAAAATGAATTATTAAAGTAATATGTACACATTTATTATTAAAAGAATGTTTTCAATGTAATCTTTTGGCTTTTTAAAAAAATCCCCATTTTTTATTTACAAAAAATGTAAATGTTAACTTCTCACCATTTTTTGGAAAAAGGAACAATCCTAAACGTTTTTTAATGAAAAACGATATTCTTAACGTTCATATTATGAACATAATAATATCCATCATTAACATAATTTCATTAAAGATTCATTTTCATGTTTACAAGTATTTTTTAATGAATATGTTTCCCTAATTTTTTGAAAATTGTTAGTTTTTAAAAGTAATTGTAAATTAAAAGTATTTTCAGTTTTTTCCTTTTTTAAAAATGGATACATTAAAAATAAAAATAATACATTCCTCAAAAAAGTTTTAAGGATATTTTTATGTAATTTCAATTCATCACAACCTAATAACATTTATTTCATACTAGAACATGTATATTTAATGTTGATATCGTCATAATTATTCCTTTTGATGGTTTAAGATCAATTTGATATAGATTGAATTGACATCCAAAAACATTATTCATTTTTTTGTAGTGATTAAAATTATCTTGTATTATTGGTTTTCATATTATAATTATGTTTCACCTAAATTTAAATATTATTTTACATGTATATGATTATATATTAACTTTATATCAATTTTGAATAAGGTTTTTTACATTAAGAGTCATTTGATTTACTAGGGAAATGTTGATAAATAAATATCTTTTACTAAATAAAGATTTTTTTGATAAGGATCATTTTTCATTAATTTAATAGATTATTTTATATATGAGTGATTATTTGGACATGAACGACATGTGTGGGAACAATTTATAGGAATTCCATTGATGAATTGATAGATCTTATAAGAAAATATTAGTTGGAAAAACCCTATGAGTTTGTAACCAGTAGGTTTGTACTATCTTGTGAATGTTCTTGATACTAGAGGTATAATTGACCATATTTGATCGGTTAGTACCCAATAGTTCCAAATCATCTCGTGAATGTTCATGATAGTATTTTTATCATGTTCTTGAGTCATTATGTCTAATAAATAAATATTTTCTTTCATTAATATATATATATATTTATATAAATCATTATATTTTAAAAAATTATATTAACCTTCAGAACATTTCATTCTCAGTTTATTGATTAAATGCTATGTGTTTTCAGTTATTTTCATTTCCTTATTGGTTATGCGTAATCTTATCATGTAATTTTAATAGAATTCATGCTCATTTATTCACTTTTCCATATTAAATAAGACTTATCATATCATGTTATTTAAATAAAATGTGGGTCAAGTTAAATTCCTTTCTATATTTACTGTTCCTTATATTATCATGTTATTTTATTGGAATTCATGTCCATTTATTTTTATTTACAGGCTTATTATTATTATTGATTCATGATAGATTCTGAATAACATTAACCTTACTCAAAATTTTATTTCTAATTTATTTTCATTTCTATAAAATCCATTAAGGGTGCTACGAATGATTTTGAATTATAATATAGTTGGAATGATTTAAGAATATAAAAAAATATGTTATAATTTTAATATTAAAATGTAATATTCGAAATATGTATGTATATAGTGAACCCATTCTACTAAACTATTTGGTCCTTCAGGATGCGATTTTTTGTATCTTATACCAATTGGATAATGTAGGCACTAACTCTGGGATACTGGGGTTTGGGATATTACTAGAAAAAAATTTATATTTGTGTCTGGAATGAATTTTTATATTTACAGTGGATCAAAAGTCGAAAATAATATAGAGTGGTGCTGATGACCTATATTCATACAAATTAGATATACTTTTTCCTAAAATATTATTTCATTATCTCATTGTCTAAACCCTTTATGCAATATTTTAATACAAAACTTTTAACTATATTTTACCCTAATAAATTAAATTTATTTATGAAAAATATCTTAATTACTAAATTTCAACATAAATTATATAAGAAAAACTATTTATATACAAAAAAATATTTTTAAAAAACATATGTTATTCATGTTATTAAATATAGACAACATAATAAATTATTATTAATATATTAGTTTATAGAGTGAATAATTTAATTATAATTATCATTTAAATGAAGAATGTTTTATTTATTAATTTATAAATACAGAGTTCGTAAAAAAGTCCTTTTAAATATTTAATATTAATATTAAATAATTTTATTATTATTTCTAACCCATTAAGAATAATTATATAAATTCTAATTCTTTTAAATATATAGATATATATATAATTCTATTCAATTTATTAATCTAAGTAATATACAAGTATCTTTTAAATTGAAAATTAGAATATAAAATAATGAAATATTTTATAATATTTCTAATTTCATTCGTGGTCTATAATTATAGTAGTATTTCTTATAGTTCAATAATTATTCATTTTTAGATATTAATTTACATTACTAATATTTTAATTTATAAATAAATTTTATTTGAACAATTCATTAATGTAATAAGTTAATGAACAATATGTAATTAAAAAATAAAATTTCTTTACCATAAGATTCATTTTATTTTATTGAATTATAATTGCTAAATTATATCCCAAAAATACTTATTTTAAATTAAATTAATTATTAATTTCAAAAAAGAATAATTTTATAGTCTACATAAAAATTATATATGTTAACAACATATTGATAAATTTTAAATGGTGTTATAAAAAAAAGTGTTACACCCAATAGCCTTATTCTATTCAAAAAGGATATATAAGGACTATATTAACCACATTGAATCATATATATTTATATCATCCAATATTCACAAAATACATAACCCATTCAAATATTTTTTTGAATGATTAAACATGATTTCAACTTTAATGATATTTTTATCACTATAGGTCTTCTTCTACTAGTGGTAGTTCACAATTTGGAAAATTATTGAATATATTTACTATTAGTAAAAATTCTACTCTATTTAATTAATTTTGCAAATTTAATTTACAAAACAATATATGGGTAATGATGAATATAATGTAATAATAAATAGTTTGTACTACATAGTTTTATTTACATTTGTTGTAATGTTCCGTTATGAAATAATAAAATGTTCTTATTTTGAATCATATTCTATCGGAATAATTTTAGTCAATAGATAAATAATAGTAAAAGTATGTTTGAATGATATAATAATAGTTTATGTAAGGTAAATTTTAATTAAAACCATTGGTGTTACATAACTAGTCGATGTTAACCTTCTTGATTTTTGGAGTTAATCCTTTTAACAAACTTTCTTCCCACTTGATTCTCTATTATTATAATATTCTCAACTATACACTGAATATAATGAGTTTTGATATAAATATTTTTTACAAGATTATTGATTTTTTTTATTATGAATGTGATTTTACAAGTAGTGGAAGAAATTATATAATCTTAGGTGATCAACAGGATTATATTGGATTGGTATTGATAATCTCCATTAAGGTCGGTGATTTTAAGAGATTACTCCAATAATATAATATATCTTGTTTTATTATATGGTATATAACCCTTTAATTTAATAATGAGAACCCATAAACATTTAAATCATAGTTCCATAAATTAAATGAAAGACATTACCAACATTCCAATTTTATTTTTTATCCTGTCATTAAAAGTGATTTAATTTTTATTATTCCTTGGTGAAAAAAAAATTATCCGTGGAATTTACCTTTTTATAATGATGTTATATAGTCTAAATAACAAACATCATGTATAGATTCTAATAAAAAAATTATTCTCATAAATGATGAAAGAAATAATTGGTATTTTTAGAAACTAAAGAACCTATGTCGATGGAACAATAACCTAACTATTATATTTGTAATAGGACCATATGAATAGAAACATATTGAATATAATTAAAATTACACATATGAATGTGATAGTAAAATTTATTAATCTTTTAAATGAAAATATGATATATATTTATATTTTGAATACGTAAATAAATGTTTTAAAAATGAAAAATTAAGTGACTATATTTCCAAGAAATAGAAATTTTTATTTAATTTTTTTAATAAATATATTGAATTAATTGATTTTTTATTTTCCTAAAATATATTCATAAATTATTACCTTGTTATCTTATAATTTTAATATAAATTTTTGAGAACTGAATTAATTGTTCAATGTGTCATATAATCGATTATAATATTAAAATAACTATTTTTTAAATAAATGATGATTTTAATAATAAATTAAAGATCACATATTTAGAAAATTAATATCATAAAATGGATTACATATTTTTAATCTATATTTATAAAAATGGTTGGGTTGGATTTTTGTGATTTTTTAAAAATAGTTGAATTTTTGTGAATAGTGAAATACGAAAAATTATGAAATTTAATATTCTATGACAAATACAAGGATTTTATAGTCAATGATGATGTAAGAACTAATAAATTAAAATTAGAATACACTATTTACTATAAATATCCACACTTAACAACAATATTTAATGTCTTGATCCTAAGTAATAAACAAATCAATATAATAATTAAACACTTCTCTATACTCCCACTATAAATACCACACCTCTCAACCTCTTCACCTTGTACCTTTTAAAATGTGAAGAATTATTATATTCTTATTAATTCCTTACTAAATCTCATAATACATGTTATAGTATTATTGGTCTCATCAAAAGTCTAATTATAATTTCCTTAAGAAGGTTCTCATGGAGATGACATTCAAAAAGTAAAAACCTCATTCTTTCTCTTCTAATTTTATTTAATTTCTTATACTCCCCTCACCCCCTTTCCAAAATAGAATGATTACTTCAATATCATATATATATATATTAATTTTATTATGGTAATGTAATATCCTTTATCAACTATCTTCTATTGTTATTTTGTTATAAAAATGAAAACATTATCCGGGATGTGCCATTTCACCACCTTCATGGAAGATGTGTTTTAATTTTATATTACTGGCATCAATATTGGTAATAAAACCATGAAAATTTTTAAATGAGATTGTAAAATTTATATTATATCAATTTTAATTTTCCACAACTAATATATATTCATAATTTTAAATAATAAAACAAAACTGGTTTGTGATCAGCGAAAAACTAACAAAACAAACTAAATGTTTGTCATTGACATTATATCTAATGAATTATCATCATAAAAGGTAAAGATTTATATAAGAGACCATTTAAAATTATTGAGGTTCATAAAAACCATATAATAAAACTTTTGGATTTTTCTTCAATTATAAAATAAATCAAACAAATAAACTCAATTGAACTGATTCCAAAATCATGAATCAATTGCCCCCAGAACACCGAAATTAAATATTAAAACCCATCAAAATGGTCATGAATGAACATAATAAAAATGTAAAAATTATATATATGTTCAAAATTGTATAAGATAAATTATTAATTAATATAATTTTACTATCTAGGAAATTTAGAGCTTGTGATGAAAATTTTTGGACACAAGGTAAGGAATATCTCTAAAACACGAATTTTTCCATCTTTTAACACCTTTTCTCTCAATAAATAATTGGATTTGTTATTTCAAAATTTATAATTATTATGAATTCGGATTATATGTTCTATCAATATGTATCTAGCCCTATTTATCATTTTTATGGTGAAATACTTGTTTTAAATGGTTTTACTCTCAAATTCTCTCAATAAACAATCCCAATTAAAACGAACTTCTCTATTTCACTTCCATTTTCAAGTACATACCATAAAATATTATAACGAAACATTATTTTTATAAAATATCTCATTTTATCATGAATAACTATATTTTTTTTTGTTTTTATAAAAAAAATCATTCATTTTTTCTCATTGAGAACTCTTTAACATTTTCCTTTAACCATCCTAAAATGTCTCATTTATAAACATTCTAAAAAAATATTTTTAAATTTATTCACTTCATTTGAACGTAATTTACCATTATATATTTCTATTTTACCTTATTAATGTTGATTTATTATGTAAACACATTATTTTAGGGATTACATTATGATACAACCTTGGTTATTCCTTTTGAAATGATTACAATACCCATATCATTCCACAGGTAACCAATGTTTTTATTCCTTATATTTGATTATTTGTGATTCACCTATATATATGAACTTTCTATGATAGGTACTCCCAGATAAAACTCCAATTAAGTAGTCAGTGTTTAGTTACATGAGACATAATGTATGGGATTTGTGAGTAATCAAAATCCATTATGACACTTTGTCCACAATGTGACATGATAATGGAAATTAACATTAACTCATGGTTATGTCATATTATATATTGCTTTCGCATTCCAATGTTTCCATGAAAAAATGATACCATGTTATATATTTTTGTATTTTATATGTTCAATCATGTAAAATTCCTTTTTATGACATCATGTTATTACTTATAACCCACATGATATTCTTTATTCGAATGTTTAGTCTATTAATGTGATTTTTAGATCATCCCATTTTTCAATTTATTACCTAAGTTATCACATGATTATGTATGATCTAAAAGGAATATAAGATATCATTTTGAAAGATTAATATAATCATTCTTTATTATACTTCATTTAATTAAATTTTATGTACGTAGTCTTTTAAAGACACTAGAAATTAAGATTCTTGGTTTGTATTTGATGGATACTATTTATTAAAATATTGTATTAATATGTGTAAGAGTTTATTAGATATATAGTTTCCATCCAAGAATGGTCCAGTTTTATTTAGATTTGTACTACCACAAATTAGTAACAACCCTATGTATAATCCTATCTCCATGGTTAACCAATATTGAAATTTATGAAATCACATGTCAGGATATACTTTTAATTAATATTTTTTTCCTTATATATTCAATGTTGACTTTTTAAATGATTATTAACTATGTATTCAAGCCCAAATTACATTATATTATTTATATTAATTAATATTTATAAATAAGAGAAACCATATCCACAATAATTGTGATACACTATGTGTTGATTTCCATAAATAAATTCAACATTTGATTGGAAAATGAGATAAAAACCTCATGAATGTACTAACACCACTAGCCCAATTTATGAAATAAAACCTGAATCATGTTAAACTCCCTTATTCTCTAAATATATATCATGTTCTGGTCGAATAATTTATTCCAAAACAACCATAAACATTTCATGGAACTCAGGATCCCCTCATCATAGAACAACTGATTAACTTCATTAAAAATATATTCTATGTATACATGTTATTAGAAGAAGAGAATGTTGTGTTGTTGGTCTATCAATTTAATGGGGAGGATTATCAATGGTGGAAACTAATCAAAAAATTCCCAAGAATGAAATTGATGCTGAAATTGGGTAGCATTCATGAAATTATTTTTCTATTGAAATTTTCCCAGAACACTCTATCATAATATGGAATGGTTTTTCTCATACTGAAGAAAATAAAACGTGATTCTATTGGAATGTATGAGGGAAAAATTACAAATATTTAATTATATTCCTTTAGATTTATCATGGAAATGTAATGAATATTGGATCACTTATTTATAAGACTAAATATTAGTCTATGAAAATTTTTGGTTAGAAAAGCCTTTGATAGCTTTGAGTAGATTATCCATTGTTACCTAAAGGTTGAGATGGAGATCAGAGACTATGAGTGTTGTCATGATCCCAAAGATAAAAAAATGAAAGTGTTGTCTAACAAGGGGGAATTAACTAAAAAATCTCATGAATTAATGAAAAAATGTCCCATAATTCAATATAGTAAGAACATGAATCATGAAAGTTTTATAATGGTAACCAATAGATTATTCAAATGTGAATGAGAGGGGAATCTAGGTAATTATTTCTAATGATATATGAATAATTCAACAAATTCACTAGTAGAAATAAATTTTGATATAAAAATCATCTTATAGTGAAATGATTCATCTTTAAAAATTATTTTAATTATGTAATTTAGTACCATAAGAGAAATGTTTTTGAAGGGAATCAAAAACAAAAACATCCAAGACAACAAAGAAGGGAATATACAATCATTTCTGCTAAGGTGGATCCTCAAAATGATTTGGTGATATGTATGCTGGTTAATCATTCAATAATAGAATATTTACTATTTAATTCTAGTTATGAACATTCATTCAAAATTTTCATGCTTAGTATAACTATTAAAAACCACCTAAAAATATAGAGGTTGAGTTATCAGTGAGAATAGAAAATTGGGATATTATTTTATAGAAAGTTTATTAATCCTCTCTAATTAATATTTATCGGATGAACCCACCAAAAAATCTTTTTTTAATTCCTTAACTATAGTTTGATGATATATTGTACATTTATTGATGATCCTTATAACAATATAACATCTACAATCTGTAATGGGAGATCACTCTTCACATCCCAAGGAATCCTTCGAGTAATTATAATTATAAGGAGGATGATGGATTTTATTGAGAATAATCATCTCAACTAAGAATATTATTACCTTATTAGTTAGTATATATTGCCCATATAATTGAGACAATAGAGATAATAATCCTCAAAATATTCCCCTTGTGAGGGAAAACCCTAATGTGTTTCCCCAATTAATTTCCTTGTCTTCGTCCAAAATGAGAGGTTTTGTTCTCAATTGAACGTTTTCAGGGAACTCTTTATATATCAGAGACTCCTTATTGAATGGAAACACCTTAGTTGGAATAACTAAGGAATAAGTTACAAGGGCATCCATAAAAGGGTTTCATACACCTGAGTTCTTTAATATTGGTTTATCTTGTCCTCTTCATCAACAAATAAATATAGTTCAATTTTCATCTACAATAATTATCATGAAATTAAAAAATCATGATAAAGTATATATATATTCTTCCACAGATTTTTGACTTTTTTTATCAACTATGTGGGACTAATTATTTCATTAAGGGGACCTTCAGTTAGTATATCACTTATTAAATGTGACAAATGAATATATTACCAAGGATACATTTTTAACAATATATTGACATTATGTGTTCATTATGATGGCCTTTAGACACATTACTTCTATAGTATTCATTTATTTAATTAAGGGAGTTTTTATATATTACCTGAAAAAAAATTTGTAGCCATTATGGATGATTTTATAATACACTCCAAGATTAAATATGAATATGAAGTGAATTTGAATTCAATTATAAACACTTTTTGAAGGGAGAAATATTATGAAATTTATAGTAAATGTGAGTTATGTATAGAAGAATTACCATTATTATGGAATTTTATCACTATTTATGGAATAATTATTGACCGTTCCAAGATAATGGTAGTCAAATAGTGGAAGAGGACAATATTTGTATTATATATCTAGAGTTTTATTGACATATCATGGTACTACTAGTGTTTTGTGATGAATTTATCATGATGTTATAACATTTTATCTTTAATAACATAGAAATGGGTAATGTATTTCCAGATGGATAAATGTGATTAATTCATCAAGGAGATCAATTAGTGGTAAATCAATGCACTTTTCCTCGAACTGCCAATAAGTGGAGCATGTTTTTTCATATTCATTGATTATTAAATGGATTTATTGGCTTGTATAATCCTACATAATGTTAAATTGATAGCCTATGAAACATGGAAATTGATAATAATTGAAAAGAAAAACCCAACACATGATTTGGATATTAAGGTTAGGATTCTTGCCTTGAATATATTACAAAATTACTTATTTGGTGAGAAGTTTGACATATATACTGATTGTAAGAGTCTAAAGTATATTTTCACAGAGAATAAACTCAACATGCATCCAATAATTTGCATAGAGATGATTATGGCCTGTGATTTCACTATTAACTACTACCCCATAATGAACTATAAGGTAGTTGATTGTCTTAGAATAAAATAACCAAAAAAATTATCAATGTTGTGGATTGTGAGCCATACCATATATATGAACCTGAAAAGGATTGACTTAAAAATATAAAATTTGGGAATACATCCAATCATAACTAATTGATTTCCCAACCATTGATCACCGAGAAGATGAAGGATGCACAAATGGATGATCTAATGCTATAAAATAGATAAAATTAATAAATTAAGTGAGCATAAAAGAGTTTTACATCGATGATAATGGTGTGATTAAGATTAGAACAAGGATTAACTTCCTTAATCACCTATGAAAAATTAGGTTCTATAGGTCAATTCACAAAGCACATCTTTCGCTAGACAACCTAGAAGTACAATGAGGTATTGTGATCTTTGAGAGAAACTATGATGGGACAGTATAAAGAATGAGATTTTCGAGTATATTCTCAAGGTCCTTAGAATCTCTACAAATAAAATTAGATAGAAAGAAACCCTACTAGATGATGAAACCAATACCTATACCCATATAGAAATGGGAGAATGTCGCCATGGAATTTTTCACTGGTCTTTCGAAATCATCCAAAGGAAATAATGTGATATGGTTCTTGGTGGATCGAATCACCAAGACACCCACATTATCTCTATTCAGGAGGATCCATTAATTTAACAACATTCCATGATATATGTGAATGATGTGTTGAGGCTATATGGGGTCAATTTTATATCATGTAAGATCATGATCCAAGGTTCACAATATAATTTGGGCAAATGATTCATCATGATTTGATTACTAAATTGAATTTCAACATGTTCTGTCACCCCCAAATTGATGACCAATTTAAAAGAACTATTCCAACACTCATGAATATACTGAGAGACTACATGATGTAATTAAATAGAGGATATGATCAAAATATCCCTTTGGTAGACATATCATATGAAAATATCTTCAAGAATAATATTAAAATGGATCCATTTGATGATCTGTATAATAGAAGATGCGGAACTCTAAATTTCTGGGATGATGATGGTAAAAAAATATACTTGTACCTATTATTGTGCAAGGTATGGAAAATATGTTTCAATCCGTCCAATAATATATCAATGATTCATTGATCTGGGAAACGATCTATGATGAAAACCATCAACGGTACTTGGAGTTTTATTTTAGAGAAAAAGTATTCAATCAAATATCACCCTATAAATGAGTGAAGCGGTTTAGTGAGATAGGTAATCATTGACCAAGTTACACAGGTCCCTTAAGATCCATTATCATACAGGAGTAGTGGTCTACCTAATTTAACATCCAAAAAATATGGCTTATGTTCATGAGGTGTTCCATGTATCTCTAATAAGTAAGTACACACTTAACAACTCATATATACTAATTTTGGAGGTGGTATAACTGGAGAATACCTCTAATATGAAGAGCGGCCATTGATGGTTTTAGACTGTTGCAATAAATATGATTGAAAATTGATTTGTCATCTTGTCAAAGTGATATAAAAGAATCATAAGTATGAAGCAGTGATATGGAAACCAGAAGATGTGATTAGGTAGAAATACACTCAATGAGTTTTACCAAAATATGTAAAATAAAATTTCTAGGTCGAAATATTATAGTGTTGGAGAAGGAAACAATCCAAAAATTTATCAATGAAATTTAACTTGTTAAGATAATTTTATATATTATAAAACACATACATCTCTTATAAAATCCAATAAAAATATTTTTTCATAAATGAATAATGAAATAAATTGTATTTATATAAATTAATGAACATATACCGATGGAATAGTAACATGAACATTGTAATAATAATATGACCATTAAGAATAGTGACCCTGCAAATCTAACAACAACTACACCTATGAAAGTATGAATAAAATTTAGGCATCATATAAATGAAAATATGATATATTTATATCTATTCATAATTAAATAAATCTTTTAAAATGATAATTTTTTTTGATATTTTTGTGAAATGTAAAAGATTATTGATAATTCTATAATTAGTATAATTATTTAATGAGAATTTAAGTTTATAAATATATTCATAAATTATTAATTTTTTTTTCTTATAATTATAATTCATCTTTAATATATAATAATTATGTTTTCAAAGTTTCATAAAATCTGTTATAACATTTAAATCAATATTTTCAAATAAGTGGTGATTTTAATTAAAAACTAAATTGCTCATATGTATAAACATATTTTCAAACATTTGATTCCATTTTTTAAATCTACATATTTCTAAATTTTTGGCGTGTTTTTCATTTGGATTTTTCTAAAATAGATTATTTTTGTTAATAGTGAAATTCTGTAATTTATGGTATATGCCATTTTAAACCAAATACATCAATTGTTTAGCCATGGATGTTACATGAACTAAATATTATGAAATGAAACGCACTATTTACTATAAATATTTAAAATATACAACAATATTAATCATCTTGATCCCATATAATAAAATAATTAATCAAATAATCCATAACACCCATCTCTTCCCACAAAAAATTCCACCCCTCACAACCACTTCTTCTTAAAACTTATTTGTCTTAGATCATTGTTATATTCATATGAAGTATTCCCTCAAATATCTTACTCACATATTGGTCTTGTTGTTCTTACAAAAAAGACTTCTTCTGATTTCATTAAGGAAGTTATTAAGGAGATGATATTCCATAGGTAAAATTATAATTCATTCTAATTTTGAATTCATTTAATTTCATATCCTACCATCACCTAACCATTCCAAAAAAGATATAACTCTAGTATCATATATATAATATAAATTTATTTTCATAATGGAATTTTAATAAAAAATTATATTCTCTTCTAATTTTATTCAATAAATGAAAAAATTTATTGTGTTGTGTCGATTCACTGCCTTCATGGAAAATGAGATTTTATTTTCAGTTGCTACTTTTATGGAATTTAATAAAACTATTAGAATTGTTAAAAAATATTTCAAAATTTATATGATATCATGATTCATGTAATGGAACTAATATATAATCATAATTTTAAATAATAACACAAAACTTGTTCATGATGATCAAAAAAATGCATAAACAGGCTAAATGTTTATCATTAACATTCTATTTAACAAATAATCCTAAAAGAAGAATGAAAATTGATATAGGGATCTATTTAAAATTTTTGAGGTTAATAAATATTATATAATTCATCATATTGAGTATTTCTTCCATTTGAAAAATATCTCCAATAATAAAAGTCATGGTAACTGATCAAAAAATCCTGAAATGAATGCACCCATAACAACAAAATTAAACAATACAACTCATTTAAATGTTCATAAATGAACATAAAAATTATATAAAATCAAATATATTTTAATAGGTTATGAATTAAATAGTAAATCAATCATATTTTATTATTCATCCCATTAATTACATGTTTAGAACACTTTCAGACATATGGTAAGCGATATCTTAGGGCCACTATATTTTCCTTTGGGTTACAGTTTCTCTCTCTTTACTCATTTAAACTATTATTTATTCATAAATAATTCTCCATTACACTATTTATATTTCCCTAAAATATTTATGTTTACCATTTAATCCTTCTTCTTTGGATAAATACACGTTCTAAAAGTTTTCCTTCTCAATCTCATTCGATAAGCAAGCCCGACTAAAGTGACCTTCAATGTTACATACCCAATTTTATATACACACCATTAAATATTTAAATCCACCATTATTTTTATAAAAAAATAATTTTATCATTACATAATATTTTAGTTCATTTATAATTTTTTATAAAAAAATTATTAATTTTTTCTCTTGAAAGGCTCTTTAATATTTTTCGTTAAGTTTCCCTAATGTTCCTCATTTATAATTTTTCTTAAACACTATGTTTACATTTTTCACTACACTTTGACATAATTTATCACAATATATTAATTTAATAGATTTTTAATGTGCAATTATTATTTAAATACTTTTTTTCATTGATAACATTATGATAAATGATTAAGAAACTAATTTTCATCCATGATTGAACCATAAGATTATTTCTTATGTATGATTATTCAAGTGGTACACATATTTATCATCATATTTTGATGGATGATACCATATAGTGCTATAATAAATTATATTACATTATTTTCATGAGATGTCTTATATGAGATTAGCGAGTAAGCCTAATCAATTATGGAACTTTTTCCACCATCTGATATAGCCTTGGTTGTTTGCCTCAACTCATGCATATGTCATGTTTTATATTTCAACCAGATTCATATATTTCGATGATCACATGATCCCATGTTATATATGTTTTTATTCCATTTGTTTATTCCATATCAAGACTTATTATTTCATCATTTTATGTCTTCCAACACATGTTATGTTCTTTATTCCTAGGTTTATTCTCTTATTGGGATTTGAGCTCTTCCCTTTTGCTTTTGTTTTCCCAAGGTTATCCAATGAAGATGTACAAGATCAAATGAAGAGATTTGGAAATTATGTAAAATTAATATAATTATGTCTTAATATAATTACATGATTTATATATTTAGTACCAACTCTTCCAAACACACTTAGCTTTACAATAATTGGGTTGTTTTGGATGGATAAGTTTTTGTAAAATCATTTAATGATATTAATAAAAGGATATGGTCCATATAAATTCCATTACTTCTATACTGATTATTGGATATTATGAGTCATGAATTATTCCGAAAATATTATCCTGTGATAATCAACCCACATAGAAAAAGACATCATCAAAAATGGTATTTTATGAGTCTACAATCATGCTATGTGAGATTTATTTGGTATTGGTAATGTTTTTGTTAATTTTATAATCTATTTTAATATATATATATATATATTCCCTAAATATCATTATTATTTTTTATTTAGTAGAAGGTATTGTTATAATCTTTCCAATAATTTATATAATGATACCTTTTCTCCCTCACAACTGAGATTAAATTATAAGAAATTTGTATTTATAAAGAAATCATAGTATAATAAAAATATATTGTTTCAATAATATATTTAAAACATAAATTATAATTTTTTATAAATATAATATTGATAAAATTATTTTTAAATTCAACCTGTCAAAATATTCTTCAGGATAATTTTGAGATATTTCTGAAATTATAGATTTTTCTGTGCGTTGAATTTTTTGTTATTTTTAAATACTAAAGTTTCATTTCATCAGATTTTAATGTGACAACATATTTTTTATTTATAATTATTTCATTTCAAAAGATCAATTTTAATTGTTATAATATAATTAATACAATTAATTTTCATGAATATGATATAACATATTTTTTCAAATACAAATAAATTTTATTAAAAACCCTTATAGGATGAATTTAATATATTTATATTTAAATTAATATATTCCAATTATTTTAATTAAATCATAAAAAATTGATATGTATTTTTAATTAGGTGGTTCAATTGTTTAAAATATATCCCTTTTATTTTTAAGCATTATAAATATTAACCATGATAAATATTTTTCACCTCCGTTGGGGTAAAATGACTACAATTAGGTTAAAGAAAATCTAATGTATAATAACCCTCAAAATATTTTCCATTATTTAGTTAGACATGATAAAATTTTCTAAACAATCCCAAATTCTGAAATATTCTATGTTTTATATTTTCCTATGATAATAAAATTTACATTATTTAATGTAAAAGAAAATTCCAAAATGTCCCACTATTTAATATAATATCTCAAAATACTTTTTATAAGAATAATAAAAATAAATGATTAATTATAAATATTTATTATTATATAAATTTATTATTTTTATCATATTAATTTATTTTTAATTTATTTTGATGATATAATTTATTAAATTCTTACACAATGCCAAAAAACGTTTTTCTAAGTAGTATAAAAATAGTGTATGTGTTTTTAAATATTAAAAACGTTAAATTTATTAGAGATTTATTGTTATGCATGATTTTTATATTTTAAGATAATGTATTACGGATGAGGGAAATGTTTATATTCTAATTAAAGTTTTATATTTATGTATTTAATTCCATATTATTTGTATTGCTGAAAAAAGGACATCGATAATACTTTTTAAGTGAATGTTATTTTATTTAATTATTAATGAATAAAAAATTTATGGGGACAATTATGAAGATATATGTTCTAAAATTTCATTCCATATAGATATATGATCTAATTTTTATCTAATATGAAATATTAAAACATGTTACCATAGAAAATGTTGGTTCAACGTTTATGGTCAAAATATGTCACTAGAGGGTTATTCTAAAAAGATAAGGGTTAAATGACCTAAAACTATTCTTAAACATAATTTTATGGTTGAATTTTAACCTGAAACTTATGAATATCTAATATGAGTCTTTTGGGAGTTATTTTTTCCATTAATATGACTTGATAAAAAAAATTATACCATTAAAAATTACAAGTGTGATGCTCAACTCGTTCATACCTGGGACCATATTCCAATTAAGTATGCCCAACTCATGATACATATATCTTATAGATAGCCTATAAAAAAATTTATTCAAATTATATTGGCTCTTTTATACCTAACAGTCTTCACTTCCATGTGAGGAAGACAGCTACAGCGGCGGTCCCTCCTCCCTCTAGTGGCTTGGTTTAGGAAGAGGAGACATTCCATTGATACCTTCGAAATGTTTATTTTTCACTCATGGGATCATTATTAGATTGAGACTGTGGGATTTTTTGATAGTCAACATATTTTTATTTTATTTTATTTCAAGTATGACTTAATTAGATCCTGGTTGAGTGCCCATATAGCTACGATGGTTTTCTTTTCTTCATATTTTAGTGGTAGTTTGATTGACACATGAATGATGATCCTCCTTCCAAAGCGGTTTGGGTATGTTATCCAAAAATCCCTTTTCCATTCCAAAATCGTTTAGTTATTAAGATGATTGGAAAAATAGTGGGTACATTTTAATGCTCTGATAGATGTAAAAAGGCTATTTTTCATCCTGTTAATCAACATGTTTGTGTAGAAATGGATACTTCTAGAAATCCTTTTGATTTTTTCTTGATTTCAATCGGCGAGGAGTACTGATGTAAGTAGAGTGTGGTATATGAAAAATGGACAGACTTCTACTTTACTTGCAAGAACCTAGGTAACACTATAGTGGTATTCTACTAGGGATTAAAAATGGTGACGGGTAGGGGAAATGGAAACAACTTCTGGTCGGTGTGAAACCAACCAAGCCATTCGATGATGGTCTATCAATAGGGTATCCAACCCAAGAAAAGGTTGAAGGACGTCAGTAATGGTAAGGCTTTTGAGGTTCGTGAGAAGGAGATCCCAGAATAGACTTTCAAGGGTGTTGTGGGGAGAGGCCAAAGACCTCAATGGTGATGAATGGAGGAGGAGGAACATACCAAAGGTGTTCTAGTGTTCAGAAGTGCGGTGTCTGAGGGGCTGTTAGGCACTGATCAGGAGATGAATGCTTCATCCCAGTTCAATCCACTGGTGTTTGAGGTGTTCTATAGGTTGGAGAAATATCTGACTAGACAGCCGAAGGGTGAAGGTATGGACTTGATTGAGGATGATCAAATGGATGACTTGGTAATGGTTCAGTCTTCGGATGGAGAGAAGGTGGCTATGATTGCCTCTGTTACTAAGGAATCAAGGACTGGAAGTGCGGGATGTATAAGGGGAAGAAGTGTATCATCAAAGATGAATTCATTCCCAACATTGGGAAGGAAGGTGGTCTTTCCAAGATTCAGAATCCATTTTTATTGTGAATTAGGTTTGAATGTCTATTAGAGGCAGATCAAGGTTCAGATTCAAATTTTCCAGGTGAGGGAGAAGGGTTTGGGGTGGAGTTTTCCAAGGAGTTTTAACATGGTCACATGAATGGCTAGGTTTCAAGCCCTATGAGCTATAGGGTTCCTGGGTGGAATAAGGGTAGGAATAATTATTCCTCACTAAATCCACCTTTAGAGACCCATTCTACAAAGAGCAAGAACAATAAAAAGATGGTTATGGGGTCCCTGAGTCATCAATAGTTAGGGGAGTAGGGTGATCATTTCTTGGTTCTACTATTAAGTTCATACAAATAATAGATTAAACATGTCTTGTTTCTTAGCACATATGAGTAGAACGTAGCTAAAATTATGGCAAGACCTCTAGAGGTATCTCTCAATGAGGGGAAATATTAATGGATTAATAGAAAAATAGATAATTATGATAGGGGGTTTCAAAAAATGGAAGATCAACTTTAATGAGTACATTCAGGTCTTTGACGAGCAGGCTTCAGGGTTTGAGATGCTTTTGTTGGAGGTTTCTAACATACAATATTTATCCTTATCCTGAAAATTATTCTAGAATACAGAGTTGGGAAATATCAAGTTTATTTTTAATTATTATGTTTAAATTTGTGATTAGGTAGTTTGGTTAGAAAGGATTGTTTGAGCGAGTTGTTCATGGCTTTCGATCTTCACATTGTTTAATTTTTTAGTGGTTTTTGGTTTCCTGCACTCTACATGGACCTGCTATAGAAGGGGATCTGATCATGAATCCATTATCGACACTGGTCTTTTTTATATAGATACATGAGAGGTTATGGCTTTGCCATCAGTTCTATGCCCACTCACTTCTACATGGGACTACATACTAAAGTACTGTTCTTTGGTGAAGTGTTGGTGACATAACACAATTACTGGGGTGGGTAGGACAGCTATTATGATCTATTTTTTTCTGTAATTTGGTGTTTTTTGAGTTTGTATTGTCATTTATGGTTTCTCACTTTTCCTTTATTTTTTTTTAAAAAAAAGTAATACTAAGTCGATCAAATTAATTTATTTTTATAAATTCTATAAATAATATTTAATCCTACCAAAATACTATATCCAATATCATAAATACAATAATAAGTTATTATTATTATTATTATTATTATTTTATTTCAACTATACTAATATTGACTTCCTATGAAATGAATAAAATGTTGCATATCCGAATTTCTGTCTTACCTTTTCCACATAGAGGAGTAATCAGTTTTTCATCACCCCCTTTCTTAAATTTTTATAAATATGGAACTAATGAAATTATGTGTTAATTTAGTCATAATTATTTTTAGAAATATATAATATGTTATCTACCATCACACTTTCTAGTATACTGGATAATGATAATCTCACTCGTGCATACATGTGTTTTACCGCTTCCATGTAACGATGTCATCTATTTTTCACTTCCACCATAAATTGTTGGTAATAAGGATAAATTTAATGAATATTATATATATATATCTATTAATTTTTTTACAATAAATAATTATTATTATTTACAATTCATTCATTTTATCCATCGAAATATGAAAAAATCATTAATGCGTATGAATGAAAAATTATCCCCATGAATGTTGTAATTCATTTTTAAACCTCCACCTAAATGGTGTGATTCCAAAATGTATATAATTAATATATATAATATATTTATAACTATAAAATCCTATATATTATGTGACTATGTGAAATATTTATTGAATGAAATTAATAAATCATAACATATATGTAAAATGGAATAGTTAACACATGGGATTTTTTTAATAAGTAACTACCAATATGCAAGAAGTGGATCATATATGATATTATGTTTTTAGATACAGTTAATATGTATATGTATAATAAATTTTAGTTTATTATATAGGATGATAAATATAAATACAAAGAAAGTTGGACCTAGGGTAATGGTGTATTTCATAATCTCTACACTATTCAATATTGTCTTTCATTATTTATCAATTGTGGGAAGTATATGCTAAACATGCCTTTAAAAACTATTTTTTTCCCTTCTTTTATTTCAGAATATTATTTTTTTATTCTTTTTTCTCTTTTAAGTACTCTAGAGGGTGAAATAATTTTTTTAAAAGAACAGCCATATTCATAATATTCTGTTAGAAATCGATTTATTAAATTTCCATATTTTCATTAAAGAAATTCAATATTTATTTAAATATTAAAGTATTAATTTTTTTAATATCTAATCATTTTTATAAACTATTAAAATATCTCAATAGAATACCCTTTTCATTTTACAAATGACTAACTTTTTAACTTTTTACCAATAATCAAAATGACTCCATATTTTTATGTTTATGAAATAAATGGAAATTCCTACAGTTATAATCTCCTAATGGGTTGGTGATTCATTTAAGAGTTTTAAAGGCACATTTATATGAAAATTATTTCCCAATATTTAAAAATGTTATTTGATTATGTTATTAAAAAATGAAAACCCTATTTTTGAAAAACAATAACCATTGAAAATTTTAATTTATATGCTTTTGTGTCAAAATTATTTAGTGAATATTATTCTTCGTTAGGTATGTTAAATTTTGTTATCATTGACCATATTAATTTGGATATCTTATGATTATGTTTATTGATTGGGGATATTAAATATATTTTATATTACTATTTTTCAATATGATTGTTTACATTGTTTACATTTCATCTCATTCAATAGATTAATTCCCAGGATATATTATATGATGGGATGGGCCCTCTATAGCCCCTTTATGTATTGATAGGTCTCAAGAGACAATATAGTTTGGGTATTTTGATTATCCTTAATAGCTAATATATTTTTTCATCTAGAAAATTAATTGATGGTAAGATTATTTCGTCTTTCATTATTCAAACTATCAATATGAAGTTACTTATTTTTATATGTGTTATATATTTTTTTGTTATATCCAAGGATTTAGTCTCTTTTTTAGATTTATTGACATAGATTACATGATTTTTTATTACTTCAACCATAATTTTCATGTTTTATTTATTTAACAGTTACTTCTAATATAAAGTTTCCCAAACTAAAAATGAATGATCACAATTTAACAAATATTTCTTTTCCCAAGATATAAATCAGGGATATATAAACAAAATAAAGTTTTTAGATGAGTAAATAAAAAAGTTGTCACATGAATTATTATATTATATTTCATGTTTAAAGTAATATTGTGAGACTGATTTATATGTCTAGTCTCCTAATAATATAAAACTATTTATTCCATTAGGATGTAATACCTTACATATGAGCCATTATGGTAAAATAAACATCAGTTTTGGTATAGTAGAGCTACCGTGTTATATTTAGAATCACATAATGTTTAGAATAATCATTAAGAACAATATTTTGGAAAATAATTATTATGGAACGTTTTCTAAATGATTGAATTTGAGGACAAGTCTATGTTTATGCTAATATTATAATGCATTGGTAAGGTAGATATTTTTTGTTTTTTAGAAGTACATTAATTATTGTATTATAAATGTCTGTGTCATTTTGGGACATGAAAATATATAGTTAAGACCCTAAAAAAGTCGGTTGATTATATTATTTCCATCATCCTAGTTCAATGCGAGTGTTCCCATTCTGTGAACCTCATTTGACACACCCATGTAATATTATTGGGTTAATTAAAAATTTCATTATAATAAATTTCACAATATTTTTGTGATATATTTTTTTATAATTACCCCAATGAAACTCTATTTATGATTATGAGAATGTTTATGAATAAATTTTCTATTTATGTTCATTGTTTCATCAATTTTAAAAAATTATATTATGTTTCATAATGTTATAATATATTCTAGTTTTTTCAATTTTCTATTAGTGGTTTCTAGATGAAGAAATGGGAAACAGATAAATTGAAATATACCTTTACAGGATAGTCCTATCAGTTAAGAAAATGAAGCATGAGATGGAGTGAAACCTGGAGGTGAAAAAAATTATAACTATTTTGGGGAAGCAACCTTCGGTTATGATCAATAACCTTTCCAACATGTATCTACCTACCTATATAAAACATGATGTGACAATGTCAGATTACATCATGCATCAAAAACCTCCTTCATTCAATGAGACTACAATACAATTGTATCATAAAAATGGTTATGTTCTTTAGAGAATGTATTTCTTGATTTGATACGTAATGAAACAAAAAATGTTATCATGATATTTTATCTTCTCACAGGGGATCTATAAGAATTGTGGTCACTAATTAAAAAAATCAAATGATGAGGAGGAATTAACAAACATGGGTATGGACGATTTTAATATACTTTTTTGTAAATATATTAATTCATATTAGCGAGAGGATTTTGAGTGGAAATTCAAGATTCAATGAAAGAATTAAGATAAAAACGTTTCTATATACGAATAAAACATTACAAGGCTATAATGTATTTCTATAGACTACCAATGAAATTAATATATTAATATTTTTCATTTATTTGACGTGATAAATTGATTCCTTCACATGGAATTGATCCCTTAAGGCACACGTCGTGCGAGAACAAAGATGTATGTGCTATCTAGAAAGATAGTGAATTCTCAATGTTATATCATTTAAATAGAAAGAAAAATAATAATATAGTTTAATAGAAACCTATAAAAAATAAACTAAGAAAGATAGATGGAAGTTAAAAATGTAATTTTAATCTTTTAATAAACATTAAAAGAAACACCATGAAACATTCTTTCTAGTATTGGAAGTAAACATTTTTTATAGAGAAAGTCCATCTAAATCTATATTATAAGGGAATAAAATATGAATATTTTGTTCAATTTTTAAACTATACAAATATGGGGTACTATGCAAATAAATATTCTAGAAATCATGTTAATTGTTATAAAAATATATAGTCGATGAAAGGGAGAAGTACTTCAATCACTACATTTGATCTTGAAAATCCTAAAGTTGTAGGAGAGGGTATATAGATAATATACTCAAATAATGATAATTATTTATTTTCTTCGGTAACATAACACTCTTATATATATTCTATTTTTTGAACAAAATATTTACCTACAAAATCATTAGGGGACTTTTCATTCTATATTTCTAGAGGAAGTATCACCAAATTTGGGTTATGTCAATAATAAACCATTATGGCCCATAAACATTCATTGGTTGTTTAAATTATTATTAAACATTTTTTTGACTATGATATAGTCCACATTTTGGATTTTATTTACAAATACAATGATTATATTTTTTTCCAAGTGATGGAAATTTCACTTCATGATGAATATATATAAATTTATATCTTTACATGGGATAAAACATCTTCTGGATCATATTTTAATCCACATAAACTAGATCTATATAATTAAATTATTGGAGAATTTGATAATTTACAAGCTATGGAAGGTAATAGTCTCCCTAGGGATTAAGTTTTTCGTTTTTGTTAATGAATATATTGATGTTTTATTCATTAAATAAATGGATATACACCTGATCCTGATGATAAATTACCCATTAAAATCATCTATGATGAAATACATATTTAAATAATCACTAGAGGAAGGTTTTATTAGATATAATATAGCAAATGAAAATACTAAAGTAATTTTGTAATAAGTTATTCATATGTCAATGTTTTTCAATTTGTGGAGGTCATATTCTTTTTCTGAAAAATGACATGATTTTGATATTTTGTATTGATAATACTTAACTCAATGCCAAAACTAAAATGAAATTACATACTCTCCTTTTTAATAAAAACATTTTTTATTAAATTCCAAGAGGGAAATACCTTTGGTATGATTTAACTTAATTTAGGAATCCATAAATTATATCTATGGATGGAATACATTATAGTGAAAACATTTCATATGAGGCATCCACATTGGGTGTTAATAGTAATTCCCATTAGAAAAAATAATTAACCAATTATTTTTTTTAGATCTAATGAATATGTAATTCATGGAATATCTTGATGATATTTATGTGGTATTTATTGATGATATCATCATATAATACAATAGTTATAAAGGGAAATAGATTCATTTCTGATTCATTCTTAAAAATCTTAGGGACAAGAAGTTATATTGTAATTTTTGAAAGTTTGAATTCTAGATTCAAGAATTCCTTTCCATTTTATTATTTTATCTATGGATGGAAAATTATTTGATCCAATTAAGAAAAATGAAGAAAAATAATTTCCTATACCGATAAATATAATGAGGTGCATTTTTTTACTTGGATTAACATGTATCATTTTTTATTTTATTTTTGAAAAATATCCTAATCAACAACATAGTTTTCTAATTTGACATGTAGAGGATTTAAATTATTATAGAGAATTGAATGTAAATAATGTTTTGAATAATTAATGATGATGGTGAACATGTGTCAGTTTTGTCAATACCTTCATGAGGGGATGGATTTTTTACATATAGTGAAAGCTCAATGAAGAGACATTGATGTGACCTTATATTGAATGATAATGTTATTGCTTATGAATTGAGGATGATAAAGAAGAAAAACTACCCAACAATTATGTTGAGTTAGAAGCCATAATCATTTTAATTTGATATTTGGAAATTATATACCTAGAAAATGATGTTAGATATACAAATATCATAAGTGTATAATTTAAATATATCCACAAATAGAGAACAAATTATGGTGAGGGCGATGGACAGAACTAATCAATGGAAATTATATCTTGATATAATAACATCAAAGAAATGAAAAACATTATGGATGATGCATTGAGAAATAAATGTCAGGGAGTTTTGAAAAATGTAAGGATTGATAAGGATCATATATTAAATGATTTAATAATTATAGATATGGTAATTATTAAATAATGGGAAACATAACTCCTTTTTCAAATAACTATCAATCCTATGTTATTAAAAATGATAAAAACATATTAGACTAATGTTGAAAACTTCAAATAGTTTGTTATAGTTGTGTATGATGGTATGATCAATGAATTTTTTTTATAAATATAGTTTCCTGAAATTTTGAATGTCGAAGTGTGTTCTATTGATAGATATTTTGAAATGATAATTATTAGAAGATGATAATAAATCTAATTTTAATATACAACCAAGTAGAAGAAAGTTTTATATTTATGTGAAGGAAGAATTTTGTCAGATAAAGTGTAATTGGAAATCAAGGAATATGTATTAAGAAGCTTGGGTTTTCAAAAGATCTTGTCTGAGACAAATGCATCTAGAGGTTTCATGTATCATTTACAAATTACATAATAGAAATTCCCATAAATTAACATGTATTTTTTGACACGATTACCATATAATCCTATAATAAATGACACTAAATGAATTATGATTGATCATATTAAAAAAGAAACACATTTTATATATATAAAAATATATTTATAAATTGTACATCTTTAATGATTTCGTATTAATGATGTTATAAGACTTCTGGTTGTTTCTATTGAAATTGCTTCAAATTTTGATTGAATGTTTATATAACAATTTTGAAAAATTCATCAGATGTATCATGATATCCGGATTTGGTTTATCATTTCCAAAAAAAATTAGACTAATTGTAACTATTATAGGATTATCAAGACATTATAATAAACATTTAGGACACAATCACATGACTTTTCAGTTATGTTGGATCATTATTTACCATTACAATTTTTTTTAATAATAACTGCTTTTAATCAAGTATTGAAATGACAACAAATGAAGGATTATATGTTAAGGGATTTCAAACTAAAACTAGGTTAAATGAATAATTTGAAGAGAAAAAACATTTTAAGTATAAAATGTTGAATTTAAGATCTATTCAGAGACATATTAAATAATGTCAAATCATGAATAACAGTTATGGTAATAACTAAAGAAATAATTTGTAATTTCAAGAGGGAGAACATGTTTTCATGAATTTATCTCTATGTAAGGGTGTTATAAGATTAGATATGAATGTAAAATAGATATTATGGATCATAAAATATTTTTAAATTCTATAATTAATTATATATATTGATTACCATTTAGAAATTACACAGAACCTATCTATTGTTGGTGATGTCCTGAAAATCTCTTCATTAAGGAAGTACATGCTTGATCTAACACATGTGATCTCATATGGGGTAATATAATTATAATATTATTTATCATAATAAAAATAGCATATCTTGATATGGACAGAAGGGAAATTTTTTTGAGGAATTAGATGACATGATTGATAAAGGTACTTTGGTGAAAAAATAAGATATATGAGGAAACATTAGAAATGGAATATTTCATGATGAAAAACTACCCATATATTTTTTAAGGTGACATGATGAAAATTTATTGAGTGATATTTTTTTACGGATGGAGGAATGTAATACCAAAGATTTAATTATAGTATTCTTTTTCATTATAAAGAACTAAAATGTATAATACACATAGTTTTTTCAATAATTTTACTAAAAATTGATTTTATATTGGATTAATTTAATTTTAATTAAATTAGATTTTGAAATGAACATGTCATAATTAATCATAATTATTTTTTATCAATTGTGATTTAAATTTTAGAATCGATTATTTCTTCATTATTTATTAAAAAATACCAATTTTATAAAATTTTAATTTTTTATAACTAGATTATAATATACCACTACATTTTGAACTTATTATGAATGTAAAAAATGGTCCTTTTGATTTATAATAACATAGTTAATGCAATTAACTTTAGCGATTTTCATATGTTAATTTTTTATGATTAAAAGGGATTTTTTCTAAAGTATATTTTTTATGTTTTCAATATTTTTATTTTCCTAAATTTTTCTACATATGGGAATTGAATAATGAAAATTGGATACCATATATAGAATAATGAGTTTAGTTTTTTTTAAATAGGTCCATTTTACTTTATACCCATTATTAATAGTTATTGTGGAAATTATTTTTCACCTCGGTAAGGGTAAAAAGAGTCAAATACTATTAAAACTATAACTTAATGCCTAAAACATCAATCATTTTCAATATATTTGTTTCCATATCCATAAAAAATTTTCCATATAGAAATTTGGAACCCTTTTGAATGGATAATTACATGTATATTATTTAGAGTAACTAATATTCTGGATTTTTTTTCTTATCTATAATATATGTGAAAATTTTGAAATTGAAAAATGGAGGATAATTTCAGTTATAAATATTAATATAAAATATGAAATGATTTTTTATCCTAATACTTTTTTTCAAATTTTAGTGTTGAAATTATTTTCTTAATATATTATACAATGTAGACATAACTCTTATGAAGGGAGTAAAAAATCATGTAGATAATTTTGAAAATTATTACATAATATTATTTTACTATTATTCTGGACCAAAAATTTGATAAACCAATATAACATATAATGGATGTGTGAAAGTTTTATAATTTAAATATATATCTATCATAACATTATTCAATTTAAATAAAATGTATAGATTCAAAAATGATATTAATGACCTTTTATGAAAATTAATATTTTATAAAGTTACATAAAATATATAAAACATATTGAGATAAAAATTAGGATGAGGATATGATATAACATTCATTCCCAAAAAGATTATGGGTAAATAATTATCTAATAATATCAATTAAAAATTTTAATCTTTAAAAAATTGTTACCGTTGTTATTGTAGAAACAAGATAGTTGATGGCTAATCTAAATTGATAAGTGTAAAAATGATACATACAAATTCATAAACCAAATTGGATTGAGTTATTTCCACATAAACCTTATCATATTCAAATATAATCCATTTTGGAATCATTATTCATCTAAATTTAATATATAATATCTTAAACCATTGAAAAATTAGACAAGTGGGAATCACGTCAAATATAAAATTGAACCTCATCTTTTATGTTTTTCCTCATTTCGATCGCCTTATAAAATGATAAAAATTTTACAAAATATATTTCAAAACATCCTTATACACATTATATTGGGTCTAGTATATCTGGAATACTTACACTAAGGTTATTATAAAGAGGTCCAGATTTGGATTCTCTAAAGAAAGGTAATCATTTTTACAACTCTTTATTATTTAGTACTGAATCTATATCCCCAAATTATGTGGTTCCCAAAAAAATAAATCTAGTTTCATAATAATAAAAAAATATTATCATTTTTATTGGAAATCCATGTTCCATCTCTTTTCCATCCTATGAAAATAGAAAATCGTTGCTTGAGCATATATACAACTTACCATCTCCACATAGCATTGTAATTATTTGTTAAAAAAATTTACTTGGATAAATATAATGATATTTCTATGAACTATATATGATATTTATGAAATAATTATACTAATAAAAATATTACATAATATATACCTTCTTACATTAAAATATTTTGGAAAATGATAGCGTTGATTTTTGGTATGTGTGGACCACAAACTCCACAATGTTAAGTGATTCGTTTTTTATTTCCTATTTACATAAATGGTAATAAGGATAGATTTAATGATTATATATTATTTTTATAAAATAATAATAATTATGTAAGTATGAATTATTAGTTACCTTTAATTTTTCCGTAGGTTGAAAATTCAAAATAGCATTCTAGCATATCCATGACCTACTATATCCGTGAATACTGTCATTCATTTTTGTCTCAAAAATTCTTGGAAGAGAAAAATAAGTATAAAACTAAAATATATGATATTTATATCTTCATTAAAATCATGTAGATTAGGGAAGCATGATAATGATATAGGTAATAAAATTACTAAACCAAACCCCAAATGAAAAATAGAACACTTAACACTCGAAAAAAATATATATAAAGAACTATTAATAAACCTGTATTGAAATATTATAATTATAGTGACCCATAAATTTTATACATAATTATTATATAAAATAAGAGGAATATTAGTTTCATAACATAAATATAAAATCAATAATCATCTAGGTATTTTATCATTGGAATCTTGGTAATGCAAAAAACTGGGTTGTGAAATTAATATATCATCTCACCCAAATGTATTCAAAAATGGAACCCTTATCAGACAAATCATATTTATAACATTTCTTAATATCCTAGGGAATGGAATCATATGAAAATTGTGAGATAATAATCTCAATATTTTTAAACAAGTCTTATATTAGTAATCTTATAAACATAACATGTAGAATAGGGTTTTATAAGATGACCTAAGAATTAAAAAATCAAACACTTCATATTATAGACCATAGTCATAATACATGAAATAAATCATCCATGTTTTTTAATCATGATGGAATTAGGGTACATTATCTATGTTAGAATAACAAATTCACATGAATTGAAATTTTGGAATACACATAAGCATAAATGATCATTTTCTTAGTATCAAATGATATATTCTAAATCTCCAATTGTGGAATTGGTACACTCCCCAATCCATGTTTGTATTCCTAGTTTACTCCCAAGTCTATCATGGTAGAAAAATTTTGATATTGAACTAGGTTCCCTCCTCATTCTAGTAATATTTATCTCATGATATATCTAAAACGAACCTATATATTTGAGGAATATATTGGTCCCAACTATTAAATAATGAAAATAATCCATATGAGTACTGTAATATCATAAAACCTCCAGTATTTTAGAACCCGTGATAATAATTGGGGTTATAAACATTACATATTATCATGACCCGTTGAAAATAGATGGGACTTATAAACATTTCATCAGTGCCCAACACATGGAAATGAAATTGGTTTCATAAAAACAATGTCATCATAAACATATAAAAACCAGTTAAAGAATAAGGATGGTATCATTGGATCATAAACCAATCAAATGAAAAGTAAAATCATTTGTTTTATGTTTTAATGATTATAAATACTAAAAAAATCATGAAATAATTAGTGGAGAAAATAACCATTCCATTTATGGAAGTAACATTTTTTTAAAGTGATCATTTATAAATGCAAAACATTACTCTGAAAACAACCTTTTATACATGTAAACGAATGTTCACTAACAAAATTATTCAAGATAGGGGGAATATACTTTCATTCCATATAACTTTAAAAAAAATTCATTCACAAATATTTTAAAAAATTTCAAAATGTACCTTTTTATAAAATGACAAAAACAACCCATTAAAAAAATTCTTAAAAATTAATACATGGGAACTAATAAATTTAGACAATAAGAAGAGAATATTAATAACATAATATTAATCATTTTCTAAAATAATTAATGTGGATGAAAAACATTTTTGAATGAAATGAGAAAAGAAATCTATTTTTTATGAGAACATATGGTGATGAAAATAAAAGAAGACCCTTATTTTATTGAAATAACTAGTGGATATGAATATTCATGAGTATCCATAGAAATATATATTTTTATTTCATCATCAAAATTTAATCATAAAAAATCCTTCTAAACAATTACCTAGAAACATAAATCCCATACCTGAACTTTTAATTGTTTCAAAATCACTCTTAAATCATCTATAATAAATTTAAAATGAATTTTCTTATATATAATATTCATCTTCATATTTATAATATCATATATGATCCTAAAATAACATTTTAATATATCTTTTATAAATAATTCCTCAATTTCATAATTTCTAGGTGTTAACTCTTCCATATACCATGGGTATACAACTTCAGTAGTTTTAATAAATGTAAATTAATCATAAGTAAACCATCATTAAGATATATCTAATTATATGAATTTCATATATAGTAATTAAATAAATATATTGTGTCATACATAAATGTATGAAATAGTGAAATTAATTAAACTATTTTGAGAGACAGTTGTCCATATGTATACATGAACACCATTTTAATTTTCTAAACATTGGATAAAAAAGGTTACTATTATATAAAATTTCCATGATCATTATTATATCATATATATGATAAATTTTCATAAATTAATCTCGATTAAAAACCATGTAAAATATAAATTGAATCTAAATCACATCACTTTATGGAGGTGGTGGTCCCCATGCACACACAAACAACACTTTCATTTCCTAATGGATTTTGTGGTAAGGTGTTTGACATGATATTATCATTATAGATGTATAATTACATCATAAATATAACATTAAAATATTAAACACGTAATTATAACCATTAATAAATGACAGTGAGGATGAATTAATTATATTGAATGGTGGAGATGGTGAGATGTTTGTATATATGAGGGATACATTCTCTACTCGTTTGAAGGAAAAGTGGGTGTATAATGTTGTTTTTAAAAATAATATTTACTTTTAGAAATATTTATCATACTTAATATATCATTTTATAATCAATTCCATAGATTTATATGAGGTAAATATTTTTTTAAAATAACATGATTGTTTAAGGGGATTACATATTCATTTAAATGATATCATTTGATATCCTATAAATGCCTCAAATGGTGGTCTTTTATTAAAAATATAACATCAATAATGTGTCTATAAAATTATAGAAGATATATTATGTAAATCCTCTTACTTTTTGGCCCATTACTTCATGAGATATATGGTGTTTGAGGTATCTAGGGTTAGTCTGATGTGTTTTTGGGACATCTGATTCATTCTAATGGTGACTCATTTCTATAGTTTACCAAATTTATAGTTTTATAACAGTATATCATTCTAGAAAAATATCATTTTGGTGTTAGCTCATTTTTTTGGTGACTCACTAGTGGTGGCTCCTCTTATGGTGACTCACTTGTGGTGGCTCATCTAGTGGTGAATCACTGGTAATGACTCACTAAAGGTGACTTTTATAGGCGTGGCTCACTATTGGTGACTCTTATGGTTATTACTCACTGATAGTGAATCATATGACGGTGACTCATATGGTTGGGACTCACTGGTGGTGACTAATCAAGTGGTGACTCATGGGACGGTGGTATTGAATCATTTCAACAGTTTTCCAAATTTCCAAAATTTTCAAGACATTTCCAATTTTTCTATTTTTACATCTCTTTTGATGTAAAACAAGTTTAATTCCATATATAACTAGGTTTTAGGCTAGATCTATGGATATAAATCATATCATTGATTTTTTCTAAAAATCTGGGTGATTCTAAATGGAAAAACCATATGGTTTAATGTGGTCCTATTTAATGGTCAAGTAAATAATTTCAAATACCAATAAATTCATATCTAATAATTCTATGTCAGATATCTTCCCTTCAATTATTCCTTCATACTTATCATGTCATGGGATGCCCCGAGGCCTTGTTGTAGGATTCAGGTAAAGTAATGCAGATTATGGTTCTTGTTTCCAATTATCTTTTCCTACTATATGTGCGCCCCTACATCTATGACACTAGGAAGTTCCAATCAAATATTCTTCCAAGTAGGGTTTTCGATCATTTCAATTTATGTGTATTTTGAGGTATGTGTTTATTAATATAACCTATTTTGAAAATGGTTTTATCCATGTTAATAAAGAAACTGAATTAGTTTATATTGAATATAATGGGGCTTATCAATTTAAATTATGACCCTACTCTTATATTTATATTTTGATTATTGTTAGGAATTGGGTGGAACAAATACCAAATAAAAATCATGTATGTTGGGGTCCTTGTTTAGGAAATAGTTTATGGGTTGGGGAATAAATGAATGTTATGTGGCTTCTTACATCACTTATTAAACAATTCCATAATAACATAAATTTAGTTAAGATAAATAGATTCCCAAAGATTTCATGGTTTCGTTGATAACATTCTAAATTTTGTGAAATTGAATAAGGGATTCCATGCAAAATCTGAAATTATTTTTCCCTATTCTGTGTTGTAACATGTTTTTGTACATGATTTTGTGATGTGGGTTGGTTTTGGTGATATAATTGATAGAATATGATTATGTTGTGTTGTTTATGGGAGAAGTGGATGAGATGTGGCTATGAAATGGTGTTACGATTGATGTAATGATACATATTGTTGTATATTTGGACTATGATGGGTATGGTAATATAGTGGGGTTGTATGATGGTTATGGTTTGGATGTGTAGCAAGGCTCTAAAAACTTGATATGGAATAAAATTGGTGGGGATGTGGGAGTATTTGAAAGAATGTAATTGGTGGATGTATGGTGTCGTTTTCTGTGTGTTGGATATTGTACTGAGTGAATTATTACTAGTTTCATGGAAGCATAGAATTAAACAAGAATATATCTTCTTAGGAGGAATCTAGAAATAAATTTTTTTTTAAACAGAATATGGAATATGAAAAACTATTGAATTAATGATAATAGGGTTGAATTTAATGAAAATATTTGTTGTTAATATGGGATCATTCAATATTTTTGAAATCATTTAGGCAGGTTAATATGTATTAAAAAGTGTAAATTGACTTTTGGATTGTGTTTTTTGTATGGTGTTGTACTTATGCTATGGAGTTGGTTCTGTTACATCTATCAAAGTATTAATTAAATTAATAATGTATTCTAATGAATTCAAATGGATACGTATAATGAAGAAATTGATGAGGGGGTCTATTATTTAAATTCTTAATGTTTATGTATAAAAAAACTAGATTAGAACATGAAATAGGTATGGTGTCTTATTTTGGGGTGTTGTTCATCAAGACATGGCAATAAAGGTGGTGGATTTGTGAGTCAGTTGTCTCTTTTTCTAAAACCATAAGTTTGGATGAGTGTTTGACATTTACATATGTATACAATCTATATGTTCCTCTGTGATTTATATACAAACCCCACCCTAGTTTAGAACTTTTTACTGAACATCCCCATTATCATGGGGGAAGGTGTCTTTCCTAACCATCCAGGTGTGAGGATAGATGGCTGGTTGGCCACCCTCTCTTCCCTGCTCTTTCTTTTTTTGGTGATAGGATATTATGCCTTGAGGATCTTTTCCTGATGTATGGGCTATAATAGTAGGAAGTATAATACCCAGCCTATGATACATGTTATTCGGGAGAGTTGTTCTTTCCTAGGTGTATTAGTGATGAGATTTGTTGTGTTTTCCCAGTTGTGTTCAGGATGAGATGTGTTATGCATTTTCAGGTGTCTTTGAGATGAGGTTTTGGTTTATGAATCTGGTGTCTATAGGTGGGATGTGAATAATTTTATTACCTAGGTTTGTGTGGGAAGGATGTGACATGTTTTGTGGCCCCAGTGTTTGAATGTGGGATGTGATGTATTGTGGAGCCTAGTTGTGTGAGGGAAGGTTGTGATGTAGTATGCTCAGAAGATGCGGGAGCACTTGGACATTTTTCATTTGGGTATAAGAGCACCTATCTGTGGCAAATTAGTGCAAGGTGCCCAAAATTTGATGTGCTTACTATATTAATTTACTTGACTTTTGTTATTTAGTTAGTGTTCCTTGGTGAGTTTTGGATGGATAGTTTTACTTAATTGGTGTTGTTTTTTCTTCTATTTTCTCATAGGGAAATTAGTTTGTTTATCCCACTTATATATGAGGGTCTTTGGTTTTTCCTACTAAGTATACATGTATGCTCACCCTATGTATATAAACTATTTTTAGGCTTTTAATGGGACATTGTGGGATGTGAGGCACATTTCTAGTTCAGACATTTGGATTTACTGTTGTGTCACTTCAATAGATTTTATTTATCTTGGTCTATGATTTGGAGACTCTTATATATATTGGTTTTGAATTATGCATGCATTGTGGGATGATATATATATATTTTATAGATATTTCAATGAGTTGTTAGCAGTTGATTCATCCTATCTTCGATCTTGTTTTCTTATTAAGGGTAATCTATCATAAATTTCTCGATCATTGTATTATTGGTCCTAGTCTAAAATATGAGTCCTACTATGGGTGGGACTCGATGTTCATTATCTTCATTTATACATTTAAATCCTTGTAAGGGTATCTTTGGAGGGAGGGGGTTCTGACATAATGGTATCAGAGGCTGATAGTTGATAGATAGGATAGAGTTGGGAATTTGGAACAATGATGATGGAATGGATTTAGAGGGTAATATTGTTAGGTGACCTTGGTTCATGACATAGTCTAGGTATGACCAGTTATGACACAAGATTTTAATCCCCCTTGTGATCCAATGCAAGGACTCTGATCCTACCGAGTGACCTAGTGAGGCATCACTGCTTGTAGGATAGAGACCAAAGAGAGGTATATTCATCATAATGACTTCGGTTCGTATTTTAATTTGTTTATTTTGTTGAAATTAAAATAAATTAAATGAATCATGATATTTTATGTGTGTTTGTTTCACTTTTCTCATGCTAGTATTTCTATTAAAATCATTAATTATTTACTAAATTATCTGTGTAACCAAGGGGAAAGAGTAATATGATGATTAACTAGCTTGAATTGTTTGTTTTAATTTCTCATGAGGATTTAAAGTTGTGTTTCCTCTCCTATTATTTCGTGATTCTTAATAAATTTTGTTTCTTCCCTAGTTTGAAATGTATAACATTCCATCTATTTTTTCTAATTTTTTAAATTTTTTGAAAAGTGTTCTTAGAGTATCTTGTTATGATAAATGTTTTAATATTGAGAACACATATAAAGGATTCATCCATGAAGTAGACTTCACCCTTGAATGATAAAATAAATTTCTTTGAAACCATGCTTATAAGTACACTGGTTTCCATGTGAGTAATATTTCATGTATTTCTTTTCATCTATAATTTTTTTGAGCACGTGCTGTTGGATTATTGAAAAAAGGGTCATTAGACATTTAAATCCTCAAATTTCTAAAACTATCCATGTTAATTATAGATAATTCCCATGAATATGTAATTGATGATAAGAATAAAATGCTCCCTTTTTTGGATTGATTACAGTTTTGAGGTATTCATATAGGTATATGTTGCAAGCATGTGTTTTTGTAAAAAATCATATAATAATTATTTCGAAATTTAGAAAATGATAAGAATGACTTTTGGAAAAATTTTGAGACATTAAACTATTTATGTGATTAAAACTATTATTTTATGACTGATAATAATATTAATTATTGAAATAACATTACCACACATGTTAATTAATGAGTATTTGTTTATTAGAAGCATGCCTAAATTTGATATCATTGGTGTGGTAACTAAAGAAATTCTTGAATAAAAGACATGTTCATGTTTCTAGTTTAATATTTTACATTTAAATATATAAGTAGAATAATGTTTTCATTATTTCAGAATATTAGAATGTTTTCTTGAACTATGAAATTATTAAATAATTATTAACTTGAATATGATAAAACAATAGATTTATTTATATAACATGTTTAGTTTTAATATTTTTGTCAGAATGCATATTTCCCTGAGCAATAAAGTGATTAAAGAATATTCACCTACATCATGATAAAGAACGAAATAGGGTAATACAAAATATATAGTTCCTATTTTGTTTTTATAAATAATGATTTACTTTGATGAGTATGATATCCCGATGTTATGTAATGTAGTATTTGAATTAAACACAATAACATAACACACTGAATTTTACATATGAAGTTGGAACTTTATTACCTTGATAAAAATATGAACCCAAAATACCTTTTATAACCATATTAAACAAGGTGTATGATGTAACATGTGTACAGTTTTTTCTTGGATTTGGTTTCATGTTATAAATATTTAATATGAAATGTATAATATATCAATAAATGTAATCTAGAAATGTTAAGTGTTATTTATGGTTTATTTCTATCATTACATTGTAGTGTTGTTTTGCCATATGGAAAATATCAGTTGTTGGAAACCTTGATTATATTTTTATTTTTGTAGATAACGAGACCCTTGACATGACTACTTGTTTAAACTCACCATGTAATTAAATTGTAATCACTTATATATGGATAATGAGATAGTTCCCCATGGAAAATTTAGAAATGTGTGAATCCACCCAGGATGAATATTTTAATTAGATAATATAAACTATTGGATAATTATGAATGATGTTATGTGTTGTTGCAATGTTTGAATTTTATTAATTTTATTCTGTATGAGACATGTGGTTTGTAAACAATCAATTATACCTAGAGGGGGAAACCTGATCCTTATCTAAGATGTGTTATACATTTATGTGATTAAAACATTGAGGTAAAGTCAATACTACCCAAAGTAGATAATATCAAGACATGAGAGGGGGAATTCCATGATTTTTGTGTTTGGGGATTTATGTGTGATGATAGTAGTGATTGTTGGATTGGGATGTGTGTAGGATGAGATCAAACATGTGGTCATGTGGAAAAAGTGTAGCTTCCTAAGGTTATTAGTGTGGTTTGATGATATTATTGGGTGAAATTCCTGGTGATATTATTTTTTTCACTTTTGTTTGGGGAAGTGGTCTTGTTGTGAAATGGTGGTGATGTGTGGTTGTAGGATGTGGTGTCGTTGTTATGGTATTTGGACTTGTGTTCTGTTGTGATGTGTTGTGATTATATTGATGGAATTCCTCACTGAAAATAAAATGAGTGAATTACTTATAGTCAGTATGAAAAATAAAATAGTTTTTTGGAAGTATACAATTTAATGAATATGGGCTTTCCTCCCATCAGTAAATGTTTTTATAAAAAAAACTTATGTGATGATTGTATTACTATGTTGTTTTTTGGAATTGTTGTGACTGATTTTATGTTGATGACATGTGTTATGACCGGAAACATATAATGAAAGATAAATTATTTCTCGTGTCATAATGCATTATATTATGATAGGTTTTAAAACCATGCTGGTGAGTTAGTGCATCCTAAAGTGTACAATATCATAGTGTGGTGTTTGAGTTCCTGTTATTTGTTTGATTGTGGTTAATCTATCATAATTAATATAAGTTATCATTTTGGATGAAGATTTATATTTGAAACTCTTATAAGTAATAAAATGCACCTATGAAATATGGAAATATGAATGTTAGACCCCTTACTACTTCTGCATAATTATGTTCCTAGTAATTAATGTCTTTATGAAAAACATAGAATAAATACATATGTTGATAATATGGTATAGTTAAAACTAATTTTATATTTTTGATGCATGTAGTAGGTTAATTAGAGTTTTCTAAAATTGATTTTTGTCATATTAAATTAATAAAGACTATGATAGATTTATGTTACTAGAAAATGATAAATATTATAAAATCATGAATTATTAAATATTATTTACGACGTATTGGGAAACGTGTTTAAAAAAATTGGTTTTATGAAATTTCATAAAATTATTTTCTCAAAGATAATTTTTATAAATTCTATTCTATAAAAGGGATTAAAATGGGATTTGACAGAAGGTGGTTTTTTAGTAAACTGAATATTGTTTTAAAATTTTTATGGAAATGATTTTTTAGGAATATTTTCAAACATAAAATAATTTGAAATAAAGTGTTGAGATATAAGTCTAAAAAGTGATAAATAATTTGTAGAATCAGGATTATATTGTATAATTCTTCACCGATATGGTTCAGAAATGTTTCAAATATAGATTGTCTGTGGTGTTACTAAATTGTTACATAATCATAGTAATCTTTTTCTTCATGATATGTTAATAATGATATGCTTTAAATGTTTTGAATTTTAATTTTAGAGATAAAAAAATGAGGAATATCATGTATAGATATACAATCAATTTCATATATAGGTGAGGTTGTTGAAAACAAGGAATTACATTGTTTTCTATGATCTGAAAAAAATTCATTTGAAATAATGTAAAGAGAATGTATTTTTATGTGCTCTCTTACTTGGTTTAATTATGGTTGTTTGATTTTTATGCATTGCATATTGGACTTGTATGTGTCTATGTTCTTGTGTGGGAGGTATATCCCCAAGGATGTTGTGTAAAATATATTGTGTACATTTACAATTATTTTCCCTTCCATTTGATGTGTTACAAATATATTGAGAATAATGAGAGGTATCTCATGGATTGTGCGGATGACCATTATCTTTATTTATAGTATTATTTTGGTTCTTGAGGAAGAACCAATCCCCTGGTTTGGGTTTTGGGGATGAATGGTGGCATGGAGGTTGGTATTCCGTTATTCCAATGTTCAAGGATATTTGTTATGTTATGATCTTGTGGGTGATTGGGGAAACATGTTGAGTTATAGATAGTATTTCAGGTGTAATAGAATCCCTAAGATGTATCTCAATAGATTATTCTTCAATCTCTTCCCCTATTTTCATCTGGTATTGTTTTGAATCCTTGAGGTAAAGAATATTCGATAGGTATCTGATGTAATGGTCTATAATTTTCTGCCCATTAATTTGTGAAAAATATGGTGTTTCAGGTTTCCGGTGTTAGTCAGAGGTTTTTTGCTAACATTTGAGTAATTCCATCAGTGAATCATTTCAATAGTTTTCCAAATTTATAGTTTTCCATTGGTAGCTGTTTTATGTATCTTGTTGTATAGGTGACTCCTCTTGTAGTGACTCACTAGCGGTGACTCCTCTGGTGGTGACTCCCCTGGTAGTGACTCATTGGTGGTAATTCATTTGGAAGTGACCAGTCTATAGTGGAATCATTGGGTGGTGACTCACTAGTAGTGACTCATCTTGTAGTTACTCATCTGGTGGTTGTAGTGACTAATTTCAACTATTTTCCACATTTCCACAATTTTCCATATTTTTAAAATTATCTATTTTTACTTTTATTTTAATGTAAAATGTGTTTAATTTCATATTAATGTGTTTCAACCCAGTTTGAGGGCTATAAATCATTCTAAATGGTCAAACCATATGGTTTATAGTGTTTCTCTTTAATGATCAACTAATCCAATTCAAATCCAATTGAATTCAGATCTAATCATTATATGTCGAAGTAATTTAGTTATATTATTCCATCATCCTTATCACAGTAATGGAATCCCAAATTGTATCATGTATGAGTCAATTAAAGTGCTTCAGCTTTTGGTTCATGTCATACATTGTGTTTTTCCTACTGCATGCCCGCCCATGCTTCTGCGTAACCAGGAAGGGCCAATCTTAATTTCTTCCAATATGGGCTTTCCATCATTTCTCTTTATGTGTATCATGAGATATGGGTTTATTATTGTAACCTCTTTTGAAAATGGTTACATCCTAGTTAATATATATAACAAATCAGTTTATATTTAATATAATGGATGTAGGAAATGTGACCTATAATCCTAATGTTTTATGGGTATTATGAACAGTTTTATTAATTTTATGGGTTAAATACCAACAGAAAATTGTGGCCATTGGGGGTCTTGGTTTTTTAAACTAGTTTATGGGTTGTGGATTAAATACATGTTATATGGATATTCATGTCACAAATTATATAATTTGTTAACCCTGTACATTTTTCAAAAATAAATGTATCCCCTATGAAAATATAGACCTTTTGATAAACCGCTAAATTTAGTGAAATTAAATAAAGGATGACTTTCTAAATCTGAATGTATGTTTTTCCCGATTATGTACTATAATGTATTTGGGGAAATGATTGTGTGGTGTGGGTTTATTTTTTTATATTATGGATTTAATATGGCTGTGTTGTGATTTTGTGTGGGAAGTGGATTCGATGTGGCTTTGAAGTGGGGTTTTGATTGTTTTAATCATACAAATAGTTGTGCAGTGGGGCTATGATGGGTATAATTATATAGTTGGGAGGTTTAATTTTTATTTTTTTAATGTGAATTAATGATACAAAAATGGAATGTGGTTTTAAATTAGTGGTGATGTTGGGTTATTGGTAATAATGGAATGGGTTGTTGTGTGGTGTTATTTTCTAAGTGCTGTTTATTGTAGTGATTGAAATAATTCTTGTTTCATGGAAGCATATAACTAAATAAGAATATCTTTTCATGGGAGGAATATAGAAATCTATTTAATTGATAAAGAATGTGGAATATGAATAGCTAATGAATGAATGGTAACAAGATGGAATTTAAAAAACTAATTTTTTGTTAATGTGGGATCATTCAGTATTTTTGAAATATCTTAATTAGTTAAATATGGATTAAAAAGTGTAATATGACATTTGGATTGTAATTTTTAATGGTACTCTTCTTATGCTATGTGGATGGTTATGTTATATATACCCAATTATTATGAAATTATTATTGTATGTTAATAACTTCCAATGGATATATTTAATGATGAACTTGATGTTGGGTTTTAATATTTTAGTAGTTAATATTTATGTATAAAAAAATTTGAATGTGAAATGAGTTTTATGGTTTATTTTGTAGTGTTGGGAATCAAGATGTGGTAGTAAACGAGGTGTATTTATGAGTTTGTGGTTTATTTAGAAATCCATATATTGGAATGAGTGTTTGGAATATATATATATATACACTTTGTATTATCCATTTTTGATTTCTATAAGCACCCACCCTAGTAGAACACTATTTTTCAAACACCCCCATTGACATGGGGGATGGTGTATTTCTCAAACATCTCGGTGGGAGGATGGATGGGTGGTAACCCACTCCTCTATGATCATTCTTCTTGGTGGTGATAGGTTGCAATGGATTGAGGATCATTACTCTGTTAATAGGTTGTAATTTCTTGACGTATAATTCCCAACGTATGATACCAATTATGTGAGAATGTTTTGATTTCTTATATTTCATTGGGATGAGATGTGTTGTGTCTTCCCTGGTGTTTTTGGGATCTCATGTGTTGTGATTTCTCATGTTTCATCGATATGAGGTTGAGGTTTTTGTACAGTGTGTATGTGGGAGGGATGTGATGTGGTTTGTATCATAGTTGTCTACAGGTGGGATGTGACGTGATTTTTGGCCTAGGTGTCTGGGGGTGGTATGTGATGTGTTGTGAGGCCCATGTTTGTGCGGATGAGTTGTGATGTGGTATGTTAGGATAAGGTCTGAGCCCCAGGATGTTTTACATTATGGTGAGAGAGAATATAATCATTGGGAATGTGGTGTTAGGTAACAAATCAGAGATGTGCTTACTATATTATTTTACTTTAATTGCGTTATTTGGTGATCATGACTTGTTGTGGTTGGGATGGCTAGTTTTCCTTATTGGGTGCTATTGGTTCTGTTATTTTCCAACATGGGAATTAATAAGTTTCTCCCATTTGTGCACAACAGACACTGTTTTTTTCCGACCAAGCATACCTGTTTTCTCAGCCAACTTAATGAAAAAAAATCCAGGCTTCCATGAGGACTTTGTGGATCATACTAGACAATTATAGTTTAGTATTTTGAAGTTATTGATGGGTAATTTACATAAAATTTATGTGTTTGGGTATTTCATTTAGAGACTCTTATATGTATCAGTTTTGATCTACAAAAACATTGTGGGATGATTTGGATTTATTTAATATATATATCATGGATATGTTTGTGGTTGTTTCATCCAAAATCTGATCTTGTTTTTTTATATAGTTTAATTCCTCCCATATTGTGTGATCTTTATACACTTCGTTCTAGTTTCCAACCTATAACCTACTGTAGGTGGGACATGGGGTCATCATCTCCATTTTTTCATTTCTATCCCAGGAGGGGAATCATGGGAAGTAGGGGGTCGTGACATAATCATATTTTTTGTCATGTTTGTAAAAAAACAATGTTAGGTAAAAAAGTGAGGGATGAGGTGGCCATTATATTTGTGGTTTATGGGAAATTTGGAACTTCTCAAGAGGTAAAATTTATATAAATTAACTATTAATAAAATGCCTCCAAATAGATAGGAATTTGAAGGAAATGATATTTTGGGGTGTAAATACATCATATAATATAATTTATAATCTTTTTTGTAATTTTAAATCATAAAATTTTGATTAACCCTTACATCAAAAATTAATTTTAACAATGATAATGAATTTTTCAATATTAATGTGTTTTATTTTTTACATAAATAGAGAATATTTGGAAAAAAAAATTATAGGTTAAAACATTTTAGACAGTGTCATAACTGCCATATCTTATTCAATTATTTTAATGTTCATTAAAATTTTCAAGAAACTCTTATTCTTATTAAATATTATTATTATCACCCTTGACACTATACATAAAATTTGACTTAAAAGACATAAATATGATGTTTGAAATCAAATTTAAACATTTTATAAAACCCTAATATATAAAATTAACCTCTAAAATTCATCAAATACTATAACATTCTAAAATTATATAACATTTACTATAATTCAAATAGTTTTTTTATACTAGATATTTAAATATTGTATTAGTATTGCACAAGATGTCATTATATAAGACACAAAATTTATAAATAAATTAATTTCATGAATAGAATTTCATTTTTCATAACATGGATAATAATATTAATTATTACATAGATTTTACCCCAATGTGAACACATAAATAATTTTTAAAACTAAGAGAGTTAAATTTTGAATATTTCATCCATTTAAATAATATATAAATAATAATCATGAAAATTTTTAATCAAACTAACAACTTTCATGAATATGGAAATTACAGCTGAATTAACATCATCTTATTTTAATTACCTTGAAAATAATATTGTCTTACCACTTATTTTTAGTCAAGATTATTTAGATTTCTCCTTTACATAGGTGATAAATTTTAAGATGTTTACTATTCATATTGAACAAAACTAAAAGAGGCCGATTTTCCAAATTGGAACCTCTAGACTCTAAATTTTTTAATTGATTTTATCCAATTAAAAAATAAAATTTTTAGAAATAAATTCTATTTTTGTGACACAATATGCGATAAACAATATCTAGAATAATATATTTTTAATAATAAAAGATTATTTTTTTCAAATGACTTGATAAATATATATTGAATGATGGAAATTATTGATCAAGTAAAAATTAAATTGGTTTTATTAACATAAATAAAAAATATTGTTTAATTTTATTTATCAACTAAATAGTACATTATGCTTATAAAAACAGTGTTTAAAAAAACATCCAATAGATTTGAAAATAATTTTTTTTAAATATAATTATTTTTTAACTAATTAATTAATTTTAAAAATTTATTGGCGATATAATTTCATAATTTAGTTTTCAAAATTCATATATAGTAATCTGAATGCCATGATATAATAAGAAAATAATATTTTAAAAAAATTACACAGTTTTTCAAAACTCCCTATGATGTGTTAAGCAAGGTATTAAATAAAACAAAGTATTTAAATAGAAATATTTCATAACATTATTGGGATGTTACATTATACCCCATGAAATTGAAAATGTACTAAGGAATTCAACACCCCGATACAAATTGATTGGGATTATTATTTCTCATTACATCCTCAAGTTACCATTTTGTTTCCACAAGTAGGTTGATTTACCACAAAATTTTTACCAAGTGAGTGGTAATGTTTCACAAAACACTCTCTCTATGATGTAGAATTACTTCTTGATTTTATTCAAAAGAATGATCATTCGTTAATGGTACGACCATTGAGTTTAGTACATATGATGGTTGAGGTATGTACTTCCCTAGGAAAGATACACTAAAGACATCATAAACAACTGATAGATTCTGTAGAGGTCCCTATGAATAAGATACCATCCTTATAAAATCATGAATTTAAAAAGCATACATTTTCCAAGGGCATAGAATAACTTTATTTCCATATATCAGCAACCTATTCTAGAGGGATATTTAAAGGAATAACATATCACCAACCTTAAACTCTAGATCATTACAATGATTTTCCACTTAATCTTTCATCGACTGTTACAAAATCTATTGCATTGTTTGATGGATCTAACCTTATATTGTGGTTCCTCAGTTAGATCATTCCCTAATGTCTATCTCCCTCCGTCATTATTATTTCATGTAGATTTTTTGTCAATCATACAATATGTGGTTTCATAAGGAGCCACATAAATTCTAGAGTTATTATTATTATTTTATGAATTTAATCCAAAGGAAGATACAGATTCCAAAAACCATTAGAATCCATAGAGGGAGCTATAAACAAGACATCTAGATTTTGAAGAATCCTATTAAACTGACCATCTATCTATGGATGACAAAAATTACAAAATTTTATCTTCATATCCAGATCATTCTTAATTATACTCCAAAACATCATGTTAAACCACATATCTTGATCAAGTACAATTAATAACAGTATAACTTGTTTCATTTACACATTATTAATATTTCACAGAGTTAGTTGATCATATAAGCAATATTATCTAATGGAATTGATGTGTGATGATTGTGTAAGGTGATATACTACAACCTAAATATAATTGTTCCAGTTATATGTCTTTATAGGTCCAATGAAAAAAATAAACAATTATTTTTTATCATTTCCATTCTTGTATTGGTATTACTTTTAACTTCTCCATAGACAATAGTCTCTGAACCTTAACATGCTGAACTACCAAGAACTGACAACCATACTCTAAAATATATCTCTTCAAGACAACCCACCCGAAATACACATAAAAAATATTTAAATTATCATAATTCCTTACAAAATATAAAATGATGATATTTGAGCTTCATCCATCATCTCCTCATTCAAATTGGTTACCAAAACCGCACATTCACAGTACCAAAAATATATTATTCCCTTGTTATCAAGTCTTTACATTATAATTTTTTACCTTATTCTACATCACAATATACTATTTATTAATGGGTATATTGATTTAATCGCATTATAACCAGATAATATTACTCAATTTCCTTAAATATTTCATGATCAATAATTCTCAAGACCAAAAAAATAGGGTGTTTTTTATAGTCATCATATAAAATCTATAAGGATGGTTTGGGCTTAGATAATCATCCATAATGTCATCATTCCGATAGAGGAAATGTGCGGAGTAATCATAATATTTAATCATCTCCAACAGAATTTTTTGTAACATGTTAAACTATTTTTGAGAGAATATAAACATTAAAATTTTATAAATAGTATATATTTCATATGTAGCATCCCAGCCTAGCATCTTCTAATCCAATGCGTTGAGTCATTTTACTAGAAGACCAAAAGTGTTCCTCCTTATACGTGAGAGGATGTCAAATAGAATCATGGGTATAAGGTGGATCCTTGAGGAGACCATAACCATATATCAATGTGTAAAAATAGAATAAAATTACAAAACATCATGCACATAAGAATCTTGTAAAAGTCCAAATAACTAAAACTAAAACATGTTTTAATAAAATTAAATACAGTAAGAGCTTGAAAAGCCTTGTCATATATACAATAATGATATCTCACTGGGCTAATAAAACACTCAATGTAAATATCTAAAAATCATATACATCATGACTTACTTCCAAATCATGGCCATAATAGAGTCCCAATATCTAGTTACATGTCAATATTATCTATTTCAACCAGTTTAATCCACATGGGATTCCTGCTCAACCATCAAATAATGGGTCTCCACCCTATCATTTGTGAATACATACAAAAATTTCAAGAATATATAAGCTTTGTCTGTACATCACAAATCATTTATATGGTGTGTAAAATAAATCATACTTGGACACACTCAATGGTGAACCTATAACTTCCTCTATATGTGCATGCTCATGAAATATACTTAGATTAGATGAAAAATTAATAAAAATAAGTACATAAAAATAACCATCAATCATTATGTTGGAGACCTCAATCGACCATTAGTTCCTAAAAAATGAAAAAATCTCTCTAAGAATGTCTCAAGGACCGTGCATCCCAATAAACATATGGGTTCTATACCATTGAAAAAAAACTAAATCTGAAAAAAAGGGACCCATACATTGATATTACAATAATTTGGTTTACAAATCTAAGTCAGACACACAACTTCCCCAACTCCCAAACATTATCAAACACTAGGGACCTCAACAATGCTTTCCCAATTAACACACAAAGGCACTAAAATTCAAAGACCTTGAGTTAAAAATAGTTTCATGTGTCATAAAATAAAATTTTTAAGAATCATTAAAAACCTATAATGGATAGTAAATTTATCATTCATGGTTATTCAGTTCGGAATCAAAATCATTGATGTGGAGCGTCAGTACACCATCCATCCTAACTGGACCACTATAATATCATAAAGCATCAGTATGAAAAAAAAAACAACTTATACTATATGTTTTTAGAGCCTCCATCTAACAACTAATCTATAGTATACATTAAATGATTAAAACCACTATCAAACAACCATATATACATATCGTCAGTGGTTCCTAGAGAATCAGTCTAGTCCAGCCCCAGGAGATGGATCATTCAACCAAAATCCATTTTTACATGGGATGCCATCATTGGCCAAATACATAGTGTAGTGCACTATTCATGACATATACTATCAGTGTCTATAGAATCAGAATGAAATAGTCTCGTAAGTATTCTTCATGTTCCTTGAACCTCATTTATGTACAATACCAAAAACATTTGATGTCACATAACAATACCCAACCATATAAAACAAAATACATGGACCCTTGGTCCATCACTAAAACCATGAAAAACCTACCAGTATTGGTACAAATCCTCAGTCCTACAATCCCAATCATGGATATCCAAATCCCTACATATGGATCATTTAACCTACTCTCTCAGATATTTTAATACATAAAATTAAATAATGTTCAATATAATGGAAAGAGTAACATATCTTAACCGCCCCAGGGGCATAATCCAAAACATAACCAAAAAAACAAAAACATAACATGGGGTGACTAAATGTCTATATATCCCATCAAAATTTCATCCCCACCAATTTATACATCTCCTCGAGTTAAAAGGGAACTCCCCTAACCAAAATACTCAACCGGACTCACCCAATCAGTTTTTTCCTATCAATTGTGTATTAACTAGGCCCTATGAATCCAAAAAAAATTGAGGCATGTCTCCAAATCCTCAGAACTACCACTGAAGTAGTTACATCCCCTTCAAATCATTGGAAACAACCAAAATATTTGTCTAAACCCTTTTAATAATTTATTTAATTCATATAGTTTACGGTATTCTAATACTATAATTTATGTATATATATTATTATTATTGAAAAAAGATATAGAGTTTTAGTTTCTTTTGTGTTTTGTGAAAGGATAAAACTCATGTTCAGAAGAAAAAAATGAAAAGAGGTAAATTATGAGGCATAAAGGCACTTCATACCATGACCGATGTGCATTGGGGTGGCACTAGATTTTTTAGGATGAATTAGAGCATGGAAACTATAGCAGACTATAATACACTTCATGTATTCTAATTACATGACATGATTTCATAGGGATTAGTTTGTGGATCAGATAGGTTGTAATTGATGATGCCCAAAATTAAAAGATTATATGTCATGTAAAAACATTAAAGGTCATGTAAATTCATGGTACATGATTTCAAACACCAAATTCTGCATATCATCAGCTTTTCACCAAATTTATGACTTTAGACCTACCCAAGACTAGCTTTTGACCATTAAATAATGTTTTTAAATGAATCAGGAACCATCTTGTGCCTATAAAAGGAGATATATCCAGATTTTGTTAGATTCATTTTGATATGGAGACCAAAGTGTGGTGTGAGATGATGAAGGGTTCATTTTGACTTATTCCCTAATTTTATTATTCTTTTATTTTATTTTATCTTTCCCCCTTATTATATCATCACTAGTATTAGGGTGTAAACCTACCATATGCTAGGGTAATGTAAGAAAAGGGTGAAGGTTCCACTATAATTAATTTTTTCCCATGTATTTGGTTTATTTCAATTATTCATTTATTTTCTAATCAATTTATTTTTCTTCTATAATGACCATTGATATTTAATTCAAATGAAAATTTAATATTGTGGAAATACTAAACCTAAATAAGTTATGACAATTGTAATTATTAGTAGAAATGTAGTTTGAAAATAATATCAAGAAAAAAATGATTCGAAAACTCCCAAAATTACCAGATCTAGGGAAATATGGTATTTCCATGTTAAGGAGGAGATATCATGACTATTGGATATTCCAAATATTGAACCCTCAAACATCATGAATTAATTAAAATATTTTATTAAATCAAATTGCACCCAAACCTATAAATTAAAAAACCATACCATACTTACAAAACTTGTTATCAAAAAAACAAATCAATTTGCATCATTTTAATTGTTATTTCATCAAATAAAAAAAAGAGATATTTTCTCACACATATTTGAAAATTAAAAAAAAATTACTTATTTTGAATTATTAATGAAAGTAAATTCACCAATATTTTTTATCAATCTTGACCTTTTTCTAAAACTACATTTTAATATATTGAGTAACAATGTTTGAGTTTGTATAAATTTGTATTTTCCTAGACACATTGGAAACTAAATATGTCCTTGTGGTTTTTCCACACTATCATAAGAAACACCTTCAAGAAGACATTTGTTTCCTCAAACTAATTCATGATCAAAAACATGAGAATAATGAAGTCCATAAGAAAATTTCTGCCGCGTGGGAAATCGCCGTAGACAACCACCAAATCCAATGATCACATAACCAAAAACATTCATATTATTAGAATGTTTAAGAGTCCATCAGAAATAACTCAAGACCACAATTAATGTCTTATTTAACCATTATCCTATGATTTTATCAAATCCCAAATTCCCCATCCACCTGATCCTAAAATGATAGATCTAAAATAAATTTTTATAACCTCAATCAATAGGTCCTGACACATAGGGATAGAATAGTATCTTCCTGGATATACTTCTAAAATGATACCATTTTGGATTCATCCACAAAAAATCAATCAAAACACCATAACATTCTCAATCCATTCGAATCATCAAGATCACAAACCTCACATGAGAATCTAAGATGACAACTTAACCCACAAAAGTATTCTAAATATAAAACATGAGGAAATACTCCACCTAAAATGTCAAGTTCATAAAAACCATACTTATGACATATATATTTCAATAGGATCCCACAATTGTGTTTGATATGAAAAAACACTTAGAATGGACTACTCACATGTGCAATTCTGACATCTATGGCCCAAAACACTGAAAACCCCCAAGTTGGAAAAAGTAGATGGTGAGTAATTCCATGTACGCAGTGTGTAATATATAATGTTCACCTAGCCATGTAATTTTACATGGCCATAAGAATATATGGTATTGATGTAAACTAATACACAATATGTACCCATAGTACATGTTGTATACTTTGACAACGACATCTCCCTGGGTACTTATCCAATCAAATATGAACATGAATGTGTACTAGTACACTGTGTGTACTTAAAATACCCTGTGTTTACTTCAAAAAAATTAAATCTTCCTCAAAAGTGAATAATACATGGAGGGTTTTCTTAGAACTAAATGTTTTTTAGTTGGGGTATCCAAATTGGAATCCCCCAGGAACCTCCTGAAACACCTATTTTTCATTGAATAAGCACATATTGACCCCTACATGGTTCATATTAATTATAATTGGTCTATAATATAAGAAAAAAAATCAATATATGTGGTTCAGAGCCTAAAATCAATAATCCTAACCAACATCATGGAAATGGAGATGATGATTTGGGTCTAAATTTTCCCCCATAAGTAGTTTTTCCTGGACCTAGCCATGATCTATGCCATAGATGAAGTCCAATGGAATCTGCCTCCCCCATACATCTCAGTTTTTCCATCATGTGTAGGGAGGATCCATACACCTATTTTCATACATGGGACCCCAAAATTGAGGGGATTGGTTTTAATAAATTTTTAATTAATTAATTGCCCACTTTAACACCACTTCAAAGTCCCAGAACCAAAATAAAATTTATTACTCTCTAATGAAAATCAACAATTATAGACTCAACTATGGATTCAGAATATCAATCTCATTCTCTACTCAAAATTTACCACCACCCAAAACCACCAGACTAATTTTATATTTTATTAAATAAATATTAAATATTCCCCCAAAACATGAACTACTTTTCATACCCAAAAACATTATTCCTATGTGAGATAACCTATTTTGGGAATAATATAATGGTTATGAAAATTATACAAGATAATACAATTGGTTAAAATTTAAATTTAGTCCCCATTTTTACCTGAAATAAATAATTAAAAATTATTCTCAATTTAAAAAACTAAAAAAACTCATGTCTCTATAACCTCCCCGATATATTCCTTCTCCTCCTCAAGAAGCACTTGTGGACTTCCAACCCCACATTCAAACATAACATGGTCATTAAATCAAGATCAATTCATTTTATTCTACTCTGATACAAAAATAGAGTTTATTTACAAAACTCTTATTAGAGGGAATTAAAACCATTCAAAGATGAAACCATTGGTTTCCACCATAAAAAACCACTAGGACAGTTCCTACCAGAAGTTGTACACCCTGAAACATCACAATATAATTTAAAACATGACATCAACTCATAGGGATCCCACCACATAGCTCTACACTCATAAGGGTCACATAACCTTGACCAATCATGTACTACCAACCATAATAGTCAACTTAATATTTCTTCACAATAAAACAACATTTCAACAGGCCATGCCACTAAATCACAACTAATCCTCAAAACCAAACATTTCCATATTTCTCTCAAAAAAGATAAAAAATTAAAAATCTAATTTCCCCTATTCCCAAAAAGAAATAATGAAAACCAAGGTATTCATTAATATTTTATCCTCCCCTGGCACCTCACCCACATAAGGTTAATGGTTCTCTCCCCCATATGGTTTCACACAGACCACACCATTAGCACGATATCTCCGGATACACCTTATCAACACAATAAAAATATATATATTTCATGGAATTAAACATTTTATCTCTTACAATAATATGTATAATGTCAAGATATTGGGCATGATCATTTCTAAATAATGAGTATACTATGATTTTGTAACATCCTGGTTCTGAAATCCACCCAGAGGCACCCCGAATCTGGTTGGTCACATGGCCTCAAGCACATTTCCCCGAATGCCAGAGGCTTCCAACTAGCAGTGAGGGACTTGGGTGTAATAATGGGGAAAATATTCCCTCATTGGTAGAGTACACAGTGGAAGTACAAAATACATACAATAGCAGAAGTATTAAATATCCAACAATTCTAAATAGGTGAAAGACTTATAAATAAATAACTAGAGAAAAATATATAATGATGAAAGATGCATATGTGTCTATAATACAGTACTAAACCAATGTACAAAAGGAAAAAATATAAACAACTCCTCAGCATCGCAATCCCCAGCTTGGTCCCACGCTCTTCTTCTCCTATGCAATCAAGAAGTTGAGGTAGAAGGGTGCATTCCCTTATATATGCATGTAACAATATAATCTGTTTGGGCCCAAAAGCATGACCCAAATAGGGCGTGAGACAAAATCTCATTAGGTTACCACCTGAAGATCTGTGCCTAATAGTCATGGAATATATGGCAGATAAAAGTACAGAAAGTAGTAAACCGGAAAGTACTCAACAGCAATAAATCCAAAATTTCTAGCATATTATTTACAAACAATCAAGGAGATAATCAAGAAAGTAGAAGAAACAGGTAACCCACTAGATAGTTCTCATAGCCTAACTCCCATGGATCAACCAACAAGTACTAGAAACCCTCTGAGAGGCACACACAGTCTCAACCCTATGTTTCATCTAAATAATAGACTATCTGGGAAAGCACTCAACGTCAATTCCCCCTAGAGTCTCGTATCATACTAAAGGCTCTCTAGGGAAGCACTCAATGCCTCATTCCCCATATGTACTATTTCAAGGAACTACAGACACTCTGAGGAATCACTCAACATCAATTCCCCCTGTGGTCTCGCATCGTATTATAAAGTCACTCTGGAGAAGCCCTTATGTAACACCCCGAGATTTTATGAAAAATATTCTTTTTAATTTTATTGATATCTTGTGTTGTACGCTAAAACAAAAGGAACTTGCACTATACGCATCACTGACTTGGCTTGCATTACACGCAATCGCGACCTTCCACAATAGCGTCTGTTGTATGAAATACCGAGTTTCAATAAACAATGATATGTTATATAAACTAGCCGTTATTAATATTAATACCCACGTTTTAAAATTTTATAAATTTTATCATTCGAAATTGACTTCATTTTTGGATTCGTAATATCAAAATTTTCCTAGGGTAAAATTTTGGTATTTATCTGAAAACATTCAATTTTTGATGAATAGTGAAAACAGTGGGTTACTATTTAAAAACCTACTTTTTTTAATTAATTATTTATTTTATTTAAATTTATTTTAGGTATAAATTTATACATAACACCTATATAAGTTCAATGTAATTCATTGGAGTCATTTTAGAATAATTCTATATATATATAAAATTTATTGAACTTTTCACTATCTTTTACCCACCACCTAGGAGAATGGGAAAATTTACATAAAACTTAATTTTACCACTTCTGTGAGTGGATTTTTGAAAATCTGAGAGGCAAGGTTAAAATCAAGGACCAAAATGTTGATCAATGAGAGGAATGGAATTTTTTTGTGAATAGTAACTTTTTACTTTTTTACCACAGTTAAAAGAAAATAGATTAATTAAGGGTAAAAATTATATTATTATTACCCAAACACATGTCCTAATTATATTGGATATGTTTAATTCAACCAAGAACAACCTTAGGAATAAAATATGACCATTTAGGCCCACATGTATTAGATTAGGACATTAAATATTATTTTATGAAAAGAATAGTTAAAAGGTTAAAATCAAAGTTTAATAACTAAAACATTTTTAATATAGGGTTATATATAAGATAAATTCGACTATAAATATTAATTAGAAAGATAAAACGATTTCCTAAATAATTTTAATTTATTCATTATTTTTAGACATCAAATAATTTACTTTATTTATGACACAATGATGAGGCAGTAATTATCTTATTAATGAAATATTGACATAATTAATGTTATAAATACCCAAATAAATGTAATTTGAGACTTTTTAAGAATTAAAATAATTTTTTAAGTTAATATGAGATGTTAGTATTGATTTTATTAACTTTTTTTGAACTAATAATTCGGTTATGATTTTCACAAAAATCAATTACCAAATAGTATCAAAATTGACATAAAATAGTTTTTAAAACAAATATTATATTATTAATTGTTATTTTATTCCTAAAAATATAAGGATCGGCCAAATGGATTGGATAAGGTTATATATATTAATGATAAACAACTTGCGGTTCTTTTGTCTTGTTATAGAAAGTTTATTAACCTTATAGTGTAAGAAAACAATAAGACACAGTAAAAGTAAAATTAGTTAACTTAAAGTTAAATCTAAATGATAAGGTTAAAATAAAAACTTAAACTTGTCTAAATTCTATTGTATGAGTGTATTTAGACCCATCCCTACCATAGCTTCAAAATAAATCAATTTGGAGCTATTAAAAACCTAATATAACTTTATAATAAAATAATATTTTTTGTTTTTCCTAATGTGCCCCTCTCCTCCCTTATAAAAGGGAACCTCCTCCCTCCCTTCCTCACACCACTTTGAGCCTTCATGATCGGACAACCCCTACAAATTTCTCTTCTCCACTTCCCTAGAAACATCCTAGAGATCCTGGTCTTCTTCAAAGACCATTTTTAGTGCCCTAAGAGGAGGTTAAGAAGAGGCGCTTCAAAGAAGAAGAGGTTCGAATACATACGAAGCATATCAGACAAAAGGTAAGGGATAATGTTGCAATCTCAGTTGCCATCTATCCGAGATTTCTTATATGTATGTATTTACTGTGGTTATATTTATCATCCATGTCCAAGTTTTATAAAAAAAATTCATGTTTGTTAAAATTCCTTTTACCCATTTTTCACTTTTACTACATGGAATGTAAGGAATATTTTTTTTACCATACAATGTACTTTTTGACTTTTCTGACAAAAGTACGAGAAGAATGTTATTATTAACTTATGCAGCGTGAATGGATTTTTACGGTTTCATAACACCTCATTTTCATGAAGATTAATCTACATGATTTTATAATTATTTTCAACAAAATACTTTTCTTTTAAAAGTGTATGGCATTTTGTGAAAAGAAAATTATTTTGATGAAAAAGTATATTTTCATCAAGAATTAATTTCAAGTGTTTTATCAAAACCATTTTCCATCTAAGATGGCATTATTTTAATATGTGTATGTTTCAAGTATAATTTATCTATGATTTACATGGTTTCACTTTTCTTATGATGAAATGATATCCATTTTTTTTATGGATTATGTTATGATGGGATGATATTTATGAATCCCATTTTATTCTTTGGGTTATAATGAATGATTTATTTTTATGTTGTGGCACACGTAAGAATGATTTCATTATGAGATGGGTGGGACATATATCTCTCTCCAATGCACTGTGCAATGATTTATATCCCATGAGATAGACATGGCTGGAACGGTACGTTAATCCGGTTCAGTGTTACAGGACTGGAACGAGGAGTGAACTCAATTCAGAAATGGACTTTTTCTATTAAGATGGTCTTGGCAGCAATGCCTTGGCTACTATGGAAATGATAACATCTGCTTAATGGATGCCACAATTACATGTTTTTTTTACCATGCTAGTTTATCATGACTAATGTTCCTTTATGATCTATGCCTTGTGTACTTCCAAGATTTATGTCGTTGCTCAGGATTTTGATGATTAGATTTTATTTTCATGTTTTTTCATTCAAATGTTTATGAATTGTTTTATGTTCTCTATGATTACCCTTGCTGAGCATTTGATCTCACCCTCAATATGTTTTCATTTCCCTCGGATTTAAAGATAGGTTTTAGGTAAGAAAACAAAATGGGAAGATCTTTATGGGAGATGTTGAAGATCTTTAACCACGATTAGAAGATTATTTTCTGAGTTTCCAAAGACACTAAACTCTTACGGTCCTTGTGTGTCTGTTTTCATTATGTATCACATATTCCACAAAATTAATGTAATGTCCATGTACATCAAGCTTTCGGTCTCTACATTTGGTATTAGAGGAAATGTTTAGTCAACCATTGGAAACTAGGATGTGAAAACTTTAGTGAGATCCATAGAGGTATTTCTAAGGTATGTCTATGGATGTCCCTAAGATTAGGTATAATTAAAGGTTATAGTCCAAGAATTATGATAACAATCATGAATAACCTATGATTAAACCTATGTTTTTAGAGATTGAAAGTACTCCCCTTGATTATATTGTTTTCCTTGCATGATTTATGCCTCTCACACTATTATTTTTGGGTTTTAGAAAATTGCTGGAAACTAGAAGATTCATGTTAATGGATAATATGATGGACAATGGAAGGATATTCTTCATGATCAAACAAATTATATGGGATTTGGAAGGCAAAAAATCATTATTATTCCTAATCAGAAATATCATAATATGATAAATAATTTCAACTTTGGTAAGTTTCCTAACTTAGTTAATAAGAGAAAGTTGGAGTTTCATGATGATCATAGGGGAAGGAAAGTTCAATTTCTATCGTGTAAATCATGTAGGAAGAGGCATCAAGGAGAATGTTTCAAAGGAACTATAAGATGCTTTGGGTGTGGAAAAGAAGGACACAAATCGAGTAAGTGCAAAGGAAAAGGTTCAGTTAACCCCATGGATAAAGATAATGGTATTTATATGACAACAACAATGATTAGATGTTTTAAATGTGAAATGTATGTGCAATATGCAAACCAATGCTCTAAGGGAAAATCTCATGTAGAGAATCAGCATGGTCATATGGGTAGTATTTATGTGGATGATGATGAGGAGACTATAAATGATATATGAGATGAAAGAGGTGTTGAAGCTTGGTAAATGGTTTAAGAAGGTAGTGGAATGATTGTATGTTTATCAAGAGTTATGTTGTATAGGTAATTTAATGGTACTAGGATTAAAGAAACATTTGCGGATTGTTACACTATTGTTTTTTCTAAAGTATTTGAAAGTATAAGTTGAATGGTACTGGTAACCATGAAGGGTTATTCAGATATTTTTGAAATGAAGATGATATACGCATAATGAAGGGATAAGGAGAAAATGAAATGTTTGATAGTATTCATGAGTTCATGACTGATATAAAGAAAAATTTATATAATGGTTCGGGCATATAGAATTTTTCGATTTTGGTATGTGGAAAGTGTTAACTTTTAAATGCATTCATATTTTCACTAAGGCTCAATGGGTATTCATTTTTCATGAGAACACATGATTAAGGCCTTAGAATTTTTGGAATGTGACCAACAAGATATATCGTATGATATATGGGTGATAAATGATGGTATTCACGTACTTGTTATGTGACCTCTCAAGTAATCATTTTCTTTACACTATGAGATTACACAGAAGTATTTTCGATAAGCTTAAAGGTTGGAATGGATTAAGTTGGACATCAGATAGAATTGTTTAAGGCTATAATTTTATTTCGATAATATTTATGGAATGTTATAAAAATGTAGTTTTAGAAAAAGGACAACCTGCAGGACAGGCGACAACCCGTAACGTCGGACAAGGCTGTAGGAATCGAACCCACAACTGAAGTACGATAGGCCTTTATCGCCTACCACTGACCTACAAGAAGTTCTTGTTTAGTAGAAACCAGTTTTATTATATTAAATAGTATGATATATGAAGTATAAGTACATTTTAAGAACCATATATGATTCACCTCACAATAGATGGACTTATGTATTTTTGATAACGTAATCTATTCTTTTGTTTAAGATAGATGGAATGGCCCATGATTCTATCACATGGTCTGCTAACACTTCACAAATGACAAATTCAACTTCATTTCTTTTAGATATGAAGTGGAAATTGTCCAAATAACGACCAACGGTGAGACTATACCAAAATCAAGAAATTATTTCTTCGAATTCAAATTTCTTCAACTTTAGGGGAATGATCTTGAAAACCAAAAATGTTGTCCTAGTGACCTTATATCAGATTAATCAGATGGTACATTAGATAATCCCAAATCTATGGCTTTGTGATTGTTGTATTTTTCATAGCCATGTTCTCTACCACTCTCCATTAGAACATGATGGTTATATTTCTTTTCCATCTCCATATTTTCACCTATGTTCTCCTATGGGTAAACCCATGGATTAGTTAATTTGGGTAACCATTACATTTCATACTTTAGTTTTTTAAGATTAGTTTTGGTATTCCTTTTTTACGATGTGGGTTTCTATTAACAAAACTTTGGAGTAGTAAACCATTTATAACCCCGAAACATTTCGATGGTGAAATTCATTTTAAGGGGGGTAGAATGTAACACCCCGAGATTTTATGAAAAATATTATTTTTAATCATATTGATGTCTTCTGTTGTACGATACACCAAAAGGATCTCGCACTACATGCATCCCTGACTTGGCTTGCATTACACGTAATCACGACCTTCCACAATAGCATGTGTTGTACGCAATACCGAGTTTCACTAAACAAAGATATGTTATATAAACTAGCCGTTATGAATAGTAATACCCATTTTTTAAAATTTTATAAATTTTACATTTCGAAATGCACTTCATTTTTGGATTTGGAATATGTAAATTATCGTAGGGGAAATTTTGTTATTTTTCTGAAAACTTTCAAATTTTCAGGATTAGTGGGAACACTATGTTACTATTTAAAAACAATATTTTTATTTAATTAAATATTTATTTTATTTAAATTAATTTTAGGTTAAAATTGATTAATAACACCTATATATGTTCAATGTAATTAATTGGAGTCATTTTATAATAATTTTAGATATATAAAAATTTTATTGAACTTTTCACCGTTTTTTACCCACCTCCTAGGAGAATTTGAAAATATACATAATACATAATTTTACAACCATTGTGAGTAGAATTTAAAAAATCCGAGAGACATGGTTAATATAAAGGACTAAAATGTGGATCAATGAGATGGAAAGATTTTTTGGTGAATAGTACCTTTTTACTTTTTTTACCATGGTAAAAAGAAAATAGGGTAATTAAGGGTAAAAATGATATTATTATTACCCTAACAAATGTCCCAATTATATTGTATAAGTTTAACTCGACCAGAAACAACCTTAGGAATAACATATGACCATTTAGGTCCACTTGGATTAGACTAGGACATTTAATATTATTTTATTTAATGAATAGTTAAAATAGTTAAAATCAAAGTTTAATAACTAAAACATTTTTATTATGGGGCTATATATAAGATAAATTCAACTATAAATATTCACTAGAAAGATAAAAATATTCCCTATATAATGGTACTTTATTTATAATTTTTATACATTAAATAATTTACTTTATTTATGACACAATAATGATGTAGTAATTATATTATTAATGAAATATTGACATAATTGACGTTATAAACACCCAAATAAATGTAATTTTAGACTTTTATGAGTTAAACTAATTTTATAGGTCAATATGACATGTTAGTATTGATTTAATTAACTTTTTTCGAACTAATAATTCTTTTATGATTTTCACAAAAATTAATTACCAAATAGTGTCAAAATTGACATAAAATAGTTTTTAAAACAAATATTATATTATTAATTTTTATATTATTCCAAAAAATCTGAAGTTCGTCAAAATGACTTAGATAAGTTTATATATATTAATAATAAACAACTTGGGGTTCGTTTGGCTTTTTATTGTAAGTTTATTAACCTTATATTATAAGAAAACAAGAATACACAGTAAAAGTAAAATTATTTAACTTAACGTTAAATCTAAATGATAAGGTTAAAATAGAAACCTAGACTTGTCTAAATTCTATTAGATGAGAGGATTTCGACCCATCCCCACGTTATCTTCAAAATAAATCAATTTGGAGCTATCAAAAACTGAATATGAATTTATAATAAAATATTGTTTTTTGTCTTTCCTATGGTGACCCTCTCCTCCCTTATAAAAGGGAACCTCCTCCCTCTCTTACTCACACCACTTTGAGCCTTCAATATCGGGAAACTCATGCCAATTTTTCTTCTCCAGTTCCATAGAAACATCCTATAAGTTCTAGTCTTCTTCAAAGACCATTTTTAGTGCCCTAAGAGGAGTGTATGAAGAGGCGCTTCAAAGAAGAGGTGGTTCGAATACTTACGAAGCATATCGGACATAAGGTAAGGGATAATGTTGCAATCTTAATTGTCTTCTATCCGAGATTGCTTATACGTAAGTATTTACTGGGGTTATATTTATCAACCTTGTCCAAGTTTTATAAAAATGTTTTCATGTATGTTTAAAGTCTTTTTTACCCATTTTTGACTTTTACTACATGGTATGTAAGGAATATTTATTTTTGTTTACCATACGAGGTACTTTTAGAATTTTCCAACAAAAGTGCATGAAGAATGTTAGTTTTAACTTCTATGACGTGAATGTATTTTTACGGTTTCATAACGCCTCATTTTCATGATGATTACTATACAAGATTTTATGACTATTTTCAAGAAAATACTTTTCTTTTAAAAGTGCATGGAATTTTGTGAAAAGAAAATGATTTTGAAGAAGAAAGTATATTTTCCTCAAGAATTCATTTCAAGTGTTTTATCAAAATAATTTTCCATCTAAGATGACATTATTTTAATATGTGTATGTTTAAAGTATAATGTCTCTATTATTTACATTGTTTCAATTTTCTTATGATGAAATAATATTCATTTGTTTTATATGGATTATGTTATAATGGGATGATGTTTATGAAACCCATTTTATTCATTGGGTTAAAATGAATGATTTATGTTTGTGTTGTGGCACAAGTAAGAATGATTTCATTATAAGATTGGTGGGACCTATATCTCCCTCTAATTAATTAGGTAATGATTTATATATGATGAGATAGACATGGCTGGAATGGTATGTTAATTCGGTTCAGTGTTACAGGACTGGAACGAGGAGTGAACTCGATTCAGAAAGGGACTTTGTCCACTAAGATGGACTTGGAAGCAATGCCTTGGATACTATAGAAATTATAACATGTGCTTAATGGATTCCAAAATTACATGTTTTATTGCCATACTAGTTTATCATGACAAATGTTCCTTTATGATCTATGCCTTGTGTACTTCCAAGATTTATGTCATTGCTCATGATTTTGATGTTTAGATTTTATGTTAATGTTTTTTAATTCAAATGTTTATGGATTCTTTTATGTTCTCTATGCTTACCCTTACTGGGCATTTGAACTCACCCTTTATATATGTTTCTTTTCCCTAGGATTTCAATAAAGGTTTTAGGTAAGAAAACAAAAGGGGATGATCTTTATGGGAGATGTTGAATATCTTTCACCATGATTAGAAGATTATTTTCCGAGTTTCCAAAGACATTATACTATTACGGTCCTTGCGTGTCTGTTTTTGTAATGTATCACGTATTCTGCAAAAGTAATTTAATGTCCATGTACGTTAGGCTTTGGGTCTCTACACCTTGCATCTATTCTCCCTATGGTCTACTACAGTAGGTTCTCATAGCCCTGTGTAATGTCTGCAAGTATCACATCGTGTAATGGAAAAAGTATCCTCAAGAACTACTTGGCTAGCATTCTACAACATCTCAACATAAAAGAATAATAGTCACACTATCCTCAGAACTAGGAATGGAACTAGTAATAGCCTAACTGGAAAAACTATACCAAATGGTCATAAAAAGGCAAAACATGCATCGGAAAATACATCCAATGTAGAACACATTACCCAATTCACAAACATTAACCTTAACACAGGCATACAAGAAAAGCAGAAAATCAACAGGGGAAAAAAAGTAAACATGAAACACCCCGCTCAAGGGTATTGGTGGAATTTTCACATAATACTCAAATAATTTCTACAGAAAGGCACAAATCACCTACCTTGATGTTAGGATATCGATATACCTGATCCAAAGGGCATGAATTTCCTTAGAACGTCGAAGATCTACAACAAACTCTAAAACATTCAAACCACGATAACCTGGAAAATAGAAGGAATTGGGAGATGAGGTTCCAACAAAAGATAGAAGAAACTTATGTGATTCAAACGTAATCGACGAAGTTTGATTCAGAAGACAGACGATTTCTCAGGGGTTCGTCGAAGATCTGGGGATGTTCGGGATATCTTGTCTGAACAAGACCTAAAAGGAGATGTTTTCGGTGATCATACATGACTCCAGTGGGTTTAATGAAAAAAAACAAAGTACATGGCGTGTACTTTTGGAGTACATAGCATGTACTTTCCCTTGTCGTACACCTATTTAGGTGACTTCCACGTCACGCCACATGACTGTGTGTGTGTCCATGACACGGCCAACACACGGCCTCTTGCGGCAACCAAGTACACGGTGTTTACTTATTAAGTACATGGCATGTACATCAAAAATTTCTAGATTTTCCACTTTTTCCAAAATATGACCAGAAAAGTAAAACATACCTGCAAAGAATATCCTGGTTATTACAAACTTCCCCCCTTAATGAAACTTGTCACCAAATATCCCTAGTGCGGCGTAAAAGAAGAAACCCTAAAAAGCTCTGGCCACTGTTCTCACACATCAGCCTCCCTCTCCCAAGTCTTGTCATTTACCCGCCCGTGTTGCCATTACACTTGTACTAGAGGAACAGATTTTCCACAGAGAACTTTTATACCATGATCAAAAATCCATGTTATATTCTCCACGAATGATTCATCCAAATCAAGCTCATCCTCCATGGGTTGAAGGACATGGGATGAGTCAGAAAAGTAACATTGGAGTTGAGAAATGTGAAAGCATCATGCATAGCCCGATACCTCTAAGGTAACTGCAACTGTTAGGCAACCGGCCCAACTCTCTCCAACACCTCAAACAGTTAGACATACCTCAGTGAAAGCTTACCCTATCTCATAATCCTCTCGTGCCCCTGCCTTGGTGTGACATGCAGGAAAACCTGATCACCGACCATGAACTCTAGAGGTCGTCTCTGCTGATCAGCATAACACTTAGGATGGCAGCATCCATCCTCTTTCGAATCAACTATATCTACTTCGTGGTCTCCTAAAAATATGAGGTCCCAGCAAAGCTGCCTCTCCTACCTCGAGCCAACATAAGGGTGATCGGAATTTCCTATCGTACCAAACCACATAAGGTGCCATCTGAATAGTCACATGAAAACTATTATTGTAGGAAAAATAAACAAGAGGTGTATACTTCTCCCAAGAACCATTAATGTTCAGAATGCATGCTCAGAGCATGTCCTCATGCACCTAAATCGTATGCTTGGACAGGCTATCTGTTTGTGTATGGTAGGCTATACTCAGAAGCACCTGCATACCCCAAACTTTCTGTAACCCCTGCCAGACCCAAGTTGTAAAACATGCATCCCGGTATGAAACGATGGAGTGTGGAACTTCATGCAGATGCACAATCTCACAGATGTACAACTGTCTCATCTCATTAACACTGAAGGTCTCCTTGATCGGCAACAAGTGAGAAACCTTCGTAAGTCTGTCAACGATGACCCATGCAGCATCATTCCCACGAGGTGATCTCGGCAACCCTGTCAGGAATTCCATCACGACATCATTCCATTTCCACTCAGGAATGGGTAACTTTTATAAAAGACCTATTAGTCGCTGATGTTCCACATTCACCTACTGATAAGTAGAACATCTCATGATGAAAACAACAACATCTCTCTTCATACCTGGCCACCAATACTGGTGGTGAAAATCATGATACATCTTGGTGACACTAGGATGAACTACCCAAACCGAGGAATGAAAATCCTGCATCCGTTCCTCGAGTATGTCTGTTGGCACCCATACGCGTCACTAGAATCATAGGATCTCATCCTTGCCTATGGATCACCTAAGAATATGGTCCTCTCCTAACATGCATTCCTGTAGGACAAGGCCTTCAAAATCTTATAGCTTGATCATTCGTACCCGATGAAGAAGTGTATAGGTAACAGCTACAGAAGAAAGGAATATATTCCCCTGTCTGTTGTGCACCTCTATATGCATCTCAGAGAATAAATCCATAAGCTGCCACTCACTTATGGCCTCATGAACTTCCTGTAACTGTGTCCTCCTTCTCGATGCATTAGCCATAGCTTTTCTATTCCTAGGTTTATATGCAAGCTCAAAATCAAAGGACTGAAAATACTCGACCCACGTGCACTGTCTCAGGTTCTGATCACAATATGTAAAGATGTACATGAGACATTTGTGGTCAGTGAAAACCACAAAATTCCCTCCCATAAGATAATGTATCCAATGACGTAGGGAATGAACAATAGCTTCCAACTCTAGATCGTGTGATGGGTAGTTCTTATCATGTGACCTCAATTACCGAGACCCGTACGCAATGAATCCATCTCCCTGGATAAGCACATCTTTTAGCCCGATACCTGAAGCGTCACAATAAACAGTGTACCTCTTTCCTTGATCTGGAAAGACTAGTATCGGTGCTAAATTCAACCTTATTTTTATCTCCTGAATTGATGACTCACAAGTATCTAACCATAAGAACATCGCACCATTCTTGGTCAGACCCGTCAGCGGTGCTGCTTAGCGTGAAAAGTCCTATATGAATCATCTGTAGTATCCAGCAAGCCCCAGAAAACTCTGCACCTCAAATATGTTCTTCGGCTGCTCCCAGGAATGTAATTCTCTCACTTTATCTGGGTCTACAGATATTCCTGTCTCTGAGATAACATGCCCAAATAAGTGAATCTGATCTACCCATAAGTGGCACTTCGAGAGCTTAGCATATAACCGATGCTCTCTCAGTGTACTCAGAACGATCTTAATATGGGTGTCTTAGTCGTGTTGTGTTTGAGAGTACACGAAGATATCCTCCATGAAAACAACCATGAAGGAATCCCAGTATGGATGGAACACTCGGTTCATCAGTGCCATGAAAACTGTCGGCACGTTCATGAGGCCGAACGACATAACCATATATTCATATATACAATACCTGCTCCAGAAATTTGTAAGAGGTATATCAGATGGAATAAAATGCAACTGATGATAAAGGAACCTCAAATAGGTCTTCAAGAACACTAGAGATCCTTGAAGATGATCAAATAGATCATCAAGACTCATAAAGGGATATCGGTTCTTTACCGTCAACTGATTCAGCTTCTGATAATCCACCCAAAGCCTAAGGGTGATATCCGCCTTTTTTGCAAACAGGAAAGGTGAACCCCAAGGAGACGTATTGGGTTAGATGGAACCCTTTTTCCTGCAAATCCTCCATCTACTTCCTGAGCACCTGTATCTCAGTTGTAGTCATCCTATAAGGAGGAATGGACACCGGTGCTGCTCCTAGAATGATCTCAAAAGAAAATTCTACCACATGCTCTGGTGGAAATCCAAAAAAAATCCTATGGATGGAAATCCATGAAATGATCCACCACTATAAGAAAGTCTAACTTCAAAGTGCCCTGGTCATCTAGATACAGAATAGAAATCTGAGCTGTAACTCCACCGATCCTATGATGCTCGGGTCTTACTCTACTTGCATGGACAACCCACTCACCTCAATGAAGAAATGATTCACCCTCTGGTGATATGTATCTTACCATGTGATGATAATAGTCGACGATTTCCTAGAAGGGAACTAACTAGTCCATCCTGAGAATGAAATCATAGTCTGTCATCTATAGGACATAGAGGTCTAATAGAAAGTGATACCCAGACACCTCTAGAGGGAACGAATTGCACTGACATATAGTAGTTGTCCTAGTTCCCAATAGTGTGTCTAGAGTCAATGTATCGATAGGGGAAAGGATGCAGATCCCAAGACTCTTCACAATAGCAATAAAGATAAAGCTATGGGAAGCCCCTATATTGAATAGTGCCAAAGATAAAACTGAGGCAACTAAGATCATACCCTGAACTGTAGAGGGTCTGGGGTCCTACTCTTGCTAGCTCGGCTCCACTGCAAAAGCCCAACCTATACGACGACCCTATGACCCTACCTAACCACTCTGAGCTAATCCACCCTGTTGTCACTGAATGACCGATGACTGACCACAATGGCCTCGACCTCTACATCGGCATGAACGGCCGAATGAATTCTAGTTCCAAGACTGGTGAGAAACTGGTGGTCTTCTCATGAACGAGGAGTCATGGATGAACCCTTGTCACCAGCTGCTGGTGAGAAAACCTAACAGAATCACTAAAGGTGACCCATTGTTCCATAAGATAGGCACTCTACTGGGTCACTCTGGCATTGCAACCTAATTTTCAGAGCCCTTTCACACTGGTAGCATACCACCTGGCTACCTAAAGATGTGTCTCGTTGCCTTGGATCACCGTGCGTAGACTCCCTACGACGCTTCCTACTATCAGCTGGTGGATCACTAACTCAGGAAGTGGAACTGGATTGGCTCTTAGCTCCAGAATCTCTTAGATTGCGCTCTGCAATCAGTTCCTGCTTGATTATGGAAGCGATGGAATTCAACCTAAAGATATTCACGTGTGAGCAGATCTCTCTTCTGAGACCGTCCTCAAACATCCTTGCCATGAACTACCCATATCCTCTCTGGAGGGGTGTGAAATGCTGAAGATCAATGAAACAGGATGAATACTTTATAACAAAAAGTGTACCCTGCTCTACGTTCATGAACTCCTGGGCTCAGTCAGCCCTCAGGGTCTCCGGATAGAAGTAGTCATAAAAGATGCACTGAAAATCCTCCCACTCCATAACCTGATAATTACCTACCTGTGAGATCACATCCCACCACCTCTTGGTGGAGTCTCGTAGCATGTAGTTAGTTATCCTGACCCAACTCTCTGGAGGTGTCTCCAGATGCTCGAAAATCGTAATCATGGATTCTAGCCATGACTCTATAGCCTGAGGTCCTCCTTCCACTAAGATGGTGGGAGGATGTTGCTACCGGAAAACCTAGGCCAAGTCTTCCATACAAATGGTAGAAGGCGTAGCTCTCTAGAATCTCTGCATCATCCTCATAAATCCTTCCCTAAACTGTTCATCGGTGCCTATAACCGGTATCACTACTGGTGCTAAGGCTGGATCAATAGGAGGATCTCTGGGAAGTCCTTGATCAGCCATATTCGATTTCTGATCACTGCCTGGTAACTGGCGTACCACCGGAGGATGTATCGGTGCCATGACTCTGCAAGGTCTAACACACACATTAGATCACATTATCAAGGACTAAGAACTAAATGAATAGGAAGGGAATAGGGGAAAAAGCATTGAAAAATTACAAAATATGACTACACGACGTGTATAAAGGCTACACAACATGTTCCCTTAAGTCATTTACATGGGCGTGTGCTTTTTCCATAAGTGGTCGTGTAACACCCCAAACACATAGTGTGTTATCCTAACACATAGCATGTACTAGAATCCTCTATCCCAGCCCGAGTCCTTCTAAAAGGTTATGCCACATGACTCTCCTAACATAAGACTACATGGATTCTTCTAGGGAGACACGATATGTACTAAAAAAACTCACCTGATCCGTTTTGTTAGTGACATGGCCTGACACATGGCTCTAACCACACGACATGTTACTAATAGACACGGAATGTACGCGAAAGGATAACACCAAACCATGTTGTTCATGACACGTCCCGGTACCTGGGTCAGACTACACAGCATGTTTAGGCTGGACACTGTGTGTATAAGAGGAGACTCCACCAACCCGTGTTGTTAGCTACACGGCTAGGTTCCTATGATTATACTATACGACACGCACAACTGGTACACGACATGTTCCCATGATATTTTCCCTATCCTATATCTCTGCCCACCCGGTTTGTGACATAGTTAGAGAATACACAATCTGTACATAATGTACACGGTGCGTACTTAAGAAAAATTGTTTCTTCCAGAACAGAAGAGCACATGGAGTTTATTCAAAACTACACGGCATGTATTCTATGGTTTTTCGGATAGTAAGCTTCAGGAACTAATTCGGAGCCCATGAAACAATAAAAAGAACACTAAAAGTGCCAAATTCTGATCCTTGAGGGCCCATTCTCACCGTGAATCAAAGTTTGATATCTTTAACAAGTTACAAACAAGGTAAAAAAGACAATGATTCACCAAATTCCGGTCCATGAGGGGCCACAACACCTAAAGAACCAAAATTTGGCACACATTCAAACAAAACCATACACAATCAGTGCTCTAACTAGATTCAGATATTTATTTCAAGGCACCTATCACAACATCATGCGTATTCTACACTACATCTATCAAAAAAACATGAAATCACTAATGAATCCTAGATTACAAGGAAAAATGCATGGAATGTGATTTCTAACAAGTTCCTATATGATGCATGAGATGGAATACCCTCATCTCATCAGGTTGTGACAGAAATAGAGCCTCAATAACATCAACTAAAACAGCGCAAAATATGTGAATCACTCAAGGTGAAATGAAATCAACTGTAAGATTGCAAACCAGAAAAATTACAATAAAAAATGTAGATTGGATTTTCCATATACATGGGTTAGCTACTCCCGTGCACAGATTACTACCAAGTTCCTATTCCTTCCTACCCCTAGAAAAAGGCTCCAAACAATAAGTCAAGAGAAAATAATCCCTCTGATACGACTTTGTAACATCCCGGTTCCCGAAGCTACACAAAGGCGCCCAATACCCAGTTGGTCACATGGCCTCAAGCACATTTCACTGAACGCAAGAGGATACCGACTAGCAGCTAGAGACTTAGGTGTGATAATGGGTAAACAATGCCCTCATTTTCAGAGTACACAGTAGAAGTACAAAATACATACAATAGCAGAAGTAGTAAATATCTAATAATAGTAAACAATGAAAAGACTGATAAATAAACAACTGGAGAAAAATCTATAACGATGCGTAATGCATATGTGTCTATGAAAGCCGCCAAACAAGTAAAAATTATGAATATAGTACTAAAACCAAGTACAAAAGGAAAACATATAATCAACTCCTCAGCATCGTAGGCCTCAGCTTGGTCCCAAGCTCTCCAGCTCCAATGTGATCAAGAACCTAAGGTTGAAGGGTGCCTTCCCTTATCTATACCTTCAACAATATAATCTGTTTGGGCCAAAAGATTGACCCAAATAGGGTATGAGACAAAATCCTAGTAGGAAACCACCTGAAGATCTTTGTCTAATAGTTAATGAATATATGGTAGGTAAAAGTACAGAAAGTAGTAAATAGGAATGTACTCAGCAGAAAACAATCCAAAATTTCTAGCATATAATTTACAAACAAGCAATAAGACACTCAAGAAAGTAGAACGAACAGGTAACCCTCTGGGTAGTTCACACAGCCGAACCCCTATGGTTCAACCAACAAGTACTAGAAACCCTCTAGGGGGCACACATAGTCTCACCCCTCTGGTTCAGCTAAAGAATAGACTCTCTGGGGAAGCACTCACCATCAATTCCCCCATAGTCTCGTATCGTACTAAAGGCACTATGGGGAAGCACTCAAAGTCTCATTCCTCCTCTGGACCATGTCAAGGAACTATAGACACTCTGAGAAAGCACTCAATGTCAATTCCCCCTGTGGCCTCGCGTCGTATTATAAAGACACTTTGGAGAAGCCCTTACGTCCATTCCCCATGTGGACTACTACACTATGTTCTCACAGACCTGTGTAAAGACAGCAAGTATCACATTGCATAATAGCCAATGTAACCTCAAGAACTACATGGCTAACATTCTATAGCATCTCATTATAAAAGAATAACAATCACACTATCCTATGAACTAGGCATGAAACTAGAAATAAACTAACATGAAAAACTAGACCAAGTCATAAACAGGAAAAATATGCATGTGAAAATACATTCAAAGCAAATAAAATTGCCCTATTCACAAACATTAACCTCTACTTAGGCATAAAAGAAAACCATGCAATCAATAGGGGCTAAACTGTAAACACGAAATACCCTGATCAAGTGTATCGGTGGAATTTTAACATAATACTCAAAGTCTTTCTACAGAAAGGCACAAACTACCTACCTTGATGTTAGGATATTGATATACTTGAACCATAGGGCATGAATCACCTTAGAACATCGAAAATCTACAAGAACGTCTAAAATTTTTAACCCATGATAATATGGAAAAGAGAATGAATCAGGAAACAAGTTTCAAACAGAAGAGAGAACACATTGATGTAATTCCAATGCAATCGATAGAGTTTGATTTGGAGGACGAACAATCTCTTGGGATTTTTTGAAAGATCAGTGGCCGTTCGGGATCTCTCAGTCGAACGAGGCCTAAAAGGAGACCTTTTGGTGATTAGACGCGACCCTGGTGCGTTTAATGAACGAAAACAAAGTACACAACATGCAATTTTGGAGTACACGGCGTGTACTCACCCTTTCTGTACTATGCTTTAGGTGGCTTCCTCGTCACCCCACACGACCATGTGAGTGGACATGACACGACCTGCACACGACCTCCTGCGGAAACTATGTACACGGTGTGTACTTATAAAGTACACAGTGTGTACTTCGAAAATTTCCAGATTTTCCTCTTTTTCCAAAAAACGACCAAAAAAGTAAAACATACCTTAAGAGAATACTCGGGTTCTTACAGCTGTCATCAATGAATACCATCAAAACCTCATCCATCCAAGAACATTTGAGTTATATATATGTGAATAGAGTAACTATTCCCAAAAGAATCTTACATTAACCATAACAGGTCTCCTCCTACACAAGGTTTCCTATCCAACTCAAATGCCTCATACATACACTCCCCTAACATGAACTATATAGGACAAACGACAGAAAACATATCTAGTACTAGAGTCTCCATGATTCATATATCATAAAACAACTAAAATCTCTAGTGAAACAAAACCACAAAACCTTATTTTAATCCAATGAATCATGTCTCAAAAAAAATAGCTAGAAATCACTATCCACACAACATTAGAACTTCATATTCTCCCCATCCAACCTAATGAAAAAGGACCATACAATAATTCATAATCATATTCTAGGATAGGAAACAAAATGAAAATACCCCGCTAAAGAAAAAGGTTAAAACACTATCAGCTAATTGAATTTACACAAAAATAAAAGGCATCCAAAAACCCTATACCTCAAACACAACATCAAACTTTGTTCACCATTTTTAAAATCATAGAGAATCCAACCATGCTTCACACACCCAAAAGAATTCATACTCAGAAGACCATTCACAAATTTCATTCTTGAAATGAAAATAGATCTAAATCTCTAATCTAAAGTCACCTCAAAAATGCCACTAGGCTTTACAACATATCCCTGCTGACATAGTATCATGTCATGTCACTAAGTCTAACTCTGTAGGTCTATAATAACCCATAGAGGGCCACAAATCCCAGGGTGTCAAAAGAACCAATCACTTCATCACATGAAATTAGAAGAAGATAACAACCTCACTGGGGGTGCCTCATAATTAAAAATTCATAATATCCAACTTTCCATTACTAGGGATCTAACAGTCTATGTGCTTCTTAACATCAGACCACTCCCTAATAGACCTGAACATACTACCAAATACAAACCAAAACCCACAAGAGGTCCAAAATAACTATAAGTTCACCAAAATACCCCACTTGGTTCACTAAACCATCCACACTTATGGACGATAGTAGTGTCCTCATCGATTAGTGTCTCACCAAGGATCCTCATAACATTCCATCAGAATGAAATCGATAAAATCACACACTAAACAACTAATATCATGTGGGTCATGTGTTCTTACCACGATCAATGTGATGATTTTACCTTATATAGGCCAAGAGTATATAATATATCATAAAAAATTGAATCCAAACTGCATGTGTGTTTCTTGAAGAAAAAATCACATAATAACAAACATCAATATCAGTCCCTTGTAACATGGACATCCTATCAGAACATGTGAACAAAATGAAACAAACCATAATCTATCACAAGATATAAAACATTTCATAACTCCAATATACTAAACCTATAATAGTTAAATAACTATAAATTTACCATCAAATACAACATTTTGTCTTCTCATCTTGGTATCCACTAAATTGGTTCCCTAATCATGTTTTACACAATACAACAATTGTGCCTACTCGTACACTAAATGTTTTCAACTAGTAGTGTGGGTCTATAGTGGATCAATAATGTGACTAGATTCCCCTATCAGAGTGTGAAACTTGAAGTAAATAAAAAAACATCATACACATCAGATTAATGATAAAGAATAAACAATTGTAACAAAACCATGATATAAACAATGAAATAAATTAAGTGCAGAACCATTGTTTCATACATAAAAAACGATCTCCCACAAGGATAATACAACATAAAAAGTAAATAATATACAATAATATACAATATTCTCTACTATAGACACTATTCTATAGAAGTTACTCCATCTATAATACCCTTTCAAGCTACACCAGCCCATCTAGTCGACTCCATAGAAGCCTCCCGCTCAACCATTGAATCTCGGGCCTCATCCCATACCATTGTGCTTCTATACTACACCTGAATGTAATCCTATAGTCTATACATAATCCATGGACCATGTACATTGGCAGGGAATTAAATCCTTGTAGGACACCCCTAATGGTGAACCGATAAATACTTCCATAATTACATGCTCATGTGAAATTATCAAACCCGAAGAAAAATAAGTAAAAAATAAATATAAAACGTCATTATATCCTTAAATTTTTGACCTCCATTGACTATAACTGATTCATCCAATTCCATAATTTCTATGAGCACGTCTCATGGACCGTGGATCCCAAAAACATATGGGATCCATACCCATGGATTCCATAACCATATCTGATTAATCGAGGGACCTATATTATGATATTATAGTAATTAAAAGTACTAATATAATTCAACCCATTATCTCCTCATGTATCAAACATTATAACCCACTGGTAACCTTGAGACATTAATCCAAAATACCAAAAAATGCACTAAAAAATAGACCATAAGTTGAAAAACTATATCATGTATTATAAAGTAAAATCATTAAGAATCAGTCTGAACCTATACCACACTTAAAATTAATCATTCCTATAGCATCATACTATAATCTAAAATAGGGATGTGGTGCGTCATTACACCATCCATCCATGCTGGTATACCATAAAATCCAAGATCATTAGTCTGGAATATAAAAAACAATGTATAATGTCTCCATCGAATGCCTCATTCTGACACCTAATCCATAGTATACATTCCATGTTGGGAATATCATTCAATCAATCATCAATAAATTTCATCAGTGGAGTGTAGATCATCGGTCATTCCAAGCCCAAGGAGAAATGAGCATGTGTCCAACATCCTATTTCATGTGGCAATCCCTCATAGCCCAAAGACTCAGTCTAATGAACTATTCATGAATTATACTATTAGTGGCAAGGGCCTCAGTCTAAGACTGTAATAGTAGTATACTTCATGTTCCTAAAACCTCTGTCTAACACCATACCACATACATGTGATTTCACATAACAATTTATAAAACTATAAAACAGCATGTCTAGAACGTAGGTCCAACACTCAATACATAAAAATATATCATTACCGATATAGAGCCTCATCCCAACAATCATAATCATTGATATTCAAAAGAATACATTAGAATCATATGTTAAACTCTCACAAAAATAGAATCTTGTACCACTAAACTGGGTTCTAGAGCATGGAATTTCAACCATATCATAAATTCTACATGGGTATAAACCATGTCATTATCTCAAAAATGAAAAAAATAAAGGGTTTACTAAATGTATACATGGGATATCAATATCTCTATCACATTTAGCTCATTAAGTGCCTTCGGTCCAAAGGGTTACCCCAAAACAAAACTATTGAAGTACACACACATGCTCAGTGTTCTCTTATCAATGGGGCATGCACATGGTCCTATAAATCCCTAAATAAAAGAAGGAAATATCTCAATCTTAAAAAATGCAACTCAAGAAGTGAAATCCCCTACCAATTCTTGAAAAAATCAAAACAATGGTGCCAACCCTATAACAAGAAACACATTCATACATTATATAGTGGACTCCAACCAAACCATGTTCAACAAAATGCCAACAACGAAATCCAAAAGCAAACCCATGCTTTGAGGGAAATATAAGAAGACAAACACAACATCTAATGTTCAATTAACCCAAAACAATCCCACTATGGGAATCCTCAAGAATCCCTCGAACTCAAATCAACTCCCCAACAAAACTCATCCATTATCACCATATTATGATTTAAAATAAGCCCAAATTCCCAAACCACCCTTATAATCAGATAATGTATCTAATCCTAAATTTTGGTAACATCGATCACGATATCTAGTGGAAAATAATATCTTACCAGAGAAGGTACTTAAACACAAATTTATGGGATTCATCCATGAAACCTCATAAAAACACCGTAGCATACTCATACTAGACCAATCATCAAACTCACAATGCTTACCCGAGTCTCCTATCTCAAAACACAACCCACTTGAAGATTACAATTCCAAACCCCATGGAAATACTCATACTAAATATACATGGTACAAAAACCCATTCAAAAAACCTCTATATGTATAAAGGATCCATCCACCATGATCTTCATGAAAAATGGTCATAATAGACTACTCAAATGTCCAATTCTAAAATCTATGGTACTAATCATCCAAAATATGCGAAATAAAAAATTTAATGGTCATGTACATCATAGTACGTGGTGTGTACTATCATCTATACACCTGATAATATACTTTTACAAGTCTAGAACATCATAGGGATTTCATGTGTACTATTATAAGGAATGTACCCATAATACATGATATGTATATTACAAACATCATCTATTCGTGTACTTTTTAAATTGACATGTACTACCAAACATAATGTACATAAAGTACACGACATGTACTTTAAAAAATTACATCTTTACTAAATTGGATGAAGACAAGGTATGTTTTCTTAGAACAACATGTCTTGTAACTAGGGTTTCTGAATGTAAAACACAAATAAACCTCCAGAAACCCCGATTTTCCTCAAATAAGAACAGATCGACCCCCTTGAGGTCTATACTAATAATATTAGGGATTTAACATAATCCTGAAGTGATATTAATGATGTTCCTTTATCTTTGAATAAAGAAGATCATCTTCTATATATGTTATAATGTATTTAAGAAGATAACATCAAAAGACTCTATTCATTAAATTCGTAGATATTAAGGAGGAATTAAAGGAATCATTAGAAATTCATAGTGATTAAACCTGATATTTATGTCCTTATTGGTTATATACACATTATTTAACCACAATTAATGATATTGTGGATGAATATAAATAATTGAAATATATTGAGATCTACATAGTTAAGAAAAAGTCATCAATTCTGGGTAAGAATACATGCTATTAATAGTCATATTGTTTTTTTTCCTATACTCAACATAGAGTATCATTGATCTAAATTTATTTATAAAAAACAAAATAGGTGAACCGCAATTTTATACACATGGTGGAATGAATCCCTTTCTATGTATGTATTTTAGTTTCATGTTCAAATATTTCAGGTAAATTGGTTCTAATCTATATAGTGTATTAAAACTATGTATAGCACTAGGTATCAGTTTCATTAAAATCTATATGTCATGATTTTGTGGAAGTCCATGAAACTCCTCTTAAAATACATCCATATACCCTAACACTATATTCATATCACCAATATTGAGTTTCTCTATATCCTTTCTACATAAACACCCAATTTTTGTAGAAATTAATGCCAATAATCTAGAATTAATTTCCATCGGAATATTGATTTTTTTCACAGTGACATGTGATCATAGGGAGGTTTTAAATATCCAACAATATTTATCATCATAATTAATTGATTTGGTATTTATGTAAATAATTTAATTCATGAAAAAATAACATCATATTAAACTAATGGAATTATGAATAAATTTGTTCAAAACACATTCCCACAAATTTAAATTAGAGAATAAGTAGAGATATGGGAGGTAATCATTAGACTATTAGGGCTGTTAATGTAAACAAAAAATATTATTTCTGAGGCGGTAAATTGATTCCCTTTGAAAAATAAATAATTATAAAAGTTTGGATTTATCTATAATCAAATATGATATATAAAGATCTAGAGTGAATGATATGTGTCCCATTCACTATGAATTTATCAGACCCCTCATCATAAATAGTGATCAAATGATATTTCACATTGACTATAGATTTATGGGGATTGGGATATTGATGATCATTATTAAAAATTTGGTTTGGTAACTTTTTAACATAAGTCCAATATATCATTCATTGAATACATTAGATTATCAGTGGTGAAGTCATGGGATATTTCTCATAAATAATAATATTAGATAACTTATTACTATCACATTGGTAGATAATAGAATAAGGTCCTTCCATTACATGATTGAAACATTTACCATTTTAATAAAGACAATTTTCACTGTGATTCCTTTGATATATATATAATGAAGAAAGGCTAATATTCTTCTATATAAGGTTTTCATTGATTAATACTTCCCTAATGTGGTTCGACTTAGGATGGAGAAATGGTCATTTTAGTTAAATAAAAATGATTAAGATTCAGGGTCACGTATGAAGTAAACATCACAAGATTTTCTATGTATGTTCTTGATTTTATTCCAGAAATTAAAAACTAAATAAATATATTCCATGTCGGATTTAATCCAATACTATAAAAATCATTGGCCTCTCGAAAAATTTCATGTTATGATAATGTTTTTAGTTGTGCAGAGAATGTTGAAATGGGGGTTTCTGACACTTATGTGCCACAAGATGACAATGGAAGGAAGTCCTAAAGGAGAAAGAAAATGGAAAAGAAACGAACTAATAATTCTAGAGGCAAGACTAAAATTATTTTAAAGAATGGCGAAATACATTTTAGGGGAAGTATATTAGGATCTAGAAAGTGTTAATGATGGTGTATGTTTGGCCACAAGGTTTAGGAATATAAGAAAAAGTGTCATGAATAGACCACTAATGAGAAAATAGATAACTAGTTTATAATAATATTCTTTATCTAAAAATATTTGGTAAATTAAGAAAATGAGTTTCTAAAGAAACATATATAGTATGTAAATCATCAAGCTTAGAAGAAAAAAGGGATAGAGAAATCAATTTCTTATTCAATAGTTGTTTTTGGCTATCTAGTGAAGTGGTGACAGCTTGATGGATCTATGTATCTTTTAACGGTTGACCATAATCCCTATGTATTAAGCATCACTCTTTTAATGTTTTTAATAATATAAATACCCTAAAAGATATATATTTAGTTACTATAGATTTCTAAGGTATACATTTTATTGTTATTTGTGGAATAATACCACTAAATGAATAGATATATGTTTGATGGTATTGGTGAACATTAAGGTTATTCATCTATGGAATTTTTTATTTGTAAAATTGATAATTAATATTATATATTAATTTATTATATTATCACATGAATGTTGGAATTATCTCACTATGTGTTAAAATTTATTGTTTGGGATAATATATAAAAATATGGATAATATGATGTTATAATTTTAAGGATTATGTGATCTATTATATGCTTATTCTAATTCATTAGGCTTGAAAAGTCATCCTGGATACTCAATATTTAGAGTAAGAGATGAGTCTATGGTGGAAATTTATTAAATTAGGGATCTCTACTCATCAAGTAGGTATATATCATTATGATCTTAGCATTGATGGTGAATGATTACTTCATCTTTAGGAAAATTATCATTACTAAAAATTTATCCTATTACCATCCATAATAATTATATTAATGACCAATTCAGCACTTATTTTTCTTTTGGTTTTATCATTATTAACTTTGTATTTACCATGTTCCCTATTACCCATTATTAGTACACATGATTTATTTTTACCTTCTAAATATTTCTTTTAATTTCCCACCAACATTATGCATATATGGAATATTATTTCTGGATAACATAAAATGGAAATTATATTTTCTTACATCCATTTTTTAGTGGTTGTCTTATAAGAAATTTTTATGATTTTAGTTTCAATAAATGAATTATATAAATGTTAATCATATGATAACCAAGTTGATTTTCTAGGGTCGAATTCATGTTAGGGAAGGTGGTTGGATGTAACATCCTATTATATTTGAAAAAATATTTCATTTCAACTTTATTTATTCACTATTATATCATTTGTAATATAAAATAATATGTTATTTTTTATTAAATTAAATATCATGTTTTTACACAAATGATGAATATGATCAAAACATCAGACATAAAAAAAAAATTCAATTAATTGTATTAAACATTATAATAATTTAAATAAAATAGAGATATATGTTTTAAAGGGTATAAAAAATAAAATAATTCATAGTAGTTTATTATTCAGGATTTTCATGACTCACATTAAAAATAAATTCATTGTAAGAGAAATTATCTCAATATCCATTCATTAAAGCATATCCAAGTGTTATACACCTTTATTCTCTTATAAGGTGTATTTACAAAAACTTTTACATCTTATATGAATTATTTTCACTAACATCATTAAGTATGAAGTAATTTTTATAATTTTTATTTAATTATTTTTATAATTAAAATGTTTTCAATGTTTTATGGGATACTTTTATTGCAAAATATATTTTAAAATGTGTATAGATTTAATTTAAAAATATTTTACTCTGTATCAATATTCATTATATGATTTTATATGTTTACCTATACTAAATTATTATATAGGAAATTTTATTTCTACGTTAAAATTTATTCAATTGTTTTAATAAATGAATTTTTTCATGTTTTAATCATATTTTTTGTTAAAGGATAAAATGAATGTTATATTAATAATATACATTGTGATAATAAATTTTCAACTAATATAGTCATTAATTTATTTTTAAATAACTTTAAAAGAATTCATGTTTTCTCAAATGAATATACACAATTATTTTAGAATATATTTTGTTATTGAAAATGTTTTTTGTAAGGAAACACTATTTTCGTATTTAATATGGGTTCCCATAAATTAAAATGGTATTTTTCTAAAAGTAATTTTTTTATGGGTTTGAAAATATTTTTTCTGAATTTTTTTATGATGATATTGATTTATTACTGATGTAATATTTTAGAATAATATGAAATGGGTTTTCCTGATATAGATTATACAAATAGAGGATTCACATTAGTACTCACAGGCAAGACTAAAATATCCAATATGAAGGGTTGGGCCCTATTATATCTCACAAGAAAAAGATGAGCCTAATATAGATTATACGAAGGGTTTATACCAATTATAGTTCACATGAGAGCCTAATATTTATAAAAATGTGGATCCTAATTATAAATATCCAATTAATTGGTTATTGATAATATGTCAACCATATTTTTATTCAAATTAAAAAAGATTTTAAAGGGCTTTACGTTTATGATTCTTTAATTCAGGAACTAATTTTTAATTTAATTATATGGGTTATAATAATATGTAATTGATAAAAATGTGTATTATTTCGTCTTAAAATGTTTTATTTAATTTTATTAATGAAATTTTTAGTAAAAGGTATATGTTATATGAGTTTTATGTATTTATAAATCGAATATTATCCTTCTTTTTTATATATCCTATTGAGCTTATGTGCTCATCCCTTGTTTTATAAACATTATCAATGGGTTGGGTGGGTAAGAGAATGAAAAAATTAATTTTGGATGTTGTGGATATTTTCAACAAAAATAATTTATTCATTATATTAAATGTTTAATATTAGGTTAAAAATATTATTGATTTGAAGTTTCCACTTTATATTTTATGGTTTTCTTATGTTTGAGTTATGGAAGAATTATCTAATACAATAAACTGGAAAAGATACTTGAAGTCAATTTAAATAAATTATTGACTAAAATTATGTATTATTTAATGTTTACAGTTGGGTACCATTAGTTATAGTATCTTCTTTATTTTTATGGTTTGGTCCATGGGAAGGGCCTACTGCTTTTTCCCTCTTACTACTTGGCATGTAAAGGTTACGTATTATTTGATATAAATATATACATGGTTTATTCATAATTTATATATGTTACTATATTATTTATAGATTACTAAGTAATGTTTTTATAAACCCTTTTAATTTTTTATGGGTAATGTGTTAGTGGATATTAATTGAATGTGTAAATGTGGTCTAGTTGGAAGGTCCAAAATTTAATCAAGTTGTGATATAATGGGAAACAGTATATTAAATAATATTGAAAATATATTTTCAAATTGTGATGAAATATATGTGTACTATGGTTATGAGTATGACTATAAAAATCTAGAATTAATTTCAATAAATGAAATATTCTTGTAAGAGGAATTTTGAATAGGGAGAGGGAATTGATATTATATCAATTAATGTTTAAATTTTTATCATTTAGTTATTATATTGATGAGGTTTTACATATGTTTATTAGGTATATGTTTCCATATATAAAACTATCATGGGTCAGTTTCTAGGTATAAATTATGATTTAATTGATTGGATTCATCCTTTCTTTCCCTATATATTTTCTATATAAAATCATTAATATATTCAGTTGAGAGATAACTATTAATAATATCTTAGAGGAATAATTGTTACTTGAACTTCTTTCCATTCTATAAGACTATTCATTGATGTTTCCATAGTTTAATAAGAATTTAAAGGTCATATAGTGTTTTAAGATTTATGTTATATTTATGCTTTTCTCTACTAGTTAAATGTGTAAAATGTGTTGACTGATATTCTATTCTAGTGTAATTTTTATGAGTGTTATTGTGTTGGAATATGTTCTAGAACATTATTGTTTTGTTTTAAAATATATATGATGTTCTTATACATTATAATTTTTTGATATGTTTTTTTTCAAATGTTGTGTTCTAGTTTCCATGTATAATTATTTTCATAAGAATGATGTATTTATTTGGGTTATATTTATTATTTATTTGAACATATATTTCAACTTTTAACATTATATAAGTAAATATAAATATGGAATAACTAAATGAATTTTTATTTGTCTCATGTTTAGCCTAGGTATGTTCCGGTACAAAAAATGGGGATAAAGGATAAATTAATGATATTATTTTTATGTAATAAAAATTAATTTGGTTTCATATTAATTGAAATTCTTAATTAGGTTATTACATGATAAAAAGGGAGATAATGTTTAATTATAGTGTTATGTGATGAAGATATCAAGGAATTATTATGAAGAGGTTATTGAAGTTAGTATACATTTCACATTGTTATAATATATGTTAGATATAAAATTGAGAGTTTATAATGGTGTTGATCTTCCATGCTACTTGGTTAGTAATTATTCTATAAATTATTCTGATCTTTTATCAAGTGTGGAATAATATTATTGTGATTTTTTTGTCATATTATTCAATGAGATATGTGAATGGGTTATACTATCTCAAAAAATTGATAGGATAGAATATGTGGTGATACTAGTATACTTGTAGAAGTAGTGATGTCAGTAGGTTTTGTTGACATTAATGGTGGGTGGTAAAAAATATTATGTGTTGACAGGGTTTTTAAATATAATATGATGTTTGGGTGTAAGTTGTGTTATATCTATGTTATTTCAATCAGATTGTTCTATTTAGCTAGTAAGTGGTTTCTTATCACATTATATATAAATCCATTTAAAACCCCCTAAATATGTAGGTTATATGGATAGTAATTTTTTATTTCCCATTAAAACATACAATCTATATTTCCTTGGTCATTATTGGATATGATATTTTGGTAATGGATATAGTTGATAGTAATATGTTAAATGGTGGAGATTATAATAACATCAGTTATAGTAAAACACCTTTGATTATTTATTTGCAAGGATGTAGGACATCTTCCTTTACTATAGATTTTGTTGAAATTTCATACATCATAATTTATTATGAATAATGTAAAGAACTATTCTTCATGTTTATAATTTTATACGTATTAATTTAGAAACATGTTTGTCCATAAACAATGATATTACACGAATTCATATTTTCTTTGAGTTACTATCCTCATATATATTCTTAAATTTTTACTCTTATACATTTTCTCATGAGAATAGCCGTGGGATTATTCATGTGAGAATATAAGAACATTTTTTATAGTTGGGGTAGAGATTTAGAAACTAAATCTTGTTTTCATTCTGATTGAATTTTTATGATTAAGTTATTTATTATAAACATTGTGTAATGTTTACTTTTCTTATATATATTTATGTATATATATATTTAATGTTTTTTCTAGTAATTAATTCTTGTTAATTATGAGGAAAATGCTTACGATATTTGAGATAGATAGGCTATTTTAATTTTAACGAGCCTTGGAATATTGAAGGTAATTTTTCAGAGACACTTTCAAAACCATTGATGACCTAATATGTATTTTAATGGGAGTGGTTCATCCACATTAAAACATATTTTTATAATAAATATATATTGGTTTCTAAATATTTTCAATCTAAACCATTTTAACACAAATATAATTAAGTAAAACAATTTCTTCCTACTGATTGTTATATGATAAATTCTATGATTTTTCAATTGTGTATTGTCGAATAAAGATATTGTGTGAATAATGAAATAGATTACGTACCTATGACAAATAAAATCATTTAGAAAATTTAGTTGATGTTATTTAACATTTTGAAATCATTCTAAAATAATGATGAAATTTTTTGATGATGTATTATTTTTTAATTAACTAAAATAAGTAATTTTATATCGATAGATTATGAAATAAACCAATTACTGATTCTTAAATATTTTTTAGTGGATTGAGAAAATATTTTAATAATGATAATTGAGTTGTCTATAATAAAAATATATAATATTTTTCATCCTTAAAATATAATAATGATTATACGAACTCTTTTTAATAAAAAGTTATAGAAAATAACATATGTACAAATTTATTGAATATTTCATTTCTTCTCATGTATAATTGTTTCATTCATTTTAATATCATAAATAATTAAAAACTTTCTATGTCATATATTATTTTCTATTATTATAATTTCATTATGAAATGATATATGGATGGAAATTCATGTATGATTGGAAAAAGACGTAAATATTGTTTCCTTTATATAAATGATATTAATAAATAAAAACCCTTTCATTATAAACTCATTCATTTTAATGAACCAAATAAGTGAAAAATTTATTTAAAATAATATATACCTTTTTTATAATGAATTTTTATTTAATATTTAAATGCATACATTTCTAATCACATCATCATGAAATATATAAATAATATTGTTGTTACTTAAATTTATTATTGATATAGAAAGTTATTATTATTTTTATTTTTCAAAGTGATGATATATGGGTATTTAAAAAAATATCTTTAAAATTTCATGTAATAATGATATTCTATTAAATTTCATTCTCTTAGAATGTAATAAAATTAATGTGTTTGATATCTGGGACAGATCCATTGAATAGATGGATAAAAATATGAAGAATGAATAATGTCTTAATATTATTATCATTATATATCAATAATTTTTGATTGCTAATGAATAATTATTTTCCAATATCTATTGTAGAAAAAATGAGTTTGTGTTTTGGGAAGAATCAAAACTCGGGGGGTTTGATTTTGTAGAGTGTTTTGTTGTACGCCATATAACATCATTACTAAAAACAATTTAAAAAAATTTATGTTAGTGATTAAAAACTTATTTGTAGAAATTAATTTCAATCATTAAGTATTAATTAGATAATAAAATACCTATAAATTTTTGTATGTCAATTAAATTCATGTTTTACATGAAAAGTATTTTTTTAGAATGTTGTTCGTCAAGATCAACATTCTAATGATGTAGATGATCTATATATGAATTATTCTTAAGATTTTGGTATAACATATAAATTAGAGGACATTAATATATAGTGGGTGCATGATATATCATGCTCCAAGATATATAAAAAACTAAAGAACATTCGACAAAAAAGGTTATTTGATATATTGTTACTGAAACTCAGACTATCAATTTTAGGATGAACAAATTCGAACATATTAGTTTTATAGGATAAAATTTTAATAATAATATAAATAATAAACAAAATTCTAATGTTGTGTAATTTATGTTAGAGAAATCCAAGTTAGTTCTCATAGAATAAGAAATTGGTGTTTTCAAACCCTTTATATTTCCAACTAATTATTTTGATAAATATCAATATAAGAATAATTTGGATTGATAACTATATAACTAAATGAAAAAATCTAAACTAGTTTCCTAATGATATAATCAAGAAGTGTATAATAATTATGTTCAAAACATTGATTATTTTCAAGGCATGTAATTATTAAAATTAATTTAGATTGTGTTACTAACATTAATTTTAAAATCAATTTAAGTAATATTAACATTAAAATTTTAATAATATTTATTTACATTCTTATTTTTGTAAAACCCCATATTATTTTTAATAATTATAAATCATATAAATTTAGTTATAATTTTTTCGGGATATTATATGGTGTCAAATAAGACCATGGAACTGGAATTAAAGATTATCTATTTGTCTTGAAAAATAATTCTGATAAGGTAATGATATTTAATTATTCATTTATAGAAATATTTTAAACAAAATTGTACACATTTAAAAATATTTTTATTGTATTAGTTTTTCTTCACCAAATGATTATTGTAACAGCCACAAAAATTCTAAAAGTGTAACTTATATTCGTAGTATATATGACACAAAACAACAAGAATGGAAATGAATAATAAATTGTGAGACCAAACAAATTATTTTAATATAATAAATAAATCTACAGTAAAGATTATATTTCTTACAAAACTGAGTTAGCCTGCATTACATAGAAGAATGTCTTTGGTCGGTAAATTTCCTTACACAAAAGATCGACTTCTACCAAACGAAAATATATCACTATTTTCAATATCATAAGATAAAATATATACATTAAATATATGGTTATAAATATAATTGAATAATTTATAAATATATTATTGAATTCATTTTTTAACAACAAAATAGAATAAAATAGAAAAACTAAATGAATATATAGGAAATGTTTTCATAAAGAACAATATTTATGAATCCAAATGATCTTTATCATAATAAATTAATTGAATTACTATTATCAATTTATATTAATGAAATTTATATGTTTTATATTCAATTAAATATTTTTTATATTCATCAAATAGATTTTATATGCATAATATAAAAATAAATCCAATTTTTGCTTAAAATTTATATATTTCAAAAAAGGAAACTTTCCCTTTATAATGGAAAATCTATTTTAAATCCACGTTTTGGAATATTTATAAATTTTAAATGTTAAAAATAACTTTATATTTGTAATTAGAACTTAAAAATTATCTCAGGGTGAATTTGTTCAAATTTTTTGAGAAATTTTATTTTTTGATTAATAGTCAAAATACTAAATTTGAATTGAAAAATATTTTGTTCATCTAATTTATTTAGATATTTAGGCTATATTTTTTAAAAGTATAATTATAAAAATTGTGAATTTATTAATCTAATTGTGGTAATTTTAATCAATTTAAAATTAATATTGGATATAAAATCATTTTAATCTTAAAAAAATTAACACTTAAAAAACCATTTTTATCATCTAATCTACAGGATTAATATTAAATTAATATTAAATTAATTTATACCACTTCAGTGATTGTGATTTATTAAAATGGATTCCATATTTTTTATCATAATAATTTATAATTTATATTATGATGAAATTATTTCTTTACCGAAAATTATTGTGAAAATAGTTAAAATAACTTATAACGGTTTAGAAATAAATTAACATAACAAAGCACTAAACCATCAATTTAAGGGCCAAAATGACCTCAAAACATGTCAAAAAGTCATATTATTGATTTTTTAGTTCATATAAACCATTTTTTAAATTGTGTTCTTTATTGGAGCCACATTACCAGAAACAAAATTTGTAGAATTCCCTCTTTCGAAAATTTAATAGAATATCACCCTTCCTCCACTATAAAAGGCGCACAACTATCCCACATAATCATGCCTCTCAATCCCACTTTGTAAAGACCCATAAACTCCATGTATATGTTTTTTAAATATATGTGAATTTTACGAGTCTGTGAAAAATGACGGCGCGTGATTTCGATGCCTGGTGTGCCTGTAATAAATTTTCAAACATTTTTTTGGTACATTTAGTAAATGTGCAAGCGGGTTTTATTTAAATTTTGAACCGGTGCTTGGAATTGAAATCTGAGGACACTGTTGAACACACAGTGGTGGTATCCTCTTTAGGATACTTTCACCACGATGGCAGATGGTTGAGGGTGAAATTTAGATTTTGGATTATTTGTGGAAGAATAAAATAAAATATAAATTGTTAACATTATTATTTTCATTGAAACCTACCAATTTGGATGTTATAAGGTCGGGACCACCTAAAATAAATCCTCCCACTTGGGTTATGGTGGTGGGGACCATCTGAGCCTAAACCCCCCCAAATTTGAATTCAAAGGCAGGGACCACCTGACCCTCGAACCTCCCTCTTAAATGGGGGGATGTCTCTTGAACTTCCCCCACATTAATTGTGCCACACCCTCTGATTAATTATGCCAATTAAAAGATGCCAACTTAATGGTGCCAACAATTAAAATTTTAAATCATATTTTATGTTGCACCTCATCTTTTGTGAGAGGTTTTTTGTGTTGGAAAAGGAGAGGGGAGAACTTGTAGAAGAGAATATCTAATGAAAAATTCCAATGAAGAACACCAACGAAGAACTATTCTCCATCAATGAATCTTTCTCCCAACTCCATTGAAAGATCTCCAATGAAGAACGAACCAACTATTGAGGAAATTCCATTTTCAATGACTTCACCTTTTTTCTCTCCTCACCGACGTCATTGAAGGAGACATGTCTCAAGATCGAAAAACGCCAATCCATCTTAGCCATAGACAATATTCAGCTGAACCATCATGGTAGGGGTTTAATTATGTGTGATTATTGTTTCCCATGTTCTTCCCATCTAAAACAAAGAACCTGGATTAACTCTCTAACTAGTAGATCCATGGATGACTTCTTTGTGGGTTTGGGAATAATCAATTTCAGGAGGATTTAGGGTTTGATGAGCTTCCTTCAAGTTTTTGTTGTGCTGGATTCTACCTCTCAAATGCAGAGGATGTGTATCACACAAACAAGGAATGAACCCTCCGTCGTTCTTCTTGAATGGTATGTTCTTCACGATGGAAGAAAGAGGCTTTCGGCCATGGCTACAAATGGATGTGGTGCCCAGTACATCACTGACCCTGATGAAGGACAAGGCCTCTCTGGTTATGCCGCCCCGTGGCCCTCCATGGCGCCCTGCGGCCTCACCGCCCCGTGGCCCTCTGCACCACCCCGTAGCCTGGCCGCCTCACGGCCCTCCGCGCCGCCCCACAGTCCTCTGCACTGCTCATGGCCTCACCACCTTGCGGCCCTCCACGGCCCCTGTGGCTACGTCAACTAGCAGCACTCCATAGACCCCTATGGCCTCCGTCACCCATGGACTCACACCACCCTGTGTCCCACTGCGGTCCCCACAGACTTCTGCGGTGCCCCACAGCCTCACCACCCTGTGGAACTCCACACCGCCACATAGCCTCGCCACCCTATGGCCCTTCGTGCCTCCCCAATACCTCACCGTCCTACACCCATGCGGCCTATGCTGCCCATGGCCTCTACCGCCCACGGCCTCCGTTGTCCCGCGACCTCGCAGCCCCTACGGCCTTGTAACCTCGCGACCCTCTACAGGACCCGCGGCTACGCCACCCCCACAGCCCTCCATGGCCCCCAGTGGACTCTTCTTCTTCCGGCTCCTCATATACCCCATGTTATTCTCTGCCCTCACGGCCTCTACGTCGCCCTTGAATCCCCGCGCTGCTCCGCTACTCCGTGACCACCACGCCACCCATCGTAGGTCGGGCTGGACCTAGACCACCTACAATATTTTCACTCTATCATCCATAACATTGGAACCAAGCATCCATTTGACAGACCCTCAATGGCGTTGTAAACCATGGAGCAATATGGTCCCTTTGGTACACTCCCACAGGAGTTTTGGGTAATGTTGGGATACATTCGGGTTGGATCAAGCACGAATCCAACTAGGACCTTAGGACTAAATGGCTAATAACTCACAGACCAGGTATCTGATTGATGCACTATCTGTTGCATTGAGACCCATATAAAGTAGTGGTACTTGGAGATACATATCTATGGTACATTGTGAAAGTTGTAGTATCAACCAGTGGATTGAGGAGTGGACCCTCTCAGAGATGAGCAAGCTTAGCGCGGGAACCCAATAGTTGGCTGTGACGTGAACAATTAATAGTGATCCTATGTGGGTCAGCACCGAGCGATCCTGTGTGGGTCAGCACCGAGAAATCTTGTGTGGGTCAAAATCTAGTGATCCTTCGTGGTTCTACCTCTTAATAGAGTATGATTTTTCAGTAGGTACATCTAATCATCTATACTACAGTACCTAAAAAATACCTGGTGTGAGTTGAGGTCTGTACCCTATGGTACTTTCCTTCATGGTAATACTTCGGTGGTATTCTTCTATGTGGTGTACCTGTGTGTTACTTACCTTCATGGTATTACATCCTTTGTGGAATAGTTTAGCGTTGGGCTTCGTGTTGGACCCTGCGTTTTCCTCATGATTTAGATGGGTATACTTGATAACTTAGGTATGTGTATGGGCATATACTGAAGTAGGGTTTTCAGTTGATTTCATGCCTTGTGATTTATACTTTGTTGATTATATGAGACCTTGAGGGTCTCAGGGTCCCTAATAAGTATCGTTATACACACCCCTTCACAGGCTATGCCCGTACTTCATTGTGTTTGGTCCAGACGACAGACATCGCTGACTGAGGATGAGAGTACCAAGAATGGAGGTAGCTCAGAGGCGGAACTTAGATGAGGTGTACCGTACAGACGACCGATCTGGAGTTGTACCTACCATTCAGGTATGATCCTTTGTGGCAGTTCAAAGGAGTTGTTCCAATTTAATTGTACTTTTTGTTTCTTGTACATTCCATTTGGCATTGTATTCTGGCCCCATATACTTACTGTTCTCACTCTGTTTACTATTCAGTTTACTTAAGTTTGTATCTTATTGTGTGCATGGTTGTGTGTGATTATAGTTTATAAGGTAAATACCTTCCATGTTTTAGGGAATACACCTTTGGTGCTAGTCACCAACCCCTAGCCTATGGAAGGTGGGCATGGGGTAGTCACGACACGGGCCATGGGGGACAGGTCGTGAAAAATTGGTATCAGAGGAGTAGGTTCTACCATAGAACATAAGACTTGGATCATTTTAACGGAAATAGTTTTATGTATAGTGAGTGTCGTTATCAGTTTAGGGAATCTAGTGTTGGTGCGGAGGCCAACATATCCATACACCAAGACCCTGACTTCTGATTTTTGACTCAGTGCATGAAAACACTGTTTGTCATTGTGTTTTGAAGAGTTTTCTTTGCGATCACTTTGAGTAATCTTAACATTTTGACATTGGAACACCTGTTTATTTTCAGGATTCCTCTATGTATACAGCCAACTAATTTTCTGGATATTGCATGCACTGATATCCCACTGAGCGATGAGGCCTCGGTTCAGGTCCCTCTTCCAGTAGAGGCACCAGAAGAGGCACCAGCGGTACCATTAACTGTTGGGCCACTGCTGCCACCATCCCTAGCAGTAGAGGGTGCACACCGCTTGAGCATGTTACATGAGTTCCAATTCCAGAGGCCACCCAGGTTCAGGGGAGAGACATACCCATAGGAGGATGAGGTTTTGCTGACGGCTTAGGTGAGAGTCCTTTGACTGGTCGGGACACCAGCTGATCTCATGGTGATCCTTGCCGCCAGTCTTCTAGAAGAATTTGTAGGCAGATGGTGGATCTTGATGCTCCAGGTTCCTGACGAGGTGATGCTTCTCTGGGCATACGTCGAGATCCTGTTTCTGAAAATATTTGTTCCAGCGACTCTTCGTGCAGTGCGCATACAGGAGCTACTTCATCTGCATTAGGGCAGCATGTCTGTGGCTCAGTACTCTACAAGGTTCACTGACCACTCATGCTACTCCACCGATATGGTTCAAGACCCATTCTTCAGGGCTCATACTAATAATTAGGGTATCAGAATGAATATCTGGGCTTTGATGATTTCTCTTAGCATCCCGACATAGGAGGGGGTGTTAGAGAGAGCCCTCTTAGTGGAGATATTCCTTGCTGAGCAGTCACCAGCAGTGAGACCCACCACCGAAAATCACGTATCGGAGTCATCTGTAGCTAGCAGTAGACAAATGTTGTAGAGGACTAAGAGGACCATACCTATAGGCGGACGACCATAGGATTCAGGGTCGGTTGTGCGGGGCACCCGAGGCAGAGCCAAAAATATCAGGAGCGGGTAGTGTTACACTTGGGGCGGGTAGGGTCACATTGCTCGTGACTGTGTGACCCATCGTATGGATGAGCAACAGATATTTGAAGGACCTCCCAGGCCGAGATAGAGGATCGATCTTAGTGGTCCACAGGGAGCAGGAAGATGTGGCAGATGAGCAGGTCTTTCAGCTGGAAGCGGGAAACAATTCAAGATGTTATTGCCACCACCACCAGGTGGTACACCTTGACCACAGGGAGTAGGTGGATAGGGGCGAGCTCTGCTACATGTAGCTGAGTCCTATGATCTTGATTCTTAGAAGATGATATGAGGTATGATCTGTGTCTACTACACCCTACCTGCAGTACTTATATACACAAGTGCCAGTCATTCTTTTATTTCCTCTACCCTCGTTCTGAGCTCGGAGATTCAGACGAAGATGTTGGCTCGATCCTTATGGCAAGAGATTCATATGGGAGAGTATTTTATTATTACGCAATGGTCCTAGAAGTGTGAGATTACTCTAGGAGGTGAGAGCTTCAGTTGTGATCTCCTAGTAGCGGCGTCGAGGCCTTAGGACATCATTTTGGGTTTGGATTGGTTATCAATAGTCCATGATCAGATAGACTATATTAGGCGCAATGTGATCTATGTCTGCACGGATGGGACCAGGTTCACCTTCATCGGTGAGAAGGGAGCCTATGCAGCAAAGGATGGACTTACCTGGAGGAGAGTCCAGCCGATCACTCTTGAGTTGGCTAGCCTTACCCTCAGATCAGTTGATGTGGAGACTTCGAGCTATCCTGTAGTTGTGGACCAGTACATGGATGTTTTCCCTAATGATGTTTCGCATCTCCCTCCTCATAGAGAGGTGGACTTTTACATTGAATTATACTATGGGACAACACTGATATCTACACTAGCGTATCATGTGGATCCTACAAAGCTTCGTGAGCTACGGGTACTGTGGGAGGACTTACACGGGAAAGTGTTCATTCGGTCCAGTGTTTCTCCATGGGCAGCCTCGGTTTTATTCGTCATGAAGGAGGATGAGAGCATGAGACTTTATGTTGACTTTTGGAACTTAAACCAATTGATTGTGAATAACAAGTACCCACTTCTGGGGATTGATGACCTCTTTGATCTACTGAAGGAAGCGCGATGGTTCTCAAAGATAGACCTCATATTAGGCTATCACTAGCTCAGAGTACAAGATGACGATGTGCAGAAGACGATTTCCAGATATCGGTACGGCCATTACCAGTTCTTGGTTATTCCATTCAGTGTAACCAGTTCTCCAGTAGTGTTTATAGGACTCATTAATAGTATCATTCATCCATACCATGATCGCTTTTTTTAGTCTTCCTCGACAACATTCTGATCTACTCGGTTAGTGAGGAAGAGCATGCCTATCATTTTCAGGTAGTACTGGACACACTCTGAGAGCCCTAGCTTTATAGTAAGCTCTAAAAGTTACAATTTTGGATCTAAGAGGTTCACTTTCTGGGACACGTCATCTCAGAGGCAAGAGTTGCAGTGGATCTAGTGATGATTGAGGTGGTACTTTCTTGGGAGCCACCCAGGATTGTGAGGGAGATACAGAGTTTCCTGGTTTTTACTAAATACTTCTGGAGATTTGTGCCAGATTTTTTCTAGAGTTACAACACCTTTATCAGAGTTGATGATGACGAGGAAACCCATCGTGTGGTCGTAGAGATGCCAACAGAGATTTTTGGAGCTGAGGTATAGGCTGACTAGTGCTCCCATCTTTATGATTCTAGGAGAGGGTGTAGTGTACATAGTCAACTACTACACATCAAGGAATGGACTCAGATGTCTCCTAATGCATGAGTGACCAGTGATCACTTATGGTTATCGACAACTGAGACAACATGAGCAGAACAACACTACCCATGACCTAGAGTTATTAGCCAGGGTCTTCACCTTGAATATGTGGCTACATTACTGGATTGGCGAAAATTTTACAGTGTATTCTGATCAAAATAGTCTTAGGAATATCTTCTCTATGAAGGACCTGAACTTGAGACTGCTACATAGTCTTGAGTTCTCCAAGACTATGACTTTTTGATATACTATACTCCTAGGAAGGGTAATATTGTTGCAGATGAACTCAGCAAGAGGTCTGGTATACAGCTACTATGCGAGGTGACAGAGTATCTAGCCACATCGAAAATATCCTTTGTGGATCAAGATGGAGCAGCATTCCTTCAGCCTCTTACATTCACTCCCCCACTTCTTCAGCAAGTCAGAGAGGCATAGTGTGGGGACACTGATTGCGAGGCACAACGTGCTTAGATATCCATAGGATAAGCACCTGATGGATTTTCTAAAGGTGAGGAGCATGCCATCCTCTTCAGATGACGTACCATGGTACGAGTGTCACTTTAGAAGGAAGTGTTGGGAAATTTCTAGACATCCCCTCTAGCGGTACATCTAAAAGTGGTGAAGGCGTACCAGGATCTCTGATGATAGCACTGGTGTCCGGTAATGAAGAAAGATGTAGCGGAGTTTTCCTCCTGGTGAATCACTTGCCAACAAGTGAAGGTAGATCATCAGATACTTACAGGATTGGTTTAGCCTTTAGAGGTTCCAGAGTGGATGTTGTACGGTTTATCCATGGACTTCATGACCAGACATCAATGTACATCCAGAGGTTATGATTTTTTCTAGGTGATCGTCGACCGACTCACCAAGTCGGCCCACTTCCTAATAATCAGAGAGTAGGGATCAGTAGAGAACTATGGATGCCTATATGTGCAAGAGATTGTGAGGCTAAATGGAGTAGACTCGATGATATTCTCTGACCGTGATGCACGGTTTACATCCCAGTTATGGAAGGGGTTTCAGGAGGCTTTCGAGATTTAGCTTCGTTTGAGCACCTTCTTCCATCCTCAAACGGATGGTCAGACTGAATGAACCATTCATACCCTCGATGACATGAAACATGCTTGCATCCCCGACTTCGGTCACATTTGGGAGGAGCACTTTCTATTGGTGTAGTTTTCATACAATAATAGTTATCTCTCCACCATTGGGATGGAAGCTTCAGAGGCGTTATATGAGCAACATTGTAGATCAACATTGTGCTAGACTAACCTAAGGGAGGCAACACAAGTGGGACTAGAGATGGTATGGTCTACCATAGAGAAAAAAGTGCAGATCATCCATAAGTGGATGAAGACACCATGTAGTAGGATGAAGTCTTATGTCGACAAGAGATAGAGACCTCTGGAGTACGATGATGGTGACCACATCTTTTTATGGGTCTCACCCCAACGAGGTTTATAGAGATTTGGCCATGGAGGAAAGTTATCTTTGAGGTTCCTTAGACCTTTTTAGGGCCTCAACATAGTTGGCTGTGTGGATTACCACTTATATATTCCCCCTCAGTTGCACAGGGTGCACGACGTCTTCCACGTATTCCAGCTGAGAAGATATGTGCATGGCCCTTCTCACATCATCATCCACGATGAGCTGGACATCGATGATGAGGAAACTTTTATGGAGGTTCCAGTAGAGATTGAGGGTCGATTGGACCAGGTCCTTCATGGGTATTCGATACCTATGGTGTGCATTCGATGGCAGTACAAGAACCTCTAGGAGAGATTATGGGAGCAGGAGCTTCAGATTCGTGCTCAATACCCCCACTTGTATCCTTAGTTTGTCTTGGGGATTATGGGGACACAAAACCCTGAGTGGGGAGAATTTAAAGACATATAAATTCCATGTTTTTTTAAAATATATACAAATTTTTTGAGTCCATGAAAATTGACAGCGTGTGATTTCGAGACCCGGTGTGCCGAGAATTAATTTCTGATCTTTTTTGGGTACGTTAAGTAAACATGAAAGTGGGTTTTTGTAATTTTTGGACCACTGCTTGGAATTGAAATATGAGGATACCATTGAACTCACAGCACTTGTATTCATTTAATGAGACATTCACCTCGATGGTAGTTGGTCGAGTGAGAATGTTAGATTTTTGGTTTTTCATGGAATAATAAAATAAAATAAATATGTTTAATATGTTTATTTTTGTTGAAACCTCCCATGTGGATGTTATAAAGGTGGGGACCACATGAACTAAATCCCCCCACATGGGATATGGTGGTGGGGACCACTTGAGCTTTAACCCCCCAAATTTGAATTCAAATGTAGGGACCACCCGACCCTTAAACCCCCCACATAAATGTGGGGATGTCTCTTGAACTTTCCCCACATTAAATTTTCCACACACTCTGATTAATTATGAAAAAAATGATGCCAAATTAATGATACAAATAATTGAAATGTTAAATCATTTTTTCTGTTGGCACCTGATCTTTTGAGAGAGGATTTTTGGGTTGGAAACGGAGAGAGGAGAACTTTTGGAAGAGCCTCTCCAATGAATAATGCCAATGAAGAACTCTTCTCCTTCGACGAATCTTTCCCCAAACATCATCGAAGGATCTCCACTAAAAACTAATCAATGATCAATGAAACTCTGTCGTCACTAACTTCATCCTTTTCAATTCCTCGTCAACGTCAATGGAGGAGACTTGTTTCAGGATAGACAAACGCCAATCCATATCAAATGTGGAAAATATTCAATTGAACCATCAAGGTAGGGGTTTAATTATGTGTGATTATTGTTTCCCATGTTCATTCCTTCTAAAACAATGAACACGGATCAACTCTTGAACTAGTTGATATGTAGATAATTTATTTTCCGGGTTTGGGAATAATCAATTGCAGGAGGTTTTATGGTTTTATAATCTTCATTCATGTTTTTGTTAAGCTGATTTCTACCACTCTAATGTAGAGGGTGTCGGACAAATAAACATTGCCCGACCCCTCCACCATTCTTCTTGAATGGCGTGTTCTTCATGATGAAAGAAAGAGGCTTTGTGCCACGGCGATGAACGAATGTGGCGTCCGACACATCGCCAACCGCGATGAAGGCGAATTCCCCCAAAGCTATGCCACTCCGTGGCCTCGCTGCCCCGTGGCCCTCTGCGGATCCCTACAACCTCACTGCCCTGAAGCCCTCCGCGGCGCCCCGCGGACTCCCCGCCCATGGCCCTCTGTGGCGCCCCACGGCCTCACCACCTCACGGCCCTCCACGACCCCATGGGATACGCTAACATGCGGCCCTCCTTCGCACACCTTGGCCTCCGCTTCCATTAACCTCCACCGTCCCGCGGCCAAGTGCTATCCCACAGCCCTCTGTAGTGCCCCGCAGCCTCACTGCCCCAAGCCGCCCTGCAGCCTCCCTGTCCGGCACCCTCATGGCCCCCTCACGGCCTCTGCCGCCCGCATCCTCTTTCACCCCCATCCTTGTAGCCCCCGTGGCCTTACCGCCTCACATCACTCCGTGTTCCCCGTAGCTATGCCTCCGTGTGGCCCTCTGTGGACCCCATAGCTATGTCTCCATGTGGCCTTCTGCGGCCCCTCACAGCCTTGTCATCCCATGGCCCTTTACGGACCATGATACCTTCACCTCCCTCACGGTTTCCATGCCACCCTCATGGCCGATCGCCAGTCCGCAGCCCCCAAGCTGCCCAGTGATGGCTGGGTCGACCCAAACCAGGTCGGGTCGGCCCACGCCGGGTCGAGCCGGTTCGGTCTGACCGGGTCAGACCTGACCCAGACCAGCTACGATCTTTTCGCTCTATCATCCATAACAATGGTACTAGGTTTCCGTTTGACAAAACTTCAATAGAGCTATAAACCATGGAGCTAGAAGGTCTCTTTGGTATAATCCCATTAGAATTTTGGGTACTGTTTGGTATGGTGGAGTTGGATCGAGCATGAATCCAACTGGGCCCTGGGGACTCAAAGTTTAATTACCTATAGACCGGGCGTCCAATTGATGCATTGTGTGTTGTGTTGAGACCCCTATGATTTGTTGGTCCTTTGAGATACATCTTCATGGGACTTTGTCACAGTTGGAGTATTGACTGGTGTGTTGAGGAGCGGACCCTCCAGGAGATGAGCAAGCTTAGCACGAGAACAACGTGAAGAATGAATTGTGATCCTATGTGGGTCAGCACTGAGTGACGAGTGTGGGTCATCACCAAGAAATCCTATGTGGGTTAGCATCTAGATATCATTCGTGGGTATGCATGTTAACAGTGTAAGATGATTCAGTAGTAACATCTAATCACCTATGCAACTATACCTAAGAAATACCTAGTGTGAGATGAATTTATACCTTATGGTACTTTCCTTCATGTAAATACCTCAATGGTATTCTTCTATGTGGAATACCTATGTGGTACTTACCTTCGTGGTATTCCTTCCTTTGTGGAATAGTTGATCTTTGGACTTGAAGTTGGACCATGTGTTTTCCTCATGTTTGAGATGTGTATACTTGATAACATAAGTATATGTATGGGAATATAAATAAGTGGGGTTTTCAATTGATTTAATGCCATATGTTTTATACTTTATGGATTATGTGAGACCTTTAGGCTCTCAGGGTCCCTACTGAGTATCGTTATACTCACACCTACATGGGTTGTGCTCCCACTTCGTTGTGTTTGGTGTAGACGATGGACAATGTTGACTGAGGATGAGAGTACCAAGAATGGAGGTAGTTTCGAGGTTTATCATAGTCGAGGTGTGCCCCAGAGATGACCAATTGAGAGATTTACCTAACCTTCATGTAGGATCCTTGGCGAGTGTTCACAAGAGATGTTCTAGTTTACTTGTACTTTCAGTTTCTTTTACATTCCATTTGGGCTTATATTTGAGCCCCTTTTACTTACTACACTCACTCTGTTTAATATTTAGTTTACTTGATTTCATATCTTGATATGTTTTTAGTTGTGTGTGCTTACAGGTTATAAAGGAAATTCCTTCCTGGTTTTAGGGAATATTTTTTCGGTGCTAGTCGCCACCCCCAAGCCTATGGAAGGCGGGCTTCTGGTAGTCATGGAACCGGCCCTAGGGGATGGGTGGTAACAAATTGGCAAGTAAATACTCTACCAAAATGATCTCCCAAAATACATTCTATAATACTAGATATAAAAAATTTTGATAAAAGAAATTCAATATTGTATTTTGGTATAAACCGAAATGAGTTACCCGAATAAGATATAACATTCTTCAACGATCCTTTTTTTATTTATTTAATTCTCCACCCAATGATAATTATATATCATGCTTATATAATAACCTTTGTATCAAAAATATAATAATATGTTGTTATACTAAAAGTTATACCAATAATTTTACACACATACATGAAATGGGACACACAATCATCATTACTGTGCTTGACAGACTACCACCTCATAAACCGATGTCAATGATTATTCCATTTACCACATTCACAGGTAAGAATAATGTTGGATTTAGAGTTTATATATTATATATATTATATTTATAATGACTTTATTATACATTAATTATTATATATTAAATAACATTATGCTTTCTATTTTTGGGAATATGATAACATAAATTGCGGATATTTGAACTACCACTTCCCAATGCTATGTTATTCTTCCAAAGAACACACTGACTCAATTAAGGAGGAATATAATAAAAATATGTGACATATATTACCTAAATATGATACTATAAATATAATATATATAGATATATATAATTTAAATTTGATTCTAATAATATGTAAAAGAATTAGAAGTAGTGTTCATGCATATGTACATCCTACCGTCTCTGAGAATAGTGCACTTCATTTCCTCTTTCCAAACATAATGAATTTATACAATTAAATATTTAATAAATAAATATTATATTTAAATAAAGTTTTTAATCATGAATATGATTAAATAATGGTCGGTTTAATAAGAACACAAATAACTAGTTAAATCATAAATGGTTAACCGGACAATTAACACACAAAACAATGAAAATAATTAAAGATTGTCAACAAATAGGTAATTAGATAATTCATGTAGATCATATAAGATATTATAAATATTATTATGGTTATGTTATAATTTTATGAAATGACTTTATAACATTACACATTAGGTTAAAGTAGTTTCACCTAGAATAAAAAATCTATGTATGGGATTTTCATCTCACTTTTTACATCTATGAGCTAATTCTTATATTTACAACTTTCTTCCTTTGTATTGTGTATATATATACCATTATGATATATTATATCATGAATTATTTTTATCATTTTTTATTTGGCACTTTAATTTGAATTAGTGCTTCTATAGGAATATTAATTAAAACATATCATTTGGTATAAAATATTATACCCCGATTCCTTTATAGTAGGTTATATTACCTTTTTTGTAATCAATATGAAAAGAATTTGTTTCTAATCACATTTTTCTATTTATTTTTTTATTTCCTTTTATTTATTGTGAATTTCCAATTGACAACATAATATACTCATTTATTTATTCCCACTTGAATCTTACAGTATTTTCTAGTTATTACTTCATAATCTTTTTTTTTTGCAATTATTTAGAGATGAAACTAGTTAATGTAAATTGATATTTCTTTCTTTAATAAAAAATTTAAATTTTCTTATACTATGGTTATTCATTAACTTTTCCATCTAATATTACCATTTTCAACATATTTTTACTTAAAATATTTTCTAAATTTTATTATGGAGACCGTACTGCATTTCCCTCCTTATTTGGAGAACCTATTTTCTACTATAATCTGTTTTTTATAAAAAGGGATCAAACGATATTTTAAACATTTTTAAAATGTTTTTTCAATTCATTTTTACTAATTTTTTTAAATTTTTATAATGGAATATTTATTCCACTTTCCAAATGAGGGACATTACTTACCTTTTAATCATACAAAAGTAATATCCTTTTTATCTTGAATGGGATGTGTGGAATTACCTTCCATATTTTCATTTCGGAATCCTTTGAATGTATAAAATGTTAATTCATAATTATTTTTAATTTAATTTTCTTAGAAAATTATTTTCATATTTTTTCAAAATGAAAAGACTATTTTTCCTTAAGAATGTTTTCAAATGTTATTTTAAACATATTTCAATTCATCAGCATCAAAAATCCTTTATTCTTACTCCTCTTGAGACATTTTTCATTGATACCATCTTTATTATTCCTATATATGGTTTATGATTGACTTATCCAAGGATGGTATTGAAATATACTTCATTGTTTCAATTTTGTATTCCATATGAAATATTAAATTTTTTGTGATCACTGACCATTAAATTTATCATAATAATCAATATCATTTATCGTGGATATTTTTAATACATACACTGTATACCATTTTAACCATACATTTTTTATTTTTAAGGTTATATGATTTTAATGTGGACATATAGATAAACCTTTATCCTTTAATCAATACAGATATTTGATAAAGAAATTTGTTTATGAATTAAATCTATTATTTTATATATAAGTAATGTGTTGGACTAGTACACCACACATTCGGGACTTATTAAAGTTAGACCGTTGATGCATCTATAGACTCAAGAGATGAATTTAGTTGTTGAGAACCCTTTTAGTTTATTTATATGTAGAATCGACGTGCCTCTACCATCAAATTAAAACAATCTTGAGAATAGATCTTAATGGTAATGTTATCATGTTATAGGGAAACATCAAATCCTAAATTTAATCATTTCATTTATTGAGAATTCAATTATTATTATTATCCATGAAATTTTTTATTATAGGTTATATATGGATGAATTTTAATTCTGATTTTATATATTTAATGACATTTATGTTTAGTAATTTACCTTTCAATACTATTTATGCACATCATCTCAATTTTTTGATGTTATGGAAGGTGTGTTCATGTATTAACTTGAATTTTTTATTTTACTCATTAATTATTTGTCTCTCCTGTTGTAATTTAAATTTATTTAGAATTTGAGCTCACCATTATTTTGTTATCATTCCTCCTAAATCCCAATAGTGTACTGAGAAAGATATAAAAGGATATTCTAGAGGGAATAATGTCAGCCTTGAATAGAAAATTATGTTTTAATTAGTGTGTAAATTGGTAATAAAATTATCATGCATGTTTTTGGTTTACCAATACAACTAAACTCTCTAGTACATGGGATATTATTTCTCGTAATCATCCATATGTAATATTAATAGACACCTGATCGAGGATTACTAGGGTTAGGGTGCTATAACTGTCGGTACTATTTGTTTATGAGAAGGATAAAAATTGGAATAGAAGTAATCTAATTGGGGAATTGAAATACATCCCCATATTTAAAATATTGTATATAAAATATTTAACTTTAATAAATGAAAGAAAATATTCAAATGATAATTTTATGAGATTTGGATTTTTCCTTAGCATGACTATATATAATTTTATGAGAATAAAATGAAAATATAAAATGTATATTTATGAAAAGCTGTTGAAAAAATTATTCTTTAAGGAATTGTAGGGTGGTTATTGTATTTAATTATTAGAAAAAATGAAATTATTATTAAGGAATTTATTCATAAATAGTTTAAATACATAAAAAATAATAAAATGAAAAAATAATATTTAAATATAAAAACCGATCAATGAATATTTTTTTATTGTAACTATTCAACATTTCATTTTAAATATTGCAGTAGGTTGGATCTGATATTTATTGATGTATATTTAATAAAAAATAAACATAAAATATATAATTTTCATGGAAATTTATTACATAAATGAAATAATAAATTCAATTCATTTATAAATATTAAAAAATTAATGTGTACTATAAATGAAATTTTTCTTGTAGACTCTTTGGATATGATAAAAAAATAAGTTAATTTGATATGTATTTTCAATGAATTTCTTGAAACTATGATAGATCCATATATATGAATAAATTAATGAAAACCTAACGATGTAAATGGATGAAATATAGTAATATGAGTCCAAAATTAAATATAAAACCATGTAAATAGGGTGATATATTTTGAGAGTATGTTCTCACTGAATTAAAAAAAAGCAGACATAATCGTAAAAGTTTTGTAATAGAAAAAGTTTAATAATTATAAATATTTTCTCAAAATTATGAATATTTTTTAAATATATATAATGATTTAAATTTATTATATATATATATATATATATTATTTTTAACATCAATATAATTTAATATAACACTATGTTCGATAACATATAAAATACACATAACTAATCATAAATGAACAAAATAATATTTATTTTTAAATGTTATATTCATAACCAATCTATAGATTTAGTTCATAATATGAAGATTGATCCCATTTTGAAATAAATTTAATGGTATTACTATATATAAATTTTTTGGTTACATTTTTTGAAATGAACATATGGTTTTTTAGGAAGGATTATTTATTATATCAAAATAAATTTTCATCAAAAGTGGTTTTCAAAATTTTTTAAGAGAAGATATTATAAATAATTTTAGGATGCTTTAAAATATATAATTGATTGAAATGATATATTTTTTAAAATTATTATTTTTAAATTATCTATTTTTTATTATTTTCAATTTTTTGAAATGCTTGATTTTGTTAATGAATAGTCAAAAAATAATTTTTTATTAGAAATGTTATTTTCTTTTCGCCTTTTTAGAAATGTTAAATTATATTTTGGTTTATTTTTAAAATTTAAATTGTTACTTTAAATTTAATATAATTAAATTATTATTATTAAAATTAATTTACCTCATCAATTTGAGCTAAACTACTATTAATACATAAGAATAATTTTTATAGAAATTTTGTTTTGACTTTTTACATCATTAATTTTAACGTTTATTATTCTACATAAAGATATTGAATCATAAGAAGTAAATTTTATATTTTCATTAAAGTTATAACAATTTGATAAATACTTGCCTTTTACTTTTGGTGTTTATGAATAGTTACCATAGTAAATTTTGTTCCCATAGTAAATATAAAATTGGTTAATTTTGGTTAAAACTAATATGACAAGGCTTTAAATTTATTAAACTAGTTTTCCCAATTTCCCTCTCTATATTTTAATCTCTATAATTTTCTTTGACAGGGATGAGAGAAAATTAAATTATATTTTTAATATTTTCATAAATATTAATTAATTATTAATGGTAGTTTATTTATAAAGTCTTTGATGATATAATTACCTTAAATACATTTACAATGTTAAAACAGCGCATGCACAAGAAGTGAAAGTATCAAGTTAATGAATATAAAAAAATATGTGAGTAATAATTGTTTTAATTATTAAATGTTTCCAAATAAGTTTCAAGAGATATATTACATGTAATATTTTTTTGAAAGGTATATATTAAAATTATATTTATATCAATTTGTAAATGCAAACTTATCATAATATTTCTAAAAGTGGAATTATTTTATTGTTATATTAGAATTATTTTTCAAAATTATTTCAGAATAATGTAATAGTACAAAGAACTAATTAGAATAATAAATGTTCAAATATTTACCAATTTTTAATTTATGTTCCAATTATAAAATTATAAGTAAAATTATAACTCATTAACTTTGCAAATATAATTACCATGAATGGGGTTATTTTATTAACCGACGAGTTAAACAAAATTATATGAATTAAAATCATATCCAAACATATCAAATATTTAATGGGTAATTATATTAATATTCAATCAGCCTTATATTAAAATACGTGTCCTTTTGGGATGATTTTATATTATTTAGACACATATCAAAATATAATGTTGTATGTATTTACAAAAAGGAAATTTTAATTTTTTATAATTGAAAATAATTATTTCATAATTTAAAATTAATTTAAATTATATTAATATATATGAATGATATATGATTAAAAAGTTTTACCATGATAAATTTATTAATCCCTTATCTGTTTATATTAACCTTATTAACTTGTTAAATATTAAAAATGATTGGTATCAATATACATATCTGAACTGTTAATGGATGTTAATATAAACTAATATGGGTCAAAAATATTATAAATATTTCCAAATTTTATTATATGGGGTGTATCATATTAGCTTCAAATTATATCAATTTTTAGTATTTTTTAGTTGAAAATTAATTTTATTATAAATTAATAATTTTTGAAATTACAATAATGCCCATTATCATACATATAGAATGACGGCCCTATAATCTTCTCTCCACACGTGATGATTAATTTAGTTATTCCAATCCCTAGAAAAATAAATTCCAAAAATCCCTAATAATTTTGGGAGGAATTATTCTCAGGTGATTATCATCCTTATACGGATTAATGTGTAAATCAAGGGAGATTGTCTAAAATGAGTAATATCATTTAAATGAATGTTTTCATTTTATTTATTCCAATTTATTTTTTAAAATATTATTTATAATTGAGTAAATAATAACATAATTAATATATTTTTATTGAGATGTTAATTTTTTAATGTAATAACCTATATCAATCCCCCTTCCATCAAATCCAAAAAGAGTTGTTGGTCATGCATAAAATAAACTACTGCCTCATGAACATATATAATTCAATATATATCACTTTATCTCATGAATTATTTTATTGATTTATTTAACATATAAATATTATATAAATAAAATATTTTTCCTTATTTAAATATTAAAAAATATTTTTTTTCTTTTCCATCATTTGAAAATTGAAAAAAAAATTCCACTGTAGATAAGGATTTCAATATGTTTGAAGTGATATAATTTATATTTCTTCCCCAAATAAAATGATTTGTATATATAAAGAATATATAGAGAAAATGTGATTTTCAGTATATAATCTTCTTTATTAAAGGATAAATTTATACTTACCTTTTTTTGTCATGCTCATTGAAAAATGGAAACAATACTCATGTATATATATGTACCACCATATATTTGATTGTAACATAGTTAATTTTAATAAGCATAAAACATTGTAAATCTTAATGTTATAGATGATTTATGGAAATAGAAATTATATAATTATTACTATTCATGATATGATGTAATAATTACAAATCTGACCAGATTCAACATACTATGCTTTTTTAAAACTATGACTCGAATCGATACATAATAAAAGACATGGATTAACCGATCACATAATTAAACATATATGTGAGAAAAATGAAAATATTGTTTAATTTCAATTTAATAAAACTCAAAATATTATTAATAAATTAATAAATGTAATTCTTTTTATTATAGAAGATTTAATGGATGTAAAGGTGAGTATTAATTCATGGTATGTGATTCTATATAATTTTTAGTTTATTAATTAATGTATTAATGTTATATAACTAAATATTTTTATATGTTTTTATATAATGGATAATATATGTTATATAATTAATAATTATAACATCATTTTATTTTATGATACAATCCATATTATTTCATCCTAGGGGATTTGACATAAAATTTACCAAGGGAAGGTGGTTTCATAATTAAATTTCATTTAAATATGATACAAATCATTTTCATTTATATTATAATACAATGAATATGTATTTTTGATTGATAGATTTTTTTATTTTAAATCTATACATGTTTTTTATTGATTTACATGTTTTCATATTTTAAATTTTTGTATTAATTATCACATCAAACATTATGATATTTGTAAGGGGTTTCTTGGCCTCAATATAATTTTTAAGAGTTTTGTTTCCTATCATGCACCGTGATTTATTTGAATAGTGTACATACTAACAAATAATTGAATTATTATATATTAACACATTTACATTGTTTTATTTATATATTCTTATCATATTTTTCATGAAATGAATTTTTATTTCAAATGTTAAGAAAAAAAATAAATTTTTATATTACAATATTGTTTATTTTTAAGGATTTTTTATGTTATGGATTTCATTATGAAAATTATAAGATTTTATTTTATTAAAACACATATATTTTATTATTCAATTCTAAATAAGGTTTTTTGAATGTTTAGTTTCAATTTCCTCCATTATTGATTTTAGATATATCAAGAAATATTTTTATATGATTCACTAATTTTAAATATTATTTTAGATCAGAAATCATTTTCTTATTTTTCTATGTTTATAAAATTGTATTCTGGAATGATATTCTATAAAAATAAATTAGTTCTTAATGATATTTTACATAACATTTGAGCTATTTTTATTATTTTTAAAATAAATTTATTTTATCTTTATACATGGGTCACATTGGACTCTCATTACAAAATCATTGAAAAGAAATATTATTACTTAAAATTTATGTCTTGTCAAAAATTTATTACAATAATTATCATGAATTTATATAATAAATAATTAAATATATTTAATTTTTATTTTCAACTAAATTTTTTCCAAAATATTTTATGAATTTATTGTATTAAAAATATATTTTCCAATTTCAAAGGCTATTTTACACTAGATGTTTTCATGTAATTTTGATGATATTTCTATTAATCAATGATAACAATCCTTGATGTTACGTTATATCCACTTGGGATATTTTTAAATGATACCATTATAAAACATTCTCAAAATTTATTATGGGTTTTTAATATATTTTCATTGAATATATTTGTTTCCACAAGTTAATTATTTTATAAATGAAGTAATAGTTGTTTAATGGAGTTTTATAATCAAATTTAATCTCTATGTAAATTAAATAGGCTATTTTTATTAGAAATTATTTATATTGATGAGTGGTTCTATTATAATACATGGATGGTGGATTCCGTTACAAACCATGTACAAGTAGTTACGTTATATGAAAAGGACTTAAAGGTCTATTAAAAACAGTAATGATTTATAGAAAGATAAAGAGTTAACCAGTTGTAGGATTATCCTAAGATATTTTTTTTAATTTACCAGGATTTTTTATATATTTATTGGAGTTATTTTATGTGTGATATGATAATTATATTCCATGGCACCAAAAAAACTATTCATTCAATGATTTTTTAAAAATAGTTTTCTAAAATCTTTCATTCACAAGGATCACGGTTAATGATTTATACGACCCTTATATTATGTTAATACATGATTTCGTCACTCATAATTAATTATCCATGTTTTATTGGTAAAAAATATTATTATATTATTCTAGAGTAATTTTTTTATTTCATCATGCCCTTATGATCATATTATTCTCATTGATAACATTCAATTGTTAATGCATATGTTTTCCCTTAAATAATTTTATCTAATAATTGTTATGTTTTCGATAAAAATATTTTTTAAAGACTATTTGTAAAAATGTTTTACCTAGTAATGAAATTATATGTAATTAAAATTTTAGGATAAGATGTATATTTTCATAAATCAGTTAATTTTGTAACCATTTATATATATAAAACTTTTTCTTAATTCTCTGATTCATTAATCATAAATGTTCATTTGGTATTTAAGTGATCTAGTATTTTAGTTTAATGATATATATTTTGGAAGAAACATTTGGGTTATATTTATCATTATCAAATCCAGAAATATAAATATTATATTCTAGAACAAAAAACTCGATGTCAGGGTTTATTTTTTATATAGATTATATCAGATAATTATTTATAAAATATTATAGATTTTTAATTTTTCATGTTACATTTACCATAGATTTATATATAAAATCATGTGTTTAAATTTTTTATTTTAATAATAAGTTTAATGTCTAATAAAACACAATTGAATTTTAATTTGATTAGATGTTTATGTGATTAAATATATAATGGGAAATTTTCATTTGGTTGATGAGTTTGTGACCATTATGTTTATAATGAAGGAATACTTTTCAAGAATACTATTAAATATTATGATATGTAAGATCATGGGTATCATATAAACAATGAGTTTCTAAAATTTTTAAATATTATCGTTGTTAATGAAATTTAGTACGTATGGTTATTTCATAATGGAATGATATGTTGAAATAAAATTGATATTTTTAAACTTTTGGATATTAATTTATTATTTGAACCTATTATAGGTTATAAATTTGTCATATTATCATACCTTATACTAAACATTTCAATTTTCATAAAAATATAATTATATATGGATTAACTCTATAATATTTTTTTAGATTTTATGATCTGATGGAAGAATATTTTAGTTCTTCATTGTTGAAAAAATCATCTTTAATACTCATAATGTTGGAGAAATATGAGATAAATGAGGAATGGTATTAAAACACAGATCCAAATAATGAAATTAGATTTACAAATTTGATAAAAATATAGTAAGAATATATCTTATTGTTTTTAGTCTATATTATGATGGAAGTCAAAAAATCAATTATAAATAATCTGGAAACACAAAATTTACCCCGTGGATTTAATTTCCAATGAGATGGTTTACATTTTCAAAGAAATTTTATTTATTGTTTTGTGGTGTTTATCTTTTTCCTGATCATTTAATTAACTATAATAAAGGTTCTTTATCACTAAAGGTAAAATGATTCTTCATTGTTCGTGGGATTTCTATAGGGGAAGGATGGGTTCCAAAGGAAGTTATTTTATATTATTAATTATGGTTTAATGTTTCTCCAATAATGAACTTGTATCAGTTACAGTTAGAGAGAAGAAAATTTTGAGGCGGATGTGTGAGCAATCAAAGGGATCAATATGGAGAGTATCATTAATTATGATTAAATAGGGTCCTTATCTAAAGATTGTAAACTCATTGTTAATGGTTATACCCTCATCCATCGTCATTTTACTCCCCTGTGATAGGTGGTATGTTTTTTGTAAACTTTATAATAAAAAACATAATTTTAAGCCAGTAAGTTATTTATTTGAGATGACCTTCTCATTCAACCTTCCCTTTCTTTGAGATGATTGTTTATAAACCATTTTAATTATTTAAGTTTCAAAAAAAGATATTTTTAAATTTAAAAAACTTGATTATCATGGAGAATATTAAATTGAGGGGATGAAATTTTTTAATTTGGGGAGAATGTTTTATCCTATGATTCTTGAAGGACACTATGATCGAAGGGATATATAATAAAAATCACATAGATTAAATGAATAATGAAATAAATATTTTTATATTTCATAGTTATAAAATTGATGTTAAACTAGTTTGTATGAATGGGATAAATCACATTATAATTTATATAAAATTTTCATACTCAATAAATTTTTTTAATTAATTCTTTTGAAATAGTAAACTAATTTAATCGTAATATTATTTTATTGTTCAAAAGTATGTTTTCTTAATATAAATTTACAAATTTTTATCTCATAAAATTAATATTATTTTTTGGATCATTACATATTTTCATTATATAGAATGTATTCTAATATTTTTAATTTTTAATTTAAAATTTATCTTAGGGTACATTTAATTAAATTTACTTAAAATAATAATTATTCAATTAATGAAGTAAAATAATGATTTTCTTTGGATATATATATATATATATATATATATATTATTTTCATATTTTTAAAATTTATAAATCTATTTTGGTTTAGTTTCAAAATTTTATTTATTTATTTTTAATAAACAAAATTCCATTAAATGTATTTGAAAAGAATTTTATAATTTGATTTGATAAAAGATTTATCTATACATATACCGATCATTTAAAAATAGAATTTTTTTCTTCTTTTACATGATTAATTTTAAATTTAAATATTTCAATTCTATAAATTTAACCCTAAAATTGAATTTAATTTTGAAATTTAATGTTCCAAATATGGTTGTTCCTTATGAACAATAACTGTATAAAAATATTAATTACTAATGTAAATGTAAAATTATTTATTTTAGGGTAAAAAAATAAGGTTCCATGGCATCAAATTCATAGAAAAATTTATCTAACATTTTTAAATGAGTTTATTGAATTAATAAGTATTTATGCTTTGAAAATATGATTTTTTTTTTCATTTATCCTTGATTTTAATGTTTATAATATTGATGGAAAGGATAAGGTAATAAATTTCACTCTTTTTCTAGTAATATCTATAATATGATTTGATGAGGGTAATGAAAAAAAATTATAAAAATTATTATATTAATAATATTAGAACATTCATAATACTAATATTTTTTAAAAATTCTTATTTATGAAATAATTACCATAAATTCTTATGAAACATGGATATAATTCTTGTGAAAAATGGAAACAAATAATGTAAATGATTTTAGTCATTATGAAATTATAATTTATTTGGTGAGTTAAATTGTTGCATTAATTATGATGATAAATATTGAATTTTATATATGTTTTAAATGTTTATATTAGAATCCATTTTTTGTCATATTTTCTTCAATATCCAATTCGATAAATAGTTCTTTAAATTGAATTTTTATTATATTATTTTTCATAAATGTTATAATTTTTGTTATAATCATATGAATTTCAAAAATTGACATTTAGATTGAAAAATTCTTGGAAATTTATCAGTTTTAAATTTATGAGATAATTTCCATTTTATATTTAATGTTATGCACCTTTGATATTATAATATTCATTAACATGGTTAAGGTAAAAATTTGTTATCCAAGGGGTAAAACTGAATGATATTATTTTAAATTATGTCAAAAACATATATAAATTTTATTTTAATATTTTTTAAGCCTATATACTCATTATATTTGAATAAATATATTTTTGGAACACTTTTAAATGCTTTAAAAACTTATTTTATTATAATATTTATTTATTTTTAAAAATTACCATAGTATTATTTTTTAATACACAACATTTTGTTAATTAATTTAAAATTTATTGAAATCCTATATTCAGTCATGTGAAAGGGATGTTACTTAAATTAAAAAATATGATATCTTTTTTGTTCACTTTTCCATAAATAGTTACGTTATTGACCTCTACAAGTTTAATAAGAATTATATTGTAGTAATTTTCAAAATGATTAATAGGTGGATAAAATAAAGAGATATTAATAAAAAAATATAAACTTTTACACATTTATATTAATTAGATGATTTTTACCAAAAATTATATTTCATTATTATTATATCAACTTTAATCCTTATGAAAATTAACATTCATTTATATTAATTTAATACTTTTAGAAATTCAATGAGTTCTCATTCCCACTTATATAAATGAGAACCCTCTCTTCATTTCTTCATGTGCAAATTGGTTTATTTTATCCTATAAAAAATCCTTCCATATCCTACCTCCACATTTTATAGTGTTATTATTTTATGGTATAATACCATTTTTATATGTTTTAATAAGAAAAACAAAAGATATTGTCTATAGAAAACTGATAACTATAAATGATATATTTTAGTTTTATTTCATCATTTAAATCATTCAAAATTTTAGAGATTATGATAGAAGGATGAAATAATATTATTCAATATATTTAGATTATCTTATGAATATTGTGTAACCTATCTCCATCTCTTCTTTCATAAAATGGGAAATGAAACCATTATTCATTTGTAAAACAAACTGCCACCATGCCATTTGATTTAATTAAATATCCATCACCACCCCTCAATAATGTTAATAATTATGTTATTTAATGAATAAATATTGTATAAATTAAATTATAATAATTATGGAATGATTTTTTATCATCTATTTTCTTACAATTCCATCCAGTGAAAATAGATAACATTTTTCAATGCATATATATAGATTAAAACATCCATGAAAATTATGTGATTATTTTTTCATCACCTAAACCCATGGATGGTATATAAAAATTAATTAAATATTTAATGTCATATATAGGATATAATCATCTTTATGAAATTATAAAATTGTACTTATCTTATATCTATCATGATCTTTGAAAAATTCAAACCTCACTCATATTTTTATATGACCTACCAACTCCATTACTATAACATAGTAGAATTATCATATCTATATTCCATGGATACTTTTAAATTTATAATTAAAAAATTAAAATAATATTTATTTCATGGTTATAATTCATTATATGATGGTAAAATCACCTATTTGACATGGTCCATATACATAATTTATTTGGAATCATTGATCCAAACAACATGATAATATGCTACATTGAGATAACCAATTAAGTATTTAAATGTTTTATTTAGATAAATAAAAAGAATTGTGTAATTCAAAAATAATAAACCTAAAAAATTAAAATAAACAAGTAAATAATTTATATAATTTTTGTATTGCATCATCCTCTGATCAATCACTCTCTCATATGGTTTTAACGGGTTGGTTATAGGTCCAAAATCATGCCTCCCTGTGTGCCATAGGCTTGAAACTTGATGAAAATGGTGTGATCTGTATGGTGGTTAGACAATAACCCTATTTACAGAGTAACAACATAGGTTAATAATCACATATCTACAAATATATATCAATGTAGTAGAAATAATGGAATAAATAAAATACAGAAAAAATACAACATTAAAATCCAAATTAATAATCCCATAAATAACAAAGGAATAATGTAATCTCATTATGTTATGTAAATAAATATAATTAAACAGGTTATACAAATAAAGTTCTAGTAGAATAAAAATACCCTAGTCTAGAACCCCATGTCATGCCCATCTCGATACTACAACCCATCCACCAAACAACAATCAAGAGAAATGTCCCTTCCTCATGTCTAATCATGTATTCATGTAATATATTCGGGGTACCAAATAGAGGGCCAAATTGGGTTTGATTTTAACAAAGTAGGTCGGAACCACTATGACTAAACCTACCATTTCTGGAAATGAGTGTATGAAAAAACACAATATTATTTTAATTAATTGATTAAAAAATTGAAATAAAACCAAATAAACCCAGTTCAACAACATTTAGGAATTAATCTAAGAACATATCCCAAGGATTCCAACAATATTCACATAACCATTGTATATCATAACCTGCTTCTACACCATGCCATAATTTATATGTCCATGTCACACAACCTTGACAATTAGATCCAATTATCATTGATATTAATTAAACAAATCGCGGTCAACATTTTCTATATAATAATTTTAGTAATAAATAATGGTTGATCACAATAGTTAAAAATTTCAACATGTGTATAGGACACTAGTTGTATATATGGATTACAAAAAAAATCAAGGCAAATCCCTTTATATAAGCCTTTAAAAATCAATCAAGGGAAAGCCCATTATATAATAATTGTAAAATGTTTCATTGTCAATCCTTATAAAAAATCATTTATTGTAAAATCAATAATAACAGACACCTATATATAAAATTAATCATAAATAAAAATGATTCATATGAGAAAGTATAACAATTTGTTACATAATTCGATCAATGGTTAGTTATGAATATTTCTATTTATCTTTCAATATATCTTCTCATTTATAATTTTTTCATAAATCAATAACATTACAGTTATACCAATAAAAAATTAACACCAAGGTAATCATATATCAATGAATCCCATAAATATCATGTCATTCAAAAAAATCTTATTCCTTTGGTGAATTAATTTTTTGATTAGAGGTTTTCTTACCCGAACGGTAGCCATAATCCAGGTCAATTTCAATTAAATAATAATGGGACACCATTAACAAATTGAATTTATCATTTCATTATTTTTTCACATTTTATGTATGTGTAATTCTAAATATTGAACATTCTTGATAATTAAAGAGACATTGGTTTATTGTTTAGGCCCCCTAATATTATATGATGATCAACAATGCATCTAGTAAGATTTTTCTACATGAATGAAGGAAAATTTTATTTCTATAGGTATATTAAATCCTAATAGATGAGGATCACAAATACCAATTACCATGGTTACTAAATTTCACCACAATTGTTTAGGAATAATTGGAGGTAGAGAAAACCTAAATAGAACAACTTACAAGGTATTGATTCCATTAACAAGACGTCTAGAATGAAAGAGAGAGCACAAAAATCACATGGGAGATGCCCTAGGGTCGATTGGAAGAAATATGAAATGATTTGGAATGAAAAATAATCCACATGACACCCTATCGACCATTTCCCAAGGAATTATATGGTAAGTTACTCTTTCACAATGAATGTATTATATTTTGTGGGATTCACCGAAAGACCCACCTCATCAGGTTAATATTTATCCCAATATATAATTACATGGAGTGTTTTATTAAAAGTGTGTGTAATGATATAACACCTTATAATGGTTCAATACATGTTCCTATAAGACTTTACACATCGTGTAATACCATTAAAAATCATTTAAATTACCCACATATAGCTTTTCATCCCATTTTTTACAAAATGACTCATACCACCTCCTAAGACATTCAAATCATGTAAAACCCTTACAAACCCATTTAGAAAACCTATTCCCATGGTTCATTAATTCCAAAAAATATATATCCCTTACATTATGTCATTTTTCCCAATAGTATATCTCCTTGTCCATACAAGACTTTACTAATATAGATCAAATGAAAAACTCTTCGAGGGGAATATATGGAAAATTTTGGGATCTTACAATCTCCCTACTATATTACATATCAACCCAATGATTCACCAATAATCACTATAGGTTCTCACCAAAAATGACTAGACACAATGCTTAAATATCATAAATATTATCCATGGTCTCCTCATAAACACACACATGTTGCCGCTACACTCAAATCGATGGTACAGTCCTTCCCTAAAGATACCACTCATTACCTTCCATAATTTGTATCAGATGCTTCTCAAAGGTTTCATTGACACTAAGATAATTGTTATGATAAATCTATCACATAATAAGGGTATATATAATATCTCTAAGGAAATTACATGTAAAATATTTTATTCATGGAATTTTAGTACTCTAAATAGATAATAGGTACGCCACTAGACCAACCATATCCACAATCTCAAATGATAAGACAGTCTTGGGTGCCAACTTTCCTTGTTTCCGGATACAGCATTTCTCTAGCCTTTGGGACACACAATGAAAAACATGGTGAAAGGCCTTGAACTCCATAGGTCATGTAAAATGTTCAGGGTAGTTTTTATTCCATCTCTATAAGTTCAATAAACCCCTCTTGATTAGATTAAACTACCCAAACTTCTCTAAAAATATACATATCCATATAGTCATTGACCCTCATTCTTTTAACTAAAAAATAGGAGAATGTAATGCCCTTCCATGCATAGCCTTAAAATGGTCCATTTGGATCAAATCATGGAATATGTAATTTTATTTAAACTCAATGATTTCTATAATATTATCCTACAAAAAACAACATTCAAATCACTCTCTCACAACATATCCTCCAAAACACGAATAGTACGCTCATATTGACCACCATTTGGAGGATAATAGGTCATACTAAAAATAAACTATGATCCTGGATACTTTTTTGACCGTAATAGAACTATTTTTTTAAAAGAGTATATATTTCTAAAATGATACTCCACGGAACAGAATGCAATCGAGCTACAACATGCATGAATTGACTACCAAGCTCATTAGATATGAAGGTCTCCCTGATAGGCATGAATTTGGATAATTTCATCATTCAATACACAATCACCAATAAATAATTATTCTTATAGTTTCTCCAAGGAAATCTGATCACAAAAACCATAGTGACATCATCCCATTCCCACTCAGGAATGGCTAAGGGATGAAAAGTTTGGCTTGCTTCTAATTCTTAGATTTCACCTTCAAATAAGTTAAAAATCTCACAACAAATCATAAAAACTCATTCATCAATCATGGAAAACATTTTAGTTTATATATATCACAATATATCTTTTTCAATCACGGATTTACCACCCATATAGAAGAATAAATCTCTCTCATCAGCTCCCCACACAAGCCTGTGTGAAGCCATACTCTGCCATAAAAAACTAGGGAACTACCACTGCCAAAAATCTATTCTAATAGTTCCTCCACAAAATATATGACATCAATTAAAATTAATCATTATAAATCAAATAAATAATTTTTATTGATCCTTTCAAAAATCATGGGTTTAAAAGACTTTGAAGGAAGATTTTTTTTCTTAAAGCCTCTTAAATATCAAGATGCATGTATATAATGAGTACCATCACCAGCCACTCATCTCATGAATCATACATTGACATATTAAATATATTTATGAAAAATTTATCCAAAAAATAGTTTCCATTAAATGGTATTTGGGCCAAATCAATTTCTAAATATTGTAGACACTCAAACCACCTCCTCTTCTAGTGGATTAGGTCTTACTAAGAAAGGACATACCGGTGTCTCTTACAGTCTAGGTATACCACAATCCTCTCTCCCACGAGATAATGTATTCATCATCTTATGGAATATACTACAACTAAAAACTCCAAATAATGTTTAGGAAAATACTAATCATGAAGTCTTAGGTTTCTATATTTATAAGAAACCACTTGATCTACAAGCATCGTAACTGCTTCACGTCTAACTCTGGATCCATCACAATACATAATATATTCTTAATCTATAACATGAAATGTGAGGAAATGTGTTGGGATAAAACAGAATTCCAACTCTATAAAATGTCTCTAAAACCATCTTTACAAATTTACTTCACCCCTTCATTGGTTAACCATGACATCAAGTCTTCAAAATGGGAGATGTCTAGGAAAAAGTGAAAAAATTACATTATGAATCTAGAAAATCCATTGAGTTAGCTTAGTGTAATTTTGTTCTTATCTCAATATACTCAATATGATGTCAAGATGTTTGGAATGATCATATGATTAATGATAGTATATTAATAGGTCATTAAAAAAAACCATAAACAATGGTCTAGAAAATAATGAGTGATCTGTTTCATCAATTCCATGAATACTACAGGTGAATTTATGAAACCAAATAATGACACTATTAATTGGTACAATCCATAACTTTTAATAAAATTTTTATGAGGTATATACAATTATCTCACCCTCAAATGGTTGTCATTCATATTTCAAATCGTTCTTGGAGAATATCTTTTAAACTCTCTTTCGATCAAAGAGATTATTGTTGCATGGAAGAGGAAACCTGTTTATTTATAACAACATAAAACAGTTGGAAAATTAGTTACAAAAGAACACCAAACAACATCAATGAATGTTATGTTCTCTCTCATGATGTTAAATTATGTGTCGTGTGCTTCAAAACATCCTATAAAAATAAATAATGAAATATCCATATATATACATACCAATACCACACACCATATACAATATTATCATCACAAATTTGAATCATAAGATAATCATTATAAGTTATAATGAACAATAAAGGAATAAACCTCATGTCATACTCTAAGAATTCATGGAAATGCACATTTTCCACATGATTACCGTATAATCATGGCAAATTGTATATATATACTATACAAACTATACATTAAAATTGGTATATATATACTTACCATGACTAGCCAATGTTTATTCTATATCTAAAAATGATTTAAGAAAGATGGGGAAATAAACATTATGTTCCCTTAGTAAACAGGATAACAAGGAATGATCTCATATACATTGACCTCTTGTGGGTAATGGTGAGGTCACCCAAATAATTTGGTGGTGAATAAAACATTAAAATAGAATTATACATATCCATATGAAGCTAAACATTAGGACTAATTCCCAAAAAAACAATATTATCACCCACAACAATAATTGTATCATCAACACTAATCACTTATATCCAATGTCATCATTATACCACAATCCAACATTGTATAATCATATAATATATCCACAAAAACATTATTATATGCATATTTTTTTATAATTTCAATTTAAAAAATTAACATTACAAAATTCAAAACAATTAATTTTCCACATATATTGTCAAAAGATATAATACACCACTATTAACATCGATCTATTTATTATCAATTATTAAAATTTAATAAAAATAACTCTTATAAATAAACATATTAATTTCATCCATTATTAAAATTTATTCAAATCTTCATAATTATCAAATTTTAGTAAAAACTAATTATTATTTTCATTAATTAAAGGTATGTTCAAATCCATCGATATACCGTTATAGAACCACTTACCGCCAAACCCAAAAAAAATTAACCACCACAGAGCCCATAAAAACCACCATCATTACCACACAACAACAATTCATTCAGTGCATTAAAATTATCATCGATACGTAAAAAATAACCACAATATCATAGCAAAAATTAAACCAATATCCTATCATCCACCACTATAGTGACATCTATACGATATAATCCTACCATTCACTAATATAAACCATTTCCACCATGAAAAAAAAGAATAATAACATAATTAGAATTAAATAAATGGAAACAATGTTATTTCTTTTTTATTAATGTTATTTTAATTTATTCTTCTATATTTAATTTCTATTTTATATTTAAACAATAAAACCATAATTCAAGATTCTCAAACAACCAATTCAATAATATAATTTTTTTCCTAATATGAAAGGCATGTATCAAAAATTAAAAGGATTAGAATATTTATGTCATATAAAATGACAAAATTTTCATTATAGAAACATAAAATTATCCATCAAACTACTATAAATGTCAATGAATTCTATAAAGAACATTATATATGAAACCCATCCATTAAATTTCTATAATACGGGTTCATAATATTATTTTGGTTAATTCATATAATCCACTAAATGAAATAAAAATCATAATATGTTTATAAATACACATAAGTAAAATGGGATTCTTCTAAAATACCAAAAAATAGTATAAGGGATGAAAATTTAATGAAAAATGAAAAGAAGTTAGACACCTGATTCAGAACACCCTAAAAATAACCTCAATAGCATATAAGACATCATGATCCTTTAAAAACATCACCATATAGGGATAATACTAAAATAAAAGTAATTTGATAAATTGTTTGAGAAAAAAAAGATATAATTTGAAATGAATAGGATAGAATATGGGAAATCAAATAATATTAAAAAGAGGATTATATGATGAAATAGAGGTAAAAGAAAAAAAACTAAAGGGTCTATAGTGATATCCATAGATACACATATAATCACCTGGGGTTCGAATGATGTTAGTAAAAATATAAAGAATGTGAGGTTATAGTGAAATATCAATAACATATTGAAGAAATAAGTAATAATTCTTTGAAATAAATCATGAGGAATAAAAAAGTTTTAATCTAAATACTAAGGCCCAATATGAACTACGTCTTGGCAATTGCACTATGTTAACACCAAAATTAATAATAATAGTTATTTTGAATGTATAATAAAATAGTATTAATTGAAATATAGAGTTCTATAGTTAAATCAATGAATATGTTTTTATATATTATGATCCCTAGCACAACACACGATGATATTAAAGAAAGTTTAGTATAATATCAATCAGATTATTGAAGCTACAAAAATGACCACTGAATTCTTCAGACAATTGTGGGTGTATTCACTATACACCTCATCTGAGAGAAATTACTAGATATATAATATTATAACTTAAATATATAAAACCTATCCTAAAACACTACAATAAATCCATTCCATATGATAAAAAATGTTAGTGAATCAAAAAATGTTATGAGTTAATCATGAATATTTATAAAGGATTTTCCATAGAACTCTTAAAATATTAGAAAAACTGATAGCCTATTACATTGCATTCAAAACTCATCACACAAAATCTTGAATTCAAAACTGTAATAAACTTACACTAAATCAACCTATATCATCCTCTACACTATAACTATATTATCATCATGAAATATCTCCCAAAATGAATATCACAAATCAATTCTACCTTGCTACATGGAATGACAAGTGATTGAAAAAGTTAAATCATGTTCCAATGGTCTTCTTTCACTCTTGATTTATTTTAGAGATTTCACACATACTTATTCAGTATTTTTTATTCATTGGTGTTTCATTTTGGAAACAGTCATCCCTTTGTGGATTTATTTTTATGTTTTTCACCAATTCATGAAAATTTCTCATTCTGGGGGTCATATGGCTTCTATATACAGTAGATTTCTTGATTTGGTTCTCATCAAAAGATTGTATCATATCTTCCTGGGAGAATGATACTCATTTTTTTTTGCTATCTGATTATTGCTATTTCGTTATATGTTCACCATTGACCTGAAAACGCCCCCCACCCCTCCAGAGTAATCTAGATTTCTCTTCTCAATCTTCCTCCACTACTCTACAATCTGATAATTCAAATACTGATGGGTAGAATCTTTGGTTGATACTTATGATCGAATTTTTACATAAAACTTTTTTCCACTGCATATATCCTTGTATTTCTATTCTTGTGGGCATCTTAAGGTATCTGTTGTATTTTATATGTATTAAGTATGAATGTGAACATTCTTGGAAGCATAATGTATGATATCAGTAATAGGTTTCCATTAATTTTATTTATAGAAGACTAGGTCATGAATCCTCTAATTTTGAGTATGGATTGATGAATTTCACTCATATATACCTATCAACAAATTTTTCATTTATTTGTTTATTGTTTATAGTAAAATCAATCAATAAATATTGGAATGATCTCTGAACCGTGATATGAGGGTCTTGGGATTAATTTCCAGTTTAAGGCATGGCCAGGATGGCTTCATACTGGTTGTATATGTCTTAGTAGGGGTTGGGGGAGTTATCATATAGTTTCACTATCATATTATTTGTAGATTATTGTTAGAGGCATGGAAATAGGAAAAAATAATTATGGTTATTCCTTCTATCATTCTATTTTGAACATTGGGGTTGTGTGTTATATAAATTCGTCTGATTCATGTTTTATCACATCACTGTAATCTTCTCTTAATCTAAATATTAGAGAATATATTTTTATGGGGATTCTAACATGATGAATTCTACAATATCAGTGAAGTAGAATAATTTATTCTAATTACTGAATGAAAATTTGGATGATTATTGGGATAATAAAGTGTGGAAGCCATCTATGCTAATATGGAAATGGTAATTCGTCATGTCTAGGACAAATGATTATCATGAAAAATGTGTCAAAGAAAAAAACTCCGAAACCACGTGGAAATTCAAATAAGATCACTAAGTAATAATGTCCATTGGGAGTGGTTCAATTAATGGTGTTAAATGTAATATTATATATTTAAATTTTACAGTCCCCAAAAAGAAAAAATATAGATTGTCTCAAGACTACCCCAATTTGTCAAAGAACATGGTCACCCAATAGACATGAAATCTAATGAATATAGCTTTAGAGGCAAGTCCATTAGAAGTGACACTTGCATGAGGAGTTATTCCTGAACTATTTAGGATGGGTGAGTAAATTACATCTTTATTTGATGAGGTTGAGGTGGATAAAAATATAGATTAGGAGGGTAGGATTATAGTGGTGAAAGAACCCCATCTCTTTAAAGAGAATTAGGTAGCAAGAGAATAGTTGAGGAGTTTCATGTTGGTATTTTAGATGATCCTAATATAGTGATAAAATTAAAGGAACTTGATGGAATCCAAAATGGCACAGTGATGGAGGATGTCAACAGGATGTCACTTCTACAGAATAAGGAGAGGTTTTCAAACAAATATTTAAATATAAACATTTCAATGGAGGATGTTGATTGAATGTATGAGAGATTAATTTTAGTTGATCTTAATGACAAGAAAATAGATTTGATCAAAAAAAATACAGAATATTGAATCATTGAATATAATGAAAGAAAATAAATATAGAGAAATATATTTTTTCCCTGTACAAGATTTCATACAACATTTTGGATATCATCAATTACATTGTATACATTCAGGTAACCTCTATCACAGGTAGCATATAATTGGAGACAGATTCAATCCTTTTAAATAATTACCTAATTATAATTGTAATTTATTATATATTTTAACATTTGTACTACATGGTATCTATTTAATTTCTCAGTTTCCCTAAAAAAATAGAAATAAAAAATTTAAAATTTTCAGGTTAGAAGGATGATGGCTTTGAACTCCATGTATAGTAAAGAAATATATGTACTAAAAACATTAGTAGTCTTCATATCATGGGATAAATTTCATATGTGGTATGGATCATAATTGGGAAACATTCCTAGCATTTATCGATGAAAATATCAACTTTTAATTTTCTATATTATTTTTTTCCCAATATATTAAAATTTCATCACACCATTTTATAGTTGAGACTAATTTGATATATAAAAGAAAAAATCTACATTTAATGATTACATTTATAATGGTATGTCTTTAAAATATATAAGATATAGGTCATATATATTTCCAAACTATCATATGGTCAAAATATTTCACAAAAAAACTATTGAATAACATAAGTCAAGATATCACAGATCACGATTATAATTAATTTTAGAGAACTATATAATTCTCAAAAACTAGTACATTTCATTGTGAAAACCAACATAGAGATGTCATGAAAAATATTGTTGTGTGATTCCATTCAGCCAAAATGATACTTAACCATTAATTTTCCATGGATCAATATCATTGTGACATTTCTTCTCTATGAATCCTCGGGAATAACATGATGGAGTGACTTACCCCAGTTATATAATGGTTTCTATCAAAGATAATAATACAATAATTTCATAATATTTCATCGAATAATGAGCACCTTAATTTTGTAATTTCCTTCAGCTTTGGGAAGCCTATTTTCATTTTATCTTTTCATATATTTAATTAAATACCAATTTATTCATGAACATGTTCTGAATAAAAAAACATGAAAAAATTTATAAAAATCATGTCTGAATTATTACAAGAATGATGTTATAAGATTCCTCCAATGTGATGTTAATCTAAACATCACTACTAATTTTATAATAATGATTTTGAGGGTTATCGAATATCATGATGTAATGATTGATGTCACATTTATTGTTTCTCTATTGAGATAAATTCACAACTCTCCCTTAAATAATATATATCAATATTTTTGTAAATTCCAAGACTTATCAACTCTTCAAATACTTAAAGGATATTCAATATCCAGAATTGTGTTTTTAATGTCTCATGTGAGGTAAACATGTCTCTACATGAACCTATTATATTTTTAAATCATGAAATATCATCCATACTCATTCCTTTAAGTGATAATCGCTATTCCCATAATACATGAAGATTAATCCCTAATTTTTTAATTAATAATAAAAAATTACACTATATAAAACATATATTGAATATATGGTAAGAAAAAAATATAATTATCTAAAATTATACATTTATATATTATCAAACATATTTATGAATTTATTGATAATATTATATAAATTTTTATTGGTAACATTATATCATATAGCACATTGATTAGATTCAATTAATAATTAGTATATATAATTTTCCTTTTTAGTGTTAGATGTGATTTAATGAAATTATTTTGTAGTTTGGGGGTTCAAATTAATGTTTTATCATTTTTAAGGGAATCAATGTATAAAAGTATATTCAATATTATATTATGAGTCCAATTTGGTTGTGTCAAAAACATTCTAATTCTGGAATTAAAAAATAATAGTGTGTTGTTCATTCATTATTACAGCATCTCATCACCCTAATACACTCATTAGTTCTGGGACCAGTAGTTTCTACAGTACCTCAAGTGAAACTCCCCAAACAATAGAGGTTTCTAACTATTTTAATGTGAATTAGTGGTTACAATGTGAGACTATTCTATCAAAGATAGATTATAATATAAGAATAAATAAAATAATATAGATAGTATCAAAATATAATCATCATAATGTTTGATAGTGAAAATAAAAAAACACATGTGTTAAAAAATGAATGAGTCGTACCTATAAGATAATTGGATGGATGATTTTATAGAATGAAAAAATAAAATTTTTTAAAGAGGCTCCCAACCTATTTCTCATGTGGTCCCAATTCCTACCATGTGACATCAACCATTTCTGATGAAAAAATCCACATAAAAAGTATAAATATAATGTTTTTCCTATAATCTACCCTTACAGACATGAAATGTGTCACCTCAAGTATATAACTGCAACCAAAGTCTTATAAGGGTTTTAGTAATAATTAGTGGGACACTACTGAAGAAATTTATATATAAAACAAGAATAAATTAATCTCATGTGATGGTGTAAACGAAAACAACTAAAAGCATCCATTAAAATAATTAAAACTGATTGCATACTTGACACTCCAAAACAAGGGCAATGATGCACCCTAAAAATTGAGCAATCCCTCATTGGATATTATTGTTTTGTCTCATAGGGTATCTCATAGACTATTCCATCTTTCTCACTCTTATCTAGGATCAATATACCCATACCAAGTCCAATATGGTATCATTGGGATATAAATGAATCATGAATACATGTTTCCCTTCAGGATAGTGTTCAACTCAGGTTAACAATAAATATCAGTGTCTCTATAGGGATATTGTTCACCCTAGGTTACTCATTAATACCTATATCCCTTTCGTGTAGTGTTCATTCTTAGTTAAACATAAATACTAGGATCCACCTTGGTCATTATTCACCCAAGGATAAAAATAAATATAATTACCCCTAAGGGTAAGTGTTCATTATGGGTAATTCTTAAATACCAATCCCCCATTGGGAGAACCTTTTAACAAGTTTTACCATTATAGAAAATGGAACACAAAAATATCAATCGAAACAACAAAATAAATAACAATGAAAAAATAATAATCCATAATTTTATTAAAAAAATATATGGAATTTAAATCATTTATGAAAATATAAAATGGAATTTCAGTAATCAATAAATTTTACCAGTTAAATTCGTATTTAAAAAGGACCATTTTTATATACAAAAACAGTTTAACAAAAATATTTCATAATACCAAGGAAACATATTACTTTTCTAAACGCATTTCAAAAATACGATTGTATTTTTCATTGAAAAGAACCTAATAAAATCAAACATAACATACTCCTTAAATTCATCCAATTAAAATAAAAAACTGATAATAGTTGAAAGATTCCAAACACTAATTAGAATTATATAATAAAACCATTTAACAATTCCAGGTTTCTATTTCAATCCCAAAATAAATACATTTTTGAATTAAATTTAAAATGTCTAACATTAATTTTGGAAAAAATACATGTTTGGTTCATTTCATGTCCTAAAACCAATCCCATGCATTGATGGTTGTGAAACTAATTTTCGTATCCATTATTTCTGAAAAAATAACCCAATAATGTATTTAAAAAATATTTTTTATTTTCATGACATCATGTTTTTTAAGGATAACACTCCTATTAAACAATCCAATTGTTATTACCCATTATTAATTAAATATAAATGTTAAATAGTTATTTATCTAAATTAATACTGAAAATTAGACACAATAAATTACAATGGGTAAAATAAAAATAATGTTAGATTCATTGATCATGCAACCCTTGAGAAAATATGGAAATGTTAACAAAAATGGACAAACTACCGAATCCTTGTAGAACATACTAATATAATAATATGTCTCATTTTTTATAGTGAAATTAAATATTAATGAACTATACTAATAACACAATAAATGTGGTATTTAGCATGTAAACATCAATATATATATAGAATTAATAGAAAATTAGGAAACATTGATATTGGAGGGTAAGAATCAGGTTCACCTTTATGAATGCACTGAAGAAATAAAAATAATACCCAAGATAGTGGAGTTCCAAAATTGAAGAAAGGATATAGGAAATGAAAGATTAATGTGGGTTATAGTAGAAATATAGTTGTTAAAAATACATTTAAAACCCTTTTTTGGAAGGGGTGGAAATGTTTCAATTTCCATTATTTTAATGAGGGTAGTGTTTTCCCCCATGGTTTTCCTGAATGTGCTCAAAATCACTCATCAATAAAAATATATAGTCTATCCATTGCCCATGGTTATAGGGAATTATTTTTAAACCATGTGTAAAACATGCGAGACCACCAATAGAACAATTTATAAGATCACGATTTTTGTGTACATACAACTTAGCTTCAATAAAATTTGAAATATTGACTTTTGGTATTCAGAATTATGGGGAATGTTTTCACTCATAATAAACCAATTGTACACCCTATGCTACCTATATAATATCCTAAGTACAAAACCATGAACCCATAAAGAAGTCTTCAGATACACTAACACCCTATAAGACTTCATTACATTCCCAAATTTGGACTTTTACGGGGTTCTGCCATTTCAATTTCTTTTATGACAACTAGTTTCGGAACCAATCCATCCACAAATTTTAAAATTCATACGTTATCCCAAATTACAAAACCCTATATGGATTAGGTGTGTTGAAATATTCCTACTATAAGACTAATCATCATTAAAAAGACTCTTTATATATCAAACCACATATCCATACATACACTAATAACCCAATCCTAGTAAAATGGTCTAATTATTTTCTAATACCCAAAAAAATCAATTTAAAACTTCTAACTCATGGTGCTCAAATATCCCAATCGCATTCCAATTCAAAAATTTATAAATAAAAATTAAATATTTCCCTTACCATAGTCTATATAAATCTAAAACATGATGGTATTATTTACAAAAAAAGGATATATTTTTAATGCTCCACATTATATGTTTTAGATAACTACCACTAACTCTTAATACTCATAATTTCATTCATTTTAATATCTTACCAAAGAACCAATCACCTATTCTACAAAAAATCTAAATGTGTTTTCTAAATCACCACACCCAATTAACCCTTAGAATCATAGTTAGCACTCTTACCCATTTTGATTACAAAAAACCATACAAGGACGGACATATAAAAATTTTTATCCCTATAATATTGACCTATCTAGAAATCACGAAAATGTAATATTGATTAATTAAACTCAGCCCTAGTATAAAAAATGATATGATATAGTTTCTCGATAATAAAATACATCCATTTCCACCCCAAAACATGGAACTCCTCTAAGTGACACTTCACAAAAACAATTGTCTCCACCAATCACTACATTTTCAACTATCCTGATAAAGCCTACGGAATATTTTTTATCATTAAAAAATGGTCTCTATGGTCTATGACCTAAGTTTTAAATGATTCCATAGTTAATCACTCATCTTAATCAAGACCATAAATGTACCATGGCACACATTAATATACATCCAGTTCAAAATATCATATTATTTCCCCTTGGATTCCCTTATATAAATTTATGTATGTACATTATCGATTATTCACTAGTTTTCTAAGGTTACACCAATAGATCTTTGTCCTTTTATACACTCCCACAACCCATTAATTATATGGTTTAGATGAACACAAACGTGACACCAATACCTACTATAAAACATCACTTAATCCCCCTAGATAAAAACCACAAAGGTTCTACCATAAAACATTGCTTGTTTCTCCTTTGACTGATGCTTAGTGAACCCATAACCACTAATGCCTATTTTTGGGAAATATATAATAATATGTTCGACAAAAAACTGATCATTCAATGATTCCACCATTTCATGTATGCTATTTTAAATTTAACAAAAAAAAGAGCATATTTTACTATATGTTTTTCACTGACAATAGCATTACCACTCATTGAGAGGGACTCATTATAAAAAACTGGCCACCACAACATATCCATCTACAAATAATATAGGAAAAATTGGTCATCAAGGTGCTATCGCTAACAACTTACATGATATTATCAAAGCCTTTAACACTCCTAATGAGAACTAAATGGTCTATTATAATGATAAAATCTAAATTGGAATCAGTTATAGATAGAGTGAGTTTCTATTTTCACACTAAAATGGAATCAGTTTCATGCCCTCGAAGCACTTCACATCAAAACCTTTATCAGATTGGGATCCTTGTGGACATGCTGACTATATCAGATACATCAAACACACATAAATATTTACTCCCTTAAGTCTAATTACCAACCTAACTCATGATCCATATGTTTTATATTACTAAAAATACTCTAAAAGACACTTTCATGAATAATGTTATTCATCCTAGCATGTTGGTCCCATAAATATAGAGGCATATATAATTATAAAATCAGGAAAACATTACACTTCCATGGGTTATGTATTAGAACATGATAAGATATATACTTTTGGTTCAATACTTTGTTATGATAATCTACACCTATATACTTCCATGGACTATCAACATTAGTTTAACAATTTATTATATCCTTAAACAGGAATCAGAATAGTAGGTTATTTCATATAAGTGACAAAACCAATTTCAAAATGACCATAAAACCATGACACAATCAATAATGGCTATTTAATTATGATAATATCCACACAATCAGTTTTCCCTTTCTATAAATCTCTAAAAACCATAAATGCATAAATTATTCTTATCGATGTATTTATTCACAAATCACATGTAAATAACATATATCCCCTCTCATTGATACACTCAAACACTAAAAATGAAGACTATATACAGACAATTAGGGTCATATTAACAAAAATAAATGGGATCCCACATAATCCATTTCACATAGGTGACACTCATACTGCCATTCCACGACACAAATCATTTAACCCACTAATTACAACTGCTTACTATATATCATAGAAACATAAATATACACACACAATAATGAAAAAATAATAAAAAACATTTTCTATGGTCCCACACACATCTCACAATGTCAAAAACAATAGGGATCATTATAAACCTTGATACATTTAAATACCTCAAAATCTAAAATTCACAACCCTGTAGTAAGAAGAATAGGAAACATCACAATATCTACTACACCAGACCCATCATGGCCTCACAACCCATATTTTGAGGTCTAACCTATAAGTATCTCTTTCTATAATAAAACTACCAATATACAGGGTTATAACACAACTATAGGGATACATGATTCTAGTGTCCCAAAAAGAACCATCATTTCATATTACATTTTATTTAATCTTCCCCATTTTTAAAATGGAAGGATTCCAATTTTAAAACACTCAATAGTGAACCATTTTGAAAATTTTAATACAATTTTGAATTTCATGATTCCATGGTTTTAGATATATGTAATTCCATTCAATATATATATATTACCAAAATTATATATTTTTTATTAGAATGGAATTTAAATAAAACAATGTCCTTATAAAAACTCATTTATATCTTCCAATTAAATGGAATTCAATAGAAGAGTTGGTCATATTGAGTGAGACCATAAATATATATTATTAGTATATAATTTTTTATAAAACACTATATATCATACCCCCTCAATAATATAAAATCAAATTAACATAAAAATATCTAGTATATATAAACCACAACGTGTATACAAAAAAAGTGATATAAGTGAATCCCAAGTAAAACCAATCTCATGAAGCAAGAGGATGAAATTTATTTCATATATGCATATCATGATGAATAAAAACACAATAAATATATTTACATACATATAAAATAGTATAAATCCCATATATAAGTATTTTCACACATGTGAGAACCACTATTGGTGGAAATCCGTAAACAATAAATGCCAAAATCAAGGTAAAAAATTCCTAGCCATGGAAAATTGACTTTTCACCCTTCCATTGGGCTGCATGAATCCCAAGATGATTTAAATACTGGGACAAAATACATTCATATTCTCTCATATACCATTCCCATATATTATGAAAAGATTATAACAAACTTTGATACCACATTGTTATATATATCCACCTCGAGCTACTTTCTCATTCCAAAAATAGGGGCCACTACACACATAATGTGTTCTGACCCATTCTCATGAGGCTAAAAATTAGAGGAATGTTCTTAATTTCTAATTATGGGCTGAATATAACCTCATTATTAGAGTATAATAATAGTAGAAATAATATATGATAGAAATATTTCATATATAAGAATAAAAATATAATAAATTACTTTAAAATTAACTAATCTTCGTATGAAATAAGTGATCATTGTCTCTTAAATAAAAAATCATCAATTCAGGATGTTTTTAAAAAAAATACCAAAATATAAACTCATATCCTATCCCCAAACTAGTCCCAATTCATACACAGTGCCACCATACTACTCAGTCCAATATAGTAAAATAATAATAATCAATATCGATCCGTGCAAGAAGCCTGGTCTTTGGGATACGAACAATATCAAATCAGGTACCAAAGATATATGGTAGACAAAGTAGGATGTGTGTAAAAATATGTAAGGCATAATCAATGAGGTATTTATGTTTAATAATTTTGAAACAATTTCATATAATGATGCTCAATGTAAATTGTCACAAATAGTCACTCAATACATTGAAATTGAAATCCTATAATAAACAATATACATTGTAAGAAATGATCACCCCAATAATGGTATAAACCTACATCATTCCATTTTTAGCTTTTTATATGGACTTTATGTAGACTGTTCTAACCATCTTACTCCTCACTTGTGGAAATTTAACCAATTCTATCCCAAAATAGATTATATGGTAAATATACCCATCCTCGGGGCCCTACATCCACCATTGATTGTTGTATCCCTGGATTAAAAATATATAACATTGTAAAATAGGGTATTGTTAACTATGGGATGAAAATATATAATTATCTCTCTAAGGGGATGTTTCCACTTCGGGTTAACTATAAATACCATCATTAGAGGCGTAATGTGTTTTTAGCATGGGATAACCATTAATACAAGAATCTAAAAGTGGTAGCATTCACCCTATGTTAACCATAGAAACCAATATCCCCAAGCGTATAAATCACCATTAGATAAAATATACTAGTTACCAAAGGAGAAGCATTCAACCTAGGTTTAAAATTATTAAAAATTTTATTAAAACATTCATCAATACATATTCCAAAACAAATAAATATGTACAAATATTCAGCCAAAATTCTTGTTCAAAATAGTATACAATATTTTTTCTCCAACACTATTTGAAAATCCATTTTCAATAAGAATACCTTTTTTTATTTTCAAATCATATTTCCTTGTCACAATTCTTAAAAATAATGATTTAATTAAAAAAAATCTCATTATTTTTCCAAAAATCTATTTAAAACACCATTACCAAAATACCCATTTTTTAATATTAGAGAAAAAGTTTTGAAATAAAATATAATAAATGAATTCCTTACATTTTAATTTTTTATATGAATAGATTATCTATTTTACTATTTTGAAAATACAAATTACAATTAATTAACGAAACAAATTACACATTCCTTGTTTCCACATCAAACCATAATAGGATACCATTAGTCGTAATATTTTATGAAATTATTAATTTAAAAAAATAATTATATTTACAAATCATTCTATGGTCTAAATCAAATTCCAAATATCTATGGTTGTGAGATTACATTTCAAAAGTATCACTTCATCGAAAATACCCATTTTATATATTTATAAAATAACTTTAAATTTCAAAATATCATTAATTATTCATGGATAAGTCTCAAACTAACCTACCCAATCATTATTACCCTTTACTATGGTTTCTGGAATTCCAAATGAGAATTTTTGTAAGGATAACCTCAATTTAAAAAAAAATTATATGAAATTGAATCAATGAATTGGAATTTTAGATTGAATACCAATGATCACTCCCAAAAAAACAATACAATGGGTTTATACAAAAGAAAATACTAATTTAATCTTTTAAGAGCATAAATATCTTATATTAGATCTGGATTTGAACAGAATTGGAAGATAACGATTTACATGAGAAATTACTAGAAAATATAGAATTTTGAACATAAATTCAATAAGATATAATGACAGAAAATGAAACAAGGAATGTTTTTTAGAGGAAGGATAGACACACATTGATATATTAAAAACTATATAAGGAAGTAAAATCATACCACATATGGTCGAGTTCAAACTTAAAAGTATGTATATGGGAATAAAAAGTGGAAAATTGGATCTTTAGAAAAATGGAAGAGACAAATTCAGTAAAACCCATATTTGTAGGGTAGAGAAAATTATAAGTTTCCATGCATTTTAATGCAATCATGGTTTGGCCACATATTTTGGAAAACTATTCACAAACCATGCATCCATCACTATCATGATACTAGACACCATTCATTGATGAATTACATAATTTGAAAAACAATGAAACAAAAGTATGAGACATCATGAGACTCTAAAATGAAAAAGATGGTTTGCATGACCCATCCATATGGTTTCTATATATTGTGGGACATTGTTTATTCTTCACTATTGGGGTACATGTATAGATCTAAACATTAACAAAATGATCGCCCTTGGATAAATCTCCAAAATCTAAAGCTCAAAACCATAAAACCTATGTCACTCCTAAGAGGACATAATACCCTATAGTACTTTAATATAAACCCATATTGGGTTCTTTAATGGTTTCCAACCAATAGATGTATATTTTTATCCAAGTTCCTATAACAGACCTATCCACAAATTATAAAAACAAAACCTTTCCATAGATTACTAATTGACATATAGATAATGGGTTTGGAAATTTTATCATTTTTATATCATTATATATTATAATTTGATAATATATAATAATGGTTTCATGCTTATTTATTGTGGAAGGATGTTAAAATTTTCAACTACAAAGGGATGTATGGAAATAATTTTATTGGTTATAATGGATAGATATTGTATGGATTACTTCTAATAGTCCATAATCTTGTTCAGCTTACATTAACACATCATTAATACCAGGATATAAAATATATATTGGTGGTTATTTATTTGAGAAAATGGATAGGAAACAAATTATATATAATTTTACATTATATCATATTAGTGGTTATAATTATATTAATAAAGAATAAAATAATTACTAGATGAGGGATTTTTTATTATTTTATGTTTTTATAATTTTGAATCTATGATTAATTATACTCATCAAGTCTTATTTAATCCCACACTACATTGTAATGAGGTAAAAAAAATGTTTTTATAATCTTAATTGTTCCATTTATTTCAGTTCGTCCATTGTTTATCTCATAAACCCTATTCAATTGCAGGTATTTGGTTTTTGTCACTTTATTTTTCATTATTATAATTTCCCATTCATTTTTAATTATTAATATTCAGAGATATAAGGATACTTTGACCTCATTTATTCTCTTTATTATTAATCATATTTCATATAAATGCTTCTAAAATGATATTTATTCATTTATAATTAGGTTTATCGATATAATGTATGATAGTGGATGTATCATATGATTTCAATGTTTCTCATGTGATCTCCAGTCACAGATCATAAGCTAATTTTTATCATTTATTTTTGTTAAGATATTTTAAATTTATTTGAGGTATGGAAATCAAAATTGCTATAAAATATTCTTATTTTAGTATCAAAAATTTTATAATTTTGTTTTTTCATAAAATATTTTATATTTCTTTGTGAAACGAAAAAACAAGTTCAATTAAATTTTATGTCAGTATTCTAGGACATGACTTTCCAATGATTTATAAAATATTTAATATATTCTTATTACATTATTATCTTGATAACGATTCTTTGAATTTTGTATTATTATTGACATGATGAAACATGTTTCAACAGGCTAAAAAACTAACAATTGTAATATATTATGGAATTTAAAATAATAAAATTAATCATCATTATTATTATATTAATCAGGAGTTGATAATAAATTTATAGAAAATTTGTAGTAAAATATTTTACATTATTTTATTATTTTATAAATTCTAATATGAATTCATTGTTTTTATATGATAGTAGTCAGTTTTATGTCTTTCCTATTTTCGTATAGGAATGGGTTTTGATAATTGATTTATTTCCTAAATTTCTTGTAGTTGACATGACATAGAATATTGGATATTGTGGATGAGATAAATGAAGTTGTGGTCTATTTATTTTTGTAAATAATTTAATTTTATGATAATGTTGGGTTTGTTGTGTTATAGTAACCATGAGATGTTTAAAAATCATATAAAATAATGAATTAAATTTTTTAATGGGATATGTGTTGTCATATATATGTGAAGTACTAAGTATTGTGCGGTAAATTAAGTTTTATATAAAGGATAATTTTATGGATTGAGTAAATTTTGTAATTTAAGACACAAATGATGTGATTCTGTAATGGTTTTTTGAATTCATAGTCACTAGGAATTAATGAGATAATGGATTGAAAATTTTATTAACTAATTTATAATATTTATAGTTAGGAAATAGTGGTTTGGAAAATATATTTATGGTTTTGATGTAGTTGTATTAGTTGTGTGGTTTTTTTGGGGGTTGTTATAGGTAATATTTTTTCATAATGTATAGTAGTACAATTTTAGTGATGATATGTGGTTGTGTAGATGTTTTGGATTTAGATGGCATGGGAATTAGATCTTATTCAATTCCTACATGTAAAATTTATATCATATTACTTCGTATACACCACCACTAGTACTATTTCATTTTCAATGTCTTTATAAGGATATGGGTTATGGGTCCACCCCTAAGATACATTATGTGAGTGATATAAAAGAATAAATAATCACAAATTCCAAATCTGACTTCTAGAACAATAATATATTTTAATAGTGAGAGGTAAGAAAACGTGGTATACAATATTTTTTCTAATGATTTGAGATTATATTTCTGTGGTCTTTGTGGTGATGTGACGATGTACAACTAATGTGGATGTGGTTGTGCTGAATAGTTATTCTATGTGGTATGGGGTAGATGTATATGTTTTGAGGAATGTTGTTTTGGTATGTGGAATGATGTCGGTATTAGGTGATTGTTGATGTTATGTGGAAAAGGATACATTGCTATATGTATGTGGATGTAAAGATCCAGAAATTCCGTGGAATTTTTTTTAAATACGCGGGAATTTTATGAGTCTGTAGTTTCTAATGGCGCTTGATTCCGATGTCTGGTGTTCCTGGAATAAATTTATGAAGTTTTGTTATGGTATTTTTAGTAAATGTATGAGTGGGATTGTATATCATTTTAACCGATGCTCATAATTGAAATCTGAGGGCACCATTGAACTCGCAGCGCAAGTATTTGCTTAAGGATACCTTAACTACAGTTGAGTTCTAACATGAGTGGAATTTAATATAGGGGGTGTTCTAAATAAATTAAACAAAAATATGTGCAATGAATTTTTTTTGGCAGTTTAATCCTCTAAGGGAAGATTAGAGGTGGGGCCTAGTAACGCATAACCTACCTTGGGAGGATATTATGTGTTGGGGTCCCACATGAGCTCAAACCCCCCTTAACCCCCTTTAACTCTTGGAACGCCCAATTTATTGCGGTGCCTCTTCATATTCCTTTAGAAGTGTGCCAAACCACAAATTAATTAATGGAATAATTAATTAATTTGTAGTGATTTGAATTATTTTGAATTCATTATGACAAAATTAAAATAATAGATCATATTCATTTATTTGGGTTGGCATAATCCTTGGAGATATTGGGAGATTCTTTGGGAGAATTTCATCCTCCCAACGAATAACTCTCCACATCTCCAAGGAATGACAATCACCTTCCTAGATCTTGGACCAAGCTAAAAGTGAAGGATCCAACCGCGAAGAACACCAACGATGCTTCTTCCTCGGACGCTCCCTGACGTCAATGAAACTACGCTACATTTTTCCGCGACATTGTCAACGAACATCATCGAATCAAGGTAGGGGTTTGTTGTGATTAAATTAAATACTCTTTCCTAATCATTTGTTATGGTTCGCCGTTGGAAAATTGTTATCACCTAATGCAGAGGGTGTGTGCCGAACAAAAACTACCTAACTTCCCTCCATTGATTCTAGTTTGGTTGAGGACGGAGGCAGAGCCAGAAGGGTGTGGTGTCGTCGCACCACGCCGGAGAAGAATTTCAGCCAGGAGGACTGCGGCGGACAAAAGAGGTAGGGCGTCGTCGCGTCGTGCCGTGCCGGAGGTGCAGAACTGTGGCCATGGCGGGCTGCGACAAAGGGTTGTGGCACCGTCGCACCGCACTGGAGAGGAACCACGGTCGGGAGGGCCGCGGTGGATGAAAGTGTGTGGCGCCATCACGTTGCGCGGTGGAGCCAAAGGACGTGGCCAGGTCGGGCCATGGAGGTGTTGGCGCAATGCTGTCACGCCACGCATAGGGAAGGAGGACCGCGACGCCGTCGCACCGCGATGGAGGAGCAGTGGTGGCCCGCCAGGCCAGCCGCCGTGGAGCTGGACATGCGGAACCACCTGTGTCTCGCAGCTCTTGAACTGGTGAAATTCACCAATTCTGTTTGACAAACCTGGGGGAGCACCCCCTCCCACGTGCTTTCGGCCGAGCCACCACAGGCGGGGCCACCACAGTTGGGCCACCACAGGACGGGCTGCACCATCGGGCTGGGACATGCCTTCGGGCCAGGCCGCCCATTTGGGTCGGGCCAATCCCTTAGTTCGGGCCACCAACTTAGGTTGGACCGAGCACTCGGTTCGGACCATACCCATAGACCGGGTCAGACCCCAGTTCGGACCGAGTAGGGTCGGGTCAGTCCAACTGGGTCGGACCGGACCCGGACCCGCTAAGGCCATTTATACCTTTTAGCCCATATCTTGGGCTACAGGTGTCTGATCGACGATCCATCTATGGAGATGGAATTCTTGGAGCGACAAGATTCTTTTGGAATACTCCACATGAGGTTCAGATGTATTTGGGGTACAGTCGGGTTGGTTTGAGCCTAAAAACTAACCGGGCCCCAGGAACAGACATGTCAATAACTCCCAAACTAGGCGTTTGATTGACGCATCGTCTATTGCGTAGGGTTCCTAATAATGAGACATAACTACAGGATACATCAACTCAATACATTATGGTAGTTGATTTATTGACACATGGCTCGAGAGTGGACCCTCCCGGAATCAAGCGTGCTGTGTATAGGAACACTATGGCTGGCTGTGACAGAGATGATATGATCCTCCTTGTGTTTGACATCGATGATTCTGTGCCAGGATCCTCCATGGGTTTGACAGTGGTGAAATCTATACCGGGATCCTCCATGGGTTCGATAGTGGTGACTTCTGTACCTTGTTCCTCTATGGGTTCGACAGTGATTACTTCTGTACCAGGATCTTATGTGGGTTCGACAACGATGATATTGTTCCATGATCCTACTTGGGTTCGACAGAGGAGATGATTTAGAGGCTACATCTAATCATCTCTACCCCTATTTTTGTGATTTATACCTATTTGATCTGAGTCTTTTCATTTAATCTTTATCATCGAGGTGATTGACTTTACTTACTTTGTGGATTGGGTGGTTCTTGGGCTAGAGAGTTGGATCTGGATTATGACAGGTAACTTAGGTATATGTATGGGCATATACCTAAGTGTTTTTGGTTGATACTTCATGATTGTATCTTTTTTTCAGTATATCCTTAGTGGATTCTGGGAGACCTTCGAGGGTCTCAGGTTCCCATACTGATTATTGTTATACTCACCCCTGCACGGGCTTTTCCCACACCTTGTTGTGTTCTGTGTAGATGACAGTCATCAGTGATCGAAGATGAGGGTGATGGTTAGGTGGCTGCTCGGAGCTGTACTATACGGGATGTACCTCAAGGATGATTTGTTCAAGTTCGGTACCTATCCTTTAAGTAGGATTCCCAAGTCGATGATCCAGAAGCTGTTTTTGTTTTTTATTACTTGTACTTGTATTTTTTGTTCAGTTGGGTTTGTATATTGACCCACATACTTTCATCACACTTTTCTTTTCTCAATTATTTCTTGTTTCCTCTACTGCTTGTGTGCAGACTATGTGTGTTACAGGTTTAAAGGCAATTCGGTCCCTTTTTATCTGGGAATCGCCTTTGGTTCTAGTCGTCATCCCCTGGCCTATGGAAGGAAGGCTTGGGGTAGTCACGGCATGGGTCCGAGGTTAGGTCATGACAAATTGGTATCAGAGGACGTCAGTTCTACCACATAACATGGAATATGATTGTTTTAATGGCAATAGTGTCAAGTGTTTGGGGTGTGGTCATCAGTTTAGGGAAACCGGTGTTGGTGCGGTGGCTGACCTATCCATACACTAGGACACTGACTTCTGATTTCAGACTCAGTGCATGAAAACACTGATTGCGAGTGTGTTTCCATTGAAAAAGTTTTCTTTGTGATTACTTTGTGTCAGCTCACCCGGTATATTTTTTTTACCGCAGCGCACCTATTTCATTTCAAGATGGCCCCACGATGGCAGCCAGTTAGGGTTCCTAGTTTTGTACGAGAAGGTAGCCCAACGAGCGACGAGGCCTCGGTGTAGGGCCCCATCACAGCAGAGGTTCGAGTGGTACCACTACCCACTGCGCCACTGATACAACCAGCACCAGCACCAGCGATTTCACGCCGTTTGAGTGCGTTGGACGAGTTCTAGCACCAGAGACCATCGAGGTTTCAGGGGGAGACAGACCCATAGGTAGTTGAGGACTGGCTGGAGGCTATTGTGATAATTTTCAGATTAGTAGGAACACCAACTGACCTTATGGTGATCCTTGTTGTGAGTCTCCGGCATGCAACAGTAGGCCGATGGTGGAGCTTGATGCTTTAGGTGCATGACGAGGAATCATTACATTAGGAAGAATTTGAGAGTCTCTTCCGGTTATAGTTTGTTCCAGCCACCCTTCGTGCAGAGTGAATTCAAGAGTTACTTCATCTGCAGCAGGCCAGCATGACAGCATCTCAGTACTCAGTGAGGTTCAATGACCTCTCCCACTACTCGACGGATATGGTGTGAGACCCATTCTTCAAGTTCTGGTCCTTCGAGCTAGGACTCAGGCATGAGATCATGTATTCGATAATCTCCCTTAACATTCTGGCATAGGCTGGGGTGCTGGAGAGAGCCTTTCTTGTGGAGAGTTGTAACGCCCCGACCCCAGCTACCCAGAGTCGGTGAATTACTTCGTAACATTGGCATGATCACAAAAGATCAAGTCTCGAATGACCGATTAGGTTCGTAGCCTTGGAAACACTAGATACATTCGTAAACGTTACATTACATCATATAGTAAAAAACTACAATAACAAAGTCTCCATAGTCCACACTCATATCCTCTTCTGACTATCCCTGCAGGTCATTCATAAAATACTTCTTCACATCCTAGAAAATATTAAAACATTGAAAGGGGTGAGCTTAGATGCTCAGTAAGGATAACAATATTGCGGAAGCTTTCATAAATAAACATAAAAATTTAAGGCAATGTATAACTAAAACAAAAGCCTTTTAAACTTGAACATCAACATAATATGGCAAAAGTAAAATGAGATAATGCCATTTACTTCTTCACATGGATATTCTACAGGTCGAATAATCACATGAAATATCAATAACCACTTTCATAATCAGGGAATGTATAATGCCAGACATTCTGAAACATTTTGTCAAGGCCTCGGCCAAGACGTCTAAAATGATTAAGGCCTCGGCCAAAACCATAAATAAAATTGGGAAAGGGCCTCGGCCAATTCCACGTCTAGCTGTCTCATGAGACCTAGCGATGCATCGAGGAGCTATAGCGGGCTCCACCCGTCACTTATTAAGTCCAATACATTCCTCATATGAATAGGTTTATACATATCATAAACTATAACATAAGCGTATCACATTAAACATGCATAAAGGAAACATAAAATTTCCACATTTCAATCACAAAATATCAATAAAACACATTGATATAATAAAAACTCGTTCAAAACCATTTTCAATACCAAAATAAAAGAAAGTTAAAACATTGTATTTATTTTTCATTTAAAAAAAATGATGGCTTGTAGAGGAAGGCGAAACTCAAATAATGGTCACGGCGGCGGAGAAGTCGTTGTCTCCGCATAAGTACGGAAAGAAAAACATTCCCTTTTGTCATTTAGCAAAACATTTCGTATAAAAAAGATTCCTTTTGAATAAACGTAAAAGTCAAAGGGGTTTATACACCGTATAAAAGAAAGTTGTGTATAAAACCAAATATGACTCAATGAAAGCGGATTGAGACGAAGTCCTTAAAAAGATCATTTTTTTATAAAGTAGGTATATTATGTGTATTCACTATAAGTACACATAAATAATGTAAAAATACAATATAGGACATAATAATATCATGACATAATTTGAAAGTAGGAGATTAACCCAAAGAATAGAAATTGGGTTAAGAATTTCCCTTACCTTGCGTCTAGTCCTGACTCGACCGTTCTTTAACCTCCTGAATAATAAACTAGAGTTAATTTATATTTACTTAAGAACCTTTTTTATGTTCATTATTCCTTTTATATCACTTATTACCATGTTATGAACATTATGTAATTATTTAAGTTAATAATGGTCGTTTTGTCGATCTTTGGTACTTGAGTCAACAATAAACTTCTTATAATTACAAGTTGTTTATGTGGTAGAATATCCATTATCTCCAGAATTATATTCATGATTTAGATTTCATATATATCATATATATCCAGTATATACATTCATTCATAATATTACGTAACATTTAGAGGTATGAAATGAAATGCACCGTTCATGGAGACGGTAAGCCGTACGTACGCATGAACGCTACTTTCATTTCTATTTCGTATTTGATGGAATGAAATCATAATTATATAAATGTATAATATAGTTCCAGTATAATATCATATATAATATCATTTACTCCATCCTTTATACATCCCACATATGGCATTAACGATTCACATCACTTTGAGGGGGCGGTAGTCCGCACTTCCTAAAATGAAATTATCACGTTTACCCATAATGGAAATAATAAAGTATGCCATAAATGAGAAATAAAAAAGCATAAGTAAAACATAAACACATTATATATCATATATAAATATAGTTACATCTTAATGGCCACCTTTTAAGGTGTTATATGAGTGTTGAACAATCATCATTTCGTGAGGCAGAAATTCGCCATCCACAGAAACCGTATGTTCTTTAACCATTAGATGTAGGTGTGTGTAAGTGTAGATCGAATCCTTCTTTTAACAACATCCTAGTATATTGAGGATACTGGTTTTGTTACAAAAGAAATGAATAAAAAGAGTTTCAGGGGTTGGAGAAGAAAAATAAAACAAAACAACATTAGAGAAGACATTACCTCAAAATCGGGTAACTCTTTTTGATTTTATCCAAAGGCTTCCTTGGGAAGAGTTCTGCCCAAATTGAGGCTTCTAGGAGTTAGAGGGGGAAGTTGGGAGAGTATTTGGGCAGAGGTTTGCCGAGCCAAATGGCTTGATGGTGTGAATAATGTGGGAGAGGTGGGGGCCTTTTATAAGTGGAGAGGAGGGGCACTTTTGGAAAGATTGAAATGTTACATTATTTCACAATGATTTTCGGATTCTAAAGGTCCCACACTTATATAATTCGAGGCTAAGGTGATAAGGTTTCGAAATCTTCTCATCCAATAGGCTTTGGACAAGTTTAAGCCTTGGATTTTGCAGTATCTTCTCATTTTATTTAAATCGTTAAATAATGAGGTCATCACTGCATCATAATGATGTCATAAATAATTTAATTTATTTAATGTCTAAAAATTATAAAAAAACTACTATGATGTAGGAAAACTTTTTAGATTTCTAATGAATATTTATAGTCAAAATTTGGACTTGTGTAACCCCACTTAAAAACTGTTTTAGTAAAATAACTCATGTTTGTATCAATTTAATTTTAACATTAAATAAATATATATTAATGTCATTTTCCAACCAAAGTGGATCCATGGGGTCCCTAAGTTGACCCATGAGTTGTCTTGGTCGTCCATGACTCATCCAATATGAGTAGTACAAGTGTCAAGCTCATATCATATTATTAAAACATTATTTTTACCTTAAACTACACTAATTACCTCTAATCGCGATTAAGAACTTAAAAGTTACTATTCACCAAAAAATTATTTTAATCTCATTGAACCACATTTTACTTCTTAATGACAACCATGTATGTCGGATTTTTGAAAATCAAATCACAGAAGTGGTAATATTTCATTTAAACGAAAAATCAGTTATTTAACTTCCACTTAGTGGTTTCACTATTCATCAAAATTGAAGTTTTTCAGAACAATGCCAAAATTTCACCCTAAGCTATAATTGATATTCCAAATTTAAAAATGATGTCTACTTTAAAAAATTAAAAACATATAAGTTGCATTAATTAATTTTATAATTATTTCCCGCTGTCATAACAAATAGCATGTTTTAAGAAACAATTTATATCAAAAGATTGGCAATTGTTTATATCCAATTTCAATGTTAAATTAATTGTAATGACCACCATTGGATAAAATGGTAAAAATATATTCTAATTATACTTTAAAACCACTAAATAGTATAATTTATCACTATAAATTATTTTGATTAAAAAAGTTGTTTTAAGTAATTTTCAATATTGATAAAAAATTGGAAATTCTCAGAAAATTACAAAAAATTCAACTTTGGATAATTTCGATATTACGAATACAAAAATGAAGTCCATTTTGAAATATAAAATTTCTATAATTTCAAAAAGTGGTTATTACTATTCATAATGGCTACTTTGATTAGTTACAGTGTGTTTGAACTCGATGTTGTGCACAATGCAAGCTATTACATTATTGAATTAGAAGCGTATCATGGAAGCTCCGGGTGTTACATTCTCCCCTCCTTCAATAAATTGCGTCCTTGCAATTTGAGATTTTTCTTTGTAAATAAAAGGTTGAAAAGAGAAAATACCTTTGTGGAAAACCCACATCGGAAATAAGATTAATAAAATTTAGCCTTAATAAGAGGGGAAGGAAAATGAAAAAGTCACCACCCAATTATGATCTCGATTAGGAGAACATTGGTGGCAATTAAAGACATATGATTGGAGGGAAAACCTAAATATTTGTAGGGAGTGATTGAGGTCATCAATCACAATCAACTGTCAAATTGAGGGCCTCAAAGCCTTTAATCTATGTTGATTTAAAATAACATCAGTTCAACAAGACATAAGGTATTAGGATAACACATTTTTTTTTGTTTTAATATCCCTTTACTAAAGTTTAAGAATTAATTTATTCTTTGAATAAGAGATAGGTATATATATATTTATGCTTGACAATTAGAGTTTCATCCTTCAACTCATCTTTCACTCAAAAAGATAATAGAACTCAAAAATATTATACTTATCCTAATTGTATAAGGTTCCAAATGTTAACACATACCATTTAGATTAGTAAAATTATTTTGTAATAACCTGGGACTTCCTGTAGGCTAGTGGTAGGAAATAAAGGCCTGTCGCACTATAGTTGTGGGTTCGATTCCTGCAGCTTTGTCCGACGCGTCAGGTTATGCCCCACCCTACAGGTTGTCCTTTTCCAAAAACTATAGTATTATAATATTCCAAAAATAATCTTCATAAATTTTTTTTAACCTTAAACAATACTGTCCAAAAATCAACTTAATCCATTCCAACCTTTATAGTTATCCAAAATACTTCTGTCCAACTCACAGTCCAAATTTTATAAGGAAGGTAAACATAATGAAGATCCTTTTTTCCATGTAACAACATGTGAACACCTTCATCATGTATTCTTTTTAAACATACTGAATTACCATGATCCCTTATTCCTTATAGAATACTAGATATACTCCTATCCAAAAATGTATACAAATCATCAATCAGTTTCAAGGAAGTTAAGAATATCCAATATAATTTATCCAAATCAATCACGTCTTATTCCAAAATCACTATCTCGGTATCAGAACCATATTATGGTTTATCTTTCTCTCAGCCATATATTTTCCAAAAATTTAACCTACTGTGGAGTCACTTTTCTTGGTTCCACACAATCTCAAGTCCTTGATGAAATAGTGCTGCAGTACAATCCTTATATACTCCATAATTATTATAACCAGTACATCATTGATACAACACTCAAATTACAAAATTCTTTAATAACAACATAAGAACTCTAATCATTACTCCTCATCTGTGGTAGTATCATAACTTGATTATTATCCAATAACATCATTTGGGGCATACTCTGATGATTTGGACATTGGTTTGCGTAGTGTCCCCAATCCTTGCAGAAGAAGCATTGTACATTTGAACCCATTTTCTTACCCTTGCATTCACTCACTTTGTGTCCTTTTTCTCTACACTTATAACAAAATCCCATTCCCTTTAGGCAAGTTCCATGATGTTTCTTCCCACAATTACCACATATTGGAAAATTCTTCCTTCCCCTCATCCCTTTATCCATCATTCTCTCTTCCATCCCTTTCGTCTCTTGCTTCGCTTCAAAGCCATAGGACTCAGAGAATTCTTTACTTATATTATTAACACATGATATTATTTCTTCATATGTTGAGAACACATGGGAGACTATTTCCCTTCGAAATGTTGGCTTAATACCATGAAAGATACGATCCTTCTTACTCTTTGGATCAAACGTATTCCTGGAGTTCACATTCCTTCTACTGGGCACGATTTCTATACAATGACATAAACTAGGTTAGTTTATGAATTATAATGAATAATTCCAAACTTTTAAAATAATTAATGTAAATTGAACGGTTTATGGATATAATCCATAATCATAAGAATGTTTTCTTTGAAGAAGTATATACTCATAAACCCTACATAATGGTTTGTAAAGAAAATGAGAATTATCCTAAGCAAATCCCTTGGGAGTGTCGTAACCAAGAGTGCAGCAAGGCCCGTTGTCATGCACCATTTCCCGTTCGAGTCTAGCTCAAAGCGGTGTTTTCGGGTTTTACCCCTAGGTACATCTGTGTCAGAGCTGCCTCTACTTGCTCGTATCCATACAGGGACGTATTGCTCGGAAAACACACAAAATCTATATAATACCAAAATTATAGGAAGTTCTTCTATACTAATCCTTAAAGTCTATCTTCGGGCTATGCGCTCTAATCAGAGTTTATCTAAATCTAGCTTCCAAGGTTAGTACTAAACTTCCTCTGATACCAACTGTAACGCCCCGACCCCAGCCACCCAGAGTCAGTGCATTACTTCGTAACATTGGAATGATCACAAAAGATCAAGTCTCGAAAGACCGATTAGTTTAGTAGCCTTAGAAACACTAGATACATTCGTAAATGTTACATTACATCATATAGTGAAAAACTACAATAACAAAGTCTCCATAGTCCACACTCATATCCTCTTCTGACTATCCCTGCAGGTCATTCATAAAATACTTCTTCACATCCTGGAAAATATTAAAACATTGAAAAGGTTGAGCTCAGATGCTCAGTAAGGATAACAATATTGCGGAAGCTTTCATAAATAAACATAAAAATTTAAGGCAATGTATAACTAAAACAAAATCCTTTTAAACTTGAACATCAACATAATATGGAAAAAGTAAAATGAGATAATGCCATTCACTTCTTCACATGGATATTCTACTGGTCGAATAATCACATGAAATATCAATAACCACTTTCATAATGAGGGAATGTATAATGCCAGACATTCTGAAACATTTTGTCAAGGCCTCGGCCAAGACGTCTAAAATGATTAAGGCCTCGGCCAAAACCATAAATCAAATTGGTAAAGGGCCTCGGCCAATTCCACGTCTAGTTGTCTCATGAGAACTATCGATGCATCGAGGAGCTATAGCAGGCTCCACCCGCCACTTATTAAGTCCAATACATTCCTCATATGAATAGGTTTAAACATATCATAAACCATAACATAATCGTATCACATAAAACATGCATAAAGGAAACATAAAATTTCCACATTTCAATCACAATATATCAATAAAACACATTGATATAATAAAAACTCTTTCAAAACCATTTTAAATACCAAAATAAAAGAAAGTTAAAACTTTGTATTTATTTTTCATTTAAAAAAATGATGGCTTGTAGAGGAAGGCGAAACTCAAATAATGGTCACGACGGCGGAGAAGTCATTGTCTCCACATAAGTACGGAAAGAAAAACATTCCCTTTGGTCGTTTAGAAAAACATTTTGTATAAAAAAGATTCCTTTTGAATAAACGTAAAAGTCAAAGGGGTTTATACACCGTATAAAAGAAAGTTGTGTATAAAACCAAATATGACTCAATGAAAGCGGATTGAGACGAAGTCCTTAAAAAGATCATTTTTTTATAAAGTAGGTATATTATGTGTATTCACTATAAGTACACATAAATAATGTAAAAATACAAGACAGGACATAATAATATCATGATATAATTTGAATGTAGGAGATTAACCCAAAGAATAGAAATTGGGTTATGAAGTTCCCTTACCTTGCGTCTTGTCCTGACTCGACCGTTCTTTAACCTCCTGACTAATAAACTAGAGTTAATTTCTATTTACTTAAGAACCAATTTTATGTTCATAATTTCTTTTATATCACTTATTACCATGTTATGAACATTATGTAATTATTTAAGTTAATAACGGTCGTTTTGTCGATCTTTGGTACTTGAGTCAACAATAAACTTCTTATAATTACAAGTTGTTTATGTGGTAGAATATCCATTATCTCCAGAATTATATTCATGATTTAGATTTCATATATATCATTTATATCCAGTATATACATTCATTCATAATATTACGTAACATTTAGAGGTATGAAATGAAATGCACCGTTCATGGAGACGGTAAGCCGTACGTAAGCATGAACGCTACTTTCATTTCTATTTCGTATTTAATGGAATGAAATCATAATTATATAAAGGTATAATATAGTTCCAGTATAATATCATATATAATATTATTCACTCCATCCTTTATACATCCCACATATGGCATTAACGATTCACATCACTTTGAGGGGGCGGTTTTCCGCACTTCCTAAAATGAAATTATCGCGTTTACCCATAATGGAAATCATAAAGTATGCCATAAATGAGAAATACAGAAGCATAAGTAAAACATAACCACATTATATATCATATATAAATATAGTGTCATCTTAATGGCCACCTTTGAAGGTGTTATATGAGTGTTGAACAATCATCATTTCGTGAGGCAGAAATTCGCCATCCACAGAAACCGTATGTTCTTTAACAATTAGATGTAGGTGTGTGTAATTGTAGCTCGAATCCTTCTTATAACAACATCCTAGTATATTTAGGATACTGTTTTTGTTACAAAAGAAATGAATAAAAAGATTTTAGGGGGTTGGAGAAGAAAAATAAAACAAAACAACATTAGAGAAGACATTACCTCAAAATCGGGTAACTCTTTTTGATTTGATCCAAAGGCTTCCTTGGGAAGCGTTCTGCCCAAAGTGAGGCTTCTAGGAGTAAGAGGGGGAAGTTGGGAGAGTATTTGGGCAGAGGTTGGCCGAGCCAAATGGCTTGATGGTGTGAATAATGTGGGAGAGGTGGGGGCCTTTTATAAGTGGAGAGGAGGGGCACTTTTGGAAAGATTGAAATGTTACATTATTTCACAATGCTTTTCGGATTATAAAGGTCGCACACTTATATAATTCGAGGATAAGGTGATAAGGTTTCGAAATCTTCTCATACAATAGGCTTTGGACAAGTGTAAGCCTTGGATTTTGCATTATCTTCTCATTTTATTGAAATCGTTAAATAATGAGGTCATCACTTCATCATAATGATGTCATAAATTATTTAATTTATTTAATGTCTAAAAATTATAAAAAAAATACTATGATGTAGGAAATCTTTTTAAATTTCTAATGGATACTTATAGTCAAAATATGGGCTTCTGTAACCCCACTTAAAAACTGTTTTAGTAAAATAACTCATGTTTGTGTCAATTTAATTTTAACATTAAATAAATATATATTAATGTCATTTTCCAACCAAAGTGGCTCCATGGGGTCCCCAAGTTGACCCATGAGTTGTCTTGGTCGGCCATGACTCATCCAATAGGAGTAGGACAAGTGTCAAGCTCATATCATATTATTAAAACATTATTTTTACCTTAAACTACACTAACTACCTCTAATCGCGATTAAGAACTTAAAAGTTACTATTCACCAAAAAATTATTTTAATCTCATTGAACCACATTTTACTTCTTAATGACAACCATGTATGTCGGATTTTTGAAAATCAAATCACAGAAGTGGTAATATTTCATTTAAACGAAAAATCAGTTATTTAACTACCACTTAGTGGTTTCACTATTCATCCAAAATTGAAGTTTTTTAGAACAATGCCAAAATTTCACCCTAAGCTATAATTGATATTCCGAAATCAAAAATGATGTCTATTTTACAAAATTACAAACATATAAGTTTCATTAATTAATTTTATAATTATTTCCCGCTGTCACAACAAATAGCGTGTTTTAAGAAACAATTTATATCAAAAGATTGACAATTGTTTATATCCAATTTCAATGTTAAATTAATTGTAATGACCACCATTGGATAAAATGGTAAAAATATATTCTAATTATACTTTAAAACCACTAAATATTATAATTTATCACTATAAATTATTTTGATTAAAAAATTTGTTTTAAGTAATTTTCAATATTGATAAAAATTTGGAAATTCTCAGAAAATTACAAAAAATTCAACTTTGGATAATTTCGATATTATGAATACAAAAATCAAGTCCATTTTGAAATATAAAATTTCTATAATTTCAAAAGGTGGTTACTACTATTCATAACGGCTACTTTGATTAGTTACAGTGTGTTAGAACTCGATGTTGCGCATAATGCAAGCTATTACATTATTGAATTAGAAGCGTATCATGGAAGCTCAGGGTGTTACAAGAGTTTTCTTATTGAGCAGACACCAGCATCAAGACCCACCACAAGGAGACACACAGTGGAGTCTTCTACAGCAGGAAGTAGACAAATGTCTCAGAGGTCTGACCGGAGTAGGTCGTCAGTTGGGTGACCTTAGGATATAGGTTCGGTTATGCGGGCCACATGAGATAGATCCTGCCATACGAGGAGCAGGCAGTGTTATGCATGCGGCGTTTAGGTTCATATAACTCATGACTTACCAAACCACCATGCAGATGAGTATCAGATAGGAGATGGACTACCCATGCAGAGGTAGAGGTTCGACTAAGTTGGGCCCCCAGGAGCTGGAAGACGTGGCAAAGGAGATGGCCGAGCAATAGGTGGTGCATGATGTTTCGATGCCCTACCACCACCACCACCAGGTGGTCCAACCCGACCACAAGGAGCTGGTGGACAGAGGCAGGCTCAGCTCCAGGTAGTAAAGTTCTACGACCATAGTGCACAAGAGATGATTTGAGGTACTATCTGTGTCTAATCCACCCTTGTTTTAGTTCTTATAGACATAGGTGTGAGTCATTATTTAATTTCTGCTTCCCTCGTTCGGAGCTCAGAGATTCCGACAGAGCCGTTGGCTTGATCCTTACGACTAGAGACTCCTACGAGAGTAGACTCGACGATTATGCCCGGGTGCCAGTAGTGTGAGCTTACTCTACGAGGCGAGAACATCAGATGGGATCTCCCCGTAGTGTTTTGGAGGCCTTACAAGGTCATCTTGTGTATGGACTAGTTATCCAAAGTTCATGCTCAGATTGATTGTATTAGGTAGAAAGTGTGGGGTGTCTACGAGGATGGGATGAGTTTAACCTTCACTAGCGAGAAGGGTTCCTTTGCAGCATAGGATGGACTTACCCAGTGGATGGGGGAGCCAATCACACATCAGTTGGCTAGCCTCATTCTCAGTGCATTTGATGTGTGGAGTCCGAGTTTTCCTATTGTGGTGGATCAGTATACGGAAGTCTTCCTTAAAGACGTTCCACGACTACCTCCTCATAGAGAGGTATACTTCAACATTGACTTGTACCCCGAGACGGCACCGATATTTACTATAGAATATCAGATGGGTCTGGTCATCCTTCGTGAGCTGTGGGTATAGCTACAGAACATACAGGGGAAGGGATTTATTCGACCAAGTGTTTCACCCTAGGCATCCCCAATTTTGTTCACCAAGAAGGCGGATGAGAGCTTGCGTCTATGTGTTGACTATGGTTGCCTAAACCAGAGGACCGTTAAGAACAAATACCCACTCCCAAGGATTGAAGACCTCTTTGATCAGCTCAAGGGAGCGCATTCGTTCTTGAAGATAAGACTTCAGTCAGGCTATCACCAGCTTAGAGTATGAGATGATGATGTGATGATGAAATACATCAGGTGTCGGTATGGCCACTATGAGTTCTTGGTTATGACATTCTTCATAACCAACACACTAGCAGTGTTCATGGGACTCGTGAACAAGATCTTTTAGCCATTCCATGATTGCTTTTTGGTAGTCTTCATCGATGACATACTGATCTACTCAGCTACTGAGGAGGATCACACCTACCATTTGTGGGTAGTACTGAACACACTCCGAGAGCACCATCTTTATGGTAAGCTCTCGAAGTTCCAGTTTTGGATTCGAGAAGTAAAATATCTGGGATAAGTCATCTTAGAGGCTTCAGATACAGTGGATCCATCAAATATTGAAGCAGTACTTGCTTCAGAGCTACCCAGGAGGGTGACGGAGGTACGGGGTTTTCTGGGACAGGCTGGGTACTATCAAATATTTGTGCCAGACTTCTCTAGAGTTGCAGCACCTCTTTCATCATTGAAGAAGAATGGGAATCCCTTCGCATGGTCAGAGGGATGCCAACAAAGCTTTCATGTGCTGATGCAGCGGTTGACTAGTGCGCCCATCTTGAGGCTACTGGAGGAGGGCGTTGGGTATGTAGTTCTTTGCGACGAATCAGGGATCTGACTTGGGCTTGTCCTGATGCAGGAGCAAGCAGTGATCGTGTATGGTTCTTGGCATTTGAGATATCATAAGTAGAACTACGCTACCCATGACCTGGAGTTAGTAGTAGTTGTATTCTCCTTGAAGATGTGCCGGCACTATCTTATGGGTGAAATTTTTATAGTCTACTCTAACCACCAGAGTCTAAGTTATATCTTCTCTCAAAAGGATCTAAACCTGAGACAGTGGAGAGGTCTTGAGTTCATCCACGACTATGACTATGAGATAGTATATACTCCTAGGAAGGGGAATGTTGTAGCAAATACTCTCAGCAGGATATCTGGCCTTCAACTGCTAGGAGAGGTGACAGAGCAGTTGACCGCGTTGGATATATCCTTTTTGGATAGAGTTGGAGCTACCTATATATAGACTCTCATAATCACTCATCCACATATTCAGAGCGTCTGGGAGGTGCAGCATGGTGATGTTGACTGCGAGGCTCGATGTGCTCAGATATCCACAGGGCAGGCACCGGATGGATTTTCTGATGGTGGGGAGCATGACACTTTCTTTAGATGATGTACCATGGTACCAGTTTCAATTTAAGAGGAAGCGATGGAGGAGTTTCGAACATCTCCTTTAGCGGTACATCCAAGAGTGGAAAAGATGAATCAGGACCTCCGATGACAGCACTGGTGGCTAGGTATGAAGAAGTCAGTAGCAGAGTTTGTCTCTCGATGTCTCACTTGTCAGCAACTGACGGTGGAACACGAGGGGAGTCAGCACGTGTAGAACCAAAGATGGTGCAGGCTATGACGGAGAAGGTGAAGACCATCTAGGAGCGGATGAAGACTATAAAAAGGAGGCAGAAGTCCTATGCTGATAGGAGATGGAGACCACTTTAGTTCGAGGATGGTGACCACATCTTTCTACGTGTCTCACCTCGAAGAGCTCTACGGAGATTTGGTTGAGGTAGCAAGTTATCATCGCGATTCATCAGACTATTCAATGTCCTCATCAAGGTAGGTTAGGTGGCTTACCACATTGCTCTTCCACCTTAGTTGCACTGGGTGAACGACGTCTTCCATTATATCAGCTGAAGAGATACGTGCATGACCTATCCCACATCATCGACCACAAGGAGCTGGATATAGATGATGGGATGACATTCACAAAGGTTCCAGTGGAGATTGACGATTGACAGGAGAGGGTCCTACATGGACAGTCGATACCTCTGGTGTGCATTATCTAGCAGTATGTGAACCTCCAGGAGATCACATGAGAGCGGGAGGCTCAGATACATGCTCAGTACCCCAATTTGTTTCCTTAGTGTGAGTTGTAGCTTATGGGGATGTAAAGCCCTGAGGTGGAGAGAATGTGAAGATCTGGAAATTCTATGGAATTATTTTAAAATAAATGGGAGTGTTATGAGTCTGCTATTTTGGACGGTGCTTGATTCTGAGGCCCGGTGTGCCCGAAGTCAATTTTTGATGTTTTTTCGGGTACGTTCCATAAATGTGCAATCAGGATGTTATATCTTTTGAACCAGTGCTCAGAATTGATATTTGAAGGCATCGTTGAACTCGCAGCATCGGTATTCGCTTAAGGAGACCTTCACTACATTTGTGATCAAACAAGAGCATAAGTTAATTTTGGGGGTTTTCTAAATTAATTAAATAAAAATATGTGCAACATATTTTTATTTTGTGAGGGTTTAATCCTCCATGGTGAGGTTGGAGGTGGGGCCCACCCATGCATAACCTCCATTGGGAGGATACTATGTGGTGGGGACCACACAATCTCCACCTCCCTTAACCCCCCTTTAACCCTTGGAACTCCCAATTTATTATAGAGCCTCTTCATCTTCCTTCATAAGTGTGCCAAACCAGAAATTAATTAATGGAATAATTAATTAATTTGAAGTGATTTGAATTATTTTGAATACATTATGCCAACATTAAAATTAGAGATCATATTATTTTATTTTGGGTTGGAATAATATTTGGAGAGCTTTGGAAAATCTTTGGGATAATTTCATCCTCCCAACGAAGAATGCTCCTTATCTCCGAAGAACGATGAACACCATCCTCAATCTTCGACCAAGTAAAAAATGATGGAGCCACCCGCGAAGAACGCCGACGACACTTCTTCCTCGGACGCTCAATGACGTCAATGAAATGACGATTCCTTTTTATGAGACTTCATCAATAAACATCATCGAATCATGGTAGGGGTTTGTTTTCAGTAAATTAAATCATTTTACCTCATCGTTTATTTTGGTTCGACATTGGTCAATTGTTATCACCTAATTTGGAGGGCGCGGGAAGAACCAACACTGCTCAATGTCCCTCCGTTGATTCTTGTTTGGTTGACGTCAAAGGAGGAGCAAAAAGGGCATTGTGCCATCACACCACGCAGAAGAAGAACCGCGCCCAAGAGTGCTACGATGGATGAAAGATTTGCAGCACCGTCGTGCCACACCACTTCAGATGTGTGGAACCGTAGCCAGGGTGGGTCGTGGTAAAGGGGTGATGCACTGTCGCACTGCACTGGAGAGGAACTGCGGCCGAGAGGGCCCCAATGGATGACAAAGCATGGAGCCCTCGCACAATGCGGAGGACAGGAGAACCATGGCGCCATCACGTCGTGATGGAGGAGCGGCGGAGGCCGACCGGGCTGGCCACTCTGGAGCCGGATAGGTTGGACAACTCGCGTCCTACGAATCCTGAACCGGCGCACTGCGCCAATTCCATTTAACAAACCGGGGGGTGGGAACCACCCTCCCACGCGCGTTTGGCCGGGCTGCCCTTCGTCCGGGCCACCATGGGATGGGCTGCCTTTCGGCTAGGACACCCTCAGTCTGGGCCATGCCTTTTGGTCGGGTTGCGCCTTCGTGTCGGGTTGCCCCTTTAGGCTGGGCCGCTCCCTTGGTTAGGGCCACCCACTCGGGCCGGTCCGACCACTTGGTATGGGCCGCACCCGCGGACCGGGTCAGACCTTGGTTCAGACCAACTTGGGCAGGGTCGTTCCAACTAGGTTGGACCGGACCGAGACCCGCAATGGCTATTTACACCTTTTAGCTCGTATCATGTGCTACGGGTGTTTGACCAATGAACTGTCTGTGGAGATGGAATTATTGGAGAGAGAAGATTCTTTTGGAATACTCCACTTGATGTTCAGATTTAGTTGGGGTATGTTCAAGTTGGTTTGAGCCTAAAAAACCAACCGGGCCCTTAGAATGGAAACACCCATAACTCACAGACTGGGCGTCCAATGGATGTGCCTTCTGTCACATTGGGTTCCTTATGATGAGACGAAACTACAGGATACGTAATCTCAAGACATTGTGGTATTTGATGTATCAAAACTCGGATTGAGGAGTGGACCCTCCCAGAATCGAGCGTGTTCTGTGCAGGAACCCTATGGCCAACTGTGATGGAGATGACAGGATCCTCTGTGGGTTCGACAACGATGATACTGTACCAGGATACTATGTGGGTTCGACAATGATGACATCAGTACCAGGATCCTACATGGGATCGACAGTGTTGAAATCTGTAAGAGGATCCTCCATGGGTTCGACAGTGATGTCTTCTATACCAGGATCCAACGTGGGTTCGACAGCGCTGATATTGTTCCAGGATCCTACATGGGTTCAACATAGGAGATGATTCAGAGGCTACGTCTAATCATCTCTACCCCTCTTATTGTGTTGTATACCTATGTGAGCTGATTATTATCCTTAAATATTTATCATCAAGGTGATTGACATTAATTCCATGGTAGAATGGGTTATACTTGGGCTCGATAGTTGGAGCTGGATTGTGACAGGTAACATAGGTATATGTATGGGAATATACCTATGTTTGGGTGGTTGATACATCGTAATTATATATTTCTTTTGTGGTATATCCTTAGTGGATTCAATGAGACCTTCAGGGGTCTCGGGGTCCCCAACTGAGTTTTGTTATACTTACCCTTGCACGGGATTCGCCTTCACCTTGTTGTGTTCTGTGCAGATGATAGTCAGCAGTGATCGAGGTTGAGGGTGATGGATGGGAGGCTGTTCGGAGCTGGACTAGACATGACGTACCTCTTGGATGGGTTATTCAACATTTGTACTTACCATTCAGGTAGGATTCCCCAGTGGTCGATCCATGAGTTGTTATCCTTTTTTTTACATGTACATGTATTTGTTGTTCAGTTGGGTTTGTATACTGGCCCACATACTTTCAGCACAGTTTTTTTCTATATTAGTTGTTTTTTCTTCTATTTCTTCTGTTTAGACTGTGTGTGTTATAGGTTTAATGGAAATACCTTCCCTTTTTATTGGGGATTCACCTTTCATGCTTGTCGCTAGCCCCTGGCCTATGGAAGGTTGGCTTTGGGTAGTCATGATACGGGTATGAGGTCTGGTCATGATAGTGGAAGGGATGTTGGAACAATTATATTTATCGTGTGTGGTTGAGGGTGATCAGTTTAATAGGGAAGTGGGTTTTTAGATTCATTTAATGATATTTTCATGATAATATTATATTATAATTATTTGAATATTTTTATGTGAGGCTTATTGATGATTCATTGTTGTTGAACAAGATATGTAATGGTGTTTTTTAGTATTTACTCACAAAGTCATTAGTTTTTTTCATTCATATATGCTTGATATATTTTTTGGAAGGATCATACTAAGTATACCTATAGATTAACTCCCTTTATATTTATCATTTTATTGATATTTTTTTTTAAAATACTGATAAAGATGGATATTAATAGCTCATGGTGATCATTAGAGTTTTAATATATACCACATTAGTAATATTTATATACATAATTATTTATTTTATATATGAAATCTAATTTGTTTTTATCTAAAAGATTTATTTTATATTGGGAAGATGTTGCTCATTTATAGTTTCCTATCTATTGTTAATTTAATTTTATAGTCAATGGAAACCATTCTTGGTGGTTTCTATAATATTTATTTGTGAAAATTATATGTTATATCCATGGATTCCATAGGGGGAACCCCTATATTCAATTCCAGACAAAATAGTGTTTTTCTGGAGAAAATCACAACTGAGTAGTGTTATATTTTTTAATGAGAGTTACAATGGTGTTTAGATTAAGGAATTGGGGATAAGTGAATTATTTTAGTAGGTAAATAATATTATTCAAACATAAAATGAATATCTCATAGACATAGGCCATATGATATGACAAAAAAATAATAATCTTACATTACATGGTAATTTTAGATTTTTTTTAATTTCTTTGTAGATACAAAAGTTTGGTACATGAATCCTGCTTGGTTGTTATGGTGTATTAATATTGGAAGATATTTTAAAATTATAATATATACCCTCTTCTAGGAATATGAATTCTTTGCATTGATTAATATGATTATTAGTGGACGTAATTTTCATGTATATTTTGTGGGATGTGTATGGTATAAAATTGTATTTGGTCAAAAAGGGATGATCATAGGGAGGTATATAATTGATGGAATGTGCTATTTGAGTTTTATAATTTTTTATTTCAAACTTAAAAGGTAAATATCATCAATCAAAAGAAAAAATAGTGGTTTTAGGACCATTATTTACATTTTACTTGGATACATTTGTTGAATTATCAATCTGTTATGTTGGATATTATGATGATAATTGAAGTTGTTTTTGTTGATGGATTCTATATCAGGGATATTTTGTGGATACAGAGGTATCATTGGATAAGTTTTATAGTGTTCTCTATGTTGTGATCTTTTATTTTATGATGAATACAAAGTGGTAGTAAAACCATTTACTTCGTTGTTATAGTTCCATGTGTGTATAAGAGAATATACTCTAATTCCTGAAACTATATCTATATCTGTATAATATTCACATTGATAATGTGTCTATGGTGTGACCTTCCAATGAGGAATTTCATTTTGAGATCTAGAGCCAAATTAGAAATTTTATTTTACTCACACATATTTAGATGTCATTGAGGCAAGTGGGGTTATTGATGATATTGGGGTGTTCTTATTCAACTTTAAAGGGAAGAAAACAAAGAATCACAATGAGTATAGTTATTTTAACTCATAGATATTTTGTGAATTATAATTTTTCGAAATAATTTTTCTTTTTGATATTTTTTATTTCATAAACATTGAAAATTATTTTATTTTATATGGTTGTCTTATACAATACCATGTTAATCATTCAATAAAAAAACATAAATATTATCTTTCTCTAAACCTAAAATCTGTGTTAACTTGTGTTACACGCACTAGTGTCTTTTCTCGATGACTTGCGTATGACGCATTACTGAGTTTTACCGAACAATAATATATTATTGAAATATTATTATATAATACCATAAGATATAACCTATCTATTAAATTATCAGTTACAAATAATATTAATTAACTTATGAAAAATATATTTTGTAAAAAAATATAAGATGAATTAAAAGGTTACCAATTAATTAAAAATGAAAATTTAATAATCGATTGAATATAAAGGACGTGTTTTCATTTTTTCCTTCTAAAGTTGTTTTATCATAAAAAAACTAAATTAATTAAAATTATTGAATGATATTTATATAATTTATTTGTTATATATTCAATAAAATATTTTTTTATATTCAGCCAATATAATTGATAGATATAATCTTTGAACAAAACAAATTTAAAGTTCAAACCCTATATTTTTATTAAGGTAGTTTTAACACCTTTTAATGGTGAACCCATATTTAAATGAAATTTTTTGTAACATTTATAGATTTATTATGTAAAAACACAATACATCTATATAATAAAAACACAATAATTTGGATAGTGTATATTTGTCATAATTTTTGGATCTTTCATTTTTTAATGAATAGTAAAAATACGAAATTTTAGATCAAAAATCCATTTTCATATTATTTATTTAAAATATTAAATAGAATATTAAATTGGTTTAAAAGTTTAAATTTATATATTTTTTATGAATTAATGCAATTAAGTTCCTTAGAACCAATTTCACATTTAAATTGGATATAAAAACATAACAATGTTTTGATCATTTTTACATAAATACCTGAACTGTAATCCTCTCAATGGGATTAAATAAAAATTAATTTCTGACACTTATATAATATAAATTTGGAACAATGAACTCTGTATTTGAAATCAGAATAATTTATTATGTCTAAAAAGTTAAAATTAGTTTTTTTACAAAAAAAATATTAGTGAAAGTACCTAAAATTAATTTCACTGATTAAGGGAAAATTAGTCTAAACTAAAGGCTAACCAATAAAATTTAGACCAAAAAAAACATAGAAACTTTTACAAAATCCATTTAATGGACATATATATCTCTTTCCCTCCAATTCCTCTAATTTGGTAAATTATTGGATCTATCTAACATGTAAAAAAGGTGTATGAAATTCTATTGTCAAAATATTATGAGAGTGTCACTTCTTCTTCCCTATAAAAAGCCACATAATATTACTCCACTTCAAACCTCTAAAACCTCCTAAGAACAGCCATGGTATAATAAAATATCTTCCCAACAACCCTCTCGTCTTCCTTTAATCCCCCCCATTTAGAATAATGTCTTCCAAGGAACCCCTTTGGTGAAAACTAAAGGGCTTTACCCAATTAAGTTGTAACACCAACCATTAAACCCATTTCTATTATTTTAATTCTCCACTCCAGAATATTTTCTTATTACCTTAATGTATAAAAAAATAATCCATAATATAATATTTTTATGATAAGATTTTTACCTACACTCACCTGCACATCCATCTAATGTGTAACAAACTTATTGTTTATTTGTAGGACGAACTACCACCCCATTAAATGATGATTGATCACTTTTACCTTACCTATATTCATGGTATACATGATGATGTAAAATATTTTTATATATTTTATATATTAATTTTATTATTAATTTATATTTTTTAATAACTTTTTCACACATATATTTTTACTTTCTATTAGGATTAAATACGATAATTTCTTTTGAGAAAGTGTGGGATACCACCCTCTCAATGAAATTTGATTCATTGAAACACTACATGGAATGTGTTAAGGGTCATTTTAGGGAAATTATATGATATATATGATATAATAATTCTAATTTAATTAAAATATATACATATATTCATACATTTTATTCATGTTATTTTATTCAATATGTTATAAAAATATAAGTCGCATTGATGCATATGTACAACATACAATCTCCATGAATGGTGTATTACATTTAATTTTTATATAATTTATATATTATTATAGTAAAACTATATGTAATATAAATAATTTTTAAATAATTTTTTACATTTTGTAAATCATTATATAAGTATAATGACCAGTTATATGACAAATTAATATACATGTGACGAACAAAGCTGATATTACTCAACATGAAACCATAACACATAATTGTTAACAAAAGGGAAATATAAAGGCCTAATATAATAAAATATGAAATTATATATTATAATATGGGTTTTTAAAGATGTATGTTAAATTTATATTTATTATATAGGAGGTACGTAGTTGTACGACTAGATTCAATACACATGGAATAGGAATTTCATCTCAGTTTTATTTTCCATTAGATACATGATTTATTGACAACCCATTCCTTTTTTTCAGTGAGAAACATTACAATGGATGAATTATATGATTCTAATACTTAAATTTTTTTATTTTCATATCAATTTCATGATATTTCTTTCCAGAGTTTTTTGTTTCCAAAGTTACCTAATTTGTAATGTTGTTTTTTTCTTAGTTTTCCTTCTTTGGGAAAAAAACAATGTTATGGACCAATATTTTTTCTTGAGGTATATATAATACCTCTAAAATATTAGATCATGAATATAATTATTCTAATTATATAACAATCCTCATGTAATTTTAGTTTCTTAAATTGGGAGTATGGTTCAAATTTACTATGGGGTCTGAGTTTATTCAAAAAATCTCATCACTTTTTGAGATTGATTATAATTGTTCTTCCATTCATGAAATATTATGATCTAAATCTCTATAACATCCATGAATTTTCTAATCCTCTAGTTATTCATGAATTATTCATGTATTGGTACCATTTTCCTACTCTTTGGTACATAAAATAGTTAAGAATGTGTTTTTATGGAATCTTCACTTTACCCTCTCTTTGGTCAGAAATATACATTTTCTCAAAACCATGTTTTCTAAAAATGGTTTCCAAGACTATTATAAAATTTTACAATAATCATAAAAAAAAATTTTACCCTTTTTTCCTTTACTAATTTTTTCAATTGAATTTTTTTATCTCTATCTGAACAAGGCATTTTCTTACATTTGTACCCTGAAAAAGGTATATTCCTTTTAACTCATATGACTTCAGATAATTTATCATGCATAATTTCTAAAAAATATTATTACATGATTAAAAGGTATAATTTAAAAAAATTATTTTTAAAGTAATGTTTATGAATTTTTTTCAAAATGTTTTCAAGCTTATTTCATAAGTTTTGTTGTAAAAAGGATTTCAAAAAATTTTGAAATATTATTTACATGTTTTAAATTTTATTTTCAATGAAATGGTTTTCAATATGTTTGAAAACATTCCTTACATGTGTTCAATTTTATATTAGAAATGGTTTTTAATTTTTTTTTCAATATTTGTTTACACATTTTCAATAAATTTTCATAGAAATGGTTTTAAAAACTATTTCAAATTTTCATTACAAGTTTTCATAGTTATTTTTAGAGTAATGGTTTTGAGAATGTTTTCATGATTTATTTATATGTTTACAATATATTTTCAATGAAATGGTTTTCAAATAATTTTCAAGATTTATTTTAAATATTTTAATGTTTTTTGATATAAAATGGGTTTCAAAATGTTTTGACTGTTATTTTATAACCATTAAAGGATAAAGGTTTTAAAAATCATTTAAAGTATTGATTATAAGTTTTCATGTTATTATATATGAAAATGATTTTAAAAAGGTTTCATGTATTGAAAAAAAAATTCCCATTGAGAAATAATAATTTCATTATTAAATTATTTGAAACATATTTCAAAATTATTTTCCATCAACAATTCTAAATGTTGGTGTTAATCATGGACCTCTAAAAAATAACCTAATTATTCAAATCATACTCTACCTCTTTATGGGTTATGATTAATGTCATGGTCTTTATAAACCCATATTCTCATTCATGGTTTATATTTTTATGAATCCCATTTCCCTTTTATGGACTAAATTCTTATGAAATTCATTTCTCTTTCATTGGTAATGATTTTCATGAAATAATTATAAAACCTGTATGTTTTTCCATAGGTTAGGATATGATTATATGCTTATAATACCCTTTTAATTTCATGATTTATGATATGTTAATTTATGATTTAATGACATATATATATATATGATTTCATTACGAAATGGGTGGGACCTATATATCCCTCCAACGCATTTGGTAACGATTTATATCTAATGATATAGAAAATTATAATATAGAAAATGATATCGGTTCATTATAAAAAGGATGAAAAAATAAATGAACTTAGTAAAATATTATAGGGATGGAATTCGGTGTGAAATCAAATCAGTAATATAGTTTTAAAATGGGGTGTGAAACCTGTTTAGTAACGGACTTTGTCCCCTATAATGGCCTTGGCAAAAAAGCCATCAATACTAGAGAAGTCATTATACATTTTTACGTGTCTTCCACAATTCCATTTTTCATTCTTATGATATTATTTCATGGATTATGTTCATATTCCTTATGATTCATGTAATATAAACTGCCATGATTTATGCCATGAATCATGTTTATAATAATTCATATTCTTATTATGGTCTTCTTTTTTAATGATCATGTTCAAATACCATTATTCTAATGATTAGTCTTACGTATCTCCCTTTATCCCTTACTGAGCATCTGAACTTACCTCATTTTATGTTTATATCCCCCTAGTATGAAGATATGTATTATTTTTTATGAGTCTAATAAAGGATCTAGTAATGAATAACCTAGTGGGAGAAAATATAACTCATTTATATACAAGCATTCATGTTTTCATGTTTCAAAAGGCACTAGAGTAGTACGGTCTTTGGGAATCTATTTATAAAATGTTTTTATTTTTCTATAAAAGTAATTTAATTTTATTGTGTGAAAATAAGGGGCCACTATAGTTGATATCTGATAAAATTATTAATAAGAATTTTAAAACTAGTATAAGAAAACTTTAGTTATATCCCTGGGATTGTTTTTATGTATATGGATAGGGATGTATCTATGGATAAGTATAAAGATGTGTTAATAATTAGGAAAAGTTCATGGAATTTTGGTAAAGGATAGGGTGAGAGTTTCCCAAGAAATACATCCCTATTTAGATACTACATGAAGATATGGATTTAGAACCCATATACCTAGGGGTAATAACTCCAACAAGATGTTTTGGAACTGACCTGGGGAATATGGTATACAACAATGGGCCTTGCTACACAAATGGATTGACACTCACAGGGGGCATTCATTGGGAATTTAAAAACTTTTTACAACCCATAATTAAGAATTTAAATAAAGGATGAATATTTATAACTTATGATGGACTTTGGGTATCTTAGATTAAAATAAGATTCATGATTTAGATATTCTATGAGTAATTATTTTCTTTATTATGTGGTTTTCTATTATGATATGTAATTCTCATACTATGATTAGGGTTTTAGTTAATGGAGTAAATCAGAAGGAACTGGATTAACGTTGCATGTGATATACAATATTCAAAGGATTGGTTAAGTGGGATGATCACATGAGTGAAGGATGTTGTGACCATTTATAATCAGTTTTCACATAACATGATCATTGTATACCTTAACCAACTAACAGACTCACCATGGGAGATAAAGAATTGGTATTCTTAGAGTTTGGGTAATGAAGACCACACAAAAAAGTATACATGGTTTCTTTGTGAATAGTGTGGAATGAATAATCTATGTGTATGTCTTTGAGTAAGAAGAATATTTTTTGACTCTGGAAAATAGTGACACAAATCAAGTGAATTTAAGGGAAATTTGAAGATTTCTCTTAATGAAATGGAAGTAAATATTAGACTCAATATGGAATCATCCATGGTTAATTGTTTTAAGTGTAGAATAAATGGTCATTATGCAAATCAATTTCCTAATATGAAAGATCCTTATGAGAATCGGTAAGGTGGTGCAAGTAATGATTACATTTTTGATGATGAGGACACTACCTATGATATTTAAAGGGAATTATATATTAAAAAATAGAATGTAGTAGCCCTATTAATGGCTTATGTATGAAGTAATAAACTTTTTTACGTATTTGGATTCAATAATTATGAGAGAGGAAATATATGAGTATTGTAAAATTTTAGTTCTTTCACCAATTAATTTAATGAATACGTATAATTGATTTGATTGAATAGAAACGTGATTTATTTTACAGGTGATGTCCATGGAAAATACATGATTAAGGGAAGTATAACCCTTAACATTTTATGTATGTTATGATAAATTTTTTTGGATAATGATATGTTGTATAGAAGAAAATTCAATGTTATTGATTACCTTGGAACTAATAATACAATTTTTGACAATTATTTTATGATATCATGAACGTAGTTTACAACTTTATGTATTTATGGAATATATCCACTACTATATGGAATGAAGAAGCATTCATGTTTTTCAAAAGTATTTATTGTTATTACCATGTTTAAAGAGAATACATTATGTAGGTATTCACATTTTTGGAATGTGATAGCCAAGTGTTACATTGTGATATATTGGTGATCAATCTGAATTTGATTTCATGGATTTATTTATAATGATTTCGATTTCAATTAGTCTGATGGGTTATAAGGATAAACATTCCTGAAATGATTAAGTTAATCTTTGGAAGAAGTTTTTCTATATTGATATTTCATTGAAACCCATGGTTAAAATTCTATTTAGTGTTCGATATTTTTTCAAGGATGTACATAATAATTAATTTGGAATTTATATTTGTGTTGTTTTAGAAAAGGTAATCTTGAATGTTTTGTGACAGACAATATGGTTCAAAAAAACAACAGTTCATGAACCCTTTACCAAAGGATGAAAATGGTTTCACTCCTACCACTGGCCTATACGATGTCCTTGTTATTGTGCAATTATTATTTTTGAATAAATATTAAAAATGATCCAATATAGATAATTTTTGTCTATATAGATTAATTTATTAACCATATTTATTTAGAAGGGTTTTTATAGAAATATTGATATACATTTCAGTGATTTACTAGACTTAAAATTTGATAAAAGTGTATTTTAGTGTTTCATGATGTAATGGATCAATTAGAAATAGATAAAATCATAACCAAATAATGATATATTGTTTATAGAAACATAAATTTTTTTTATATTTTTGTAACCATTTGCAGTAATGTGGTTTTCAATGAATGAAACATTAAAGTATTAACCATTTTTAAACCAGAAGAATTGAAAGGGTTTAATTAATTTCAAGGGTTAGAATATAACACCTTGATATTTTGTGAATTATTATTTATTTTATAAATTTAATCTTTTTGATATTTTTATTTCCCACAAATTTGAAAATAGTGTAATTTTCCTAATTGGATTACACAACACCTTGTTAATCAGGCACTACACACAACATAAATTTTATCTTTATCTATATTAAACAGCAATGGTAGATTTAAATTACAAACTACTATGAAATTCCTTGATGGCATACGGAAAACTCATGACCGAGATGTACAAAACAAAAATATGTTATTAAAATATTATTATGTAATATAATATGATTTAAACTATCTGTTAAATTGAAATTATGACTGTTATTAACCATATTATGAAAAATATGTGTTTTACACAAATATTGGAGGAATTCATAGATTAAAAATTCATTAAAAATGAAAATTAAATTACTAATTTAATATAAATGATATATTTTTATTTTTATGCTCCCAAAGGAGTTATGTATTAATAAAATAAACTATTTAAAATTATTTAGTTTTGTAAATTTAATATCTATTTTTTATATTCAATACAATATTCTTGATATTTATTTAATTGATTTTATAAACATAAGATAAAAAGAAATATGATTTTATGTTTAAAATCCCATATTTGTATAATGGCAGTTTTACCATCTTTTAATAGAGAATCCATTTTGAATAAAATTATTGGTGATTTTAGATATTTTATATGTAGAAATAAATTTTTTATTTGAAATTAAAACAAATATATTTGGTTAGGATAAATTTGTTTAAATTTCTGGAAAAGTTTCATTTTTTAGTTAAATGTTAAAAACTACTTAATTTTTATAAAAAAATGCTTCTTCCTATAATTTATTTATAAAGAAAAATTAAAATTAAATTTTTTTTAAATGTTTAATTAAATTTTTCTTATCAATTAATATGATCTAGGTTATTGAAACTAATTTTACATTTAAATTGTATATAAAACATAGCAATCTTTTGATCAAATTTACATTAAAAAGGCACAGTATTATCCTGTCAGTGGGATTAAATTTAAATTAATTTATTATAATTATGTATTTAAAATTTTGAAAAAATGAATACATAATTGAAATTATAATAATTTATCATGTCTAATTAGGTGAAATATTTTTTTACCAAAAATATTAGTGAACGTAACTAAAATTAAGTATATTGATTAAGGTAAAATATAGCTAAACTAAGGACAAATCCTTAAATTTAAGACACAAAATGACGTATAAAATTTTCCAAGAGCAATTTTATATATATATTTATCCCCTATAATATATTTTATATAATATTGTTCTTTATTTTACCCACTACACATGTGAAAAAAGTGAATGGAATTCTTTTTTCCAAATATTACAAGACTGACACTCCTCCTTCCCTATAAAGGCCACCACCTCTCTCTCTTCCTCACACCTCCAAAACCTCTTAGGTTCAGAATGTATCTATTAAAATATATCACCCAAAAATACTCCATTCAACCTTGAATTCTTTCATTGGTAATAATGTATTCCAAGGAATCCCTTAGGTGAATACCAAAAGGATTTTCCACATTAAGCGGTGACACCCTCCATCAAAACACTTTCGTTTATTTTCATTCTCCACTCCCTCATATATTATTATTGCATGCATAAATTTAAAAAATAGTGAATAATATTTTATGTTTTTATGATAATTTTTAAACCATCAAATACACAAAATCCAGCCAATTAGTATCGGATTTAATTTTTATGTTTATGGCGAACTACCACCTCAATAATGATGATTGTTCATTATTTCCTTCACTAACTCTCAAAATAGAAATGATGATAGAAAATATTTTTATATATTTTATATATTATATTTATTATGAATATAATATTAAATAATCATTTCCCCACATATATCATTATACTTCTCATTTGGTGTAGAAATGATTATTTTGTTTGAGAATGTTTGGACTACCGCCCCCTCAATGAGATGTCATTCATTCACACAAAAAATGGAATGTATTATGGTTGGTTTTAGTGAAATTATATAATATTTCTAAAATATTAATTATAATTTAGTTTTAATATGTACATATATACATATATTTCATTTAATTTCCTTCTTTCAATATATTAATAAAATGAAAGTGTTCATGCGTACGTATCGTCTACCATCAACATAAACAATATATTCCATTTCATAATTTTATATTATATTTATTAATATAAGACACATATAAAAAATATATATGATATTTATATCATTTTTTAAATTCTATAAATCATGATATAAGTATAATGACCAATGATATATCTAATCGGTACAAATGTTATGAACAAAGATGATATTACCCAAAAGTGAAACCTTAACATAAAATTGTTAACACATGGATAATGTAGAGTCATAATAAATACATATGTTATTATATATATATATATATAAAATATTGTTTATACATATTTATAATATATTATTATTTATTATATATGATGTTTGAATGAGTACAGTGAGAGTCAATACATAAGGTAAGGGAATTTCTTCACACATTTCATTTCTGTGAGAAACATGCTTTATTCACCACCAATTCCTTTTGAGTGGTGTGTATACTTACCCAGGATGAATTATATTATCCTTTTACATAACATTATGTGTATTTAAAAATCCATTTAATGATAATTCTTCCATGGGTTTTATGTTTCAATAGTTACCAAATCGGTAAAGTAGTTTTGTCTCAATATGCCTTCTTTGAGACACATACCATGTTCTGCACCAATATTTTTTCATGATCTCTATATACTTACTTTGAAATATTATATCATAAATCTATTTTATATAATGATATATAAATATAAATTTAATTTAATATTCATAAATGGGGAGTATGTTATAAAGATACCAATGGGTAAGAGTTCATTCAAACAATCTCAATGATTTTCTAGATTTTTTATAATTGCTCTTCCTTTGATGAAATCTTGTGATCCATCTCTCAATAACATCCATGAATTTTCTTATACTCTAGACATTCTTTAACTATTCATTTATTGATTCAATTGTTTTAATCCTTGGTATATAATATAGTTATGAATGTATTTTCAAGAAATCTTGATTGTACCTTCTCTTCAATCGGAAATATATCTTCTATTAGAATCCTTATTTTCTAAAAAGGTATTCAAAGACTATTATACTATTATCCTATAATAATTAAAAAACATTATTACATGTTTTGTATTTTAAATTTATTTTCAACGGAATATTATTGTCTATTTCCCAAAAATTAATTTTCATACCTTTTTACCATGAAAAAAGAGAAATCATTTTACCACGTATGACCTGTGATGATTCACCCACTGTTATTTATATGTAATCCCATTCCATTATTTTATAGGATAATTTTTTAAAAAATTTATTTCTAAATGTAATTTTCATGGAAAATTGTTTTCAAAATATTTTCAATCTTCAATCGTAAGTTTTCTGGTAAAATGGTTTTCAAAATGATTTCCAAATTTCATTACTAGTTTTAAAAGTTATTTTCTAAGAAATAGTTTTTAAACTGTTTTCAAAAATTCATTATAAGTTTTCAAGGATTTTTTCAATTAAATGTCTTTCAAAACGTTTTCAAGATTTTTAATACCTTTTCTATGTAAACTTATTGAAATTATTTCCCAAAACCTTTTTAATCATTCTGTATAAGTCTTCATAATTATTTTCAGTGAAATAAGTTTCAAAACCTTTTCTAGGATTCATTATATGTTTTCAAAGTATTGTATGTTATATGGGTTTCAAATCATTATAAAGATTTCCTTTAAAATTTTCAATGTCTTTTCAAAAAAAAAATTTGTAAATGTTTTCAATTTTATTTTATAAATTTTTAATGAAAAAATGTTATCAAAATGATTTAATGACTTATTTATAAGTATTTATGGATTTTTTTAAGACATTTATTCAAAAAAAATTGTATGTATTAAAAATACTTTTCTAATATGAGTGGATATTTACCTCATGAAATATTTGAATGATATTTAAAAATTATTTTCCATCTAAGATGAAATATATTGATGTTAATCATTACTCTATAAGAATTAATATAATTATTCCACTGATATTCATTCTCTGAATGGGTGATGTTTGATGCCATGGGATTTATGAACATATATTCCATTAGAGGGTTTACTTTTTTATGAAACCCATTTCTCTTATATGTGTTACATTCTTATTAAATCCATTTATCATTCATAGGTTTTAATTTTCATAAAATTATTATGAAACCTCTATCTTTTTCACAAGTTATGATATGATTACATTTTTATGACACCTATTTCATTTCATGATTTTTGATATGGATTTTATGATTTTATAGAACATATATGTATGTTTTCATTACAAGATGGGTGGGACATAAATCATCCACTAATTCAATCAGTAGTGATTTATATCTCATGAGATAGACAAGGTTGAAATTGGATATGGAATTGGTTCAGTATTACAGGGTTGGAACTATAAATGAACTTGATTCAGTACTACATGGTTGGAATGAGGATTGAACATAGTTTAGTAATATAAGGTTAGAACAGGCTGTGAAACTGGTTCAATAATGAACATTTCAACTAATACATCCTTGGATGAAATGCCTTGAATACTATTTAAATAATTATGAATTATTATGTGTCTACCAAATTTCCATGTTTCATTCCTCTATTATGATTTCATGTCATGTGTTCGTATTTCATTATGATTCATGTCTTATTATCAAAAAAGATTTATTCCATGATTCATGTTTGTGATCATTGATATGAAATGTATGATCTTTTATTTTAAGGATAGAGTTCTCATAAGCTTATTATTAGGATTACGCTTATACATATCCATTTTTTACCCTTAATGAACATCAAATCTCACACTTTTTAAGTCTCTTTCTCCTAGGTATGAAGATATGTATTATTTTTGATGTGTCTAAGAAGGATACAGGTCAACAATAACTTAGTGAGTGGTTTTTTATCCCAGTTATGTACATGTTTTTATGTTTCCATGTTTCCAATGGAACTATAATCGTACAATCTTTGGGGATATGTTTTTATTTTTTTATGTTTTCCACAAATGCTATGTTATGTTAACGTAGGAAAAGATAGAGTCTCTATATTTCGTATGAGAGAAAAGGTTTATTTAAAATTTAGTATATAGGATCATAAAACTTTATTGAGATACCTAGGTATATTTCTATGGACATGTTTATGGATATCTGTAAATATATGTTTAAAGATGGGTTAACATTTAGGAAAATGTCCTTGAATTTTGGTAATGTATAGAGTGAGTGGTTTCTTGGAAATACATCTTTGTATGGATACTACAAGTGGATGTGGCTCTAGAATATGTGTATCTCAGGGTGAAAACTCCAACAAGATGTTATGGTCATAAAATACAGTAATATGCTACACAATAAAGGGCCTTGCAACCCAATTGGTTTGAGACTAATGAGTAATATGCTTTGGGAATTCACAATATCATTACAAAATGTACTTATGTAATTAAATAAAGGTTGAATATGAAAAAACAAGGAAGGACTTTTGTTGATGTATATTAAGGAAGGATTCATGACTTAGACATCCTATAAATAACTATTTTCATGAAAATGTTGTTTTCTTATATGATAAGTAATTCTCACACTATGAATCTAGTTTTAGTTAATGGAAGGAAATAAAAGTGACTAGATTAATGATGAATGTGATTGATGATTTTTTGATGACCAGTCAAGTGGGTTAATCATTATAAAGAAAGATTTTTTGATAATACATAATCAGTTTCCATGGAACATGAATAAAATATACCTAGACAAACTCACCGAAAAAAATGAAGAGAGAAAAGTAGTTTGTTGGGAGCTTGGGTGATGGAGACCACATATTAAATATGATTATTTTTCATTTCTATCATAAATGTATAATTAATCACTTATGTGAATGTATTAGTGGAACAAGAATATATTTTGATAGTAGAAAATATGGATAAAAATAAAGTGAATGTGTTTTTGATGCTTTCATCGGGGCGCACGCATCCGTCCACATGGGCGCGATAGGCACGGCATTTTGTTTCCCCGTATTCCTGCTTTCCAAATGTGGGTGGCATTTGCTCCATATTTAGGGGCATTTGTTCCTTGATTGAAACGAGATGATGGGATGTTGATTCTTCCTTCCATGGATTCCTCCTCAGAACTCGTCACATAGTCTGGGTATCCCTCATAGATTTAATACATTGTTCATGAAACTCTTCCTAGTTCTATGTTTCCATCGACACCGGTTAATAACGCTACTTCTTTCAGTACATTCCAAGGGGTCCGGTCAGGGAAGTAACCTTTGGTTGGGGGAGTAGTCACATCGAGGCATCATTAACATGTCTAAACACTGGGGAATTGGCGTGTCTGTCTTTTATCCATTATTATTGGGCTTCTCGAGGGCGTAGAAGCCCAAGGAATCCCACATAGAATGTGGGGAATAATATGCCATTGGCATGTATCTGAGGTTTTCCTCAACTTCATGTGTTTAACACAGGGTATGCCGCAAGTTTAACATCCAGAGGAGACAGATCGGTCTGATAAGAACACTAGCTGGAGTGGATCAGATTGAGGAACCCCTTTGAGGGTTCATCTATATTGGGACCCCCAGGTGGGCGGTTTCCCGAATAATCTGGGGGGTGGAATGAGGCGGCATGATCTCACTGGGATGTGGCGGCCCGGGTAAGAATTAGGGTGGATGATGGATGGAAGAATGAAGCGAAGGGGGAATGAAATGGGACCATCGCAAGGGCGACAGTAAAGTTGGTCTTGAGCCTCGAAGAGACCTCTTATGTATCCCCGTGGCAGATAATCAAAGTCCGCATAGTTTAGTTGTTCAGAACCGACGTGAAGGGGGTCAGAGCGACCAATGGGTGGTGGGCTTGAACCTCAGGGAGGCTTCATACGTACCATGCCATAACATGGATCAAAGTCCACGTAGTTCCAGATGGTTTGCTGGTGAACTGACGTGAAGATGGACCTTGGTCCAGATGAATGGTGGGGCTTGAGCCTCAGGGAGGCTTCCTACATACCATGCCATGACATGGATCAAAGACCTCATAGTTCATAATGGACGCTAGTGAACCGACGTAAAGAAGGACCTTGGACCAATGGGAGTTGGGATTGAACCTCGTGAGGTTTACTACATACCATGTCTAGACATGGATCAAAGTCCTCATAGTTCGGGTTGAAAATTGGCTATTGAACTGACTTGAAGGGGTGTTAGAACAACTAGATGGCAGGATCACAATAGCATACCGCTAGATTGGGATGCAGTTTAACATAATGTCGGATGAGGTCTTGTCATATAACCAATGTGAGTAAGGACCTTGGTCCATGGGGATAGTGGGATTAAACCTTGGGGAGGCTTTCTATGTACCTCGCCTTATCAAGGATCAAAGTCCACATAGTTCAGGCATACAGTTTAACATCATGAAATATGGGGGTAGAACCTGATGTGAATAAATGACCAGCCGGTGGGCTTGATCCTCGTGGAGGCTTCCTACGTACCATGCCTTGACATGGATCAAAGACACCATAGTTCAAAAGGGATGTGGGTGTCGGTGAACTTACGTGAATAAGTACCTTGGTCCGATGGGTGACGGGCTTGAACCTCATGAAGGCTTCCTGCGTACCATGCCTTGACGTGGATCAATGTCATCGTATTTCAGGAAGGGTTTCGTCAGCGAACTGACATGAAGGTGAACCCAAGGGTCTACTCGTGGCGGGCTTGAACCTCTTGGAGGCTTCATAATAACCATGCCTTGACATGGATTAATTTCCTCTTAGTTCAGGTGTGTAGTTTAACATCATGTGGTACGGGGGTTGGTGTCATAGTCTATTATTACTCTAAGCCCATGTGAGTCATGCTCAGTGTGAGAAACAAGAGGTTGCAGGGACCTAATGATCACGTCGTGAAGGGTGCATCCTTGGGAAGCGAAGAGGGGCTTACACGTTAGACGACCCATGGTGTTGGGACATACTCTAAGATGGAGGCCCATAGGGCAACAAAGCGCAGAGGGAGAGGGATTTGGGACCGAAGAAAGGAGGAGTCCCACTTCCCATCATGATCCCCGCTAGCCCTGGTGCCAGGGAAGTACAGTGTTTCATGGGTGGTACCTTCCACAAGAGGTGTTAGGGACCTATACCAAGGAGATTCCCTTCCCCATAGACAAACGCCACTCCAAGAAGGAGGATATCATCCCATGTGTGGGTGATCATATCCCCTTGGAGATGAGTGGTGTAAAGTGTGTCCGAGCCGGGGGGACCCTAAGTGCGAGGCACGAGGTTGTATCACAGTTTAACATCATTTTTTGAGGATGAGGTGCTTGGCAGTTTAACGTCCTACAGCTCAGACGAGGTGGGTTTACTCTACACCCCTAGGACTTACATAACTGGTACTCTCTGGTCCTTGTGGGAGGGAAGGTATTGGTAACACCGTGAAGAAGGTGTGTCACCGAGTGAACTATTGAAGGGTCCACATTAACATGACAATGCAAAGAAGCAATACCTATTAGCATGCCTATGAGAAGAAGGATTAGTCGAAGCAATGGCATGGGTGGTATCTTCCAGGTGACATTGAAATCACATCTTTCAAACATGGAGGGTCACATGGGAAAAGGAATTTCCAAGGAGAGGGGTCCATAGGTAGAGGCCTTGTGGAGATTGGTTGCTCTGTGTGGTAAAGGGAACATGCTAAGGGGTTTGATTTGTGATGTGGTGTGACTTAGACTTAGCATGGGGCAGAGGTGTAAGTGGGAGGGGCTTCGTGAAGTGGAAGGGTGTTCGTGAAGCACTACCTCGTGGAGCATAGGTGCCTCGTGAAGAAAAGTGTCGTGAAGCAGTGTGCTTCGCGAAGTATAGTGACCATGCCTTGGCATGTGGATCACATGTACAAGAAGGGTGTTTCACGAAGAATAAATGCTCCGCGACAACCTGGTTCCCCTTGGGGATCCCCTTCCTTCACGAGATCCCTTGGGCTTTCCGATAGGCATCCCTCTCGGAAGAGGGGATCAAAACGAGACAATGCAAAGGCACCTCATGAAGAAAAAATACCATGTGTATCTCATGATTTGAAAGTAAATGGTGCTTCGCGATTTAGGAGCTAGGAATGAGAAAGGTCGTATTGTCCATCCGTGAGGCTCAGGGGGATCCCGGTATTTATAGGCAAGAGGCTCCGCAATGTAGAGCTCACGCAGTGTGAAGGGGGATTCAGTCACTTCGCGGCGGGATGAGAATGTCAACCGAGTTCGCGGATGGTACTGTCTCCTTTGATTTGTAGTGGGCTCGAGAACATCAGGGGCGTTCGCAGAGGTTACCACCTCCTTTTCTTCACGGCGGGCTCGCGAATGTCAGGGCCTTCTGCAGGGCATCCCACCTATATTGCTTCGTAGCGAGCTCACGAACCTCAAGGGCGTTTGCAAGAATCCTGCCTCTATTGCTTCGCGGTAGGTTTGTGAACGTCAGGGGCATTTGTGGGGCGTCCCGCCTCTCTTGCATCACAGTGGACGCGTTGCATGGGGGGAATCTGCATCGTAGCTACGTGAGGTATGCCGCATGGATTTCTTTTCTTCGTTCTTTTCGTCCAATATTTTGGCACCAACAAATTCCCCCATCAAACTTGGAGTCGTGGAGTGATCAAGGGTCGATGTCTAAGGGAAATATCAAAAATCATCGACCATTCACGGTTCTGACTCACGAAGAATGCGTGCAAGGTTGATAGGGGTCGCGCAAGCTGGACGCGCCGCGAAGCTCTGTGTTGTCCAAACGCGCTGCGAAGCTTCGAGGGATGCGGCTTATAAATAGGGGGCCAAAAACTCTTTTGACCTTTCCTTTCTCCATGAATTTGTCCTTTTGTGCTCTCAATTCACAAAGCTCCTCATACTCTGCGTCTGCTCTCTACGAATTGGGATTCGCGGAATATTGCGATTCTTTGACTCCACGACTACACCAAGAAAACATGTGCTTCCAGGCCGAGGCCAGGCTCCACGATTCTTCTTCGTGAAGGAGATCCATAAATAGGCTTCGCGACCAGAGCTATAAATTTTCAAAATCCATTAAAAATAAATGGCACATCAAGAAGCTGCCCAGGGGGTGCTTGCAGATGCCACCTGGAGGGATGAGATGGCCAAATGTCTGGGCCCGGGGGAGATTTTCCGAAGCCACTCAGACCATAATTCATTGAAGGAAATGTTATCAGAGAGCCATAAGAACTATCCTCTATTCTTGAAGATTCCCTTTTATGTCTTCGGGCTGAGGGATGACGTCTTCATTCTTGAGGTGAGTAGGGACAAACCAGCTTGCTGGTTCAGAAGCATGCCATGCCAGCTTCAATGGTTCAGGGCGGCTGATGGTCATGCGCAAGAGGACTTCACACCTGCCATCGCCGATAGTCTGCACAACCATCTGAACAACATTGATGGGAATCCATTGCAACCAGAGACATCCCCTCTCATGTACCACACAATACTGAAGGTGACCTTGAGAGATTCAAAGAAAGGGTGGTCAGATGAGTGGGACCTACATCAGGGCGGCGACTTCACCAATGATTGGGAATGGGCCTACTGGGTAGGCGCCTCAGACGAGTAATTTGGAGCTGAGATGAGGATATTGGACTTGAATGAGGTGGCATGGGCCTCCCAATTCCACATTTATCAACCAAAATAGCTGATGTCAGATCTGTTGAGAAGATGGTCATCTAGGACCAACACTTTTGACCTGCACCATGGGTAGGTTGGCATCAGTCTACAGGATGTCCATAAGATTTAGGGGGTCTCGATCTTGGGGGCTATGTATGATGAGTTCCTCCCCATCATGAGTACATGGGAGGATCCGAAGCAGATGTCACGGCTGGTGCTGGCATTGATGGGACTGGTCCCTGGAGATGACAAAGAAGTGGTGAGAGATGTCCACTTCAAAAAGCGGTTCAATCAGTTCTTGAACTTCATGGAGAACCGAGAGTTTCCCTCGAGGCCTTGAAGTTGCCTGAATGGGGCTCAACAGGGAAAGGATCACTCGTATTGGCGGCTCCTGGGGGACATCCAATGAAAGACTTGGGGTTTTAGTGTCAGTACTAAACAATAGCCTATAGTCAGGCTGGCGGCATTCATCATGGCCCTTTTCTGCGGTTGGATCCTACCAGTGAGGGACACCAACATGGGGGGTGCGGCCTAACTCGTACATCATGGCATCCATGCTGGCCACAGGATGGTGGGTCAATCTGGGGATTCCGATGCTCGCCAAATTGTTCAAGATGCTATGACATGTTAGTGAGGGCAATAAACCGCCAAGTATATGTGGGCCCTTCCATATTTTGTATGGGTGGATCACGGCGCACATTAGGGGGGTTTACGAATATCCAAACCCCGTCTCGCCTCCGGGGTCAAACATTCGCCCATCCATTATTAATGTTGTCAGGAGAATTCCATCCAAATTAACTATACCGTTGGTACTAAACTAGGTGTGGAAGGTGGATGAGTTTAATTTCCACCTGTTTCCATTGCCGACGGGGGTACTTACTGACGACGGTTGGGGGGTGGAGTAGCATCAGGCCTATCTCCTGGCCTTCTGAGGTGGAGTCTTGGTGGCACGAGTGGACCGCGAGACTCTTTGCGAGTTGTACACCCCACACCGGTTTATAAGGAAATTACATTCCCTACAGCAGTAGACCTCGTAGGTCTACTGGTATGTGTGCCACGAGGATCACCCGTCTGTAATGAGGAAATCGTGGCTCATGTTCAAATGGGAAGACGGGAAAATGAGAAATTTGTTGCCTCCGCCTACTGCCGCATTTGGAATTGTGAAGGAGTATGCCATAAGCTGGGATTCGGCTAATCTGAGGGAAATGACGAAGTATCCAACCATTCGAGATGGTGATGGTGGGCCTTCCCTATCCCGAGGTCGGGGTCGGAGGGCAGCAAGGGCTTCTCGCGGTGGCAGGGATGCCGTGGTGGTGAGACCCGCACCAACTGAGGGTGAGGCAGTGGAGGAGGATCTAGTAGTGGCGGCGGATCTGATGGTCCTAGAAGAGAAAATCCATCCAGAGGGGTGGCCACTGTGGGGATTCCGTAGGATATCCGCTCAGGCTCTGGGTAATCGGCTACACCATATCTACATGCTAGAGAATTCAATTTTCCTAGAGGCCTGGGACATTTAGGACGTCAACCGGCAACACCTCGGTCCATCTGATATGTGGGAACACATGAACCACTTGAAATAGATTTATCGGGTATAGGCCCTGTCCAGGCCAGTTTTACGGTGTCTATGGTGGAGGCGGAGCAATATCTGGATGAGATGGAGGACTACGTACATTCTAGTGGTGCCCCACGTCCAATGACAGACCAGGTGACGGTACTGTTGGATCGAACAGTTCCCCCACAATTGTCGGTCACCGAGTTGAGGGAGTGCTTCATCCTATCGAAAGATTCAGAGTAATCCTCTCGGGGAAACGAGGCTAGTGGATAGATCACGTTGGGTGAAGGGGAAGTCGGCGATCAAGACTTTGATCTCGACGATTTCATAGAGGCTCTCGAGGTAACATTCCAAGTCTCTTTCCTTGGGGTCTAATCTCAACCCGTTATGGACTCCTTAACAATATCTGAACTGTGCATGAGGAAATTGTACATAGACCTCTCTCTCGATGCTCGGTCAGTGGTGATGTAGGACACTTCGAACCCACACCTGTGGCTGCGCCCAATTCTATGTCTGGTGGGGCTTGGGCACCTGAGGTGGGTTCTCCAGAATCTTCAGACCATCCGACAATATACGGAGGGCCACTCTTTGGGCTCCCATCAGCATTAACTAAGCATAAGTACCTAGAGATCAATTTCTGTAAGTCCTCTCCACTGAATTCATCACCACCATTCATTGATCGTTCCAACTGACGTACATTCCCTTCTCTGTTATATACAGTTCTTCAACTGGCATGGGCCGATGCGGCGAGGCAGGTTGAGATTTATGGCAGTGCCCCTCTTAGAGGCATGCCAGTACTCGTGGAGATAGTTACCCTATCCACCCGAGATACAGCTTCCCCCATCCTTGGCGGTACCACCAGTAGGGTCGTTCCTGATGTCATTGAGGTGGGGTCCGATGATGATGATCTTTCAGTCAACCCGAGTCCCTCCACGTCTGATCCAACGCCATATGTCGCGCCAATTCCCACACCAGATGCAGATCCTACTGAAGACTTATTGAGGGGATACGCTGCATACGATCCTGTCAGTCGTGCAGATTGGGACGAGATGACCTCTGACAAAGAGGGCAGCAACATATTCCACCGTCGATAATGGAAACTGATCATGTACTTTATCAAAAAGACCCCCCTAGAAACTATGGTTGGGCGGGATAGATATACTTCGCTCATGATTGTGAGATCTGTGTGCTGGGGTAGTTGATGCCCAGTGCCCTCATCTACTCATCCGAGATCTCATGGCGGAGAAGATCCTGGAGTATTATCGCGGCCCCAGCGTGGGTTGCCATCGGAGGAAGGCGATGACCTCAAGAAGATTCTGGAGGAAAAGATGAGATACAACGGCTACAGATTCAGGCTAATGAGAACTAAGACTCTCTTAATACACAATCAGAGCTTATCTTGAAATTGGAGGCCCATCTAGTAGAGGTGACAGAGCGTTTGAGACAAGCTACCGAAGAAATGGCCTTCATTCAGGCCGGCAAAAATCGGGCCCAAACTGAGGCTAATGAATTGTACCCCATCGCTGCCAAAGAAGAGCGGGAGCTGATCTAGTGGTAGCAAATCCTGGACGCCACAAGTCGGAGGGTGGAAGAGCTGAAACTGTCTTCTAATGAGGTTAACCCATCCATGGGAGAAATAAACCCATGAGTGATGTAAGGATCACAAACTCTCAAACGTACTCTCATGTTTTGATTTTTTAGTACATGAGTTTTGTTATCGAGGTTGGATTTAGAACAATTGATGAGACGTTCTTCTGGTATGCTCTGATTCATGAGCAGGGTAACACAAATGGGTATTGGGATTAGTCCAAACATAGGGAAGTGGAAGGTGTGAATCATGATACCATGAATTCAGAACACTATTGGGGTCAAGTGACAATGGAGGATAGCTGTTGACATGGAAAAAACGCAACATCCGTATTTCATTAGCCTTAAATGGGGACAACAAATGAGGTTTGACCACTGACCATGTTCGCAACATGGGACCTAACTCTAGTATCATCGATCAGTTCATCGGGATGTTGGACCAGGACAGCAGGCGGACTATAGTTCGAGAATCCATACTACTAGGGGGTCCGTCCAAACATGACCAGTCTTCTGGAACGTTGTCCCAGGATGGCAGGCAGGAAATAGGTCGAGCATCCATTCCATTAGGGGGTTCCTCCAGACTTGAAAGAGGGTGATAGTATGTAAACGTGGGCACTCAAAGCATAGAATTTGGAGTGAGTGTTTGTTTGAGAATAATCCAACACTCTTGAAATTACGCCATCGTGGCGGGAGAACCCGGGATGTAAACATTGGTTTGATCATGGATCATTCTTTCTTTCAGACAGGACCTCTCTGGTGAGGGAGTCGTTACTTCCCAATATCATCGTGGGAAATCCCGAACTTGTTCAGGGAAAAATTGTAGTTGTATGGTTCCCTATGAGGGGTCCGGCCAGGGGGGGAAGAAAGGGGGAAGAACAGGATTTGTGATTCTTGTGGCTGGAATTGAGGTGAAATACCTGGGTGTCCTTACGTATCCTATGAGGATGTGAATCAAGCCAGACATAGTTTTGGAAGTGCAGTGTAGTCATGGACCAACACTGATAGGTGAAATCCTCTTTGAAATAGGTTTTGGTGCATCCCATGATCTACATAGGGCATCCTGAACTTGTTCAGGGCAGAACCACAGTTTAGTGTCCTGTGTTGAGGACATATGGCCTCCTGGAGTTTAACATAATTTATAGGATGTGAAATGGAAGAACCTTGGGAGAATGTGGTTAAGTAGCTAGAAAACCGAGTTAATGAGGACTTAGAGTCCAAATCACACCACATACCCCCCAGAGGAAACTCCTCAGGTCGAGGGACCAAGAGCCAGAATTAGGCTGGGATGGAAGTAGAGTGGTCGGGCATTCCTACGTTCCACATGAAGATGGGAATCAATCCATACATAGTTCTGAGAGAACAGTTTAATGTCATGTGGGACAACGAGAAGCCCGACCGCGTTGGTGCACATCCTACCAAAACTATTAAGCCCACGTGAGTCGTGCTCGGTGTGGGAAACAAGAAGTAATGGTGGTAATTTCCCGACATATTAAGGGGCATGCTATGACAAAGGGACACTCAGTGAATACTAGCCCAAAGATGCTAACTCATCCTTGAGGCACACCTAGATGCGAGAAGAGATAGAGTTGAGTATATCAGAATTCCTCTTGAACTTGAGAGAGTGGAAATGTGTGAATCATGAGGCTCAAAATTTGGACCATAATGATGGTGGTGTGATGATGGAGGATAGCTGTTGACCCTGGCGGAAATGAAGCATCCATATCGCGTAACCCTATAATGGTGATAGACAAATGAGGTTCGACCGTTGACCATGTTTGAAACACGAGACTATGTCGAAAATGTTGTCAGAGATCCATAGGGATGTTGGCCCGAAACAATAGGAGAGCCCTTAGGCCCAACATCCATGGAGAGCCCTTAATCATAGAATCCATGTCGTCTGAGGGTCCTTTTGGATATGGAAGAGGATGGGGATCCAAATAGTGAGCTCACAGAGCCTGGAAATGGAATGGGAGGAATGTCTCCATGAAGATTCCCCACATAGGGATCTTTGTCAAAATGCATCTAAACACATTAATTATACGTATTAGATAGAGGGAGTCAATTCCCTTCCCATAGTGAGATCATAGTTTAGGGTTGTAGAGTTCGGACAATGGATGGTAGGAAACACAAGAGGCACATGGTGGGGTATCTAAAATATCTAACGTGAATGGGAACCGGGGGTTCCGACCACCATGTGTTTTCAGGGAGTTTTTGTTCTAGGGACTGAAAATGATATTTGACATGGGCCTAAAGTAAAATGTGAAGGCATTCCTACGTACCCCATGAAAATGGGGATCAAGATGCACATAGTTATTGAAAGGGTCTTAGTTTAAGTTCTTAAAACTCGGACCATGAATGGGTAAGGAGAGCAGGGGACACATGGTAAGGTGGTTAAAAATCCCGACATGAATGAGGACATAATCCCATAATTACCATTTGTTCTCTGGGAAAGTGCTCGGGTCGAGGGACCGAACACGAAAGTTAGGCTAGGCCCATGGGGAAGTGCCCAGCCACTCCAATGTATCTGATGAGGATGAGAATCAAGCAATACATAATTCTTTCAAGGTGGAGTGGCATGGTAAGGTACCAGTTCAAAGGATGAAAGGGGTGAGGGGGTCTATCCCTCGCACCCAGATAAGTGGTATTTGATAAATCTTGTTTTTCCTTTAAGGTGAGTGGTTTTTTTTCTTGAATCAAGAGGCCTATGGTAGCAAGCCATGGTTTCGCCACAAGAATCAAGTTGTAGTAGGTGTTGACAAATGGAATGGCACATGACCAATACCCAACGTGACATCTTCTATAATGAGGTCATCACAATCTAGTGTCATTTTTCATCGTGCGGCCAGGATGATAATGTCACAATTTAGGGTCGTGTGATGGGACCAACCATGCATTTTAACGTCATGCAGCACAAACGTAGTAGAGATGATGCTAGGCAGGGAATGGGTATGGTGACATGAAACATAACTGACATGGATGGGTACATGATCCTACATCACATTGTACGTAATTCCAATATAGGTTCCTTGGGACAAGGGGCCCAAATAGTGTTGAGAGTGAAAGGTGCATGAGGAAATAGCTCCCAACTGAGCTGGACTCAGAAACAAGATGTCCGAGTGACCATCGTATCCCATGGGGATGGGGATCGAGCCACACATATCCCTTAATGATGATCTTAGTTTATGGTCTTAGATCTCAGACGTTGTGAGCCCCAAAGGATGTCGTATTGCAGCTTTGTCCCCCTGACGTGCATAGGTGCCCTGTGGGATAGTGCCAAGAGTGTCAAGATTCCACCCGAACACAGTGGGGTGGAAAATAATGTGAATCATGCAACCAACATTCAAGGTATGAAAGGGCTGGCATGACGACGGAAGATTACTACTTACCATATTCACAACACATCATCTGGTCATGTTAGTCTAAAATGGGGACGAACAAATGAGCATCGACCGCTGAAAATGTTTTCAACGTGGGATTTGTATCAATTTTTTGTCTGAAACCCTTGAGGGCATTGTCCCGTAACGATAGGAGAGCCCTTAGGCGTGGTATCCAGGTTTTTCTTGGGGGTCCCTTTGGGTGTGAAAGATAATGAAAGCTCAAATGAAGGGGGAACATGAAGCTTAACAAGTGGAAGGAACTTGCGTAAGTTGAATCTGACACACTTGGTCCTAGACCATAGTACTCTTAACACATGGGTGAACCACTGCAAGGGGTCAAGGGACTCAATTTGAAGGCAGCCAAGAGATGGAGGATTCCTAGGATAAGGGGTGAATGGTGCCACAAACCCTGTACCACACCTATATATCCCTCTTGTGGTGAGGAACATGCCAATGGGCCTAGGTGACAGGAAGATCAGAAGATCTCTAGGAGGTGTGGCTGGACCCAAAGTCTAGACGTTCAGGTGGTCCTACGTATCCCATAAGTATGGGAATCATGCCACACGTAGTTCTAGAATGGTGCCTTTTAATGTCATGGGGGATAGGAAATAGGAGGGATAATTATTAGAAAGGAGTGCACGTGGTGAGGCAATTGCAAACCCGATGTGAATGAGGAAATAATCATGAACCATATCATGTGGTCCCGTAGTCAATGTCCCGAAGGGGGGGCAGAGAATACAAATTAGCAGAACTCAATTTGGACACAAAGACAAGAGGTCTGGGCATTCCGACATATTCCATGTGGATGGGAATCAATCCAAATGTAGTTCTGAGGAGATATTAGTTTATAGTCATAGAGCTTGGACCATTAATGGATGGAAAATTTCCATGTAAGCGTAGACCTCAACCTGATCCCTAATCCCATGTCAGTCAAACTCAGTGTGGGAAACAAGGGAGGAAGATCATTAGTGCAATACCCGGAACGTCCATCAAAGGGAAGTTGGTGCAGAGCCCTGAAGGACACCCTTACTGTGGCTTTTTTCCTTCAAACGCACAAATGTGTACTAGGGAAGAGTATTTAGAGCGTCGAAGCTCTATTTGGAAATGATGAGGTGGAGAATGATGTGAATCGTGTAACTGACATTTTGGGCTTAATAGGGTTGGTGTGGCGATGGAGGATAACTGTTAATCTTGATGAAAAAATAGTCTCCATATCACGTTAGCCTGAAGTGGGAACAATAAACGAGCATTGACCACTGACCATGTTCGCAACGCATGATTTGTATCAATTTTTTGTCCAAAACCCTCAGGGGCATTGGTCGGTAATGGTAGAAGAGACCTTAAGTGTACTATCCATTCCATTATTGGGGGTCCCTCCGGGTGTGAAAGGTGATGAAAGCCCCAATGAAGGGGAACACAAAGCCTGAAAATCGGGTGAGAACATGTCCAAGTAGAGTCTGAAACTCTAGGTAATAAACCAGAGTACCCTTAGGCACATTGGTGGATGTCCGAAAGGGGTCAACGAAATGTCTCAAGAGAGGTTGGCCAAGGGGCCATGGTGTGATGGAGATTTCCAGAGGATGGGGCTGGACCCGAAGCCTAGACATTCGGGTGGTCCTATGAATCCCATAAGGAATGGGAATAAAGCCATACGTAGTTCTTGAAGATACCCAGGGGCAGGATACCCTAATGAGGACATGTACGGAGTGGCGTGTAACAAGACATGAATAAGGACATAATCTCATACCATGTCACACAGTCCCATAAGAGAGAACCTGGGCCAATGGCCTGAAAAGGCCAAGGGGCCTGATAGCTGGGTTTTGGTCAGGAAGGCCTGGACAACTCGTAGTTTAACATCTTACTGTGAGGACGAGGGTTGGTGAATAGGATTCCCTAGATAGGGGAGGTGTACGGCACAACGAGTAACCCGGCGTGAATGAGAACGTAATCCCACACCACGCCATACACTCTAGGTATAAACTTTGGATAAGGGGCCTAAGGCTGGGCCTTGGTCAGGAAGGCCTGACCAGCTTGTCGATTAACGTCTTATAGTATTGATTGGGGCTAGGGGCCCGGATAGTCCAAGAGGATGGAGGCTGGGCCTCGGTTAGGAAGGCCTGACCAGCTTACAGTTTATCGTCATGTAGTGAGGACGGGGGAGGGGGGCCCGGAAAGGCCAAGGGGCCTGAGGCTATGACTCAGTTAAGAAGGCCTAACCAGATTTCATTTTATCATCATGCAGTGAGGACGGGGGTCGAGTGCCTGGAAAGGCCATGGGGCCTAAGGATGGGCCTCGTTCAGGAAGGGCTGACCAGCTTGTAGTTTATCTTTATGCGGTGAGGACGAGGGTTGGATAAGGTGTCTCTTCCGGGTATGTGTATGGTACGGAGAGTAACCCGACATGAATGAGGATGCAATCTAACACCACACCACACAATCTTATCATAGAGAGCCTAGGCCCGGTATAGCATCCCGTCTTTTTATAACATAACTTTCATTCCATTACATTACATGGAACTGAGGATCTTTAAGGTTTAGTGTCTTGGAAACAAGGAACATAAAACATGAAACAAAAAAAACATTCTTCTTAAACACTTGAAAGGCTTCTCCTCATGTTCACCCTAGGCTCATTACTGCATCTCATAACATGGGGACATACATCAAAAGGAAGGGTGAGCAAAAGGCCCAGCAAGGGAAACAAGTGAAACATTTTACATATGAACTTGAGATACATCAATAAAGTCATGAAAAGAACATTAAGTCATGAAAATGAAATCATGAGGCATATAATAATAAAAATAAAACTTTTTCATAATCTTGAAGATGTGGCTCCATCATTTAACATAGACAATCATGAACATATCACCAAGGTCCATCCCCGAGATGTCATTTGAAAATTACCAAGGTTACTCACCAAGGTATCGTGAAAATTGTAATCTCTAGTGGTTACATCATTACCCAATGCATGGGAGCGCTATCAGGGCGCACCCTTAAATTTGCCTTTATTATCATGTGAGCCACATATATCATCATCAAACATTTCATAAATAACCCATATAGCACAAAATAAATGGGTTTCATTTCGTAATCATAATGTTTTAAAAACTGCTTTAAAGACATGATCTCTACGTCACCTTAAAACCCACAGAAAAGGAAGGTGGGTCTCATGTATGTAAATCCCATAATTTAAAATAGAACATTCTGGTATATATGTGAATAGCCCTTTAGAATAAAGAGCTTTTAGTATTCACTTAATAATATAAAAGAACTTTAGAAAAAGAGAGAGACATTTTGAGACGGAAATTCTGCAGCATAACGCCTATGTTACGAGGTTTTAGAAGACATTAAAAAGAGAGGGAAAATGGGTCAAACATTTATAAATGACCCAGAAAATAGTAGATAGACAGAATAAGAAGGATACATGATCATGGTAATGAAATTTCAAGGACATACCATTTTCAATGAAAAACATGGAAGGAAGACAAAAATTAGATTTCTCTTATTAAAGTTCGGCATTCTAACGGCGTTACTTAAACTTCAAACAAAATGATTTGAAAAGATAAAATAGGGTACCTCATAATGTGAATATAAGAGTTCAGTATGATAGATATAGAGATAATTCCCCAACATAATTAAAAAGGAACTTGAAATACTTGACATGAAAGTGAAACTTTGAAAAGAATGAGAAGGGTGAAAGAATCCCCTAAAAATTCGGCAGCCTAACGGCGCCACTTAAAACATGAAAATACTGAATTGAAGAGATCAAATGGGGTCTCTCATAATATGAACATAAGAGTCCAGTATGATAGATATAGAGATCATACCCCAACATAACAAAAAGGAACTTGAAAGAATTGACATGAAAGTAGAACTTCAAAACAAGAAGGGTGATGGACCACTTAAAAATTCGGTAGCCTAACGGCGCCACATAAAACTTCAAAATACTGAATTTAAGAGATCAAATGGGGTCTCTCATCATATGAACATAAGAGTCCAGTATGATAGATATAGAGATCATACCCCAACATAACAAAAAGGAAATTTAAATAATTGACATGAAAGTAGAACGTCAAAACGAGAGGGTGAAAAACCACTTAAAAATTAGGCAGCCTAACGGCGCCACTTAAAACTTCAAAATACTGAATTTAAGAGATCAAATGGGGTCTCTCATAATATGAACATAAGAGTCCAGTATGATAGATATAGAGAGAATACCCCAACATAAAAAAAAGGAACATGAAAAAATTGACATGAAAGTAGAACTTCAAAACGAGAAGGGTGAAGAACCACTTAAAAATTCGGCAGCCTAACGGCGCCACTTAAAACTTCAAAATACTAAATTGAAGAGATCAAATGGGGTCTCTCATCATATGAACATTAGAGTCCAGTATTATAGATATATAGATCGTACCCCAACATAACAAAAGAAACTTGAAATAATTGACATGAAAGTAGAACTTCAAAACGAGAAGGGTGAAGAACGACTTAAAAATTCGGCAGCCTAACGGCGCCACTTAAAACTTCAAAATACTGAATTGAAGAGATCAAATGGGGTCCCTCATCATATGATCATAAAAGATCAGTATGATAAATTTAGAGATCATACCCCAACATAATAAAAAGGAACTTGAAATACTTTACATGAAAATAGATCTTCAAAAATGAGAAGGGAGAAAGAATTCGTTACAAAAATTTCGGCAGCCTAACGGCGCCACTTAAAACATCATAAAACGAAATAATGAGAGTAAGAGGGGATCTCTCATTATATGAACATGAAAAGGGATGTAAGAGGAGTATAAAAGAACATCCTCCAACATAAGAACATGGAGCATAAAAGGAATGATATAAAAGAGATTACTTGAAATTAAAGAGAGAGGTCGGATCCCTTACCTTAATACGTAACTCTTAAAACTCAAAGGATTGGACCTTGAGGGCTTGGGGGCACCTTGGGAGGACCTCTTTGGGAGTTAAGGGGACACGAACATCGTTGGGGGAGAGTTTGGAGTGAAAACTAAAGGAGGAAAGGGTGGGTATTAATAAGGAAAGTGAGGGGACAAGGCATTAATGGCCAAGGGACACCTCATTAGTGGTTTTGGAAAAACCATGGGCTTGCCCATGGTATTTTCCCATGGTATTGGCCACTTGGGACACCTCATACCTTATCTTACTATTCATAATTCGACCATATTGACTATATACTTAATACATCATTTAATGATGTCATTAAACACCCGTAACTTAAAAACTATATTTTCACTATTCATCGAAAATTCAACTTTCACAGAATAATCCCAAAATTTCACCTTAACCAAATATCAATGCTCTGATTTCAAAAATGAAATCCATTTTATAAAAATATTTTTATAAATATTTTTAATTTAATTTTTAAATAAAAACACTATTTATCGAAAATTTATTTTTTTCAGAAAAATCCCCAAAAATTACCTTAACATAATATCGATGCCCTGAGTTCAAAAATGAAGTCCATTTTATAAAAATAATTTTCTAAATATTTTTAATTAAAATTTTAATTAAAAAAACACTATTCATCCGAAAAAACTAATACTTGAATAATAATTTATGAAACCGTTATTTAACCATTTTATTGAATCACATTACTTAATCAAAGTGCCTAGCTTATTTTAAAAATTTATTTAAGTGAGATTACTAATCCATTTGGAAACATTATTAATCCTAATCATAAAATCACTATTCATAATTTACTATTCATCAAAAATCAAGTTGATCTTATTAGACTCTAAATTTTGTACTGAACATAATTGCAGAAGACCATTTTTTGAAAATCATTACACATTTTTAATTATTTAGGGTTTACATAAACATATTTAAAATATCCTTTTTCTAAAATTCATCAATAATATGCATACTATATTTATCTGGTCATTTGAAAATTCATAAAAGAAATCGAAATTATTATTTAAAACAAAGGCTTAAACAAGACTATTACGGTCTCCTTACATTGCCCCTTATCACACCAGTATAGGACCTAAGTGTAAGGTGTTCTATGTTGAGAGAATCTGAGGGAGGCTCGGCCAACATCGCACGAGTAGTAATTTCTATCAGTTTGAACTTCTCACGAATGCGATCCCGTTCTAGCTTTATATGATGAAGTTCAGCTTGGGTTTGATCCAGAGCAAAGCCCAGGGGTGCTACCTCCTTCCCAAGTTCTGTTAGATGGGCTTCGATCAGTCCAAGACTACTGGGTGAGGCCATCGAATCTTATTTCTATATTAATTAACCAAGATTGCTTGTATTTAGAGACAATAGTCAAAATGTTTAGTTTCCAGCGGTCATATTGACCAATGGTCAAATAACAGTCAAAACCCAACAGTATCATTTTAATTATACTCATGTTACCAAATGAAACATTTTTGTTGAGTATAAGAATAACACATAAAATTAGGAAACAATATTTATTTAAAATTGTGGGTCGTTACAATCTTCCCCCCATAAGAAATTGCGTCCTCGCAATTTTTAAAATTGGGTTTTTGAAATTCCATTGAATTTCCCACATCTAAAAAGGAGTCAGTAAAACTATTACTTTAAAAGAAAGAAAGGGAAGTACAAAGGTCACCCAAGTTAAACCACACTAGGATTCCATGCAGGAAAACATGGACATGGACGAGAAAACAAAGGGTCGAGTTATGAGGGAGAGTGATAGAGAACATGATTAGGAGAAAGTTAACCATGAGAAAATCCCAAACTTATGATGTGTGTAAATGGTCTTTGATTACATAGTAGGAAACGTAAACCAACAACATTTTTGTTTTACGTTTCTTTTCATAATTTTGAGGAATTCATTTACTACATAGAACAAAAACATAAGAAAATATACCTACCTTAAAGTAGAGTTTCATCCTTTAATAAGTCCCTACCAACATTAATCTTTTCTCCATATGATGATAATTCAAAAACACTTGGTCTCCTAAAAGCACAGGAATCATCTTCTAGAGGATCACATAATCTACAAAAGATTAACTATCTATTTCTTCTATCTTTAAACATTATCCCAAAAACAGAAATTTTAAGGTAAAAGAACTCTTCAAAAAGAAAGAATCCCATAGGAATGGAAACTACTTTTAAATCTTCAAAGTTCCATGGTACTACCCAAAGTTCATCATAGACCATTCCATAAATAACGGTCCATAAAATTCCTCAAAATAAACCAAACTAAGATTGAAACCCAAATACATGAAGGATTTGATAACATAGTCTTCCAAAAGAACTTCATTGTTCATCTCCAGACAACATCAACCACTCCTTACATCTTATAACAAAAGTAGCTAACCTAAACATATTTTACCAATGATAGGTTAGTCATTCCCATAAGTAACCTAAATTACTATAAGTCCACATTAAATTCATCAATTCTTCAGAATATAAGTCAACCTTACTCCTCAATGAAAATACTATAATAATCTATTTACCTCGATCATATAGGGTCCCCAAAATAGTGAACGTCTTCCAAAATAATAATCATATTTTAATCCCCTAATCATCTCTGTCATATTAATACATAAATTGTCGCATTTCCAATCACATTGGTTGTTGGGACACGTTATTCCATTTCCCACCATTAACTAAGAAGATAAAGTATAATTAGAGGCTTAAATAGTTAACCAATAATCATGAAAAGGAACTTAAAGCATATAAGGATAACTTGTAGAAGAAAAGTATACCCTAACTTGTGATCCCCTAGGTTCCCATCTAGGTTATCCATGATCATATATTCTTATGTGAATCTTTATTTTATTTTATCTTTTTTCCTTTAACAATGGTTCATACCAAGATTATGAATTTACCAAAGCATATCCCCCGGGAATGTCATAACCAAGAGTGTAGCAAGGCCCGTTTTCGTGTACCAGTTCCCATTCGAGTCTATCTCAAAGTGGTGTTTTCAGGTTTTACCCCTATGTACATCTGTGCCAGAGCCACCTCTACCTGCTCGTATCCAGACAGGGATGTATTTGCTTGGCAACCCCTTACTCAATACTCACCAAAATACCAGCAATATTTCCTATATTTAAACTTTTCTATAGGGTTATTCCTAGAGTTTTCATATCCTAATTTCCACAAATAACTAAACAATCCTTTGATACCAACTATAGCATCCCGTCTTTTTATAACAGAACTTTCATTCCATTACACAGAACTGAGGATCTTTAAGGTTTAGTTTCTTGGAAACAAGGAACATAAAACATGAAACAAAAAAAACATTCTTCTTAAACACTTGAAAGGATTCTCCTCATGTTCACCCTAGTCTCATTACTGCATTTCCTATCCTGGGGACATACATCAAAAGGAAGGGTGAGCAGAAACCCCAGCAAGGGAAACAAGTGAAACATTTTACATATGAACTTGAGATACATCAATAAATTCATGAAAAGAACTTTAAGGCATGAAAATGAAATCATGAGGCATATCATAATAAAAATAAAACTTTTTCATAATCTTGAAGATGTGGCTCCATCATTTAACATAGACAATCATGAACATATCACCAAGTTCCATCCCCAAGGTGTCATTTGAAAATTACCAAGGTTACTCACCAAGGTATCGTGAAAATTGTAATCTCTAGTTGTTACATCATTACCCAATGCATTGGAGCGCTATCAGGGCGCACCCTTAAATTTGACTTTATTATCATGTGATCCACATATATCATCATCAAACATTTCATAAATATCCCATATAGCACAAAATAAATGGGTTTCATTTCGTAATCATAACGTTTTAAAAACTACTTTAAAGACATGATCTTTACGTCACCTTAAAACCCACAGAAAAGGAAGGTGGGTCTCATGTATGTAAATACCATAATTTAAAATAGAAAATTTTGATATATATGTGGATACACCTTTAGAATAAAGAGCTTTGAGTATTCACTTAATAATATAAAATAACTTTAGAAAAAGAGAGAGACATTTTGAGACGGAAATTCCACAGCATAACGGCTATGTTACGAGGTTTTATAAGACATTAAAAAGAGAGGGAAAATGAGTCAAACATTCATAAATGACCCATAAAACAGTAGATGGACAGAATACTAAGGATACATGATCATGGTAATGAAATTTCAAGGACATACCATTTCAAATGAAAAACATGGAAGGAAGACAAAAATTAGATTTCTCTTATGAAAGTTCGGCAGCCTAACGGCGTTACATAAACTTCAAACAAATTGATTTGAAAAGATCAAATAGGGTCCCTCATCATGTGAAAATAAGAGTTCAGTATGATAGATATAGAGATAATTCCCCAACATAATTAAAAAGGAACTTGAAATACTTGACATGAAAGTGAAACTTTGAAAAGAATGAGAAGGGTGAAAGAATCCCCTAAAAATTCGGCAGCCTAACGGTGCCACTTAAAACATGAAAATACTCAATTGAAGAGATCAAATGGGGTCTCTCATAATATGAAAATAAGAGTCAAGTATGATAGATATAGAGATCATACCCCAACATAACAAAAAGGAACATGAAATAATTGACATTAAAGTAGAACTTCAAAACGAGAAGGGTGAAGAACCACTTAAAAATTCAGCAGCCTAACGGCGCCACTTAAAACTTTAAAATACTGAATTTAGGAGATCAAATGGGGTCTCTCATCATATGAACATAAGATTCCAGTATGATAGATATAGAGATCATACCCCAATATAACAAAAAAGAACTTGAAATAATTGACATGAAAGTAGTACTTCAAATCAAGAAGGGTGAAGAACCACTTAAAAATTCGGCAGCCTAACGGCGCCACTTAAAACTTCAAAATATTGAATTTAAGAGATCAAATGGGGTCTCTCATAATATGAACATAAGAGTCCAGTATGATAGATTTAGATAGAATACCCCAACATAACAAAAAGGAACTTGAAATAATTGACATGAAAGTAGAACTTCAAAACGAGAAGGGTGAAAAACCACTTAAAAATTCGGCAGCCTAACGGCGCCACATAAAACTTCAAAATACTGAATTGAAGAGATAAAATGGGGTATCTCATCATATGAACATAAGAGTCCAGTATGATAGATATAGAGATCATACCCCAACATAACAAAAGAAACTTGAAATAATTGACATGAAAGTAGAACTTCAAAACGAGAAGGGTGAAGAACCACTTAAAAATTTGGCAGCCTAACAGCGCCACTTAAAACATCAAAATACTGAATTGAAGAGATCAAATGGGGTCTATCATCATATGATCATAAAATATCAGTATGATAAATTTAGAGATCATACCCCAACATAATAAAAAGGAACTTGAAATACTTTACATGAAAATAGATCTTGAAAAATGAGAAGGGAGAAAGAATCTGTTACAAATATTTCGGCAGCCTAACGGCGCCACTTAAAACTTCATAAAACGAAATAATGAGAGTAAGAGGGGATCTCTAATTATATGAACATTAAAAGGTCAGTAAGAGGAGTATAAAATAACATCCTCAAACATAAGAACATGGAGCATAAAAGGAATGACATAAAAGAGATTACTTGAAATTGAAGAGAGAGGTCGGATCCCTTACCTAAAAACGTAACTCTTAAAACTCAAATTTTTTGACCTTGAGGGCTTGGGGGCACCTTGGGAGGACTTCTTTGGGAGGTAAGGGGACCATAACTTCGTTGGGGGAGAGTTGGGAGTGAAAACTAAAGGAGGAAAGGGTGGGTATTTATAGGGAAAGTGAGGGGACAAGGCATTAATGGCCAAGGGACACCTCATTTGTGGTTTTGGAAAAACCATGGGCATGCCCATGGTATTTGCCCATGGTATTGGCCACTTGGGACACCTCATACCTTATCTTACTATTCATAATTCGACCATATTGAATATATACTTAATACATCATTTAATGATGTCATTAAACACCCGTAACTTAAAAACTATATTTTCACTATTCATCGAAAATTCAACTTTCTCAGAATAATCCCAAAATTTCACCTTAACCAAACATCAATGCTCTGATTTCAAAAATGAAATACATTTTATAAAAACAATTTTCTAAATGTTTTTAATTTAATTTTTAAATAAAAACACTATTCATCGAAAATTTATTTTTTTCAGAAAAATCCCAAAAATTACATTAACATAATATCGATGCTCTGAGTTCAAAAATGAAGTCCATTTTATAAAAATAATTTTCTAAATATTTTTATTTAAAATTTTCTTTAAAAAAACCCTATTCATCCGAAAAAACTAATACTTGAATAATAATTTATGAAATAGTTATTTAACCATTTTATTGAATCACATTACTTAATCAAAGTGCCTAGCTTATTTTAATACTTTATTTAAGTGAGATTACTAATCCATTTGGACACATTATTAATCCTAATCATAAAATAACTATTCATAATTTACTATTCATCAAAAATCAAGTTGATCTTATTAGACTCTAAATTTTGTACTGAACATGATTGCAGAAGACCATTTTTTGAAAATCATTACACATTTTTAATTATTTAGTGTTTACATAAACATATTTAAAATATCCTTTTTCTAAAATTCATCAAAAATATGCATACTATATTTATCTGGTCATTTGAAAATTCATAAAAGAAATAAAAAATTTTATTTAAAACAAAGGATTACACAAGACTGTTACGGTCTCCTTACATAGCCCCTTATCACACCAGCATAGGACCTAAGTGTAAGGTGTTCTAAGGTGATAGAATCCGAGGGAGGCTCGGCCAACATCGCACGAGTAGTAATTTCTATCAGTTTGAACCTCTCACGAATGCGATCCCATTCTAGCATTATATGATGAAGTTCAGCTTGGGTTTGGTCCAGAGCAAAGCCCAGGGGTGCTACCTCCTTCCCAAGTTCTGTTAGATGGGCTTCGATCGGTCCAATACTACTGGGTGAGGCCGTCGAATCTTCTTTCTATATTAATTAACCATGATTGCTTGTATTTAGAGACAATAGTCAAAATGTTTAGTTTCCAACGGTCATATTGACCAATGGTCAAATAACAGTCAAAACCCAATAGTCTCATTTTAATTATACTCATGTTACCAAATGAAACATTTTTGTTGAGTATAAAAATAACACATAAAATTAGGAAACAATATTTATTTAAAATTTCGGGTCGTTACACCCGGGGCCCGACAGTTGGCCCTGTCCGGAAAGAGTTCGTTGCTTCAGGAATGGGGGAAAACTAATCACTACACTAACTGTTTCGGATATCTAGGGGTGGACCCAAAGATCCAGGGTGAATGTTTACCATGTTTGAAACACAACGTCCTGATGGTGACCTGAGATGGGAGAAACAAATGAGCATCGACCGCTGACCACATTCAAGACACGGGATTTGTATTGGGTTGTTGCTCGGCACCCATGAGGGAATTGGCCTAAAATAGTAAGAGGGCCCTGTAGGTATGGTATCCATACCATTAAAGGGCCCCTCTGGATGAGGAAGGTGATGGAATCCCAGTCAAGGAGTGGGTGAAGCATAGCTATACCCATCTACGAAAGAGGAGAACATCTCCAGTGAGGGGGACGTATAGCTGGATTGAGGCTTGCTCGACGTGAATTGGGAAAAAATTATGCACCCTACCATATATCTTGTCCCGAGGGGAAGATTCAGGATTTTGGGCTGGGCCAACAGAAAAAATGTCTTAACGTTCCTACATATCCCATGAGGATGGGAATCAAGCTGTACGTAGTTCTTGAAGGCCATACAATTTAACGTTAGGCGGTGAAGATATGGGAGAATATAAGAACAAGAGTGGGTAAATGGTGTGACCATTATAATCCTCGTATGAGTGGGGCTAAGGAATCATACTCTATATCATGCGAGGACCCTCTGAGGAAGCTATACCCAGGGGGGATAGTTAAAGAGAAGATTTTGGGGCTGGGCTCAAAACGAAGCGTCTGAGCGTTCCTACATATCCCATGAGGATGGGAATCAAGCCATACGTAGTCATATATGCACAGTTTAACATCATGTAGGATGGTAAGATGCATCTCATCTGGGGATGTGTGCGGTATGGCGAGTAACTAGACGTGAATGAGGATATAATCCCATACCACACTATACAATCCCACAAGAGAGCCTGGATCAAGGAAAGGCCTTGGGGCCTGAGGATGGGCCTCGGTCCGGAAGGCCTGACCAGCTTGCAGTTTAACGTCTTACAAAGAGGATGAGGGAGATCATAGTTTAGGTTGATAGAGCTCAAACCATTTTGTAGTTTATTGTTATGTGGGACGATAATGAACAGTTTAACGTCATGAAGGATGATGATGTAGTTTAACATCATGCAGGACGATGTTGCAGTTTAAATTCATGCAGGACTAGACAGTATAAGGTCATGTTAGACCATAGTTCAGTTTGGGGTCATGTGAGACCATCCTGTTTAAGTTCATGTAGGACCATATAGTTTACGATCGTGTGGGACCATTTAGTTTATGGTCATGTAGGACCATACAGTTTAAGGTTGTGCGGGAACGGGGTGCAGTTTTGGGTCATGTTGGACCATACAGTTTAAGTTCATGCGGGACCAGGGTGTATTTTAGGGTCATGCGGGACATAGGTGCAGTTTAAGGTCAAGCGGGACCGGGGTGCAGTTTAGGGTCATGCGGGACCTGGTGCAGTTTAGGGTCATACGGGACCGGGTGCAGTTTAGGGTCATGTGGAACCATCTATTTTAGGGTCATGTAGGACCATACAGTTTAAGGTCGTGTAGGACCGGGGTGCAGTTTAGGGTCATACGGGACCCGGTTGTAGTTTATGGTCATACGGGACTAGGGTACAGTATAAGGTCATGCAGGACCAGGTACAGTTTCGGGTCATGAGGGACCAGAGTGCAGTTTAGGTTCATGCAGGACCGTCCAGTTTTGGGTCATTTTAGACCATAAATTGTAAGGTCGTACGGGACTGGGGTGCAGTTTAGGGTCATGCAACACCATACATTTTAAGGTCGTGCAGTATCGGGGTACAGTTTAGGGTCATGTGGGACTGGGATGCATTTTAGGTTCATGTGGGACTGGGGTTCTCAAGAAAAGTATTTCTTGAGGAACATGGCGTTGGTGGGAGGAGTTATGCGCTCACCATCCATGGTTACCAAGGAGTATGCTCCATTGGTGTAGACTGTATGAATGATGTAAGGTCCTTCACATTTAGTCTCCAGCTTGGGTGGTTTCCTACTGGGGATCAATGGTGCTCGGAGGGCCAACACAAGGTCTCCTTGAAGAAAAGAGTGAAGGTGAACCTTCTTGTTGAAGGCTCTGGCTATTTTGTTCTGAGGCCTTTCCAGATTGTGTTGGGCACAGAGCCTATTCTCATCCAGTGCTTCCAATTCATCCAGACGGATTTCGGCCACCTTATCTGATGCCTTCTGGTCATAGACTACAGTGAGTAATGATGGTAGCTGGATATCAATGGGTTGGATGGCCTCAGCCTCATACCCCATGGAATATGGAGTCACCTGAGTGTTATTGCGAGTCGTTGTCTGATATGACCATAGGGCATTGGGGAGCTTGTCCAGACAACTTTTCTTCTTCTGTCCATCCATTTTCTGCAAAATTTTAGAATGTTTTTTCTTGAATGACTCGGTCTGTCCATTTTCATGTGCGTGATAGCGATAGGTTTGGTTCGAACAGATATTGTTCTTGGCGTACAATTTCTTCAGCTTGGCTTCTCGGATGTTCGTGTCGATAATGGTGAGGACAGAGTGAGGGACTCTAAACTGGTGGATGATATTGGAGTTCATGAAGTCAACGATGGAATAGGACTTAAACTCTTTGAGTGGAACTTCCTCTGCCCACTTGGAGAAGAAATCTGTAGCGGTCAGGAAGAACTTACACTGGCGAGCTGTCTTCGGTTTATATTGCCCCCTGTCATCGAGTACCCACACTGGAAATGGCCAAGAGTACTTGGTGGAGTGGAGAGGCTCTGGCAGCTGATGTAGGAAGTTAACATTAACATGGAACGCATGGAATCTCTTTTAATACTCAATAAAATAATGGATCATAGAGGTACAGAAGTTCCCCAGTCTCCGGATCTGATGGTACAGCTTTATCCCAGCCTAGTGGGAACCGAAGGAACCGGCATGAACCTCTTGAATAACCAGATAAATCTTGAATCATTGAATGCAATGGAGGATAACACCATCAAAACCCCTCTTATAGAGGATCTTCTCAAGATCGAGAACACTCTGGAGGGTAAACTGCAGTGTGCGACATCGGATTCGCTCGCGCTCGGCCCGATCATCCTGGAGGAAACCATTTTGGAGATACTCGACAAAAGGTTTCCTCTAGTTGGGAGTATCCTCAACCACTGCATCTGAAGAACCTGGGGCTCCTGGCATGGAAGATCTGGCCATAAGATGGCTTATCTACAGGTCGTTGTCATCCTCTAGGGTGACGGGGGCAATGACTCTCTGGTGTGCCACATGTATAATTAGTTCATCCTACTTGTGTTCTACAATTGATGCTGCTAGGCCGGCCAGTGCATCCGCTCGACTATTTTTTGACTAAGGGACATGGGTAACCTCTAGTCGAGAAGGAAACTGGGCCATTATACAAAGGGTGCAGTCCAACAATGGCATGAGCTCTGGCTTTCTGACGACATAGTCGCCATTGACCTGTTTGATTACTAGTTTGGAATCCCCTTTCACATTAAAATGGGACACATCGATCTCACGGGATAACTCGTGGCCAGTGATGAGTGCCTGATACTCTGCCTCATTGTTGGTGTAGTCTTCTGACAATAAGAACGAGTATGGCAGAACGGCTTGCACCAGTGTGATGAAGATGATACCTAGATGCACACTGTTGAGCTTAGGATCACTGAACCTCCTACCGATGGGGCTCTGGGAGGCACCGTCGAAGTTCATTTTCCAACATGAGACATCATGATCGACTAAGAATATTGCCTCATCAGGAAAATCAAAGTTCAGGGATTGATCCGCAGAGGTTGGATGCGCAGGTAGGAAGTTTGCCAATGCTTTCCCCATGATAGCCTTCTAAGGCACGAACCTGATGTCGAACTGCTGGTGAATTACTGCCCATCATGCTAGCCGGCTAGTCAACATGGGGAGGTTCAGAATGTACTTCAGTGTGTCTACTCGAGAGACCAACTGTACCTCTTGGTGTTTCAAATAATGTCGCAAGATCTGTACAGAAAACACATAAACAAGGCAGCACTTTTCGATGGGGGAGTATCTAGTCTCCGTATCGAGGAGCATGCGGGTGAGGTAATAGAGGTTATTCTCTGTCCCCTCATTTTTCTTCTGGGTGAGTTGGGCACTGAGACACCATTCCAGAACGGTAACATAAAGGACCAGAGGCTTTCCCAACACAGGTTGCGTCGAGACTGGAGGCTAGACCAGATACTACTTTATTTCCTTAAAGGTGGCCTGACAATCTTCCTCCCACTAATAGGCGGAGCCTTTCTTCATGAGCTAGGAAAAGGGCTTACACTTGCTAGCCAGATTCTTAATGAATTGGTGTATGTAGGCTAAGTGGCCTTAAATACCTCGATGCTACCAAATATTACTCAAGGGAGGCATCTGGATGATGGATTTGATATTCTATGGGTCGATCTTAATGCCTCAGTATCTGAAACCAAATCCAAGAAACTTCCCGGAGGTGACCCCAAAGGCACACTTCAATGGGTTCATCTTAAGGTGGCGGGAGCGGAGTAAGCCAAATACTTTCTCAAGGACTTTGAGATGGTCCTAGTGCTAACGATATTTGACCACCAGATCATCAACATAGAACTCTACCAATGTCCAATATATTTGGCTTGAACATGCGGTGGATGGCCCACTGATAGTTTGCACCTGCATTTTTCAGGCCGAAGGGAATAACCTGGTAACAAAAAGTACCTTGGGGGCCCAGAAAGCAGTGGATTCCCCGTCTTCAGGGGGCATCTATATCTGGTTGTAACCAGAATACCCATCCATGAAGAAGAGGGCTTGGAACCCAGTCGTGGAATCAATTAACAACTCTGTCACTAGGAGGGGAAAATCATCTTTTGGACAGTGGCGGTTGAGATCACGGAAGTCGATGAAGACTCTAATATGATCGTTCTTCTTTCTTACTGGCACAATGTTGGCTAGCCACATGGGGTACTGGACATCCTTGACAAATTTGTCTTTGATAATATTGTCGACTTCGGCCTCAACCATGGCACCGTGAGAAGGGTGCATCTTTCTGGGAGGCTGCTTGAACCCGCGATGGTTTGTCGGGAGACCAAGGTGGTGGACGGCTACATGGGGATCTAGTCCTGGAATCTCGCCATAACTCTAGGGAAACACATCATGGTGTTGTTTGACAAAGTTCATGTACCGCTGCTGCTCTTCGAGGGACATGACAGCACTGATCAATGTGGGTCTCGGATCTGCCACGCTACCAAGGTTCAGTTGTACCAATTCATCAACCATGGTAGAGACGCCTTATTCAAATGCGGGGAGAGAAACCTCTAGGTCATATCCTCCACTTGTGGTGGGATCTTCTGTGGGGGGAGTTTTCTCTGATCCACCAAAGTTTGATTGGAGGCTGGTGCCGGCATGAGCGGCAGTGGTCATCATATAAGGAGATTCTTGCGCCACCGAGACCATAGCGATGAAGGCAGTTGACCCAATCCCATCTGGTCTTCACCCATGGGGCCACTCTTGATAACATCAAAGCAGTAGTGGTGCGTCTACTTGAGCCGGTTAATTCCAGCCTGGAAAAACAGACATGTATGACATACCACTATTACCATGAGCCTGACATCTTGTTACCGTTCAGGGGTAGGAGTTACCGGGATCACCTGAGCCTAGTTGGTGTAGGAGTACTAGACGATTTCCCACCATCACTTGGACCTGGTAATATGCCTTCCTCTTGTACCCAAAACGACAAAACATTTCCCCATGTCGGGGTTTTTGGCCTCCAACTGATGGATCGGGAAGCCATAGGCATCATCTAGACCTGCCCTGGGATCACTTGTGACCGGGGCGGGTTCAACCTCACTTACCAAAATCTACTTATCCTTGATTTTTTAGTACTCAGCGTCCAAGTAGAGGGCTTCAAAAGAGGGAAAAGGAGATGAATCTCCTTTTATCTTTCCTACTCAACCATTGAGGGAGTATTTGAGGCATTTCTAATTCGACGAAGGGACCTCTGCATGCAGGTGGAGCCATGGACTGCCCATCAATGCATTGTATGTGGTGTCCTTGGAGATAACCAAGAATTCGGTACTGGAAACTAGGCCACCAAACTAGTTCTTCAAACGGATCTTGTTGACCGGGGTCTACTCGGTCCTGTCATATCCCTGGATTCTGATGTTGGAGGGAGTTAGATCATCCTCAGACAACCCCAGCATCCGCAATGTCCATGTCGAGATTAGATTAATCTTAGAACCCATGTCAATAGGACAGTGGAGGACTTCGACAACATTGAACTGGCCCATGATATATAGTGTAAAAACTTTCCCCTGTATAGGAGGGTCTTCGTCTTCACTAGAGAATGAGATAACTGCAGGGCATTTGGAGTTCTCAATTGCCTCAGTGTGGGAGGGTTCTGCAGCTTCTACCTCCATCTCAAACTGGAGGGGGATCCTTAGGGCCCCATCAAGCACTTCACGCATTTCAGAAGACAGGAAAAGAACTTCAAGAAAAGAAAGCCTCACTGTAATTCCAGAAAGTTTCTTCATGATGTCATACTTCCGGGCCAAATGTGAGCCTCTGCTTATAGGAGGCTGCTCTGCAATTGGAGGCACGACAGGCCCGGCCGACTGGACCGGTGGCTGGATAGTACTAGGTATGCCCGTTTCTCGCTGGTCGAGGCCTGAAGACCGGATTCTAGACGCTAGTTGGGAAACATATATTGGCATGTAGTAGGGAGATATTGGCCACAGTATGGACGAGGAAACTCTGCCTGATCTAGTAGCACAAACGGTGATGGAGGTAAATCTGAGGGCACCAGATGAGGAGGTTGCTCGTGCTGAGCTCTACATTGGGCCTGCTATTTGGTCTCAGTGGTGTGCACAACCTGGTTGGACGTGCCAACTGATGCACCCCGATGACCCATGTAGTCACGGCTTTGCTGACGTTGATGACGACTGGGGACATTTGGGAGGTTCTCCTGGCGTTCCCCCTCATCGGGAGCCATATAGGGATTTACCAACACCACGGTATTAATCGAAGTATACCTCCGTCTATCACTTGAGTAATCATCCACCACTGGGTGGATTCTGGGAGGGATCCCCATCTCAGGGGTCATGAAGTCATCGAGAGTGTGGGATGACGACAACGGTGGTGGATCGTGTTGCTTCTTCTTGCACCGCAGCTGCTTTCCCTTCTGGGAAGAGGCCGACTAAGATGATGACGCCGATGTACTGGTCACATTTTCTGGTGGCTCTAGTTTATTTAGTCATGTTCGAATAATACCGTGGGCACATGTGACTATTTTATGAGCCATCCATTCATCGTACTTTTGGGATCTGAAGCTAGGAACATGCTGCCACTCGCCTTCGTCATCTCTACCACTTTAGGACATCACAAAGTCACCTGCCACTTGTGTCAGTGTTCGGCCCAACCTGAATATGTTGTTATTGACCTGGTCTTGGAGCCAGTCTTTAAACACATAACACTGCTCGAGGGTGTGCCCCAGGATCCCATGATAGGGGTAATAGTTGGGGCGATTAGTGAGATTCGCCTCTTTTGGCCTTCTGCACTCAGGTAAGCACACAATCCACTATTCTAGGGCACTATGAAAGTAACCGGGGTCCTGATTATCATTTAATGAGTAAGTCTGGTGCCTTATTATCCAAATAGGGGTATCTAGAAGACTGGCCTGGACGAGGGGCCGGAGGGGCCTGCCGAGGAGGCAGAGCATGATTGTCCCGCCTAGGCGGTGGTGGCGCATTGTGCGGGGGAACCAGCCGATTCTGAGGTTGTTGCTATTGGGAAGGAGGTTGTTCCTGAGGGGGATGGCCTCTGTGAGGTTGTGGAGATATTGCTATTGGCAGCAGTTCTAGTACCTGTAGGATTCTATTTGGTCCCCCGTGGGGGGCTCGGATCTGGCATCCCTCCTTGTGAGGATCACAGGGGGTAGCAGATGCACCTGACTAGCATGTTGCAGAGCATCCTCGAGGCACTGGGCCTTATCTGAGAAATCATCGAACCCTCTAGGTAATTCTGGTTGATTCGGGAAGGAACCAGTTTTTTTTTACATTCCCTACCCACATCATCAGTAATTGCTTCTGAGTCAGTGGCATGTTGAGGGAGTATGTGAGCCCCTTCCACCGGGTGATGAATTCTGCAACACTCTCATCAGGCCTTTCTCTTCACTTTAAGAGGTCTATGATACTGGTCTTTCTCGTGGTGGATCTGACCTGGTATAGGAATTGTAGGCGAAGATCCTCTTAGCCAGTCACAGATCCAATAGGGAGCTGGTCGTAGCAGATGAATGCAGGGCCCTCCAACGTATGCACAAAACATCGGAGCGTTGAAGCTTCCTGTTGTGCTGGGGTCCCCAACATGGGGCCACACCTGAGGGAAAATGGTACAGGTGCTGCAGTGGGTCCACTTTCCCATTAATAGGTGAGAAAGTGGGATTTCCAAAAACTAGAGGTGCAGGCATATCATCCACCCATGCGGGATATGGCTTACCATTTGGTGGGACTGCCACCTGCTGCGTTTCCAATGCCTCGAGGTGGGCGATGAGTGCCTCTATAGGATCATCTATGTGGGGGTCCCTATCTTGGAAGGGATCCCTAACCACGAGCGTGTTTCCGGCCTCTTCGACACGGTAGACGGCTTCAACGGCTCGTGGAGCGACTGGCGTTGGGGCCTGCGGGGCGGCTGGAGGAACCCGGGCTGGATTCCTCGGATTTACACACCGTTCGAGATGGTTTGGTGAGACGTATCACACCCTCTTGTTGGGCATTACGGCTTCATCCCTATCCATGAGAGTGGTATGATCAGGGTTTCTCACAGGCATCTCGATGGGGGGAGTTGTTCCTGCCCCTGCTGCCCCAGCCTAGGATCACCATAGTTGGGTCGCCGCTCTATAGCGCGCTCGGCTAGGAGTTTGTCGACTAGCCTCTTATTCTCAGAAAGTTGTTGGCACAAAACAACCTTTTCAAGTTATTCCTATGTATTCTACGCTAAGTCGGATGGGTCAGAGTGCTTGATAGCTCCAACATGCTCTTTACCCTTACCAGCATTCTGGCTTAGCACCAACAACTCGGTGGGTGCAGGGAGACATAGGAGGTTCCTCTGATGATGGTTAATCCTCCATGATGGGTCCAATAGTGGTGGTACACCCTCAGGGGGTAAGTCTCCATCCAGAAACTCCACCTCTTCCTCCTTGTCCACTATATCAGCCATGTGGAACGCAACCCTTCTTGGGGGAATGTCCTTGATAATGCATAACGAGTCAGGCTGCTATCGAATAGGCCTGAAGAGGATGGAAGTGTACTTCCCCCAGCCATGGACTTGCACGTGTGGGGTAGCCTCCTTGATGATTTTGCCGAGTACCTTGAAACTCTGAACACATTTTTGGTGGAGGGTCGTCTGGCGACCTATTGACTCAAGGTGCTGGGCCACGGGGAGTGTGGCCAAATCGACTAGATGGCATTGCTCGCCTATTTCCTCGAAGTGCACTTCGCTCCTGGGTTAATTCACCCAATGATTGCAATGATGGAAGTGCTTCACCCATAGGGTTTGACAGAAGCACACGACTTCCCCTGGGGTGAGGGATTCCGGCGCACGATAGTTCGATGCTTCCGCCCACCAGAACTTCTCCGGGAAGTGATCCGCCGCGAGAATGTTCCAGAAGCTCTTGGGCTCTAATTCAGGGTATGACCCCTTATTTCCCCACTCCTCGCCTGGAGTCGAATGAGGAACAGGTAGCGGTACTAAGGCGGACCGCTGGGACAGTAGACTCAGTGACGGAGAATATGTCGAACGAGGTGACTGGCTACCGAATTCTGGGCCATCCCCTGAAGAGTGCGGTGACCTGACCACAATGTCACGATATGACGGTCTGATAGCCACAACTCCTGGTGCAGGGATCGCGGTTACCAGTGATGGGTCACACTATTTCTCAACTGCCATCGGTGCCCAAAATAGCACTATGTGGTCTCTGGTCGAGGTAGAGGGAACTTCTGGTGACGACAGTGGTGACTGCGCGGTCGGAACCTGTGGGACTTCCAAAATTTCATCCTCCTGGATGTACCTACAAAGAGAGGTGGGAATCTGGTGGACTTCACATTCTGCAAGGATGAGGCTAACACGCCTTGTTCCTGACATGGTACTTGACATGGAGGACCGATGGGAGGGGTCCACTACTAGTCGTATTCTACTTTAAAATCCAATAAGCGGGCCAGTTCGATCTCCATCCAGGCCTTCCCCAAATTCTTCTTGTGGAGGTGACGGCCCGCCTTCCTTCCCCTAGGCGGCTCCCCAAGATAAGGCTGATTCTTGACATGTAGTTTTGGGGTCGTGGTGGTGTCAGGGCGGAGAGGACTTCCACTTAAGATAGCCGGGGGGTGAGGAGCACTGGGAAAAATGTCGAAGGAGACATGGAGAGGACCTCCTTGAACAGCACCTGAGCAGTAGAAACCTTCGTCGGAACCAGTGGGAGCATGGGGAGGACCTCTATGCTTGGTGCTGGTGGAACGAGGCTGACCTTCACCCCTTTGGTTTCCAGGGAGAGGAGGACCTTCTCCATCTATAGATAGAACATAGGGAGGATCTCCACGTTGGACAGGGAGCAGATGTGTAATTCATTCACATCGATGGTCAGGGGCAGGAGTCATAATTCCATACCCAGTGTGGTGGGCATGAGAGAGGCTTCCACACCGAGAATCACTGTCACGGGGCAGGCCATCATTCTTGTTGGGGGTAGCACGGGGCAAACCTCCACGACGAGCTTTAGAGCGGGGAAGTCCCATGCTCTGTGGAGTAGTGGTAAGGGGAGGACCTCCGTATGGGGTGACATCACCACGGGTTGGTTTACGGCGTTCACCACTCATGCATGTGACCCGAGGAGTCGACTCAGGCTGCCCATGGGGCGTTTGGGGCCTCGATCCTAGTAGGGCGTAGGATCACCCCTGCTCTGTGTGGGAAAGAAATTTTTGATGTGTGTTGGGGGTGGCTCGGGCTACTGTAGTTGTTGACATTAACGCCCCGTGGCAGGTGTCCTCAGCTCGGGCCCAACGCTGGCGTCGGGTCTGTTGAGCCGGTGTGGGTGGTGCAGGCGCATAGCCTACCTGCTCCTCTGGCAAGGTCGGGCAGCGGTGTTGATGCGGCTGGGTGGGGGCCCTTTCATGGAGACCTTGAATCGGGACTTTGACCGGGCTGAGACAGACATCACCCTCCTCATTAGCATTAGGTTGGGAGTCATCAAGGCATTCTGGGGGCAGGCTCTCGAAATTATTGAATGTTGGGGTGGGGAGAAGGGGCTCCCTATACGGCCCTCAAGGGTAGCATTGGCAGTGAGGCATGGACGCCTCCAGGTCCATGGGGGCCATATCCTGGGTTGGGATTATTCCCTGCTCCTCGTAATGGTGTACGAGGTCGTTAATCACACTTTTTTGATGACATCTGATGGCGAGATGGGGCATGGGCGCCCCACGTTCGTGGATGAATATGCCATTGTCGCTGTAGTAGAGCCACCCAGAGTGGTTGTGCTAGTTTTACCCATGCCGCTATGTAGGCGGGTGGGTGGTGATCGTGTCCTTGTAGCAGCAACATGATTCCTTGGAAGTAGGGAGATTAACTCATCAGCACTGTCAGAAAAGAAATCGACAACCAGTGCCTTAGTGCCATCCCGTCTTTCGTGGTCGGTAAAAGGGATCGAAACCGAAAATGTTGCAGAACGGAATGCCCAATGTCCTACTGCCCCAAATTCTAGTGATTTTCACACCAGGAATGCTATTTACTTGGCGGGACTGGGCGCCGGATAGCTGGATCTGGTGACACGTCAATCTACTGATGTCTCGAGCACTACTAATCTCCATATTGAGGAGTAAAAATTCACATCTGGTTCACCATTTCTATGTCCGATGCTTTTTCCAGGGCGCACACGTCCGTCTTCTTGGGTGAGATAGGAACGAATTCTTGTTTCCCCACATTACCTCTTTCCAATGTCGAGCGACATTCACTCCTTATTCAGGGACATTTTCTCCTTGATCGAAACAGGATGATGGGATGTCGGTTCTCCCTTCTGTGGATTCCTCATCAGAACATGTCACCTTGTCCAGGTATCCCTCATAGATTTAATAAATTGTTCGTGAAACTCTTCTCAGTGCCATGTTTCCATGGATGCCGGTTAATTACGCTACTTCTGTCAGGAAACTCCAAGGGGTCTGGTTAGGAGAGCAACCTTCGGTTGGGGGAGTAGTCACGTCGAGGCATCATTAACGTGTCTGAAAACTGGGGAATTGGCATGTCTATATTTTATCCATTATTATAGAGATTCTCGAGGGCACAGAAGCCCAAGGCATCCCACATCGAGCATGGGGAATCATATGCCGTTGGCATGTCTCTGTGGTTTTCCTCAGCTTCCGGTGTTTAACACAGGGTATGCCACAAGCTTAACGTTCATCTGAGATGGATCGGTCTGATCAAAACACTAGCTGGAGTGGATCAGATTGAGAAACCCCCTTGAGGGATCATCAATATTGGCGAAAGCACATGGGCAGCTTCTTGAATACTGTGGGGGGGATGAGATGGTATGATCTCACCGGGATGTGGTGGCCCGGGTAAGAATCATAATGGATGATGGATGGATGAATGAAGCAGAGGGGGAATGAAATGGTACCATCACATGGGCGATAGGGAAGTTGGTCTTGAGCCTTCAAGAGACCTCCTACATATCCCCATGGTAGTGAATCAAAGTCCGTGTAGTTCAGTTGGTGAGAAATGATGTGAAGGGGGTCAGAGCGACCAAATGGTGGTGGGATTGAACCTCAGGGAGGCTTCCTACATACCACGCCTTAACATGGATCAAAGTTCATGTATTTCAGGATGTGGCACCGGTGAACCGGCGTGAAGAAGGACCTTGGTTCAAATGAATGGTGGGTCTTGAACCTCAGGGAGGCTTCCAACGTACCATGCCATGACATGGATCAAAGACCCCGTAGTTTATAATGGATTCCAGTTAACCGACGTGAAGAATGTCCTTGGCCCAATGGGTGTTGGGATTGAACCAAGTGAGGATTCCTACGTACCATGCCTAGACATGGATCAACGTCCTTGTAGTTCAGGTTGAAAAGGGGCTATCGAACTGACATGAAGGTGTGTCGGAACAAATGCATGGCAGGATCACAATGGCTTACCGCTGAAATGGGATGCAGTTTAACTTCATGCGAGACGAGGGCGTTTCATGGTATCTATGTGAATAAGAACCTTGGTCTAGTTGGATAGTGTGCTTGAATCTCAGGGAGTCTTACTACGTACCTTGCCATAGCAATGATTAAATTCCACATAGTTCAGGCATACAGTTTAACGTCATGAAGGGCATGGGTAAAACCTGATGTGAATAAACTATCGGGCGGTGGGCTTGAACCACGTGGAGGATTCCGACTTACCATGCCTTGACGTGGATCAAATACACCGTAGTTCAAAAGGGATGTGGGTGTCGGAAAACCGACATGATGAATGAACTTGGTCTGATGGGTGATAGTCTTGAACCTCAGGAAGGCTTCCTACGTACCGTGCCCTGTAATGGATCAATATCCTCATAGTCCAGGAAGGGTTCCGTTAGAAAACCAATGTGATGGTGAACCCATGGGAACACTCATGGCGGGCTTGAACCTCATAAAGGATTCCTACGTACCATGCCTGGACATGGATCAAAGTCCTCATAGTTCGGGTGTGCAGTTTAACGTCATGAGTGATGGGGGTTGGTGTCATAGTCGATGCTTACTCTAAGCCCACGTGAGTCATGCTTGGTGTGAGAAACAAGAGGTTGCATGGACATAATAATCACGTCGCGAAGGGTGCGTTCGTGGGAAACGAAGAGGGGCTTATGCATTAGGCAGCCCATGGTGTAGGGACTTACTCCAGGATGGAGGCCCATAGGGAAACAAAGCGCAGAGGGAGAGGGATTTGGGACTGATGAAAAGAGGATTCCTACTTCACATCATGCTCCCCGCTGGCCCTGGAACCGGGGAAGTATGGAGTTTCATGGGTGTTACCTTCTGCAAGAGGGTCTAGGGGCTTATACCAAGGAGGTTGCCCTTCCCTGCGGAAAAACTCCTCTCAAAGGAGGAGGATATCATCCTATCTGGCGGGTGATCCCATCCCCATGGAGACTAGCAGTGTAAAGAATGTCCAAGCTGGGGGGACCCTACGTGCGAGGCATGGGGCCGGATCTCAGTTTAACGTCATTTTTTGGCGATGAGGTGCTTGGCAGTTTAACGTCCTGCAGCTCAAACAAGGTGGGTTTACTCCGCACCCCTTGGACTTATATAACTGGTACCCTCTGCTCCTTGTGAGAGGGAAGGTACTAGTAATTCCATGTAGAAGGCGGCCATAGAGCGAACCTTTGAAGGGTCCATGTTAGCATGGTTATGTGAATAAGCAATAGCCTTTTGCATTCCTATGATAAGAATCATTAGGTGAATCAAATCCATGGGCGGTATCATCCAGGGGACATTGAAATCACATCGTACAAACCTGTAGGGTCGCACGGGAAAAGGAATTTCCAAGAAGAGGGGTCCATAGGAAGAGGACATGTGGAGCTTTGTTGCTCGGTGTGGTAAAGGGAACTTGCGAAGTGGTGTGTGTCGCAATGTTGGGTGCCTTATCCTTATCATGGGGAGGAGGTGCAAGTAGGAGGTGCTTCGCAAAGTGGAAGGGTGTTTGTGGATCACTACCTTGTGGAGAATAGGTGCCTCGCGAAGTAAAGTGCCTCAATGTAGTGTTCTACATGAAGTACAGTGACCATGCCTTCGCATGTGGATCATGTGTATAGGATCCATATTTCATGAAGCATAAATGCTTCGCGACAACCCAGCCCCCCTTGGGGATCCACTTACTACGTGAGAGATCTTGGGCTTTGTGAAAGTCATCCCTCTCAGAAGAGGGGATCAAAACGAGACAATGCAGAGGCACCTAGAGAAGAAAAAATATCTTGCGTAGCTCATGATTCGCAGAGCAAAGGGTGCATCATGATTTGGGAGCTAGTAAGACAAAAGGCCGGATTGTACATCCATGAGGCTCAGGGGGAGCCCAGTATTTATAGGAAAGAGGCTCCACGAAGCAGAGCTCACTTGGCGTGAAGGGGGATTCAGTCACTTCGTGGCAGGTCGCAAACGTCAATCATGTTTGCAGACGGTACCTCCTCCTTTCCTTCGTGGTGGGATCACAAACATCAGGGGCTTCTGTGGGGCATCTGGCCTCTGTTGCTTCGCGGTGGGCTTGTGAATGTCCGGGGTGTTCATAGGGCGTCCCTCCTCTCTTTCTTTGTGGAGGGTTCGCGAACATAATGGGTGTTCACGCGGCATCCTGCCTCTCTTTCTTCGTAGTGGGTTTGTGAAAGTCAATGGCGTTCGAGGGGTGTCCCGCCTCTCTTGCTTCATGGAGGCCGCATTGCTTGTGGGGACTCTGTGTCGTAGCTTCACAAGGCATGTCATGGGGCTTTTTTCCCTCATTATTTTCATCCAATATTTTTCCACCAACAAAATGGAAGAGAAAAATGACGAGTTTGGTTAATGGAATGGATGAGAATATTGGAATCAATAAGGAATCATCAAAGGTTAAGTGTCTTAGGTTTTGAATAAATTATCATTATATAACTAAATGAACAAAGAGGAAATATCTTGATGAGAATCAACAAGGTGATGTGATTAATGGTTACATTATAAATGACAATGAGAGAACTTATAAAAGGTTAAGTGAATAAAGTATTAAATAATAGGATAAGGTACCTTTGTTAATGTCTTAGAGATGAAATAATCAATGTCTTCATTTATTTGGATTCCATAATTATGAATGGTGAAATATATTTATATTAACATATTTATGTTTTTTATAATTATTTACAAAAATACATTGAATGGATCTTATGGATTTGGAAAGTGATTTAATATCAAGGTTATGTCTATGGAAACCACATGATTAAGGAAAAGAAAACAATTAATATGTCCCTTATGTTAGGATCAATTTTTTTAGATAATGTTATATCCGATAAAAGTAAATTGGTCGGTACAGATTACCTTGGAACTCATTAATAACTTCTTGATAGGTAGTTTATGCAATCATGGATGTAGTTTACAACTTCTTGGCTTTATGTAATATATCCAGTAATATATAGAATAAGGAAGCATACATGTTTTTCAGAAGTATTTATAGTTATTACCATGTTTCAGGATAATACATTATAGAGGCCCTCGCGTATTTGGAATGGGATAACCAAATATTACTTTGTAAATTATGGGGGATCAATGCCATGTTTAATTCATGAATTTAGTTATAATTCATCAGATTTCTGTCATTTTGAAGTTTTATAAGGTCAAAAATTCATGAAAATATTATGTTAATCTTCAAAGAATGTATTTTTATATTGAGATTGTGTAGAAAACCTTGGTTCAAATTCCATTTAGTGGTCAACCTTATTTAAAAATTCATATAATAATTTTTTTGGAAATTATATTAGTATTGTTTTTGAAATGGAAATAATGTATATCGTGTGATAAAACAGCATATTCCCAAAGGCCACGGTTCATGGACCCATGACTGAAAGATGATAAAAGATTCACCCTTTCCACTGGCCTACTCAATGTCCTTTTTAATGTGAAATTATTTTTTTGGAATAAATATTAATGATGAGTCATCATAGTTACTTTTTATGTTTACATATTAATATATTAAAAATATTCATTTTTAAGGATTAATAAAGACAAATAGTAATACATTTTAATCTTTCACGGACCTTAAGATTTGATAAAAGATTATTTTAGTGATTTAGGCATCAAAGTTAATTTATGGTCATTTATTTCCTGAAGTAATAGTAGTATTAAAAATATATAAAATCGCAATCAAAGAATGAAATTTTGTTTATTTATACATAAAAAGTAAATTTATTTTCTAATATTATATTTCAATAAATAAACTACTAAAATATATGATAATGATTAAGAAAAATGTGTTTCCCTAATACCTTAGATTTTTTAACCAATGGCCTTTCAAATCACCATAGATTTGTGATTTTGATTCCCTTGCCTTATCATTGATCATTCACTTATTTTGGATTAATGACCACTATCACGCCCTATAAATATTTATGCTTTTACTCCATGACCTATATTAAATCACAACCTATGTTGTCATATGTGGAATCCCACTTATATATACATTGGGTAATAATAATGGTTCCAAAATTTCCTTTTTAAGGGATGTTTTAGTATTTATTTTTATGATGTGGGTTTCTATGAATAAAACATTCATGTATTAAACCATTGATAGTCTAGAAAAATTAAGTCAGTGAAATTAATTTTAAGGGGGATATAATGTAACTCCCTGAGATTTTTTGAATTATTATTTTTTAATTAATTTAATTCCTTGATATTTTTCATTTCAGGCAACACTAAAAAAAGTTTATTTTTCATGATTGGATTATAAAAAACCTTGTTAATAATGAACTCCATGTAATATAAAATTATTTGTTATCTACTCGAAACACAAAGTCTATATTTTCATTACACATAATAATGACATTCCTTGATGTCTTGCATAAGACACATGCCAATGTTTTACCAAAAAATAATATATTTTTAAAATTTTATTATTTAATATAATAAGTTATAAACTATAAATTAAATTTGTGGTTATGAATACTACTAACAAACACATGAAAAATATATTTTTTACACAAATATAGTATGTATTAATATGTAATCAATTAGTTAGAAATGAAAACATAAGAACCAAGGAATAAAAAGTATATATTTTTTTATGTTCCCAATGTTGTTTTATCGTAATAATCTAAATTAAATAAAATCAGTGTGTGATATGAAGATAATAAAAATTTTATACATTAAAGAAAATATGTTTTATATTCATTCAATAGATTTGAAAAATATCAGATAAGAACCATCCCAATTTTTTTGCTAAAAACATATATTTTTATAAAGGTAATTTTAATGCATTATAATGGAGAATAAATTTTAAATAAAATTATTGGACATATTATATATTTAATTAGAAAAAATAAACTTCACCTCTGAAATTGGAACATAAAAATTATTTTATGGTAAATTTGTGGTATTTTTTTATGATGTTTCATTTTTTTAATGAATAGTGAAGAATTCTTAATTTTAGTTCAAAACTTATTTTTCATCTAATATATTTATAGGGATAAATTTATTTATGAAATGGTTCAAGTGTCAAAAATATAATATTATTATAAGTTAATCCAATTTAGGTTATTTTATGTAATTTCACATTGAAATTTGATATAAAAATAAAGTAATAGTTTGATCACTTTTTCATTAAAATCCCATAGTGTCGTCTTATCAACGGGATTTAGTAGGAATTAATTTATGACAACAACATACTTGTATTTTTGAAAATTGGATTACATATTTGTAATCATAATAATTTAAAATGATGAATATGGTGGACATTTTTACCAAATTTATTAGTGAATGTAATTAAAGTTAATTACATCTATTTTTGAAACAATTATGTTTAACTAAGGACTAAACCGTAAATTTAAGATCCCAAACAACATAAAAACATTTCCAAGATCCATTGGATTCCCATATTTCAAAAGTATCCATCCTTGGATCTAATTTTTTCAATTATTGAATACTCATTACATATTAAAAATGATTATGGAATTCCTTTGTCAAAATATTACAATAGTGTCACTCCTCCTTCTGTATAAAAGGTCACCACTAGTCCATCTTCTTCACACCTATCAAACATATTATTTTTTCCCATGATATTGTAAAATATCCTCCCAAAACCCTAAATTATTCCTTGAATTTTCTCTTTTGGAATAAATTCTTCCAAAGAATCCATTTAGTGAAAACCATAAAGATTTACCTGATAAAGAGGTTACACCATCACTCAAACGCCTTTCATTAATTTTCATTATCCCCTACAACATCACATATTATTACAGGATTTTATAAAAAATATTATCCTAAATATTCTATGATTTTTTTATTCTGGGGCTTCTATTAAATTCACACACGAATCCATATAATGGGTAAAGAACATACAGTTTATGTGTATGAAGAACTACCACCTCACTAAATGATGATTGTTCATTTTTCAATTTCCACCTCTCATGGTGGAAATTATGATGGAAAATATTTTTTTATATGTTATATGTTATATTCATTATTAAATTAATCTTATTTAATAATTTGTTTAAAAATATCATTATATGTAACATTTGGTGTAAATATGATAATTTCGTTTGAGGAAGTGTAGACTACTACCCCCTCAAGGAGATGCGATTCATTCACAAACTAAATTTAAGGTATTAAGGATGGGTTTGGTTAACATATATGATATATATGATATAATAATTATATTGTAATTATAATATATATATATATATATATTCATATATTTCATTTACTTTTTTTCCATCAAAATTTTAGTAAAATAGAAGCAACGTTAATGTGTATGTACGACCTTCCGTTTGCATGAACAGTGTATTCCATTTCGTACTTATATTTTATATATATTATTATAATAAAAAAAATAATTAATATAAATCATATTTTTATTATGATTTAAATTTTTTAAATCATTAAATTAGTATAATGACCTAATATATAAAAAATTAAGACACATGCAAGTAACATGACATATATTACCCAAAGTGAACCTTAACATAGAATTGTTAATAACAATGAAATATAAAGTAATAATAAAACAATATATGATATTATACATAATAATATGTTTTGAAATAGATTTATAATAAAATCATTTTTATTATACTAGAGGTATGAATGAGTACGATGAGATTCAATTCACAAGTTAAGGTAATTTTATCTAACATTTCATTTCCCTAATATATATGCTTTATTCACTGCCCTTTTATTTTGAGTGGTGTCTAAGCTTCCAATGGATGAATTATATCACTCATATACTTATATTTATATGTATTTACATATACATTTAATGATATTTATAAAATGGGTTTTACATGTAAAAATTTACCAAATCGTTAAAGTAATTTTTTCCAACATTTCATCATTTGAGACACAAACCAAGATATAAACTTATTTTTACATGAGGTGTATATACAACCATTAAAATTTTAAATCATGAAAATAATTACATTAATTATTTTTTATATTAATTGAAATTAAATTTCATTATGGGAAGTGTCGTTCAATTTTATAATGGGGTAAGAGTTTATTGAAACCATCTCATCGCTTTTGTGATTGTTTATGATTTTTATTCAATTGATGATATCTTCTGATCCACAACTAAATAAATTAAATTAAATTTCCCCTCTTACGTTTATTAATGAATTATTCATGTATTGGTACCATTTACATACTCATTGGTACATAATATAGTTAAGAAAATGTTTTTAAGAAAGCCTAACTTTACCCTGTCTTTGGACAGAAATCTATGTGCCTTAAAAATAATGTTTCTATAAATGTTTTCAAATAATATTATACAATTATCAAATAATATATAAAATTATTTTTTATCTTTTTATTTATTTTACAGATTCTTTCAATGTAATCATCTTCGTTCTTTTCGAACATGGAATTTTCTTACCTTTTTACTGTGCAAATGAAATATTTTTTTATCTCGTAAAAAATGTACATATTTACCAACTCTTAATTATAATAAATTAAATTCCATATTTTAAAAGGATAATTTAAAAAAAAAATTTAATTTAATTTTAATTTTAAAGGAATTTTGTTTCAAAATGTTTTCAAGCTTCTTTCATTAGTATTCATGTAAAAAAAATTTGAAATTGTTTTATTTCCATGTTTTCAGGGTAATTTTGAAAAAAATGGTTTTAAAAATGTTTCCAAGCATTATTTATATTTATTAAATTTATTTTTGAAGAAATTGGTTTCAAAACATTTTCAATCATTATTTACACTTTTCAAATTTTTTTCAGAGAAATGGTTTTCAAAATGTTTTCATGCATGAATACTTGCTTGAAATGTTATTTTCAAGGAAATGAATTTAATTTTTTTTAAATCTTTCCTTATAAGTTTTAAAATTATTTTTATTTAAATATTTTACTAAAAAATTTAACAATTTTTTTTAATATTACTTATTGGTTTTAGAAATTGTTTTTAAAATGAATTAAATATTATTTTAAAACATTTTTTTAAAAATGTTTTTCAAAAAAATTTATGTACTCTTTATATGTTTTTGATATATTTCATATAGAAATGAATTTAAAATGTTTTTATGCATTAAAAATAATTTGTTAATAATGAAATTATAGTTTCTTAAATGAACATTTTTTAATGATATTTACAAATTATCTTCCAAGGAATATGACATCTTTTGATGTTAGTCATGCCTTTTTATTATATGATCTAATGGTTCCATTCATGTTATTTCTTTGAATGGTTCTGCCTATTGTCATGGTCATTATGAAAACCATTTCTCTTTCATGGGTTATATATTTATGAAACCAATATATCTTTAAAGTTCTATATGTTTATGATATCTGTTTCTCTTTCATGAGTGATGCTTTTGTAGAAAAGATAATAAAACTTCTATCTTTTACAAGGATTATGATATTATTACATGTTTATGATACCTAATTCATTTAATGGTTTATGATTGGATTGTTTTTTTAATGAAAATGTTTGTAGGATTTCATTATGAGATGGGTGAGACCTATATCTCCCTTCAATTCATTGGGAAGGATTTATATCTCATCAGATAGACATGTATGGATTGGGAAATGAACTCGGTTTAGTATTATAGATTTGGAATGAAACATTAAGTCAGTTTAGTATTATAGAGATGGTATGAAGAGTGAACTTGGTTCATTATTATAGGGTTAGAATAGTGTGTGAACTTGGTTTAGTAAAGGAATTTTTCCACAAAGATGGCCTTGGATGTAATTCCTTGACCACTATAGAAATAATTATATATGTTTTTGTGTCTTCCACAATTCCATGTTTTACTCCTTTGTTATGCTTTCATGGGTTATGTTATTTATTTTCTAATGATTCATGTATTATGAATTACCCTGATTTATGACATGTTTCTTGTTAATGTACTTTTATATCAGGGGTATCATCATATATTTTCATGATCATGTTCTCATACCCTAATAATCATGATTATTCTTACATATCTCCCTTTTTACACTTACTGAGCATCACTGTTCACCCCTCTTTTTTGCTTCATTCCCATTATTTTGATGATAGGTATTATGATGGATTTTGATAAGAAAGGTTCTTATAGAGCCCAAAACATGTGCTTATGGATTTGGTATAAAAGTAATGTGTATTTATTACTTTATTTAAAACATACTAAAATATATATATAAATTTATGATTGAATATATTTTCTAGTTTAGGATTTGTAGGGAATGGACCACTTTTACATATTGACAAAGATAAAATACTAAAAAAAGGAAGAAATGAAATTTGTGTTTTCTTGGACCTTATTGAACTAAACTCCATGAAATCTCTATATAAACAATACAAATTTTTATAAAAACATATAGTGAGTAAAATTACCTAGTAAGGGGTTTTGGAAAATCCAATGATTTTTTATAATAAATTATCCTTTTGAAAAATAATTTCAAATGTATTTTTGAATAAACCTTTGAAAAAAAGTTTAAAAAAGGTTTTTTAAAATACCTTTGATAAATACTTTTAAAAATAACTTTTGAAAATACATTTTATAGATAATTTTAAAAAAAATCTTGAAAATTTCCTTGATAAGTAATTATAAAAATATATTTTTAAAATACCTTTGAAATATAAATTTATAAATATCCTTAAGAAAACTCTTGATAAATCCTTTTGAAAATACTTATAATTTTGAAAGTATAATTTTGAAAATACTTTTCAAAATAGAATATCATTTTCAAATTGATTTTTGAAAATAGATTGAAAACATGATATTGAAAATTAAACTGAAAAGAATTATGCCTTTAAAACAATATAAATATAAAATTTTTAAAAATATTACACTTCGAATATTCTTTAAAGAATATGAAAATATTTTTTCTTTTGAAAACATTATACTGAATTTGAAAAAACTTACGCTTAAAAAACATTTTATAATAATCTAGTGGTTTTTTAGAAAATAATATGAAAGCTTTTGAAAACTAAACAATATGGCCATATAAACATTAAATGATTCCTTGATCCTACCAACTTATTTAGGATGTATTTCACCCCTCTTCCCATTCTTATTTAAAACTTCCATGTGCCATTTTTTATAAAAAAGAAGTCTTACATGCTTTATATTTATAATATGTAAACCTCTAAAATAAAATGACATCTATTATAAATTTAAAGTCACAGGAAATAATATATGTTTAATTTTTCTTTCATTGAATTATCATGCGCACATAAAATATAAGAATTTTATATAATGGATTTCATAAGAGTAATTGAAAATTTTATATTTAAAAAAAATAATACCATTAACAATATATGTATATATATAAATTTAATCTCATGAATCGTTATAAGTGAATTTAAATGCACCAAAAACTTATAACATTAAGGGAAAAAATTCATAATACATATAAAAAATATAAGAGTAATATTATAAAAATAGAAAATTATTAATTTATTAATTTAGAAATATTAAGTTTGATGATTTTATGATTGTAAATGAATTATATATTCATTTCAAAACAATAAATTATGTAATATATATATATATATATATTGTAATACACACACGCACACAAAGAGAGAGATATATAATGAATATTAGCATGGAATATTTTGATAATAATTTATCACAAGGAAATCCAAATTTCTTAAAAATAGTATGAAAAATAATTATATCATATGATATATATTTCCATAATTACTTTTATATGTTTGTACGATAAGAATGAAATGATATGCAGGTACAGATATATATATATAATTGATTTAAATTCTAAATCATGAACATGAAGAAATTGAAAATCAAACATTCATTCATATATGATTCAAAACATGAAATTATAAAATATATATATTACATGTACATAATACTTGAAAAAATTGAAACCATGGAACAATTACGTAATAAAACCTTACATGATAATAATTTTAAAACATAATCTCTAAAAAAATGAGTTATCTTATAGTTGATAAATATAGATGCATATAAAATGAACTTGAAATTTGTATCCAAAATAAGTATGTATATTTATTTATAAATTTAGTAATTGTAAATAATTTCTCTAAAATAAAAATATCCACTTACATGTTAATTTGAAAACACACTTTTATGATATAATGAAATAAAATGTATCTTAATTTTTAATAAATGCATAATAATTCTTTAATAAATTAAAAATATCATATATAGATATACATGTTTGTGCTTGAAATAATAAAATATTATATATTTCGGTATAATGAAAATAAAACTATTCCCCTTACATTGTTGTGAAAGGAAACTTAAGGAAGACAAATCTTCGGTCATTGGGTGTTTGAACAAAAAAAAATTCAATGAACTTCTATCTTTTCTGTGGGTACTTGAAAATGCATAAATTAAGATGTAAGGGAAAAAGTGGGAGGGATATTTGACATATGTAGTCCAAAAAGGATATATCCCCACAAAGAATTCTATATATATAGGTACTCATTTAGCTTCTAGGAGAACCTGGAAAAAATGATTCATCCAGAATTGTATTTTTCATCACATTACATTTGGATGAATAAGTAGGTGATGAAAATTGAACAAATGAAAGAGGAAGACAACAAGAGTGATAGTGTCAGCTTCCACCTAGATTGTGGAAGAGGACAATGTACAGTGCTAGGTTGATAAGTTGACATGAGTGGGTGATGCCTAGTTATATGGTGAGGGTTCAACTGGCCCGCATACTTTAGTGGGTAAGATGTGTAAAGGGAGATCAGAAGATCATTTTGGTCAATACATGTTCACCATAGTGTGTTTATAGGAGACATAGGGAATATTGGGTGGTTGATAGGGAGGTTAGGTGTGGCATGGGTTTGAAGTTGGGGTACATGCCTGAAGAAGATGGCACCTCGAGCCCTTTTTTGATTTTTTATTTTCATTATGTATATATATATATATTTATACAGAATTGGTTATATATATTTATAATATATAAAACCAACTAAATAGTTTTTGTAAAAAAAATTCATGTTAAATCTATAAATTATAAATTCTTTTTTATTTTAATACAATAAAATTCATTTTCATATAAATAATAATAACAATAATACTAATTATTATTATTATTATTATTCAAGTCTGATTAATCCTTTATTTTGAATTCAACTCAGATGATATTTGGTTAACTCTTCTATATATCTAACATAGTGTGTGTACACCAAAATATTTAATTTCTCTATTTTGTTATTATAGAATTATTTATTTTAAGTTATTATAATTAATTTAATCTAGAAGAAACAATATTTCATGCATCACTATCATATTTCATATATTTACTTCAGATTAACATATTAAACATTATAATTTATATGTTATTACACTAAAAACTCAATTTATATTAATTTTCTCTCAATATGTATATATATACATGTTCATAATATTTCTATAATTATTTATTTCATCATTCTTACATTTTATAATTTTTATCTCATAGAGCATTTGTTTCGATTATTTTTACAATGTTATAAATATCATTAATTAATATTTTATAATCCCTAAATTGTATAATATATTTTAACTATCATGATACAATTTAATTTATAAAAGTTTTTAATAAATTATTTTTTAGTTAGTATTATTTTTTAAAAAGTATAAAATAATGAATATACAGCTATATATTCCAAATTAAATGAATAAGAATATTTCATGAAAATTAATAAATGAGGTAATGTTTTATTGAGTATTATATATAAGTTCATGTTAAATTAAATTTTATTATAGTATAAATAATTAAATAAAAAATAATTAGAAGATTAAATTTTAGTTTTGTTATGTTAAACCCCCTTAAATAGAATTTGATCCCCAAAATTCATGCATCATATATAAGGAAAACTCTATAATTCCATTTTCCAGAATTGAAAAAACTAGAGATACTATAGTTTTATATTCATAAATGTTAAATTACTTCCTAAGAAATCCATAGTAGGCTTCTAACTCTTATATTTTTTTTAATATAAATGGTTATAAATTATAGTACTTACTAAAAATGTATACTTTGAAGACTCTACTCATTTTTTAAAGAGCATCCAAATCACTGAAGTTATCTAAACTATTAATATGATCCAAATTGTAGAGCAACAGTCTCGTGCTATCAGATTCATAAAAATGTGGTATATATATATTTTAGTTAAAATTAATTGAAAAATATATATACATATTCAATTGAAAATATTTTCTGGTTTATGATATAGGGGAAAAGGTCCACATTTACATCTAAAAAATGTAAAAATAGTATATAAAATGCAGCGATGAAACTATTATATTGGTATCTCCTTATCAAGCTAAACTCCCTGAAATCTCAATTTGAACCTGAAAACGTTTGATAAAAGCACTGTGTGAGAAAACATACGTAGTAAAGGATAATTGAAAAACCAAAGAAAAACCTTGTGGAAAATAATAATACCTTTCAAGATATCCTTCTGAAAATACTTTTGAAAATAGTTTTGAAAACACATTTGATAGATAGTTTTAAAAATATTTTTCTGAAAATACCTTATCTAAATACATTTCAAAATATAGTTTAAAAATAAAATTGATAAATACTATAAAAATTTTCATTTGAAAATACATCTAAAAAATAATTTTAAAAATAGAATTTGAAATTACCATTGATATATACTTTTAAAAATAACTTTTGAAAATACCCTTGATATATAAATTTAAAAAATGTATTAAAACACATTAGAAATAATATTGCATATAATCATAATTTTGGGAACCTAATTTTGAAACAAATTTTAATAATATTATGGATTTTTGAAAATTATATTTTAAAATCCTTTGAAAACATGATATTAAAAATTCCCTTTGAAAATAATTTCATTTTAGAAAACATATAAATAAAATATTTTGAAAATAATTATTCTTTGAAAATTATTTAATTCCTATAAAAATAGTTATTATTTTGAAAAAATTAAATTTCTTTTGAAAATAATTCCACTATGAAAACATTTTAAAAAAATATAGTGGGTTTTTAGAAAATTATAAGCAAGTATTTGAGAGAAAAACAATAAGGCCACTTAAATATTTATGTGTATCATGGACTAACCCACCAATTTAAGAATGAGTTGACCCCTAATAAACTTCTTGTTTAAAATATCCAAATTTAATTTATTATAAAAACTTTTTTACCTTTCTTTACATATATACATTTTCCACTGGGTTTTTTTACTTGAAAACATAACAATGAATTCAATACATATACACATTTATAAATATATAATCATTTATTTTATTAGTTAAATATCATTTTATATTTTGACATAAAAAATTTCTTGAAATTTTACATTTTCATGGTATGTCAATAAAATAATTAACATCCATGTAATGAATTTTTTTAATAAATTACTTTTCATTGAAACATTATCTTTAAAAGCTCATCCCTAGATTATAGTATTTAATAATCATTTTCTTAAATCAAAATTAATTAAATAGTATATAAACATTTAACATAAAATGAAAACTATTAAAAAATAAATGTCACATGATATAATAGATATATAATTATTCTTTCTTATAATTATCATGATCACATAAAATATATGAATTTAAAATAATGGTGTGCATAATAGTAATTGAAAAATAACTATTTTCACATAATAATATCATTAATAATAAACTAATATATATAATGTTACTCCCATGGAAAATTACAAGTAAATGTTCAAGTACCCATAACTCATAGATTTTAATGGAAAATTATATAACTCATAAAAGAAATATAAGGGTAATATTCTCAGAATAAACAATTCTTCATTTCATAGTTTAAAAATATTATGTTGGATGATTTCATTCATTTAAATGAATTATATATTCATTTTAAAACAAGTAATTATTGATGGAAATATATATATATATATATTCACAAACACAAACCCATATATAATTGATATAAACATGGATTATTTTGAGAATAAAGTTTCATATCTTCTCCCTAATTTCTAAAACATATGAATAAAAAATAATTTTTACAAATTAATTATATTATCATAAGTATAAACATATATTTGTTTGATAAAAATGAAATTAAATGCATTTAGATATATATATATATATTTATATCATATTTTAATTATAAAACAAGAACATGAAGAAATTTAAAATCATACATGTATACATTTATTGTCGAAAACATGAAAATATAAACATTAAGTATATGAACTTGTGAATACATATGTGAAAAAATAGAAACAATGAATGATAACAAAATACAAGCATAAATCATGACTATTTATAAAATAGAACTCTTGAATAAATGTGTTATCCTGTAATTGATAAATACGGATGCTTATAAAATGTACATGAAATTTGAATCCAATAAAGGTATATATATATATAAACTGATAATTTTGGAATAATTGTTTTAAAATAAAATATCCCATTACATATTAATTTGAAAACACACGTTCATGATTTAATAAAATAAAATGTAACTTAAATTTTAATACATGTATAATCATTCTTGAATATTTTTAAATTATAATATGTATATATTATATTTTGATTGAAATATGAAAATATTATATATACGATTATAAATAAAATAATTGTTTTTCCATTACATTGAAGTGAATGGAAACCTAAGGAAGAAGACTCTTCTGTCTTTGGTTATTCTAAAAAAAAGAAGGCAACAACTTTCTATCTTGTTTTAGGTACTCAAACTAGATGAAATTTAAAAGGAAAACATAAGGAGGGATTTTTTTCATTGGAGGTCCAACAAGGAATTATTCTTATTCAAAATTTTACTTATATATAGATTCTCATTTAGATTATAGTATAATATGCAAATAATTATTAAACTCAAATGGTAATTTAATTTGTGTTTCATGTGGGTGAAAGTGGAGGTGAAGAAAAATTGAACCATGGAAGGGGACGACAATGGGTGTGACTATATCAGTTTCCTAGTGGATTTTAGAACAGGCCATTGTATAGTGTCGGGGTCAGGAGTTTGACATGTGTCGGAGAATCTTGGTTATATGATGAGGTTTCAGCTGGCATGTGTGCTTGAGTGAGGAAGATACAGTAAGGGAGAATGAACGGTCCTAGTTGTCAATGTGTGTTCACTGGAGTGTGTTTGGCAGCGACCGAGTGGAGATTGGGAAATCGATAGGGAGGTTGGGTGTAGCTTGGGATTAGTGTTAGTGCAGGGGCCTAAGGAATATGACACCTCCAGCACTTTTTTGATTTTATTTATTTTCATTTTATATATATTGTTTTTTACAGAATCAATTATATATAAATGAAATAAATAAAACCAACAAAATATTTCTTAACATAATTGTATTATGTTAAATTATAGATTATAATTTCTTTATTATTTTACTATAATATGATCAATTTTCAAATAATCCAATGTTATTATTAGTATTATTAATGTTTGATTTATCATTTTTAGTGAATTTATCTTAAACCATAATTTTTTACACACACACACACACATATATATATATATATAATTTTGTGTGCAAAATTTAATATTTTATTTCTAAATTTAGTAATTATATAATTACTTATTTTATATTGGTGAAAATATTTTAATCTAGAAGGAAAAAATTTCATGTATCACTGTCATATTCATATATTTATTTCATATTGACATCAAAATATTTATAATGTATATGTTATTCTCTTATTTAAAAAAATTATATGCTTTTTCTATCAATATATATATATGTGTGTGTGTTCAAAATATTTCTATTATTATTTATTTCATGTTTCATAGTGATTATATTTTTCCACTCCATGCTCATTTTTTCACATTATTTTTATAAGGTTATATTAATCATTATTTCGTATTTTTTAATAGATAAAGTATATTAAATATTTTAACTATTTTCTTAATATATAAATGTATAAATTCAGTATCTATTTATTTATAAGTGATTTTAGAATTATATATAATATAAACAATCAATATACAATTATATATTCAAAAATAAAATTTTGGAAATATTTCATATAAATTAATAAACAAGGAATATTTTCTTTTGGAGATAAAATTTAAGATCATGTTGAAATAAAATTTACTATTAAACAAATCATTAAATAAAAACATATTGGAATTTTAAATTTATGGGTTGTTATAGTGCTAGAGAAGAACATCATAGTGGGAGATGATGTGTCTCATTTTTTTATAAGTGTTTATGTATCCTTGGTTCTAAAGGAACTACACTAGTATGGTCTTTAAAAATCTATTTGTATAATGGTTTGTGTTTTATGAAAATTTTATGTAATACTATTCTAAAAAAAGTGAGGTTATCTATATTTATTGTAACACCCCAGGTAAATAAAGAATATTACATTTTTAGATTTATCCATATTTGTGAATAAAATATTAATATTACTTTAAAGGGAATGCTATGCTCGATGACGTACCCAATACACAACAATGAGTTTCTTGGGAAGCTTACGTTGCACTCTAATAATAAAATAATATTATTTTAAATAGTAGTTAACGTCTATCTGTTGTAATGGTTGGAATGAGCAGAACTACCTACAAAATGACTATATATGTTTGTCAAATATTTTTACTCTTTACAATAAATGTTAGAGGATTAAAAATGCAAATGAATCCAATTTTAAGCGTAGACATTCTAATATTCTTTAAAAGGTCGATTAACCACCTTTTGAAGCCGAACCTCTTTTAAATCCACTTTTTGAAAATTTTATGTTTTATATTTGATAAAATAAAATTCTTATTTAGAATCAGGACATCAAAATTTACTTTGTTTAAATTTTTGGTATCATTCTGATAAAGTTCATTTTTTAATAAATAGTGAAAAATGTTGTATTTTAATTCAAAACCTCTTTTTAATCTAATTTATTTATATGAATAGATTATCTTTCTAATTGGTTTTTAAGTGTAAATAGAATATATTTTTACCATTTAATCCAATGGTGGCCATTGTAATTAATATCAATTTAAGATTGGACATAAACGAGTGTCAATCTTTTGAAAGATATTATTTCATAAAAACACGCTATTTGTTTTAACAGCTGGATTTAATTATAAAATTAACTAATGAAACATATATGTTATGAATTTGGTAAAATAGACATCATTTTTGAATTCAGAATATCAAATATAGCTTAGGGTGATTTATTTGTATTTTTATGAAAATCTCCAATTTTTGATGAATAGTGAAACCACAAAGTGGTGGTTACAAAATTTAATTTTTAATTTAAATGGGACTTTACCACTTCTGTGATTTGAATTTATAAAATCCAATTTAAATGATTTTAATTGTTATGTAAAATGTGGTTCAATGGGATGAAAATAATTTTTGATGAAAAGTAACTTTTAAGTTTTATTAATCGCGATTAAAGGTAATTAGTGTGATTTAAGGTAAAAATGATATTATAATAAAATAAAAATATATTGACTCTTGTCTTAACCCTATTTGATGAGTTATGGCCGACCAAGACAACCCATGGGTCGATTTTTGGTACCCCATGGAGCCACATGGGTTTAATAATGACATTTATGCCTTTTATTTAAAGTTAAAATAAAAATGTCACAAACATGATTTGTTTTACTAAAAAAACTTTTACATGTGGTCATACAAGTCAGAATTTTGACTATAAATAGTCATTGGAAAGATAAAAATATTTCCTACCTCATAGTAGTTTTTATATAATTTTTAGACATTAAATAAATTAAATTATTTATGACATCATGATGATGCAGCGATGACCTCATTATTTAATGATTTAAATAAAATGGAAAGATAATGAAAAATCTAGGCCCTACACAAGTCAAAAACCTATTTTATGGGTGTATTTCGAACCCTTATCACCTTATCCTCGAAACACATCAATGTGGGACCATTAAAATCCGAAAACCATTTGAAAATAAAGTAACATTTTATACTTTTCCAAGAGTGCCCCTCCTCTCCTCTTATAAAAGGCCCCCACCTCTACCACTTTACCCACACCTCTCAAACCATTGGTTCGGACACTATCTGATAATTTGGTCTCTCCACATCCCTATACTCATCCTAGAAGCCTTAACTTAGGCAGGAAGCTCTTAGAGAAACCCTTTTGGTTCAAACCAAAGGGAGTTACCCAATTTTATGGTAACGTCTTCACTTGTGCTCTTTTGTTTTATTTTTCTTCTCCAACCCCCTAAACTCTTTTTATTAATTTCTTTCATAACAACTCCAGTATCTTAAATATACTAGGATGTTTTTATAATAATTATTCAAGCTACACTTACACACACCTTCATCTAATGGTTAAAGAACATATAGTTTCTCTGGATGGAGAATTCGTGCTACACGAAACGATGATTGTTCAACACTCATATAACACCTTCGAATGTGTCCATTAAGATGACACTATATTTAAATATGATATATAATATTTTTATGTTTTACTTAAGCTTTTGTATTTTTCATTTGTGGCATACCTTTATGGCTTCCATTATGGGTATATGTGATATCTTCATTTTAGGAAGTGCGGACTAACGCCCCCTCAATGTGATTTGATTCGTTAATGCCATATGTGGGATGTATAAAGGATGGATTTAAAGTTATTATATATGATGTTATACTGGAATTATAATATACCTATATATCATTATTGTTTTCTTTCCATTAAAGTATGAGATAGAAATGAAAGTAGCGTTCTTGCGTACGTACGGCTTACCGTCTCCATCAACGGTACATTTCATTTCTTATCCTCAAATGTAATGTACTATTATAAGTACATATAATGGATATATATGATGTATGATACATCTAAAGTATGAATATAATTCTGGATTTAAATATATACACATCTCTCATTTAGTTTTAATTCCATTAATATGACATAGAAATGAAAGTAGCGTTCATGCGTACGTACGGCTTACCGTCTCCATGAATGGTGCATTTCGTTTCTTACCTCTAAATTATTATGTAATATTATAAATACATGTATATGCTGGAGATATATTATATATATGATATACAAATCAGGAATGTCATTATGGATATAAAGAACCTTTGACAACACGAACAACATGTAATTGTAAGAAGTCCACTTTTGACTTAAGAACCAAATATCGAAAAAACAAACATTATTAACTTAAATGATTACATAATATTTATAACATGTCAATAATTGATATAAAAGGAATAATGAACATGAAAAAGGTTCTTAATCAACTAGAAATTAACTCAAGTTTATTATTCAGGACGTTAAAGAATGATCAAGTCAAGTCGGACCCGAGGTAAGGGATCCTACTCCTCTCTTTCTTTTTAAGTACACTCTTTTATGTCATTCCTTTTAAAGATCATCTTTCATGTTATTAGGATGTTATTCTATATTAATATTACTTTAATTTTTATGTTAATATGATGAGAGACCATATTCTCTCTCATCAATCCATTTTGGATGTTTTATGTGGCGTCGTTAGTCTGCCGTGTTTTCTTAAGGGGTTTTTCATCTCACTTTTATTCCCGTGAGATTTATGCTACAATTGCCACAATTTCATTTGATTGGTGTATGTACTACCCATTATTTTACTCATTGTGTAATATAATTTCATTTATGAGTATTTAAATAAATGTTGTATTGTCCTTCTTTCACGGGGTGTATGTTTCGAAAGATACCCATGTCGGTAAGGGAACCCTTCACCCTCTTCTTTTTAGAAGACTTCTTTTGTTATGTCTTTTAATTCACATACTATTATGTTGGGATATGTTCTTCTATATCCTTATTGATTTAAATTTTATTTCCATGTGATGAGATACCCTTTTTATCTCTCATCAACTCATTTTCTGAATTTTGTAATGACGCCATTAGGCTATCAAATTTTTTGCAAGGGAACTTCTTAACCCAAATATGATTCTTTGGGATAAACTTATACTCCTTGAATATGTCATTCTACTAATATGTTTGAATAACCTCTGATTGTTTTACACTTAATATCCACTTATATTTGGTGTATTCATTTATCACACATAATTATGTAAATGATTTATCCTTAAACCAAGGATACCGACTTTGTAAGGGACTTCGTCTCAATCTCCTTTCATTGAGGCATATTTAGTTTTACACACAACTTTCTTTTATACGGTGTATAAACACTTTGGACTTTTAATTTTATTCAAAAGTAATCTTTTTATACAAAATGTTTTACTAAATGACAAAAAGGAATGTTTCTTTTAACGTACGCGGTGACAATGACCTTTTCCGCCGCCACGAGTATTATTTGGTCTTTGGCTTCCTCAACAAGCCGTAATGTTTTTTAAAATTAAATAAATACCATATACTCTTTTATGTATGTTGGTATTGAAAATTGTTTTTATAAAGGATTTGTTATGTTGATATATTTAAGTGATATATTGTGATTGAAATGTGGAAATGTTTTCTTTGCATTATATTTGTTTAATGTATTATGATTTTATAATGGTACTTGGACATTATGAAAGGTGGTGTCGTGAATACCAGGACGGGTGGTTACGTTATAACCTCTAATGCATTGGGTATGGAAGTCGGCCGTATGGCTATTCCATTAAGTATGTATGGAAGTTGGCCGAATGGCTATTACATTAAGTGATATGTGTGGAAGTCGACCTTGTGGTTATTCCACTTAAGTATGTTTATGTCCCAAGTTACCTTTATATGTTATGTGATCTTTATATGGGTTTTATGGTAATCTTTTGGTTATAGAATGCTATGTAATGAACTTTTATTCAGTGAAGAGTTTTTTTACTACTTCGAAAAGGTGAAAAGTATTACTTTGATAAAGTATACATGGTTTACTTGTTGTTTTGAAAAACTAACAGTTTTCATTCTTTGTGTATCCCTTACTGAGCTTTTTATACTCATCCCAAGTTTTTGAAATGTTTTTCACAGGACTTAACATGGAATAGGGTCAAGGATGGGATCAAGGGAAAGTCATGCAACCTAAAACATGGAACTAGACATGTTTCTTTTTACGATATTTTATTTTCTGGAAACTTAGTAAAAGTTTCTACTTTGTAATCTTTTGAGATGTAATAGTTATGTCCTAATTCTCTAAAACTCTAAACCTGAAAAGATCCTCAATGTGAATTATTCATTTAATTGAATATTAAGTAAGGTTTATGGTCAGGGCCTTATAGTTATACAGTCATATTCTTAGTTTTTATGGTTGTTGAGATTTTTCAATTAGTCTATCATATTTAAATTCCCTATATATATCTCTCATTAATTAATAGTTTGGGGGCCACAATAGGGTTATCATAAATGGTTCTATTTTTAAAATTATGTTTGAACACAATTATTGTTGTAATATTTGGGATTTAATTTTCCATAGTATGGGATATGTGAAATGTATTAGATTTTCCTCATTTATTATTACATTTAAATCATTATCAAATTATATAGGATTAAACGGATTTTGATAAATATATAAGAGATATATCCAATTTAGGAAAGTCCCATGAAGTTCCATTTTCATAGGGATTATCTATGGAGTTTGATCATTGGGTTAGATATCATTTAATCCAATAATGTGGATAAGTATTTCATGACTAAGATTATATGGTGGTGAAATCACTATTCTCTATAGATATCATTCAAGATATATTTATTTATCTTTTTCACAACTTATTCACTATTAATTCAAAATATTCCTACTCCATTGTTTCACCATCCAAAGTAATAGTGTTGGGAGTTAAAAATGGATACATTTAGTTCTCTTACTAATGAACACATTATTCTATGTTATGTGTGGTTTGATAAACGTGTGTTATGATTGTTATCTGATTTTGGAGACACAAAAGTTAGCGGGAGAGTAATTGTTTTCTGATATAAATTCATTTTTTCATCCTATACATATACGGCTTTTGTACTACATTTACTATTATATATTTTTTATATAGGAATTTTATTTTTATTTATCTATATAGTATTAGTAATTTGTATGTTTGTGAGAGGTATCATTAGATAGATCATTGTCTTAATTAGGTGGTTTTAACATAATAATTAGCGTTAATACATAAATTAGTGAATTTTCAATGAGAATTTTTTCATTGATATATTGTGTGTCTTTATAAAAATTTCCCTAATGATGAAGTCAAATACAACCCCTTACTAAAATAGTTGGTTTGGGATGTAGTTGTATCCAAAAAATCATGATAATATTAATGTATTTGTATTATAAGGTTCCTTCGTACATGTAAGGGATTTAGATTTATGTCAGTGATATAATTCCAAATGGATTCTCCTGGACCAATGTGTTTCTTTAGGGATCAACAATTTTTTTAAATTTAATGAAGATATCAATTATTATCAATGGAATATTGGGATTATATATAATCGATATCAATTTAAAAATATTCAATGTTTATTTAATCAACAGATTTTATATAATTGGTTACTGATGATTTTAGTATAGTTTAGGTTTCATAAAATTATTATAATGGACAATGTAATCTCTTTAACTAGTTTTTCTAAGTAATAGATATTTCAGGTTCATTGAAATAATTTTAAGCGTAAAATATCATGAGTAATTATCATGGGACTAATGAAAATAGCGTTTTATAAGAATAGGGACTAGTTTTTGGTTGTGCTCATATATGATGTCATCATATATTCATTTTTAGTGAATGAATATTACAAAAATACTTCTCTTTAATACACACATAAACAAGATTTTTTAAATAAAACTGCACTTAAGAAAACTCTGAGGATTGATATGTCTAGTGTTTTTGGGGCTTAGGGTCATTACATAGAAACTAAAAACCTGAAATACACATCTTTATTGAAATATTTTTTTACATGACTACTTTATTCTTTGTACCTAGCATTGCAGGGGATAACCTAAAGACATACACAAGAAAATGGTGATCTAGAAATCCCTGTGAGGGAGAAAACAAGAAATAACATGAAATATACAATACATGTCAGGTAATAAGCATATCAATGGATCATAAGAGAAATATGAACATAAAGGAATTATATAGCGTGATTATCATAACATGGAAATGTCGCAACAACACTTAAAATGATATTAGAATAAGCCAATGATCATTGCACATGGAGCATGACTAAACCATCATTACACATTAATTAGCATGAGTGAAGCCTCATTTAAATTGAAATATTAGGAGTAAACCCTCATTGAAAATGATTTATTATGATACTAATCATTACCCAATGCATTAGAGTGCTATAACGGCACACCCTTTATAATCATTTCATTTCATGAAAAACTGTGCCACATAGATCACACAACATGGATCCATTAAGCATTGTAATTTATTCTATGAATAAGAGACATGGAATAAATAAATTTATTTAATCAATGAAAAAGTACGTGTTCATAAATTTTAATACCCATGATTGATAAATGGGGATTGTATTCACTTACACGATGATTTTTGGCATGGGAAAGTTTGGTATAACTTTGAAAGCATAACAACATCAAATTGAAATCGTAAAATGGGTTGATGACAGATAAAGGGGCATATAATCATATATACAATAAATTTACATTCACGGGGTCATGGAACATAATATCCCAACATGTGTAATGGAATTTAGATGAATAATATAAAATAATTTATTGAATGTAAATGAAAAGAGATAAATTTCTTACGGAATGTTGGCATGGTAACAGGTGTACATGGGAGGAATTCATGAGAGAGAAAGAGTTATATCATCATTAAAACATACGGAAGGCAGTATGTGGGAGGATTGAAATCATACCCCAACATTTTTAATTAAAAATAAAAGGTTTTGACAAAATAAAGTAATTTGGACAAAAATAAGAAAGGAAGAAATCGCTTACATGAAAGTTTGGGATCAAATTCTTGGTAGGGGATTGAGAGAGGATTATTGGGAGTTTGGGACACCCTGTTACTATTTTAGAGATATGAGGGAATTGTAGGGATGATGTCCAAGTCTTTAATGTGAAGATATGTGGAAGATTGGGTGGGTTTATATAGAAAAGAGAGGGAATTATTTTTTATTAATGTTTGGGACACTACACATTAAACTAATCAAAATCTAAAACCATACCTTGGGTTTCACCCATGGTTTGTGAAAAAGGGGATTGGAAAAAAATATTTTATAAGTCCAATGGTTTATCATAATAAAATATTAGTCTTTATTATGTGGAGTTGAGTCACACTCTCAAGGAAATCATTTTTAAATGTTAAAATGTTTTATTAGTTTTGGAGGATCTACTAAGGCTTTGTAAAATAAATAAAAAAAATATTAATTCACATTACTCTAAATTGAAAACATATATTGGCCAAACATAACTTTTATAGTATTTTATTACATCACTATTGGATCATTATGATGTCACAAAAAAATTATATATTGAAATAGTGTCTAATTTTTACCCAAAAATTCAATTGTCTTCGAAAAGTATGAGAAATTCACCATTGGATATTTTTGACCTCCTAATTCCAAAAACAATTTTGATTTTATCTAAATAATTTTAAAAATTTGTGCATTTTAAATTTTAAAATAAAAACCGATATTTATTGAAAATTAATGGGTTTGGACAAAAATAGTATTCATACCATAAATATTACAATTGTATTCATAAAATTAATATGACAATTCATATTTTATAAAAAGTAATTTCGTAATAATAATATTTTATAAAAATATTATTAAATTAAAAAATCCATTAATTCATCAAAATAGATTTTTTAATTGAATTTTAATATTAACTAAAAATAATATTTATACTTTAAAAATCACTTACAAAGTAACATTGATAAAATGAATGTATATTTTTTATACAAAAATAATGCATATAATCATAGTGCTAGGGACTTGTTACATAACCCCTTATAAATCCCGCATAAGACCTAATGTAAGGTGTTCGATGGTGGTAGACTCTTTGGGAAGATCGGATAACATTGCTCGAGTGGTTATCTCTTTTAACATACACTTCTCCCATACATGGCATCATTCAAGATTAACCTATTGAAGCTCATCTTGGGCATGGTCAGGAGTGTAGCCCAGTGACACTACCTCATTTCTATGATCCGACAACTGGGCTTTATATAGAGAAGGTCTATTGGATGAATCTATTTCTTTATTTTTCTAAGTATGTGGGATTTGTTAAGGCCCTATATTTATACGAATCATGTGGTCTCAATTCAATAGCTATATTAGTAGTGGTAAAAATTCTTTAAAAAATTTTAAAATTCCAACAACAAAAAACCAATTAAGTGCATATTTTTTATAAAACCATTTTTCAAAATAAGAAAATTAAATAGATCAAGAGGAATTAACGTTAATAAATGTGTGGGGCATTACAATCTTCCCCCCTTAGGAAATTTCGTCCTCAATTTTTTTCAGACTAAAACAGATGAGAGAAAATCTACTTCATCACTTCCTCTAAGTCTCACATTGATTTTTCAAACATGTTTTTTATCCACAACACCATTAATAAAGGCATTATATTATTTTGTAGAACATTTTCCCTATGATCTAAGTTCTTCAACTACTTCTCTTCAAAGGAGAGGTCTTTCCCATGTGGAACCACCTCTAGATGGAGAACATGTAATGGGTTAGGTATGTACTTCCTCAAGAGTGAAACATGGAATAAATCATGTACATGAGATAGGTATGGTGGGAGTTAATGTCGATAGGCCACTACTCCAGTGAGATCAAATATCTAAGAAAGGAAGATGTACCTTGGGCTAAGATTTCCCTTCTTCCCAAATCTCATAAATCTCTTCCACGATGATATGAAATACAATTCCATGTCTCCAATATCAAACTATAGATCTTTTGGAAGATTATCAGTATAGCAATTTTGTGACTCTGAGTAGCTTTAATGTGTTTCTGGATGGTGTTAACCTTCTACACCATTTCTTCAACCATTTCTAGACATAGGAGTTTTCACTCACCAACTTATTCCTAATATTCCAATGTTCTTCACCTCTTCTCATAAAGGGATTCATAAGGAGCCATTTGGATGCTGGAGTTGAAAATTTTATTGTAATAGAACTTAACCAGGGGATGATGATGATCCCATCCACTATTAATATCTATTGAGAATGATATCAACATGTCCTCATGTTTTTGGATAGTCTTCTTAGATTTTTCATTAGATTTAGGATGATAATACGTACTAAAGTTTAGCATAGTATTCAGAGCATGTTGGGGAATCATCCTAAACATATATGTGAATCTTGGATCTCGATTGGATACAATAGATTGTGGAACTCCATGCATCCTTACCAATTCTATTTTTTATATCTATGCCAATTGATCCAATGAGAAATCCTATTGGATTACAATGAGTGTTTCAGTCTTTGTAAGAAGATCCATAACAACCCAACTCACATTGTTTACTATGGATGTCATCAGATGTCTAGTGACAAAGTCCATATAGATGTTCTCCCATTTCCATGTTGGTATGTGTAATGGTTGTATCATCCCCTCATACATCTACCTCTCAGAATTCACTTTCTGATAATATAGGCACATTGATGTATACTCAGATATCTCCTTCTTCATATTATCCCACCAGTAAAGATCTCGAAGATCTCGATACATCTTTGTGTTTTCTAGGTGAATGGAGAAATTCAAACTATTTGCGTCATCCAAAAGTTGTTTCATTAACTCTAGATTGTATGGAACACATAATCTTGACTAAAATATCGCAATTCCTTCTTCATTAACATTATGTTCCGAGGATTTAAATTTTTTGATAGTTTCCACTTTCTTCTATGTTACCTCGTCATCATTTTGAGCATCCATTAACCTTTTCAAAAGAGTGAGTTGAGAAATAATTTGATAAAGGATTTATGATTTTCCCTTATTTATGATTACCTTGTCTATCTTCATCAAATCAAAGAATAATGGATCCTTTTTAAATCTCATCAATAATAGAATCACTGGTTCCTTCTACATAGATCATTCTTCACATTGCCCACTTTACCAAGATTGTAATGTATTGATTAGCCAAAGTATCTGATCATCCCTAACTATCTATGATCGATAATGTTCAACTATTTCTATGTGAATATATATTTGATTCTTTTTTGATATGTATATATTTCACAGTTCTCCCCAACTAGATAATGTTAGAAATTTTTTATAATTAATATTACTATAGACAACTTCATATTATGTGTTGGATAGTTTTCCTCATAATAATTCCATTTCCATGATGCATAGGCAATGAATTTTTCATTTTTCATTAACGCACAACCTAGGCCCTTCATTGAAGTATCACAGAATACCACAAAAGGTTCTCCACTTGTGGGTAGTGTGAGCACAAGTTTAGTGATAAGTCTCATTTTCAACTCCTTGAAGCTATATTTGCATTCATCACTCCAAACAAACTGGACTCCCTTCCGACTTAGCTTGGTCAGAGGGTTTGAAAATGGTGAGAAATTTCTAAAAAATTGGAGATAATATCCAAATAACACCAAAAATATATGGATATTGGTCATCAAAATTATCCCATGTCATCCCTCAATTGTAGCTATCTTAGATGGATCCATAGATATCCCATTTCTTGTGATGACATGTCCATTGAATGAGACTTCCTTAAACTCGAAATCACACTATTTGTAATTTTCATAGAGAAGATCCTTTCTCATGGTCAATAGTACTTAGCTTAGATACTTATCATAGTCCACCTTGTTTTTGGTGTATATTAGAATATCATCTATAAAGACAAAAAAAAAATTTCAAGATAATCCCTAAGAATCTATTCATTAGGTCCATGAATATTGATGGAGCATTAGTGAGTCTAAAAGAAATTACTATGAATTCATAGTGCCCATACATTGTACAAAAAGATGTCTTGGGAATATCCTCCTTCTTCACCCTTACATGGTAGTATCCAAATTTCAAATCCACCTAGAATAAGTATAGTGCTCCATGTAGTTGATTGAACAAGACATCAATTCGTGGTAGAGGATACTTGTTATTTATTGTGATTTTTTGTTTTTCTCATGATAATAAATGCAAAGGTGCGTTGACCAATTATTCTTCATGATGAAGAGAACTGGTGCACCCCATTGTGAAGCACTTGGTCGTATAAACCCTTTATATAGATTCTCCTGTAGTTTTTTCTTTGGCTCCTCATACTCCATGATAGCCATTATATATGGAGTCTTGGATATTGGGAATGCCCCATGTATAAGGTCAATAAAATATTAAACATCTCTTGTAGGAGGAAGACTACAAAATTCCTTATGAAACACTTCAGCTACATCCCACATAATAGGCATGTCCTAAAAAATGGTTTCTTCCATAGAATCAATCATATTTGCAAGATATGTGTGCCCATAGGGTAGTAATTTCCATGATTGAGATAATGGTGATAAAGAAGATTCAACCTCCTCCTTTCACTTGTGAAAAATCAGGGGTCGATTCTCCAAATAGAGAGTGATTTCCCCCTCAAGGAAATTTATGTTGGCTCAACATATGGAAAGACAATCCATGCCACGAATGGAATCAAATTTTACAAGAGGGAGTATTATGAGGTTCTATAGGAAGTTCAATCTATAAATTCTAATACGGGAGGAGTTATATTCATGGAATACAATAATTTCCCCATTCTTCATTCTCACCAACATCTTTACTTCCATGATTTTTGGTTCACTTGGGTTTTTTCTACTAAAATTTTTAGATATAAAATAATACATAGAACTAGAATAAAACATTACATTTTATATTCTTCAATAAATAACTAGCGTGCCTATCAACACTTCATTTTTTGGGTTCTATATGGTGGTTGTGATGGAAAAATATCCCCCCTTTCTGCCTTAGAGTTTGTTGGTTTCCTCTAAAAACCATTATATTTGGGCACAAGTTTGAAATGTTCCATGGTTCTTTGTAGTTGAAGTAATGAACAATGCATTGAGATTCGAACAGAGTGTTCCACTCTGATTTCATAATTGAAGGTTTTTCTTATCGGAAATTAATTTCAAGGTGACCTTTTCTTCCTCACATAAATCATTTCCTCACCTCTTTTAGGTAATTTTTGGGGTACTTCATTATACTTCTTTGGCAAGTGGGGTGATAAGAATTTCTTAGCACCATTGGATTTATCAATCAAAAGGAAAATATCAAAGTGTACCTTACACTTCTTATCCCCATGATACCCCTAATATTCGACAATCATCATTTCATATTTGAGGGCACATAGTACAATTTAATCATAGCTATCAAAGTCATGGATCTCTAGGGATTTCCTTAGGCAAGGTTTTAGCAGACCAAAGAAGTGGCCAACTTTGCATTTGGGGGTAACGACATATCTGAAGGCATATCATGAAAGACTTTTGAATTTATCTGTGTATGCACCAATGCATTCATTGTCTTTTTTTCATGAGGTCCAGAAATCCCCAATCAATCATAGTTCAGAGTGAGGATAGAAAATATTTATCAAAAAAAATTTCCGGAAATCCTTCCATTCCAACACCTCAATATCTTCCTCAGGGTTTGTATTTTTTATCAATATCCACAATTTATCAGTTACACCATCTGCATGATAAACTACAAGAAGAACATTATATTGTTCAGAACATTGATGGATGGATAAGATATTTTCAATGGATTTGATCCATAATTTGGCGATTGATGGATCAGATGATACATTAAAAGTTGGATGCCTTTGTCTAATGAAGATCACGATTGTGGTTTATTCTTTATTAGGCAGGGGATTGGATGTTCTTCTTCTCACATGTTTATATTCGAAACATTAGTTAACTTAGAGAGTATCATGACAAAGTTTTCAATTCCCGCTCCAATCGAATTGGCTATCTGATTAGAACAGTCATCACATTGATCTTTTCATCAGTTGTTAGCCCGAGTCCTCCTATTACTGGCTATTGGATAGAATAAAAGGAATGTTAGCGGTAACACTTAAAGGGTAATACAAAAAAAATGGTAACATATAAAATATATTTATTTACTTAACTAACAAATTTATAGGGTTCAATTTATGTTATCTATGATCTAATTCCCAAAATATATTTTTGGGGATTTTTTTATTCCCATAATAATGGTTCATACCAAGCTTATGAATTTAACAAGCATATACCCCAGGAGTTTCATAACCAATAGTGAAATAAGGCCAATTTCCGTGCACCAGTTTCTATTCGATTCTAGCTCAAATCATTGTTTTCGGGTTTTACCGCTAGATACATTTGTTCTTGAGCCGCCTATACTTATTTTTATCCAGACATGGATGTATTTTTTGATAAAACACATACCCTATACCCAAAGAAAAATAGGGATGTTTTTATTATACAAAGATTTTTTCCAAAGTATTTCACTATTTTATTCTAATCGAAATCCAAAAAAAAGACTAAACATACCCTCTCATACAAACTATAATAACCCTTTCTTCATTACACAAATAAACATGATTTATTACATAAACATGAATTTAAGACAACTCTGATGATCAAGATGTATAGTGTATTTGGGGCTTATGAACATTACATAGGAACTTAAAACATGAAAAAAAACATCATTATATAAAAAATCTTTTACATGACCACAACATTCTTCATAGGTAGCATTGCATGGGATAACCTGAGGATATACATAACAAAAGGGTGATCTAGAAAGCCCAGTAAGGCAGTAAACAAGGCATACCATTAAGAATTCAATACATGTTTGGAAATGTGAATAACAATGGAGAATAATAGAAACATGAACATTAGTTCTTGATATTTCATGATTATCATAACATGGAAATGTGGAAACAGCACTTAACAAGATATTATCAAGAGCCAAGGCTCATTGCACATGGAGCATAAATAAACCCTCACTGCATAAGAATTTGGATGATTAAGCCCTCTTTGAACATGAATTATCCTTAGTAAACCCTCATTTCACTTTAATTGTAATCATACTAATATTTAACCAATTCATTGGAGCACTATCAAGGATCACCCTTTATAAACAATTCATTTCAGGCATAAGTGTTCGATATGGATCATACCACATAGATTCATTAAAAAAATAATTTATTCAATGAATAAGATTTGTGGAATAAATAAATGTAAGTCCCTAATCAACATGTACATGTTCATAAATTTAAATACCCTTGATAGTTAAATTGGTGTGGTATTCACATGCATGATGATTTTAGCATGGGGAATTTTGGTGTAACTTGGGTAGCATAACGATGTCAAATAGAAATCATCAAATGGGTTGATGAGAGAGAAATGGGTCCTTAATAATTTATAATTAAAATGGCCAGTAATGGGGTTATGTACCATAATATCCCATGTTTTTTAATAGAATTTAGAATCATAATATAAAAGAATTGCAAGAATTTAAATGACAAGAGATAAATTCCTTACAGAATTTCTATATAGTAACGTCTGTAAATAGGAGTCATTAATGGAATGGGAAGAGGTATCTAATCATTCAAACATAAGGTGGGAATTATTGGAGAGGTTCAAAATCATACACAGACGTTTTTAATTCAAAATAAAAATGGTTTACAACATAATTAAATTTGGAAAAAAATAAAAAAGGAAGCAATCCCATACATGGATGTGTGATCCCAAAGGCTTGGGAGGAACTTGAGAGAGGCTTCATGAGATGTTGGGGCACCTTGAAAGGATTCTAGAGATAGGAGGTTTGACTAGGGATGGAATACAAGGGTTTTTAGTGAATATAAGTGAGATCATGGGTGGGTTTATATAAGAAAGTGGAGGGAATTCATTATTATTAGGTTTTGGACACTCTACATTAAAATAATCAAAACCACAAACCATCCAAATGTTTTTTACCATAGATATTTCAAAAGGGGAGTTGAAAACATTATTTTATATGGAAAATTTCTAAACATTTTAAAATATAATGATTTCTTATATGTATGTGGGTCACACTCTCAAGGAAATCATTTTAAAATGATAAATGGTTTTATAAGTCTTGTAGGGTCCAATATTGTTTTTTAAAATAAATCGAATAGATCTAAAATAAAATTATATTAAATTTAAAACACATATTGGTATAAAAACCATTTTATAGTATTTTATTACATAACTATTGGGTCATTATGATGTCATAAAACCCATAATATATTTAAACAGTATTTAATTTTTACCCAAATATTCGACTATCTCAGAAAATTTTGAAAAATTATCCATTGGGTAGTTTTGATATCACAATTAAAAAAATGATATTCATTTTATCTAAATAATTTTCTATATATGTGAATTTTCTCTTTTAGAATAAAAGCTGATATTTATTAACAATTCATTGGTTTTGAGAAAAACAGTTTTCAAACCCTAATAAAAAAAACAATTTTATTCATAAAAATTATAAGATAATTTATATTTAATAAAAATTAATTTTGTAATATTAAAATGTTATTAAAATATTATTTAATTAAAAAATACATTAATTCATTAAAATAGACTTCTCTACTGAATTTTATTATTAACAAAAAGTGCTATTTGTTCTTTAAATATCACTTACAATGTAATAATGATAAAATGAATGTATATTCTTCATTCAAAAATAGTTCATATAATCATAGTGTGAGGGTCTTTTTATAAAACCTATTATAACACCCACATAAGACCTAAGGTTAAGGTGTGAAAAGATGGAAGACAGTTGGTGCGACTCGGATAACATTTCTCGAGTGGTAATCTCTATTAACATCCAATTCTCCAATAAGTTGTTCCATTAAAGATTAATGTGTTGAAGCTATACTTGGGATTGGTCAAGATCCAATCTCAGTTATGCCACCTCCTTTACGAGATCTGAAAAATGGAATTTTATGGAGCATTTCTACTAGATGAATCAATCGCTTCCATTCTCTATGTAAATTTGATTTTTAATACCCTATATTTATATTAATCATGTGGTCACTGTTCAACAACTATATTAGCAATGGTACAAATTCTCAATGGTATTTTAAAAAGAAAAAAATAGAAAACCAAGGAATTTAATATGTTTTATATAATCATTTTACATAATAATATACTTAATTTGATCAAGTGTAATTTTCTTTAATTAATGTTTGGGTTGTTACAAATATATTCGGAATTTTATGGGTGTTTTTAGAATACCATATATGACATAAGTTGCATGTGATGTTGAAAAATTTTATGTTTTTAAATTTATTGGTGTCTCTAAATAGACATGTAATTCCATTAATAATAGTGTAAGTTTACCATTAAAAGATCGATGATTTTTTTTAAATTTATTGATCCTAATAATGAAACAAAGAATCATGTTTTTCATGTCATTGTAGGATTTTTTTATTTTTTACATGTCCAATTTATCATGAGTTACAAATTTTCGAAAATCTATAACCAAAAAGAAACTAGAATTTTTTTAGGATGATTTTTGTTAAGAACCATTTGAGTATTAAAAATAAAAGTCATCTAGTTCTGTTATTTATTATAGTATGATTATAGAGTCATGTTTTATTTCTTATATTATTCCCACCATAATTTTTTATGGAGATTTTTGATATAATAACAGGATGTTAACTTATATGGGTCTCTGTTGGTATATCCTCCTAAATGAATATGTTATAAACATGAAAATGAGATTAAAAATATCAATATGTCTTTTAACATGTGGTATTATGATCATAATATGATGATAAAATGCTAAAAAATCACAAGATCTTATATCATATCTTATCCCATGAAAATTTGAATATATGTTAGATTATGTAGATGGATTACATTCATAATTATAATGTGTAAATATTATACACTTACTAGAAATGAAATTTTGTACATGATTTACATAGAATAAAATCTTGTGGGGATATTTCACGAGAGTCTAGGGATTAGTATATTATAATTTTAGAGTTTTATTATCATAATATACATATATATAAATAAAAAAAATAAAATTTTCATATAACAAATAATAAAACATTATTCAATTATTTAAATACTGAAAAAGACTCAACAATGTTCTATGTTTGAAGATATTGTATATCTTATTTGGTGATCCTCTAAAGAGATTGATAGAGGATTATTATTATTGATTGTCATAAAAGGGGGGTCTCCTTATTCTATATGTGATCCATGAGGGATTACTACATGATATTCATATTCCATTTCTATGACGAAATTATAGGCTTTTAATGATATATTATTCTTCAAATGTGCATTGATTTTTCATAGGGAAGAAGTTTGCAGTGGTTGAGTTTATGTATAAGTGTTTTTTTAATGGAAAACATATAACAAAATAGATCCATATGATTTTATATAACCATAAGATATTACTAAATTTGTAATAGATGATATTTTAAAGGATTTAATTTCAATATTCTGTCAAGAGGTTGGTTGATTTTTTAATATCTAGTATATTATAAATTGTTTCATGAATTTATATATTTTTATATGGATTTAGATTCTGTTGGTCGGAGTGGATACTCAAGTGGGGGTTAATTGACTACCAATTTAAATTTCTGTTAAAAGGATTTCTATTAAAAATCCCCCAAATTATATGAAAATTAAACTGTAGTGAATTTATAAAGATTGTATGTTTTCAGTTAGTTTATCAAGAGATTGATTATATCTCAGTTAAATCAATCTGAAGATTAGTTAACTTTTGAAAATAACTTACTGGATACCAAAAGTTATAAACACTTTCTAGTTTAACTATCATAGTTACTTTAAAATAGATTTTTATTTCAAAGTACTTAGCACTAGAATATTCAATATAGTTTTAAAACAAAATAAACAAGCAGTGTAGTTTTAACCAAGAGGTTCAATCTGAAGCTGAGACTTAGTCCTCTTAAACAGTTTATATAAACTTTGATCCACACCGTGGATCAAGGTTAACAACATTATAATGACTATCCATGTCTTATGACCTCTACCACAGTTCTATGTGTGAAAACAAAAACAATAGCACATAGTCTATCCAAGTCACACATGACCTCTACCACTATCCACAGTGAGAGACAAGAGTATAGGTAAAGATTGAGTGAGGATTTATGAATCCTACAGTTCATCACAGGAGACAGTGTGTGTCAAAAAATTTAGAGCACACACACTGCTCAAAATGTAAATATATGAAACACAATATAGCTAAACAGATAGATATGTGTTTAGAATGCTCTATGTGTTTTGAGTGATGCTCTGGACTCCTCATATTGATATAGATGAATCTTTGAGTCCTTAATTGGTTTTTGTCAAGAAATAGAGTTTTATTTTTGTATTTGAATTCCAGGTCCAGGTTGATTAGTCTGATTAGCTTCATATCAAGTGAGAACGTTGAAGCTCTTTTCCCCGTGAATGATCAGGTTCTATGGATTTCGTATGAATTCCTCCTTCATCTTCTATGAATTTAAGTCCTTTTGTATTTCTAGAATATTTCCTCATATGTCCCTGGAAAGACAGACTTATCACCACCACCTTTTTTTCCTTATCAGTTCGAGGTTCCCTTATATAGCTTTATCTCTGGTAATGGGAATGATTACCTTTTTACAGGTATGAGGTACAGTTCCTGAAATTCCAACCACTATCTTTAATTAATAGCAGGTGAATTAAAAACATCAAATATTTCCATTACTAAATAAACATATAGAAATAGAGTTTAGAGAAACAGTGACTGGTTTCCATCGGTAGCTGTTACTACTTGTAACGGTGCCTTGATTGAATTGGTCGATCCTTCTATAGGTAGCTCCTCTTATCGATAGCTCCTTCTATCAATAGATCTTTTGTAATGGTAGCCGTCTGTCTGTGTCAGTAGTCTTGTATCGGTAGACTTTGTCTTTCTGTATCGGTGGACTTCATATTGGTAGCAATGTAGCAGTAGACATTGTCTTTGCATTGGTGGACTTCATATCAGTAGCTGTCTTTCTATTGGTTTGTATCAGTAGATTTTATTGGTAACTATGTATATACAAGTGGACTTACTCTATCGGTAGGTCTGTATCAGTCTACTTGTGCATACCAATGGACTTATTCAATCGGTAGCTCAGGTGTAACAGTGACTATCTTCATTTTAGTGACCTTATCTACTTGTGTACCAGTGTACATAGTGTTATCGGTAGTCGTTGTGTATACCGATGGACTTACTCATACTGGTATACTTACGCTATCATTAGATTTTCTAGGAAAAACATATCTTGATTGAGTTAGAATTATTTCAAAGTCTGTATAAACATAGATAATAATTGATTAACATATTGCAATGATTATTTTGATATTTTTATCAACTCAATAGTTGGATGAAATAGATTGAAAAATTAATATATATATATATATATATATATATATATATATATTATTTGGGATTATCAAATCATATTGAAACATAATTGAGATTGTCAAAACAGGTGAGGTAAAAAATCTCCCCCTTTTGGATAATCACAACTTATGATATAATAATTCAAAATAAGAATTAATGTATTAGTATAAAATAAAATGGTTTCAATTTCTCAGTGTAAGTATTGACATTCTAAAATGTGAGATTTTAAATGTATCACAAGATATAGTATTAAAATAAATTGTATCAGAGGTAACAAATGTACTAGAATAATAAGACAAATGTATCAGAGAATAGAGTAGTAAATGCAAATGTATCAGAGGTAAAATTATAAATTAAATGTACCAGAGGTATGAAACAACTGTATCAGAGATATAAAACAAATGTACCAGAGGTTGAATATTTTAATCTCATATTAATTTTATACTAATATTTCTCATATTTCTCTCCCTTTATATTATTTCTCCCCCTTTCCTTATATTTCTCATATTTCTCCCCCTTTGTGATTCGAAAAAAGTGGGAAACATTGAACGAGACAAGTAACCGAAGGTAAAATAAAGTAGGATCATATATATTCATTAGGGAAAAAAGATACAGAGAAATAAAAATTTGAAAAAAAAAAGAGTACAAATGATTCCTATCAAATGTCCTGGGAACTATTCAATCCACCTTATGAATTTCCATTATCATTTGGCTTTGGGTTCATAGGTAGATTCAGGTTGGGTAGATTTTGTATAAGCCTTGGGAATTCCCGAAAGTACTACTGGAGGTTGTAAAACAGACACTGTTCCTGGCCTATAGTGGGTAGCTCTCTTTGTGATCAAAGGAGTGAGGCTCCAGATTTCTTGGACTAGAGTCATCTAAGGAATAGAGGCAGACTGAGTAGAGGCATGCATGGCTGGAGGTTCCATGATAAGAGTATTGTCCACCTAAAAAAATGGAAGAAAGAGATTCCTAAAGTCCATTATGATTTATCCTCCTCTCTCCAGAGTAGAAATAAAGTCATCCTTCTTCTCCATAAACCTGTCTAGAGGAGGATTCAACTCCCTTAGCTTTCTTACATGTTCTTTGAAATCTTGAGTGACTGGGGGTAGCTTCATGTTCTGTAACATAATCTTCAAATGGTTGTTGAGATGATTCTCGGTATAAAACCTTTGTAAATAGTAATCCATATTGTCTTTTACCTATTTCTGAGAAGCAGTGGATTCTCTCATAAAATTATGAACAATTTTCCCTATATCCCTAGTGGTAGTCCCCACATGGGTCAAGGCATAAGAGTCTATAGAGCCACTGGTAGAAGACTGTCCAATCTCTTCTCTCATCACAGCTCGAATCTGATCAATATCCAAAGAAGTTCTGGAAGAACTCAGAGGTGAAACAATAATGGATATTATTTCCTTAAAGGATTTAGTCTTCCCACTTATGACATTTTTCATAAGAGAGTCATGGGTGATGACATGCTGATACATGGACTTCTTAAATGCTTCATAAACATCCAAAAATTGCCTTAATACACCTTTAATTTATTTGACATTAGTATTCATTTTAGCTTGAGAACTACTCAAGGTAGTCAGAGATGTGACGGACTGATTCAAGGAAACAACACCTCCTATCCAACACACAATCTGAGAATAATGTACTCTTATCTCATCCATCATCTCCATCACAGGGCCTAACACCATACACCCGATAGAGAGTTCTAATGATTTTTCCATATTGCTCATCTATTCAACAAATAAATTATTTAAATCTACAACAGATGCAGTCCAAGACTCCTTCAATATAGCATTTAATGACTCAAGATCAGCCTTAGTAACCAGATTGTCAGGCACAACTAGAGGTTCTCTTTCTGTCGCAATACTGGCCACATAGTCATTAATAAAATTTTGATGGATGAAATCAATGAGGTTTCCATTTTTATTATCTCTTCCACAATTGAGGTCTTATGATTAGACGTCAACTGGTCTTCATCATCTTCATATACCACATCATCAGTTAAAAACTTAGAAAAGATATCATAGTTAACTTGTGGCATTTTAATGGATGTCTCATCTTCAGAATTAGGATAGTCTAACCCACAAACAACAAAAACTAGGTCTTCTGACCAGTCTTCAATTCCATCAGCTACTGAAACATTTCCTAGTCTGGTTGGGTGCTCCCCCTTAATCTGTGCATTATCTTGTATAGAAATATCACCCTTAGCAGCTCAATATTCCTTAGAAGAATTATACACAACCATCTCTATTTCTCAAACAACAGGAGGCTCCTCAAGAATAGGTGCAGGTCCATCTACTAAAACATGAACATACTCTATAAGCATGGCAATACTTCCAATCAATGGACTCAAACTCAAGCAACGAGATGCAGATTATTCAGTTTCAGATTCTTGTTCTTCTTCATTCTCTAGGGAAGTCTGGTCTTCCTCATCAATAGGGTCTTCGTCAATGGTTACTCCCAACAAGGATTCCTTTCCAAATGACACAATTTCAGCAACATGACTTGGAAGAAAGTCCGGATCCCTTCCATTAGCAACAGAGTTATCCTCTTCATTAGTAACATCACTATACTAAGGTTCCTCTTCATTATGTCCTAGACCTGGATCCCTCACATCCATAGGCCAAGAAGGATGATCCATAGGATTAAACTTATCATACAGCTTCTCATCATCACTGAACCATTCTATTATCCATGTATTCTAATTGATCTGCATGTATATACAAATATTTCTTGTGATGCAAAAGTTGTTATATACCACCACTGTCTCATCCTGAGACTTGGCTACTCCCTTCACATTGATCATAACAAAACTAAAATTTTCAAATAATATAGAATTGGACTTTGATTTGGGCCTGGTCATATCATCAGTTTTAATCATTAATATTCTACACAGATTCACCTTAACACCATGTCTTAATAGATGCATCAAATAAAAATCTTGGTATTTCAGATTTGCAAAGTCCCCTCTTCTTGGACTTAGAACATGTCGGATGAACTTGAACAGTAAACGATTCTCTATATCCATTTATGCAATAACAACTTTTCTAGGTGTACCATCTCCTATAAATTCTTCCAAAGAAGAATCATATGCAAATATATCACTGGTAGGAGTTACTGATTTCTAGATACCCAAACTCTCGTTCATGTTGAACTTTCTGGCATTCAGCCCACTCAATTGAAGAAAAAGATATTTTCATTCCATTTAAAACTGATACCATTCAGTCCTCAACTTCATATTTCTCAAACAAAAAAAAACTCATAGAATTATTATACCATCTTTGGATAATAAAGACCATTGTTGTTCAAGAATCACTCTCCCCATTTCTGATCTTCCAGTATTTCCAGAACTAAAAACTTACTAGACATCAACCATTCTGCGCACAGGACTTTCTCAACTACTATTTCCTTTTGAAGAAGATGAGGATTTATTGGATTCTTCACATCACTGCCACTGTAAGACTCTCCTTTGACTCTCTTTTCATTCGACTCATCATCCTTCTCGCTGACTGATGGTCTCTTTACTCTTGTCATTCTGTGAATCGCGAGGCTTAGGGTTCGAGAGAGATGATGGTTTGGGAGCTAAGGCTTCAATGTAAAGGGTTTGAGGTGGATTGAGAGATGTCAGGCCTTATGTTTTATCATTTCAGAATCCCAAAATAAATAAATAAAACATAATAAGTAAAATATAAACGATACAAATTTTGGTGGATAAAGATACATATGTTTAAAACAGTGAAATCCTAACGGTAGGGTATACCGGAGAGGATTCCAAACGGTGAGGTATTCTATCGATGAGGTCCACTAATAGTGAGGTATATCGGTGATGTTCATAACGGTGAGGTATAACAGTGAGGATCAGCTAACGGTGATGTTTCTAAAGGTGAGGTTTCTAACGGTGAGGTTTCTAATGGTGATGTTTCTAACCGTGAGGTTTTTAATGGTGAGGTTTCTAACTTATAATTTATATCGTTCCTAAATCATGTTTAATGTAAATTAACCTATCCTAAATTTAAAGGCTTGTGGAAAATGTCATCTAATTGATGTTCAGTACCTATAAATTCAAGATTAATATCACCCTTTTGGTAATAATCTCTCAAAAAGTAGTGCCTTACATCAATGTGTTTGGTTCTAGAGTGAGACACAAGATTCTTTGAAAATGTCATCTAATTGAAACCAACAAAGTTATCATCAGAATAACTTATTAAATTGAATGATTGTCCTTTTGGATAAAATAATGATAAGTTAGTAGTATCTTTAAGATATTTGAAAATTCATTTAACAGCAAGAAAGTGTTACTGTTTTGGATTAGTTTGAAATCCTGCATACATACACACACTAAAAATATTCTCTGGTCGACTAGAAGTAAGATAAAGCAGACTCCCTATCATACCTCTATAGTTAGTTTGATCCACTGGTTTTCCAGTTTCATCAGCATCAAACTTACAAATAGTACTCATAGATGTATTAATTTCCTTAGTTCTATCTAAACAAAAATGCTTTAAAAGATCCTTTGTATATTTACTATGATTTAATTATTTTCATTTTGAAAAAAAATTAAATCCATGGAAGTATTTGAGTTCTCCCATTAAACTCATTTCAAATTCATTTGGTGTACTCTTTGAAAAATCAATACTCAAAGTATTTATCAAAGATCCAAAAATAATATCATCAACACAGATTTTCACTATCAAAACATCTTTTTAAATTATTTTAATAAAGATATTTGTTTCAATAATCCCTTTAGAAAAACCTTTTGAAATAAGAAAATTACTATGTCTATTATACCATGCTCTTGAGGATTTTTTCAAGCCATATAAATCTTTAGATAGATTAAAAACTCGATTTGGAAAATGTGGATTTGTAAATCCAGTTTATTGTTCAAAAAAATATCTTCAATTATAAAACCATTTAGAAAATAACTTTTAACATCCATTCGTTATAACTTGAAATTAAGATGAGCAGCATAGGCATGTAGAATCCTAATAGCTTCTAATCTATCTACAGGTGCAAAGGTTTCTTCATAGTTTATTCCTTCCACTTGACTATATCTTGTCCAACTATCCTTGCTTTGTTTTTAACTATATTTCTTGATTCATCAACTTTATTTATAAAAACCCATTTAGTGCCTATGGTCAAATTCTCCTTAGGTCTGTCAACTAATTCCTAGAATTTGTTTATTTCAAATTTATTTAATTATTCGTGCATTGCCATTACCTAAAATTCATCATTGATTGCTTCATTGACATTTTTAGGTTCTAACTGTGAAAGAAAGTCTTGATGTTCCACCTGATTTCTAAGAGAAGCTCTAGTCTGTGTCCCTCTATCAAGATTACCAACAATAGCATCTAAAGGTTGATTCTTTAGAATCCTATTTGATCTAGTAAAGGTAGGACTAGAAATTTCAGATTCTTCTCTTGGTTTAGGTTCACCAGGAGTAGATTCTTGAATATTTCCAGAACTGGTTGTCTTTGCAACAGGTTCACTAATTCTATCATTAAGGTCTAGAATAGATAGATCTTATTCAAGGTTTTAAAGAGAAAACTTTAGTTCATACGGATCAGTGTCATTAAATTTGTGTTAAAAAATTCTTTCACGCATTTGGTTCTTTTATTAAAGACTCTATATGATTTTCTGGTTATAGAGTAACCAAGAATTATTCCCTCGTCACTTTTAGAAGAAAACTTGTCAAGATTATCCTTTGTATTATGAATAAATATTTTTCAACAAAAAACTCTGTAGTAACTAACATTAGGCTTCCTATTATTCCACAGTTCTGAAGGGTTCTTCTTAAAAACAGGTCTAATAAAGACACTATTTATAATATAACAAGCTATTTTCATAGCTTCTTCCCAAAAATAAACTGGTAAATTATACTCATTAGTCACAGTTTATGAAATTTACTAAAGGGTTCTATTCCTTTATTCTACTACACAAGTATGTTGAGGTTTCCTAGGGGAAGAAAAGTTGTGAATATAGCCATTGTGTGAGTAGTAAGATTCAAACTCATGATTTTCAAACTCACGACCATGATCACTTCTCAAGGTTTTAATCTTAAGTCTACTATGGTTTTCTACAAACTTGGATTATTTAATAAAATAAGAACATGCTTCACTTTTTTTATCAAGAAAGTATACCCAAGTGTATCTAGAAAAGTCATCTACTAGGACATAGACATAGTGATTCCCATTTAAACTAGAAACTCTATATGATCCAAACAAGTCCATGTGAACTAACTCAAGAGGTTGAGAAGTTGACACTTCTTTTATTAATTTGAATGAATCTTTATGTTGCTTTCCCTTTTGATAGGGAGTACAAAATTTATCTGAGGGGAATTTTAGTTGAGGTAGGTCTCTAACTAAATTTTTCTTAGTCAATTTCTTAAGTTAATGTATATTATTGTGTCCTAGTCATCTGTACCATAGCCAAGACTCTATATGAAAATCATTTAAACACGTAACCTTTTGTTTGGCTAAAGAATTTAAACCTACAATATAAACATTTTCATTTATTAAGGTAGTAAATACTAAAAAAACTTTAGAATCAAATACATGGAAATAATCATTTTCAAATTTAAAATTTAAAACATCATCAAACAATGGAGAAATTCTTAAAAGATTGTATTTTAATCCGTCAACTAATAATACTTTAGAAATTAAAATTGAATCAATGTTACCAATCAAGCCTAAGGTGATGATTTTTACTTTTGAATTATCACAAAGGTGACATGTCCTCCATCGATCTTTATTAAACTTTTAAAACAAGCGTAATATCCAGTCATATGCCTTGGACATCTACTATCCAAGTACCATGTATTCTTATAGAAAATATTCACGAAGGCCCCCTACAAAACAGGTTTAAACAGAAAATGATTTTGGTACCCAGATTCTCTTGGGTTTAGACAGGTTAGCAAAAAACACTTTTGGTACCCGGATTTGACTAATGGGTTTCATATAATCAGTAGATTCAAAATATTTTGAAAGATAAACTTTTTTTGATCTACAACTATGTGAATAGAAATTTGAGGCATAGGAATTTCCTAAAGTGGAACTAACAACATACTGTCCAGATTTATGAATGAATTTATTCTTTGTAATATGACTTTGTCCAGGCTCATAGCCTAAACCAGTAGTATACATTGGTGCATCTTGTCTTAAATGAATTTTAGTTAGATTATTCTTTCCATTTTTGAACTTCTGTAAATATATTCTATGTTTCTCATTGGACAATTTAAGTTGAGTGTTCTCCTTTAATAGTTGAGCATTCTTTTCATTTTTTAATCTAAGATCATATTTAATAGTACTGGTTAATGCATATTATTTCTTTATTGACTTGTACTTATCTTTCATATCATTTCATGTTTCCTATTTCATATTATAGTATTGAAATAATTCTTGACTAGACATGTTTTCAGAGTCATAATAATCTCCATAATAATAAGAATTTAAAGCAGGTTTTTCTAAAGTTACCTTAGATGTGTTAGTCGTGAAACACATATTAGATTTTTGAGATTTTTAATCCTGAGTGGAATCATAATGACATCATCTATCTTCTAAATCACACTAGGTTTCATTTATAGATTTCTTATATTTTATGTCCTTGTAGTCGTATTTCTTCTTGTACTTCAATTTTGGATATTCAGCCTTAATGTGTCCTTTCCTTTTGCATTCATAGAAAACTATCTCATCATGCTTATCATTTTTATTCCAATATTTTTTCCAATTACCCCGTTGGTCAAATTTACCCTTATATATTTTTTTTCAAAAAAATTTCTTCTTCAGGTAGAATTTCTTGAATCACCTGTTTATTTAAGCCATCTCTTAATCACTATCAGAATCTGAACCTTCACTTGTTGAGCTTTTAGTACATATGTGAACATTCTCTTTGTACTTTCTCTTTGTGGAAGTAGAATTAAATGACAGTGACTTCCTCTTTGGTTCATCATCTTCCTATTTGTTTACTTTTATCTCTTCTTCAAACATCATCAACTTACCAATCAGCTCTTTAACATGTAGTGAACTTATATCACAAGATTCACTTATTGAGACTGATGTGCCTATCCATCTTTCTGGAAGACATATTAATGTCCTCATGATTTACTCTTTTGCAGGAACATCCTTTCCAACTGAGCTCATTGTATTTACAATTACGTTGAACCCGAGATACATGCTAGAAATAGGTTCATCAGACTTCATTTTAAAATTATTATACTTAATAATGTAGGTATTCAATCTCATTTATTTTACATTGGTTTTTCCCTCCTAGGAAACACCCAAAGTATCCCAAATTTCATAAGACATTTTACAAGAAGATATTCAATTAAATTCTTCATCTCCTAAAGCACAGTATAGAGAATTCATTTCTTTATAATTATTATTATAAGTAGTTTTTGAAGGTTTATCCCAAGTATTTCATTTAGTTTATGGAATCTTATACAGAGTTTCTATTGCAGTCTAGATGTCAAATCCCATACTTTCTAAATGAATTTTCATTTTTAGTTTCCATTGGGCATAATTCACACCATTAAAGAAAAGTGGAATGTTTGTAGCAACACCTTATAGTTTATTATCCATAATTATATTTTAGAAAATAGTTTTAAAGAGATAAAATTTAGAACTAAAAAAAATCTATGATCTTTAATATAAAACTAAAATCACAGTTGAAAACAGAGTATTTCAGAATACTTTATTAAGAAACATCCTCTGATACCAAATGTTGGTCGGAGTGGATACTCCAGAGGGGGTGAATTCAGTACCAATTAAAATTTCCATTACAAAGATTTCTATTAAAAATCACCCAAATTAAAAAAATTAAACTGTACTGAATTTATAAAGATTATAAGTTTTCTATTAGTTTCTCAAGAGATTGATTATTTCGTAGTTAACATTTTCTGAAGATTAGTTAACTTTTGAAACTAACTAACTGGCTAACAAAATTTATAAACACTTTCTAGTTTAACTATCAGAGTTACTTTAAAATAGATTTGTATTTCAAAGTTCTTAGTAGCGGAATATTCAATATAGTTTAAAACAAAATAAATAAGCACAGTAATTTTAACCAAGTGGTTCAGTCTCAAAATGAGACTTATTCCTCTCAAAAAATTTATATAAACATTGATCCAAACCTCGGATTGCAGTTAAGAATAGTTCCATGATTTTACAGGTCCTATAGCCTCTACCACAATTATAGGTGGTCAAGCAAAAACAATACCACATAGGATATCAGGGTCAAACATGACCTCTACCACTATCCATAGTGGGATACAAGAGTATAGGGAATGATTGAGTGAGGATTTAAGAATCCTCCAGTTCAGAACAAGAGACAGTGTGTGTCTAAAAATACAGAGCACACACATTACTCAAAATGTAAATATATGAAACACAATAGAGATAAACAAATAGAGAAGAGTTTATAATTTCTCTGTGTTTCGAGTGAAGATCTAGACTCCTCGGATTGATGTAGATGAAGCTTTGAGTCCTACTCTGGTTTTTGTCAAGAAATAGAGTGTCATTCTTGTATTTGACTACCAGTTCTAGGTTGATCAGTCTGATCAGCTTTGAAGCAAGTGAGATCATTGAATCTCTTTTCTCCTTCAATGTTCAGGTTCTATGGATTTCGAATGAATTCTTCCTTCTTATTCTATGCATGTTAGTCCTTGTTCATTTCCAGAAGATTGTATCGTACGTTTATGCAAATACTGACGGATCACTACCAACTTTTTTTCATTAGCAGTTCGAGGTTCCTTTATATAGATTTAGCTATGGAAATGGGAATTATAACCTTTTTACAGGTACAAGGTACAGTTCTTGGAATGCCAACCACTACTATTAACTAATAACAAGTGCATTAAAAACATAAAATATGGCCATTACTAAACAAACAAATAGAAATAGAGTTTAGAGAAATAGTGATTGGATTCCATCGGTAGCTGTTACTCCTTGTAATAGTAGCTTGCTTGAATCGGTCGTTCCTTATATCAGTAGCTCCTCTTATCAGTAGCTCCTTCTATCTATATCTCTTTTGTAATGGTAGTCGTCTGTCTATGTAAGCAGGATTGTGTCGGTAGACTTTGTCTTTCTGTATCGGTGAACATCATATCGATAGTTGTGTTGTAGTATACATTGTCTTTTTATCGGTGGAATTCATATCGGTAGTTGTACAGCAGTATACATTGTCTTTGTATCGGTGGACTTAATATCAGTAGCTATCTATCTGTCTATTTGTATTGGTAGCTTTATTGGTAACTATGTATATACTAATGGAAATACTCTCTCGGTAGGTCTGTATCAGTCAACTTGTGCATACTGATAGACTTATTCTATCGGTAGCTCAGGTGTAACAGTGACTATTTGGATACTGGTGACCTTATCCATATCAGTATACTTGTGTACCAGTGTACTTATCCTTATCGATAGCCATTGTGCATACCAATAGACTTATGCATACCGGTAGACTTTCTCTATCAGTAGTTGTTCTATTTAAAGACATATCCAGATTGAGTTTGAATTATATCAAAGAATGTATAAACATAGATAAACATTGATTAACATATTACAATGATTATTTTGATATTTTTATCAAATCAATAATAGGATGTCAAATATTGAAGGAATTAATATATAGATAAACATTATTTGGGATTATCAAAGAATATTGAAACATAATTGAGATTAACAAAACATTTGAGGTCAACAGAGTTCATATGTGGTGATTTATATAGTGAGGATTTATATGGGTTAATTAGTTATGCTTATTATATTTTAAATAATAATATATCAGATAGATATCACAACCAAACATCAAGGATATGTATGTTTTTAAAAACATGTATTACACTCTTGGTTTTTTTATAGACCAAATTTTATTTCTATGGTGGATGGTAAAATTGAGATTATAAACCAAATATTTGAGGATATATTGGATATACGTGCTTTTGAATATGGAGGTTTTTGGGTGACTCAATTTAATTTGGATAATTTTTCATATAATATTTTTTAACAATAATCCATTAGTATTTTGTTTGTTCTAAGAATATTATATATTTCCTTGTAAATATTCATTATGATGGATGATGTTAGATACTAAATGATTCATTATCCAAATATATTAATGTTCCTTAATTTGATTATTTAGTTAATTAAATAAACCTAAATAATTCCATATGTTTTATATGAATTTAGGTGGAGATATCTAGATTTAAATGTTTGTTTACCACGTTATTTTTCATGTTTCTTCGTAATAGAGGAAGACCAAGAATAAAAAAGAAAGTAATATTTCTCATCTATTTAGAAGATCATAATGGTGTTGGTATACCTTAATGAGGTATAATATCTGTTATATACTAATCATATGATTGATCATAGTCATGAACATATCATATAGTAATATTTAATCACTATTATTTGAAAATGCCAATGTCATTTATTAGTGTCAGTTAGTTATTGAAGAGTATTTCAAAATTATGAAGTGTCCTATTTATATCAATGATCATTAAGGGATGTTATTGTATTCTCATAATTACTCTGTAGTTCCTAAAATTTTGAACCATGGAGGAATAAATTTGAATTTTGGTGTGGTATATGTGATCCAAATATCCATATATATTTTGAACCATTATATTTCATAATGTTTAAAATAGATTCCATTATTATTACTATTATTTTATTTTCCCCTATTATTTTTATGTTAGTGATTTCATGATAGTGAATGAAATTTTTAACACATATCATACAATTTCTTTTGTCTTTTTTTTTGGTTCTCCAGTATTTATTTAATTTATGATGAAGATATTGATATGAAATGTTTTTAATATAGTGGCTTAGAATTTACATGACATATACAATATTATTTTAGGGTGTTGACAATGTTAGAGTGGATCTTTATTTTTTGTTTGAGATGGAATGATGATAAGTTTCATCTTCAAGAGAACTAGATCTTGATCATTTCCATATTATTCAATTGTTACATAAATGGTGGTTTTGGTTCCATTAGGGCTATGGTGGCCTGGTCATTTTTTTTATACAATTTAGTTTGACTATTTTTTATATAGAGGAGTTTTAGTGGAGTTTTCAGTAAATTTTATAGTAGTGGAACTTTTTATTTTTTTATTTTGGTTGTTGAAATTATTTTCAACCTTAGGGAGTAAAAAAACATTCAATATGTTAATAGAGGTGGAGTTATTTTTTTACTAATCCTTAAAAGTTATCTGATGAGGATTTCATCTGATAAATATGGAGGTTGTATAAATCAATGTCTTGTTGATTTGTTTTATGTTTTTTTGTATTGGAAGTCCATTATGTGGAAAATGAATCTATGTAATGGGGAAGGAAAAAAATATTTCAAATAGGGTAAAAAATATTCAATAGATATGGGATGTTTCTATTTTTATTCCTCTAATTTTAGATAGTAGGATCCAAAGAAATGATGATTTTTAAGTCTTTATTTATTTCGTGTCATGTCCAACAAGTGTTTTATTATGAATTTTATCAACCATATATATTACATTTTTCATAAATCTATTTTTCAAATAATATTTCCTTGACAAATTTTGATTTTTTATAGATATAGGTCATGTAATATTTCTTTCATGGTTCAATGTGATATGATTCTTATTTGAAAATTTACTTCATTCATATCATTTTAGCATTTCATTATTTAATTTTTTGATCATGATAAGGGATTAAAAATTACAACCATTTATTTCAAAGTCAATAAAAAACTATATTTAATTTAGTTCATTTTAAAATGAGGTTAAAAGGAATTTACGATGTATATGAACCATATTTATGAAATTAGAAGGTGAAAGTGAACAACAAGGGTCTTCTGTATTTTCAATGATATTTATTTTGTGATAATTATGTTGTTTTGTTGGCCATAATACTATTAATATGATATTTTGTTTCATATGAAAAACATGTTTTAACTAGGTAAATAATTTCATTATGGTAATTAAATAATGAATTCAAAAATATATAATTATTTATAAATTGTATAATAATTAAAATATTGTGTTCTAATGTTAATTAAATAACATTATTATAGAAAATTATTTCTATTGTAGTAATTACATTGTTTTTTTGGAAATTGATATTGTTTTTTTTTGTGGGACTATTATAGTTGTTAAACTGGTGGAGAAGATAATGTTTTTTGTTGTAGATTTATGTGATCATTATGGGATAATGTGGTTGTAATTTTGGATGTTATAAATTGGTTTTTGGGATATTATATTGATTATTTTTTGAAATATTATTGATAAATGTAACATTGGAGCTATATTATAATTTTTATATTCTATTTAACTCATTAATAAATCAATTAATTTAAAATGTTTAATTTTATACAATTTATTTTTTCCATGTTATGTATTAAATATTATATAATAAGAGTTTTTAGAGTTTTGATATTTTTGGAAATGATAATATCAATTTTTATATTTCAGATAAAAATCATTTGTAGTAGTACTGGTTATGTTATATAGTATTTTAAAAAAAATTATGTTTATTTATTATAAATGTGGTTAAATAATGACAAATAAAATGTGGAAATGAATTCTACCTGGAAAATACATGTGTGGTTGTGTTGTCATATATTTTTTTGCAGTTGTAGTGGTGGTTGGTGATGTTTTTATAGAAGGTAGGGGTTAATGATATGTGTCATTGGAATAATATTGATGACATGGGACTACATGGATGTTATTATAGGTGTGGGATCTAGCTTAGCCTTATTTTTTACTCCTATATATTAATTATTTTCTATTATTTTTTGTATACCCACATTTATGCATATTTAATTATATTCTTAAAATTAATTATTTGGTTATGGGAAAACCCTCCAATACCATGTATTTGGGTGATACAAAGACCTACCATTACAGCAACCCTCACTCAATCTTTCAGATGTAGAATATTTAATTCTAAAATTAGGTTATTATATATTGAATATAGTATTCATTTTTTTCTACATGAGGTTATGGTAGTGGATATATGGTGGTGATTAGATTATGTGGTAGTACTTTGGATATGCCTATTTTTTCAGTTTTGAATGAGGTATAATCTTTTGGTTTATAGAATGTGGTTATAGTATGTCGATAGCGCTTATGGGAATGTGGATTAGATTCTATCAATGTAATTTGTATATCGTTATGTTAATTTGATAAATATGAGATCACAATGATTTTTTCATTAGGGGTATGAGGGAGGAAATTTCATTCTAGAAGTGGGTGATGTGTACTAAGACCTGATATTTCATGATACCATATTACATTATTTTTCTTCAAATGTGGTGAATGGTCATTATTTTGATGGTTTTTAGTTTCCCTACATAGGAATTGGGGTGATTGTACCATTTATTCGCTAAGGAATTAATATACCTCTTCGACATTAATATTAAAATTTTTATCAAGGAATCTATTCTATATAAATGTATTCTCACCCCCAACTTATATAACATTTTTTGATGGATTAGGATCAATAATAGCTTGGAAACTACTCTCTCATTGTTATTATTATATTCGGGGTCATGTATATAGGGACTAGTTTTATAATCCTATTTTTTAGTCTATATATGACATTATACACATTATGGGCTATAATTATTTGTTTCATGTTATTTTTATGGATTTTTTTAGGTTTAATTCGAACCCATTAGTGATATACTATAGTTTATTTCAATAATTTATTATGTAAATATGATATGAGTTTTTCACATTATATTTAACTCTAGTATATGGCACTACCTTTTGATATTTTTTCTATATATACAGCTAATGGTAAATTTTCTATTAGGGGGAATGCTATGGATCTATCATATTTTTTGAGGTAATTACAATATATTTCTATGTTATAAATTGAAATTTATTATCAGTTAATACAAATATTTCCTAGAAATATAAAATTATTGAGTATTTTCAAAGATATATGGTATGTTTAACAACATGAAGAAGATGTCTAGAAGTTTCTGACATCCAAAGAGTGTAACGAATATAAAATCTGAACTTTTATTTTCAAATTTCATTGTATCTTGTTGATTAGATCATTACTATAGGTTATTTATTTTAAGTAATATATTTATGTAGTTTTATGATGTTGATAATATTATAAATGGTTATAGTTTTCAATGTGGTTCAACATCAGAATGAAATGAGAATGGATATCCGATATTATATATTGTTAATTAATTGAGGAATATTATACAATGGGATCTATATATTGTAATTTTATTTACACGAAACATTTGAATTTTGAATAATAGTGCTATATTTTGAGATGAATCCTTCTGTTTATTATAGATGAATGATACATTTTTCATAGAATTCACACATGGATGATCAGTTGCTAAAGAAACATAGTTGGTGACATGATGTTTTATTCCTTTAAATATTTTTTGAAAAATTAACATTCCATTTTATTAAAATAACAAAAAATATATTATTAATTGTATTTTATCTTTTTAATTATAATAATTTTGGAAATCATTATTCGATGATATAAAAAAGCCTTTTGAGATAACTGTGATATATTGAATTTTTTTGTTCAATTTTCATATGATTTAAATTGGTTTATTTTTTATTTTTTATTTTTTTTATGAAATGATGGAATATTGGAGTTCATGCACATTAATAATACTAAAACCCAATATATTATTAATTTTTTTACATGGTCATAATTTCATATACTTTGAATTAATATTTTAATAGAACATTATTTAGTATAAATTATAATATGATATATATATATATATATATATATTCTAATTAGTGGATGGTTGGAGGATCATTACCACTATGAAATATGTTCATGAATATAATGTGATGTTTTGATTGATAGTCAATGAGTGTAAAGAATATTAACACATCATGGTTAGAATAATTCATAGATTAAAACAATTATCCTAGTTTTTCAAAAATAAAAAATATTTACTCATAATTTCTAATGAATATTTTTGAATTACTCAATGATTATGAATGGTACTTAAGAATAATGTAGAATCTATGTTAGAATGAATAAATATTCTTTAATGGAAGTTAAAAGTTTATAGGATGATGTATAAGTGTAATATAAAGAATATAAAAGGTTTTTAAGTATAAAGGGGAGTTATGTAAGTGTAGTTCCATGTCTTTTATTTGTAATTCAATACATTAATTGGTTATATAAGTGTAATTTAGGGTCATGTATGAATAACTATTTTGTATTGTGTTATGTTTCTATATTAAATGTGTATTTATGAAAGAGTAATATATTGAAATAACATATATTTAAAATCGATTAAATTTAAATATATGATAGAAGAAAGGAATCATTAGGATAGGATTTATATTATTTTTTATTCATAAAATAAATATTATGATTATTTTTTATTATTTTAGATTTATATTAGCTCTGATTATGATGTATCAAGACGTTTTTCACTTTTAGATGATGATTTTTTCTTTAATATATTCTATGTATTTGATAATTCTAATATCAAAAAGGAATAATGATTAACAAAAAATTTAAGTGAAACTTATAGGGATTTTTAACTAATTAATAATTTAATTTTTGGGGGAATTAATCAAAATATCAGTAATATCATCACAGAAGGATTTTTGAGGATCTTATTGAAATATTTAAAATATAAAAACATCATTGTGCGAAAATTCATGGACATTTACAAATAAAAAATATTTGAAGTATTACCATGATATTTTTATATATTTTATAACTAATAGATTTGTTAAATAGAAAGTAGTTAAAATAGTGATACAAACTGATTTTTTCTGTATATCTACAGAGACCAAGGAAATGAAAATTAAATAAATTAGGGAAAATATGATGATATAAATTTTTATGTGGGCTATTTAAGTTACATGAAAAAATTAATTTAGGAAGAAATAATAAAAATGTGGTGTAATAAATTAAGATATGTTGTCTCTATAAACTTTTGAAAATTAGGAAGTTGATCTAAAGAATAAAATCAATGAAGAATCATTAAATTCATATTGATAATATGAATAAACATTTCTAGGAAAATATGGTTATATATTAATGTGAATAGGTGTAAATTTTAATATAGAAATAGGTTATAAATTTATTAATCTAAATAGAGGTTTATTTTAATCATGATAGTATTGAATAAAATTATTCAACGCCATCACTTACCCTTGATTGACTCATAATAAAAAAATATCATACAAATATTTTTTGTATAAAAACAATCATATTGTATGTATTAGATAATATATTTTTAGAGGATCTCATTAAAATAATTGTCTATTATTTTTGTGTAATTCTTGTCTATATTTTATACCCACATGCGAAGATGGAGATGATTTACACTCTATTTTTCATTATATTGGTAATAAAATTTCCCCCTATATATTGGTAGTACCCACCACCATACACCATGTTTTATATCAACAACAATTTTAACCTCATTAATATTTTTGTGTCTTCTATTGTATAGTGTTTCTTAATATTTCGTGATTTTATGAAAAAATAGATGTGTTTTTCATGAACCATAAACCCTATAAGTTGAAGTGTGTAATGGACCAGAATTATCTGGTCTATTACATTGTCAAAGCTTAGTGTTTTAGGTGTTCTGGGAGGTCATATTGGTCCATTTAAAATGTTTTCATGTTTTCTAGTTTTCCAAAAGTTGCTCATCTAATGGTGAGTCCTCCATCGGTGAGTCAAGATAGGTGAGTCTGAGCAGTGACTCTCTCAAGTGACTCACAGTGGTTACTAGTTGATGGAAGGTCTCCAGTAGTAATTCATCCAATGGTGACACAGTAATGGTTACTCATTAAATGGTGACTTGTTGATGGTAGCTCACCGAATCGTGAATCACAAAATGGTATCCCACTGAACAGTAAGTCACCAAATGGTAGCTCACTAAATAGTGACATGTCGAATGATGAATCTCTATTGGTAGATCGTCACTAGTAGCTCTAATGGTGACTCACCCAATTCTGATTCATTTCAGATAGTTTTTCAAATTTCTAATTTTTCTAATTTATCCACATTCATCAATTTAACATTTTATTTGATGTAAAGTAAGATCAAAACCATATTTAAGTGATTTTTAAGTTGTTTCAAAGGATATAAAATATATATTGTTATGTTTATAACACTCAGAATGCTCAAAATGTCCAAGGCATGTCATCTAGGTCAAGATACATCTTTAGTGTCTTCTAAACCCGTTTCTTCTATTGATATCGGATCTAGACATTCTAAAGGGAATAGCCTTTTTCCTTGTATATTTCCCATTACTCTTGATACCATAAATCCTCAAGACTTTTCTCTAAGATGATCAATGCTTCTGTGTTTCACCCCTAGATTACATTTCTCTATATACTTGTGAAACCCTGTTTGGCGCAAGGAGGAGGTGTTGATCATCTGTTTCTAGAGGTAGGGATACATTCAACTCTCTTTTTATTTTGTGTCATGTGGTGTGGGTGTAATCATGTCTACTTGTGAATATGGTTGAATTGAAATTTAACCAATGTAATCAAACATGGTATTAATTCAATTGAACAAATTTTGATACAAAAAATGAAGGGATGAGAAGATGATGATTATCATATGTTTTTATTATTTATTTTGATCCATATTGTGAATTTTGTGGACTATATACCCACTAAAATTATGTTCATTATTTGTATTTGTTTTCACATGGGTGATGGTTTGGGGATTCTTACTATGGGTTTTATATTGAACAACTGTATATGAATATAACCAATTATCCACTTATATTTGGTTAAATAAATGGATTTCCCATGATTTTACACCATCTTTGATCACTCATGAATTATCTAAGAGGAACTAAATTGTGAGTGTTTGTTAGATATAAATGTTCAATACCATGTTTTATGTGTCTATGTGTTTCATGTGGATTAGTTCTCACTTGAGTTGTAGTGGGTTCATGGGCGTGGTTGTGTGATGTGGGGTGGTTTGGGTGGTGTAACAGAATCTCTGGGTGATTGTTTTTTTGTTGTGGAATGAATATGATGTTTTTTATAGTGAGTTTTGGATCAGGTTCTACTATTATGCGCTTATGGGGGAAGATGAGAATTGTTATGTATTAGGGCTGGAAATTATGGTTGAGAGGTGTTGTGTAGTGGGACTACATTTGGTAGTGTTTTGTTCTTATTTCTCGATGTTTTGAGTTTGATATGTTTGTGTGGAAGGGATGCCCAAAATTATTATGATGAGAGGTGTTGATGGGTGTGGTTGTGAGTTGGTGGTTTACACTATTGAGGGGATGATTTTGGGTAGAATAAAGTTTAAGAACGATGTTACAAGTTGTTGTCAAGGATGTTATGTTTCGATGAAGTGTGTAATGGGTATTTTTACCATAGTTATTCTTCCATTGTGTGAATTATGTTGTATGGTTTCTCATGTGTTGCATTTGGAAGTTTTCTAAGTGGTGATGGAATAAAGAATTTCTTTATTAATAAGTAATTGGAATAGGATAAATAATTTTTTGGGGGGAATGGATTGAATTATCACTTATTGTGTTGTTATACATTTAGTGGTAGAAGAAAAGGAAATTTTGTGGACTAGATGTTTTTTTGAAAAAACACAATGTTTGGGATGAGTTTTTATACTTATATACATACCTGTACATTCTTGTGATTTCTATACACACACCACACAAGTTGTGTACTACGATCTGACCACCCCCATTACCATAGGAGATGGTGTATCCCCAACATACCGGTGAGAGGAATGATGTATGGCTATTGGTTAATCCTTACTTCCCCTTCTAGGAATTTTTATCCCAAGACACTTTGAGCTGGCTTTTGTTTAGTTGTGGGGAAGAGGTGCCTAGGGGTGAGGTTTGATTTCATGTTTTTCTATAAGATGATAGGTGGTGTGCATTCCAATGTGTTCATAGGATGAGTAATGGTTTTAGCCCAGGTATCTGTGGGTAGGATAAGGTATGGTTTTGTTCTAGGTGTCTTCAAGAGGGGTGTGGAGAGCATCACTTTTCTAGGTTTTGGGACTAGCTTTGAGGCCCAGGTTTCTTTGGGTGGGATGTGACATGGGGCATGTTAAAGAGTGTGGAAGAGTCATAATGTTCTCCATTAGGGTATGAGCATTTAACCAGCGGGAAGTGGTGCTAGGTACCAAAAAACATCGATGTGCTTACTATATTACTTTACTTGAATTGTGCTATTTGGTTTTTGTTCCATGGTGAGGTTCAGGTAGCCAGTATACTTTTTAAGTTGATGTTGGGTTCTACTATTTTCCCATGGGGGAATTAATATGAATTTATAAATGTACATGAAAGACTTTACATTTTCCTATTGATTATACTTGTATACTCATACTATATATATATAACTGTTTTTAGGTTTATAGGAGGATTATGTGGAGCATTTTGGAACTTACTAGATCAGACGTTAATATAGTTTCCATAATGCTACTTAGGTTTGATTTTTTGGTATTTACTTTGGAGTTTTAATTGTATCTGTAATAGTATTGTTTTAAAAATTTAACTGGTATGGATTTTGGAATTGATTCAAATATAGTTCTTGGATTTGTTTGTTATTGAAAATATTAACTCCCAATATTGTTTCAAAAAAAATTAATTCCTTCCATTTTGTAAAATTAAATACATTTTTTTCTAGTCACCACCCTTAGGCCCACAAGAGGTTGGACTCGGGGTTAATTACCTCTCCGTCGACAGCTTGAAGATGGTTGGTCATGACGGAATCGTATCAGAGGTTGGTGGTTGATAGATAGTATTGTGTTTGGACATAGGCATAGTATGGATTTCATGGGTTGTTAAAGTAATAGTGTTAGGTGATCTTGGTAGATGACATAGTAGAGGAAAGACTTTCTAGTTCCCCCCATGATCTGATGCAATGAATTTGAGCTTAACAAACATCCAAGTGATGATACATTGTATGCATGTTAGAGACCCTATGAATGGTACATGAATTATAATGACTTTTGATCTTGTTTGAGTTTGTAATTTTAAGAAATATGAAACAAATAATAGATATAAATAAGTTAAAGAGAATCTGAAATGAAGTTCCATACTACCCAGTCTTAGGATTTCTTTGTTTTGGTTTTTTGCTATCACTCTCGGTCGTTGCCCACATATACTAAAGTTAGTGGAGGATCAAGAGGCTAACTCGATTAATCAGAGGAGGTTTGATTGGGTAGAAGAGGATGAGAAGTGGAAGATAATGTTATGTGCTTTCCAGTGTAAGGCTCTAGGAATGTACGAGGGAAGGGTTTTGGATATAGAGATTGACAGTTGGATCAAAGAGCTTGTAATCGCATTTTTCTTGATCTGGGATCCAATGGAGTACTGGGTACCCTTTCTAGTGAGTTATATTTGGGGATCTATGTGTTATTATTGGACCCTGTACTACAAGGAGAGGAATGATTCATACGTTATATAGGTCGATTTTGAGTAGTTCCAAGAAGAATTCCTTTTATCAACCATGAAGGATAAGAAGTTGTAGGAGTTACTCTCCCTTTAGCAGGGGATTATATTGATATAGGATCTAGGGAAAACATTCAAGGTTCTCTTTGTTTTCATAATATATCTTTTCAGATAAGGATTCTCATGAGAGTATCCTATAGGAGGAAATTCATCCTTCTCTCCAGTACACGGTTACTGCCTTTACCTTTCCAGCATACCTGGAGGTATAGAAGAAGGAATAGTTTATTAAGGGGATTCACTAATGAGGATGTATACTATGAGAGGTGTTTCAAACTATTTTTTGAAGGGAATGGTTTCTATTTTTAGGTCTCTAGTTCCATGGCCTTTGAGGTTCCAACCATCGGGGATCCGGCCTTAGTAGTTCCAATTTGTGCCTTTAGGTGCTTATGCTTTTCCCAGGAACATGTGACCGAGGAATTTATCTTTTGGAGCCCATTCGCATCTATATAGTCAGTTCCTAAAACCCATTCAAGCTCAGTATGGTGGGAATGGGATGATTTAGCGCCCTCCTCAGTAGCAGTTTCTGGGATGGTTGTTCCAGTAGTAGGGACAACATGCTTTTACATAACCTAGGGGGGACAGAGAAGGTGGAGACAAACCTCAGAGTGTTCCTTTAGGACCTCGAACCAGGCTTGTTCTGGGTGGAGGTTGACAGCAGAGGGGAAGAGGAGTTGTCCTGGTTAATTTCATTCTATATAGAATGTAGTTATCACAGGTTGAGAGATTGTTTGTGGTCAAACAAATTTTTCAATACTCTTTCGTATGATTTGTTGGATTCTAGAGATTCACAATACTTTTTTTCACTTGTCCTAGAAACTTTTATGGGACTAGAAGAATAGATAATTATCATTCCACTATTGTTGTGTACACTAGATGGATGTTAGATTGGCTTGTCTGATATATGCTGGTTATGGAGACCTATCAAGGGAACACATCAGTCTCATGGGGATCAATTATTTATCACTACTGGAAAACTAACCTTTACCAACGGTTTGGAACCATTGGTATAGGCCTCCAAACCGTTGGTATAGCCTATACCAACGGTTTGGAGAACCGTAGCCAAGTAAGCCGTTGGGATAGGTCTATACCAACGGTTTTCCAAAAACCGTTTGTATAGGTAATATGAAATCTATATCAACGGTAATGGAACCATTGGTATAAAAATTCCAAAAATAAAACATCCGCTGGGATTTGATCCCAGGACCCCTCGTTTATAATCGAACGACTTAACCACTAAGCTAACATCACTTTTGTAAACATAATTTCATAAATATATATATGTAATATCATAATTATTTAAAATTTTGATTTATATAATGTTCTCGGTTAGTAGATCTGGATAAAAATTAAAAAACCTATCCCAACGGTTTTGAAAACTGTTGGGATAACCCTATCCCAATAGTTTTCAAAACCGTTGGGATAGGTTAGGGGTGGGTTGAGTTTTTTAGGTCGAAGGTTGGATTTTGGGGTGTTTTTTCCCAACGGTTTTGGTGAACCGTTGGGAAAGGTCACTCTTTCCCATTGGTTTTGGTGAACCGTTGGGAAAGAGGCTCAAAACACACCCTTTCCCAACAGTTTAGCATAAACCGTTGGGAAAGTGTGACCCTTTCCCAACGTTTTTCCAAACTGTTGGGAAAGGTGGGGAAATCTATGGCTTTCCAAATGGTTTTGGTGAACTGTTGGGAAATGGTATCTATACCAACGGTTTTTACAAACCGTTGCTATAGAAGTGTTGGTAAAGATCATCTTTCCAGTAGTGTATATAGATGCAGATATACAATGTTATTCTATACATCGACTGGTTGTATTATATGTATTCCATTATCATATATTTCCATAGGAGAGTCATGTTTTTAGATGAGGAAGGCTAGTGTGTGGTTTTTTTGTGAGAAGAGCTGTTAGGTGGGCAATCGGCGCATGAAGCCACTTATTTCCTTGTTAGCAGAGCTATAATTGTAATTGGTGGTTTCTAAGATGGTGGAGGCTCCCATAGTAGGTATATAATTATTTGATGTATTTCCATGGGAGGTGGTAAATATACCCCTCTATGTTATTATGATTTCAGGATAGAGCTATGTCTTAATGCCTCTCCATTTTCAATGGATCATTTTAGGATGGTTCTTTGAGAGTTTAGAGAGATTCATATTCAGATTGATGACTAGATGAAGAAGGGATTCATCCAGCCCAGTGTGTCACCATTGGGTGATCCAATATTTTTTGTGAAGAAGGAGGATGGTGGTAAAAGGTTATGCATATACTACCATAGGTTGAATTAGGTGATGATCAAGAATCATTACCCTCTATTGAAGACAGATGATATTTTTGTCCAAGTAAGAGGTGCATGTTGGTTTTATAAGATAGATTTGTGGTCTGGATATCACCATTTTAGGGTGAAGGAGGGTGACATCATGAAGAGTTCTTTTATGTGCAGTTATGTGAAAATTGAGTTTGTGGTCATGTCATTCAGTGTAACGAATGATGCAACAATGTTCATGGGGCTTATGAACTCCATATATAATGAGTTCCACGATTGGTTCATCTTCATATTCATCGATGACATCCTGATCAACTCGAGGTTAGAGGAGGAGCATACTGAAAATTTTAGGTCCGCCGTATAGGTTCTTTGACGCCAACATCCCTATGGAAAATTATCCAAGTGAATTTTTTCAACACGATAAGTGAAATTACTTTGAATATTTATGTAACATAAGGGCATTTCAGTTGACCTGTTAAAGGATGAAGTCGATTTTTCTTAATCAGCACCCAAGAACATGGAAATGGTTCATAATTTCATTGTTATGGTTATCAATTAAAATATACTTGTACCTTATTTCTATCAAGTTGAACTCCATTGATGACCTATAATAGGAAAGACCAAGAATTTTTGTGGATTTTGTAGTTCTATAGAACATTCAACTATTAGAAGGGGATGTTGGTCAATTATCTATTGCTCTTGTTTATAGAGGATTGGGTGATGTCTGAGGAGTTTTCTGACACTTTCTATTTGCTATTGGGATGTATGTGGATGAAAAAGTGGGGAGTGATCTCTTATGGATCTTGGTAGTTCTGTCAACATGAATGTGACTATTCCACCCATTATTATGATAATGTGTATTTCATGTTCTCAATATGTTTTTTGAGTAATTACCACATTGGAGACTGCTTTGTGGTCTTCACAGATCACAACATCTTGATATCTAACTATTAATAGTGAGATATGAACTTGCGATAGTGGATTTGTATAATTTTTCTCCAATAAAATGTCTTTGAGATCTATTACAACTCCATAAAGGGTAATTTAAAGGATAACATTTTACATAGAAAGTCACATAAGTAGGTTGTTCGTGAATCTGCAAACGCTTAGAAGTAGATAGAGGAGTTGGCCACCTTGCACATGGATGAGGTAATGGTTGGTGATTGAGGCTCTTTATTTCACATGAAGCTTATGTCTACCCTAATGCATTAGTTTGAAGAGTCTCAGGGGGTAGACTCATAGAAAGAGGTTATACCTAATCACGTAGACTAGGGTGATGTTCCAGAGGGATGGTTAGAGGATGGTCATAATCAGATTTTGTTCTTTGGGAGGATGTTTTTTCTAGTGGAGATACTTGAGGGAGTCTTACCTGAGTTACATACCTCACACATAGTTGTAAAACCAGGATTTTCTAAGATGTTCCATAGTTTAAGGATGCTGCTTTGGTGTCTGCTGGTGAAGCAAGAAGTATCAGAGTTTGTGGCAAGAACATAGTGTGCCAATAGCTAATGGCTGATCACTGTGACCCTGATTGATTGTAACATACCTTAAATTTCCATGGTTGGAAGTGGGATAAAATATATAAGGATTTCATCATAGGGTTACCAAGGAATAATGGAATGTGTGATGAAACATGGTTAGTAGTGAATCTACTAAGGAAATCACCCCACTTCTTAGAGATTAATGAATTAGGTGATGTGGATAACATGTAAAAGAGGTACGTGAATGAGGTGGTGTGGATGCATGGTGTTTTGAGATAAATAATACCATATTATGATAAAATTTTACCTCATGATTTTGGAGAGGATTGCAACCTAATTTTGGAACTCAGTTATGCTTCAACTCTACCTCCCACCCTCAGATGGATAGAAATACAGAACAGACTATCCAAATGTTTGAAAACATGTTGCAAGCATGCATCATGGAATTCAGTTGATCTTGTGTGCGATAGTTTCCCTTGGTAGAGTTTTCTTACAAAAATATCTATCGATGTTTAATTTTTATGGATCTATTTGAACATTTATACAGAAGACCATACCATTCACCTTTGTGATGGAGAGAGTTTGGGGATACACCTGTTCTTGGTCCCAAGGTGGAGAAAATAAAAATAGGTAAGGTTCATATTGTATGTTAGTGGATTAAGGGAGAACATGATTAGAATATATCGAATGAAAATCAGAGGAGGAGTCCATTGGAGATCATGGTTACGGATTAATGGTTCTTGAGGTTTTCCTTATGACAAAGGTAGCATAGGTTCAACAAATAGAGCAAGCTTTTCCTAGGATCATTAGATACTTTGAGGTGCCAGGGTGTGTTGGTGAGGGGGCATACCAGTTGGTGCTTCCACTGTAGTTAGATTGGATCCACATTGTCATTCCCATATTCTAGCTTCATTAGTGTCTTCATGCTGAATCCCATGTATTAGACTAGGGATATATGGATATTGAAGATTAATATTTGTTCATGGAGTGGCCAGTAGAGATACATGATCATCAAGAGAAGATGTTGTGTTGGTGGACCATTACATTGGTTCACATTTTGTGGGGGCATGGTGGCCAGGTGGAGTGATCATTGGAGTGGGGATCCAAGCTGTGTTCCCAATACCAAGTGTTGTTTTGTGTTTTTCCTAGTTTTTTTCTATTTTTTAATGTGATGTTAGAACCCTATTTTCTAAAATATAAGTTGTTTCTTTTTTTAAAAACCTTTGATAATGTCTAGTCATATGAAGGGAGAAGGACATGATTCCTAATCAAGATTCATTAATGAAGAGATGATTAAACCCATGTTGGTGAGTCAATGCTTCCCAAAATGGATAGTATCTTGACATGGAGGATGATATTCCCAAATTCATGTGTTCAAGGTAGTGTGGTTATTGTGATTCTGTGGCAAGACTTTTGGTCGAATGGGTTAGCAGGTGTCACATGAGTAGTTCTTGGATGTGAAGTTTTTTACCCTAGCTTATGAATAACACATGGTGGTTTATCATTGAACTTGGATGTATTTATTTGTTAGCCGAATTTGAAGTATCAAAAGATTAGTGATAGGTATCATAGGAGGTGGTTTCTCCAACCCATCATTCTACAGGGGTTGGTTTTAAATTCTCTAGGGAAATAATAGTTTTATAGGTATCAGAAATAATGGTTTGGACCGCTTTTGTCCATTACATTTTCTAAATTCAGATTTTGAGGTGTTCTGGTATGTCACAGTGGCTTATTTCAATATTTTTCAAGTTTTAATGTTTTCTAACAGTATATCATATGATGGTGAGTCTTACACCAATGAGTCAGGAATGGTGAGTCGGAAGGTTGACTCACATTGGTGACTCACTATACTGACTCGCTAATAGTAGGTCACCGGTGGGGAGTTTTCCAATGGTGACTCACCAATGATGACTCCTGTAGGTATGACCTTCTGATGGTAGCTCCAAAAATAGTGACTCTATTAATAGATTCTCACCTAATTGTAACTCACCGAATAGTTACTAACAGAATTGTGACTCACTGAATGGTGAGTCACCGAACATTGACTCACTAGATGGTGAATCACTGAACAATGACTCACCATCAGTATCTCATCACTAGTATCTCACGTTTGGGACTCGTAAAATGGTGAGTCACCCAATGGTGCCTCACCCACTGGTATCTTGTGAAATTTAGTCATCCAATCTTGAGTAATTTCAAATAGTTTCTCAAATTTCTAGTTTTTTCCATTTTTTCTAGATTCTCCCCTTTAGAATTTTATTTGAAGTAAATTGGGTTCAAAACCATATTAAATCCATTTTGATGTTATTTCAAAGGATATAAAATATATATCAATAAATTATTAACATCGCGAGGCTATGTTCTTTTCCAAGATCCCCTTTAATGGATTTTGAAACCATTTCATTCATTATTATAGGATCTATGATTTGTAAGGTGGAGACCCATTATTCAATGTATACTTCACATTATTATTGATTTTGAGAATCCTTGATCCTTTCTTCCCTAAGGAGCCATGCATATATGTATCACCCCTATATTGCATTTCCTTGGAGCCTTGGTCACCTAGTAATTGGAATAGATAAGAGGTGTTGATCGTCAATTTCTTGAGGTAGGGATCCCTCTGTATCACATTTAATTTTGTATCATACAGGGTGGGTGTACTAATGTTTCCTTCGGAATACGGTTGAATCCAAATTTAATAAAGATAGTCAAACATATAAGGAAGTCAATCAGACCTGTTACAATTAAACAAATGAGGGGATCAAAAGATGACGATGATCACATTGATTAATCTGTTATTTTAAACCATGTTGTGAATTGTATGGGCTATATGCCTACAACAAATTGTGGATTTTGTGGTATTTTTTTGTGCATCTATGATGGAATGTAGATTATTGGTGTTAGTTTAATGTAGAACAAAAGTATATGACTAAACCAGATTGACCATTTATATTTAGTAAAATAAATGGATTCCCCAAGTTTTGACACCTTCATTGACCCCATGAATTATTAAAGTGGAATTAAAGAGTGTGGGTTTGTTAAATTTGAATATTCGTTTCCCTATTTTTTCTCACCGTGTACTATATGTTGATGTTTCATGACATTTACCCTAGTGGGGTTGTGGGCATGGGTTGGTGATGTGGGGTGGTTTAGGTGGTGTGATGTAATATCTAGTTGAGGGTTTGTTTTGTTGAGGAATGAATGGGAAGTCTTTCACATCAGGGCTATGATCAGGTTGTCCTGTTACGATATTATAGGGTGAATGAGAAGTGTTATGTAGTGAGGCTACCAAGGAGGTTTGAGTAGTTCTGGGTAGTGGGACTGCACTGAGTTCTATTTTTATCATGTTTCTATATGTGTTGGGTGTGGTATATTTGTGTTGTTGTTCTAACCAAAATTTTTGTGATGAGAGGTATTGATGGGTGATGTTGTGTGTTGATGGTTTACATTTATGAGGGGATAGTTTTTGGCAGAATTACTTCAAAGAATGATGTTAGTAGTGGTTAGAATGGGTCTTAAGTGGAGAGGATGTGTACAGACGGTTATTTTACCATGGTTCTTCATCCTCTATGTGGTTTATTCGGTTTGTATTATGGTGTGTTGTTCTTTGTGGTTTCTTATGTGGTGATGGAACAAAGAATTTTTTTAATAATAATGAGAACTTGTTAAGTTAATTCGAAAGGTAAATGGATTTAATAGTGTCTTGTTGTGTAGGTGTGCATTTAGAGGTAGCAGTAATGGGTGATTTTGTGGACTAGTTATTGTTAGAAGAAACACATAGGTTGGGATGGGTGTTTGATACCTATATATATTATTGTAATTTATTTTGATTACTATACACATTTCACCCTAGTTGATCACAATATTCAAAACACCCCCAATCATAACGAGGGAGGGTGTCTTCCCACCATCCCGATGGTAGGATGGATGGATGGTTATTGTCTCTTCAATACCCCCTCTTATAGGCATTGGTATCACATGACACTTTATGATGGTTTTGGTGTCTTTGTGAGGCACATGTGTCTATTATTGATATTTTCTTTCCCGTGTGTCTATGGTATGAGACGTGGTGTTATTTCCAATGTTTCTATAGTCAATATGTTGTGAGAGTTTATTTCCTAGGATGCATAAATATCTCTAAGGCCCAACTATGTGTGGGTGTGTTGTGACGTGGGGCTTGTTGAAGAGTGTCGAAGGGTTATGATGTTCATTGTTATGGTATGAAAAGTTAACTAGAGATATTTTTTTCAAGGTATCCAAAAACATTGATATATTTGAAGTATAATTTTACATGACTTTCCCTAATTAGTGAGTGTGCCTTGGTGAGTATGGGGTAGCTAGTATACATTGTTATGTGTTTTTGTTTTATTTTTTTCCCATAAGGGCGATATTATGCTTCTCTAATGGTTCAAGAGATACTTTTTATTTTCATATAGTGTATAAATGTATGCTCACCCAACGTATATAAAATTATTTGTAGGTTTTTTGGAGGATTACATGGACCGTGATGGACCATTCTACCTCAAATGTTGGTATAGTTGTTGTGTCACTACTTAGCATTTTTCTTTCGGTATTTTCATTTTAATTTTTATTTTATTTTTAATAGTATTGTTTTAAACTTTCATTTGGGATGGATTTTATATTTCATTCATATATAGTACTTGGGGTTTTTTTGGATTTACTATCATATCTCCCAATCTTGTGTCAAAACAAAGTAAATACCTTCCATTTTATGACATTACATACCCTAGTTGTTGGTCGCCTCCCTGAGGCCTACATGATGTGAGACTCAGGAGTCATTATATTTGTTTCATCATCATGAATTTGTCGGGTCATGATAATGCTTTAATGAAAATGAAAAATTGGTAAAATTCAGACACTATAATTTACCGCAATGTTCGGTGTGATTTTATAGATATTGAAGGAACCACAAATTTTATCTGAGATCAATGTTCCACCTATTAATTCATTCAATACATTTAAAAATTTTAGGTTTGGATATTATTAACTAATATAATATAGAAGTCCAAAAAATATGACCCATTTATTTCATTATGCATGATTTTCAACAATAGAAAACAATTAATGGGATCTAGAATGAAATATATCATAGTTATGTTTATAAATGTTTCTCACTCCATGAATTTTGATTAGCTTCCAAATGTGAAAATATGGAAACCATATTATGTTGTGTCCATCTTGATTCATAATTTATCTTCATTTTATTATTATTATGATCTAATAATTCCTGTGATATGGATCAGTTCAAATAATAATATATATAATATTCTCTAGTTCCTAGATAATGAAATGATATTTGGTTGTTTATTATTTCTAATGAGAAGTGAATTAATGTTTTATATCTAGTAAGAACATGAGTAAAAAAATTAAATAGAATCTATGGAATTGGATGAGTTTATAAGGTAATTTAAAAATAATTTCTTTACTAGTATTTTTCATATGAAAATGGAGAATGAATTCATTGAGATGATTCAGAAGGATTTTTAATCCATTAATACATACGAGTAAAATTTTGCAAGGCTTGTGAAGTATTATTCTTTTTATATTATCAAAAATAAAATCATGATTATTTTATCATTCAATGGCATAAAACCACAACATAAATATTGTTGCCTATAAATGTATTTATTAGAAATGAAGAAAATTTTCAATTTTCCCTCAATATAGAAAAAAGAGATCGGAACCATATATCAAAATCAATTATTTTATGAAATAAATATATAATTGAAAATAAATTCAAATAATAAATACCCTTGTATGAAAAAGTTCAGACATCCATCTTGACGAAAATATTGGAAATAAACCTAGAGTAAATTACCTTATGGGAGATAGTAAAATATTTAAGATATAAGGGAATCTCTTCAAGAAATAAAATTATAATGTGTATTGAATAAGTAACAAGATGATGTGAGTGGGTTAATTCTCCACAGAATACAACACGATGATTCTAGCGATTGAATTGAAAATGAATATGAAATTTTTTCTAATAAATGCTCAAATTCAAGGATCATGACAATGTCCAACATTATCATCCACTTAAACCCGGGGTCAATGTAAAAAATCATATGAAGAATAATGTTAATGTGATGTAGGAAAAAAAGTGGTGAAAGGTATAATTACCATCAACTATAAAATGTATAATATCATTTTTTTGGAAATAGGAAATCATTTATACCTAATGATTTTTTTAAGGCTTCCAGATTAAAATTTCACTAATTAGATGTTGAATCATCAGTGAAAACTCATTATTGTATGATGATAACATCTCATATTAATGATTCTTATGTGTTAATGTTTATGGGATTGTGCTTACTTCAAATATATATATTCAATATGTATTTTAATTTTATATTTAATTTCTAATGGTGTGTCTTTCATTATAGAGTTGTCCTAAAATTTCAAAGTAAGGGAAGTAAATTTAATATTTTAAAACAGTATATGATTTTCTATCGAGGAGAGGATAAATATGAACATCAGAAAGAAATTACATCCATTATATTTGTCAACATTAATTTTCAAAGAGGGAATTTATCTATGTTGGTTGGTGACTAAATCAGCATCGATGAAATTGATATTACATGGGCTTTTGTTTGTAAAATTTATGATGAATTTCAAAATCTATTTAGAAATCATTATTTTTTTCAACATAACTCACGTGTGGTTCAACACTTATTTCACAGTCTATATTTAAAATTTCATTCAATAATCAATAGAAATTGAGAAAAAAAATCCTACCGAATCTCAAAAATGGATACATTCTTCTATATGAGTCACTATAGCAAGTACCTACACTTAATTTCAAAAAGAAATATTTAAAAATGCATATAAATATTTATTATTGGTAATATAATGAGATCAAAATCAGGGAAATATATCCCATCTCCACATATATTATTTTTTTCATTCAATAATGAGTAGATCAATATTTTTTCATGAATTATCATCAATTTGGATACTATGAATTGATGTTAAAATGTAAATATTAACATAATAGAGCCTTCTACATGAGTTTTAGACACATTAAATTTATGGTGATGAACTATTACATAAAAAATCCCAAAATATATTCATTAATTTAACTAAAATATTGTTTAGAGAATATGAATATTTTTTGGTAGAATTATTTAAAAATAATCATATACATTCTAAAAAAATTGAAAATCATAAAAACCACTTGATGATTGTAATAAATTCTATAAAGAACGAAAATCTATATGCATGATTTACTATGTTTAGAATTTGGCTATAAAATGATACATTTTAAAGTAATATATTCTCACATGTGGTTATATCGGTGGATCCATCAATGAAAAAAGATATTGAAAATTTCCCTATACCCACCAATTTAACTATGACCCATAGTTTTCATTAATATTTTGGAAATTATAAATTCCTTGGGAACATTTTCTCATAGATATATAACCCACTTTCCATGTTATTTCATAATTGAGTTATATTCCTTTTTATTGATGAATTTAAAAACAATAAAAGAACTGATGTGAATGGTATTCAAAGAATCTATTCCCACACTACCCTATTGTGGATAATGAAATGTTATTTATAGTGATTATTCAGTGAAGATGCTAAAATTGTTTTAAATATAGAATGATATAGTGATAGATTATATCTCTCACCTATTAAATATTCATTAAAAAAATTTCCCAAACCAAGTCAAGGAGTAAGAAATAGATATTTTACATTAATGATATTGAGTAATTATATTTCTAATGAATTTCGTATTACATATATAAACCATAAATGTTTAATGTTAATATTCACCAAGAATTTCATTAATATGATCTATAGAATTTGGTTATATCTCATTGATGATAATTAATACTCAATAAAATATGACTTTTTGAAATATAATGAGGTGGTTGATATGTGACTCAAAAAGATCCTGATTACATATTTATAATGTAGATAAACAAGGATCCATTAATTATTTATTTGTAATTCAAGGACCTTGAAATCATGAATGTAGTGAACATGTATATTTCTAAAGTTATTGTTCCACCATATATTCAAGAAAGATTAATGAGGTAAATATTGATGATGAAGAGATCCAATGGAAGGTGAGAAATGATCATGTGTTCAAAAATGATTTTTATGTAATGATATGGTTTGGTAATGAAGTATGTGTTCCTTTAATACATAGATTGAATAATGTTTTATTGGAAGAATATAATAGAATATCAGTATGTATTCATCTTGGATTTTTTGTAGTACAGAGTTCTGAATGATTTTTTAATAAACGAAAATGAGAAAGACGTTATGGAGTCATTAACATAGTCCATCACATATTAACAGGTTAATTTTGAGAGACATAATTAATATGAGATGTTATAACCATTACCAACATAAGAATTTAAATGGTCAAACATGCCCATTAATAGAGTCTCTAAACTCACAAAAATTTATAAAATCAATAATACTATTTTGAGTGTAGTATATCACATTATAAAGGCATCACAATTCATAACTATCAGATAATATTTTAAAATTGATTAGTTTACCAAGATATACATTATGAAAGTGGTATTGATTCATGGGGTCCCCCATTTTATTGTATTGAAATATTAAACAAGGATTAAATCAATTTTCAAGTGATGTATTTTTTATGATTTGGATAGAGAAGTATGTTTCAATAATTAAAATTTTCCTTATATGGTAAATCTGAGTAGACCACTAAAACCCAATATGATTATCCTTGATCAATATTTAAATATTTCACTAATGTTTTGGGTCCACACCTAAACATTTTCAATTCCATTATAAGAATTTATTTTACATGATAATTTATATGGATCCATATGAAGACCTAAACATAAGAAATTAACAAAATCCAGTATGTTGTGAAAAAGATATAGAAATAATTATTTTGGTTCCAAAGCTTGTTGAGGATGTGAGAATATGGTAACATCCATTTAGAAACACATAATGATACCGCAAATATGATAGAGAACATATTTTCATAGTCATTGGTGGGATATATAATTTAAGGATTGGGATAATGAACTCATATGAATAACTCCTTGAAATATTTATAAGAGATTTCAAATGATGGAAAAGGTGATCCCAAAACATATTGAAAATTTTAATATTCTTGATTGTATCGGGATGATAGATCAATTCTTTTCACTTCAATTGAACCTCTCTCATGTTCATAACATGTTCTATATATCACATTTTAGAAAGAACATACATAATCCTAAATATTTATTGAACTCAATGATTGCACCACTGGGTAATGATCATTCTTAAGAGGAACAAATTGTAGAAAGCATCGATCATTGAAATAATATTCTATTGAGAAAAAACTCATCAAGATAATGTTTTATGGAGGAATAAAAAATATTGAAAAACAATATGGGAACATGATAATGCGATGAAATTGATATATCAATATTTGATTAAATTAGTGTAATTGGATTTCTATTGAGAAAATCAATTTTATGGGAGTAGAATTTTACACCCAAGGATTTTATATGTTTTTCCTTTTAAATAAACATGATGTATTTGATATAATTCATAAAATGAAACCATTATTTTAAAAGAATATTTATCTAATATACCATTATACACTAGACATTCAATTAGTGGTAATGAATAATATTAACCAATTTTATAAATATATATAAAAAGTTTTTCATAAATAAAAATGTATTGATTAATAATTGAGATATAATCAAAAAAAATTATTAATAAGATCTTATAATGGTTAAAATAAATATTATTCTGAATAAATTGATTTTTTAGGTTTTAAAACATTTTAAATGAACAAATATATTAATAAACAATAAAAATTAATTTTAATTAATTTTTTTGATAAATTATAAATTTCATTCTTAAAATTATTTATCTAATGTTTAGAAATGAAGATAAATTCATTTTAAAGTAATAGATTGATTTTTTACTTAAATTGTGTGTATTTGGGAAATGTGATTTACTCATAATAATGTAAATAAATCATTATTGACTAATGGTTTTAAGAAATTTCTTAGATTATAAGTTCAATAAAATATTTATGTATTCATTTTATAATTTTTAAAATGTAAGGAATTAATGTAAATTTATTTTTACGTAAAAAAATTTATACATTATTTTTTTTTTTGGTATTTTCATGTTTATTTTATTGTTAATTATTTCCACCTATATAAATTTATTTTTATTCAAAGGGTGTAATATTTTTAATAATAATTTCCAAAATTAGCAAGGTATCTATTTTTTTATAGTTCATTATAAATTTTAAAAAATATTTAAAAATTATTACAATGGTTAGGGTTTAAATGTGTTTATCATGTGGTGGGTAGTTAAACAATCAAGTAATTGTCAAATTAAAAAATTATATTTTTTAGTAATCAATGGTTGATGAATATTTATAACCATACTATCTTTCATTGAATGAGTATACATTTTTTTACAAGTTAATAAGAAATTTACATTATATTATCTAATGGTTTTTCATAATATAATGTGTGGCCTAACCCACACTTATAAAAGGGAAATTTCTATACTTTAATATTAGAAATATTTTTTCTTTATAACATAAAAAATACTAAACCTATTAATTATTGTCTTGATATCCTCTATCATAGAGGCCCTATCATCCTCAAAATATCAATCATTCATTGATTAAGGTGTCTTATAATTTATTTCATTAAAAAGAGATTATTCTAGAGCTCTTCTGAAGAAATTCAACATTGTGGGAATAATTTCTCCACCCACATTTATTTCTATGAGATATATGAAATTTTAACCACTTTATTCATCCATATGATTTATATACATGGCCTTTGATACATTATATCTTGAGTATATTTTTATTAATTGTACTTAATAATTCATTTTATGTTATTTACACCATCGAGGATATGATTAAAAAGATACCAATGTTGTAAGTGTTTAAGATACCATCACAGTATTTATATACATTGTTTACTATTATATGTATAATAAAGAGATTATATGTTTTTTTAATTTAAATATAATTTATTTTATTATCATCTAGATATTTATATAGTTTAAAATATACCATTTCATTTCCCCTATAAAAGTATTCAAAATCCCTGATGAATTTTTTTATGGAAATTCAAATTTGTATTACAATTACATAAATATTATTTGTATCCCTGAATATATTTTCATTTAAATTATTTAATGAATTAATTTTCTATTTTTTTATGTTTTAAATAAATTTTTAATATTATTTATTTTTCTATAAATAAGATTAAGTTGAATCTTATATTTTTCCTATATGATGTACCTTTATCATATATAGATTTTATATTTTTTTATAATATAAAATGCATGTTCGGATTTTCCCACCATCATGAATGCTTAATTATTTGATGCTTTTGTTACATATTTCTCCATCTATTTTCAATGGAAACAATTTCCCTAATATTCTTGTATTTTTTATATAAGAAATAGGTTATTTGAAAAAGTAATGTTTATCTTCCACAAGAAATATTTTAATGACCATTTAAATGTATTTTTTATCTATGATAACATCTATTGATGTTAGATTCACATAACTTGGGATATGATCCTATGATAGAAACCATATTATTTACCTAGATGGTATGTGATTATTATGATGCTAAATTGATGTAGACCCCAGAAAACGCGTCCCCAAAAATTTTCCAAATACTTCCATACATGATTCAAGATCGTAGTCTATTTCGCAAGCTTTGATTTGGTAGGTTGTAGGACTCGAATGGAGTTACGGATTAGGAGTTATGGACATTTGAAGTTTGGCTGAAAAAACTGGTTCGCAAAGCCCATTCGCGAAGCCGCCTCCGCGATTGCGGAGTGCCGCCGCGAAGTAATGAGGCGAGAGGCTCTGCGAACCCATCTAACATTCGCGACGCACTGCGAAGACCCGCCACAAAGCAGAGGAGGCGGTAAAGCTCCCCGAACGCCCTGACATTCGCGAACCCGCCGTGAAGCTCCGGAGGCGGTACCTCTCCGCAAACGAATTTGACATTCGCGAGCCCACCGCGAATTACCGGAGGCGGTACCTCTCCACGAATGAATTTGACGTTCACGATCATGCCGCGAAGCACCGGAGGAGGAGCGGGAGTTCTGCTTCGTGGCGCCCCTTGACTATAAATACCCAGCTCACCCCCCTTCTCCGGACGGACGGCCACGACCACTTCGCCCCTTTGGCGGTCGATCTCCCGGTCCAAGGAGCTCCACTCTGCGGCTCCGCGAGGCCATGCTTCGTGAGCAGCTTCCTTTGCGTTGCTGCTCCCCAAGCACTCCGAGATCCACCCTTTCTCTGCAAGAGGCCCATGCTCCGCGATGCTGCTCTGCGAGACCAAGCTTCGCGAGAGCCCTTTGCTCCGTGAGAGCCCTTTTCTCTGCGAGGCCCTTTTGCTCCACGAGACCCCTTTGCTCCGCGAGACCCCTTAGCTCTGAGATAGACCATTGCTCCGCGAGGCCATGCTCCGAGAAGCTACTTCGTGAAGACCTATCCTTTGTGAGGATCCTTCCTTCGTGCCCACCGGTCCATACCGCGGCGGCTGCACCCCCGCACCCCCGCTCGGCGTAACTGCCGGGCTGCGGTCCCCGCCCTTCGGGCTGGTCCCTTCGCTACCGTCATAGACCACCATGAAATTTGGAGAGTCGCACCGCGAAGTTTTCTGGCTGGGACATCAGGATTTTCCATTGCCCACTTATGCACTCCCACCTTCCACCTATGGAATACCATGATTAGAGATACTCCTCCACACACCACGAAACACCTTTAGTTCACATATTCCTCTGGGTTTCATTCCATGTCGTGAGTTGAGATTCTCATCATCAATTCCCTGAGTACCTTAAGTCAAACCATTCCTCAGGAAACTCCTCCAAACCCTATCACTTGGCTCCAATGCCAGGTTGAACCAGAAATGGCCGCCCTTGCATAAGACCCAACACCAACCATTTCTAGGCACCTTCTGCCTAGCAGTCCTATCTATATGTCTTTGAACTGTAGTATGCCCTATGTGCCAAAAATAGGATGCCTCTTGCCCTATACAAGAGATGCCTTATGCTCCAAAAGTAAGATGCCTAATAGTCCTATCTACATGACTATAAATTGTAGTACACCCTATCTAACAAATGATAGGATGCCTCTTGCCCTATACGAGAGATGGCTTATGCTCCAGGAATGAGATGCTAACAGTCCTACCTACAAGACTATAAACTATAGTATTCTCCCTATGTTCCAAATATAGGATGCCTCTTGCTCCAAATAAGAGATGTCGTATGCTCCTAGCATGAGATGCTAATAGTCTTACCTACGAGACTCTAAACTGTAGTACACCCTATGTTCCTAACGTAGGATGCCTTTTTTTCCAAACAGGAGATGCCTTATGCTCCAAGCGTAAGATGATCAATGCCATGACTACAGTGGCATGATTCCAACGCCCCTTGGCATTATCCCTCTTGTGCACCAGTGCATAGGTGAAGGCCTCAATTCATCAGTGAGTTGGGATGCCCTCATGGACAGACATGAGGAAGACATTACGGGCAGCATCCTTGCATAAGCCCCATTCACCAGTGCCGCTCCATAGCGGTACTCGGGCAGCTTCCTAGCGTAAGCCCCATTCACCATTGCCGCTCCATAGTGACACTCGGGCAGCATCCTTGTGTAAGCCCCATTCACCATTGTCGCTCCATAGCGGCACCTGGGCAGCTTACTAGCATAAGCCCCATTCACCATTGTCGCTCCTTAGCGGCACTCGGGTAGCATCCTAGCGTAAGCCCCATTCACCATTTTCGCTCCATAGCGGCACCCGGGAAGCATCCTTTCATAAGCCCCATTCACCATTGCCGCTCCATAGCGGGACTTGGGCAGCATCCTTGTGTAAGCCCCATTCACCATTGCCGCTCCATAGCGGCACCCGGGAAGCATCATTGCGTAAGCCCCATTCACCATTTCCGCTCCATAGCGGCACCTGGGCAGCATCCTTGCGTAAGCCCCATTCACCATTTTCGCTCCATAGCGGCACCCGGGCAGCTTCCTAACGTAAGCCCCATTCACCATTGCCGCTCCTTAGCGGCACTCGGGCAGCATCTTTGCCTAAGCCCCATTCACTATTGCCGCTCCTTAGTGGCACTCGGGCAGCATCCTAGCGTAAGCCTCATTCACCATTGTCGCTCCATAGCGGCACCTGGGCAGCATCCTTGCATAAGCTCCATTCATCATTGCCGCTCCATAGCAGCACTCGGGCAGCATCCTTGCGTAATCCCCATTCACCATTACCGCTCCATAGTGGCACCCGGGCAGCATCCTTGCGTAAACCCCATTCACCATTTCTGCTCCTTAGCGGCACTCGGGCAGCGTCGTAGCATAATCCCTATTCACCATTGTCGCTCCAAAGCGACACCCGGGCAGCATCCTTGCATAAGCCCCATTCACCATTGCCGCTCCATAGCGGCACTCGGGGCAGCATCCTTTCGTAAACCCCATTCACCATTGCCACTCCATAGAGGCACCCGGGCAGCATCCTTGCGTAAGCCCCAGTCACCATTGCCGCTCCATAGCGGCACTCGGGCAGCTTCCTACCATAATCCCCATTCACCATTGCCGCTCCTTAGCGGCACTCGGGCAGCATCTTTGCATAAGCCCCATTCACTATTGCCGCTCCATAGCGGCACCCGTGCAGCATCCTTGTGTAAGCCCCATTCCCCATTGCCGCTCCTTAGCGGCACTCGGGCAGCATCCTTGCATAAGCCACATTCACCATTTCCACTCCATAGCGGCATCCAGGCAGCTCCTTGCATAAGCCTTATTCACCATTTCTGCTCCATATCAACATCCGGGAAGCTTCCTAGCGTAAGCCCCATTCACCATTGCAGCTCCATAGCAGCATTCGGGCAGCTTCCTAGCGTAAGCCCCATTCACCATTGTCGCTCCATAGCGGCATCCGGACAGCTTCCTAGCGTAAGCCCCATTCACTATTGTCGCTCCATAGCGGCACCCAGGCAGCATCCTTGCGTAAGCCCCATTCACCATTGTCGCTCCATAGCGGCACTCGGGCAGTATCCTTGTGTAAGCCCCATTCACCATTGCTGCTCCATAGCGGCATCCGGGCAACTCCTTGCATAAGCCCCATTCACCATTGTCGCTCCATAGTGGCATCCGAGCAGCTCCTTGCATAAGCCCCATTCACCATTGCTGCTCCATAGCGGCATCCGGGCAGCTTCCTATCATAAGACCCATTCACCATTGTCGCTCCATAGCGGCATCCGGGCAGCTCCTTGCATAAGCCCCATTCACCATTGCCGCTACATAGCGGGATCCGAGAATCTACCTAGCATAAGCCCCATTCACCATTGCCGCTCCATAGCGGCTTCCGGGCAGCTTCCTAGCATAATCCCCATTCACCATTGTCGCTCCATAGCGGCACCCGGGCAGCATCCTTGCGTAAGCCCCATTCACCATTGCCACTCCATAGCGGCACTCGGGCAGCATCCTTGCATAAGCCCCATTCACCAGTGCCTCTCCATAGTGGCATCCGGGCAGCTCCTTGCATAAGCCCCATTCACCATTTCCGCTCCATAGCAGTATCCGGGAAGCTTCCTAGCGTAAGCCCCATTCACCACTGCCGCTCCATAGCGGCACCTGGGCATCTTCCTCACGTTATCCTCATCCACTGTTGTGATCCCATGCAGCGTTAAGCTGTTGAAATCCTTTTACAGAGGTAATTCGTTGTGACCCAATCCAACGGTAAGCCGTTGTGACCCGATCCAGCGGTAAGCCGTTGTGATCCCATCCAGCGGTAAGCCGTTGTGATCCTTATCCTGCGGTAAGCCATTGTGACTCAATCAAATGGTAAGCCATTGAAACCAACCAATCAGTGGTAAGCCGTCATCCGGAGATCTATGCAGACTTTGATTCCTTGCCACGGGGATACGTAGGAAGCCTCTTCAAGGCTCAATCCCAAAACTATCATCATCTTTTTCCTCGGGCCTCCATCCTGGAGTAAGTCCCAACACCATGGGCCGCCTAATTCGTAAGCCCGACTTCGCATCTCACAGACGCATCCTTCGCAACGAGATCGTCAGGTCCCTACAACCTCTTGGTTCTTAAACCGAGCATTACTCACGTGGGCTTAGAGAGAGCACCGACCCTGACCCCCATCATAGCAAACTACGAGGACTTTGATCCATTTTAAGGCATGGTACATAGGAAGCCTCCACAAGGTTTAATCCCACCACTCGGTCGTTTATTCACATCGAGTTCCACCCTCGTCTAGCATGATGTTAAACTGCATGCCCTCGTCAAGCATGATGTTAATCTGTATGCCCCCATCCCGCATGACCTTAAACTGCACACCCATTTGAACTAAGATGTCTTTGATCTATGTCAAGGCATGGTACGTAGGAAGCCTCCACGAGGTTCAAGCCCACCTGTCATACAATTCACGTCGAGTTCTACCTTCATCTAGCATGACGTTAAACTGCATTCCAGTTCAACGACAAGCCGTTGTCACCACCCGAACTACGAGGACTTTGATCCATGTCAAGGCATGGTACGTAGGAAGCCTCCCTGAGGTTCAAGCCCAACAATCATTGGCCCAAACCGTATCCTTGTCGGTGTGCCAAGCCCCCATTTTCTCCCGAACTATGAGGACTTTGATCCATGTCAAGGCATGGTACGTTGGAAGCCTTCACGAGGTTCAAGCCCCCCACAAGTGGACCCCCGGGTTAACCATCACGTCGGTTCACCGACAAAGCCCCTCCGAACTATGGGGACTTTGATCCATGTCAAGGCATGGTACATAGGAAGCCTCCATGAGGTTCAAACCCACCACCATCCCGAACTATGGGGACTTTGATCCATGTCAAGTCATGGTATGTAGGAAGCCTCCACGAGGTTTAAGCCCAACGTCTGTCATTTATTCACGTCAGGGTTCACTCTCGTCCAGAAAGACGTTAAACTGTATTCTAGTCCGACGGTAAGCCATTGTGACCAATCCGAACTACGAGGACTTTGATCCATGTCAAGGCATGGTACATAGGAAGCCTTCATGAGGTTCAATCCCACCACAAGTGGACCCCCCGGGTTCACCTTCACGTTGGTTTGCCAACAAAACCCCTTTGAAATATGTGTTCTTTGATCCATGTCAAGGCATGGTACGTAGGAAGCCTCCATAACGTTCAAGCCCATCATCCAGTCATTCCGACCTCCTTCACGTCGATTCGCTAACAAAACCCATTAGACCAAGGTCCACCTTCACGTCAGTTCGCTGACGATGCCCATCGTACCAAGTTCCACCATCACGTCGGTTCGCTGACGACATCCATCAGGCCAAGGTCCACCTTCACGTCGGTTCCCCGGCACCATCCCGAACTACGCGGACTTTGATTCTCTGCCACAGGGATACGTAGGAAGTCTTTTCAAGGCTCAAGCCCAACTTCACTGTCACCCCTGCGATGGTCCCATTTCATTCCCTCTCCACTTCATTCATCCATCCATCACCCATCCTAATTCTCACCTGGGCCGCCACATCCCAGTGGGATCATGCCATCCACCTCCTCGCTGCTCCTAGCAGCGCATGTGCTGCTTTCCATGTGTAATCCCCATCATATCTCTGGGTCGTTGTCCTCTATGTACACCCCGATTCATCACCATTTTACCCTCTAAGGAGTGCACCACCTCAGATCCATACTCATCGGTCATTCTGATCACCCTTATTTCATCTCCACAAGACGTTAAACTCGCGACCTACCTTGTGATAAAAATGAGATGCCTGAGGAAAACCTCGGATGGAACGCCTTTGGCGTAACCGTCTTCACCAGACGTTAAACATGCTATATACCTTGTGTTAAACATGGAAAGCTGAGGAAAACCTCAGGTACATGCCTATGTCATATGATTCCCTGCATTCAACGTGGGATGCCTTGGGATGTGCACCCTTGAGATGCCCTATTATGAGGAAGAATATAGGTCCCCCAATTTCCACGCACCTAGAGATGCCTCGGCATGCCTGATGTTGTCGTCTACTCCAACTGAAGGTCACTACCATGTCAAGACCCCATGGAATGTCTTGATGGATGTAGTTTAATTAACCGGTATCCATGAATATATGGCACCGAGAATGAGATTCATGAAAAATGTATTAAATCTATGAGGGAGACCCGGACTAAGTGATGAGTTCTGAGGAGGAATCCACGGAAGGAAGAACTGACATACCATCATCCCGTTTCGATCAAGGAGCAGACGTCCCTGAATAAGGAGCGAATGCCGCCCACCTTTGGAAAGCAGGAATGTGAGGCAACAGCTACGCGTCCTCCACGGACGAATGCGCGTGCCCTGGCGAAAGCGTCAGAAACAATTGATGAAACCAATTTTATTTCCAATGGGGAATCTATAATGAAATTATTATTGGATTCATGATTTTTTGGAATCCATATGAATGAAATATGATTATATTAATACTTGTACTTTTATAGATATATAATGAATTTTCAATGATTACTTTCTTCTGATGTCAAAGCATAAATGGGAGGTTATCCATATATTAAGAAAATGATTCAATAAAGATTACACTATGCCGAATGATGGTACACAATCAGTAAACCCATGAATAACATTTGATGAATCTCATAGTGGATAACCTTGAAATAAACATTCAATTGTTAGGAAAAATGAACTCATATAAAATATTATCTTATGTAAATTTTATCCTATCATGGCTCATGTTCCATGATTCCATTATGATTAATTTGTTATGAACTACAATGATTATTTCATGACACATTACTGTGATATAATATTTAATATGTAATATATGAAAATGACAATCTAATTTACCATACCCTTATTGACATGCTAGGATTAAAAATTATTATTGCATGATTACTCCATTTTTCACAATTTTTTAGAAAATAGGTTAGCGTGTTATTATGTTTCATTTTACTTAGTATATGAAACATGGTTTGAATTATTATATAATTAATAATTGTTTTTTTTTTGAAGAACATAGGTCATTATGGTGTTGATATTTTAAATACCATTAATTTATGTTTCTATGATTTGAAGGATGATATAAAATTGTTTTTCATGCATAGATCATACAGAATATATATAATATACTTATAAAAATATTTTTATTCTTGTATGTAACTCTTATGTTTCCATAGTTGTAATCTATGGTTCAAAAAAATATTCATGTTGATCTCACATATGATATATTCATGAAAAAACAATAATATGTTATTCTTTTTTGAATCATGAGATGTCTTTATGGTCCATTAAATCATGAATATGGAGTAAGCCACCAGAAGAATATTTATTTTTTTACTCAGTGTTTTTACTTTTCTTACCTAACCCCATTTTCATCACCAATTACATAGGAAAATATATATTTTTTGAAGTGTTTTCAAAGTTCTAAATCTAATTGATTATTCTTCTCCATTTTTTTAACATAAACAAAAGTGGTTTATAAAGTGGAAATGGGTATGGATGAATTATCTAGGATGATATTCCATATAATATTTCTTTTTGAAAATTTGGGTAGCCAGATCTATACAATTAGTAAATTGAAGAAGTGTTACATACATTGATAGAGATATGGTAAAATATTTCAATGGTATTTTTTTCAGTGGTAGTGGTTTCCTTTGGTAATTATACTATGAAACAATATTAATTTGCAAAGTATTAATAGAAAATGAATCAATACCTAGAGGCTCTAATGAATTTATACTATTGTGGAATCTAGGTTTTTCAGGTGTTTCTACTGGAGTCCATTAAATAAGAGTGGATTCACTCCTTTATTTTTTTTGTGTAAAAATATTTGACATGATGCTTGAAAAGGTGTAGGATTTCACCCTCAATGAAATGATAATTATCATCATTATATGGGGAATAAAGGAGTACCTATGTTAGTCAGGATATCTTCAAACAACATATATGTCACCTATGGGATTAGATTCCGTGCTTGGGATTGTGACCGGTAAAGTGTCTAATTATTTTTAGTTTCCTTGAATTTATATGAAATAGATTATTCAATTGAATTTAAAATTTCTATTGGCCATTATTATTGGGGTTTCTGAGATAATATTATTCCATTTATGAATGATATATCAACACCATTTGGATTAAATAATTGGTATCTATTCATTTTTATGGTGTCTTGTATTTTAGTTCCTAAGTTGGAGAATCCATGAGACTTCCATGTGTAAGACATTGATGTTTTTAATCTCATAATAGACATGGATTTCTTGATTTGTTTTAAATGTCTTATTAAAGATTCTCACCATAGGGTTATTATTATATCACTATACATTAATAATCATATTTTATAGGGTGATAAATACTTGTGTAAATATAGTGAAAGACCTATTGTTTGAGAGATTAGATAGATTTCATGGTATCTCTACTTGTTTTCAAATATTTTATAGAGTAGTTATAATATTTACATCTTCCATTTGTGGTGGAATATCTCTATATGGAGTGTTTGGATGATTCTTTATTGTTTACTCTAAAATTATATGTCTAGTTCAAGATAGAAATACTCTCATAAATGATTTTCCATTCTTCCCCTTCATAATTACCAGATCAAGACTTGCTAAAAGAGTTTAATGTAAAATTATTGGATTTCAAAAAAATGTGTTACCTTAAATATATCCTTTTATCATGTGTGTTGGGATTTATATTTTACAATGAAAGAATATTGGGGTCTCCAAAATTGTATATATTATCATATGATTTATTAGGTTGTCATAAAAATTAAATACATACTACATTAAACTAATGATATTTTTTTACTCGGGGGGGTTCCCAATGTGTTTTTAATTTTTCCTAATATTGGTGTATCAAAATTTCACATTTTTAGTGGAAAATATTGCAATGTCAACCTATAAGATCCAATATTGGCTCATTGAGTTTCTGGTTATGAAATTTGACCTTAAAAATTATCATATGGAATTTATATATTTGTTGAATCAAATAAATAATTACTCTTTGGATCCCCTCATGTATTTTTATAGTTATAATATTTTATTTCATCAAAATATATATATGTAGTCTATAGAAATAATCTATATACTATTATTGAAACCATGAAGGATCATGACATATATTTTGAGTAGTATAAATATTAATTCTAAATCTAAAAGGTGAAATTAATGGTCCATGTGACATCTAATGAAGTTCTAGTGACTTTGATTCATGAATTTAAGACATAAAAACATTAACCCTTAATCGATAAACTTATTATTAATTTTGATAATATTATTCTTATGGTGAATCAATAAAACATGGGACTGAATCCTCATATAGATAAGTTAGTTGGAATATCGTTAAATCACTATTTATATAGAGCCTATGACACCAACAAAGGGAATAAGGTACCTGATTCCAAGAAATTTTCATGAAAAATTAATGCAGTAAGAGAATATATATATATATATATATGATTGGATTCATCTATGTTTGGTTTATAATATGGTTTTAATATTGTTAGAGGTTGTATAATTGGTGTTCAAAACAAGTTCTCAACTCATAGCCCCTATTGATATATGTTTATGTGTGATCAGTCATCTAACCTTTATTTATTGTAAATTAACATAGTTTTAAATAATTAGGTGACCCTGGATGACTAGTCTCATTATTCTAATAGTGATTTTTTAGAAAGTGGATGTTAGTTTACATAACCATAGAATATTAATTGAATGGATTATTTGAATTATCCAGACTAGCATACTCACTCTAGGGATACCAAGATATTTTATAATCTAAAACCCTAATATTAATGTCCTATAATGGGAAGTTTAGTCAATGACTTCTATATAGATTTATGATCTACCATAGTATCTGAGTCATGAATCTATGACCATATTGGTTTCTTAATCCTCTTCAATTATGGAATGAAATTGGATGAGATTAACATGGATTTATTTATTGGAATACCTTAAAATTTTATTAGAAACAACACAATTTTGGTGAGTATATACAGGTATGTTTTAGTCACCCACATTATTCCCATTAATGATTAAATGAAAGCATAAGAACATAAAAAAAATTAAAATATAATTATATGTCATTGTGTTTCATCAGCTATAGATTTTGTCAAAGATAACCATTTTTCTTCTTAGTTTCTCAAGGTTCTTCTAGGATCGATGGAAAACAATCTTATATATAGAAATGTGAAACCCCTACATGTGTTTGGTAAAATCAAGTGATCCTTACAAATCATTGAGGATATGTAATCCTGGTACATTAATGAAATTAGGAGATTAAGTAAGAATAATAATTTTGATTCTTGAGTATTCATTAAATAATAGGTATCTTGCCACAGGTTTAGTGGTTCAGTTTCTATCATTATATTGGTAGTTGTGCCAGTCCCCATAATATTGGGCTGAGTTGGGAAAGAATTATTTTATTGGAAAGATACAAATATAAGAGATGAATTAGAAAAATTATTTGATTTAAAAATAGTTATTTATATCTAATAGATTCCCTAAATATTATGCCAATTATCACCATTAACAATTTGGATTTCGAGTTTAGTAACTATGTATTTTTCCAATACAATTTTACATGGCCATAGACAGTTGGGATACCATGATAAATCAGTTTTGAATTATATTGGGATGTTCATATTTATATTGAATCATTGGAGGTATAACTTCGATAAATTTTAATGTTGTAGATGATCTTCATTGTTGACATCATTCTTGTATCCCAATTTATTATGTACCATCTGGACCAATTTCACAAGATATAGTGGGTCGGTTTCTAGGGGGAAGCTAACACTACTGTTTTTTGGGAATCTTATTAGCATCCTGGACTACAGAAAAATGATATCCAATGTTAATATATGCAATTTTTCAATGTTATTTACTACCCTGGTGGTCATATCCATGAGTTCGGGGTTTGTGACATAGTGGTAAATTAGTCTAGTAACAATGTGATCATAAATGAGAATCCATGGGAACATTATAGGGGAATAAATTTACATAGTTAATAGAATTTTGAAATACACTAGGTTAGTGTAACATATTATTTTTATTTTTTGAAAGATTAATTGTTCTTTTAATTTCTTGTTGTTGGAGGAAAAAATCGGGATTTTTTTCAAAACGGGATTGTGTGCAAGGTTAGTGCATGATTAGTACTAATAGTGTATCTAATAGTTTCAGTGGGTATCTTGAGTGATAGTGTTATTTTTCATTGTCACACATGGATATTATAACAATTAATATTTATATAGAAAAACATGTCATGTTGTTTATGAAAAGTATTGTTTGATACACGGTAGGCAATAGGATTTCATAACCTTGTGGGTAAATTATATGAAATGTCCTCTTATTTAAATCATGTAGTTTTACTATTTTTTTATTTGTAAATAATTAAATTATCATGTGCATGTAACATTTTATTATAAAAAGTAGCCTCTACCATGTCATGTATCAACACTCTCATTCATTATTGGTTGATTTATTTTCATCTTTGGGTTTTCAGGTTAAGGAAACATTCATTGAACATTGATTTCGAATTCCTCCCCCATTTACTTTCTATTTCATCCATTTTCTTAGAGTTTTAACTCCATTAAATTACATCGGTGTTGATTATTTCAATTTTTTTGGATTTTTAATAGGATTTCAGGATGTTTAATGTTTTTGAATGGTTTTACTTATTGGTTTTTTGTTTTTAATCAATAGAGGAATGTTTCAATATGATTTTAATGTATCTATATCTAATTAGGGGTTCTTTTCAATTCTATTCATTTATTAATTGATTTCATTTGAATTTTAATTGTTAAATTTCAGTTAAATTATGTTAATAAAAATGATATATCTATGAATAGAGAATTTTTAAAATTCTATGGAAAATTTAAAAGTTTAAAATATTTTTTTCTTCAAATTAATAGAGGGTTGTTCAATAAATTCCTCAGAAGAGTGTACTGATTCCACTGAACACCCATAGTGAATTTCAAAAGATTCATACCTTATTTCTAAAGTATGATTTATTATAGGCATATGTCATTCATGGAATAGGCATGGGTAATATTTTATGTGATTAAAAATGTATGTAAAATTAGGGTTTATGGGTTTTTATGAGGACTAGATAATTTAATAACTAGTCTAGGTTGTATAGTGGGAAGTTAATTTAATTCTTGGGGACTATGATAGTGCCTTGGGTGGACAATTTCAAAATGAAAAACGTAGAACATGATAATAATGTAGTTATTGGAGAATAAAAAGGGTGAAACTAAACTAGTTGTAATCACTAAACTAGATTATCGAAATTCAATTAGAAGTTATCATTCTTAACCCAATTGGTTAGAGAGAATTTTTTTCTCTATTTATATATGATATATTTTTATCTATGTCTATACTTTATTTTTATAGTGTATTATTATTCATATTAATATTCATAAACAATTATTCAGTGAGTATGTTTTTTTTTTGTGTTTTCCCACTACACATCCTTATATTTAAGCCTTTTGAACTAATTCATTTGGAAATATGGTCTTATTTCAGAAAAACATATGGGATTCGTAACGAATGTTTTTTATTTAATATTATATATATGGTTTTTAGAATATGGTTACAAATTTTTATAGAAATTTTTAATATGAAAATCTATGATAGATTTCTATTAACATTTTTACTACCACTTGGCATGCACCATTGGGAATATTATGGCTTTGTTATATATTAACCAGTTAATGGTAAGGGTTGCATGTTTTTTAGGTAACTACTTTATTATCTTTTTTGTTTTTTGGTTTTACATGACAAAGATGATTGAATCATGATGGTTAGCTTAAGTAGAGGGTTTTTGGATACTATATTCTTGGGAAGTAACATATTTTTCTGACCGTACATGGTCAAATTTTTAGAATTTTTATATATTTATGGATATTTCATATGTAATATTTATTAAATGTAAATTGAATTTGGATATATTTCAATTAATTGTGATTTATAAGTATGATCTATTTAGATATTTTTACATGTCCAAACTACACACTTGATGGTGTGCGAATCGATGTTATGGATGGGTCATGGTTGATTTCTAGTTTTATTCCATGGTTGTTTATTTGGATTATGAGGTTGAAAAAAATTCCAATTTTTTACACATATAGATTCACAGATTCTTGTTATAGTCTATTAGTGATTAATATTGTGTTATTTTTATTATGTTTTTTAGGTCAGGTGAATAGTTCATTACTCCTAGGGAAATTCATTATAGTATAGGAACTCATAGGGAGATGTACATTAGTTAGACATGTCTTCTTTAAATATATAATCTAGGGTATGATAAAATGATATATCTATATGGTAATGAGGGCACCTAAATGTACCAAATGGATTTGAGACCTTCTTCTTTTAAAAGTAATATGAAACCTAAAACTCTTGTATTATGGGGATTTATCTTAATTTGAATCTAATAAACCATGACTTCATTGTTAAACTATATGTTTTTTGTATTATTTTTTCAATTTAATTTAATAGTTTTGATATATTTTTCATATCATGCAACCCTAAAAATAGATTTTTTAAAATTAATTATATATTTTTGACGAGATTTATATGTAACACAAAGTTAACAGTGTAACGCCCCGACCCCAGCTACCTAGAGTCGGTGCATTAATTACATAACATTGGCATGATCACAAGAAGATCAAATCTCGAAAGACCGATTGGTTTAGTAGCCTTGGAAACACTAGATATAATTATAAAGTTTTACATTACATTTCAAAGTGAAAAACTACTACAACAACAAAGTCTTCATATCCACACCATTAACCCCTCATAATATCCCTGCAAGTCATTCACAATTTACTTCTTCACTACCCGGGAAAAATAAAACATAGAAAAGGGGTGAGCTCAAATGCCCAGTAAGGATAACAATATAGCGGAACATTCAAAATAAGCATAAACATTTAAGGCAATGAATTACTAAAACAAAAGCCTTTTAAAATTGAACTTCAACATAGTATGGCAAAAGTAAAATGAAATAATTCCATTTACTTGTTCACATGGATATTCTAAAAATCGAATAATCACATGCAATATCAATAACCACTTTCATAATGTTGGAATGCATAATGCCAGACTATCATAACCACATAGCCAAGGCCTCGTGCCAAGACTACAAATAAGATTTTGTCAAGGCCTTGTGCCAAGACACTAGTTTGTCTCATGAGACCTACCGATGCATCGAGGAGCTATAGCGGGCTCCACCCGTCACTTATTAAGTCCAATGCATTCCTCATATGAATAAGTTTAAGCATAAAATAAACATTCGTATTAAAACTAGCATACGAAATGTCAATACTTTAACCACAAACCATGAATGGTATAAAAATAGAGCATCCACAGTCAAACATAACTCATTTGATACAATATGGAAGATTGTATTGTATCAAATTAACCTCAATCATGAATAATGAAGGATGTTGACATAGATGAAAATAATCATCAAAACTATTTGAGGGAAATATCCCCCTTTTCTTGAAATCATTTAAAAGTCACACTATTTGTCAAGAAGCCATTTAAAAATAGATTTTTGAATCAAAGTGTCCCATACCGCTTTGAAACTTTTAAATGGAGTTTTAATTTTAAAACTTTAATGTCCATATAAATAAATCCTTAAAACCATTTTTTAAAACATGGACATTAATGAGCATGATTTATAAGAATAAGTCTTTAAAACATTTTAAAAAGGTATTTTGGTTAGAGATTCTAACCAAAAGAGAGAAAATTGAGTACAAAAAATTGAGGTAATCAAAACTTTGTAATATCATGAGAATAAAGGGATTCATGATATACTATGTCAAAGTACATTATATACACCACATAAAAGTGATTTAGTGTATATCAACAAAGAAGTCCCAATTGAATGTAAATTGAGATGAAATCTCTCATAAAGGTCGTATCCTTAGGTTAAGGATAAATCAACGACATAATTATGTGTGAAAATTTCAATACACTAAATATTATTGAATATTCAGTGTAAAACAATCAAAGGATATTCACACATATTCTTGTAGAAACAACACCAACGAATTGGATGTTTAACTCAACAAATGGTGAAAGAGTTAAAATTACTCTTATCAAATTCATATTAATGAATTGAGAATTATCAATAGAGTGATTATGTGTATCAAAAGTATATCCACAGGAAGGGGAGTGGAATTTATGACATAATCAAATGAATAGTGATTCCACACATAATCTTGGGGTAGTATAATCAATGAAATATGCGTAAAGCCAAATGAGTGGAAATTGAAATCTCAAATTTCCTTATCGATTAGGTAACTTACGAAACAAACACCCATGAAAGAAAGATCATACCATGATGATGTAAATACCCATAAAATAAAGTATATTACACAATGAATACAATCATGGTCAGTACACATACACCACATGCAATAATTAAGTGGTGAACAATGGAATTCTCACGAAATTAAGAGTGAGATAAGAAACTCCTTACCACATTAATCAACTGAGTCGTATGGCCAAAAGTTAATAACCACAAAAATGATTTACAGAATAACATGAATATGAAGTGAATCATGATAATATATATCAAATGGCCATACACAATACACCACTTTCTATAATTTAGTGGCGAACAATGGAAATCTCACGGAATTGAATGTGAGATAAGAAAATCCCTTACCTTGTACTTTTCCTTGGTTGGGGTAGGTTAACATCCTGTATAATGGTGAAATAATTGTTATTAAATTATACAAGAATCATATATATTAATATGATATCATATATGATCTTTTAACATTGATTTGTTAATAATATCTTAGAATTATCGTCGTTTCGGGTGTTAACTTACTCATTTTCTTTTATATGTTTTGTTACATAAGTCATGTTTGTTGTATCTTATTCATATCTAGAATGATATCAAGTCCTTAAACATCATTTTTAAATCATTAAATGATAATTATACTTGAATGGATACGATGGAGAATGAATCTCATCGCGTTCGTGGAGACGGTAGTCCGTACGCACGCACGAACGCTACTTCCATTTAATTTTTATTTTAAAAGAATCGAATCCAAATGATACATAGGTATATTACTATTCCAGTAAAATATAATATTTTATATGTGTTACTTAAGTTCATTAACACCATATTTTATACGTTCCATGTGTGGTATGAACGAGTCATATCATTTTAAGGGGGCGGTAGTCCGCACTTCCTCAAATGAAATTATCGTATGTATATACAACATGAAACAAATAAGGATATGAAATAAAATGGAATTACAGAAGCTTATATATAAAATATATATCATTAATATCATATTTAATTACAGTTCCATCATAATGGCCACCATGAGAGGCGGTAAGATGTATTTGAACAATCATCGTTTCGTGAGGCGTTAGTTTGCCATCCACAGAAACATTATGTTCATCATCCATTAGATGGAGTTGTGTGTTTGTGTAGTTTGAATACTTCTTATAAAAACATCCTAGTATATTGAGGATACTGGTGTTGTTACAAATGAAAGGAAATAAAATGAGTTTGGGGGTTGAAGAAGCAAAATAAATGAAAATAATTTAAGAGAAATCGTTACCTTTAATTTAGTTAACTCACTTTGGTTGGAACCAAAGGACTTCTTGAAATGATTTCTGCCTAAGGGGAAGCTTCAAGGAGGAGGAGAGGGATGTGGGGAGCTTAGTTGGGTAGAGTTTGGACGAGCCAAGTGGCTTGATATGTGTGAGGAATGAGTAGAAGTGGTCTCCTTTTATAAGGGAGAGGAGGGGCTCTTTAGGAAAGAGTGAAAGTATTACTTTATAATATAATTATATTCGGTTTATAATGGTCCAAAAATAATTGAGGTCGAAGATAAGATGACTAATATTCTAAATAACATCAACAAATAAGAATTGGACAGGTTTTAGATAATATTTTAATCATTATAATATTATTTATTTCAATGATTTATTAATGAGGTAAACATTGCATCATTATTGTGTCATTAATAATTTAACTTATTTGATGTCTAAAAATTATAAATAAAATATCATCATGTAGGAAATATTTTTAGATTTCTAATGAATATTTATAATCGAAAATCCAACATGTATAACCCTATGTAAAAATTGTTCTTCTAAAAGATGTAAGCTTATGCCATTTTTATTTTTATTTTAACTTTATTAATATAATGTGTCCCTACCACATACAAGTGGCTCCAAGGGGTCCCCAAATTGACCCAAGGATGCCCATGGTCGGATATGTGTCCACCAATAAGGTTAGGACACGTTTTAGGGTAATTTTTTATTATTATAATATTATTTTTTAACCCTTATTTACCGGATTTACCCTTTAACCATGGTAAATAAAATATTTACCACAGTAACTATTCAAAATGTCTAAAAATAAAAGTTACCTATTTACACAATTTGAACATCCTGATTCAAAATATGGAATCCATTTTCCTAAATTCAAAACACAGAAGCGGAAGAAATTAATTTAAAATTAATTCCCGCTGTCAAAACAAAAAGCGTGTTTTTAAGAGATAATAACTATCAAAAGATTGACACTTGTTTATGTTCGTTTTAATTGTAAAATTATGTCCAATGACCAAAATTATATTAAATGGTAAAAATATATTCTAAATATACTTTAAAACCACTCAAATTCATAATTTATCACTATTAATTATTTTGATTAAAAAAGTTGTTTTTAATTAAAATTTAGTAATTTTCACTATTCATCAAAATATGAAAGTTATCCGAAAAGTACCAAAATTTCACCTTAGGCTAAATTCGATATTCCGAGTCCAAAAATGAAGTCCATTTTCAAATATAAAATATATATAATTTCAAAAAGTAGGTATTACTATTCACAACGGCTAGTTTAATTAGTTGTGGTGTGTGTTAGAACTCGAGGTTGCGTACAACACACGCTATCACATTATTCAAAAGGAAACGTACCGTGGAAGCTTGGGGTGTTACAAACAGTTCACACAACAAAACATAAATTTAATCTTTCATTATATGGAGCACCAAGGGTTGCTTGTGTTACATGCAAAACTGACTTTCCATGAGGGCTTGTTTCATACACATGACTGAGTTTTATCAATCAATTATATATTATTAAAACTATTAATATTTTATTTGAAAAGATATAACCTATCTATTAAATTGACTATTTAGGGATTAGAAAACATATTATATTATATATTATAATTCATCCATTAAATATTAATTTTAAATGAATACAAAAAAAATGTATATAATGGAATGATTTTATAATGACTATTTTAATTTGAAAGAGATGGTTTATCTTAATTAGTAAAAATAAATACTATTATTGAATGATGTAAGAACCCAGTTCTTATTCTTGAGGTAGGGGTTTCTTCTTTTCCTTTTTCCTTATGTGTTTTTGAGAAAATAAGGAAAATGGAGAAAAATCCCAAAATTTTTGGGTACACACCATCAACTTTGGCCACGTGGGATGAGTACACAGGGCCTGTAGGCATGTCGGTGATGAAGGGTGTAAAAATGACTACACACCATGTGATAGGTATTTACACGCCGTGTAATCAGTTGGAAGGTGAACAGTAAGGCGGTGAGAGAGGCCGTCAGTGGAGCGACAGTACACACCGTGTATTTAGAAATACACACCTTATAATCTGGTCAACAGATGAACAGTGAGGCGGTGAAAAGTAGCCACCATAGGAACTGTTAAAAAAATGGAAAGTACATGCCATTTTCTTGATATTACACTCCGTGTAGTTGGGTTTTTTTGTTATAAACCGGCAGTATCCTCTTCTTTCTACAAAGGAAGCATATAATGTAGCGAATATGCATGAGAGAGGGATGAACCTTGGAAGATATCCTGACCGAACACCGGGACTCTGATTCTTTCACCAACGATCACATTTGGACCGCACGGGGAGCCCTTCCATATCCTTGTGTGTTTCTCTCCAATTACTTCCCTAGGGGAAGTTATTTGGGTTTGATTGAGTGAACTTTTATTCCAGATCTACACAATTCATGGACGTTTCTGGAGGCATCATTCACGTATATCGATCAGTGGAGATCGAGGTAGGTGTTCTGATTTTATTTCGAACTTTCAAGTTGTTTTTGTGTACCGTTGTGCTATGTGCCCATTTTATTGGTGTCGTATAGATAAGGCCTTGACTAATTAATTACCTTTAATTTCATAGGTAATTTAATGAATATGTGATAACTGCTGTTTGGGATCGCTTCCTTAATCCAGGGCCACCCCGTGGGTGCGTTTACCTTCGTTATCTGTTTTTTCAGGTTACGTGAGGGTATGCCATGATTTTAACATGATTTTAGTTTTCATGGGAGAAAATGTATATAAATTTCTTTCTGATGTGTTGGGATCGGCCCGGTTACTTGCCTAGCCTGAGGGCAGTGTTTTTTTAGCCTGAGGGAAAGTGTTTGTTTAGCCTGAGGGAATCTTTTCTTATTCATGTGGGCAGTATCTTCCATGCCAAAGGGCAATATATCATACTCTTGAGGGAAATATTCATTATTCCTGAGGTAAATCACCTGTAGGTTTCGATTATATTTACCTATGTGTGAGGTTTGCATGTATGAGGACTCTGTTTACTATGCCTATTCACTGTAGGGATTTTTAAATGTTATACCTTCCAAGCTAAAGCATAGTCTTGGTATTGTTTTACCTTCTACATGTTAGATAGCCTGTTGTAGTTTTTGTTGCGGCACTGTTCAGGAGATTTTCGGCTGAGGATGAGTCTCAAAAATTTATAATTCAATTATATTGAATTGTTAACTAATAATTAAATGGAAATATAACCGGTTGGAATGTTTACTTTTTAGTAATTCTTGGTTCACAGTATTTCATTACTGCACACTACTTTTCCAGAAACTCATTTATAGTTGGGCATGGGCCTTTGTTGGTTACCTACTAGGATTTATTTCTCACACCATGTTTGGGTCATGTCTTGGGCCTAACCCAAATATATAGCTACAGGTGTTGATAAGGGAAAGAGTCCCTATACAGGTACTTGATTGTTGTAGAAGAGTAGGAGAGCATGGGACCATGCTTGTGCTTGTGATGCCACTGAGTTCATGATGCATTGTCTCTGTTTTTATTTTCTATACTTGTACCTTGTGTTGTATTATTTTAGATTGCATTGTATCCTATTTTTACTACATTCTTAGACTTAGGTACCTATTGCATCATTATATATATAACTATTTTCATATTTTACTTCTATACTGTTGTCCATTTCAACATAGTATTGTTTACTACTTCCAGTTTTGGAATGTTTTTATTTTTTACTCAATGCTACACTGTGAAAAATGAGGTCATATTTTTCCCACTATCATACTTAGGCCATCGCTTCCAGTAATAAGCCTCCGACGTTTGAGGAAATGCGCTTGAGGTCATGTGCCCAACCGGGTTCGGGGCACCTGTTGAGTGGCACATGGATCTGGGACATTACAAAGTGGTTTTAGAGGATTCTTCTTTTCTCTGTGTTATTTTAATATTTGGCAATGACAGAAAGTGATATATTGCTAAGGGATTCGGTAATAATTGTGCCTGGGAGTAGCTACCCTGTGTACATGTAAACATTGAATTGCCTCGCATTCAATTGAGATTTTTTGTTTATGATTATTACAGTTGATTTTTTTCACCATTGGGTGAAGCACTTGTTGTGTGCTTTTTATATGTTTATACTTGGGTTGTATTTAGTTGTAACCCGATGAGATGAGGGTATGACTTTTCATGCATCATTTATGCACAAGTTAGAATCACATGCCTTGAATTGTTTCTATGCCATGTAGGTGCATCAGAAATTTCATGTATTTTTGATAGATTTTGTGTTTGAAAATGCATGTTGTTGTGATAGATTCCTTGATAAAATACCTCATATTTTATATGGTATTGTTATGTAAGTTTTTGAGAATGAACACCAAACATTGGTTCTTGAGGACTATGGGCCCTCATCAACTAGAATATGGTGGATCATTGACTTCTTTACGTTTTTGATAACATATAAGATGCCAATCATTGATTCGTGGGGAGTATGGGCCCCCACGGATCGTAATTTGGCACTTAGGTGTTGGCTTCAGTGTTTTTGTTGGCTCCGAAGTAGTTTCTAAGGCTTATTGTCTGGAAAAACCTAGAATACACACCGTGTAGTTTTGACTACATGCCGTGTAATATTCTGTTAAGGAATAAATTAAAAAAAATTAATTATATGTCATGTACAATATGTACATGCCGTGTAGTTTCTAACAGTGTCAAAGGCCATGTAGGTAGAAACACGGGATTAGAAAACCCGTAAAGGGAACACCCTATGTATCAGTTGTACACATCGTGTCATGTTGACCATGTGTCCGCCCCTGTAACTAACAACACGGATAGAGGAATCCTAGTTTATACACGTAATGTCAATGTTTAACATGTCGTGTAGTGTAATCCGGGAATCTGGACGTGTAACTAACAACACGGGTCGGTGAAGATCGTATATTACACACCGTGTAACTTAGGGACGCATCTTGTAGTCTTGATCGGTGAGTGGTCATGTGGACTTGGACATGTGTCTTGGGAAACGGGGTGGTGTACACACCGTGTGCTGGTGTAACATGCCAGGTAGTTTTATCCGAGTATCCAGCCGTGTCACAAATAACATGGGTAGTTGGAATCTACGTCATACATTTCGTGTCTATATAAAACAATATTTGTAGTGTGAGATCTATACCTGGACATGTCTCGGACAACACGGGTCAGTGAAGCTCATCCATTACATGTCGTGTATACCTTATACATGCTGTGTAGTCTTGTTCAAAAGAGATTCCTATGGCTAAGCCGTGTAGAAGGATTTCGGTAGTGGAAGAAAATTAAATTACATGATGTGTGTCTAGACAACACGCCATGTGTTTAAGGTGTTACATGACCAGTTCTGGCAGAAGTACACACCCATGTGAAGGACTTGAGGGAACACATGGTGTAGTTTTTATACACTCTGTGTATTATTATTTTTTAAACTTGAATGTTCTCTTTTCCTTGTTCTCTTCTTGCGCTTCCAGTTCTTGGTCCTTGATGATCTTGATTTGAGGCATGTTTTGACCTAGTAGAGTCTTGCCGCCAAGATGAACTTGAGTTGTTCACCAAGAGAGTGACAATGATTATACTCCAGAGACGTTAGGCCACAGGCTACCAATGGATCCTCCAGCAGTTCCAGATGTGGCACCAGCCATTATACCAGATGCAGGCATGGATGCGCAGTTCTGTGAAGGCTTCATGTGGTTTATGCAGACCTTCCAGGGAACACCACCGGTTGCCACATCATTGGCAGAGCAGAAATGTATATTACAGTAGCAGTATCTTCCTACATTTTTAGGGGATGGTGGACCATAGGATGCAGAGTCTTAGCTGGGTTCTATACAGACTATCTTTGAGTATCTGGAGATGCCTCTTGGGAGGTCGGTCAAATTATCTGCATACATGCTGCATGATTCCAGGAAGTGATGGTGGGATGTTACCACCTAGACTGAGTATCATAGAGACATGGTGTGGGAATATTTTCAAACATTCTTCTATGACTTTTTCTTTCCAGTACGCTACAAGAAGATCGAGCTCAAGAGTTCCTGAATCTACAGCAGGGCTCCATGTCAGTGATGGAGTACTCTGCCCGCTTCATCGAGCTACAACTTTTTTCACCTGTTCTAGTGGGTGATGAGACATTGACGACTATATCCTTTGAATATGGTCTTCGATATGACATTCGAGAACTGGTGAAAATTTTCAGGTTTCTTACAATACATGCTTTTGTTAACTAGGCATTGATTACTGAGCGAAACCTACGAGAAGAAAGTAGTACAGGCCAGGGCAGTTCGGCACTAGTTTCTGGTACTATTTCTACCGGCAAGAGAAAGAGGAATATGGATTTCTCTCACCATGTCAATACTATCTAGAGGAATTCATAAGGTGACTAGGTGATGTGCTACTATTGGGGTAAATAGGGGAACAAGAGACCTCATTGTCCACGTGACCCATTGGAGTGCCGAACTTGCGGCAATATGGGTCATCTCCAGCGTTTTTGCTGGGCATTTCCACCAGTGGCTAGTGAGAGGGGTTCTTTGAAAACTCCAGATGCAATAATGGGGCCAGGAGCTTCTTATTAGTCAGATAATTCTCATTTATCTAGACATTCCAGCTGAGGGGGTTGTCATGGATATGGTAGCCATACACCAGGATCTCAGAGACAGCAAGGCGGGTCAGCTCCGTGTAGCCATGATGTGTTGTAGGGACGTGAAACTACTTAGGCATATGCAATGAAACAGACCCTACAAGAGAAGGATCTCGGACCTTCCACTATCAGAGGTACCGTTTTAGTTGCTTCTATTTTTTCTTCAGTACTTTTCGACACTATTTCTATACATAGCTTTATATATGTGCCTGTTGTGGAGAGCCTTGAGCTCTGTGTTTATCCTTCTTCTGATATTATGATTCTAGACACTCCATTGTGGACAACAATGACTGGTGTGCATCTTTGCAGGGAGTTCCCCTAGAGTTTGGTCGGTGTCACATTCTGTGGGACCTCTATGTCTTATAGAGGACGAGATATGATGTCATTCTCAGGATAGACTGGATGGTACCAATTCGAGGCTTTGTGTATTGCTATCGTCTTAAGGTGAGTTTCATGTCACCAGAGGGTGGAGAGTTTCTATACAAGAAAATGTGGGATTCCAAAGCAAGCCGAGATGGACCCGATCATCATGGTTGAGGTGGAGTGACATCCCAGATTGCGATTTTATATCTGGATGACCAGGGAACTTGTTAGAAGAATTTCCCTCCAGTAGTTGATCATTTCAGGGATTTCTTCCCAAATAAATTTTCTAGTGTACCTCCAGAGAGTGAGGTGGATTTCTCTATTGATCTTATTCCAGAAGCAACACTGGTATCCATTCCTCCTTATAGGATTGTTACACTGGAGTTTTAGGATCTTTTGAAGTAGTTGGAGGAGTTGTAGTAAAATGATTTCTTCTGACCCAATAATTTTTGTTGGGGTTTTCCTGTCCTGTTTGTGAAGAAGGCAGATGGTACCCTCAGTATTTGTGTGGATTATCGGATTCTGAACCAGTTGACGGTCAAGAACCGATATCTCTTGCCAAGGATTGATGATCTTTTTTATCAACTTCGAGGATCATGAGTGTTCTCAAAGATATACTTGAGGTCCGGATATCATCAGTTACGCGTTAGACCATCATACATACCGCATATAGCTTTTTGGATAAGATATGGTCTATACGAGTACTTGGTCATGCCGTTCAGACTCACTACCATTCCAATAGTTTTCATAGCTCTGATGAATCGTGTGATCCACCCATATCTAGATTCATTTGTGGTAGTCTTCATGGACGATATCTTGGTGTACTTTCACACTCTACACGACCATGAAACCCATATTGATATCATATTGAGTACACTAAGAGAGAATCAACTATATGGTAATATGTCAAAGTGACACTTTTGGATGGACCATATACACTTCATAGATCATATTATCTCAAAGGAAGGAGTTTCGGTAGAACAAGAGAAAGCGAGGGAATTAGTTTCTTGGGTAAATCCTAAGAACATGTTTGAAATATAGAGTTTCATGGGGCTGGCTGGATACTACAGGTGATTTATATAGGAAATCTCCCACTTAGTGGCGTCGTTGATCATTTGAATAAGAAGGGTCTAAAGTTTTTTTGGTCAGAAGCTTGTGAGACAGCCTTCCAGGAGCTGAAGGGAAGGTTGACATCAACACCAGCCCAAATAATTCTAGAACAAGGGAAGGGCTATACAGTTTACTATGATGCATCAGGTATAGGGCTAGGAGCAGTGTTGATGCAGGTCGATCAAGTATTTTAGTACGGGTCTCGGCAGTTAAGGCCACATGAGAGGAATTACCTGACGCATGATCACAATATGGCTGCACTTGTTCATACATTATGTTGTTGGATAAATTATCTTTTGGGAGAAAATATTATGGTGTTTACAGACCTCAATAGTAATAAATACATCTTTACCCATCAAGACCTTAATTTGAGACAATGATGGTGGGTTTAATACCTTTAGTCTTTCGACTTTGAGCTTGCCTATACACCTGGTAGAGGTAACACAGTTGCTGATTCACTATGTAAGAGGACTCAGTTACAGGCAGTGCAATAGGCCAGTGGTGAGTGGAAGCTTATGTCTTTGATCTCTAAGATTCATTAGGAGGTGAACGATAGTCAGGGGCGAGCCTATATTTCATCCCTAGTTGTGACTTCTACACTCCTGGATAGAGTGATGGTGAGACAGCTATAAGATTATGAAGGCATGGTTCTATGGGAGTCAGTGGCAAGTGAGGACCCTCCTCCTGGTTAGATGATATCTGAGGATGAGGTACTTCGTATCAATGGATGAGTGTGGGATTCATTGGATATACATGATTATTTGATGTGGGAGTTTAATGCTTTATCTTGGGAAGTGCATCCTGGAGTTACCAAAATGAACTGTGACTTGAGACGTCTGTATTGGTGGACGGGTATGAAATGAGAAGTAGCTGGTTTTGTTGTGAGATGTTCCACATGTCGGCAGGTGATAACAGAGCATCAAAAGCTAGTCGTACTCTTACAACAGTTACCCATTCCATAGTGGAAATGGGATGATGTTGTGATGGACTTCATGACCAGGTTTTTGATGTCACCTCGTGGTAATGATTCCATGTGGGTTGTTGTGGACAGACTAACGATGTTAACTCAATTTTTGCTGACCAAGGAGACCTTCAGTGTTGACGAGTTCAAGAAGTTTTATATCAGATAGGTAGTATGCCTTCATAGGGTCCCTCATTATATCATTTTAGATAGGGACCCTCATTTTATGTCTTGTTTATGCTAGAGTTTTTAGAGGGTGTTGGGTACACATTTTCTTCTGAACACAGCTAACTACCCTCAGACCGATGACCAGTCAGAGCGTATGATAGAAGTGCTTGAGTACATTTAATGTGCATGCTTCCTGGACATTGGGGGATCATGGTAGAAACACATACCTCTGGTCGAGATTGCCTATAATAATAGTTTTTATTCAACTATTGAGATAGCACCTAATGAAGCATTATATGGTAGACCATGTCGATCACCTTTGTGCTGGTTGGAGGAAGTTGAGGCATCTTTAATTGGACCACGTCTAATGTAAGAGACTTTAGAGAAGGTCCAGTTGATACCGAAGTAGATGGATGCAGCTTAGTCTCATCGTAAATCTTATACTAATCACTGTAGACGAACCATGGAGTTCGTGTTCGGGGATCAGGTTTTCTTGCGTGTTTCACCAAGGATGGGACACACGAAGATCATGAGAAATGGTAAACATTCACCAAGTTATGTGGGCCCTTTGAGATTCTGGAGAGATTCGGGCCGGCTTCTTATATTTTACAGTTACCACAAAGGTGTCAGGCCATGCACGATGTCTTCCATATATCTCAGCTGCGTCGTTATCACTCAGACCCATCTCACATTTTTCAACCAGATTAGGTTGAGCTTTAGGTCTATGCATCATTCGAGGAGAATATGATTCATATTTTTTATAAGAGCACTAAGGTTCTCTGAGACGGGTCAGTTCCTCTCGTACGGGTTCTATGGAAGCATGACCGAGTGTAAAACGAAACCTGGGAGCAGGAGACCGACGTACATGCTCAGTGGATGGAGTTGTTCTTAAATTTATCTTCTCTACCCTTGTAAGAGAAATTCAGTGACAAATTTCTTTAAGGGAGGAGTTTGTAAGAACTCGGTTCTTATTCTTAAGGTAAAAATTTCTTCTTTTCCTTTATTACTTTGGTGTTTTTGAGAAAAGAAGGAAAATGGGGAAAAATTCCAAAAATTATGGGTACACACCGAGTACTTTTCCACACGATGTGTAATTTGGTCGTGAGGAATGAGTACACTGGGAGTGTAGGCCTGTCGGTGATGAAGGGTGTAAAAACTGACTACACGCTAGGTACATGGTATTTACACGCCGTGTAATCAGTCGATAGTTGAATAGTAAGGCTATGAGAGTGGCTGCCATCAGAGCAACATTATACGTCGTGTATTAAGAAATACATATTGTGTAATCATGTCAATAGATGAATAGTGAGGCGGTGAAAAGTTGTCACAAATGTGCAGTTAAAAAATGGAATGTATCGGCTATGTGCTTGGGAGTACATGCTGTGTAGTTGTGTATTTTTGTTATAAACTGGCAGTATCCTCCTCTTTAAATAGAGGAAGCTTAGAACATAGGGAAGCAGCAGGAGAGACTGTAAAACCTTGGATGAGTTCCCAACCGAACACCAGAACTAAGATTCCATCACTGATGATCACGTTTAGACCATATGGGTAAGCCCTTCCCACTCCTTGTGAGTATATTTCCAATTATTTCCCAAGGGGAAGTTATTGGGTTTGAATGAGTGAACATTTATTCCAGATCTACGGTATTCATAGACGTTTAGGGAGGGGTTGTTCACATATTTCGATCAGTGGAGATCAAGGTAGGTGGTCTGATGTTTATTTCTAACTGTCAAGTTGTTTTTTTTGTGTCGTTGTGTTACGCACCCATGTTTGGGGTGTCGCATGGCTGATTACTAGACTAATTAATTACATATAATTTCATAGGTAATTTAATGATTATGTGATAACTACTGTTTGGGATTACTGCCTTGATCCAGGGCCACCCCGTGGGTGTGTTTCTCATGTTTATCCATTTTTTCAGGATACCTGATGGTATGCCATGATTTTAGCATACTTTGAGTTTTCTTGAGCGAAAATGTAAATAAATTTCTTGCTAATGTGTTGGGTTCGACCCTGTTACTTACTTATCCTGAAGAAAATTGTTTTGTTTAGCCAATGGGAAAGTGTTTGTTTAGCCTAAGGGAAACTTTTCTTATGCCTGTGGGTAGTAGCTTCCATGCATGAGGGCAATATATCATATGCCTAAGGTCAATATTCATTATGCCTGAAGGAAATCACCTTCAGGTTTCAATTCTATTTACCTGAGGGTATGGTTTGCATGTTTGAGGACTCTGTTAACAGTGTATATTCACTGTGGTGATTTTTACATGTTATACCTTCCAGGCTAAAGCACAAGCTTGGTATTATTTTACCATATACTTGTTAGATAGCCTGTTGCAGTTTTTTCTACAGTACTATTTAGAAGATTGTCAGCTAAGGCTAAGTCTCAAAAGTTGAGTCTCAGAAACTTATAATTAATGTATATAAAATTGTTAAATAATAATTAAATGGATATATAACTTGTAAAGATGTTTAGTTTTTAGTACTTCCTGGTTTACTATATATCATTACTACACACTGTTGTTGCACAAACTCACAAACAGTTGGGCACGGGCCTTTAGTGGTTGTGTAGTGGGATTTATTTCTCACACCCTGTTTGGGTCATGTCTTGGGCCTAACCAGATTATATTGATGCATTTTTTGATAAGGGAAAGAGTCCATATACAAGTACTTGATTGTTGTAGAGGAGTTGGAGAGCATGGGACCTAGCTTAGGCTTGTGATGATGCTAAGTTTCTGATGTGCTATCTCTGTTTTTATTTTCTATACTTGTACCTTGTATTGTATTATTTTAGAGTATAGTGTATTCTGTTTTGACTGCTTTCTTAGACTTATGGACATATTGCATCATTATATATATGACTATTATCATCTTTTACTTCTGGATTGTTGTCCATTTCAGCTTAGTATTTTTTTACTGCATCCGCTTTTGGAATGTTTTTATTTTCTCTACAATTCTACACTTTGACAAATGAGGGCATAGTTTCCCCACTATCAGACCTAGGCCCCCCCTGCTAGTCGGCAGCCTCTGGCATTTGGGGAAATGCGCTTGAGGTCACATGACCAACAGGGTTCAGGGAACCTGTTGAGTGGAAACCAAATCTTGGAAGTTACAAATGATATTAATTTTATTAATATTTTATATTATCAATAAAATATTTTTTCTGTTCAAAAAATTGATTTTATATGCATAAGATTAGAACGTACAAAATATTTCACCTAAAAATATATATATTAATAAAATCAATTTTAAAAAATTATAATGGAGAAAATATTTTAAATAAAAAATTTAGAACATTTATAATTATATATGTAAAAATAAATTTCATTTTGGAATGATAACCATAAAAATTATTTTCTGTCTAATTTTTTTTATATTTCTATGAAGTTTTGTTTTTTAATTAATAGGGAAAAACAATGATTTAATTAAAAACATCTTTTTCCCCTAATTTATTTATTTGGATAAATTATATTTTTAAATGGTTTAAAATTTTAATTAATTTTTGTTACAAATTAATCCAATTTACTTCATTGGAATCAATTTCACTTTGAAACATAATAAAAAAAATTAGCAATGTTTTGAATATTTTTACATAAAAAACCTGCATTTTCATCCCGTCTATGGGGTTAAATTTTTATAAATTTATTCCACTACTATGATTTGGATTTAAAAAAAATGTATTACCAATTTTAAATCATAATAATTTATTATTTATAAAAATGTAATGTGAGTTTTTACCGAAAACATTTGTGAATGAAATTAATATTAATTACATCAATTGAGGTAAATATAAGCATTAGAATGGAGTAAACCATTATTATAAGGTAAAAAATAATGGATACACTTGTCCAAAACCTATTTTATGGCCATGTTTCGGTCACACCACCACTATGGTTCAATACTAGAATATTTTGACATTTTGGGAATAATTAAAACATGGGGAACACATAATTCCTTTCATAAAAAATTATGTCATTTCCCTCCAATATAAAAAGATAGTCTCCACTCTGACAAACTAAGACCTCTCAAGATACATAAGATCATATATAATGATACCAATTCACATCATAAAATCCCTTCCATCCTCCTTTAATCCTCCATTATGGAATAAATTGTACCAAGGAACCCTATTTGGTAAAAAACAACAGGAATTTCCCAAAGAAGATGACGTTTGGAAATGTACAATGAAATTCCAGACTAAAGGTATGTGGATTTCAAGTCTAAATATTATTTTTATATGACTTATTCCTTATTCAACAATTAATGTTTTTTTATTTTTTTTATACTATACATTAATATATTCTATGAGTATTATCCTTAAATCAATCAATATTTACAAATCCTATTGATGATCTCTCTTTCATGGGGTATATTTTTGAAATGTTACCAAATCATTAATTTATTTTTGACAGAATTATCCTTCATTAAGAAACAATCATTAATTTTCAAAAATAATGTCTTAACAAAATTATTCAAAAAAAATTTCAAAGATGTTCATTTTAGCTTCTTTTATAGAAAAGTGTATTTCAAAAAGATTGTTTGGTTTTCAAAGAATCCCTTACATGTTTTTAATTATTTTCAGTTCAATGGATTTTAGAAAATTATAAAGATTCCATTATATATTTTTTTTAATTTTTTTTAATAATTTTTTTTAAATATTCTTTCAAGCTTCCAATTAAAATAAAGTGTTTTCAAAATTTTTTCAGACATCCATTTTATGTTTTCAAAGAAAAGGATTTTCAACAGGATTTATGTTTCAGATGAATTTTTTTAAAATAAGGATAGACATATCCCTCATGAAATTTCTTAAGGATCTTTAGAAACTTTTTTCCTTTTAAGATAAAATTCATTTTCTATTATTGACTTTACGGGAAATGATCCAAAGATTCAATTCATATTATTTTTTTGAAGGGTTTGTGTAATGATAGACTGATTTTTGTGAAACCCTTTTATGGTTCAGTAGTTATATATTTAGAAATCACATTCCTCTTCTATGGTTTTTATGATTTGTATCATGATTCTTTTTATAGGATATACTTTGATGATATGATTTTGAAACGAGACTATTTTTTCAATGGTTATTACATGATTTCATGTTTATAATTTCGATTTCATTTCATGTATTACGATATGACTTTTTTTTATTGTGTGACATATTTATGTATAATTTCATTATGAAAATTTTGTCACCTATATCACCCTGTAATGAATTGGATAATGATTTATATATCATGAGTTAAATAGGAGAATCAAGTGGATTGGTTTTATCCACTATGGGAATATGGGAAAACCTAATCACCTAAAATAAAATGACATCAACATGGGGTAGTGGTGTGTCCCACTTGGTACGTGTAGTCAATAAAAATATATAATATTGGGAAACCAGATACAGTATGGAAATATGAGAAAACCAAATTCACTATAGGAAGAAGGGTAAACCTGATAAATTATATGGAAATGACTATGACTAGGGATGGTGGTGTAGTTTTCCCATTAGGATTAGTCCCCATGATGTTCCATGATAAGTTTTAGAAATTATTATTTTCTTATAGGGAATGATATTAGGGGTTTATCTATATTAAACAATTCCATGATTTATCACTATGTTATGATTCTGTGTATTATTATATCATTTACATTATGATTCATGTCTTATGAACTATTAATCATTATACCATGATTTGTGTTTATGACCTCTGATTTGGATGGTATGATGTTATAATGTTATAATCATGTTCGTATACACTTATTTTCATGTTTATTCTTACATATCTTCTTTATTTACCCTTACTAAGCATATGAGCTCACCCCAATTATTGTTTCCTCACCATATCATGATATTTTACTTCGTGAATAATTAGTCTAAGATGGTTCATAGTCTTGGAGAACCTAGTACATGATTATGTATCTCACTCATGTACCATCATTTATGTTTTTATGTTTACAAAGTTGTTAAAAATTGCATTTTTCTTGTGTTAGTTTCTGATAATTTTTTTATGTATTATGAAAAAAATGATATAAATCATATGTATGATAAGAATTTGTTGTTGTATATTGTTTTAGAGTGAAATATTATTTTTCATTTAGAAACTATGTTGAAAAATCATTAGTTCGATTCCTAGGAATATTTATAAGGATATGTATAGGTATGTCACTATAGTTATGTATTATAATAGTTTAATGCTTATAAAAATGTCCTTGAATTTTGGTAAATGATTGAGTGATTTTTTTCATATAAATACATCTGTATAAAAATATTAAAAGTGGCTATGGTTCTAGAATATATTTACCAGGGAGTAATGACTGTAAATAGATTTATCAGTCCTGACATAATCATAACCCGGTATATAATAATACGTCTTACTACACACATGGGATGACACTCTAGAGGTATATGCTTTGTAAAAAACAATGTCTTCAAGAACCATTATGAATGATTTAAATATAAGTTATCTATGATTAACCCAGGATAAACACAAGGTGTTATATTTTAAAGCATGTATCCTAATTTAAACAATCTATAATATACTTTTTCTTGATTATGTGGTTTTCTATTATGATAAATACTTTTCACACTATTATTTATGGTTATATTCAATGATGAAAACTTGAAGGAACATGTATAAAATTAAATTTTATAGATTAGGAAATCATGAGATATAGAAAAATTAATTTTCTACAGGGAATTAATATAATGATAATAGGGATGCTGGTATGATTATTGTATATAATTCTATATATCAGGAGACCACAAATGATAAGTTAAAGGTAAGGAATGTTCTTCCAGTATTATTAACATTAATCAAAAGAAAAATTATATAATAAGTTTGAGTAACCATAATACAATATCATTATTTCATATTTTAGGGAATAGGTATTACGTAAATAGTAGATGAAGCATCAACAATGGTTTAATAATAATATTGGATAATTCAATTGTAAATGTTTTGGAATTAAAATATTAACTTATATAAATCTTGAAGTGTATATTGATTATTTCATGAAGTTTTTCGAAAAGAATATTTATTTAATGAAAATGTTTCATTATGTAATGTTACCCATAACATGTTCCCGAGGATGAGTAAATGATATTTTTTATTTATAAAGAGATAACAATATAGATAATGTAAAGTGGAGAGAATTTATGACATAAAAAATGAAAAAATGTTGGTTGAAAAAGGATTCTATGATATCATGGATTATGTTTTCAACTCCTTGGATTTAAATAATATATCCCATAATATTTGGAATAATTAAATCATGCATATTTTCTATAAGGAATTATAGTGATTAAAATAATTAACACATTTCAATAGAATACATGATAAAATTATTCACATGTTTTTAATGTTAAACTAGTAGCTTGTTTTTTATATGTAGGGCCAATGATAAGATGATTTCAGGAAATTCTTTCAAAATTTTTGTATTTTCATCTTTTAGAAGGGTTATAAGTATAAAAATTTACCAATGGTTTATTTTAATGTTGGGATGAAGATTGTGAGATTAAAGTATTATCTCACCAAATGAGGATATATGTATATTAGAGAGTCTGTTATACCTACCTTGTGTTCATTGTAATTAGAGATAAATGGGTTATATTACCATGAAACTCATGATCTATTAATTATTCAGGAATAAAAAATTCACCAACCTTTTTTTGGAGAAATATGTAAAGTGGAAATTGGTCCATACACAACCAAAGGGTGAGATTTTTCTTATTATAGGGAAAAAACAAGTAACTATATAATCATGTGAAAAAATTATTCAAATTTAAAAAATGTGTCTTCAAATAAAATATTGTCCTATTATAATCATTTTTATGATATTAAAGGCCTCTTTATTGCTTCTCTGGTTTATAGCTTTATGATTGTTAACATTATCTAAATCTCCTAATTTCATGTGATTACTGATATTGGTCAATATCTATGATTATTTTCTCTTTTATTCCATATCCACATTAAATTTTCCCACATATTTTCTCCTATGTGGAAACCTAGTTATGTGTTACATTGGGTAACCATTATCTTTCCAATGTCTCCTTTTCAAAATACATTTTAGTATTCATTTTAATGATGTGGGTTTCTAGGATGGTAACTATCATGTATTCAAACTTTGATAACCCATATGATTTTTTATGGAGAATATAATTTTATGTCGTTTAGAATTTAACACCATGAAACTTTGTGAAATATATTTTTCAAATATGTTTAATCCTTTTTAGAATTATTTCTAGTCACAAAACATTGGAAATAGTGTTTTTAAAGAACCTTGATCAGAATTAATTATATGAAACACCATGTCAATTTTTCACTATATACAACTTTTTATTTATCTTAATTAATATAAAACAATAAGGATAAATTTCTTTACATAAACCACAGAATTTCCTCGATGGCCTACGTAACATGGATGAATGAGTTTTACCAAAAAATAATGTGTTATAAAAAATATTATTATTTAATATAATAAGAAATAAAATAGTCATAAAAGTGAATATTATATTATTAAATATATTTTGGAATAATATAGTTGAATCCAGTGGTTACTTATTAATTATAAATTATTATAGAAACCTCTCGAATATAAAGGGAGAGATTTTTTAAGATACTATTTGTATTTTCAAAATGTGATTTAAATTAATAGATTAAATTAATTACTATTATTAGATGATATTAATTATATTTATATTTATATATTGAAACTAATATTTTAATATCCTAAAATTGATTTTATAGGACCAAGATGATAACTGGACCAATATTACACATAAAAACTAATATATTTATAAAAAAAGTTTTAACACCATTTAATGGAAAAACTAATTTAAATATAACAATTTAATCATGTAAAAATGTATATGTAAAAATAGACATCAATTTTGAATGGAAATCATTAAATTTTTCTATGGTAAATTTTTTTTCTTTTTCTATTAAGTTTCATTTTTTAATAAATAATAATAATAATGAATTCGTATTGAAAATTTTGTTTTTGTCTAATTTATTTAAAAGGATAAATTATATTAATAAATGGTTTTAATGTATAATTAGAATAATTTTTTACAAAATAATAAAATTTATATCATTAGAATCAATTCCACTTTGATAATGAATATAAATACATACCTAATGTTTGAATGTTCTTACATTAAAAACCAAAATTGACATTTGGTCTGTAGGATTAAAATTAATCAAATTAATGCCACTTCCATTATACAAATTTGTAAAAATGGATTCCATACTTTTAAAAAGAATAACATATAATGTCAAATTATGTCAACATTGTTTTTGACAAAAATTATACTAAAGGTAATTAAGATTAATTTCAATAATTAATGTAAATTAAGCCTATCAAGGGACTAAACCATAATATTAAGTAAAAAAGCACCTATACACATCTCAAAAACCTATTGGATAGACATATTTAGTCATTTCCACCTCTAAGGTTCTATAAAGCTCCATATGGAAACTTGGGGAATAAGTAATACTTGGTGAACATGCAATTATTTTAAAAAATTACAAGTGTGTCCTTTCCCTCCACTATAAAAGGGTACCCACCCATCCCACAACACCACACATAAAAATATACATAATATAGTCCAATATCTACCCAATTAACTTCCATAAATCCCTACCTTACTCCAAAATTCATCTCTATGGTAGAAATCCTACCAAATAAGCCCTTTGTGCAAGACAAAAAGATTTACCAAAAACAGAAAATGTTTGACCATGTAAAATGAAATTCTAGACATTAGGTAAGAATATTTTGAGTATCACGTTTATTTTTATGATATTTATTCCATATTCACAATTTTTTTCACAATGTGTTTTATATAATGACCTTGATTATATTATTTAATTATTATCCCTAAATATATGGTTATTTAAAAAACAATTTTATGATATCTATTTCATTTGGTTTATGATTCAATGGTTACTAAATCAGTGATACTGTTTTGTCTCAATTTTCGATATTTGAGACTCATACTATGAATTTCAAAATCCATGTTTTAAAAATTAATTTTTTTTAAAATGTTTTTAATGATGATATTTTAATCTTATTGTCATGGAAAAATGATTTTCAAAATGTTTTATTGTTTTTAAAGAAACTTTTATAATAGCTCAATGTGTTCTGAATGAAATTATTTTCAAAATGTTTCTAAGGATTATTTATAAGTATTAAAAGTGTTATATAGTAATTGTTTTTCAAAAAAAATTAATGAATTATTTTTATTGAAATGGATTTCTTAATGTTTCCACATTTCTATTTAATGTTTTTAAGAAAAACAGATTTTAAAGGGTTAATGTTTTAAAATAAATTTTCAAAAAGAAGAAATATTATTTTCCTCAATAAATATTTTAAAGATATTTCCAAATTATTTTACATCAAATATGAAATAAATTGGTAATTCTTATGAATTTCTAAGAAAACTATCAAATAGTTCCATTTATATTCATTCTTTGAATGGTTTATATAGGGATGGCAGATGTTTATGTAACCTGATTATCATTTAGGGGTTATATTTTTATGAAACTCATTACAGGTCCATGGATTTTATTCATTAATACTTTCTTACCATCATGGTTTATTTGTTTATTAATTGATTACAAAACCTATATATTTTTTAATAATTCATGAAATGATTACTTTTTTATGATACACATTTAATTTCATTGATTATTATATGTTTGTTATTATTTTGAACATGATTGTATCATTTCATTTTGAGATGGAAAGACTCTATATTTCACTATAATACATTGGGTAATGATTTAATTCTCATGAGAATTTATGGGAATAAATTTGACGGGCTTGATCCACTATGGGAATATGTGGAAAATAAATCCCTTACATGGAATCAACTGTGACTAGGTATGATGATGTTCCATTCCTAGTATGTGTCGTCACAATGAAGATGGAATATATTGGAAACCCAATCCGTAGTTGGAAATGGGGAAACCATAAATATTAAAAGGATATAACAGTGACTAGGGATGGTGGTGTGTCTTCCCGAGTAGGTTTAGCCCCCATGAAGTTCTCTGATAAGTTCTAGCAATGTGTCTTTACTTATAGGGAATCATATTACATATTTATATGTATGAAAAAATTACATATCTTATCCCTATATTATGATTAAATATATTATGTTCTTATTTCTCGTATAAATCATGTTTTTGAATTTGAATATTTGTTCCATGATTCTTGTGATATTTGAAATGAAATATAGTATCTTCTAATGCTATGATTACTTTCTCATACCCTTATTCTCATATTTATTCTTACATATCTCTCTTATTTACTATTACAGAGCTTCTGTGATCACCGCATTTATCTTTTCCTCCCCAGTTTTTGATGATATATTTCATGAATTCTATTTCTATGAGGAGTTATATTGTTAGAGATACTAGTGGGGGATAATGTCGATCAATCATTTTACATCATTTTCATTTTATGTTTTCTAAAGACACTAAATAGCTATGGTCTTTTAGATCTTGTTTTTTATAGTTTTAAGTATTTTAAATAAATTATGTGACGTGTATCTTGGTTAAGACAAGGTTGTTATATTTAATAACATGTTGGTAATAGTGAAGTAAATAACCAATGTGGATGGGGTGATATTATTATTTCAATAATGTTATATTTGGAATATCTCTAGGGAAAATTCAATCTTAGAGAGGCAGTGATAACTATATTTCTATAATGATATGGGATACTATTGTGTTCTCCATATAAATGGAATCATAATTCATTAAAATAAATCTTAAGAATGAATCTAATTTTTATTATAAAATTTATGTTATATGGAATGATAATGGAATACAATGATGCTATATAATGTTTGAGGGAAATTAAAGATGCATATAGACATCTTGGGACCAATAGGACAATAAAAAACACCTTACCACAAAATAAAATACACCGTTGACCAAGATATAATGTTATAAAATCTATTGAATAAATTAATAATGAATTATCTCTTATTAATAAAGTAAATTTTGGTTAGAAAATAAATATTCTAGGATATAAGGATAGTTGAAAAAAGTTAATCAATAATTACATGGTATTCAACATTTCTCTCACATTGATAATTTATTTAATATTTTATTTAATTATCATAGAGTAAATAAAAAATAATTATCTAAGATCAATCACAATATTATTAATAGTATTGACATTTTATAAATATTTTGGCAGGAAAACTCATTATAGATTGAGAAATAACTAAAATTGAATGATCCATGTCATGTATGATACCTTAAATGTATCATAACCATCCATAACATACCATAAATTGGATGATAAATAAATTAGGAAGAGGAGTATGGATGGTCATTTATTAGTGTTAGTGAAGACATAATAGATTGAGTTATTAATAATATATTTTCTTATCATTTGTTAAATTATTTAAATTGTCAAATGTGTTAATGGTATGTTTATCTTTGATAGATATTTAAAGAAAATTAACATTAAACTACTTGTAACTTGAGATCCGTATCGATGATTTTATATTTTAAATGAATTAAATTTAAAAAGAACATTAATGGAAATTGATGATATATTAAATGTAAATGATACCTTTTTTATCTATGTTTAACAAATATGCTTTATTCAAGAAACAAAATTTAATATAAGTTATGTTCTAAAACATTGGTTGGTAAAAATTTTACTGAGTGGTTAATAATAAATCAATTATTTATTTAATATATAAATAGTTAAAGGATTATACATTTTTCCAATATATCCACATTATGATACATGAATAAAAAATTATATATGTAATAAAAATAATAATATTTAAAAAAACATTGAATACAAAAATTAATAATGTGAATGATAAATTTGACTATTTATGTTGAAACGTGATGTTGAAATGAGACATTATAGTGGAATATAATAACTTATAAATTGGATAATCTATTGGGATAAGTAAAATTTACTATATAAAATTATTATTAAATTAATCTTGTAATTATATACCAAAAATCTAGTGTATAGAATCAGAATGTTCTAATGAAATTCCAATGTAGTATGAAACTTAATTCTCAAATTTTTATTTGATCTTACTTTAAACCATAAATTTAAATTATATTAATGTATCAAAAGGCATAATTTGTAATTTTCATTATTAGGGGTACCTTAGCAAGATAATATAGATATGTCTCATAGGATATCTAAATGAGACGAAATTGGTTATCACGTGTATAAGTTTCCAATAATCCATTAATGGTTATTTCCATCAATGATCTTAGAATCATGGGTTTCTTGAAAAATATATTATATTTGTAGGGTGAACGCATTTGAGTAGGTTGTAGTGTATGGTGTATAGGTTCCTTGTACAATATGTTGTATGTTTCTATTTTTTTCAATTATTTTGGTTTCCTTTATCGACACATGGGAATAATATAATTAATTATTTCTATCATAATGTATCATTTGGGTTTTATAATGGAGTTATATACCTGGAATTTGTATCTTCATACAGTCATAAATAAATTTTCAGATCTTATATAATGGTGCCTAATTTAAATTATATATGTTGGTGGATATTGTTAGTTATGGGATTTCCATTTCAAATATATAATGAGAATCACCATAACATTAAAATAAATTGGTCTATGTATTTCTAGGGTCACATTATTTTATAACATTGGATGGTGTCGTTATCACCTCTTATTGGAGTGTACTATGTTCTAATGGGTGAAAAGAATTTGATGTCAGGTCAAAATAACTAGATATATGATAGATAAAGTCCATTATAATGTTGGTGGATGGTGTGGTTATTGTATTCTTATAGGTGATAGTTACAACTATTTTCCCACTATATTACACAATTTCATTGATTGTGTTTTGGATTCCATTTTATAAATAGTCTCTATTAGGTAGAGAATGTTCCTAATTATTCTCAGGATGCATTTAGAGATTATAGTGATAAATTATTATTATATACATATTTATAATTTTTTAGTACTTGATGTGTAGCTCAAGGAATGTGGGAAATGGATTTAACCATATGAGTACCCATACATATGTTATTCATTTATTATTCCCCAAAAAGGAGGATTTTTTCCTAAGGTTCTACAGGTATTAAATTATGGGAATTAAGTTACAGTGAGAACATATATCCTTATAAAGTTATATTTGAAATGTTTGACTAGTTGTTATGATTCTAATGGTTCTTTAATATTGAATATTTATCAACCCACCACCAATTGAGGATTTTAGAGAGGATAAACAAAATTTTGGGTTTTTAGAGTATTTTTGTGTTAGACAAGTAAAATATATTTCTATTTAGTGCTAAAGATTCACCATAAGTGTAAATGGATTGGGTGTATATGGGGTAATATTAGAATACTCATAGACTGAGGAGTTGTAAATAGAGAGTCTAGATATTGTACTAATCCTGATTTATGATCATCAAATTTATGGAATGAGATAATAATTTCACATTGTATTCATGATGTGATCTTTCTCTAGATTTTCATTTTAGAGATGGGGATCTCTACCGACCAAGGTAAAGTATAGGTGATGATTTTTCAAACATTTTTATAGATTTACTTCTTCATGATTTGTATTTTCATAGGAAAAATATTTATTACTATTGTCTTATCTAACATATTTCCACCATCTTTCAAATAAATATGACGATTATATGTTTTAATACATTATTTTAAAAATAATTCCTTACTATTTTACAGAATTAACTACATTGAATGGTTATTTGAGGTTTAGTTACATGGAAACAAGGTACATAATACCCAAAATATATAACAAATATATATATATATATATATATATTATCCTACTAAAATTATCCTTTATTATTCGATCAAAGTTCCCCACCAAAAAGTGAATTCATGGGGATGTACATTAATAGAACAAGGTTATCATAAAGGAATGTAAGTAATAAATAGTGGAAATGGAATATGAGTGATAATCATGGATAAATAATGACGTATACCATTACTGGATAGTCATAACTATATGAAACATTACATGGAAATGAGGATGAAATATAAAAATTAGATATACATAAACATATCACTAATTTTCATTTCTATGTTTTGTGTAAAATGTATTACCAAGTTTATTCACCAATATATAATATACGTGGAATATCTAGGTATTAAATCATTACACAATGAATTGTAATGCTATCGATGGGAAAAAATTATATGAAATAATTCATATGATCGATATAGATCATAATTAATCAAATCACCATTATCACATGGAGAATAATAAATGGGTTTTCTATAAAATCATTATCTATATATGTTTTTAAATACATGATCTTGTAAGAAATTTTAACTTAATTAAATTTAATTTGGTTTTTTTACATGAAAATACCAAAAAATTAGTTTGTAATTATATATTTATATTAATATCCTTGATCAAAACTATTGTGGGATATTTATTAAAAAATGATAGGAATGAAAAATTAGAAGATTATTTCAGAAAAATAATAGTTATAAAATGATGTTTATAGAACTGGATAAATGAAATTATATATAGTGCATGAGAACATAATAAATTTAAAATATCATGAATTGATACAAAAATATTAATTGATAACAAAGAGAGATAAATAGAATATTATACTTTGTAATATAGTTCCACAATTATTGAGGAGAGTTTTCTGGAAACTTAATAACATCGTAGAATTATTCCATTGAGGTAAAATTATGGGAATATTTTAGTTAATTTTATTAGCTTTAATGAAATGGAGTGGAGTGGTGGATATTAATTCGAAATGGAGGATGAATTTTTATTAATTTATAAATATATGAAATGAAAATATTTTGATGGGAAAATGGAAAACTACAAGATAACCCTTTGTGATGGGTCATAGTTTATTAAATTAATAATTTAGTTATTAAAATATTTTTGTGTTGAAACTAAACATCAATATTTTATATTACATTAGGACTGTAATTTTTATTCCATAAAATAATGGTTTTAAAATTTAAGTTCCACATTAGTCTTTGTGAGATTGTATATAATATTTTAGAATCATTTTATTCAATAAAATACATAATATTAAGAAATTTAAATATATTAGATCATTTATTATAGTTTACTAATACTCTCATTATTATATCAAATTAATGAATTCATAAAATATATGAAAAAAATTAATTCTTAACAGTCTAGGGAAATATTCTGTTTTAGAAAATTTTCCTAATTTAACCATAATTTAATCCAAATGTGCCAATATAAAACATAATATTCATATTATTAAAATAATATTATGTATATATGAATTATTTTTAAATAAATTTTGTTATTTATTAAAAATTATCTTCTTTTATGATATAATCAACATTTTTACACTTATAAAAATTACCAAAAATATTATTACTTTATATAAAAACTTCTATTTAAATTTTTTTTTAATATTAATTAATGAAAAATCAAATATTTATAATCCTGATATTTATAAAAATGTGTATATATTTTATAAGAATTTAATTATTCATTTTATGTATCCAAAATAATATTTTAATATTCACCATATATTTTTGTGTATTTTCAAAAAATAATTAAAAAATGTATTTATGATATCACTTTTGAATTTAAATATAGAAAAAATATTTTTATGATAATATGTTTCAGATACATAAACCCTTAATACATCAACAAATTGTGTAATGGTAATGTCAGTGATGGTATTAAATTCATGGTATACATTAACTAATATTGAACAAGGGGATATCATTAAATAAATTTATCTTCTCTCATAGTTGTTTACACATATGTCATACTTGTTGAAGATACTCTGGGGTTTATTCAAAGGACACCACCATAGATCTTCCTCCATCACATAGTTTCAAAAATCGGATCCATAAAGCATGACCGTAGACATTAAAGACATTATTTCTTCCTTCTTAATTAATGATCCCTTTTTATTTCACATTATGTACAATAATTGTAATGATAACATTATTAAAACAGATAATAATTGTAACAACTGGGTCCCAGTGACAGCACAGACGCCTGCCTTAACATGACCATCAGGTCCTGGCCCACCAGGTACCACCAGTTTCCCTGCAGACACGTGGGGCCCACCCTAGGGTCCACCCTCATGCTCGAACGGGTCATATGACTAATGATTGTCCCCACAATCCAACATATTTTCTTTATAGTGTGTTTTTTCTTTACTCACCCACACCCTAGGAAACTTCTCAAAAGGTCACCCATCTTGATCACTGCTCCAGTCCAACCACGCTTAACTGTGGAGTTCTAATTAGGTAGGCTCTTGAAATGGAAGGTGATCCTTGTTGATAAGAGTCATATCATTTAGTCATTTAAAATTGTATCATTTGGGGATGTTACAATCACCCCCTTTAGAGCACAACATCCTCATTGTGGGCCCTATATCTCATCCCGGGTTGTGCACCACACTTAAGGCTGGGTTCCTCCTCTGATACAAAATGTAACAACCATGTCCCAGTGATAGCACGGACACCCCGCCTTAATATGGTCATCGGGTCCTAGCCCACCATGTACCACCAGTTGTTTCGCAGACACATGGGGCCCACCCTAAGGTCCACCTACATGCCCGAACGGGTCATCTGACTAATGATTGTCCCCACAGGCCAACTTATGTCCTTTCTAGTGTTCTTTTTCCCCACTCACACACATCCTGGAAAACTTCCCATATGGTCTCCCATCTTGATCACTATTCCTATCCAAGCACACTTAACTGTGGAGTTCAAATCAGGTAGGCTTCTGAAAAGGAAGGTGCACCTTGTTGACATGAGTCATATCATTTAGTCATTTAACCATGTATAATTTGGTAATGTAACAATAATTCATAAAAAACATATTTACCAATGGTAATACTAACCAACAATCAGTTAATTGTTAGATTATATCATTCTAATTTTCCATTATTCCCTATTAATACTCTAATATTCTCATTCCAAAACCTTCAATACATATATTACATGTTTTTACAGGTCACTTGATAAATGGTATCATATTCCTAAAATGATTATTTTTTACTATTTTTTATGACTAATATTCATTGGAGAATTCAATATAATGGATATTATATTATTGAGTGATTTATTTATTTATTGGTTTTCTATATATATATATATTCTTTGTAGCTTTTATAGTCATTATTAATTCATCGTATATAATTTTATTTTAAAATGTATTATTGTTTCTATGCTCCTAAAAAAAATTCATTATAAAATAAGTTTTCACAATAAAATAATGGAATCTCAATGTAATTATATTCTCCATCAGGAAATTTCATCCTCAATATATGCTTCCTAACAAGATATGTGGATATTTCACTTTCAAATACGGTTTACTTATCTATGTGGATTCTTCAAACATGCTTTTCCTCCACAATCCATTGATAATATGGGTTGTCAAATTTTTCATAACAAGTTTCCTTACATCATGAATTAGGATTGGTTATTCTTCATATCATATGTCGACATCTTATAATATATCATTTTTTACAATTATATGTGTTTCTCTAACATTTAAATTTTTTAATAGGGACATATGAAAGACTTAATAGATATTAAAAATATATATATGATGTGATAATTGATATAAAACTATTCCAATATGAACTGGAAACTAAAATGGTCTATCATTTTATGGGATAATATTCCCCTTATTTGCAAACCACATGACTCCTCTCCATATTTATGTTTTCATGAACTCATTTTCATTGACATGATACTAAATTACCTTATATAAATGGGTAGTGTAACACTTTTAATGACTCTAATTATAATTTACATTTTTTGGATCACTTTTATCTTCACAGTAGTGTCATTAAAAATGTTTTCTTCCAATAGATTTCCACTCCAATATTATCCCAGACTTTGGAATTTCTACACCTCATCTAATAGAGTTCATTATAAGGATCTATTTGAACACTCAAGTGAAAAATATTCTTACTCAAAAATTCAATAAGTAGATGGTATTAGTCCCAATTCCCTTGAAAATAATATGTTCTAGCTTGTATCATTTTTTTGATGTTTTAATAGTTATTCTAAAATTTTCAATAGATTGTAGATGATAATTTATGCTATGGTAAATAATTATACATAATTTGGTTACCCATGAAGTATCTAAAATTATGTAATATATATATATGATTAGTATACTCAAGGGACAAATATTTCTTTATATTAATGAAATCACCAGACATTGTTAATATATTTTCAATCACACATATGGAATTGTTTCCTTACGATGCCAAAGGGAGGATACAGATGAATTCTATAGTGATATTTTACCACTTATATAAAGGTATGAGAATTTTTTTTAGTAATAAATTAGGTATTTTCCTCTCACCCTTCACCTGTTTTCATACTAAACATCTTGTATTGTAGTCAAAAATCTAAACTTTCATGTTATCCCACAAATATAGACCTTTAATACATCAATAAATTTGTGATCTTTTGGAATGTATAGATAAGGTAGATTTGTGAGAATAATCAATAATTTCATTTCATAGCACTATATTATATAGGATACAATGATAGGATTGATGATTTATGATACTTTTTTGCATACATGTCCATGTTTTCCATGTATTTGGTAAATGGATCTCCATTAGTACTCATTATCAAAAGTACTACTAAATCAGTCCTTTATAACACATCAATGATTATATTTATCAATATAGGGTGATGATTTATAGGACACACAGTGAATTTAAGGAGATAAAAACATTTATTATGTATCATGTTCAGTTCTTTTTGTTCATATAAATAATTTGAACATTGGTTGAAAATTTATATAAATATTTTAATTCTATATTGATATTGTCTCTATCTAATTAAATATTTTATAACTAAAACTAAATAAACATCATGGGTAGGATAACCCTTTTAATTATTTTAGGAATATCATGATTCACATGATATATAATTTTAATTTTGAATAAGTACACATCCAATAATGTTTTTCTAATTCATCATTGAAAATGAATGTTCCATACACATTAGATGCAAAAATTAGCTTAGGTGTAATAGAAAACAATATATTCAGTTCATGAATCATTCTTCACATGAATTTGTATAGACAAACACAACTCAATTTTCATTTTTCTAATATAGTAGATTAAAAACCATTGATGTGTTTTTTCCAAACCCTCAATAGTATCTCGCTAGAGGAGGGAACTAACTAGTTATAGTTACTATATAAAGATCATTCAACCAATCTACAACCTTTTTGTTTTTTGGACCTATATATATCCTTTTATAAGTCATTATGTGTCCAAAAAATGAAATTATTTATCACTTCATGCCATATTTTCTGAAATTACCAAAATCATTACATTCCATAATGTTTTAAAAGTTACTCTTTGTTGAACCTCATTGATATTAGTTTATAAAATAATGTCATAAATAAACTCCAATAAAAAAGTGCCATTATAATCTATAAATATTCTTTTTCTGAAATCTAAAAAATAGGGATGGACATTAGTGATTCCATAGGAAGCAACAATAAACTCATATCTTGATCATAGTGCAATATCTTGGATAAAATGTACCCAATGAAACTTGTATAATAATTCATCAATACTTGAATGTGGTTAATTATTCTTAAATTTAATCCCATTATCTTATATATAATATATGAAACCCCACATTGATATAAACTTGTTCCTTAAAAATAAATTAGGCTTTCCCCAAGGAGACACAATTGGTCAAATAAAACTCTTCCCCAAAATATCATAATAATTCTTCATTAATTAATATATATTAGTATAGACTTTTTTATATTGGGCCTATGATATTGGATTATATTATGAATAAGTGTAAAATTATGATTTAAACCACTTAATATTTGGTAAGTCTATGCTACTCTTTATGAAAAATTCCAATGTATTCTCAGACAATGGGTACATCCTCAATATTTAAACATTCCTTATCGTCTTCTTAATCCTTAGTCATATCTACAATGAAGAAAATAAATGATAGTTCATGGAAAGACTCAGTTATTTAAATCTCTCAAATGAAAATAATTTATTATTTTCCCTTATAAATATCTTAAAATTAATTATTTTTATAATTTATCTTGGACTTATTCTTTAGAATCAAGTTCATAATATTTATTATGTCTCATTCCTCTATTATAATGACCACAATGTTTATGGAAATATATTTCTCAACAAAGTTAGTAGGGTAATCCATATATATTTTGATGCATTAATTGTTCCTCTATAAGTTTTAATTGATAGAACACCACCAGATGTTCACAAAAAAATATTATGTTCTATAAAAAATTAAATAATATAAACGAATCCATAAATCTATAATCATAAAATGCACATTTAATATTTGAGTGTATGTTGTGTGTACCTTCAAAAACTTCATTTAGATCCATCAAATCATTCGTATTAATCATAAAATCAAAACATTAGTCCCTTAGACTATACAGGGGTTTGTGGAAATTTATCTGTATTATCATATTTTTTACACTAAATTGTTAAATCTACCTACTCCCCACACATGACACATTTTAATACCAGTTTTATATACCCTAAATTCAAATTGAAATTACAATTTATATATTTCATATTTAATAATCCATGGATATTGTGTTATATATGCCGCTATCATCCAAACTTTATTACTTTCTACTTCCATACAATGAATTCCCCAAATTCTATAACCCACACATGTTGCAAGTGGGTAAATGTTGTTTCTCTCATTCTCTTCTATTTTCAAAATTCATTCTGAAATTTACCTCTATCATCCTTTTCATTTAATTTAGTCTATAAGTCTACATGGAATTTTATAGTGCCATTTCAACATTCAATGAATATTATAATATCACCTTATAACCCACTAATACTCGGATTTCAACATTATTACATATTTGTGTTCGTTTTCTACCAAAAAACTAATCAATCTCTCCAACATAATAAATGGCCATGCATTAATCATATTACAAAAAAAATTAGTTTTCAACACATAATTTTCTATTAATTCATTTTCATCTTTTCAACATATAGAATATCATCTCCACCATGGTTTTGATGGTATGAGGAAAATACCTTTTGAAAATGGAATTTTAATGACTTCAAATTTTCTGGCATCAACCTCATCCTTTAGTGTCATGATCATGAGAATTTCTCATCACTAGTCTTATTATACCTCTAAAAGATATACTAAAAAAATAAAATTCCCTTACCAAAAAAACTATTGTACAATGAATAAATATTCAGTAGTGTTTATCCATAGTTATGGGATCAGTGGATCTGAGGATCAACTAAAAAAGGTGGTTTTGATGTATGAAGTATTCAAATGTCTGTTTCTCCTTCCATGATGAATAAAGATGTCTCACATGGTTTAGGATATTATTTTTGAATAAATATAAGAGATTCAAAGTTATCATGTTTTTATCTGATACAACTATAACCATATTGAGAAGATAAAATTTTCATCATCCAACAAATGATTTATTTATACAAGTAGTTTTATTTTCATCCATTTTTTATGATGAATAAAAAATAAGAAAAAATTTATATAATTGTACATAATATAATAATAATTCTTAAAAAAATGGTCCAAATAATTTCACCAAACAGGCTTCTAGGATAATATATTTTAATCTTTAAACATTTCATTATCAATGTATGCTCTTAAATGGTTACTAAAAATATTGTGATTAACAAATGCATATCACTAAGAGAGTCACATGAGGAGTGTGTAAGGGGAATATGATTTTTCACAATTATATGATCATGTAAATAAGATTTCCTCACATTTAGGGTAATTTCCACAATGGTTATTTGAAGAATAGCCACAATATGTTTTATTGTCCATAAATAGATTGCACAACATGGAAAACATTATCCTTATACCTCAACAAACTTTTAAGACTTTTCTACACATATGATTCTCCCTAGAATAGATAATAAATTTTATAGTCTTTATTCCCCATAATAACTAAGAATTTCTTTTGACATAAAGTATATAGGCCTTCTATTTTACTGCAAATGTTTTTACAGAAATCCATAACAAAAAAGAACATTAATAAAATTTGTCAAAATTGAAAGTATTAGTGTATTGGAAACCAGATACATAATACCTAATGTAAAAATAAAAAACCTACCCATAGATATTATGTAAATCACCAGAATTAAAACTATATTATTCAGTCATATATCACCTAAGTACAAGGGATTTTATTGGAAAATACATCAATAGAAATGGTTGATAATAATTCCTTATAAGAGATAAACTATGGAAATAGAACATGACATATATATATGGATAAATATGTGCAAAAAATAAGAGAATAATTAAACATATATATAAGATAATAAATAAATAATAATAAATCATTAAAATGAAAAATCTATAAGAATATTACCAAGGTTTATCATTAATGATTCACAAAATATATTGCTGAGGATAATCACCAATGTTTAATAAACATGACCTCCCTTATAAAAAAAGATTAAATTGTAGTAAGATAAAAATATATTTCAATAAAACAATGCTGTATTGACCTTTATAATATTTCATGGTACCTAAATTAATCATTAACATTTTGAACATCTTTTTTTGATCATACTAGTTTAAAATAATCATAGATTTTTTTTTTTGAAATTTTCCCTTAGAAATATGATTTTATAAATAATTGAAAACATGGTATTTGAATATCCATCATTATATACATAATAAATCTATGTAATATATAAATTTAAAAATTTATCTACTATATGATTAATTGACGAACAAATGTCGTTATCTTATGTTAGTAGAAAGTGATATTTTTCAAAGAAAACATAATAGATTTACATTTTAGTTAACAAAAATAATCATTAATTGTGTATGAAATAAATCATAAATATAGATTATATATCATTATATAAATATTTATATCCATATAATTTTCATTTGTAGTCATATATTTATTGTATTAAAATATTATTCTTGGAAAATTTATTTTTTTGAAAAAATGGGTTTTGAGAATTATTGTGTGTTTATTTTTAACATAACATTACTAAAATTGTGTGAATTAAATTTTATTAAAAGGATTTAATATCCCTTAAAATGATATTAAATATTATTTAATATGGTAAAATTGTTTTTTTTCTAATTAATATTCAGAAAATTAAAAAAATATATATATTATTTTAAAAGGAAAAACTGGTTTCTTAATGGTGACCAAAAAAATGAAAAGGATTAAAATTAATGAATTTCATTATGAGACCACATTGGTTGGTTATATTAAAAAAAATACCCTAATAACATTCCATGTTGAGCCATTTTGAGGAAATTGTTCTATGAAACTGACTAGGAATTATTTTAAAACAATGATAAATTACAAATATTCCACCTAACTCAAAAATAAAAGGGAATCTATTCCCATTAATTATTCCCAATAAATTATGAATTTATCATTAAAAAAGTCCCAAAATATATACTTTTAATATTTATACATGTTATATATTTTATTATCTTCCACAAGGACTAACCATTATGTTCTTTATAAAATATATCAAGGTCGTTTTTCTTATCAAGGGTAATAATATTCCTGAGGATTTCTCTTTTTTACTACTTATTTTACCACCATAAATTATATAATAATAATACCAATATAATATCACATATATCTGACTATAATTTAATTTTATAAATTTTATATAATAATATTTATTTATCTCATTCTCCATCAAATGGGAAAAACCCATCACTTCTATATATGATATTATACCACCTTGTGAATGTATTTAATTTTTTTCATCACATACTCACATTGATAGTTATAATGATGTATTATATGAATATATATGAAACATATGACATAATAGTGAATTTTAAGATTTAAAATATCATTTTTGTCCTAATCATTTTCCCTATTAATTAAATGATAACTTCACCCATTCCCTTATACAATATATCGTCTCTATGAATCGATGTGATTCATTTTCCGTGTCCAATGTTCTAAAATGATTCTAAAAATTTATATATTTATTAAATTTTACATATATAACTTAAATATAATTCTATATATGGGGTTAGAATATCCAATGAACATGAACTAGAACCTCCATGACAAAACATGAATGAGAAAATGATAATGTTAACACATGAAACATTTCTAAGAATCAATAGTTTTAAGAGAATCAATGAGAAGGTATTATATGAGGATCATATTTTATTTTATAGTTATTAATATTTATATGTATTTAATTAATTAAAACTTTAGTTTTTTTAATAATATTAATTTATATGTAATCATTTGGTAAGGGATTTCATCTCAATTTACCTATCATTAAGTCATATCTATCGTCCTAACCCTATTAAATATTATGTCATGTATATACTACCCCAATGATATATTTAATGTGAAATACTAATTTTTCCTAATTATTAACGTCTATAATCATGACTATAAATTAAAATGATTAAAATTTAAAAGCAACATAAGAGTTAAGTATTTAATTTACCACTTTATTTTTTTAGTATTACGTTAATTTTCATTAAAAGAATATTATAATCCATGGTTCACAAAACACATCTATTTTCATATCCACTAGATATCAAAGGACTGTTAATATTTTCTCCCAAAAAAGCTTCTCCAATAAATTTAATCTTCAAAATAATCTAATTAAAATAAAACCAAAATTGTTTCTCTTTTAATCTGATATATTTTTCTTTTAGGACCATTGTTTTCAAAACACTCTTAGAAATGAAATAATTATTATGGTAAATTATTTATTATACTTTTTTTGTTATCGGTGATTCATTAAAAGGATTTAATCAAATATTTGTAATTTATTTGGAGTGGTTCATTTTTAAATTTTAAAAAAAATCAAAAGGATTATTGTTCATTTATACAACATTTATAGATATCCACACAACCATTACCATTTTATGATATTGGGATTTATCAATAAGGATTAAATTGTTTTAAATATAAATTCATATAAGAATGATTATTTTCATATATTACTTCATTTTTTAAAAAAATTCATTAAACATGATTTTATTAGACGACCAATACTTGCAATAAATTGATAGTCATCTCTTGTCTCTTAATATATTTTTTCATTTACTACCTATTGAAACATTCACATTATTATTATAATTGGTAATTAAATTTATCTTAATTAACATAATTAATTGTATCATGGAAATTATTTTTTCCAGAAACATAAATCATTTTTATATAAGGGGTTTTACTAGGAACGATAATTGATTTTCTATGGAAAGTATTTCTTCATTCATATTATTTTCTCAATATAATTATTTAATGAAATTGAATATTGTTTATGAATGGAATTAATATTTAAATATATATGGAATGCACTGGAAATGCAGTGAAATGTAGGGCCTAGTAATAAATAGCTGCATAATTAATCTATAGGTCTCATGCTGCAAAACAGTTGGCCAAATTAAAAAGTTTTCCTATTTATACCCACCAATAGATTAATCTATCTTCCAACATTGCATTGATGATATAAGTTCCTTATTTTACGAGGTTATGAAATAAAATATTATTTATTTCCTATATTAATAATTCATTAATTATTATCCATTATATTATTTAATTGATATACCCCATTGATTCAATTTTTCTCTAGTTATTTTTTTTTTTGTCATGCACTTTTTATTTTAATCAATCCATACTAACTATAACTTATTTTAATGGTGAATTATACACAAAATATAATCCTTTATTTGTGTTTGAACTAAATGTTTTTTGATGTTCTTCAATATATAATGAAAAGTTTTTAAATGAGTTCAAGGATAAAAATGTTTTATATTACTATATTCTAGATTTTATTTCCAATTTAATAAATGGGATTCACATGTTATCTAGTTTTACAAGATTTAAATAATTTATTTTTTCCTTCTGATGTGATCCCTTGTATCTTAATCTCATGTAATGAGGTATCCATATGTTCAAGGTTACTAGTATCATAGGTGTTATAGTTGGTAACAATTGAATCTTAATTAGAGACAATGAGATTTGGATTTATGAAAAAAAATATCATAGAATATTACCATATGATAAACGTTGAGAATATGCATAAATATATGATAATAACACAAATAATTTGTAATCTATATATTATAGGGTTTTTTCTAGAAATAAATATCAGTCATGATACAAGATGTTAATGTGTTTCTGATATAGATGCACTATGGTTTAAATACAATAAAAAGAGGTTGTTGATTATATCTTAGCCATTATTATAGTGTATGGTGATTCTTCCCTTTTGTTTTTTCCATTTAATGTCTAATAGGGGATATGCTTGTGATAATTCATATCTTCTATAAATACCAATATGAAGAATTATCTTTTTATGACGTTATGATATCACTAAAGAAACCATTTTTAAGATTTTGATATTAACCATGCAAATAATTTCATTCTTTTTATTATGTCTCTCTTGATTTATAAGTATATATTATGATTTAAAATTAAGATTATTACCAAACTAATCCATTATATATCATTATTTATAAATGGCTCCTTGAAATGAAAATGATATCAATACTCACAGTCAATGAAGAAATTTACCTTTAATGTAAGATAATATAACTAATTGTGGAGGTGTAAGATTATGGCCATAATAATAAATTTGATAGTAGTTATTCCAAAAATTAGAAACTATAAAAAAACATGATATTACATTGAATTAGACAGCAAAATTCAATCATTTCAAGTGTTAGAACCCTCATTTTTAGAGTAACTACTAATTTAGTGTTGGTCAGGGTATAGAATATGTTCCATAAAAAAATACATATGGATATGGGATGAAATTAAAAATTGATATACTACAACATTATTTTTTAAAAGGATATTATAATCATTGGTGGTCATTTATCTATAACCCATAAAAGGAAGAAGAAATAAAAAATATGGAATGTAGAGATTTTAATGTGTCATTCCTCGATAAATGTATTCCTCGTCAGTAATAAAATGAAATAAATAAAACATTCCCTAACATAAAGAAAGATAAATATGAATGTCTTTTATAGTATGATGATAAAATTACATTACAATCTATGAATTCAATAGATTATACCTGTATCAGGTAAATCATGATTGAACATTTCTTTGATGGGATTAAGCCCTATCTATGATGGGAACTTGTTTCCAAAACTTTTTCAATAAATGATGAAATAATTTTACGCTGAATCAAAATAAAAAGGGAATTTTCAAAATATTATAAATTAATTTTAAATCCTGATATTCAGGGTTTATCTAAACACATTGAAAAATGTAATGCATTTGATATTAATAAGAAAATAACGCAATTTATATCAAATTATAGAATTAAACATACTATAAACTGATTTTAGGTAATTGGATTTTATTACAAGTCTCTATATAAGTGTTTCATAGCTTATGAATATAAGGGAATGAAATATTCCAAGACAATCAAGGGTTTTAACATTAAGGAAATGCGGAATTATTCAGAAGAATTTCCAAAGTGTTAGGGGTCATATAGGGGAAGAGGATAAGGGTTTACGTCCAATCATATGATATAGATATTGGTAATGATGTTGTTCCAAATTTTCAATTTGCAACTAAATTATTCATATTCTTAAATTGAGAAAAGTATTTTTTTTAATCCTAATAATTGTACTCTTTTATATCCACAATTTATTGAAATAAAATTGGATATTTATTGATAAACATAAGAAGATATTTTTCAAATAAATATCTAAGTGAAAAATTAACTAGAACAAGTATGTGTTGTTAATTACCACTATTTCAAAAAAAGATTCTATTTGATAATTTTATTATTATAATAGTAGTTTAAATTGATATATTCCTTGGCATGAACAAGATTTTAAAATATTAAATAAAAATTTATTACAAAGAGATGTAAATTACGATACATGATGAATATGTGGAATTCATATCATTAAATGGTTAATTTAATCATACGAGTCATGTATAGATCAAAAAATAGCATCTCTTCAAAATAATATTATTTGACTATAGATGGGAATGGTATTATTGAAAATTTAAGATGTACTTATTTTATAAGAATTCATTGATTTATTTCTTGAGGAATCATTTAGACGTCTATTAGATAATTATTTAGTGTTTTAAACTAATTTAATATCTGATAGAAGACGAATCAAATTTAGGAGTTTTAATATTTGTTTTTTAAAAAATTGTAGTGTTTTAAAATGGTAAGACCATGTTATTTTTCTTACAAATAAAGATGAATATTTGAGTTTATGCATTGATTTTAGGTGAATCATATTTTTTGGAATAGTATATCCCCTTCAAATTGATGAATTAATAGAAAATCATGGATCTAAAAATATATCAATGATTAACCATCATTTTTTGTATCATCCCATTAGAGTAATGAAGGAAGATATTCCAAATGAAATATTTCTAATAAGTTATGTACATTTTTAATTTTTAGTAATTTCACTTGGATTAAATACTATATCTTTTATTTTTATATTTATAAGGAAAATAGTATTCGTATAATACATTACTTATTTTGTTGAGTTATTTATTGAGTATATCCCATTCTATTATAAAATTTATCAGAAAAATGAGAATAAAATTTTTATCAACAATGAGACTCTTAAGATAATATATTTCTAGGGGAAATTTACTATGATTCAATTCTAGATTCAAAACCATTATTATCCTGGCCATATTATGGCCATGGATTCAATCTTAGTCAACCATGGTAAGACAAAGGCAGTCAAACAATGTCCCACACCACCAAACGTTAGTGGGGTCCTTAGTTTCCTTTTTTTCATGTTATTATGATTCATTTGGTCACTAGTTTTCCAGATTGTAGAAATCATTGAAGAAAAATTCACCTAAATCAATTTTTTTTGTTTCAACAATGGAATGTGTATAATTATTTTAATAATTGAAGTGGAGAATTTTGAATTTCAAATTTTTACTTTACCATCAAGAAATGATGATTTTTTTAAAATTATGATGGATTGAATAAGTTATTTAGTGTTCTTTATATAAATAATGATAAGGTTATTGTATCTGTATCATGTAATATAGAGAATCATGAACAAAACTATCCAAATAATGATCTTTTATTTTAATATTTAATGAATTCTCTAATGATATAGATACATTATCTCTATGGAATATGATGTGAGATATATATAGACCATAATAACCTATGAAACATCTAATATTAGAATTAAATTATCATAAGGAGAAAGTGATGGATCAAGTTACTAAATGATAATTATTTCTCCACACACTACCACCTTGGGAAGGTAAATGATATAGTTGATGCAATAACTAGGAAACACAATATAGTTCTAAAAAAATTTGATTGATAGAGATCCTATGTTCACAGATACCGAAATTATGTATAAAATAATTATTAGGGTAGGGGAGACATCACCCATTTTTTAAATGATTTTAAACCCATTTAATTATAAATGATATAATGTTCTCCATATGATTATGAGAGTTTTAAAAATAAAATTAACATTAAAAATATTATAAATCTGATAACATCATATACAAATTTTTATTTCTAAAATTTGGAAAAAGGATACGTCTTCTATGTATATCTAATCTAAAAAGTGAATTAATAGATGGTTCTCAATGCTTTAGTTTTCTTATATTCTCTAATAGTCAAAACATATACATGGGTTTGATGGAATATTTGTGGTGTTACAAAATAAAGTGGGATATTTTTATTTATGTATCAATATTAATGGTTTGTGAGTTATTAAAGGCTGAGATACAATATATTAGGGATTTTAAGAAACCTATACCAATTGATAACAATAAATTTAATGATATTACTATAGAATATGTAACTTTATTACCAAAAAATCTTAGAAAATATGATTTAATATGTGTTATTGTTGATCACTCACCAAATTTCAACTTTTCCTTAGAATAATTTAAAATTTTCATCTTATGCACATTTAATGATAATATATTATTGAATTTATAATACTTCATGGTGAAACTATTTCATTTTTTATTATCATGATCACCAATTTACATAAAAAATAATGGAAATCCCTTATTTGTGTTTGGATACAGATGTTCATTTTAGCCCCACATATCATCCCCAGTCTGATAGATGGTATAAATGGACTGTTATAATAGTATAAAAAATGTTTAGACCATACTGAAAATAATTTTAAGGTATGTGGGGAAATTATTTACCATTGGGTGATTTTTATACACAATTTATTTCTATTAATGTATTAAAATGATGTCTTGTGAACCATTATATGATAGGAGTTTTGAATATATTAAATTTCAAGATGAATTTTATGAAATGCAATATGTATGAAATTTTTTTGAGGAGTTTGTGATAAAGATAAATAATATTCATAAACATATTAGATATTCCTGACATATTAAAAAAATTAATGTTGAGTATTGAATAATTTAGTTGTATTTTCAAGTGGGAGATCATGTTTTCTTGTATGTATGTCCATAGAAGGGTTTTATAAGACTTGTAAATAAACTGATACTGATCCCTCAGAGATTGGCCCTTTTGAAATTATGAAAATAATTGCATTTATGGATTATTATTTGGAAAAATAACTAATTATCACTAATTTACATGATTTGTTCCATATATCATTGTTATTGAAGATAATAATAGACCCACCTCAAGTTCTCACCTCTGATGAAATGAAATTTTAACCTCATCTACATTATTATAAAGAGACCATCCAAATTCATGAAACTATAGTGAAATAATTAAGGAATAAAATGGCTCACTAATTAATGGTATAATAGAGAGATCATAAAATGGTAGAAGAAATAATTGATCTAGAGGATGTTTTGAAGATGAATCACCATATTGTAAATAGATAGTAGCATCGATGTAAATTTGGGGATAAAAATTTTTATGATGGAATAATTTAATTCATGGTAAAAAAGATTATTATATGAAAAATATATTCTAATAAACATGCACTACAATTAAAATTTTTAAAAGTCTTGTAACAAAAAATATAATTTTATATGATAAATATCATTTTTTGAACTCAATTCATCAAAATAAACCTAGAATGAGTTGTAAAATATTCATATAAAAATAATATTTTATGAATAATTGATAATGTAATACTTAAATATTAATAAAATTATTTATAATAATGAGTAATACAATATATAATTAACTACGTATTGGAATAAAATTTTATAGAAAAAATATAAGATCAAATGGAGGTAAAACTTGATATTTTTTTTAAAACCAAATCTAAAAAACATTAATTCCATTGAATTTGAATGAAATAATATAATATTTAAAAGATAATGGTTTAAATAAAATTTTGTGTTTATAAATCTAACTATATAAATTTATATCTATATAATTATAATTACTTACAATAAAGTTAATGTAACATCATCTTACTTTTTAATATTTCATTTCTTGGAAAAAATATTTCTGATAGGTTTTGTAGTTTGATTTTTTAATTATTTTTTCCCACCTCTATGAATTTAATTTTATCAAATGAATTATTTATATAGAATCAATACTATTTTTTAGGTTATTTTGAAAATGTAAATTTTCATAAAAATGAAAGGTAAAATGAGTAATAATTAATTACTACTTTTAATGATAAAAGGTTTCTTCAAAGGGGTTAATATAATAAATTAAATCTTAAAATAAGATAAAAACTTTATAAAACACATTTAAATTGACTTAATTATACCTTAACGTTATAATATTTTAATATGATCCATTTTTGATACATTTAAAAATAAATGTGTGTGGAAATTATATTTAAACATTTTAAATTTACAAGGGTTCCACCCACATAAATTATAAAAGGGAACCACCTCCACTCACTTAATGACACCAATTAAGCCATTTATGTGAACAAAACCTTAAAAAATGCTGTTAAAAAAATCCTTATACATGTTGTGGTGGTTTATTTCATCCCAACGGACCACCCAAGGGTTCTTGATAAGATATCTAAATAGGTTCATCTATGGGATGGTAATCCTCCTCCACTGCCTCATTCCATTTAATTTCACTTTTACTACCGTAAATTATGAATTAATAGTTTAAATATAATAAAAAATTCCATATTATAATATATTATTATTTTTACAGAGTGATATTTATCTATTTGTTTTTCATTGAAATGGGAAACAAACCCATCACTTATGTGTTTGGTGTATTATTTCCACATGAACCGAATAATTTGTTTTCATCAATGAAGGATTTTTATAATGACAGAAACAATTAATACATTATGATAAATATGAAATAATATTAATTATAGATATTTATTATATCATATAATTCGTCAATATTTATCCCATTAAGGAAATTATAATGTATCTCATTTGTACAAACACCTTACCATCTTCATGAAGAGAAGTGATTAATTTTTCATTTTAAAATTTTAATAATGATTATAAAATTTATATAATGAGTAAATATGATATTTAATACTTTTATAAGAATATGGATGTGATGTAAAAATATCATTTACACAAGAAACAGATTCTCTATGACAAAACATGCATGAGAATATAAAGAAGTTAACAATTAAAACAATAGAAATATTAAAATATCACTAGTTAACAAGTGATAATATAGTATAACCGGATCATAAATGAAAATATAAATATAAATATACTTATATTATAAATTAACAATATCTTCAAAACCATTACATGGGAGCTTAAGCATGTTCAAAAAAAAGTGTGTCAAATGGGATCACATCTCATTTTTCACACTATTGAGACATATTTGTTATTATACACATATCAAATTTTATATTGTGTATATACCATACATTTGAAATATATTTCATTAGTAACTATGTATCCATTATTATTAATGTATCAATTCATGTTTATTTCATTAATGGGTTATATCTTTAGTGTTTTGACTGATGTTAGGATTTATTTCACGATAACAATTTTTTGGGACTTCCTCAATTTTTAATTATTTAATATTATAATATATCCTTCATTAAATCTATATATTTTCATATAATATGGATATTTTATCATTTTTATAAATTTTCCATGTTTTCAATTGTATGGAACAAGATTCATGAAAAGAAATGTTCAAAATAAATACCAATTGTATTTATATTGTAATCAGATATATATCACTTCCAAGTACATAATTTTTTAAATTGATTTTCAAAAGAAAATTTTATTATTCAAATGATTCATTAAGAAAATTTTATTATATAAATCACCAAATAAATTATTTTAATGTAATAATTAAAATAGTTTTTGAATGTTTTACTTGTTAACATTTTTTTCAAATGGTAAAAATGAATGTTCTTAATATATATATATGGTTAACAGACATCCCACTACTATAACAATTTTTAAATATTTTGATATAATTTTCCTAAACTTTTTTTATAATGGAAAATATTCCACGATATTTTATTTTAATACTTCACATCAATTTTCATTATATTTTTAATAGAAATAATTTTATTACATAGAATATATTTATAATTAATTGATGGTAAACTATTATCACTTATTAATTATATTTTCATTAAATTTCTATTGAAACTTCTTTTTTTGCAATAAGAATTCAGTATTTTTATCATAAATTTACTAATATTATTTTATCATGGATAATATTTTTTCATAAATCATAAACCATTTTCACATATAGCATATTACTAGTAATTTTATTTGATGTCCTGTGGAAAATTCTAGAAAATAAATATTATTTACTAATTATTGGTATTTAATAACAATTAATATAATTTTTCAATTAAATTTACCATTAAATATATAAGTGATTTATTAGACCATTAGTGATGGGGGATAGTTATAGATATCTGCTAGATTCATCAACTAATATGATGAGAAACATTAGTTGGGAAATTTAAATGGGTTATTGTTGTAAACCTACACTTTGATTTAATTAAATTAGTAGACGGAGTTGATGGTATATATATCTTAATGAAATTAATAAATTCATATAATATTATTCATTTCCATAATTGAGAATTTAGTTATTTGTATCCATGAGATAATTTAATTGATATTTTCCAAAGATACATTTTGTACTCAATATATTGATTAAATGTAATGTGTTTTCAATTATTTTCCCTGACATATGAATTATTACTTATTTACTATAGATACATTTTTTTCGTAACCCTTATTGGGCCTTTGATATCTCCCTTTTTTACCATTTCCCAAGGATATGATGATTAATAATTTAAATGAGTTAATTTAATTTTTATATATTCTATTACATTGTTTTATATTTTGTATCCATTGTAAAATGTTTGAGTCATGTATTATTTAGTTATTTTATACTACTAAATTGACCAATCCACTGTGATGTGATATCTTGTATCTTATGACTATTTAATAACGTATCCTTTGTCTCTATGTTAATAGAGTCAAGGATGTTAAATCACAATAAATTATTTCATTACCTAATGAATTGGACCATAATACTTTGACCCAATTCCTATTTAAAAATTTATGTGTTCGACATAGATAAAAAAATATTTATCAATAACCCTCAGATAATAATGTTTGAGATTGAAAGATAATATTTTAAAACATATGTGTTTAATGGTTTGATTTTTTTATCACTATCAATAAAAAGAAATTGAAGGTTGGTTTCATACATTGAAATCAAAAAACGATGAATTATTATTTAATATATATTGATAGCATTTGATACAAATAGGGTTCAGTATTCATAACATAAAATGTGAAGAATGGAGAATCAGAGGATGGTTTTGGCCGTATAAAGGGTATATTAATATGTTTATGGTATGACCATAATGAGAGATAGTGGATGTATTCATTTATATAAAAAATAGGATAATAATAGAATGGTAATAATTTTATGAGAATTTTGTAACCTTGAAATTAGATTAAATCTAATAATGGTTGTAAATAGATTTGAAGGGAGAAGAAGATAACCCCCTACCTTATGAATAGACTTTTAATACCTTAAGAGATTATATTGTAAGAGTGAAAAATCATAGAAATGAAATATTGTGGAAATATATAGTGTCATCAATATTTGTGTATTAATAGTGAATTAAATTGGATGGAGATGAATTATATATAGATAATGGTGGATGATTTTTTGTTAATTTGTCAATATAGGCCTTGGAAATTTAGGTTGATGTAAATGTGAAATAATTACCTTACACATTCTTTTGGATACTATTTTATTTATATTATGATTGTGGTTTTTGAAATATTAGACAATGAGTTACCAAAATAAATACATTATATAACATTGGTTATTCAAAAATACTTTTTTCAAAAAATAATTTTCTTGAATGCCAAAATTATACTTTAGACTTTGTAATAATTATTTTTGTTTTTAAAATCATTTTAATTTACTAAAAAACATTATATAATTAAAATTTCGTATTTTTGTCCGTGGAATTAGTTTTATTGTTTACTAAATCTTTATAAAAAAGTTATGAATTAATTAATTATATAGAAAATAGAAAACTATATTTTTTATAACTCGTTAAAAAGTAAATTATTTAATAAAATTTTACAAATTTAAGCCTAAAAATTTGGAACATAAAAATTTCAATAATTTTTTTTCAAAATAGTTTTCTATAAATGATAAATGTTATATTTAAAAATATAATTTTATTTATTAAAATATATCAGTTTTAATGAAATAATTAGCTTTTTTGACCTTACAAAGTTATCATGAATATTATAAAAATATATTGTCCATTATAATTAAGAAGTTGATTTATATAAATATTTTGTGCACAAAATATTTATATAGAATAGAGAAATTTATTAACAAATAATATATATATTATAAGAATAAAATTATTTCTTGTTTATTTTCTTTAGAAAGTATGCATATCATATTTCATTTATATTCATGTGTATTTTTTAAATTAAATAATAATAATCTGAATGAATAAATATCGGTTTCATTTATTCAATGTAAAAATCACAATTATGATACTAAGGTGCATATGAATCCCCCTTAATAAACCTACATACACATTTCGTGCAAGGTGTTCCATTTTAGTACAATAATGGCCTTCATTAGTTAATATTAACCATGTGGTAATCTCTACTCTCTCAAAATTCAACAACAGTGGAATCCACACGAGAAGTATGTGTTGAAGATCTACTTATGGTTGGTCAACAATGATTCCTAGTGAAACTTAATCCCTAAAATGTATTAATAATTGGGATTCTATATGCAAGATATTATTTGTTGAGGCCATTATTTCTCCCTTCTTTATCGATTATAATTTCAAATTATAATTTGTATACACTACCTCTTATAGAAACATTATTAGACATGATCATAATTCCCAATGATCATATTCTCAAATGGAAAAGTTATGGTTATATCCTAATAGTCACCCTTCATATTATACGCAATATATACTCCAAAATTCTCATACCTCAACCATTGGACATCACATTAAATTTCATAATCATCCACTGATATTTTCCATCATGTTCATTACTAATATAGTTTTTAACTGATTTTTTATCCTGATCAATTGATATTGGAGAATTGAAGTAGATTGTGTTTTTCTCATAGTGTTGAACATATTTTTTACATTCAATATTTCTATTATGACTAACTGTCTTGGTGAATATCAATTTTGTTCTATAGTATAATTATGAAACAAAATAGTCTCTCTAAAAGCTCATAAAAATAGTTATTTAATATAATAATTTTAAAAACTATAATTTAAATTTATGGTCATTATTAACATGGTATATATATCCAAGGAAGAATAATTGATTGAGAATATTGATCTGGGTGAAATGTATCTTTAGGATTTTAATATATGGTTTTTTCAATTGAAATAAAGATTATTCAAGATCGAAGAAATTATTATAAAAATTTAGATGAAGATTTTGGGATTTGTTATTAATATATCAATTATAATAATTAAAATATAAGTATTTTGAATACTCATGGGGACATCTTTTGTTTTTAGAAAATTAATATGCATTATATGATTAGTTCAGTTGAGTATAGTATCTATGAAGATGAACATTCAAGAAGATAATATTATATTAAAAGAAGATTCTGTGGAATAGAGTTTCCATAGAATTGTTCTTGAATGTAGTATATCATAAATGGAATGTATATTTCATGAGATTAAGTATGAATGGTATAATATTTCAAGTAATGATACTCTGTGTATTGTGAGGATGCGCCACAAGTAGGCATCTATGATTTTTTTGACAACAACATCATGGGATAATATTCTCTATGATTCAGTTATTATTTGAGAACAGCACAACTCCTTATATGCATGATTTTAATCAACATGATATTGTAGTAGTAATGTTCATCAATCAGAACATCACATATGCTCTTTGAGGTTATTTTCTTTAATAAAGAGATCAGATCTTCTATAATAATATTTTATTTAGGATCAAAAGAATTAATGGATCATATATTTGAATGGATCTTTCCTATGAAAGAACATGAGACCTGTGTAAGTTCTATATAACTGACGATGAGTCATAGATAAATTGTGTGTTCACGATACCAAAAGGAGAAGTTACATATGTTTATGAGAAATTTATAGTGAATAAAATATTTCAATTTAATTTACTTTTATGTACTATAGTTTGAATATAGTAACATTTATTTCCAAATTATAGAAAATATAGATTTTGGTTTACTAATGATTGTATAATCGATAAAGGAGATCATGTGAAAATGTTCATGTACACTTCATAATAGATAATGAGAAATTTTTTTGTGAATAAATTTTGTCGGAGTGAGACTTCTATGAGAAAATTCACCCAGGGTAAATATCATAAATTAAATAATTAAACTTAATTACTTTTTCTCAAATGAGGAATCATAAAACATCGATCCTGGGAAAAAAATTAGATAACTAAGACCAACTTTGAGATTTTAATGAGGTATTTTTCTTAGGCATGACATTAAATGAGTGAGCATGGAAATTTTGGATTCCAAGACCATTGGTGGAGGTTTCAGTGAATTTCTATAAATGTGCGTTTAAGTGTTTTAAATTAGGTTTAGACCTAATATCCACTAGGCCCTCTTCCCTCTCTCAATCCCCTTCTAATATTCACTTCATTAGATCATGGTGTAATCTATACTAAAACCCCAATAAATCATAATAGAAGCTATTCACCTGTACAAAAAATGATGATCAGATCCCTTTGAGGTACAATTTCCCATTTTTCTGAGTTAAATTTCAGTTTTTTATTTTAATAACCTTTATGTACATTATTATTTCTCATTAATTTGTTAAAAAATTGATGGAAATAGGAATATGGCTATCAAAATAGGTTTAAATTTAATTCTTCATCTGTTCTTAGTGGATACCCGTTGTTGAAATTTGGTCTCACCAAACCACTAACACATCGATGATTAGAGGTTGTTGTTGTAAATACCTCATTGTGAGGGTCATCGCCCTACTTATGGATTCCCAACTAGGAGAACAGATAAAGCCTAGTGGTCAATAAAAAGGACCACCAGAGAACCATTGGTGTGGAAGTTGGAAGAGGTGAATGGAGGCACTAGGACACATAGATGCGGTGACTGTAAGAGCCACCCGGCTGGGCGAGATGGCTGTGTCGGATGGAATTTGGGTGGGAATCCCAGTGGCTGGTGAGGATGGTGGAGTGCAGCAACAATCATGTGGCCTGGTCATCTAAATTTACCATGGTTAAAAAACACAGGTCACCATGTTGAAAAGGGGACAATGGGAGAGTCGATGCTGTCAGATGGCCAACCAAGCAAAGGGGTCCGACCATGTTGGGCCAAACCAGGCCAATTTCAACTGAGGAACCTTTAAATTCCCTTTTCTCCTAAACCGGTATTTTGATTGATTCCATTTCTACGACCACCAGTCCCTATCATAACTGTTAATCATTTTAGACTACTTCGGTAATTTTATGACAAGGTTTAATGCCTCCTTTCCAAAAAATCCATGACTTTAATACTAATAATATTATTTTTATTTTTATTTTTATTTTTATTTTTATTTTTATTCAGGATTTTATTTTGGACATGAAGCCAAAATTCACACTCCAATTAATGTTCCATCAGTGGTGGAACGACCCTAGTACTTGTGTGAACATTTCAAGATACATATTGGATATTTAAACTAAAGTCGAGGTCTTGGATCATTGGGGCCCAGTTCGCACGCTTTGTGGTGAAATGAAACTATTTTCATCGGGCATGCATTTTGGATGCCCTATTAGTCAATCCAATGTATTTTTCCATAAGATTCAAAATCCTTTGATATACCTAATTAATTTCTGGACTTATTCATGGGCCTCAGGAGACACCTTTCAATCATAATGTGGTGTGGTGCAAATTTTTCAATGGATGTCCGATTGGAGGGAGTAGATATTGTAACTCGCATGTTTTTCTACATGGATCAGAATAGTGTGATCTATTTGGATGTTTGGAGCCTTATTCATGATATCATTAAATGTGTAATCATGAGTGTAATATCAATAGAAGATCCTTTTAACGTGTTCTGAGCTCGATACTCAGACTATCAGTGCTCAATGACTATAACAAATAGACAATATATCAACTGCATCAGTGTAGAAACCTTGATGCATTAGGGTGAAGGTTCTATATGGATAAAATAAGAGTATATTCCTCCATCATCATGGACATGGGTCCTCTATTAGCAACATTTAGTAGAATTCTCCATATAGAGTAGGGTGTGGGTCCTCTATGATGATAATAACGTTTGAATACCCCATCGTTATGGGCATGGGTCCTTTATTAGATACATCCGAGTGGAATCCCCCTGACGTAATTGAGCGAGGATCCTTGATGAACAAGATTTGAAAACCCATGATACATCAGGGTGTGGTTCCTCTATGATTAATTTTAATATTGGAATCCCTTGTCTTACTAAGGTGTGGGTCCTCTACTTTGGGCTTACTCTTTCCAGATACATATCAGTTAAAAGACATAATTTAATGTTACTTTTGACTCAAAAGTAAGACAGTCACATTCCCCATAGAGACTATTCCTTTTTACCTGACCAAAAATTGAGTGTGAGAGACAGAACAAGCCAAAACAGATAGTATCATGGTGTGGTGTTTGAGCCCCATTAGATATGAAATTCAAGAAATACATGAGGAATTATGGGTGTTGACAGAAGAAACTTATATATCTATTGGTGGCTGTCATCCGTGGCTGATTTAGAGTATGGATATACCTTTACTCTCTGGTGTGGTTTCTTTGAATGAGCATATATTATTTTTTTGAACCCACTCCTTGGGTTTTGGGTTACTCTCCTTCTATGAGAGGTAAAGATGTGTGAGTTATGCCACATAAATTCAATTTTATGCCTCTAGTGGTTGGATGAGTCTACTCTCCTAATATATTTTGAATAGACTTGATGAGAAGTTCATGTTATCATTGTTTCTAGATCCTTAAATTTGGATGAGATTACATCATTTCCTTATTTCGATGAACTAAACATCTTTACTGTACATTTTTTCCATCTATTGTTTTCCTTTTCATACAGTATCTGTTTCTACTCCCTCTTCTATTCATGGAATCCTATTGATTATGTTTATAATCACCATGGAATGGGATTTTACGACATGTATCATTCCTTATGAAGATGATGGACAGGGTTGATCATGACATCAGGGAGCATTGGGATACACATGTTTAGACTACGTAAGGTGGTTGCTGGTTGGATTTGAAGATACGGACTCTCTCATATGTTTCCCCTATTTCTATTTTTCTCTCAAGATGAGACACTTTTAATTTTTGTCCTTTATTTTTTCCCATTACCTTACTATTTTAATTTGTTTACTTGTATTGTTTTGTAGTCCATCCATGATTTATTTTATTTAACACAAGGATGCATCTCTTACTTAATTCCCACGATAATTTCTCGTTGATTAGGTTGTGTGTGTGTGTTCAAGTACATAAGAAAATGCCTGCCGAAGATTTTTGTTCCTTCAGTGCTTTTTGACACATCATGGTCAACAGGGTCAGACTTGTGGTAGTTACATCTCGAGCCTCAGTTCGATTTAGGTAATGTAGAAATTGTATCAAAGGGAGGTTCAAACATTCATACACTGTTTGATTGTTTCCCTAATAACTTATTGGTTGTTTTTAAGGAAATAGAGTCAATGTGTCTCAAAAGATACTCTTAGGCTAGGGAGACCAGTGATGGTGTGGTGGCCAATATATCCATTTACCAGGACCCTTATTAACTGCTTTTCAACTCAGCATGTTGAGACTATGGTTTCTAGTAACTTTGGTACTTGAATCATATTGTATTGGGTATTTTAAAATCATTGTTGAGTAATATCCTCATTGTTTTCATTTTTGTGTTATATTCATATACTCATCTTACAACGTCACTCTTTAATAACATTCCGGATGCCTCAGTGATGGAAGCCAGCCAGGATTCAAACTCCAGATTGTGATGACATCCTCGCGAGTGATGAGTCCTTAATACAAGCCAAATCAAGAAATCTACATACATTAGGAGGGACATTAGATACACGACCACTATTGGAGAAGTATTTAGTATTGTAAGTATAGGATAAGGATGAGAACATGTTGATTACACTCACTATGCTTCAACATGAGAGGATGATAATGTTTTTGGGTAAGCCATACCCTCAGGAATTAGAAGAATTTTTAGAGTAAGTGGACCACCACATCAGGCCTATGTAGACACTGGCTAATCAGATTATAGATTTGGAAACCAGCCATTATCTTAGGATGGATGGGAATTGGTACAGTCTGGTTACCCAGATGCATGATATGTCAACACTCTCATGGGATGAGTTCTAATAGATATTTCACAGCAAGAAATTCGCCTTATATATATGCATCTTCATGATTCAAGATCTTTTCGAGCTTCAGCATGGATAGTTGACAAGAAGCTGCATACACAGGTAGGCTTACTAATCTTACAGGTTACACCACAGATACGATCTGTGATAGTTAAATATGATTGTGGATGTTCGAGTTGGGTCTATACTGAGAGATTCATGCAAGTATAGTACCCCAATAAATCCCAACCTATAACGGGGTGATGGATTTGGAACATGTGACGGAGAGTTTTCTATCTAAGTGGTGCGTGTTGGTTTTTCCTGCCAGTGGTCACTTTTGAATGGAAACGTCCAAGGAAGTTGGTAGACATCAAGTAGTAGGGAAGTGATGAAGGAGGATTCCCCATAATTAGTCTCGGGGAAATTATCAAGAAAAACCCGGGCTGCACAGGGCTACAATTTAGCATGGATATGGCAAGTTCAACATGTGTGATGGGAGAGGTCACATGCTACGAGGCTACCCGACCTGACGAGCTAGTATTCCTGGGAAGGTAGCACGTGGACAACCACAACATATGTAGCACCGTGAATAAGGTGGTCCTTGGGGTGGCAATTCAGGTAGAGGGGTAGGGGGAGAAAGTGGACCGGGTGGTGGGGGACGATGATATGAGATCCTCTCACCACCACCACCAGGCAGCCCACGTGAGGATCTGGGAGTTGTTAGCTGAGACCGCAGACAACAGCAGGCTATGGATGTCTGTGATATCCCAGAACACAATATAATATGAGGTACACAATGTGTTTATTATACAATTTCATTAGTATTTTTATATATAGGATCACGTTAATCTTTTAACTTGTTCCACCTAGAATGTGAGTAGGAGTTCCTAGTAGAGGGGTTTTAACAACATCATTATCTTGAAGTTCCTACAGGATGAGATTCTTCTATAAAATTTATCTTCTAGCAGTGGGAGATATCATTTGGAAGAGAAATGTTCATGTTGAACCTAATAGTCTCCCCGATGGAACCTTACGATTCTATATTGGGAATGGATTAACATTCCTTGGTTCAAACCCATATAGCATGTCGATGTAGGCTAGTCAGATTATTACACATTAATTAGATGGGGTTCACCTTTCTTGGTGAATGTGGCCACTTATAGTGGCATGTGAGGGAATGAGAAAGATAATACAACCTTTTTCCCATTAGTTAGAAAGTGTGACCCATTTTGTAGAAGACTCTTCATTCACTTGGGTTCTTTCAGTTGGAGAGGATTATATTGAGGTCTTCCCAATATATTTCCCATGACTACCTATGAGGCATACGTTGGATTTTTTTCATTGATTTGCAATCAGAGACTTCCCAAATATCTCCTACATCATATCCGATTGAACCTACTGAGCTACGAGAGCTATTTTAATAGTTGGAGGACTATCATGAGGATTTTTTCATCATACCCAGTATATCCCTTTGGTCATCACTGGTTTTATTCTTAAAGAAGGCATATGAGATTTGGTGGATTTGTGTGGAATATAATTGTATGAATGAGGCCATGATAAAGAACAAGTACACCTTACTGAGTATTGAAAACCTCTTTGACATGTTTCAAGGATCCTGATGGTTTTCCAAGATCGATTTTAGATATGGTTACCCACCATCTATTAGGTTTCAAGGATGATATTCCAAAGTTTACCTTTCATTGTTGCTATGGGAATTATGAGTTCCTGGTGATGACATTCAGTGTGAAAAATACCCCACCATTTTAATGGATTTTAGGAAAACAGTATCCTAGCCATACATAGACTAGTTTGTTGTTGTATTCATACACAAAATAGTCATTTACTTGGAGTCATAGGAGGAGCACGAAGATCACTTAAGGCTAGTCCTTGATTTTCATTGAGAGAACCAACTTTATTGAAATCTTTTGAAGTGTTAGTTTTGGATACCTGAATTTTACATTCTAGGAAATTTTATCCTTGAAGAGAGTCTATCCATGGATCCCATGAGGATTGAGGTAGTGATTTCTTAGAAACCACCTAATAATGTGATATAGTTGTAAATAATTATTTGTTTAGCTTGGTAGTACATGATATTTATGGCTGAATTATCCTGGATAGCATCCCATTTGATCTCCTTGATGGGGAGGGGAGAACCATTTACCTAGTATGATTGGTGCTATAAGGCCTTCAGGGAGTTGAGGTAGAGGATAATGAGCACTCTAGTTCTAAGACTACTAGAAGATTTTTTTGAGTTCATAGTTTATTATGATTCCTTAAAAGTAGGGAATGATTTATTTTTGATGCAAAGATGAGCAATAATCAAATACGAGTCATGGTAGTTGAGACCCCATGAGTATAACTATGTGACACATGACTTGGAGCTCTCATGTGGATACCCTATCCTTTCTGGGAGTACTTTGTGGTTTATTCAAAACACCAATTCCTTGGGTACATCTTTATCGAGAGAGATATAATTATGATGAAGTGATTCTGGTTGGAGTTCTTAATAGACTATGACATTTTGATAATCTACACTCAAGGGAAAGGCAAAATTGTAGTCAATTCTCTTAGGAGTAATTCCAAGGCTTGTGTTATGCATGAATATTTAGTGTAGTTAGATTCCATGTAGCAGACATTGGTGGAACAAGAGCATACATGTTTTCTACAGTATGTGATGTTGAGTCCTTCTCTCCTCGACCGTGTAAGAGATTCACAGCTGTGAGATATCAGTTGTGATGCTTCGTGCGACCAGATATCCATAAGCGACACACTTGATGGATATTATAATGGTTGGAACCACAATATCTTGTTCCACGGGAAGACAATGATTCAAATTTCAATGAAATAGAATGTTATAAAGAAGTTATATACTTCTCCCTTAGTTTTTCATCCCGGTGTGGGGAAGAGGTTCATAGATATTTAGTATTTTTTTGTGGTCTGACATGGGATGAAGTGTTTTCTGAGTTCATCTCATGATGGCATAACTGCTAGTAGCAGAAGGATGAGAATCAGGTTCTAGTGGGTTTGTTGTATTATCAAGATATACAGGAGTGGAAATGGGATGGAATACCTAGGAACATCATCATAGGGATTCCACACATAGCAAAGATCCGTGATTCCATTTAGTTTATAGAAGGATGGCTCACCATGTCGGAGAACATCCGTGCTATAAGGGTGAATATTTCTATAGAGAGTTTGGGACTTGTGTATTTAGAAGAGATCATCCTCCATCATGGGGTACCCTCAATAATTGTCTCTAATAATGGTGTTCTGTTTACATAAATATTGTGAAGAGGCATGTAGGACTAATTTGGGACCGTGTTTCAGATGAGTACATCTTTCGATCACAAGATCGATGATAAGACCAAGCACACTATCCATGTGTTGGAATATATGATGTGGGATTGAATTATAGTATTTTTAAAGAGTATGGATGATCACCAGCTATTAGTAGAGTATTAATACAGCAACAACTGCCAATCTACAATCGGCATGGCTCCTTTTGAGGCCGTATATGGGAGACCCTGGAGGTCACCTCTATGGTAGAAAGAGGTTGGGGAATCATCCCTCGTAGGCCCATAGTTGATGTGATCCATGAAATAAAAGGTTATTCTCTTCCATAAATGGATGAAGAAGGCCCAGAGTAGATAAAAATCATATTAAAACTACTGTCATAGGACCATGGTGTTCTTGTAGGGATACAATGTCTTCTAGAGAGCATACCCACAACATAGAATTTGATAGTTTGTCCTGGGAGGCAAGCTATCCTCGAGGTTCATTGTGCTATTAGAGATCATGAGAATGGTGGTAAAGTTGTTCTACTACCTTTACCTACCCTCATTGTTAGGGAAGTTGAACAATGTGTTCCACATTTCATAGTTGAGGAGGTCTGTGAATGATCCTATGCTTGTCATCGAATGGGGAGTGATGGACATTGAATATAGAACCACCATTGTAGAGCACCTAATGGAGATCAAGGATCAACAAGAGAGAAATATCATGGAATATACATCCCTTTAGTTCATCTATATGGGTAGCACATAAATTTTCAAGAGTGTTATTGGGAATGGTAGTTATAGATGCGAGCACATAATTCTGAGTTGTTTTCTAGGTTTTTTCTTTTCGGGGAAAAACATATTCAAGTATGGAATGATTTTGAGAACCTGTATTCGCCTTTTAATACTTTTAAATGATTCTATATATATTTACAATGTTGGGTACTGATATGGAATAAAATTATGTTGTTCAGTGTGCATGGAATTAGTTTTTATATAATTATTATTTATATTTTAAACTATGCATGAAAAAGAAAACATGATAACTCATAAACAGTAGCTTGGATCATAAATATGAGGCCGTTATTGATTCTATAATGTGGTGTTTACCCTAGTAAAGTCATATATTTTTTCTACTAGGTAATTATATTAAAAAAGTAATCTAAGTAGAAAATCATAAATAAAATAACTATATTTAAAAATTTACCTCAATCACAGAAGCAATTAACATTCAATCAAGGGATCTCATTGGGAAAATTTGACCACTATTGAGTTCATAATGGGGTGTTTTATTATGAATGACATAAAATGACTGGGTATGAATGTTTTGTAAATTGTGACTACTGGTTGAGGTTTTAGTGTTTTTCTATAAATGTGTGTTTAAGGGTTTTTTATTATAGTTATCCCAAATCTCCACCAAACCCTCATCTATCTCTCTCTATAACATTTCATATCTCCCTCATTCATTATTCAATGGATAATGGAGGATTATCTACCTAAATTCAATTGTATCACAAAATAATCAAGGAACCCACACTGGTAATAATGATCATATCATTTCACGGTATGATTTATCTTGTTTTTTATTATCCTTTCAGTTTTTAGTTGAAATATACTTTTTTCCTTGTTATTCATGTTTAATGTGTTAAATCCCCGATAGTCACATAAAAAACTATCAATATGTGTTTAAACAACATTCTATGTCCATTATTCATGAATACACACTATCAAGTTTGGGGTTCAACAAATGACCGAAAGATCGATGATCAGAGGTCAGCGCTGTGATGCCTTCATCGCAAGTGTCCCTGATCCATTGATGAATTTAAAATCGGTAGAGTAGATGAACATGAGTGGTTTGAGGAATGTACTAGTAGAGATCCATTTATGTGGAATCCTGAAGGCTGCTTAGAGAGGAAGACTATTGGAGCTAGCTAGTTGGGTGAGCCGATCGACTGGGTAAGCCCACTGTGCGGGTTGGCGTGCGGCTAGGTGAGCCAATGTCTGGAAAGGAGTTGACACATGATATCATGCTGATGATGGGGCTAGGTGGAGGAAATGATGCTAGAAAATTCTGGTCACTGCATTAATGAGGGGAAATGGGGTATCCGAGGTTGTCGACGGGCCTTCCAGGTGGAGGGGTGTGGCCATATTGGACCAAACTGTCCTAATTTGGGCTGAGGCACCTTTAAACCCCTTGTTCTCTAAAAATCAGATGTACGATTGAGGAAATGTCTATTTCCATTAGTCCCTATCCTCATGGGGGAATTTTTTATAACACATCATTAATTTTAGGACTTGGTTTTTTTCATGGTTCTATGAAACACCTGACATTAATAATATTATTATTATTATTCGGGATTCTTATTTCAGATGGGGCACTACATGTGGTGTCCAATTAATGAGAGATCATTGGTGGAGTGACCCCTGTACTTGGAAAATAAATTCAGGGGGATTTTAAAATTTTTAAACTAATTTCAGGGCGCAGCCCCCCCCCCCCCCCCCCCCGGGTCCCGATTCTCTTGCATTACTGTGAAAAGAAACGTTTTCATCGGTATCCATTTTAGATGATTTAGTAGTCGATCCCAAGTTTTTTTCCAAGAGGATCGCAATTAAATCATGCTCATAATTAATTTTTGGACAAAGTAATGGGCCCCACAATATTCGTTACAAGTGTAATGTGGTGTTGTACAACGTTTTATCGAATGTATGATTGAAGCAAGTGGATAGTTTACCTCACATGGGCTTCCACATGGATCACTACAGTGTGATTCATTTAGATGTGTGGAGACTAAATTGTGAATTCATTAAATATGTAATCATCAAATTAATATTGTTGAAAGATCCCTTTGATTTGTTCCATGCCAAATGCATAGACTAACAGTGTTCGAAGACAAAAACAATGAGACGATCTATCACATAATTTCGAGAAGAATCGCCTGACACATTTTGGTGTGAGTCCTCTAAGATAATAATAAGAGTGTAATCCCCCATCAGCAAGGTTGTGGTCCTCTATTAGATACATCTGAGTATAATACCACTAACACATTAGGGTGTGGGTCCTCTATGATGACAATAAGAGTGGAATCTCCTATTAGCATGGGCCTAGTCCCTCTATCATATACATCTGAGTGGAATCCTCGTGATGCACTAGGGAGAGGGTCCTTGATAAAGAAGAGTGTAATCCCCATGACATGTCAGTGAGTGGTTCCTCTACGATGACATTTATGAGTGGAATCCTCATGATTTTCTAGGGTGTGGGACTTTTATTTTTTTATTACTCTCTCTATATATGGATAATTAATGATGTTTTCTTTAATTTGACTTTGGCATCATGAGTAAAAGGGGTGCCTTCCCCATTGAGATGCATCATTGTGAAATGACATAAAACTGTGTAGCCAGAAAAACCCTCCTAGAGTGGATAGAATCAAGGTGTGGTATTTGAGCCCCATTAAATTTCAGTTTAGGGAGGACATTAGCAATATTATGTATCAATGGTGGTTACTTTTGGAACTTTTGAAAACTCTCTTACTTGACTTAGTTTTGAGATGGAGATCCCTTTACTATCTTATAGGGGTTTATGGACTAAGCATCTATATATATATCCTATTATAAAACACACTAGTTGGTTTTTTTGTAACTCTCTTTATAAGAGAGGAGAATATGGTTTTGGTATGCCACGTGACTTCTGTGTCTATATTCTCATGGTGGGACGACTCTACTCTCCATCTATTGGTAGCCGAAACTCAATGAGATGTTCATATTTCCACCATTTCTAGCTCCTTATGTTTGGATGATCTTACATCACTTCCTGGTTAGGTTGAGCTGCACTTTTTTACTATAATTTTTTTCATTTTATATTTTCATTTTCTTATTATATCTTTTACTAGACCCCATTCTTTTCTAGGCATCCTACTGAGTATGTTTACACTCACCAATGCAGGGGATTTTCCCACATGTATCATTCCTTATGTAGATGATGGATATGTTTTATCGTGACATCATGGAGCTTAGGGATACATGTGCATGTACCATGTATGATGGTTATAACATGGATTCCAAGAGTGGGAATCTCTCTTTTGTTTTTCCTTTTCCAGTTTTTTGTTAGATTGGGACACTTTTCTGGTTTGGCGTTAATTTTTCCCTTTTACCATTCTGTTTAATTATTAAACATGTATATTTTAGTGTTCAATGAATTTTTTGGTTTATTTTATATCAGGTTACATATTTTACCTTTTTCCCTATTAAATTTTTCATCTAGATAATTATGTGTCTGTTTACATGTACGTAATTAAAGGACTCTCTATGTTTTTTCCTTTGGTGCTTGTCCCCACCACTAGCCTATGGAGTTGGGGTTGGTGTTGTTAGGGATTGAGCCCCACTACAAGTTGAGTTCTCACATTATCCATGAAATTCATATTCATGAATAGATATTTGAGAGTGTTTGATAGTAATTTGGAAAAAATTCATATAATGACATAAAACATGAATTAAGGTTGACACATCAAATCTCATGCATGTAGATATGAATTTATGCTAAAAACATTGAATATTTTAATTATCCTGGTAAGAATGAGGTACAGTTTCATTGGTATTTCTAATGAATAAATCCAAGAATGATGTTTTCATAATCATATAACATTAATAATCTTGTAATGGCTCATACAGTAGTATTGATTATAGATATAATATATTTTCAAAGGATAAAGTAGAGGATATGATATTCCCATTATTTAAAAGAAGTTACTATTAGTTAATAAAGCATTTCTCTGGGATGTTATTGTTAATATAATTATTAAAATTATGGATATTTGAATTTTTTGGTATATATATTAATTAGAAAAAAAATTATAAATATGAAATAAGATATGTGAATTATTTTCTATTATATAAAATTTATTTTTGTTAGTGATCATGTATGTAATATTTTTATTGAAGAATAATAGATAGAGAAATAAAAATAAATAGGCTATTAATAATTTTTGTTTATGAAATTGTAGAGGATTAAAATCTTTCTAGTAGAAGAAAATGTATAAAGAACTCATATAGGATATTAAAGACTTATTTAATCTTATTTCTGATGGAACATTATATTGTTTCAAATTATTTCAAATCATATTTTATCTAGGAGATGAAGATGTACAATTAGACGATATTAATGACATTTAAGTAATGGATATACCATTATTTTTGTATGCCAAATTGGATTAATATTATATATTATAGTGTGATCATGGAATAAGGGTATATCATGCTAAAGACTACAATATTTAATTGATTAAATCACCCTGTAAATTCATTTTTCATGTAGTTTTTCTTGTCTTATGTGTTTTACAGTGTCATTTCTCAACAATAGTATATGATATTTCTTTTAGATAAAGATAAATTTAAATGATTTCATCACTATGTAATACATGAAGTCTCAGTAGTTACAAATATCCTTCCAAGTCTATTCAATTTGTATAAATAGGAAGCTTAACTCATTTTCTCAAGGATATTTAAATGATGAACAATAACAAGGACATCATGGATGTTTAGAAAATAATTAATAGTAAGTATATTCTAATCAATGATGGTAGTTTCTGTCATATATGTATCAGCCCGTGATATTATAATTTCTTTCTATTTGAATAAATTTTGTTTTTGTTCATAGCAAGCTTTATATTGAAAACCTGTTTTAACTTATGATACACATGACATTGAGAATTGCATGTATGACACACAACATCAAGCATAGAATAGAATATAAAATTTTGGTACATTATGTTATATTTTGTATTTTAAATAAATATATTATATATCATTTAATTCATTCAACACATAGTTATCTTCTGTTATATGCATAAACTACATTGTTCGGTAGTTTACATTACATTCAAGAGGACGTTTGACTGATCAAGAATATATTATTAAGATATTATTATTTAATACAATAGTATAAAACCAAGAAATTAAATACATATTTAAGAATACTATTAACTAACTTATGAAAATATATGTTTGAATTCATTGGTTAAAAATTAATATATGAACGAATTTTATATAAAGGTATCGTTTCTATAAAAAAATTATACTCACAATGTTATTTTATAATAATAAATTAAATAAATTACAATTAGTGGGTGATGTTAATGTGATATACATATTATATATTCAATAAAATATTTCTGTCATTTATATGATAGATTTGATATGCATAAGATATGAAAAATCCCATTATTATGCATAAATAACTATATATTTATAATGGAAATTTAACTACCTTTTCATGGCGCACCTAGATTTAATCTAAAATTTTAAAATTTTAATGAATTTAATATGTATAAAAACATATTTTTTGGATTTAAAATGAAGAAAATATGTTGGGGTAATTTTTTGGATTTTTTCAGTGAAGATTATTTTTAAATGAATATTTAAAAATATTTAATTTTAATTGAAAACATCTTTTAATATAATATATTTATAAATATAAACTAAATTTTTTATAGCTAATGAATCAAAAATTAAAAATATTTATCTGATTTAGGTAAATGGAATCAATTTCACCTTGAAATTGGATATAATTGAAACAGCCCAAGATTTTATAAAAAAATATTCTTTTTAATTTTATTAATGTCTTGTGTTGTACGCTACACCAAAAGGAGCTTGCACAACACGCATCCTTGACTTTCCTTTCATTACACGCAATCGCGACCTTCCTCGATAGCGTGTGTAATACGCAATACTGAGTTTCACTAAACAACGATATGCTATTAAAATATTATTAAAACTAGCCGTTATGAATAGTAATAACCACTTTTTAAAATTCTGTAAATCTTATTTTTCAAAATGAACTTCATTCTTGGATTCGGAGTATCGAATTTAGCCTAAGGTGAAATTTTGGTACTTTTCGGATAACTTTCATATTCTGATGAATAGTGAAAATTACTAAATTATAATTAAAAACAACTTTTTTAATCAAAATAATTAATAGTGATAAATCATTAATTTGAGTGGTTTTAAAGTATATTTAGAATATATTTTTACAATTTAATACAATTTTGGTCATTGGATGTAATTTCACATTTAAACCAGACATAATCAAGTGTCAATCTTTTGATAGATATTGTTTCTTAAAAACACGCTATTTGTTTTAACAGCGGGATTTAATTATAAAATTAATTAATGCAATTTCTATGTTATGAATTTGGTAAAATAGACTTCATTTTTGAATTCGGAATATGAAATATAGCTTAGGATGAAATTTTGGCTTTTTTCTGAAAACTTTCAATTTTTGATGAATAGTGAAACCACTAAGTGGTAGGTTAAAAACTGAATTTTGCATAAAACTTAATTTTACCGCTTCTTTGAATGGAATTTCGAAAATCCGACAGACATGGTTGATATCAGTAAGTAAAATGTGGTTCAATGAGATAAAAATAATTTTTTGGTGAATAGTAACTTTTTACTTTTTTTACTGCGGTTAATAGTAAATAGGGTAAATAAGGGTAAATATGATATTACTATTACCCTAACACATGTCCTAATTCTATTGGATAAGTGTAATTCGACCAAAAACAAACTTAGGAATAAAATATGACCATTTAGGCCCACTTGGAATAGATTAGGACATTTATTATTATTTAATTCAAAGAAGAGTTAAAAGAGTTAAAATCAAAGTTTATTTACTAAAACATTTTTAATATAGGGTTATACATATGATAAATTAGATTGAAAATATTCATTAGAAAGATAAAAAGATTTCCTACATGATGGTATTTTATTTATAATTTTTAGACATTAAATAAGTTAATTTATATATGACACAATTATGATGCAGTTTTTATCTTATTTATGAAATATTGACATAATTGATGTTATAAACACCAAAATAAATCTAATTTTAGACTTTTTATGAATTAAACTAATTTTCTAGGTTACTATGATATATTATTGTTGATTTAATCAACTTGGTTCGAACATATAATTCTGTTATGACTTTCACAAAAATCATATATCAAATAGTGTCAAAATTGACACAAAATAGTTTTTAAATCAAATATTATATTATTAATTGTTATTTTATTCCTAAAAATCTAAGGTTCGGCCAAATGACATAGATAAGGATATATATATTAATAATAAACAATTTGGGGTTCTTTTGGCATGTTATAGTAAGTGTATTAACCATATAGTGAAAGAAAACAAAAAGACACGGTAAAAGCTAAATTATTTAACTTAGAGTTAAATATAATTGATAAGGTTAAAATAATACCCTAAACTTGTCTAAATCTTATTGGTTGATAGGATTTCCACCCATCCCCACTTTAGCTTCGAAATAAGACCCTTTGGAACCATTATAAACCGATTTTGACTTTAATATAAAATAATATTTTGAGATATTCCTAAGGTGCCCCTCTCCTCCCCTATAAAAGGACACCTCTTCCCCCTCCTCCTCACACCAATTTGAGCTCTCAATCTCGGCCAACCCCTGCCAAAATCTCTTCTCCACTTCCCTAGAAACATCCTAGAGGTTCTTTCCTTCCTCAAAGACCAATTTTAGTGCCCTAAGAGGAGGTCTCAAAGAGGCACTTCAAAGAAGAGGTAATTACCGTTACCAATTCTTTCATCTTTATTTCTTCTTCCACTTCTTCTTCTTAGGTTGTTTCATTATGAAGTAATAACATCAGTATAAATCATATACTGATATGTTATTATAAGTATGAAACAACCCTATTTCACCATCTATCCATCCTACGGAAAAAGAAATCACCGCGCGTGCGTACGTACGGAATACCGTCTCCACGCCGTGGTGTAATCTATTTTCCATCACCACCTTACATGGATGGGTATAATGGTGTAAATAATAACTATACATAATTTTTACAACATCATATTGATTCTGATATATAGTATAATCCACTCCAATTCAGTTCAATATTTATGGAAATGATATCATCGCTCGTGCGTACGTACGGACTACCGTCTCCACGACGCGATGAGATTCATTCTCCATGTTAACCATTTAAGAATGATTATAAAGTATATATAAGAAATAATAATGAAATATATGACATTATAAAGCTACTGGATTTATGTATATATATATATGTATGTCATCTACTTACTTCCATTTCAAGACAATAAGGAAAGTAAAACAGCGTTCATGCGTACGTACGGACTACCGTCTCCATGAACGGTGTTTTTCATTTTATTTATCTATCTATTATATATATATATATACTGAATATATATGATATATAAATCATATTTTATATTCTGGAAGTAAGTAAATCATGATATAAGTAATAATGATTTCAAGAACAACAAGTCAAAACACCTAAGATAAATGAAACGATTTTACCCAAAACGCTTCTTTAACATGGAATTTACAAAAGAACAGGTAATATAATGTCATAAGTGAACCATATATGATATCATAACAATGAATATGATTCTGTAATAAGTCAATGACATTATTTAAATCATTTTACAGGAGGTTCGGACACATACGAAGCAAATCGGACCTAAGGTAAGGGAAATATCACAATCTCATTTTTATCCGAGATTGTTTATTCGTAAGTATTTACTGGGGTGTATTTTATCATCCACATCCATGTTCCCTCAATATGTAATATTGTTTCCATCCACTTGAAATAGTTTAAATCCAATTTTACCCTTCGGTGAGTTTTTAGTAAAGAATATAAAAGGAATCTTTTGTCGTTTTTCCGTACGAGTTACTTTTTGACTTTTCCGACAAAAGTACGAAGAATGTTTTTTTTACTTATACGGCAAGAATGGATTTTCAAAACAGTATTTCCAAGAATCTTCCTCTATAAGTTTTCAAGTTTATTTTTAATCAACTTCTTTTATTTTAAAGTTTTATGACATGTTATGAAAGGAAAAATGTTTTTGAAGAACAAAGGATATTTTCCTCAAGAATGGAGTTCAAGTGTTTAATCAAAATTATTTTCCATCTAAGATAATAAAGGGTTCTGTTTTTATCCTTATTATTACATTGATTTTATCATGTTGTGATGGAATTATTTTTATTAATTCCTTTATCTTATATGAATTGATTTATGATGTCATGATGTTTCAATAATCCCATTTTTGTTACATGTGTTATGCAATGATGTATGATTTATGATTATGTGGCACACATAAGAAAGGATTCATTATAAGATGGGTGGGACCTATATCTCCCTCCAATGCATTGGGTAAAGATTTTATATCTCATGAGATAGACATGGCTGGAACGGTAGGTTATACCGGTTCAGTAAAACAGGACTGAAACGAGGGTTACTCGATTCAGAAAGGGACTTTGTCCACTAAGATAGTCTTGGCAATGAGTCATGACTAACAAGAAATGATTCTCTATGATTATGTGTGTATGCCACAAATTTTCATGTTTTAAGTTATGCTTATTGGGATTTAATTTTCACTACTATGATTTATTCCATGTTAAGATATTATGATCTCTTTTGCAGGTTAAGATTTCCAAAAGTTATGTGCTTGTGTATACGATGTGATTGATATTTATTTTGTTTACCCTTACTGAGCATTTGAGCTCACCCTTTTATGTTTTCTTTTCCACAGGATAAAAAGAATGGTTTTAGGTATAAAAAGGAAGATCTTTACGGGAGATGTTGAAGATCTTCCACCACGATTAGAAGTTTACGTTCCGAGTTTCCAAAGACACTAAACTATTACGGTCCTTGTGTGTGTGTTTTTGTTATGTACTAAGTATTCCGCAAAAGTAATGTAATGTCAATGTACATCAAGCTTCGGGTCTCTACAGTTGGTATCAGAGCAAAGGTTTAGTCAACCTTTGGAAACTAGGATGAGAGAACTTTAGTGAGATACCTAGAGATATTTCTAAGGTATGTCTAGGGATGTCTCTAAGGTTAAGTATACATATAGGTTATAGTACTAGGATTACGCTAACGATCATAGAATTAAACCTAATATGTTACATATTTAAGGTACTTCCCCTTTATTATGTTGTTTTCCCTAGCATGATTTTTTCCTCTCACACTATTCTTTTTGGGTTTTAGAAAATGGCTGGAAACAAGATGATTCACAATAATGGAGGATATGATGGACAATGGAATGATATTATTCATAATGAAATGGGATTTGGAAGTCCAAACTTCATTATTATGCCGAATCAGCAATCTCATAATATGATCAATAAAGTAAAATTTGGTAAGTTTCCTGACTCGGCTAATAAGAGAAAGATGGAGTTTCATGATGATCATAGAGGAAAGAAAGTCCAATTTCCCCTATGTAAATCATGTGGGAAGAGGCATCAAGGAGAATGTTTCAAAGGAACTGGAAGATGCTTTGGGTGTGGAAAAGAAGGACACAAATCAAGTAAGTGTAAAGGAAAAGGTTCGGTTAACACCATGGATGAGGATAATGGTATTGTTACGACATCAACAATGGTTAAATGCTTTAAATGTGGAATGTACAGGCATTATGCAAACCAATGCCCTAAGGGAAAGTCTCATGAAGAGAATCAGTATGGTCGTATGGGAAGTATTTATGTTGATGATGATGAAGAGACCACAAATGATATGTGAGATGAAAGAATTGTTGAAGCTCAGTCAATGGTTTAGGAATGTAGTGGAATGATTACATGTTTATCATGTGTAATGTTGTATAAGTAATCTCATGGAATAAAGAGACATCTAAGGATTGTTACACTGTTGTCTTTCCTTAAGTTTTGAAATTGTATGATGAATAGTACCAGTAACCATGAAAGGTTATTCAAATACTTTTGGAAAGTAGATGATATGTACATAATGAAAGGATAAGAAGATAATGTGATGTTTGATTGTATTCATGAGCTCATGATTGATATAAGGACTAAGTGATATCATGGTTTGAGTATATAGAATTTTGAGGATTTTGGTATGTGGAAAGTGTTAACTTTTAACTGCATTCAAGTTTTCACTAAGGTTCAATGGGTATTCAAGAGTATACATGATTAAGGACTTTGAATGTTTGGAATGTGACCAACAAAACATATCTTATGATATATGGGGTTCAACAATGGTATTAAATCTCTGGTAATCGTTTTCACTATGTTATGAGAGTGGACTGCAGTATTATGGATAAGCCTAAAGATTGAAATGGATTATGTTGGACATAAGTGAGTATTGTTTAAGGATATAAGTTTTTTTCGATATTATTGATGGGATGTTATAGTAATGTAGTTTTAGAAAAAGGAAAACCTGCAGGACGGGCGACAGCCCATCGCTTCGGACAAGGCTGTGGGAATCGAACCCACAACCGAAGTGCGACCGGCCTTTATCGCCTAACACTGGCATACAGGAAGTCCCTGTTTAGTAGAAACTAGTTTTATTATATTAAGCAGTATGATATATGAAGTATAAGTCCATTTTAGGAACCATATATGATTAATCTCACTATAGATCGACTTATGCATATAATTTTTGCTAACCTTTTGTTTGAGACAGATGGAATGACCCGTCATTCTATCACATGATCTTCTAACACTTCACGAATAACAAATTCAACTTCATTTATTTAAGAGATGAAGTGGAAATTGTTCAAGGCACGAACAACATTGATATTGTACCAAAATAAAGTAAGTATTTATTCTAATTCAATTTTCAACTTTAGGGAAATGATCTTGAAAACCAAAAATGTTGTCCTAGTGATCTTATACCTGATGAATCAGATGGTACCTTATATCATCACAGATCTACGGATTTGCGATTACTGTCTTTTCCATAGCCATGTTCTCTACCACTCTCCATCAGAACACGATGGTTAGATTTTTCTTCCATATCCATATTTTCACCTATGTGGAAACCCAGTGATTAGTTTATTTGGGTAACCATTACGTTTCATACTTTTGTTTTTAAAGGTTGGTTTTGGTATTCCTTTTTATGATGTGGGTTTCTATTAAAGAAACTTTCAAGTAGTAAACCATTTATAACCCCGACGAATTTCGAGGGCGAAATTCATTTTAAGGGGGGTAGAATGTAACAGCCTAAGATTTTATAAAAAAATATTCTTTTTAATTTTATAAATGTCTTGTGTTGTACGCTACACCAAAAGAAGCTTGCACAACACGCATCCTTGACTTTCCTTGAATTACACGCAATCGCGATCTTCCTCGATAGCGTGTGTAATACGCAATACTGAGTTTCACTAAACAACGATATGCTATTAAAATATTATTAAAACTAGCCATTATGAATAGTAATAACCACTTTTTAAAATTCTGTAAATCTTATTTTTCAAAATGAACTTCATTCTTGGATTCGGAGTATCGAATTTAGCCTAAGGTGAAATTTTGGTACTTTTCGGATAACTTTCATATTCTGATGAATAGTGAAAATTACTAAATTATAATTAAAAAAAACTTTTTTAATCAAAATAATTAATAGTGATAAATCATTAATTTGAGTGGTTTTAAAGTATATTTAGAATATATTTTTACAATTTAATACAATGTTGGTCATTGGATGTAATTTCACATTTAAACCAGACATAATCAAGTGTCAATCTTTTGATAGATATTGTTTCTTAAAAACACGCTATTTGTTTTAACAGCGGGATTTAATTATAAAATTAATTAATGCAATTTCTATGTTATGAATTTGGTAAAATAGACTTCATTTTTGAATTCGGAATATGAAATATAGCTTAGGATGAAATTTTGGCTTTTTCTGAAAACTTTCAATTTTTGATGAATAGTGAAACCACTAAGTGGTAGGTTAAAAACTGAATTTTGCATGAAACTTAATTTTACCTCTTCTGTGAATGGAATTTCGAAAATCCGACAGACACGGTTGATATCAGTAAGTAAAATGTGGTTCAATGAGATAAAAATAATTTTTTTTTGAATAGTAACTTTTTACTTTTTTTACTGCGGTTAATAGTAAATAGGGTAAATAAGGGTAAATATGATATTACTATTACCCTAACACATGTCCTAATTCTATTGGATAAGTGTAATTCGACCAAAAACAAACTTAGGAATAAAATATGACCATTTAGGCCCACTTGGATTAGATTAGGACATTTATTATTATTTAATTCAAAGAAGAGTTAAAAGAGTTAAAATCAAAGTTTATTTACTAAAACATTTTTAATATGGGGTTATACAAATGATAAATTCGATTGCAAATATTCATTAGAAATATAAAAAGATTTCCTACATGATGGTATTTTATTTATAATTTTTAGACATTAAATAAGTTAATTTATATATGACACAATTATAATGCAGTTTTTATCTTATTTATGAAATATTGACATAATTGATGTTATAAACACCAAAATAAATGTAATTTGAGACTTTTTATGAATTACACTAATTTTCTAGGTTACTATGATATATTATTGTTGATTTAATCAACTTGGTTCGAACATATAATTCTTTTATGACTTTCACAAAAATCATATATCAAATAGTGTCAAAATTGACACAAAATAGTTTTTAAATCAAATATTATATTATTAATTGTTATTTTATTCTTAAAAATCTAAGGTTCGACCAAATGACATAGATAAGGATATATATATTAATAATAAACAATTTGGGGTTCTTTTGTCATGTTATAGTAAGTGTATTAACCATATAGTGAAAGAAAACAAAAAGACACGGTAAAAGCTAAATTATTTAACTTAGAGGTAAATATAATTGATAAGGTTAAAATAATACCATAAACTTGTCTAAATCTTATTGGTTGATAGGATTTCGACCCCTCCCCACTTTAGCTTCGAAATAAGACCCTTTGGAACCATTATAAACCGATTTTTACTTTAATATAAAATAATATTTTGAGATATTCCTAAGGTGCCCCTCTCCTCCCCTATAAAAGGACACCTCTTCCCCCTCCTCCTCACACCAATTTGAGCTCTCAAGCTCGGACAACCCCTGCCAAAATCTCTTCTCCACTTCCCTAGAAACATCCTAGAGGTTCTGGCCTTCCTCAAAGACCAATTTTAGTGCCCTAAGAGGAGTTCTCAAAGAGGCGCTTCAAAGAAGAGGTAATTACCGTTACCAATTATTTCATCTTTATTTCTTCTTCCACTTCTTCTTCTTAGGTTGTTTCATTATGAAGTAATAACATCAGTATAACTCATATACTGATATGTTATTATAAGTATGAAACAACCCTATTTCACCATCTATCCATCCTACGGAAAAAGAAATCACCGAGCGTGCGTACGTACGAAATACCGTCTCCACGCCGTGGTGTAATCTATTTTCCATCACCACCTTACATGGATGGGTATAATGGTGTAAAGAATAACTATACATAATTATTACAACATCATATTGATTCTGATATATTTTATAGTCCACTCCAATTCAGTTCAATATTTATGGAAATGATATCATCGCTCGTGCGTACGTACGGACTACCGTCTCCACGACGCGATGAGATTCATTCTCCATGTTAACCATTTAAGAATGATTATAAAGTATATATAAGAAATAATAATGAAATATATGACATTATAAAGCTACTGGATTTATTTATATATATATATATGTATGTCATCTACTTACTTCCATTTCAGGACAATAAGGAAAGTAAAACAGCGTTCATGCGTACGTACGGACTACCGTCTCCATGAACGGTGTTTTTCATTTTATTTATCTATCTATTATATATATATATATACTGAATATATATTATATATAAATCATATTTTATATTCTGGAAGTAATTAAATCATGATATAAGTAATAATGATGTCAAGAACAACAAGTCAAAACACCTAAGATAAATGAAACGATTTTACCCAAAACGCTTCTTTAACATGGAATTTACAAAAGAACGGGTAATATAATGTCATAAGTGAACCATATATGATATCATAACAATGAATATGATTCTGTAATAAGTCAATGACATTATTTAAATCATTATACAGGAGGTTCGGACACATACGAAGCAAATCGGACCTAAGGTAAGGGAAATATCACATTCTCATTTTTATCCGAGATTGTTTATTCGTAAGTATTTACTGGGGTGTATTTTATCATCCACATCCATGTTCCCTCAATATGTAATATTGTTTCCATCCACTTGAAATAGTTTAAATCCATTTTTACCCTTCGGTGAGTTTTTAGTAAATAATATAAAAGGAATCTTTTGTCATTTTTCCGTACGAGGTACTTTTTGACTTTTCCGACAAAAGTACGAAGAATGTTTTTTTTACTTATACGGCAAGAATGGATTTTTAAAACAGTATTTCCAAGAATCTTCCTCTATAAGTTTTCAAGTTTATTTTTAATCAACTTCTTTTATTTTAAAGTTTTATGACATGTTATGAAAGGAAAAATGTTTTTGAAGAACAAAGGATATTTTCCTCAAGAATGGAGTTCAAGTGTTTAATCAAAATTATTTTCCATCTAAGATAATAAAGGGTTCTATTTTTATCCTTATTATTACATTGATTTGATCATGTTGTGATGGAATTATTTTTATGAATTCCTTTATCTTATATGAATTGATTTATGATGTCATGATGTTTCAAGAATCCCATTTTTGTTACATGTGTTATGCAATGATGTATGATTTATGATTATGTGGCACACATAAGAAATGATTCATTATAAGATGGGTGGGACCTATATCTCCCTCCAATGCATTGGGTAAAGATTTTATATCTCATGAGATAGACATGGCTGGAACGGTAGGTTATACCGGTTCAGTAAAATAGGACTGAAACGAGGGTTACTCGATTCAGAAAGGGACTTTGTCCACTAAGATAGTCTTCGCAATGAGTCATGACTAACAAGAAATGATTCTCTATGATTATGTGTGTATGCCACAAAGTTTCATGTTTTAAGTTATGCTTATTGGGATTTCATTTTCACTACTATGATTTATTCCATGTTAAGATATTATGATCTCTTTTGCAGGTTAAGATTTCCAAAAGTTATGTGCTTGTGTATACGATGTGATTGATATTTATTTTGTTTACCCTTACTGAGCATTTGAGCTCACCCTTTTATGTTTTCTTTTCCCCAGTATAAAAAGAATGGATTTAGGTATAAAAAGGAAGATCTTTACGGGAGATGTTGAAGATCTTCCACCACGATTAGAAGTTTACGTTCCGAGTTTCCAAAGACACTAAACTATTACGGTCCTTGTGTGTGTGTTTTTGTTATGTACTAAGTATTCCGCAAAAGTAATGTAATGTCAATGTACATCCAGCTTCGGGTCTCTACAATAATAACTTACTAATCTGTTGAATATTTTTACATTAACAATAAGCAATGTCATCCCATCAAAAAGATTAATTTTAAATTAATTTATGCCGCTTTGTGGTTTTAATTTAGAAAAATGATTTCCATATTTCGAATAAAAATAATTTTTAATTTATAATAAGTTAAAAATATTTTATCCCAAAATTATTAGTGAATTTGATTAAAATAAATCACAACAATAAAGAGAAAACTTTTCTTAACAAAGGACTAAATCTCAATCATAAGAGCCATAATGTTTTAGAAAAATTTCCAAAATATATTTTATGTATATATTTATACCCTATCATTCATTAAATTTTATTTGGACAGTTATTGTATCCATATTTCTTATGAAAAAATAGGTTGTAATTTCCTTTTCAAAAAATCAATAAAAATGAAAGTCCTCCTCTACTATTAAAAGAAGTTCACCACCCCCTTATTCAAACCACTCAATCCATTTAAATCACCCATTATATACTAAAATAAGATCCCAAAATCCCTCATTTAATCCAAGAATCCACCCATGGGGCATAAATCCAACAAAGGAAGTACTTTGGTGAATACCAAAAAGTGTTACCCTGTGATGAGGTAACACCATTTCCCTTGATCCAATGTTTAATTTGAATTCTATACCCCTAAATATTGTAATTCCATCATTAAATTACATACTATGTATCAAAAAATTTATATATGTTTTTATATTTATGTTTTTAGCTACAATTTCACACACATCCATCTAATGGGTAAGGAACTTACCATTCGTGGGTATGGTGGACTACTACCTTGTGAAACAAAGATTGTTCATATTTACTTGACAACCATTATTGGATGAGAATTATTATGGAATCACTATTTATATATGATATATATTATAATAATAATGTCATTATACTTTTTTTATTTTTTATAACACATACCCCTATGCTTTCCAATTTTTTTAAATATGATAACATCATTTGTGGAAGTATGTACTACCACAAACTCAAAGTGATGTAATTCATTCACACTATAACTGGAATATATAAAGGATTTTATAATCAAACAAATATTACATTTATTAAATATATATTATATTCATGAAATAATTTTCCTTTCATAAATCATACTATATAATTTTCTTTATTACCCATTTCAAACACTAAAATGTTATAACGTCGGTCATGGACTTATGGACTACCACACCGATGAAAAAATTTGTTTCCTTATATATAGATATATATATATATATATATATATATATATATGTGTGTATGTAGGTATATAAGACTAAATAATAAAATTTATTTATGATATAATTATCATTCTAGAATGTTATAATGTCACTTACCTTATTTCCATATCGATGAGTGAAAAAATGGAATGTTATTCATGTGAACTTGTGGTATACTATCTCCATGATTGTAATATTAGTTCATTTATCATAACCTGATTTCATGAGTGTTTTTAAAAGTATAATTGATATATAAATTTGATATTTATGTATTTAATATTATTCACTATATGTGTATATAATGACCCCTTAGACGATAGTTAACTTACAAAAGTCTGTTTTGACACATAAGAAGAATATGGTCAAAACAACCGACTTAAATGTAAATTATTAAGTAGTTGTTTGAAAAAATTTAATTACTGAAGTAAATGTAATTATAAACATGGAATTTTATAATATAAATGTAAAAAAACTAACATATGTTTATTATTCAAGAAAAACACACAATACTTATTAGACTCATGTTAATGGATTCATCTCTCACTTTTCTTTTCATGAGGTATACACTATTCTCACCACTTATTTATTTTATATGGAGTATATAATACCATTTGATATGATATATCACGAATATACTAATTTTCATTATATTATATATTTCATTTAATGACATTCCATCATTGGTATTATGATTTAGATGTATAAAATTAGTATGAGAGTCTTTGGACTATTTACATATTATTTTCCTCCAGAATGTTCTTAATGATTATCTTTTCAATCTCACTTCAATTAATTATTGTTCTATTTTTCTTAAAACAATCAATTTATTATAATCAATTTTTATTGGAAATTTCTTTTAATATTCATTTTATCATCCAATGGATATTTTGGTTTCCAAAAAGATATATCACTTTTATATATAGTGTCCACTTTTACGGTTATTTGATTAACTGAGGAATTGTTGATAAATATATAATCTTTATTCAATATGGATATTTTAAATGGAATTTTTTTTATTTAATTATTAATTTATATGATTAAAACATTGGATAGTCAGTGATAGGTGGGGCCCAGTCTTTATATATCCATTTGATGCATCAATAGTTTTTCATTAGAAGAAAAAGTGTCCAGATTAAATAGGTTTCTAACTCTAGTTTTAAATAGTATTGAGAATTTTATTAATGTTATATGTTTTCATGTTCCACAGACATGACATCTAATAATTAAGAATTTACATCATAGATCATTCGGTTATTAATCTTTTTATCCATTTTATTTTTTATGATAATATCTATGGATATTTTTCATTCTCAGTTTATTAATAATATGGATTGTCTTTCAGTTTCACACTTTTCCTTATTTATTATTCCTTATGTAGTTTTTTAAATGATATTTCTTTTTAGTTATTTACCTTTACATTTTGATTTATTCATATCAATTAATTATTTATACCACTTTAATTACACTTTATGGTCATTTTAGATCACCCTTATTTTTATTTCTTCTTCCCCATGATTCGAAAATAAAATATTTGGATTATCTTTCAATGATGATTTTTATTTCATTTAATTATGTATTATGTTTCATTTTTTATTACCCAATTTAATATGGGAATCATGAATATGATGTGTCTTTATAGAACAACTAATATTTTTGGTCCTTCATGATTTTATTCCTCGTAATCATGTGAATGTAATAAAATATTGTTATTGCTCTAGGATTATAGGATTTGATAATTACAGTTGGTATAAAGAACAATTAGAATCAACCTCGGGAAATATATTTAGAAAAATACATTCAGGAATATTACTCTATGATATAAATTATGTATAAGTGTATAAAAACATCCTATTGTTTTTTAAGGTAGAGATTATGTTGTATTCCTTGCAATACATCCCTTTCTGGATTCTAAAAGTTGAAAAGGTTTTTTCATAGATATAACTTGGGATAAAAATTCCTAAAAGGTGTCACAAGACTGACAGGACAAAACCTTGTACAAGAAAATGGGCCTACAACTGCACCTATTTTGACACTTTTTAAGGGTATTCTTTGGAAAATTCACATTTTATTTCCATAAAATTATGTAATATTTAATAGTAATGATGTCCCCAGTGAAACCATGTATATTTTTTTCATATTACCTATGAATAAGTTTTTTAATTTATGTTATGTTTTTCCTATTATTGGCATTATACAATATGTTTTTAATTATATGAACTGATTTATTGTATGTCGTCATTTAGAAATGGAACCTAACTGAAGGAATGTGATCCTCACCAATGTAAATGATATAAAGAGTAAGAAGAATCAAATATTTTATACCCCTAGGCAAAATTTCAATGAAGAATAATATCCCACACATTCTCATCATATGTTGATGTACTATCATGTGATAAAAATTTGGTTAAATAATTCTTCAAGACCTGTGTCTTTGATGGAATGAAATAATATATAAATATGGTAGGTCAATGGATATAAAAAGGGAAGAAGCAAAATATGTATTTTTCTAAATGCAGTCATTGTGGAAATAATCACCTTGGAACTTTCTTGATGGGAATATGTAATTGTTATAAGTGTGGAGAAAAAAGACACAATGTTCTTGATTGTAATGGGTGGAAATTAAATTATAATGTGTAATGCATCCACTATGTAAATATGAGACACAATGGAATTCAATGTCTATTTCATCAAAATAATATACACCAAAAGTGGACAATGTAACATGGTTAATACTATTATACTACCATAGATAAAGATTACTTATTAATGCTCATATGTTTGGATTCAATAATGTAATCCTTTTTGGAAAAAACAATGTTGAAGGAAAGAAAACCATTAATATCTTCCTAAGGAAAATTCAATGTTCTTTGTATAATTATCTTATTGATTTGGATATGGTATTTCTACCTTGGAACTAATTAATTATAATTTTATAAAGTGTTTTATTCTTTTATTTATGGAATTTACAACACTTTTAATATTATGGAATAAGTCTAATAACATGTGTTTTACCTATGAAATTAGGATGAATGCCTATTTAAAATGATATTTTATGTTAATTAATGTTATTTCAATATTTTAGAAGAAAACATGATGAAGATGATCACATGTTTATTATGTGATGATTAAAGATATAAATCTTATTTATTGAAGGCCAATGATAATTTAATTTTGGAAATTCATTGACCTTCCTACAGAAGTGTAGCAAGATAATATTTTGGAAATGTTAATTGTTTATGAAATTGTTTAAGATGATATTTCAATGTGGTTTTAGAGGTTAAAGAATTAATTAATCATATGATTAATCATTTGTTATGAAATTATCTAAAAATATTCATAAAAAAATAAAGGTTAAGATAGTGTTTATGAAATAGAAATGTTGAAACATCTATAGATTTTTTTTATTTTTTTGGAATTAATTTAATATTTTTAATATTTTTAATTTCAAGAAACATGGAAACTAATTTCTTTTATAATATATAACTCAATTTTACTTTAATACACTACATTAAATACATATATTATATTTCATTACATGCAACACCGTCTTGGTGTGAACTACTAACAAAATTGAGTTTCTACTAACCATAATTTTATTATTTAAATTAGTTATATGATATATTTATAAACTAGCCAATTAATATAAAAATATAAATTGAAATGAAAAATGTTTATATTTTAATTATTAATTTTTATATCAATAAATCATATTTGTAATAAAAAATGTAATATCGTTATAGTCTTTATATGTTTCAAAATAAAATTTTTTCAAATAAACTTATTTTTCCCATATCTTAACAATAATAAAATTTATTTTATAGAATATGAGATATTTAATTTTATAAAATAAATGTAACACCCCAAACTTCCACGGTACGTTTCCCTTAGAATAATGCAATGGCGTGCATTGTACGCAACTTCGAGATTCTAACACACCACAACCAATCAAACTAATTGTTATGAATATTAATACATACTTTTTGAAATTTTATAAATTCTATCTCTCAAAATGGACTTCATTTTTGGATTCGGAATATCTAATTTATCTTAGGGTGAAATTTTGGAACTTTTCGGATAACACTTATATTTTGATGAATAGTGAAAATTACTAAATTTTAATTAAAAACAAATTTTTAAATAAAAATAATTTATAGTGATAAATTATATTATTGAGTGGTTTTAAAGTATAATTAGAATATATTTTTACCATTTTATCCAATGGTGTTCATTAGAATTAATTTCACTTTGAAATTGGACCTAAACAATTGTCAATCTTTTGATATATATTGTTTCTTAAAAACACAATATTTGTTGTGACAGCGGGAATTAATTATAAAATTAATTAATGCAACTTATATGTTTGGAATTTTGTAAAATAGACATCATTTTTGAATTTGGAATATCAATTATAGCTTAGGGTGAAATTTTGGCATTGTTCTGAAAAACTTCAATTTTTGATTAATAGTGAAACTACTAAGTAGTAGTTAAAAAAACTGAATTTTTCATAAAACTTAATTTTACCGCTTTTGTGAATAGAATTTAGAAAATCTGAGAGACACGATTAATATCAAGAAGTAAAATGTGGTTCAATGAGATGAAAATAATTTTTGGTGAATAGTAACTTTTTACTTTTATTTACCACGGTTAAAAGTAAATAGGGTAAATAAGGGTAAAAATTATATTCATATTACCCTAACACCTGTCCTAATTCTATTGGACAAGTGTATCTAGACCAAAAACAAACTTAGGAGTAAAATATTATCATTTTGGTCCACTTGGATTAGATTAAGACATTTATTATTATTTAATTCAAAGAAGAGTTAAAAGAGTTAAAATCAAAGTTTATTTACTAAAACATTTTTAATATAGGGTTATACATAAGATAAATTCGAATTTAAATATTCATTATAAATCTAATACGATTTCATACATAATTATATTTTATTTATAATTTTTAAACATTAAATAATTTAATTTATTTATGACACAATGATGATGCAGTAATTATCATAATAGTGAAAAAATAAAATAATTGATATTATAAATACCCAAATAAATATAATTTAAGACTTTTAATGAATTACACTAATTTTCTAGGATAATATTACATATTAGGATTGATTTAATTAAATGTTTTCGAATTAATAGTTCTATTAAGAGTTTCACAAAAATCAACTATTGAATAGTTTCAAAATTGACATAAAAGTGTTTTTAAAACAAATATTATATTATTAATTGATATTAAATTCTTAAAAATCTAAGGTTCATCCAAGAGACTTATTTCATGATAGTTATATCATTAATGGACCACTTGGGGGGTCTCTTGGATGTATATAGTAAGTTTATTAACTATATAATATAAAAATACAAAGTGACATGGTAAATGTCAAACTAATTAACTAAGAGTTAAAACTAAAAGATAAGGTTAATATAGTAACCCAAACCGGTCTAAATTCTATTGGTTGAATGTTTTTCGACCTATCCCCACCTTAACCTATTAATAATCAACTTTTGAGCCATTAGAAACCGAATATGAATTTATTATAAATTAATATTTCTAGATTTTCCAAAGGGGCCCCTCACCCCTCTTATAAAAGGGAACTCTTCCTTCTCATTTCATCACAACTTCAAAGCCTTTTGGTTCAGCCAACCCTGCCCAAATACTCTCTAAACTTCCCTCACTACAACCTAGAGGCTTTAGTTTGATCCGAAAGCCAACCTAAGGAGCCAGTTTGATCAAATCAAAAGGAAGAACCCGAAGAAGAGGTAATGATTTCACCACCCTCTTCCAAGTTCCATTCTTCTTCCACTTCTTCTTTCTTTGTTATTACCATTCTAAAATAATAACTCCAGTATCATATATATACTCTTATGTTATTATAAATATGGTACAACCATATTCAGTATTCTATCCACCCTTTGAATGACATGTCACCATATGTGCGTACGTACGGCTTACCGTCTCCACGTCGTGGTGTAATTGTTATTCAATATATTATTATTTGGATGGGTATAATAATGTTGTGTAACTCATGTAAATAATAACTATAACATGTTAATGATTCTGTATATATGATATACCATCAATTTATATATTATTTTAATATCAAAAGAATGATATTGTCGCTCGTGCGTACGTACGGACTACCGTCTCCACGAACGCGATGAGATTCATTCTCCATCATATCCATTCAAGTATAATTGTCATTTGATGATTTAAAAATAATGTTTAAGAACTTTATATCATTCTGTATATGAATAATATACAACCTATCCATGACAATCATGGCTTATGTAACAAAACATATAAAAGAAAATGAGTAAGTTAACACCCGAAATGACGATAATTCTAAGATATTATTAACAAAGCAATGTTAAAATATCATATATAATATCATATTAAAGTATATGATTCATGAATAATTTAATAAAAATTATTTCAACATTATACAGGAGGTTAACCTACCCCCAACCAAGGAAAAGTAGAAGGTAAGGTGTTTCTTATCTCACTTTTAATTCCATGAGAATTCCATTGTTCACCACTTATTTATTACATGTGGTGTGTGTACTACCCATGTTTGTATTCATTGTGTAATATACTTTAATTCATGTATATTTACATCATAATTGTATTATCCTTCTTTCATGGGTGTATGTTATGTATGTTACCAAATCATTAAGGGAATTTGAAATTTCAGTTTCCATTTATTCGGCTTTACGCAAACATCATTGATTATTTTACTCCGAGATTATGTATGGAATAACTATTCATTTGCTTATGTCATAATTTCCACTCCCCTTTTCTGTGGATATACTTTTGATACACATAATCACTCAATTGATAATTTCTCAAGTCATCGATATGAATTTGATAAGAGTAATTTTAACTCACTCTCCATTTGTTGAGTTAAACATCCAATTCATTGGTGTTGTTTTTATAAGATTATGTGTGAATATCTGTTGATTGATTTACACTGACTATCCAATCATATTTAGTGTATTTATGTTTGTCACACATAACTATGTCATTGATTTATCATTAACCTAAGGATACGACCTTTATGAGATATTTCATCTCAATTTACTTTCCATTGAGACTTCTTTGTTGATATACACCGAATCACTTTTATGTGGTGTATATAATGTACTTTGACATAGTATATCATGAATCCCATTATTCTCATGATATTAAAATGTTTTGATTACCTCAATTATTTGTATTCATTTGTCTCTATTTTGGTTAGAATCTCTAACTAAAATACGATTTTTAAATGTTTTAAAGACTTATTCATCTAAATCATGATCATTAATGTCCATGTTTTAAAAATGGTTTTAAGGATTTATTTATATTGACAATAAAGTTTTAAAATTTAAACTCCTTTTAAAAAGTTTCAAAGTGTTATGGGACACTTTGATTCAAAGATCTATTTTTAAATGGCTTCTTGACAAATAGTGTGACTTTTAAAATGATTTCAAGAAAAAGGGGGATATTTCTCTCAAATAGTTTTGATGATTATTTTCATCTATGTAATCATCCTTCATTATTATTGATTGAGGTTAATGTGATACAATACAATCTTCCATATTGTATCAAATGAGTTATGTTTGACTGTGGATGTGCTATTTTTATACCATTCATGGTTTGTAGTTAAAGTATTGACATTTCGTATGCTAGTTTTAATACGAATGTTTATGTTATGTTTAAACATGTTCATATGAGGAATGAATTGGACTTAATAAGTGACGGGTGGAGCCTGCTATAGCTCCTCGAAGCATCGGTAGATCTCATGAGACAAACTAGTGTCTTGGAACAAGGCCTTGGCAAAATCGTATTTCTAGTCTTGGCACGAGGCCTTGGCTATGTGGTTATGATAGTTTGGCATTATGCATTCCATCATTACGAAAGTGGTTATTAATATTGCATGTGATCATTCGACTAGTAGAATATCCATGTGAGTAAGTAAATGGCATTATTTTATTTTATCTTTTCCATTTTTTGCTGAAGTTCAAGTTTAAAAGGCTTTTGTTTTAGTTATAAACTGCCTTAAGTATTTATGCTCATCTATGAAAGATTCTGCTATAATGTTATCTTTACTGAGCATCTGAGCTCACCCCTTTCAATGTTTTTTTTTAGGATTATGAAGAAGTGATTTATGAATGACCTGCAGGAATAGTATGAGGGGATATGAAGACAAGATGTTGTTGTGGTTTTTTTCCCTTATGATGTAATGTAAGACTTATGAATATATCTAGTGTTTCCAAGACTACTAAACTAATCGGTCTTTCGAGACTTGATCCTTTGTGATCATGCCAATGTTATGTAATAATGCACTGCCTCTAGGTATCTAGGGTCGGGGCGTTACAATAAACATCAATTTTTAATTCATAATTTCAAATTACCTTATGGTGACTTTTTGGGATTTTTATGAGAAACATCAATTTTTGAAAAATTGTGAAAAATACTGTAATTTATTTCAAAATAGATTTTTCATATAATCTGTTGTATATAGTTAATATATTTTTAAAATTGGGATTATGGTCACAATCAGTCAATTATTCATGTATTAATGAAATTTTGGTTAATGGGATAATTTTTAAATTGAATTTATATATAAAATAATATTTATATTTTGATTATTCTAACATTAAAAAGCGACTTTCTCTGTAAGATTTCAGGACATTAAAAATAATTTTCTTGGTTCTGGGAATTGAATTATGAAAAATGGAAATAAAAATTTGTAATAATTATAATATTTACAGTTTAATTAGATCAGAATATTTTTGACCAAAAATATTAGTGACGGTGATTGAAATTAATTATAGTGATTAAGGTGAAATTGAGATTAATAAGGGAATAAACCTTAATCATAAAAGACAAAATGACCTACTCACTTTTCCAACGACAATGGGATGAAAATATTCCATCCATAACCTATCCATTATTGATTTTTATTGGTTTTAGGAGAATTTATTTAGGGAATAATGTGGGTTCACAAAACTTGTTTTTAAAAATTCCTTTTTCACCCCCTCCCTCTATTATAAAAGGACACCACATCTCCCCCTTCTTAACACCTCTCTATCCACTTATATTCAGCCTACCACAACCTAATTCATATTATAACATCCCTCACATCCTTCATAAAGCCAAATTTTTTGAATAAATCCATCCAATGAATCCATTTGGGGAAAACCAAAAGGATTTACCCAATGAAAAGGATGTTTGAATGTGTATGATGAAATTGTAGACATAATGTAAGAGAATATCATAATTCTATTTATTTCCATGAGATACATTCCATATTCATCACTCAATTATTTTTGTGGTGTATTTTATTTAAAATGACATTATATATCATTAATTCCCCCTATTTAATGATATTAAATGATTTAAATTGATGTTATTCTTTACTGGGGATTATGATTCTAAGGTTACTCAAGTAGAAAGTGCTTTCTGGTCTTATTATTATTTTCCATGAGTTACAATCTATGTTCACCTTATAATTCTTATATGTGGTGTATATACTATTCATCAATGTATTCTATGATTCTTATACATAAATTCATGGGCATTTACATATCCATTTTAGGATATTTATTTCATGGTGTTTATGTTTCAGAATTTTCCAAATTAGTAAAGTGATTTTTCTTCATTTTGCATTCTTTGAGACACATTCCATGTTATGAACACATATGTTATGATGAGGTTTATATAATACCATTAACATGTTAAATAATGAATCTAATTATTTTTATCATATTTTAATCATGATGATACTTTATCTACTTACATGGGTAGTATAATTCCGTGTTATATAGTGGTAAGAGTTTACTGAAAAAGTCTTATTATTTATTAATATTATTTGTGAATATTCTTCCATAGATGAAATATTATCATCCATATCTCATGAGAACTCATGAAATGTTTTCTCATATATATATTTATGATATCTTTATTTGTTAGAACTATTTTAAAATTTTGGTACATAATATGACTAAGAAAATATATTTAAAAATCCTTGACTCTACCTCTATCATCATTCATAAATTTATTTTCATTAAAAAATATTTTCTCAAATGTTTTTCATGATATATAAATATGTTGTAAAATTATTTTCAAAATAAATAGTTTTCAAAAAAATTCATGTTTTCTTTATAATTTTTTAAATTATTTTCAATGATAATAGTTTTCATGAGTTCATTATATTTTTTCAATGTATTTTCAATGAAAATAGTTTTCACAATGTATAATATATATTTTTTATATTTTCAATAAAATTGGGTTACAAAATGATTTCAAGATTCTTTTATAAGTTTTCAAGGAAAACCATTTTCAAATATTTTTTATATTTATTCATAAGTTTTCAAGGAAAACATTTCCCAAATTGTTTTCATGATTCTTTTAAAAATTCTCAAGGTAAAAGGTTTGAAAAATTATTTCAATAATATTTCTTTGTTTTCAATTAATTTTAAAAAATATGGTTTTTAATGATTTTAGGTTTTAAAAATCATTTTAAATGAAGCAATTTTAGTTTACTCATGAAATATTTTCAAAAGGCCGATCAAAGTAATTTTCCATCTATTATGACATACTATATTATTTTTTATGACTTATTATTGTTAAGAACCAAGAATTCCATTCATATTCATTCTTGAATAAATTATATTTGGATAGAATGATCTTTATGAAATTTATTTCACATCAATAGGTTATATTCATTTGAAACAAGTTCCTTTTCAATGGTAATTCTTTAATTAAATGACTATGAAACCTATCACTTTTCAATTGGTTATGATGTGATGAAATATTAATGATATCAATATAATTTCTTGTGTTATTATTATATGTTTATAAAATCAATCTCTTTTCATGGGTCATGATGTGATAATTGTTTTGTTATTATGTAGAACATGTATGCGTGATTTAATTATATAATGACTAGGACATATATATCCCCCAAATGCATTGGGTAAATAAGGATGACTCATAAGTATAAATGTTATGTGTGAACCTAATTTCATGTTCACAATGTTATGCATGAAACTTGTTTCATGTCCATTAGTTTATGAGTGACCCGGATTATATGTTCACAATATTATGAGGGAACCTTGTTATATTTTCATAATATTTCAGAAGAACCTCATTTCATGTTAAAATTTTAATGCATGGATCTAGTGGCATGTTCATAGGTTTATTGGTGAACCTGATTACATGTTCACAATGTAATGTGAGAACCATATTGCTTGTTGAAAATTTTATTTGTGGACCTGGTTCCTTGTCTAAAAGCCAGTTAAAGGGCCAGATTTTATGTCCATAATATAATGAGTAAATTTATTTATACTTATAGATATCCATGATTTTGTACAATGATGTGTGTTCCATAATTCCATGTCTTACTTCTATGTTATGATTTCATGGATTATGCTCTTGATTATCTTATGATCCATTCCTTATGAACTACTAATCCTTATGTTATGATCCAGTTTTATGATCATTGGTATTTAGGTTATGATCTTATGATGATATGATCTTATTCTCATTCCATTATTCTTGTGTAATTATTAAATATATCCCTTTTTTTCCTTTATTAAGCAATCGAGCTCACCCCTTTCATATGTTTCTTTTACAAAAATTATGAAAAATGTTCATTATGTAAGAGTAATAATGTTTAATATCTTTTTGAAAAAAATAAATGATATTTCACCATGATAGATGTGTTTTTCCATGTTTCCAAAGATGTTAAACTATTTAAGTCCTCTGCTATGTGATTCTATAATATGCTAAATATTCATATAATTTCTTATGTTATAAATGTATGTTAATCAATGATAAATATTTTTTTATTAATGGAATTTTTTAGTCCATATATGGAATAAAGGATGAGAAAACATTAGTTAGAAACCTATGAATATTTATATGTACATGTCTTGCAATGTCTCTAAGAATAAGTATACAGATGGGATAATGTTTATGAAAATGTCCAAGAAATTTGGTAAAGGATTGAGTATGTGGTTTCCTATATAGGAATCCTTTTCTATATTCTATAATTCAATGATGTTCTAGTATAGATGTACCTAGGATTAATAACGCTGGCAAGGTGCATCAGTCCTGAATCGATAATAGCCTGCAACATGACGACATGCATTACTACGTACCTAGTTTGATAATATCATGGGATATGCATTGTGAATTGAAGAGCAATTCACAAACCATCATGAATAATTTAAATATTAGCTATCTATGAATGGTGATGTAATATTTCTGTAGTACTCATAAGCTACTCGATCTCGACTTGACTAATACTTGAAATCGGCTTGGTTTTTTTCAAGTTGAGCTCGAGCATGAATTAATCATGTACTAACTTGATTCAAGTTTAAGTATTATAAAAATATAATCATGTTTCTCACGATCCTAATTAGGTAACTAATTTTGTAAATATATATTTTCTGATTCTATATATTTATATTTAATTTCAATATCGGGCTTTTGATCTCAATTAAAAATTCATGTTCGAGCTTAAAATTGAGCTATATTTTGTAAAACAAATTATGAAAATGTTTCCCAAATGAACCAAGTCATGATTAGTCAAGTTCTCTAGCAAGCTTGAGTTGAGAAGTTAATAATTGGTTGAGCACCAAGCTAATATTGAGCACAAATGTCATATACTGAGCTCAAGCTCGTGTACTGAGATTGGAGTGTCTTAGGTAAGGGCATTACACGATCGCAAGGGATTTTTACCTCCACCGCATGTTGTAGAATATGATGACCTCTGAGCCAATCCCTCCCCCACCGGAGGAGGAGGGACCTCCTTTATCCCATCCGAGGGTCTTCCTGCACTCATTATCCCCATTTTCAAACCTATACTTCCTCTATTCTTTCCCCTAAATTTCTATTTTCTGTAATGTCCCTGATTTATTCAATGGCCTTCCACAACATCCTCTATTAGCATTAGTGTTCATGGATGTCTCTACACCCTATAATCAGACATTGTTTTCTCAATTTGAACATCATCTTCCACCGATGGTTATGTCCAATAGATTTAATTTCGATGTGTGGGTTTTACAAGATCATTCAACTGTTAGTATTATTGATAATAAAAATATTATGGTTCAATTTTCATACGAATAGGATTTGATATGAGATTGGTCCAGGGCCAACCAGATCTACAATGGCCTTTGATTCTTTCTATTTAGGTGGCCCTTTGATTTCCACAAGAATCGCGACTCCCTTATGGTGTCCATTTGGTTATGTTTTCTTGATATTCTCCTACTATTCCAAAACCCTATAATATTCCAAATTAATAGGATCCTTTTGGGTGGGTACTGATGATCAGATATTCATACCCACACTATATGCCATTCTTTTTTCCTAATAGTTTTTTTGAGGTTGAAATTTAATGTTTGTAAGTGTGTTATCCAGCAGCTGAAGTTGAACGAGGGGAGTCTAGATCCTGAATACAATGTCATGGAGCTTGTGGATTACATTGGTCTGAAGGTTGTTGATATATTCCTAGAGACAGTGGATCCTATTTAGAAAAAATATCAAACAAGGTATGTTAATCCAAAATTTGTAGATGTTTTTAGTTGATTGAAGCATGACCTAGAGACTCTAGTTATGCAGAACAGTCCTGGGTTAGGGGTGTATCTTTAGAACCCTCTTATTATGATGAGTCTATGTGTTCTAGTAATGTAACCAGTATTATAGAGGGGATATATGAATCAGGGGTAGTGTAACCTAACTGTGGCTCTTCCCTACATGGTTCTATCAAGTTACATACTAATTAGTGTATTATGGATGATTAAACTCATGAAATGCAGACCAAAAGGGGTGTTGAGGTTACTGTTTATTTCATTAGTCCTAGAAAGGTCACACTAAACATTAATCTAGGAATCCATTTTGAAGGTCATTGAACTAATAGCATAGATCACGATCCATCAAAATTGATCAGGGATGAGGTTTCTAATGAATGGAAAGGCTTATAGAGGGTATAGGCAAGTTATGAGACCTCCTCCCCAAGTTCAAATGATTTTGTAGAGGGTAGTTATGTATTTGAGCCTCAGTCCCCAAGCAGGAATAAAGGGTGGAAAGGTAATAAGTATTCTTAAAGCTACATTATTATGGGAAAACACTAATCCAAAGGTCTAAATGATTATTCTTCTATACCAAAACAAATGGAAAATAGATCTAGTAAGAAAAATAGGCCCATGTAAAATAACATACCAAACACTAAGGAGTAGGATATGGCCTACTATGAAACAATTTTTGGATTCAACATAAATAAGATAGATTGTATGATGGGAGAAAGAACAATGTCTCAGGAGGCTTCAGAGGTGGTTGACGCTCATGTCAATAATCAAGTTGAGTAGGTGGAATCCAAATAGGTTCCATCAAATGTCCACTCCTACAACATTATTGTACAATTAGAAGATGTTATGTTGGAATATTCCCTTCCTATACAAGCTTCTCTAGATGATTCCTATAGGATGACTGAGAGACTTCTCTTAGTGGATACCAATAAATATAAGATAGAGTATATTAAAAACAAGACATAATTCTAGTAAAATATTATAATGTAGGGAAATGAATATGGATGAGTACATCCAAATGTTGGACAAGATGGATAATTGGTTCGATGATCTCAATAAGGATGATCCGACCACTGATTTTGATTGTTTAGATTGGTAATTTTTTATGGATAGTGTATCATATAGGATAAAGATATAAATTAATCATTTGTCTCTCTCCTATGGTACTTGATGTTTTATTTCTGAATATTAGTGTCCTCACATTACTAGAATAATTATTTAAAAATAAAAAAGCAATTTTCTGGTTAGGGGCACTGAGTTACTCGGATCAGCTCAACACAATTACAACCCCATATATGAATGATCAGGATTAACCTATGTTTTATTATAATAAATAAGGTTTATTGATTTAAACATCTTATAGGTTATTTTTTCATGATTAGGTGGTTTCCCATTATGATAAATCTTTCTCACGCAATGATTTCTATTTTTATATAAATGGATGGAACTTGAGAGAATTTTGTTAACATTGAATATTTCAGATGTAGAAACTATGGGAATTATACAAATTTTTTCTTAAGTGGAATCTTCATAAAGATAATCAAGAGTGTGGAATGAGTATTGGATATACATCATAATGTAAGGAAACCACAAATGACATGTGAAATATATAGAATGTTCTACTTTTGTTTTTTTACATTAAATATAATAATAATATTTAGATTGAGGTTGAGTAAACCTAATACATGATTATATTTCATATTATAGGAACAAGGAAATAAATAATAATCTTGTGATGCCTGATTAATTTATTATGAATAATGTTGGATTAATGATGTATTCATATTTTTGAATTCCATGATTATTTTATATGAATCATGAAATACATATGTATTTTATTTAAAAGTCTTCTTTAAGGATATGTTTAATGTTGGTGATTATATTGACAAATTTTTTAATAGAATCATTCTATTTGGATTAAGGTAAACTAACATGTATTGTGATCAAGATATAAATAACATTATTTTCATCATTGATAATGAGATGACAGTTTTGGATAATTTAAATTGGATGGTATCAATGACCATATAAAAATTTATGGTGTTGTTGAAAATGTGTTATGTGTCATCATGTATGATGTTTAAAAATTCTTGGTTTTGGTCAATATATCCAGTAATATTCTTAATAATAACGAACGCATATTTTCCAAAATTATTTATGAAAATTTAGGTTAATACATATGTTTCAAGAGAATATACAATGAGGTTATTCAAATATTTATAATGTGAAAAGAAAGATCTATGTTGTGATGCATGGGGGATTAATGTTATACTAATGTTGTTACCCTCTTTAAAAAATTTATATTTTTACTTTTTAGAATGGTATTAGAATTACCATTCATGGAAATTTTATGTTAAAATTCAGATGTTTTTTTGTGAGATTAAATTATTATCTTCCCACATGATGATTTATGTATATTGGATGACATGTTCTGACTACATTGTTTCAATGGTAGATGATGACATATGGGATGAATTAGCATGGATAGGATGATCTATTAATTCTTTTAGAAGGAAAAATTCGCCTTAATTTCATGGAATAAGACATCAAGTTAATATTAATGAATATACAACAAATGGTACGATTATGAAAAAATAATATATTTTCATTAAAATTATTCCTCATTGGGAAGTGTATATTGAAACCAAAAACTTTATCCTGGAACCTTCATTTTTTATGAATCAAATGGTCACTAAGATCATCACATATTTAAGTATTTTTGATTAATAATTTTCTACTAACCATGTTCTCTATCACTCTCTAACAACACTTGATTTTTAGAATTATCTTTTATATCCTTGTTTTCATATCCCACCAATGATCTCTTATGTGGAATCATAGATATATGTTAATTTGGGAAATAGTTATGTGTCCAAAATTACCTTATAAAATGAACTATTACTATTAATTTTTATGATGTGGGTTCCTATGAATGGAACTGTTCATAAATAATCCTTTGATAATGTAGAAAACGTTTGGTGGAGAAATATATTTTAAGGGGTGTATAATGTTACACCGCAAGATATTGTGAGATATATATTTCAAATTAATTTAATCATTTTGATATTAATCATTTCATGTAACACTAAATATATTTTTTGTTATATAAAAGTACTATGTTTGGTTTTTATACACTACATGAAAGTCATAGATTATCTTATAATACACAAAACACAAACTTGTATTATGTTACACAAAACACTAACTTTCTACAAAACATATTTTTATAATTATAATTATATAAATGAGATCATTATTACCTAGTCATTATAGATAAAAATATGATTATAAATAACTATTATTTAAATATATTTTGTAATGTTTTTATATAAATAAAACATATTGAATATAAAACATATGTTATTGGTAATGTATATATTTGTTTGAGAATATAATTTTCTCAAATGAACTTAGTTTAATGTCCTTCTGTGATTGAAAAAAAACATAATTTTTGACACCTTTAGAGACTAAATATAATAAAATAAAAATAATTTTTGAATTCTGACTATATATATTAGATTAGGGTTTATTTTTGGGATTTTACTAGGAAACATCATTTTCAATTGAATAATGAAAATATTTAATTTTAATTCAAAACTTATTTTTTGTATAATTTATTGATTTTGATAAGTTATATTTAAAAAAATATATTATCAAAATAGATCAATTATACATATATCAATAAAGTTTATATAATTATATTGAATTTTATATTGAATTTGGATATAAAATTATAATGATATTTTTAATATTCTGACATAAAAAACATTGCTTTCTTGCAACAACTCTGTGATTGGTGTTAAACATATTGTTTCTGATTCTATAAACTAAATTCTTAAAAGTGGACATAAATGGTTATAATATGTATAATATTTATATTATAATAAGCTAAAATTATTTTTTGACAAAAAATATTAGTGAAAGTGATTAAAATTAATTGTAGTGATTAAGGTAAAATTATGATTAATACTAGATAGAACTTAAATATAACGGCCCATGTGCATGATCCACTTGTCCAACGACCATTTTCTAGACATATTTCATCATAGGCCTTCCATTATTGATTTTTGGTTGATTTTGTATGACTTTTATTTGTTTAAAACGTTGGTACACCTATAACATTCTCATAAATGTCACTTTTTTCCCCTCCATACACTATAAATTGCTACCACCTCTCCCACATTTTCACACATCTTATGCCACTAATGTTCGGCCATGATATTTTGAATTTGCTTCCAAAAATCCCTAATTTACACCATTAAGACTCCCTTTCTGAAAAAAAAAATCCATCCTTATAATCCCTTTGTTTGAAACTAAAAAATTTTAACCAAATAATAGGATGTTTGAATGAGTATGTAGAATGTCAAGACTTGTGGTAAGATAATTTCATCTCACTTTTTATTTCTGTGAGATACATGTCGTATTCACCACTCAGATATTTTCTATGGTTCATATACATTAATATTTCATGATATATTATTTATTTCCATTATAATATTAAAATTAACTAATTAAATTGTTGTCCTTTTTCTCATGGGGATCACAATTCTAAAGTCACCTATGTATGCATGGTCTTCTCATCTCAATTTTGTTTTCCATGAGTCAAAAACCGTGTTCACCTCATAATTATTATATGTGGTTTGTATACCAACCATATATGTATTATATAATTATTATACATATATTTATGTTAATTTACATGTCCCTTTTATGATCATTCATTCATTGAGTTTATGTTTCATATGTTATCAAATTTGTAACGTAATTTGGTATTAATTTTCTATATTTCAGATACATTACATGTTATGAACTTATATTTTTATATGAGGTGTATATATTTACTTTGACATGTTAAATCATGAATCTATTTATTTTTAGGATAAATTTGGCTTCAAAAAGTTTCATTTCTATACATGAAATGTATTATTCAATGTCCCCAAGTGTGATGAATTTATTGAATGAATCCCATCAATTTTCAAGATTTTTTATAATTATACTTCCATTAATGAAATAATATGATCCTTATCAAAAAATTACTCATGAATTATATTCATCACTATATATTCATGATATATTATTTTATTGGTACAATTTTCAACTATTTGTTACATAATTTGATTAAGAAAGTGTATTTATACAATTTCAACTTTACTTCTATCTTCAGTCATGAATTTATATTCGTTCAAAACAATGTTTTCTAAAAATAATTTAAAAATGATTGCAAGTCATATTTTCAAGTTTGAAAATTATTTTCAATTAAATAGATATCAAAACTTCTTCAAGTTTTTTTTCTATATTTCTAATTCATATTAAAAAAATGTTTTTGAAAATTTTTTCAATTTTTCTTTATTGGATTACAAATTAGTTTCGATGAAAACAGATTTAAAAATGATTTCAAAAGTAATTTATACGTTTTAAAGGAAAACTGTGTCCAAAATGTTTTCAATCTTATTATATAATATTCAAGGAAAATAGTTTTCAAAATGTTTTCATGCTTCTTTTAAATATTTCCATGGGAATAGGTTTTCAATAATATCTCAATACATCTTTATATGTATTCAATGAATTTTCAATGATAATGTTTTTATAATGGTTTTAGGTTTTAATAATCCTTTTCAAGAAGAAAGGATATTTTCTATAATCTTATTTTCAAAATATCATTTCAAGTTATCTTCCATCTAATATTACATACTCTATTTGATTTTATGACTTATTAGGGATAGGATCAAGCAATATAATTCATCTCTCTATATGAATAGTTCATTTTTTTATGGAATGAGGTTTGTGACACCCATTTTTCTTTCATTGGTTATATAATTCTAAAACCCTCTTATGTTAACATGTTGTTCTTTGATGAAATGATTATGAAACCTATCTTTATTACAAAGGTTTTGATGTGATGAAATGTTAATGATACTCATTTCCTTTGATGAATTATGATTTGATGTTTATAAACCCCATATCATTTCATGGGTAATGATATAATGAATGTTTCTTATAATGTGGACCATGTATTAAAGGTTTTATTATGTGACAAGTTGGACTTATATCTCCCTCCATTACATTAGGTAATAATGGAAGACTCGTCAGTATAAAATTAATGTGTGAATATAAATTCTTGTTCACAATGTTATGATTGAACAACATTATGTGTTCATAATGTTATGTGTGAACCTAATTAGATGTCCACAATGGTACTAATGGACAGGAATGCATGTTCATAAGTTTATGTGTGAACCTGATTACATATTTACAATGTTATTTGTGAAGCTAACTTATGTTCACAACAATATGCATGGACCCCGTTGAACATCTAAAATTCTATGTCTGGGACTGATTTCATGTACATATAATTAAGAGTGAACATGTTTTTGTGTACAAATTTTAAATATGCAATACATTGATGTTTATTCCAAAATTCCTTGTCTTACTCCTATTTTACGATTTTAATCCATATGTTATTTATTTCCGTATGATTCAATACTTATGAACATCTAGTAATTCTGAACTGATTCATGTCTTCAATCACTGAAATTCATGGTATGATCTTATATTTATACAATCACATTGTCCTTTCCTTATATTCATGTTATGCTTACATATATCTCGTATTTACCCTTATTGACAATTCATGCTCACCCCTTTCTTATGATTCATCGACCCATGTTATGAAGAATTTTTTTTAGTATGAGTACTTTTTGTGAATACCTTTTTGGGAAACATTTAAAATCATTTACCAAATTAGATGATTTTTCCATGTTTCTAAAGACACAAAACTATTACAGTCCACAGGAATGTACTTATTTAATATAGTTAATATTCATCTAAATTGATTTGATATCAATGTATGTCAATTAGGGATCATTATAAATGTAAGTTTTCTAATATTATTATATAATGAAAATAATTCTACAAATATAATAAAATGGACTTGAAACAAATTTGTTTCCATGTAATCGATATTATTTCTGAAATAAATGACATTTTCAGAAAATTGGTTCAAGTCATTGGGATCATCAACATTCGTATGAATATGTTTTGTAGCAATCTCTAGAAGAACTTGATTGTTTGATTTTTCTATTATATTCGTGTTTCCATTTCCAACCTATGTTCTACAAGGGTGACTAATTACATGACCCTTGTACATACCATTATCTCTTATTAAGAAGTAGTGGTATTATCCCTATTCATGATGTGGGGTTTTCAACCATAGTTTAGTTTCAATTAAAAAAATTGATAACTAAGATCAATATTAAATTGTTTGGATACGGTTTATTTATGGGGGTAATATAACAACCAATGACAATATAATGTTATCTTCTTATAATAACTTTTGTTTTTGTAACTAGATTTCTTTATATGCAACACCCTGTTAGACTCATTGTACATGAAGAATTATTAATATCATGAATGACATGAAAAACTAATAGTATAATGAAATATATTTCATTATACATTATTAAATATTTAATATTTTCAATACAAATATTTTGTATCATTTACCAGGAAGATTCGGGATCTGAGCGTACTTGGTCACAAAAAAATTATTAAAAAATTAAGACAAATACAATTAAACACAAATGTGACACCAACGCCACCAAACAAAATTTGACAGTCTCATACGTCCTACAAGACAACATAACAAGAATTCCAACAATAAAAACTCTATATCCAACAACCAAAAATGAATATGTGATTTCATGTTCCACGGATATGTGTATGATGTCGTCTCACTAGAAAACAGTCCCAAAATCATACATAGCCATCTATTATCAAAGTCAGCATCATGAGTAAATAACTCCTAAAAATCTGGCAATCTCAGCACCACCATCATTCTAGCGACCAGCCTGTCTCCCTTCACACATCCCCCGAATCCCGAGGTCTCCGGTTGTCCTTCAACGCCTCAAAATTTGTACACCTGTCAAGGTCCCACAAATCACGGCCCTCTAAACCCTATCAAGACCGCAAGAGCCCACAAATCTAGCACACAACCTGAGGTTTTTACCATGGTCATCGCTTCACATCATTGAAACCGGCCAACACCATCGTAAGACCACCGTCGTCAAGCTATCATGCCCAGAAATGCATCCTAGCCACTACATCCCAGTCGTCAGGATCCACACCATCACCAAAATCCTTCCCAACATCATTATCGTCGAAGTCATCTGACTATCACATTGGCCCCACACCCAAAAAATCAGACACCCCCATCCCAAGGTCACCAAAAAGAAAATATTATGTATCATTTAATTTACAAAGCAATGAGTTATATTGCATTACATGGAATACCATGTTTTACCATACAGCAATCTATTATTAATATATTATTATTAAATATAATAAGATGAAACTTATACATAAAATTGAAAATTTGGAATAGGATTTACTAACCTATGAAAATATATGTTAAATTCATTGGATAAAAAATATTATAATAACCAATTTAATATAAAGGGAATGTTTCTATAATAACTATTTTACTACTCCCAATGTCATTTTTTCAGAATAAATTAAATTAATAAAATTACTGAGTGATATTAATGTATTGTGTATTATATATTCGATAAAATATTTTTTTACAATCATCCAATATATTTTATAATAATAATATAAGAACCTACTAAATACTATACATAAAACCTATATTTTTATAAATTCAATTTTATAGCATTTTTATCATACGCCCACTTTAAATTAGAATGTTGAAACATTTATGAATTTAAAATTTAAGATAATATTCATTTTTAAATGAAAAAATAAATATTATGCTAGGGTAAATTTTTGGTATTTTTATGGAAAATTTATTTATTTTATGAATAGTGAAAAATAATGAATTTTAATTAAAAAAAATTTTGTAATCTAATTTAGTTATAGAGTTAAATTAATTTTTATTGGATTTAAATATTAATTAGATATATTGTACATTTTAGTTTTCTAATTTAGGTTATTGGAGTCAAATTCCCTTTGGAATTTGAAATAAAAATTTAGTAAGCTTTTAAAAGTATTTACATTAAAAACATGCATTGTCATCACTTCAATGGGTTTAATTTTAAATTAATTTACACTAATTATATAATTATAATTTTTAAAAACTTATTCCATATTTGGAATCATAATAATTTTAATTTTGACTGATTTTAACTTTGTTTTTGACAAAAAAATTATTAGTGAAAGTGATTAATATTAATTACTACAATTAAGTGAAAAATAATCATAATAGAGGACTAAACTGTAATCATAATACCCAAATCCACCCAACCGTTTTCCAAAAACTATTTTATCACTATATTGTGACCCTATAAACCTTTTCCATGGATTTGGATCATTATTTGATACACTTTTCATAGAAAAAATAGGGCAGGAAAGACATTTTCAATAATTTAAAATAATGAAACTCCTCATACACTAAACAAATACATACCTATCCCCATTATTCAAACAACTCAATTACATTTTTCCATGAATATTATACTCAAATAATCTAAAAATATAAATCCATTTTTCTAGAATCCTCCATTTTGGAATAAATCCATCCATCATATCCTTTTGTTACAAACCAAAAGGAGTTTCCCAAAGAAGATGTAACATCCATCCTCAAATACCTTATTTATTTTCATTTCAGACACCTATAATCTTCTTATTCCATTAATACATAATAATTTAATTATCCTCAATATACTGATATGTTTTTATTATAGTGGTTTTACAAAAAATTACACACACTTTAATCAAATGGGTAACGAACATAGTGTTCGTGTGTACGGCAGACTACCACCTCACGAAAGAATGATTTTTTGTTTTTTATTTACCAAATTTCATGGTTGAGAATTATGACATGCACGATATTTATATGTGAAATATATGATATTTATATTTACTTGATTATTATTTTATTTTTATATAACACATTCCCTCATTCTTTCCATTTTGTGTAAATACATTATTACTGTTTGTGAAAGTGTGAACTGCCACTTACTCAAAGCGATATAATAAGTTCTCAAAATACATGGAACATATAAAGTATGGTTTTAATTATACATATTAGAAATAAATTAAGTATATATTATATTCATGACATAATTAAATTTCAATAAATATAATATATTATTATATTGTTTACCTTTTTGGCACACTAAAAAGTGATAATGTTGGTCATCGATGTGTGGGATGCTGCCTCATCGAATTAAACTGATTATTTTTACATCAAATGAATTCTATATTTATGTATATATGAATAAATAACATGTTATATATTATATAATTATCTTTCTAAAAATATATCATGCTTCTCAGCTTATTTCTATAAATATCAAAAAAAAATGGGAACATGGCTCATGCATATGTGTGATATACCGTCTCCATGAGGGTAATGTTGGTTCATTTTTCATAACCATATTTAATTATTGTTTTTAAATTTATGTATAAAAATACCCAAAAATCATTAATTTTTATTATGGTTATGTATACATAATTACCCCTTTGACCATTGCTGGCCTAATAAATTCATACATAACACATAAACCAAATATGGTCAAAACACCGAACCTAAATGTACATACTTATGAATTTGTCTTCAACATTGTAATAAGTGAAATGAAAGAAATCATAAAAAATAAAAATATTATAAAGAAAGTAAATAATTTTTTGGGAAAAAATCTCTCAAGGCATCATTGAAGCATTTTTGAGGTGATTATGTTTGTTGAAAAAGTGGACAGCTCTGCTGTGATAGCTGACAAGGTAAAATAATGACATATAAATTTTTTGACAATGGGGATTTCATGTTGGAATGTCAAGTTCAAAAGATTTGGTCAATGATCCATGTTTGATTCAAGAATGTTGAAAAGTAATGGATGATCTTTAGGTGGTACAAAAAGAATAGATACTAGGTGGAACAGTTTTCCAGTGTTTTCCAAATTTTTGGGCCTGAAAATCGACAAATGAAGGAAAGTGGCATTTGGAAAAGGGACCTATGTGCCGTTGAATTTAAGTAGAAGAAACTTTCATTCCATATGTTTTTCAAGGTCAAAGAATCAAATAATGGAAAATGAAAGAGGGCCGCACAGCTATTGGTGTGGTCGCACAGGTGACTTGCACGCCATGAAGTGACTTGCGCGTCGATGCCTTGGATGGTTGAGAACTTGCACGCATATAGTTTTTTAATATCACAAGATCAAAATATGGAAAAGGAAAGAGGGTCGCATAGGTATTGGTTTGGTCAGGCAAGTGACTTTCAATGGATGAGACCTGCTCTCCAAGACTTGCGCGCCGAGGGGTGACTTGCACGTTGCCGCATCAGTTGACCAAATGCCTATAAATACAGGACCAGACCTCCTCATTTTTAACGTATTTCAACACATATAAAAATCAGATCTCTCATCACGTAGATGTGGTGGTCGCGCAAGTGGTGTGTAGTCGCGCAGGTGGACTTGTATGCGAGTGTTTGATTTTGCGCGCTGGTTGGTAGTTGCGTGCCTATATTGGCTTGGGCATAAAAGGGGTTGAGTCACCCAAGTTTGGAGTTACAGAAGATTGTGTCACGCAAGTGATTGGGGTAGACTTTCATGCCATTTGTGACTTATGCATCGATACTTTCATGCTGGATTAGAATTTCATGCCAAGTAAGGTTGATTCACGGTGTTCATTCAGGGATGCATGAAAGCTGGAAGATTTTCTAATTCCTTCGGTGTGAAGAGAGATTTATCTACCGGTGAAAGTTGGACCTCAACAGAGCATCCACATACAAAAGAGGATGTATTCATTAGTGATAATTAAAAGACCTACAGGTCTATAAACTTTGAGTGGATCCTTTCCAGATCAATGAGAAAAGGAAGAGGAAGATGGTGATCCTTTCCACCAATAGGGATCCAGAGAGAGAGAAACTGGGAGTGACCCTTGGGAAAGTAGTGAACTGGCCCAAAACATTATAAAGGCAGTGATCCAGGGACAGAGTTACTATTCTCGAATATTGTAATCCACAACTAGTGAAGTTTAGTGGAATTTGGTACGACCGACAACTTGTCAGTGTATGCTCCTTGGACGTAGCCCTTAGTAGTAAACCAAGTAAAAATTGATATGTCATGTGCTTGAATTACTTTCTATTTATACTGTGCAATAGGAAATAGAGAGAAGATTGTTTTTCATAACAGCAAAACAAGATCAAAATGTGCTTTAATTTTAATTTAGTCATACCCTGATTCACCTCCCCCACCCACTCAGGGTATTCAGACTTGTGGAACTAATAATTGGAATCAGAGGGAAGGTTGCTTTTATCAAATTTGTTTGCTACGACTTGGTGTAGTTGATTTGTGTGGACAAATAAGTTTCCTTTTATCTCAGTGTACCATGGAAATGGGAAAAACATCAAAGAAGAATCAGAAGTCAGGTATCCCTCAGTGTGGAAGTGTTTATGGAAAAAGTGTGATTCAACTAAAAGAAACAAACAACTTACTAAAGGAAGGTCCGGATGAATCTAACAGGGAAAAGATTGATTCACTCAATCATGATATAGGAGTAATTGAAGAACCTGATATTCCATGTGATACCGAAACAACTAATGATGAAGAAGTTTTAAGGAGGCCATCAGTAGATGTTGTCAACATGACAATGAAATTAGATCAGAAATTGGATGAAGAAGTTTAATCTAAAGATATCCAGATCAAAGTATTATAAATTCAGGTCAATAAGCAAAAAGGTTTAAATCATAGGATTAATAATGTGGATACTGACCTAAGAGAGAATAATGACTCTCAAGGTGAAGAACTACAAAATATGGCTAAAATGAGAGGAAAAAATGCTAATGATTATGAAGAGAATAAAATGTCAGATGATGTTCTGAATCTGAAAACTTGAAATGATGATCTAGTCACAAATTTGTCTGAAGTTGTTTAGAATAATTAAATGCTCCAACAATAAGATGAATTTTTCTCTGAATCTATTTCTCAATAAAAAATGAATGTGAAGGAACAAAGTGGTATGGTAGAAAAGCTCACACAAGAACTGGAAGATGAGATGAGTTGTGGAAATAATCTCAGAAGATAATTAAATTTCCAACATGAATCAAGTGATATGATGATTCAGAAGTTGGAAGAAGAGCTAGAATATATAAAGAATGATGTGGAGAAATTAAATGCTATAGGAAATCCTAAAATGAAGGATGCCTTACACATACTATTTGATTATCCTTCAGCAGGTGATGATGAAATGAAAGGAAAATTTTCTATTTCTGAAAAGAGGCAATAACAAATTTTCTCAGCTCAAAGACCATACAGTTTTGGAAAAAATGGTATTGGATTTGATGAATCACCTTCCATGTATGACAGAAAAAGAGTTGTGAACAGTTCTAGATGTATAGAAAACCATGTAGGTGCTGGAGATAGTCCTAAGAGGACAATTACGAGAAGTAGTGATGACATGTGCTATTTTTGTGGGATTCTTGGCCACACATCAAGATTTTGTTCAAAGGATCTGAAATACATTTCAAGATATGAAAATAGAAGCTTTGATAAATATGAGAATTAGAAGATGTGTCCTGAGAAGTCAAAAAGAAGAGTCTCTCAGATGAAAGCATTTTTCAGATGTTATTACTGTGGAAGAATGTGACACACCATGAGTATGTGTCAGGAATATCAGGAGCTCAATGTGAAAGGAAGAACTCAATATGCATCGACATCTCGACATATAAATTATTAAATGGGGGTATGCTTTTGATGTCAAATGTTTTTTGTGATCTCATTATGGGCATTTGGCAAGAAATTGGAGTAAAAAGAAAGATGGTAATGAAAAGTGAATCGAAGGGAGATTATCGACTCCAGTGATGCATAATGAGAAATTCTACACTGGGAGACAAAGTTAAAACATAAAGAATAGGATTAGAGCCTTAAGGAAATCTACTCTAGCTGTGAGAAAGAAGAATGAATACTTAGTGAAGAATTAACCACCAGTTAAAAATATTGTGGTGACTCAGATATCAGATAAAATAAAGATGAACAAAGAATGCCTTGAAAAATATGCAAGTCATGTTCCTAAGAGAGAAGTGGATGATAGAGAAAGAACCACTAAATGGTGGAAGAAGAAAGGGATGATGACAAATAGAGAGATTCCTACCTAGAGAAGCAATCAGGGGAAATGGAATTTTGGTAGTGCATCAAAGAAGGAAATCTATTCTAGTGGGTTTAAACCCCAAATGGAGAGAAAGTGAAGGCCAACAGAGTGTTCATATCAGAAAAAGACTCTGCAAGTGAGTAATGAATGCTTATTCATATGGCCAAGGAAGTTTATGTTGGATAGGTAGCTATAAGAAGCAAGTAATGAGTGTGATGCTCTGCAAGAGAGAATCAAAGGGTTGGCCAATCAGGATCAACCTCAATCCTATTCATGAGGATTCCAGAAGCGCCCCTCTCCCAATGTATATAAATGATGTTAACAGATTATTCAAGTGTTTCAGGTTTTAGGGAGATACAATCCATAAGGAACTGGCATCTAAAGATTCAAAGTGGAGAAGTGATATGTGTCTGAGTTTTAATTGACTCAAATCTAGTACCGAAGTTGAAAAAGAAAGGGAGCAACAGAGCACAATAAGAAGTGATTGTGTTATTAACTTTATCTCATGTTTCTTACACCGAGTTCCAACTCTATAGTCTTAGAGATTTTGTTAGTATCTCAATGTCGAGTGGAAGGTGAGAATAAATGATGCAGGAGAAGAAGAGTGTTTATGGGTCTAAATAGTTGGGATAACCCTAGGAAGTGTTGCATAAAATAGGGGGAGAATTCAATAACAAAATCAGATGCATGAGCCATCAAAGAAATAACTGGATGACTCAGATCAGGTGTTACGTATTAATAAAAGAAATAAATATGGGTAGAAGTAGTAATAATCATGCATCTCATTCTTATCTATTTCATTCTAATAATTGGTAATAGCTGACATTTTTCAGGATACCAAGAAGCTGTAAGAGAGTATCAACAATGTTTCAACATGAAGCTCAGAAAATTAGCTGAAAGAATTGATTCCACTGAACAATAAAACAATGATAAATTTCATGATGAATGTGATGATGAAGTTAGAAACTTAGGGGTGCAGAAGTGGATGATGTTGATTCAGAAGAAGATACTGATAATGAGAATGAAGAATTAAAATCTATATTTGCACAAAATTTAAGGAGTCGAGCTGAAATTGACAGGCAGAATGTCATTGGTAATCAATCAGCACCAGTTCAGACAAGGAAAATGAAATCACTAAAGCAGGAATATTTTCTATATTAGGTTGATCTGAAATGCTTTTATGATGCAGTTGAAGATGAAAACTTGGTTCAGGCCATGAATGAAGAGCTAGATCCGATTGAGAAGAATCAGAAGTGGGAGATTGTTTTGAGGCTAGCAAATAAGAACGTCATCGAAACTAAATGAGTATTTCACAACAAGATGAATGAATATGGAACATTGATTAGAAACAAATCATGACTGGTGTACAATGGATACTACTAAATAGATGGTATTGACGTTGATGAGACACTTGAACCAGTTTCTAGGCTGGAGACAATTAGATTATTTTTAGCCACAGTAGTGCAAAGAAAGATTAAAATGTTCCAGATGTGTGTCAAATCTGCATTTCTAATGGGGTTCTGGAAGAAGAGGTGCTCATTGAGCAGCCATATGGTTTTCTCATTCATGTGGATAAGAACAAAGTTTACAGGCTGAATAAGGTGTTGTATGGGCTAAAACAAGCACCAAGAGCATGGTACTCAAGGCATGATCAGTACTTGAAGAAGCTTTGTTTCCAGTATCAGGGAGTTGATTACCGTCTTTATTTCAGTAATGGAAGTAATCAAAAGATGATGGTGTTTGTTTATGTTTACAAAATAATATTTGGTGGATCAGATGAAGCTCAGTGCAGACAGTTTTCCGAATTCATGAAAAATGAGTTTAAAATGTCAATGATTGGAGAGATAATTTTTTTCCTTGGTCTTCAGGTGAAACGAGGAAGGAATGGAACATTAATTTCTCTGTCAAAATATACCAAGTAGGTTCTAAGAAGGTTTGGAATAGATAATTCCAAGAAGATGAAGACTCTAGTTGTTACCCGGATGAAATCATCAAAAGATGAGGATGATGAGGCAGTTAATATCATAGAATAAAGGCAAATTATTGGTAGATTGTTGTACTTGACTATAACAAGGCATGCCATTATTTTCGCCACATTCCAAGCAGTGAGATATCAGAGTAACCCCAAGGAAAGCCACATGCTCACAGTGAAGATAATACTTAAGAATATCAAAGGCACCATGGATTTCGGTCTGATGTATAATGACAAATCTCAATCAGTGTTATTGGGTTACACAGATGTAGATTGGGTTAGATCAATAGATGACAGAAAATCAACGTTAGGAGGTGCATTTTATCTTGGTAGATTTTGTATTTCTTGGCTAATAAAGAAGCAAGATTTCATTTCATTGAGCACCTCAGAAGCTAAGTATATTGCGGCCACACAAGCATGCACACAGTTATTGTGGATGAAGCAGCAGCTTGATGATATGGGAGTTGAAGTGAAGTCTCCGATCAGAATCCAGTGTGATAACTAAAGTGCTATAAATCTCAGAATAAATCTCGTTCATCACTCAAGGACAATGCAAATTGAGATAAAGTATCATTTTATCAAGGAGAAATTTGAGTAAGTAATCGTGAAGTTGTAGTATGTGCCTACAGAGCTACAGGTTTCATACATTTTTACAAAGGCCTTACCCAAAGAAGATTTTGTGAGGCATCAACTGGCTCTAGGATTTTAGTCGACTCCCTGAACTTGAGAGAGTGTGTATGTGGAACACCCCCTCTCCCCAAGGTATGATGTGTTTTCCCTAATGTGCCAATATGTGTTCTCTACTCTGTTACAGACTACAAAGGAGTGACCTTTGGGTTCATTGACAAATGGAGAGAAAATACTGATTGTTCAAGGGAGAGACAGTGTGGCAATTTGATAAATCATGAATGATACGGGGAGAAGTTGAAAAGTGGAGTATCAAGATAGGGGGAGAGAAATGAAAAAGGGGGAGCGTTATAAATCTGACAATGCAAGAAGTGATCGATCAAAGAATAAATATCACGACAGCTGAGGATCGTGATGAAATCAGAAGAGTGATGTTGGAATGTGGTAATAATATTTCAAAAAATTGGTATCAGTTTGGTAACAATGGGTATTGGTTTGATGTCAACAGTGGTTGTTAGAGATGAAGTGATTCATTGATGAAATTTTCATTTATCTAGTTTCTCTCATCGAGCATTGCTCATGTGGGCTTAGAGTATATGTTGAGTTAATACTTGATCACTATAGGAATCACAATAGGCGAATGAGGGATGAATAATTAATGATTTATCTTTTTATAGAAGATTAGTCAGCAAACCCAAAGGGGATATTATTGGGAATAAAATCCCTCAAGGAATCATTGATTCATTTTTGAGGTGATTGTGTTTGTTGATAAATTGGGAAACTATGTTGTGATTGTTGACAAAGGAAAACAATGAGATAAAAATTTATTAACAAAGCGGATTTCATGGTGGAATATTGAGTTCAAGAGTTGTGGTCAATGATCCATGTTTGATTCAATAATTTCGACTAAGGAATGGATGATCTGGAGGTGATACAAAAAGAATAAATACAAGGAGGCGCCATTTTACAGTGTTTGCCAAATTTTTGGGCCTGAAAATAGACAAATGAAGACAAGTGTCTTTTGTCAAAGGGACCTGTGCGTTGTTGACTTGAGGTAGAAGAAACTCGCACACCATATGTTTTCAAGGTCAAATCATCAAAATATGGAAAAGGAATGAGGGTCACGTAGGTAATGGTGTGGTCGCGCAAGTGACCTGCCCGCCGTGAAGAGACTTGCATGTCGATGCCTTGGATGCTTGATAACTCGCGCGCCTATCATTTTTCAAGATCACAAGATCAAAATATGGAAAAGAAAAGAGGTTTGTGCAGGTATTGGTTTTGTCATGCAAGTTACTTACAGGGGAAGAGACCTGTGTACTGAGACTGGTACATTGAGTGGTGACTTGCGCACCACCATGTCGGTTGACCAAATTCCTATAAATACTGGAGCACCCCTCCTCATTATTAATGGAGTTCAACACTTAGAAAAATCAGAGCTCCCATTGTGCAGATGTTTTGGTCATGCAATTAGTGTGTAGTCGCATAGGTGGACTTGCGTTCCAGTGTTTGATGTTGCGCGCTGGTTGGTAGTTGCACGCCTATATTGGATTGGGCGTAATAGTGGTTGAGTCGCGCAAGTTTGGAGTTGTAGAGGATTGTTTCATGCAAGTGATTTAGGTTGACTTGTGGGCCATTTGTGACTTGTGCGCCAATACTTGCACGCCATATTAGACATTCACTCCAAGTAAGGATGATTCATGATGGTAATTCAGGGCTGCATGAAAGCAGGAAGATTGTCTGATTCCTTCGGTGCAAAAAGAGATTCATCTACTGGTGGAAGTTGGACTTCAACAGAGAATCCACATAAAACAGAGGATGTATTCATTAGTGATAAGGAAGGGACCTATAAGCCTATAAACTATGAGTGGATCCTTTCTGAAGCAGTGATCAAAGGAAGAGGAAGAAGGTGATCCTCTCCACTGATAGTGAGCTAGAGAGAGAGAAATAGGGAGTGACCCTTGGGAAAGCAATGAGCTGACCCTAAACATTGTAAAGGCAGTGAGCCTGGGACAGAGTGACTGTACCCAAACCTCGTAATCCACATCTAGTGAAGTTTAGTGGAATTTGGTACGACCGAAAACCTATCGTTGTATGCTCATTGGACGTAGCCCTTAGCGGTGAACCATGTAAAAATTGATGTGTCATGTTCTTGCTTTAATTTTTGTTTATACTGTGCAACAAGAAAGATAGATAAGTGTGTTTTTCTTAACAATGAAACAAGATCAAAACGTGATTTAACTTTAAATTATTCATACACTGATTCACCCCCCCCCCCCCCCCTCAGGGTATTCAGCCTTGTGGACCTAAAAATTTGTATCAGAGGGAAGATTGTTTTATCAGATTAGTTTTCTATGACTTGGTGTTGTTGATTTTTGTGGAAAAATCAGTTTAATCTTATCTAGGTGTACCATGGAAAAGGTAAAAACATCAATTAAGAATCAGAAGTCAGGTATCCCTCTGTGTGGAATTTTTTATGGAAAAATTGTGATTCAACTAAAAGAATCAAACAGCTTACTAAAGGAAAGAATGGATGAATCGGACAGGGAAAATATTGATTCACTAAATCATAATGTAGGAATGAGTGAAGAACCTGATATTCCAAGTGATACCAAAACAACTGATAATGTAGAAGTTTTAAGGAGGCCATCAATAGATGTTGTCAACATGAAAAACAAATTGGATTGGAAATTGGATAAAGAAGTTAAATCTAATGATATACAGATACAAGTATTAGAAATTGAGGTCAACAAGCTAAGAGGTCTAAATCAATGGATTATTGATGTGGCTACTGACCTAAGAGAGAAGAATGATTCTCATGGTGAAGAACTACAAAATATGTCTAAAATTAAAGGAAAACAAAAGGTTGATGAATATGAAGAGAATCAAATTTTAGATGAAAATGATGATCTAGTCACACAGTTGTCTGAAGATGTTTAGAAGAGTTAAAGTCTCCAACAATAAAATGAATCTGTCTCTGAATTTGTTTCTCAAGAAAAATTGAATGTGAAGGAGCAAAGTGGTTTGGTAGAAAATCTCACACAAGAACTGGAAGATGAGATGAGTTGTGGAAAGAATCTCAGAAGAGAATTAAATTCCCAACCTGAATCAAGTGATATGATGATTCAGAAGTTGGAAGAAGAGCTAAAATTAGTAAAGAAGGAAGTGGAGAAATTCAATTCCAGAGGAAAGCCTAAAATGAAGGATGCCTTACACTTACTATTTGTTTATCCTTCAGCAGGTGATGATGAAATGAAAGGCCAATTTTCTATTTCTGAAAGGAGGAAAAAACAAATTTTCTCAACTCAAAGACCATACAATTTGAGAAAAACCGGTATTGGATTTGATGAATCACCTCCCATGCATGATAGAAAAAGAGCTGTGAACAGTTCCAGATGTGGAGAAAATCTTGTAGGTGCTGGAGATAGGCATAAGAGGACAGTTACGAGAAGTAGTGATGACATGTGCTATTTTTATAAGATTCTTGGCCACACATCAAGCTTCTGTTCAAAGGATTTCGAATAAATTTCAAGCTGTGAAAATAGAATCTTTGATAAATATGAGAATAATAAGATGTGTCCTGAGAAGTCAGAAAGAAGAGTATATCAGAGGAAAGCATTTGTTAGATGTTATCACTGTGGAATAATGGGACACACCATGAGTATGTGGCAGGAAGCTCAGGAGCCCAATGTTAGGGGAAGAACTCAATATGCATCAAAATCTCAACATAGAAATGATGAAATGAGGTATGCTTTTAATTCCAGGGGTTTTTATGTTCTCATTACGGAAATTTGGAAAGACATTGGAGTAAGAAGAAAGCAGGTAAGGAAAATTGACTCGAAGGGAGATTATCGACTCCAGTGATGCATAATGAGAAATTCTACTCTGGGAGACAAACTGAAAAGGTTAAGAATAGTCTTAGAGCCTTAGGGAAATCTACTCCAGTTGTGAGAAAGAAGAATGGACTCTTAGTGGAGAGTTCACCACCAGTGAAAAATAATGTGGTGACTCAGATATCCAATAAAAAAAGATGAACAAAGAATGAGTTGAAAAATCTACAGGTCCTATTCCTGAGCGAGAAGTGGAGGATAGAGAAATACCCATGAAATGGTTGAATAAGAAAGGGAACATGACAAGAAGAGAGATTCCTACCTAGATAATCAATCAAGTGAAATGGAATTTTGGTGGAGCATCAAAGAAGTAAATCTGTTCTAGTGGGTTTAAAACCCAAATGGTAAGAATGTACAGGCCAGTAGAATGTTCATATTAGAAAAAGACTTAGCAAGTGAGTAATAATTTCTTAGTCATATGGCTATAGCAGTTGAAGTTTTCTAGGAAACTAGAAGAAGCAAGGAAAGAGTGTGATACTCTGCAAGAAAGAATCAAAGGATTGACCCATCCAGATCAACTGCAATAATGTTCTTGAGGATTCTTGAAGCGCACCTCTCCCAATGTATATAAATGTTGTTAACAGATTATTCAAGTGCTTTAGGTTTTAGGGAGATATGATCCATGGGTAAGTGGCATCTAAAGATGAAAATTAGAGAAGTGATAATCTTCTGAGTTTTAATTGACTCAAATCTGGTACCAATGTTGAAGATGAAAGAGAGCAACAGAGCACAATAAGAAGTAATTGTGTTATTAGCTATATCTCTTGTTTATTACACCGAGTTCCAACTCTGTAGGCTTAGATATTTTGTTATTAACTCAATGCTGAGTGGAAGATGAGAATAAATGATGACAGAGAAGAAGAGTGTTTACGGGTCTAAACAGTGGTCATAACCCCAGGAAGTTTTTCATAACATAAGGGGAACATTCAATAACAAAATCAGATGCATGAGCCATCAACGAAATAATTGGATGTCTCAGCTCAAGTGTTTCTTATCGAGGGAAGAAATAAAGACGGGTAGAAGCATCAATAATCATGCATCTCATTCTTATCTATTTTATTCTAACAAGTGGTATTAGCTGACTGTTTTTAGGATAACAAGAAGCTGCAAGAGAGTATCAAAAATGTTTCAACATGAAGCTCAAAAATGTAGCTGAGAGAATTGATTCCACTTAACAATAAAACAATGATAAATTTATTGATGAATGTGATGAGGAAGTAAGAAATGTATGGGGATAAGAAGTGGATGATGTTGATTCAAAATAAGATATTGATAATGAGCATGAGGAATTAAAATCATTATTTGCACAAAATTCTAGGAGTTGAGCTGAAATTGATAGGCAGAATATCATTGGTAATCAATCAGCTCCAATTCAGACAAGGAAAATGAAATCACTACAGCATGCATCTTTTCTTTATTAGGTTGATGCAAAATTCTTTTCTGATGCAGTTGAAGATGAAAACTGGGTTCAGGCCATGAATGAAGAGCTAGATCATATAGAGAAGAATCGGACGTGGGAGATTGTTAAGAGACCAGCAAATAAGAACATCATCGGGACTAAATGGGTCTTTTTCAAAAATATGAATGAAGATAGAACATTTATTCAAAACAAAGCATGACATGTGTGAAAAGGATACTCCCAAATAGAGGGTATTGACATTGATGATACATTTTCACCAGTTACTAGGTTGGAGCCAATCAGATTATTTTTAGCCATAGCATTGCAAAGAATGTTCAAAAGTGTTCCAGATGGAAGTCAAATCTGCATTTCTAAATGGGGTTCTAGAAGAAGAGGTGTACATTGAGCAGCCATATGGTTTTATCATTCATGAGGATGATAACAAAGTTTTCAGGCTGAAGAAGGTGTTGTATGGGCTGAAACAAGCACCAAAAGCATGGTACTCAAGGCATGATCAGTACTTGAAGAAGCATGGTTTCCAGAATGGGGGAGTTTATTACCATCTTTATTTCAGAAATGATAGTAATAAAAGGATGATTGTGTTGGTTTATGTTGACGACATAATATTTGGCAGAACAGATGATGCTCAGTGCAAACAGTTTTCCGAATTCATGAAAAATGATTTTGAAATGTCAATGATTGGAGAGCTAATGTTTTTCCTTGGTCTTTAGGTAACACAAGGAAGGAATGGAACATTCATTTCTCAATCAAAATACACCAAGTAGGTTCTAATAAGGTTTGGAATGGATAATTCCAAGGAGATGAATACTTTGGTTTCTACCCAGATGAAATCGTCAAAAGATGAGGATGGAGAGGCAGTTAATATCACAGAATACAAGAAAATTATTGGGAGCTTGCTGTACATGACCGCAATAAGGCCTGAAATAGTTTTCTCTACATGCTAAGTGAAGTGCTCAGATCATTGTGAATCACTGAGAGGGGGAGGGGGTGAATCAGTGATCCTTTAAAACTTTTTACTAATTGATTCTTTATCAATTAAACCTCTATGGCTGGTTAAAGCCTCGATCCACTCTTCTTGTATCTCTCAACCTTTCCTCGAGTGATGCAGTAAATGTAAAGGCACAAGACACAAGGATTTACAAGGTTCGGCACCAAAGGCCTATGTCCTTGCCATGTTGGTTATACGCCCCAACATGGTTTCTCCATTATAATCTGTTAATATTACAACGGTCAATACAGAGTCCCACTGTATCTATCCTGAGTCCCACAGGAGGGTCTTTATACTGCGTCCCACAGTGTTACCAGAGTCCCACTAGCCTACTACAGAATCCCACTGAATAGTTCTTCCACCCTGAATCTCACAGGGGGCTTCTCATGTCTCCTCGAGTCACATGAGTAGATCTTCTTCACATTAGGCTTCTTCAAGTATCTTCAGCAGCCTGGGATAAAGACTTCTGGCCTTGGTCTCTTCCTCTGATCACTTGAGTTGATCAGGACTTCTCGTCTTGCTCAGGATTTATCTCCTTCTTCTAAGGATGACCTGGCCTCTCTCTTCAAGAATCTTCAACTACCTTTGAAAAGGTCTGTTGGTCTTGCTCTTCACTTCTAATCACTTCTGTTGATCAGGCTCTTCTCAATTACTGAAAACTCAGACAACTGATATCTCTAACTTCAGTCTGGCTTCAGTCTCACTTCACATCAACTTCATGCACTGAGTGCATGGAAACTCTGCATCCTCATGCAATGATATCATGGCTTCTCAATAATCTTCAAGAACTCTTGGTCATGGACTCCTCAAATGCACACAAGCTGGTTTGGCTTTGTTCACGTGTGCATGTGCATGCATGCAATCATGAACTCCTCTGTTTCTTCTTATTAGTGCAGTAAACCCTCAAAGGGTGTATTCCTTTTTACCACACACCCCTTCTTCACTCACACACTTTGTTCAATTTGTTTACACACACTTAATGTGTGTTATACTTTTGTGTGAGAGTCTTCCACTTCTTCTAAATGTGTACACACTTCTTAATGCACACACATAAGATTCGGCCTTGTTCCACTTCTTTACAAACACAAGGTTTGATCTTCCTCTTCACTTGGCACACACAACTTGGTGTAGTTCTCGGCCTCTCCTTCTTTCACAAACCCAAGGCTATGGACTTCACTTCTTTTAAGCACACACAAGGCTCGGGTCTTCCTCCTCTACTTGCACACACACACTAGGTGTGCCTTGTCTTCACCCGAACCACTGCCGCAAGGGAGGCGCGCAAGTGGTGTGCCCTTCTTCTCTTCACAGCCGCACAAGGTGCACTGGCAAGGGCCGTGCAAGGTGAAACACCCCACTTCCTTCTTCAAACGCACAAGCACAAGGTTCAAGGTGCGCAAGGTCTCGCTGTAAGGGGCAGTCGCGGGTCGCACAAGAACCACTGCCGCAAGGGGGCGCGGTGCATATAAGGAGCGCGCAAGGTTGTGCTGCCCAACCTCTCCTTCCTGTCACGCAAAGGGGTAGCGCGCAGGGGAGCTCCCTTTCTTCTTTCACGCAAGTAGTGCGCAAAAGGAACCTCACAGAGCCTCTGATGGCTCCGGGATTCACTGTCGTGTAGGGGGTTGCGCGGGGCTTCTTTCTTCGCGAGGCAGAGAGTACTCACGGGACTCCTCAAAGTTTTAGCAAGCTTCCTCGAGGGCTCGACCTCTCTTTTTATAGGCAGAGGAGATGCGGTTCATCTGCGAAGATAACAGTTTGATCTCCCAAAGATTTCGAGAATTAAAGATTCTCTATATTTTGATTTTCCCTACTGCCAAACGCGGGTTCCTTCTTCTTTATTTTTCTCCTCCACATGCATGCTTCGAACGTGTGCATGGCATTCATTTAATCCCAAACCATGCATAGCACGAACCCCACGTGGCCTCGGCATATTCTCTTGCCTCGTCCGAACATGAAATTCTTCAGTTGTTACATGCAAACCCATTTTTATGCATGATCATGTTCAGTGTGTCCAGAAGATCACAATGGACACCTTAGCTTCGGAAATGGTGTCCGGGAACTCAAAATTGGTGCACGGGTTGCTCCTGGTTCGACGGAGGCACGCGGGGAGGCCTCGGCATGGCTCGAGGTTGAAGAAAATTCCCTCAGCCGTTGGATTGGAGAATAAAACAACTTTGGACGGCCGCGATCAGAAGATCTCGCGCGAGATCGATCGTGCGGTCGAGATCTGGCGCGCGATCGATCGAGCGGCCAGGATTCGCTCTGCGGAAAAATCTCGCGTCCCACATCGAAACGAAGCACGTTTTTTTTTGCGGTTTATCAATGTAGCACTTCTGGAATCCCTTCAATTGAACTTATCTCCTCACGATGCCGCCCCGCACCGTGTTCTCTTAGCAGGCGCGCTCTTGTGCCCACCCCTACCTCTCGCGGGCGCGCCACTGGCGCCCACTATGCACCTTCGGGCGCGCTCCTGTGCCCAGGCTGCGCGGACTTCATCACCGCGTGGCCCCAGGGCTTATTCACGGCCCCGACCTCCTCTTGGGCTGGCTCCATGGGATCCCCATGGGCGTGGCGACCTTGAGTCCCACAAGAGCCTTGGGTCAAACCCTTAAGGCTGGCCCTTGAGGTTGGATAATTTTTTGCTTACGTGTAGAACCTAGACTTTGTGTAAAAACAAAGTTACTAAGTACCAAATGTCAAATGTCAAGCCACTTATTCCAAGCCATTCTTCCTCTTCTCCATTCTTCTTCTTCTTCAAATTAATTCCTCCATCTTCTTCATCAAAATAATTCCTCCATCTTCTTCATTAGAATCCCTTCCATCCTCTTCAATCATGTATTCTCCACCAAGGAATGGTTCTTCACCAAGGAATGGAATTCCCAAAGGTTTCTTCCTTAAACCGAAGCTCCTGAATCACATAATCTTCAATGTTCTTTATTGATTCAATTAGAGATCAAGTTGGATCTTATTCAAATTCACATGCACTAAGTGATAGTGCATGGAATTAATTAGCACCACTTCATCCACTTAGGAGTTTTGGATGGTTCTCCTCATCTTCTCATGCATTGTTAATACAATGCATGGACTTCTAATATTGTTATGACATTGTATCCAGTTGAAACAAGTTCTTGGAACTTAAAGATCAGCTCATCAATCGTCAGATATAATGATGCTCCATCGTCATTCATTCTTCATGTGTTGTCACTTAGTATCACCTTGATACAAGTATTGAAACATTAAGATCAGTTCTACAATCGTTTGATATTATGTGGAGAATGTTTCAAGAATAATCTCCAATGTCACTAACCGAATCTCCTAAGTGACATGACTCAAAGTACCATGGACATTCTCCATTCATCACCATCACCATCACATCCTTTGTCATTCACATATTGAAACTCCTTGACATCCATCCATTCATTCCTTGACAACAACATACCTCATTGACAACAAATGCAAAACAGTGCACTTCAATCTCCCCCTTTGTATTTGTTGGCAATACACTAGAGCACATATGAATGGGTCAATATGTGTGCCAATATTTCTCCCCCTTATTGGCAATCAAATGCAAAGATGTGGTGTGGTTCACTTTCAAAAATCTCTTCCTCCCTTAGAAAAGCATTTTCTTCAAAATCACTAAGAGAGGGATGATGTCACATGTTCTCTTTAGCAAAGAACCTTTAGTAAATCATCTCTAAGTCTACTTGGGCTAACCCGGTGTAGAAAACAAGAGTGATGTAACCAAGGTTTTTCAATGATGTCCACATTTCACTTTACATGTGAGATCATGCTTTGGCATCAAGGGGTTGAAATTTTTCAGATATATCAATGAATTGCTAAATCCTGCACATACTTCACCAAACTCATTAGAAAGTTCAGGTGCAAAGATAAAGGTCCCCCTTTCATCCTTTTGTCTTCAATCAATCACTCCCCCTTAATTTACATATTAAATACAATTAAGAAACAAGGGATGAAAGTGTGATTGGAATACCTTCATTCTTCACAAGATGATATGAATCACAAAAGATCATCTTCTTCAGATTAGCTCCCCCTTAAGGGTTGCTCTCCATCCTATCCAAACCACTCTCCAGTTGAGAATGATCATCATCTTCAATTCCCTGCAATATTAGCACATGTAAATACCAGAAGTATAAGGGAATAAGAAGGAACCTCTTCGGTTCATCAACGTGAACAACAAGGTTGAGAAGATTCTCTCAACCGAGATGTCCCATTTTCACCATTATTCACACATGCACATTTGATCTTCAATGATGTTTGTACTGGTGTGGATCTCAACACATCTTCATGTGAAATCTTCTTCTTCCCTTTTGCCTTAGCAATTACTAGAACTTCATCTTCAGATCTTTGTAGTTCTCTGGAAATTTGCAACTGATTAGGCCATATGACTAGTAAGTCATTTGGAAGTGTGGCCTCAGTTCTGGAAGTTCCACATGGTTCTTTTGATGCATTCAAGCTACCTTTCTTAGGCAACTTGTTTTCAATCAATCCCTTCTGCTTCTTCTGGATTGATTGTCTTTTTGAGTCCAGTCTGCTTCTATTCAGTTCCATGGCTTGTTCACAAAGATCCATGGGGTGTCCTTTCTTTCCACAGTAGAATCATGTTTTCTTGGTTGTCCTTCTGGATGCATCACCCTTCTTGGATTTAGACTCCAAGGACTTATTTTCCTTTTTCAAAACCTTCTTGGGAGCATCTTAAACTTTTTTCTTGCTTCCCAAGGATTCCATTTTAGCCAGGTTCAGTGATCTTCTCTTCTTTTTAGCTCGGGATACAGTTGGAGATTGACATGTATCTTTTTTACCACTTTTTCTATCATCCCAGATGTTTTCAAGTAATCCAAATCTATTTGCAGTAAACAGATGTCTCTGGACCTGTGGATGATTCTTCTCTCCTTCTGGCTTGCTCCCCCTTGGCATGGGCTTCCTTTTTGCTTTCACATTCAGAGGATTGTACCAACAATCATTTGCACAATGCCCATACTTGTTACAACACCAACATTGACCCACAAATCTTGACTTTTTGAGTCCTTATGGTTGTTGGGTACTTTTCTTGACTTTTTGTGTTGTTTCAGGAGAGCTCTCTTTCTTCATTGTCTTCATCCATATTTTCTTAGTGTTATTCTTCCATCCTGAACTTTTTGTGGAAACACATTTAGAAACATGAGTACAAGATGGGATGGATGGTACCTTCTTTTTAGAAGTTGTTTCCCTTTTATTAGAGGATGTATTTCTTTTAGAATCATCCTACTCAATGCATACTTGAGTAGCAACATTTCTCCTTTCAACTGACTAGGAGGCTTTGGCTTTGGGTGATTTATGATTTTTCAATATCACCTCCAGTTATAAGCATTTCATATTGAGGGAGTTCTTCTCATCCTAAATAGTTCTTATCCTTCCTTCCCATTTTTCTACCAGTTGTTACATCTGGTCATCATGCCCCTTCTTCATTTCTTGCAATGAATTGTCCAGCTCCTTCACCCTTTTTACTTTCTCTTCTAGTTGAGCATCTTTGACAACCATTGAAACTCTGTGCAATTTTTCCAGTGCATGGAAAATTTCTTTGACCATTGTCTTAAAGAATTCTTTCTCAGAAAGGCTTCTTTGCAATTCTTCACAAGTATCTTCATATCTTTCATTTCAAAGAGAAATTGTTTCATCCGTAGCCTTCGCCATCTTTCTGAGAGTGTTGGTTATGCCAACCCTTTTTGCCAATTGATCTTCCATAGAATTGGATTCTTCTTCTAGTTGTAATTTTTCATCTTGAAGACCAAGGATGCCTATAGTAATACGCATTGCCACTTCCTTGGGGACTGTATTCTGAAGATATTTGAGTGCATTTTGAAGATCATTCATTGTTCCAACTTCATCACAGCTAGGACATGATTTCATCATCTTCTTTGCCTGTTTCTTCTTCCTGTTTTTGAGAGTATTGGCAGATATCTCCATTTGAGGGTATTCACTCACTTCCTCAAATCTTCACTTCATAAAGACTCCCTTGGATCTTTTAGAGGTAACCTTCCCTCTGATACCAATTGAAGTTCCCGAATCAGTGTGAATCACTGAGAGGGGGAGGGGGTAAATCATTGATCCTTTAAAACTTTTTACTAATTGATTCTTTATCAATTAAACCTCTATGGCTGGTTAAAGCCTCGATCCACACTTCTTGTATCTCTCAACCTTTCCTCGAGTGATGCAGTAAATGTAAAGTCACAGGACACAAGGATTTACAAGGTTCGGCACCAAAGGCCTACGTCCTTTCCATGTTGGTTATACGACCCAACATGGTTTCTCCATTATAATCTGTTAGTATTACAATGGTCGATATAGAGTCCCACTGTATCTCTCCTAAGTCCCACAGGAGGATCTTTATACTACGTCCCACAGTGTTACCAGAGTCCCACTAGCCTGCTCCAGAATCCCACTGATGACTTCTTCCACCCTGAGTCTCACTGGGGGCTTCTCCTGCCTCCTCGAGTCACAGGATTAGCTCTTCTTCACTTTAATCTTCTTCAAGTATCTTCAGCAGCCAGGGATAAAGACTGTTGGCCTTGCTCTCTTCCTCGGATCACTTGAGTTGATCAGGACTTCTCGTCTTGCTCAGGATTTATCTCCTTCTTCTAAGGATGACATGGCCTCTCTCTTCAAGAATCTTCTACAGCCTTTGAAATGGTCTGTTGGTCTTTCTCTTCACTTCTGATCACTTATGTTGATCAGGCTCTTCTCAATTACTGAAAACTCAGACAACTAATATCTCTAACTTCAGTCTGGCATCAGTCTGACTTCACATCAACTTCATGCACTGAGTCCATGGAAACTTTCCATCCTCATGCACTGATAGCATGGATTCTCAATAATCTTCAAGAACTCTTGGTCTTGGACTCCTCAAATGCACACAAGCTGGTTTGGCTTTGTTCACGTGTGCATGTGCATGCATGCAAGCATGAACTCATCTTTTTCTTCTTCTTAGTGCAGTAAACCCTCAAAGGGTGTATTCCTTTTTAGCACACACCCCTTCTTCACACACACACTTTGTTCAATTTGTTTACACACACTTAATGTGTGTTATAATTCTGTGTGAGAGTCTTCCACTTCTTCTAAATGTGTACACACTTCTTAATGCACACACATAAGATTCGGCCTTGTTCCACTTCTTTACACACACAAGGTGTGAGCTTCCTCTTCACTTGGCACACACAACTTGGTGTAGTTCTCAGCCTCTCCTTCTAGCAACACCCAAGGCTATGGACTTCACTTCTTTTAAGCACACACAAGGCTCGGGTCTTCCTCCTCTGCTTGAACACACACACTAGGTGTGCCTTGTCTTCACCCGAACCACTACCGCAAGGGAGGCGCGCAAGTGGTGTGCCCTTCATCTCTTCACAGCCGCACATGGTGCACTGGCAAGGGCCGCACAAGGTGCAACACCCCACTGCCTTATTCAAACGCACAAGCACAAGGTGCAAGGTGCGCAAGGTCTTGCTGCAAGGGGCAGTTGCGGGTCGCACAAGCACCACTGCCGCAAGGGGGCGCGGTGCATATAGGGAGCGCGCAAGGTCGCGCTGCCCAACCTCTCCTTCCTGTCGCGCAAAGGGGTAGAACACAGGGTAACTACCTTTCTTCTTTCGCACAAGGAGTGCACAAAAGGAATGTCACAGATCCTCTGATGGCTCCGGGCTTCACTGCCGCGCAGGGGGTTGCGCGGGGCTTCTTTCTTCGCGAGGCATAGAGCACTCACGGGACTCCTCAAAGTTTCAGAAAGCTTCCTCGAGGGATCGACCTCTCTTTTTATAGGCAGAGGATATGTGGTTCATCTTTAAAGATAACAGTTTGATCTCCCTAACATTTCGGGAATTCAAGATTCTCTAAATCTTGATTTTCTCTACTACCAAACGCGGGTTCCTTCTTCTTTATTTTTCTCCTCCACATGCATGCTTCGAACGTGTGCATGGCCTTCATTTAAGCCCAACCCATGCATAGCACGAACCCCACGTGGCCTCGGTATATTCTCTTGCCTCGGCCAAACATGAAATTCTTCATTTGTTACATGCAAACCCATTTTTATGCATGATCATGTTCAGTGTGTCCATAAGATCACAATGGACACCTTAGCTTCGGAAATGGTGGCCGGGAACTCAAAATCGGTGCTCGAGTTGCTCCTGGTTCGATGGAGGCACGCGGGGAGGCCTCAGCATGGCTCGAGGTTGAAGAAAACTCCCTCATCCATTGGATTGGAAAATAAAAAAAACTTTGGACGGCCACGATCAGAAGATCTCGCGCGGGATTGATCTTGCGGTCGAGATCTAGCGCGCGATCGATCGAGTGGCCAGGATTCGCTCCACAGCAAAATCCCACATCCCACATCGAAACGAAGTGCGGTTTTTCAAATGTTTATCAACGTAGCGCTTCTGGCATCCCATCAATTGAACTTCTCCCCTCACGGTGTCGCCCTGCACCGTGTTCTCTTAGCGGGCGCGCTCTTGTGCCCACCCCTGCCTCTCGCGAGCGCGCCACTGGCGCCCACTATTCACCTTCCGGCGGGCTCCTACGCCCATGCTGCGCGGACTTCATCACTACGTGGCCCCGGGGCTTATTCATGGCCCCGACCTCCTCTTGGGTTGGCCCCATGGGATCCCCATGGGCGTGGTGACCTTGAGTCCCACAAGAGCCTTGGGTCTAACCCTTAAGGCTGGCCCTTGAGGTTGGCTAATTTTTTGCTTAAGTGTAGAACCTAGAATTTGTGTAAAAACAAAGTTACTAAGTACCAAATGCCAAATGCCAAACCACTTCTTCCAAGCCATTCTTCCTATTCTTCATTCTTCTTCTTCTTCAAAATAATTCATCCATCTTCTTAATCAAAAGAATTCCTCCATCTTCTTCATTAGAATCCCTTCCATCCTCTTCAATCATGTATTCATCACCAAGGAATGGTTCTTCACCAAGGAATGGAATTCCCAAAGGTTTCTCCCTTCAACCAAAGCTCCTGAATCACATAATCTTCAATGTTCTTCATTGATCCAATCAGAGATCAAGTTGGATCTTCTTCAAATTTGCATGCACTAAGTGATAGTGCATGCACTTAATTAGCACCACTTCATCCACTTAGGAGTTGTGGATGGTTATCCTCATTTCCTCATGCATTGTTAAGACAATGCATGGTCTCCTAATATTTTTGTGACATTGTATCCAGTTGATACAAGTTCTTTGAACTTAAATATCAGCTCATCAATCGTCAGATATAATGATGCTCCATCATCATTCATTCTTCAAGTGTTGTCACTTAGTATCACCTTGATACAAGTATTGAAACATTAAGATCAGTTCTAAAATCGTCTGATATTATGTGGAGAATGTTTCAAGAATAATCTCCAATGTCACTAAGTGAATCTCTTAAGTGACATGACTTAAAGTACCATGGCCATTCTCCATTCATCACCATCACCATCACATCCTTTGTCATTCAGACATTGAAACTCCTTGACATCCATCCATTCATTCCTCGACAATAACATACCTCATTGACAATAAATGAAACACAGTGCACTTCACTAACCTGTAACACCCCATGCTTCCATGGTACGTTTCCCTTCTAATAATGCAATGGTGTGCATTGTACGCAACTTCGAGATTCTAACACACCACAACCAATCAAACTAGCCGTTATGAATAGTAATACCTACTTTTTGAAATTTTATAAATTCTATCACTCAAAATGGACTTCATTTTTGGATTTGGAATATCGAATTTATCCTAGGGTGAAATTTTGGAACTTTTCGGATAACACTTATATTTTGATGAATAGTGAAAATTACTAAATTTTAATTAAAAACAGCTTTTTAAATAAAAATAATTTATAGTGATAAATTATATTATTGAGTGGTTTTAAAGTATAATTAGAATATATTTTTACCATTTTATCCAATGGTGTTCATTTGAATTAATTTCACTTTGAAATTGGACCTAAACAATTGTCAATCTTTTGATATATATTGTTTCTTAAAAATACGCTATTTGTTGTGATAGCGGAAATTAATTATAAAATTAATTAATGCAACTTATATGTTTGGAATTTTTTAAAATAGACATAATTTTTGATTTTGGAATATCAATTATAGCTTAGGGTGAAATTTTGGCATTGTTCTGAAAAACATCAATTTTTGATGAATAGTGAAACTACTAAGTGGTAGTTAAAAAAATGAATTTTTCATAAAACTTAATTTTTCCGCTTCTGTGAATAGAATTTCAAAAATCCAAGAGACACGGTTAATATCAAGAAGTAAAATGTAGTTCAATGAGATGAAAATAATTTTTGGTGAATAGTAACTTTTTACTTTTATTTACCACGGTTAAAAGTAAATAGGGTAATTAAGGGTAAAAATGATATTAATATTACCCTAACACATTTCCTAATTCTATTAGACAAGTGTATCTCGACCAAAAACAACCTTATGAATAATATATTATCATTTTGGTCCACTTGGATTAGATTAGGATATTTATTATTATTTAATTCAAAGAAGAGTTAAAAGAGTTAAAATCAAAGTTTATTTACTAAAACATTTTCAATTTCGGGTTATACATAAGATAAATTCGATTATAAATATTAATTAGAAAGATAATAATATTTCCTACATAATGATATTTTATTTAAAAATTTTAAGCATTATATAATTTAATATATTTATGACACAATGATGATGCAGTAATTACCATAATAGTGAAAAATTAAAATAGTTGATATTATAAATACCCAAATAAATATAATTTAAAACTTTTAATGAATTAAACTAATTTTATAGGATAATATGACATATTAGGATTGATTTAATTAAATTTTTTTGAAGTAATCGTTCTATTATGAGTTTTAAAAAAATCAACTATTGAATAGTGTCAAAATTGACATAAAAGAGTTTTTAAAACAAATATTATATTATTAATTGATATTAAATTTTTAAAAATCTAAGGTTCGGCCAAATGACTTATATCATGATAGGTATATCATTAATTGACCACTTGGTGGTCTCTTGGATGTATATAGTATGTTTATTAACTATATAATATAAAAATACAAAGTGACATGGTAAATTCAAACTAATTAACTAAGAGTTACAACTAAAAGATAAGGTTAATATAGTAACCCAAACCTGTATAAATTCTATTGGTTTAATGTTTTGAGACCTATACCCACCTTAACCTTTGAATAATCAACTTTGGAGCTATTAGAAATCGAATATGAATTTATTATAAATTAATATTTCTAGCTTTTCCAAAGGTACCCCTCACCCCTCTTATAAAAGGTCACTCTTCCTTCTCATTTATTCACACCTTCAAAGCCTTTTGGTTCGGCCAGACCCTGCCCAAATACTCTCTCAACTTCCCTCACTACAACCTAGAGGCCTTATTTTGATCAGAAAGCCAACTTAAGGAGCCCTTTTGATCAAATCAAAAGGAAGAACCCGAAGAAGAGGTAATGATTTCACCACTCTCTTCCAAGTTCTTTTCTTCTTCCACTTCTTATTTCTTTGTTATTACCATTATAAAATAATAACTCCAGTATCATATATATACTGTGATGTTATTATAAATATGTTACAACCATATTCAGTATTCTATCCACCCTTTTAATAACATGTCACCATACGTGCGTACGTACGGCTTACCGTCTCCACGTCGTGGTGTAATTGTTATTCCATATATTATTATTTGGATGGGTATAATAATGATGTGTAACTCATGTAAATAATAAATATAACATGTTAATGATTCTTTATATATGATATACCATCCATTTATATATTATTTTAATATCAAAAGAATGATATTGCCGCTCGTGCGTACGTACGGACTACCGTCTCCATGAACGCGATGAGATTCATTCTCCATCATATACATTAAAGTATAATTATCATTTGATGATTTAAAAATAATGTTTAAGAACTTTATATCATTCTGGATATGAATAAGATACAACCTATCCATGACAAACATGTCTTATGTAACAAAACATATAAAAGAAAACGAGTAAGTTAACACCCAAAACGATGATAATTCTAAGATATTATTAACAAAGCATTGTTAAAAGATCATATATGATATCATATTAATGTATATTATTCATGAATAATATAATAACAATTATTTCAACAATATATAGGAGGTTAACCTACCCCCAACCAAGGAAAAGTACAAGGTAAGGGGTTTCTTATCTCACTTTTAATTCCATGAGAATTTCATTGTTCACCACTTATTTATTACATGTGGTGTGTGTACTGCCCATGTTTGTATTCATTGTGTAACATACTTTAATTCATGTATATTTACATCATAATTGTATGATCCGTATTTCATGGGTGTATGTTTTGTATGTTACCAAATCAATAAGGGAATTTGAAATTTCCATTTCCATTTATTCGGATTTACGCAAACTTCATTGATTATTTTACTCCGAGATTATGTATGGAATAACAATTCATTTTCTTATGTCATAATTTCCACTCCCATTTTCTGTGGATATACTTTTGATACACATAATCACTCAATTGATAATTTCTCAAGTCATCGATATGAATTTGATAAGAGTAATTTTAACTCACTCTCCATTTGTTGAGTTAAACATCCAATTCATTGGTGTTGTTTTTACAAGATTATGTGTGAATATCCTTTGATTGATTTACACTGAATATCCAATAATATTTATTGTATTTATATTTGTCACACATAACTATGTCGTTGATTTATCCTTAACCTAAGGATACGGCCTTTATGAGAGATTTCATCTCAATTTACATTCCATTGAGACATCTTTGTTGATATACACCAAATCACTTTTATGTGGTGTATATAATGTACTTTGACATAGTATATAATGAATCCCTTTATTCTCATGATATTACAAAGTTTTGATTACCTCAATTATTTGTAATCAAGTGTCTCTCTTTTGGTTAGAATCTCTAACTAAAATACCATTTTTAAATGTTTTAAAGACTTATTCATCTAAATCTTGATCATTAATGTCCATGTTTTAAAAATAATCATAAGGATTTATTTATATGGACATTAATGTTTTAAAATTAAAACTCCTTTTAAAAAATTTCAAAGTGGTATGGCAAACTTTGATTCAAAAATCTATTTTTAAATGGCTTCTTGACAAATAGTGTGACTTTTAAAATGATTTCAAGAAAAAGGGGGATATTTCTATCAAATAGTTGTGATGATTATTTTCATCTATGTCAACATCCTTCATTATTCTTTATTGAGGTTAATGTGATACAATACAATCTTCCATATTGTATCAAATGAGATATGTTTGACTGTGGATATGCTATTTTTATAACATTCATGGTTTGTTGTTAATGTATTGACATTTCGTATGCTAGTTTTAATATGAATGTTTATGTTATGTTTAAACCTGTTCATATGAGGAATTAATTGGACTTAATAAGTGACGGGTGGAGCCCGCTATAGCTCCTCGATGCATCAGCAGGTCTCATGAGACAAACTAGTGTCTTGGCACAAGGCCTAGGCAAAATCTTATTTGTAGTCTTGGCATGAGGCCTTGGCTATATGGTTATGATAGTCTGGAATTATGCATTCCATCATTATGAAAGTGGTTATTGATATTGAATGTGATCACTCAACTAGTAGAATATTCATGTGAGTAAGTAAATGGAATTATCTTATTTTATCTTTTCCATTTTATGATGAAGTTCATGTTTAAAAGGATTTTGTTTTAGTTATAAACTTCCTTAAGTGTTTATGCTTATCTATGAAAGCTTCTGCAATAATGTTATCCTTACTGAGCATCTAAGATCACCCCTTTCAATGTTTTATTTTTTCCAAGATTATGAAGAAGTAATTTATGAATGACCTTCAAGGATAGTATGAGGGGATATGAATACAAGATGTTGTTGTAGTTTTTTTTACCTTATGATGTAATGTAAGACTTATGAATATATCTAGTGTTTCCAAGACTACTAAACTAATCAGTCTTTTGATACTTGATCCTTTGTGATCATGCCAATGTTATGTAATAATGCACTGACTCTGGGTATCTAGGGTGGGGGCGTTACAGTTGGTATCAGAGGAAGTTTAGTACAAACCTTGGAAGCTAGATTTAGATGAACTCTAATTAGAGCACATAGACCTAATATGAACTTTGATGATTAGTATAGAATAACTTCCTAGAATTTTGATATTGTAGATATTTTTTGAGTTTTTCGAGCAATACATCCCTGTCTGGATACAAGCAAGTAGAGGTGGCTATGGCACAGATGTACCTAGGGGTAAAAACTGAAAACACCGCTTTGAGATAGACTCGAACGGGAACTGGTGCATGACAACAGGCCTTGCTGCACTCTTGGTTATGACACTCCCGGGGGATATGCTTAGGATAATTTACATTTTCATTACTAACCGATTTGAATTATTAAATATATAAAATGATATTAAATGTCCTTAGTTAATCCTAATGTGTTTCAAATTGAGAATATGGTGACATGTTAATCTCTAAATGATTTTATGAATACTGTTACTCACACAATGCTTTCTGGTTTTAGTCAATGGCTGGATTCCAAGGAAGTCATAGTGACTTTGGGAATGATGTACATGGTGGGAACGGTGGTGGCAATGAGAAACAAAATGGAATGTTGATGGGTGTAAAAGATATCGTCTTTATGCCAAATAAATTTTCCAAAAATATGATCAACAAAATATATATTAACCAATTCCCGGACTCAAAAAAGAAGAGAAAGGTGGTGAATGATAAGAGCTCCAGTAGTGGAGACCATGGAGAAAGGAATCCTCAATTTATATCATGCAGGAAATGTGGAAGGTGACACCCAGAAAAGTGTCTCAATGGGACAAAGAAATACTTTACGTGTGGGGAGGAAGGACATAGAGTGAAGAATTGCCGAAGCAAAATGAAGAGTACTATGGAAGAAGATAAAAATGGTCCTAAGAGTCCATTTACAGTCATTTTCCGTAAATATAGGGGACCTGGCCATTACCCGAGTGAATGTACTATTCTATAGGATATTTTATTGGTCAAAGAAGAAGCTATGTGGAATGAAATAGTTGGAGAAATGTTTAAAAAGTATTAGTGCTCCTTGTTGATGAGTTTACTTTGGAATAATTTTCTCTTGTATTTTTAACCCCACAGTTTGCCATGTGAGAATGATATTTGAGGAAGAATTATCTCTTCTCTTGTGGATATAGGTATAAATAAACATTTGGTTTTATATGATCATTGGGTTTGAGGAAATTACAAATTATTATAATTTGCGATGAAAATGAAAGGTATGAGATAACATTTGTGGTTAAATTATGTTATGGTAATTTTGAGGAATTTATCTCATTTTGGTAATGTTATAAAATATAGTTTTTGAAAAAGGACAACACGTAGACCGTGTGAAAACCCGTCGTGTCGGACAAAGCTGTGGGAATCAAACCCACAACCAAAGTGCGATTGGGATTTATCGCCTACCACTAGACTACGTTAAGTCCCTGGTTAGTGTGACTATTATTTTTAGTTAAATGATTTTATTTATCAATAATAACTTTATTTGGGATCTTATGTCTTATCAAATGAATACCCTTAGTATAGGAAAATGATTTGGTGATTAAGTGATAAATGTTATTTTGGAAGTTTTTCACTTTGTTGAGAACACTATATGCCAAAGGAAAATAGAGTAGTATGGGATTTCATTTGAGGAGTAATGGTGGATATTTATCTATGTTTTTATTGTGGATTTATAATGATTTGGGTTATTTAGGGAAATGATTAGGTTAATTACTTTTAAGTATGTGACTTTAAGAGTAATTAATGTTATTTAGAGATACAATTTAACGTGGAAGACTACACTCTTATAAGTTTTGAGTTTCAATATTAGTTTGTATTATATTGAAGGATTTTAAGGACAATTGATTATTGAATGGTGTTTATTTAACTTTGGGGTATTATTAGTTTAATTTTAGAAATTAAGATTAGTGTTTATTTCTCTTATGGAATATCCTTTTGGGGGATCATTAGATCTTGTACTAACCATTTTGGGTTTGATTAATCTCTAAAGACAATGTAAATATATAGTTCATCCTACATGGATCATGTGATTCTATAGAAGATTATTCTAGCTCTTCCAGTGTGACCAAGTCTTCTTGAATACTCATCGTTTAAAAAATGAGTTAGTGGTAGAAATTTATTAAAGAATGAAACTCTACTTAAAATGTAAGTATATATCTTTATATTCTTAGTCAATATCATAAATTAATTCCTCATCCTTATGTAATGTAACTTAAAACAAAAAAAATTGTCTGTTTACTTTCCTACTAGGAGACTAATGGTCGTTTCTCCCAACACAAGTTTGTGGTTTTCTTATTGTTAACTTTCTCATGATCATGATTTCTATCCCTCTCCATCAGAACTTGAAACTTAGTTTATCATCCATATCCATGTTTTCCTACATGGAATCTGAGTATGGGTTATCTTGGTTGACCTTTATACCTCTCTTTCATTCTTTTAAATTGATAGTTTTATTGACTCTTTTTCCGATGTGGGACTTTCCATTATATTCCCAAGCACAATTTTAAAAATTGAGAGGACACGATTTATTGAATGAGGGGAGAATGTAACACCCCAAGCTTCCACGGTACATTTCCATTCAAATAATGCAATGGTGTGCATTGTACGCAACTTCGAGATTCTAACACACCACAACCAATCAAACTAGCCGTTATGAATAGTAATACCTAGTTTTTGAAATTTTATAAATTCTATCTCTCAAAATGGACTTTATTTTTGGATTCGGAATATCGAATTTATCCTAGGGTGAAATTTTGGAACTTTTCGGATAAAACTTATATTTTGATGAATAGTGACATTTACTAAATTTTAATTAAAAACAACTTTTTAAGTCAAAATAATTTATAGTGATATATTATATTATTGAGTGGTTTTAAATTATAATTAGAATATATTTTTACTATTTTATCCAATGGTGTTCATTAGAATTAATTTCACTTTGAAATTGGACCCAAACAATTGTCAATCTTTTGATATATATTGTTTCTTAAAAACATGCTATTTGTTGTGACAGCGGGAATTAATTATAAAATTAATTAATGCAACTTATATGTTTCGAATTTTGTAAAGTAGACATCATTTTTGAATTTGGAATATCAATTATAGCTTAGGGTGAAATTTTGGCATTGTTCTGAAAAACTTCAATTTTTGATGAATAGTGAAACTACTAAGTGGTAGTTAAAAAAACTGAATTTTTCATAAAACATAATTTTACTGATTCTGTGAATAGAATTTCAAAAATCTGAGAGACGCGGTTAATTTCAAGAAGTAAAATGTGGTTCAATGAGATGAAAATAATTTTTGGTGAATAGTAACTTTTTACTTTTATTTACCATGGTTAAAAGTAAATAGGGTAATTAAGGGTAAAAATGATATTAATATTACCCTAACACATGTCCTAATTCTATTGGAAAAGTGTATCTCAACAAAAAACAACATTAAGAATAAAATTTTATCATTTTGGTTCACTTGGATTATATTAAGACATTTATTATTATTTAATTCAAAGAAGAGTTAAAAGAGTTAAAATCAAAGTATATTTACTAAAACATTTTTAATATAGGGTTATACATAAGATAAATTCTATTGTAAATATTCATTAGAAATATAATAATATTTCCTACGTAATGATATTTTATTTATAATTTTTAAACATTAAATAATTTAATATATTTATGACACAATGATGATGCAATAATTACCATTATAGTGAAAAATTAAAATAATTGATATTATAAATACCCAAATAAATATAATTTAAGACTTATAATGAATTAAACTAATTTTATATATACTATGACATATTTGGATTGATTAAATTAACTTTTTTCGAAGTAATCGTTCTAGTATGAGTTTCACAAAAATCAACTATTGAATAGTGTCAAAATTGACATAAAAGAGTTTTTAAAACAAATATTATATTATTAATTGATATTAAATTCCTAAAAATCTAAGGTTCGTCCACGAGACTTATATCATGATAGTTATATCATTAATGGACCACTAGGGAGTCGCTTGGATGTATATAGTAAGTTTATTAACTATATAATATAGAAATACAAAGTGACATGGTAAATGTCAAACTAATTAACTAAGAGTTAAAACTAAAAGATAAGGTTAATATAGAAACCCAAACCTGTCTAAATTCTATTGGATGAATGTTTTTTGACCTATACCCACCTTATCCTTTGAATAATCAACTTTGGAGCCATTATAAACCGAATATGAATTTATTATAAATTAATATTTCTAGCTTTTCCAAAGGTGCCCCTCACCCCTCTTATAAAAGGGAACTCTTCCTTCTCATTACTTCACACCTTCAAAGCCTTTTGGTTCGGCAAAACCCTGCCCAAATACTCTTTCAACTTCCCTCACTAAAACCTAGAGGCCTTAGTTTGATCAGAAAGCGAACCTAAGGAGCCCTTTTGATCAAATCAAAAGGAAGAACCCGAAGAAGAGGTAATGATTTCACCACCCTCTTCCAAGTTCCTTTCTTCTTCCACTTCCTCTTTCTTTGTTATTACCATTATAAAATAATAACTCTAGTATAATATATATACTGTGATGTTATTATAAATATGTTACAATCATATTTAGTATTCTATCCACCCTTTGAATAACATGTCACCATACGTGTGTACGTACGGCTTACCGTCTCCACGTCGTGGTGTAATTTTTATTCAATATATTATTATTTGGATGGGTATAATAATGATGCGTAACTCATGTAAATAATAAATATAACATGTTAATTATTCTTTATATATGATATACCATCCATTTATATATTATTTTAATATCAAAAGAATGATATTGTCGCTCGTGCGTACGTACGGACTATTTTCTCCACGAACGCGATGAGATTCATTCTCCATCATATCCATTCAAGTATAATTATCATTTGATGATTTAAAAATAATGTTTAAGAACATTATATCATTCTGGCTATGAATAAGATACAACTTATCCATGAAAAACATGGCTTATGTAACAAAACATATAAAAGAAAACGAGTAAGTTAACACACGAAATGACGATAATTCTAAGATATTATTAACAAAGCAATGTTAAAAGATCATATATGATATCATATTAATGTATAATATTCATGAATAATTTAATAACAATTATTTAAACATTATACAGGAGGTTAACCTACCCCCAACCAAGGTAAAGTACAAAGTAAGGGGTTTCTTATCTCACTTTTAATTCCATGATAATTCCATTGTTCACCACTTATTTATTACATGTGGTGTGTGTACTGCCCATCTTTGTATTCATTGTGTAATATACTTTAATTCGTGTATATTTACATCATCATTTTATGATCCTTCTTTCATGGGTGTATGATTTTTACGTTACCCAATCAATAAGGGAATTTGAAATTACAATTTCCATTTATTAAGCTTTATGCAAACTTCATTGATTATTTTACTCTGAGATTATGTATGGAATAACTATTCATTTGCTTATGTCATAATTTCCACTCCTCTTTTCTGTGGATATAATTTTGATACACATAATCACTCAATTGATAATTTCTCAAGTCATCGATATGAATTTGATAGGAGTAATTTTAACTCACTCTCCATTTGTTGAGTTAAACATCCAATTCATTAGTGTTGTTTTTATATGATTATGTTTGAATATCCTTTGATTGATTTACACTGAATATCCATTCATATTTAGTGTATTTATATTTTTCACACATAACTATGTCGTTGATTTATCCTTAACCTAAGGATACGGCCTTTATGAGATATTTCATCTCAATTTACATTCCATTGAGACTTCTTTCTTGATATACACCAAATCACTTTTATGTGGTGTATATAATGTACTTTGACATAATATATCATGAATCCCTTTATTATCATGATATTACAAAGTTTTTATTACCTCAATTATTTGTATTCAAGTGTCTCTCTTTTGGTTAGAATCTCTAACTAAAATACCATTTTTAAATGTTTTAAAGAATTATTCATCTAAATCTTGATCATTAATGTCCATGTTTTAAAAATGGTTTTAAGGATTTATTTATATGGACATTAAAGTTTTAAAATGAAAAATCCTTTTAAAAAGTTTCAAAGTGGTATGGGACACTTTGATTCAAAAATCTATTTGTAAATGGCTTCTTGACAAATAGTGTGACTTTTAAAATGATTTCAAGAAAAAGGGGGATATTTCTCTCAAATAGTTTTGATGATTATTTTCATTTATGTCAACATACTTCATTATTCTTGATTGAGGTTAATGTGATAAAATAAAATCTTCCATATTGTATCAAATGAGTTATGTTTGACTGTGGATGTGCTATTTTTATACCATTCATGGTTTGTAGTTAATGTATTGACATTTCGTATGCTAGTTTAATATGAATGTTTATGTTATGTTTAAACCTGTTCATATGAGGAATGCATTGGACTTAATAAGTGAAGGGTGGAGCCCGCTATAGCTCCTCGATGCATCGTAGGTCTCATGAGACAAACTAGTGTCTTGTCACAAGGCCTTGGCAAAATATTATTTGTAGTCTTGGAATGAGTCCTTGGCTATGTGGTTATGATAGTCTGGAATTATGCATTCCATCATTATGAAAGTGGTTATTGATATTGCATGTGATCATTCGACTAGTAGAATATCCATGTGAGTAAGTAAATGGCATTATTTTATTTTATCTTTTCCATTTTATGCTGAAGTTCACGTTTAAAAGGCTTTTGTTTTAGTTATAAACTACCTTAAGTGTTTATGCTTATCTATGAAAGCTTCTGCTATAATGTTATCCTTACTGAGCATCTGAGCTCACCCCTTTCAATGATTTATTTTTCCCAGGATTATGATTAAGTAATTTATGAATGACCTGCCGGGATAGTATGAGGGTATATGAAGACAAGATGTTGTTATAGTTTTTTTACCTTATGATGTAATGTAAGACTAATGAATATATCTACTATTTACAATACTACTAAACTAATCAGTCTTTCGAGACTTGATCCTTTGTGATCATGCCAATGTTATGTAATAATGCACCGACTCTGGGTATCTAGGGCCGGGGCGTTACATAAGCAGCGAGATATCTAAGTAATCCCAAGGAAAGCCACATGATCATAGTGAAAGGAACGCTTCAGTATATCAAAGGCATAGTGGATTTCGGTCTGATGTATAATGAAAAATCCCAATCAGTGTTATTGGTTTACACAGATGTAGATTGGGTAGGATCAGCAGATGACAGAAAATAAATGTCAGGAGGTGCATTCTATCTTGGTGGATTGTGTATTTCTTGGCTAAGCAATAATCAAGATTTCATTTCATTGAGAACCACAGAAGTTCAGTATAGTGCGGCCACTCAAGAGTGCACACAGTTATTGTGGATGAAGCAGCATCTTGAAGATATGGGAGTTGAAGTGAATTCTCCTATCGGAATCCTGTGTGACAAATCAAGTGCTATAAATCTCAGTGAAAATCTCGTCTATCACTCAAGGACAAATCACATTGAGATAAGTATCATTTTATCATGGAGAAATTTGAGCAAGGAATCTTGAAGTTGGAGTATGTGCCTATAGAGCTACAGGTTGCATACATTTTGACAAAGGCCTTACCCAAAGTAGGTTTTGTGAGGCATCTACTGGATCTGGTAGTTTAGTCGATTCCCCGCACTTGAGAGAGTGTGGATGTAGAACACCCCTTCTCCCCAAGGTATGATGTGTTTTTTCCTAATGTGATGATATGTGTTCTCTACTCTATTACATACTACAAAGGAGTGACCTTTGGGTTCGTTGACAACGGGGATGAAAATAGTGATTGTTCAAGGGGGAGACAGTGTGGTAATTTGATAAATCATGAATGATACGGGGAGAAGCTGACAGGTGGAGCAGTGAGATAGGGGGAGAGCATTGAGAAAGGGAGAGAGTTATAAATCTAACATTTCTAGAAGTGATCTATCAAATAATAGATATCACGATAGCTAAGGATCGTGATAAGAGTAGAAGAGTGATGTTGAAATGTGGTAAGAATATTTCCAAAAATTGGCATCATTTTGATATCAAAAGTGGGTGTCAGAGATGAAGTGATTCATTGATAAACTTTTCATTTACTTTAGTTTATCACGCTGAGCATTACTCGTGTGGGCTTAGAATATGTGTTGAGTAAATACTTGATCGCTATCTGAATCACAATAGGCGATTGGTGGCTGAAGAATTAATGATGTATCTTTTTATGGAAGAGTTTTCAATAAACCCAAAGGGGGAGATTGTTGGGAAAAAATTCCTCAAGGCATCATTGAAGCATTTTTGAGGTGATTGTGTTTGTTCACAAAGTGGACAACTATGCTGTGATTGTTGAAAAAAGAAAACAATGACATACAAATTTGTTGACAAAGGGGATTTCATGGTGGAATGTCGAGTACAAGAGTTGTGGTCAATGGTCCATGTTTGATTCAAGAATGTCGACAAAGGAATGGATGATCTAGAGGCGGTACAAAAAGAATAGATACAAGGTGGCACCGTTTTCTAGTGTTTTCCAAATTTTTGGGCCTAAAAATTGAAAAATAAAGACAAGTGGATTTTGGTAAAGGTACATGTGCGCCATTGACTTGAAGTATAAGAAACATGCGTGCCATATGTTTTTCAAGGACAAAGCATCAAAATATGGAAAAGGAAAGAGGGTCGCGCAGGTATTGGTGTGGTCACGCAGGTGACCTGCCCGCCATGAATAGACTTCCTTGCCCATACCTTGGATTCTTGAGAACTCGTGCGCCTGTTGTTTTTCAAGATCAGAAGATCAAAATATGGAAAACGAAATAGGGTCATGCAGGTATTGGTTTGGTCGCGCAAGTGACTTGCAGGGTAAGAGACCCGCGCGCCGAGACTTGCGCCTCGAGGGGTGACTTGTTCCCCGCCGCGTCGGTTGACAAAATGCCAGCAAATATAGGATTACACCCCCTCATTTTTAATAGAGTTCACCACATAGAAAAATCATTGATCCTGTCATGCATATGTGGTGGTCGAACAAGTGATGTCTAGTCGCGCAGGTGGACTTGTGCGCCAGTGTTTGATGTTGCGCACTAGTTGGTAGTTGCACGCTTATATTGTCTTGGGCATAAAAGGGGTTGAGTCACGCAAGTTTGGAGTTGCAAAATATTGTGTCACTCAAGTGATTGAAGTAGACTTGCGCGCCAGCTATGACTTGTGCACTGATACTTCCTCGCTAGATTAGACTTGCGCACCAAGTAAGGTTGATTCACGGTGGTAATTCAAGGCTGTATAAAAGCTGTAAGATTGTCTGATTCCTTCGGTGCAAAGAGAGATTCATCTACCGGTGATAGTTGGACTTAAACAGAGAATCCACATACAACAGAGGATGTATTCATTAGTGATAATGAAGAGACTTACAGGTCTATAAACTGTGAGTGGATCCTTTTCGGATAAGTGAGAAAAGGAAGGGTAAGAAGATGATCCTCTAAACTGACAGTGACAAAGAGAGAGAGAAATAAGGAGTGACCCTTGGGAAAGCAGTGAGATGACCCTAAACATCGTAAAGGCAGTGAGCCTGGGATAGAGTGACTATTTTCGAACCGTGTAATCCATAGCTTGTGAAGTTTAGTGGAATTTGGTAAGACCAAAAACCTGTTGGTGTATGCTCCTTGGACATAGCCCTTAACAGTGAACCAAGTAAAAATTGCTATGTACTATTCTTACTTTACTTTATGTTTATGTTGTGAAACAGGAAACAGAGAGAAGAGTGTTTTTCTTAACAGTGAAACAAGATCAGAACGGCCTTTAATTTTAAATTATCCACACCCTGATTCACCCCTGCTTTCAGGGTATTCATCCTTGTGGACCTAACATAATTTAAATAATTTTTTTATCCATGAATATAAAGTCACACTGGACAAGTTGATCTCAACTAATGAGATTCTTATCTCAATTTTCTTTCTGTGAGGTATACACAATTTTCAAACCATATTTCTCTTATATTGTGTATATACTACCCTTTATATGTCATATCACTGATAAACTTGTTCTCATGATATTATAAGTTTCATTAAATGTCATCCCTTTCAAGGGATTATTAATCAAATGTTTCAATGTGTTAAGGGACAATTTAGAATATTTGAAGATTATTTCCCTCAATAATGTTCTTAATTATTTTCTTTTCCAACTCTCTTAATTTTTGTGATTGTTAAATTTATCATTTTATAATAACATTATTGTACTAATATTTCATTACGAATTTCCTTAAATATCCATATTCACATAAAATGGATATTTTTACATCTTTAACTGTATATAATTCTTCCAAACGATGTCAGCTGTACTAGAAATTGAGGATGTAGCCATTTTTTAGAACCCTAGATATAAGGCCAAAAACCATGGCTATAGGTTATTGCCATTTTTTCGTGAACTGTGGCTGGTATTGTCTTGGTTATAGGGCATGGAATATAGCGGTGTTTTGAAAATTTGTCTTAATCCCTATTTCAGTGGTTTAAACCATGGATAAAGACTTATATCCACAGTTTGAACTATCACTATTGCTATATAGCCATAGTTTGAAACCATGTCTAAATATTTATCCATACATGGTTTATATCCATGCTTTCAAATCATGGATATAGGGCTTAATCCACGGTTGAAACATTTTCAATAGGTCTATATACGCTGTTTGAAACTATGGCTATAGGCCTTCCCATTTCATAAAAAATTCCCAATCCTCCACCCTGCACCCCCCCCCCCCCCCCCACTCCCCTTGTAGTAGTCCGCCCCATAAAAAGTATCCCACACCACTCCCCCGACATCCCCCCTTAACCGTAAATTTTCCCCGATACCCCCTAGACATCCCCCTCCATGGACGACCCCCCTCATTCCTTAACGTACCCCCTTTCCTGGACAAACCCCCCACGTCCCAGGAAAGACCACATCATTCTTGGAAAAACCCCCATACTTGGACAAACCCCCCAGATATACCCCCTCCTTCTTGGACATACCCCCTCATTCCTTGAATGAACCCCCTTAATATTAGACCCTGAACTTTTTAGATAGACCCCCTCCCTTGACAGATAACACCCCCTCCCTGGGAAGACACCCACCAACTATACAATTCACCTCCCGACACACCCCTTCCCCAACAGACCACCTTGAACCCCCACCCCACCCCCCCCCCCCCACCCCCCCCCCCCCCCCCCAAACACCCCTCTGCCTACGAGAACCCCTTACACCCCTCCTCCTTCAGATCCCACTTTAACCCCCCCCCCCCCTGCTCCTTCAAGGACAGACCACCTCCTTCTGGAAGAGCCCCCCACCCTCCCTGGACAGACCCACTCCCTAGATAGACAACACCCCCTCCCTAGACAAACCCCCTTCACACCCAACACCCTACACAACCCCATCGCCTCTTCAAACCCCCTTACACCCCCTACACACCCCCTCCATCTACTGACCCCCTTTCAACCCCTCCCCTCCTTCCTGCACAACCCCCCACCAGACAACCCCTTTCCCCTTATACACACCCCTTCTGGAAATGGAAGTATAATAACTATGACATTTTCAACTAAATAACCCCCCTCATTTTTGAATAGACCCCCCTTATTCCAATATAGTCCCCTACTAGACAACCCATCTCACCCTAGACACCCCTATCTTGGAAAAGGAAGCCAAATGACTTGGTTTTTTCCTATAAATATCTCTTTTTAAACAATCATTTTTCATATGTTTAGAAGTAAATAGAAAAATATATATACAATATCCAGATAATTAAAATAACAATAAAATTAAAGAAAAAAACATATCATTTATAATTGTTTGGATAAATGTAAACCACAGAAGAATCAATAATGGTTGTAATTTTCAATCATGAAATGGTTATACAAATCCTCTTTTTGAGATTTTTGTTATGTTTATGTGAGCACAAAGCATATGATGAACTAGGTCATCTCCATTGGTATAGGATGTGGGTTGGTATATTAATATACATATGTATATAGAATGAATCCATAATTTTTTGTGGTTTTTTCTATGAATCATGAAAGAAGTAGTTTTTTTTTTGGTGTTTTCAATATTTATTATGTGCGTGTGTGAGTGGAGTTAGTAGTGGTTAGATGCTAGAAACAACGTGGAGTAATGAATCATTGATTAATGTGTGTAAGGGTTAGAGTAGTATCATCTTTATGTGGAATTTTTAATGAATTTCCAAAATAATTATTTTTGGTAACATAACCAACTATAATTTCTAAAACAATTCATCTATTTTGAGCATGGACAACCACGAAACGGTGAACCCAACCTCTCCCCCTACACACATTTCACACAGTTATCACCACCCCTTCCCACCCCTTCTACTCCAATGAATAGTTCCACCCCCTACACACACTCCCTACACCCCCTGCACAGCCCTCACAACCCCCGCACACCCCCTCCCCCTCCACTGCACATATCCTGCCCCATGCACACACCCCCTCCACCACAATTCCTGCCCCTGCACACAGTCTTTCCTGTCCCTTCCCATGTACCCATCACAACCCCTACACACACCCAACAAACACCCCATTCACACACCTTCACAACACAACCACCACTCCAATACACACTTTCTACCCCCTACACACACTCCCTTCACCCCCGCCTCTGCACCCTGCACACCCTTTGCATCCACCTGATGCACAACCATTGCAACCCCCCCACCCTCTGCACCCCCTCTGCACCCCTGAAACCCCCTAAACACCCGTTCACAACAGCAGAACACCCCCTCCAATACCTATATAAAGGTATTCTAAGAATTGTATAAAGTTTTGGAATGACTCTTTGGGCTAGTTAAGGTGACACTAAGATTCGTAAAGTTCGTTCGTGACCTACATAAAGGTCACACAAATGAAAAGAAGACTATATCAAGGTAATTTGTGACCTATGTAAAGGTTATCTGAGTAAGATAATGGTTATTATAACAGCCCGAAATTTTGAATAAATCTTGTTTCCTAATTTCATGTGTTATTTTATTTTATTTTTATACTCAAAAAAAATGTTTTATTTGAGAAACATGATTATAATTAAAATGAGACCATCGGGTTCTGACTGTTATATGACCATTGGTCAATATGACCGTTTTGAACAAAATGTTTTGATTATTGTCTCTAAATACAAGTAATCTTGGTTAATTATTATAGAAAGAAGATTTGATGGCCTCACCTAGTAGTCTTGGACCGATCGAAGTCCATCTAACAGAACTTGGGAAGGAGGTAGCACCATTGGGCTTTGCTCTGGACCAAACCCAAGCCGAACTTCATCATGTGAAGCTAGAACGGAATCGCCTTCGCGAGAAGTTCAAACTGATAGAAATTACTAATCGGGCAATGTCGGCCGAGCCTCCTTCGGACTCTCTCACCTTAGCACACCTTACACTTAGGTCCTATGCTGGTGTGATAAGGGGCTATGTAAGGAGACCGTAACTACCTTGTGTAATACTTTGTTTTAAATAAAAATTGGGATTTCTTCTTATGATGAAGTTTATGAATTTTCAAATGATCGGATAAATATAGTATGTATATTTTTGATGAATTTTAGAAAAAGGATATTTTAAAAATGTTTATGTAAACCTTAAATAATTAAAAATGTGTAATGATTTTCAAAAAATGGTCTTCTACAATTATGTTCAGTACAAAATTTGGAGTCTAATAAGATCAACTTGATTTTTGATGAATAGTAAATTATGAATAGTGATTTTATGATTAGGATTAGTAATATGACCAAATGGATTAGTAATCTCACTTAAAGAAAGTTTTAAAATAATCTAGGCACCTTGATTAAGTAATGTGATTCAATAAAATGGTTAAATAACGGTTTCATAAATTATTATTCAAGTATTAGTTTTTTCGGGTGAATAGTGTTTTTTAATTAAAAATTAAATTAAAAATATTTAGAAAATTATTTTTATAAAATGGTTTTCATTTTTGAACTCAGAGCACCGATATTATGTTATGGTAATTTTTGTGGTTTTTTCTGAAAAAATGAATTTTCGGTGAATAGTGTATTTATTTAAAAAATAAATTAAAAATATTTAGAAAATTATTTTTATAAAATGGAGTTCATATTTGAAATCAGAGCATTTATATTTGATTAAGGTGAAATTTTGGGATCTTTCTGAAAAAGTTGAATTTTCAGTGAATAGTGAAAATTCAGTTTTAGGGTTTCGGTATGTTTAATGACATCATAACTGTGTCATGATGATGTCATGAGTTTTTTTAAGGGTTTGCCGGCCAAGGGTGATGAATTATTGTGTGGGGGTCCCCATGTGGCCTAACGTTATGGGAAGTACCATCGGAGGGCCCATGCTTTTGAGAAAACCACTTTTGAGGTGTCCCTTGGCCATTAATGCCTTGTCCCCTCACTTTCCCTATAAATACCAAGCCCTCCTCTCATCCACTCGACTCCCCACTCTTCCCCCTACGAATTTCTGGTCTAATTACCTCCCAAGGAGTCCTCCCAAGGTGCCCCCAAGCCCTCAAGGTCCCATCCTTTGAGGTTTAAGAGTTACATTTTAAGGTAAGGGATCCGACCTCTCTCATTCTTTTCATGTCATCCTTTTTATGTCATTCCTTTTATTCTCCATGTTCTTATGTGAGAGGATGTTCTTTTATATTCCTCTTACTTCCCTTTTCATGTTTATATGATGAGAGATCCCCTCTTACTCTCATCATTTCGTTTTATGAATGTTTAAGTGACGTCGTTAGGCTGCCGAATTTTTAAGGGATTCTTTCACCCTTCTCATTTTTCAAGTTTGATTTTCATGTCAAGTCTTTAAAGTTATTTTTTTTATGATGGGGTATGATCTCTATATCTATCATACTGATGTCTTATGATCATATGATGAGGTACCCTATTTGATCTTGTCAAATCATTTTCTTTGAAGTTAAGTGACGCCGTTAGGCTGCCGAATTCTCATAAGAAAAATCTTGTTTTGTCTCACTTCCATGTTTTTCATTTCATATGGTATATCTTTCAAATTGCATTACCATGTTCTTAAATCCCTTATATTCTGTACCCATACTGTTTTATGGATCATTTATGAGTGGGTGACCCATGTCCCCTCTCTTTTCAATGTTTTCTAAAACCTTGTAACATAGCCGTTATACTGCAGAATTTTCGTCTCAAAATACCTCTCTCTTTTCTCAAAATTATTTTATGTTATAAAGTGAATACTCAAAGCTCTTATTTCTAAAAGGGTATTCACATATATATAAAAATGTTCTATTTTAAATTCTGGGATTTACATACATGACACCCGCTTTCCCATTCCGTGGGTTTAAAGTAATGTAAAGATCATGTCTTTAAAGCAGTTTTTAAAACGTTATGATTATGAAATGAAACCCATTTATTTTATGCTATATGGGTTATTTATGAAATGTTTGATGATGATATATGTGGCTCACATGATAATAAAGGCAAATTTAAGGGTTCACCCTGATAGCGCTCCAATGCATTGGGTAATGATGTAACCACTAGAGATTACAATTTTCACGATACCTTGGTGAATAACCTTGGTAATTTTCAAATGACACTTGGGGATGGACCTTGGTGATATGTTCATGGTTGTATATGTTAAATTATGTATCCACATATTCAAGTTATGAAAATGTTATTTTTATTATGATATGACTCATGATTTCATTCTCATGCCTTAAAGTTCTTTTCATGACTTTATTGAAGTATCTCAAGTTCACATGTAAAATGTTTCTCTTGTCTTCCTTACTGGGCCTTCTACTCACCCTTTCCTTTGATATATGTCCCCAGGATCTGAGATGCAGTAATGAACCTAGGATGAACATAAGGAGAAGCCTTTCAAGTGTTTAAGAAGAATGTTTTTTTTGTTTCATGTTTTAAGTTCCTGGTTTCCAAGACACTAAACCTTAAAGATCCTCGGTTTTGTAAAATGTAATGAAATTTTATGTGATAAAAAGGCGGGATGCTATAGTTGGTATCAAAGGATGGTTTAGTTATTTGTGGAAATTAGGATATAAAAAATTTAGGAAGAAGCCTATAGAAAAGTTAAAATATTGGAAATCTTCCTGGTATTTTGGTGAGTATTGAGTAAGGGGTTTCCAAGTAAATACATCCCTGTCTGGATACGAGCAGGTAGAGGTGGATCTGGCACAGATGTACGTAGGGGTAAAACCGGAAAACAACACTTTGAGCTAGACTCGAACGGGAACTGGTACATGACAACGGGCCTTGCTTCACTCTTGGTTACGACACTCTCGGGGGATATGCTTTAGTAAATTCATAAGCTTAGTATCAACCATTGTTAAAGGAACAAAGATAAAATAAAATAAAGATTCACATAAGAATATATGATCATGGATAACCTAGATGGGAACCTAGGGGAACACATGTTAGGGTATACTTTTCAACTACAAGTTATCCTTATATGCTTTAAGTTTCTTTTCATGATTATTGGCTAAGTATTTTTATGATATTATTTCCATATTAATATGACAGAGATGATTAGGGGATTAAAATATTATTTTTATTTTGGAAGACGTTCACTATTTTGGGGACCCTATATGATCGAGGTAAATAGATTACAATGGTATTTTCATTGAAGAGTAAGGTTGACTTATATTTGAAGAATCTATGAATTTAAGGTGGACTTATAGTAATTTAGGTTACTTATGGGAATGATTAACCTATCTTGGGTTAAATATTTTTAGGTTAGATACTTTTGTTATAAGATGTTAGGAGTGGTTGATGTTGTTTGGAGATGAACAATGAAGTTTATTTTGGAAGACTATGTTATCAAATCCTTCTTGTATTTGGGTTTCAATCTTAGTTTGGTTTATTTTGAGGAATTTTAAGGACCGTTATTTATGGAATGGACTATGATGAAATTTGGGTAGTACCATGGAACTTTGAAGATTTAAAAGTAGTTTCCATTCCTATGGGATTATTTCTTTTTGAAGAGTTGTTTTACCTTACCCTTTCGGTTTTTGGGATAATGTTTAAAGATGAAAGAAATATATAGTTTATCTTTTCTGGATTATGAGATTCTCTAGAAGATGATTCTTGTGTTTTGATGAGACCAAGTAGTTTTGAATGCTCATAGTTTAGAGAAAAGATTAGTTTTGGGTAGAAACTTATTAAAGGATGAAACTCTCCATGAAGGTAGATATATTTCCTTATGTTTTTGTTCTATGTTGTAAATGAATTCCTCAAAGTAATGAAAAGGAACATAAAACAAAAACGTTGTTGGTTTACATTTCCTACTAGGTAATCAAAGGCCGCTTGCACACATCATAATTTTGGGACTTTATGGTGGCTAACTTCCTTCTAATCATGTTTTCTATCACTCTCCTTTAGGATGTGACCCTTTGTTTTCTCCTCCATGTCCATGTTTCCTACATGGAATCCTAGTATGAGTAAACTCGGGTGGCCTTTGTACTTCCTTTTCTTTCATTTAAAGTAATGGTGTCACAAACTCTTTTTCCGATGTGGGACTTTCAATGAAATTTCAAAACCCAATTTTAAAATTGCGAGGACGCAATTTCTTAAGGGGGGGAAGATTGTAACGGCCCGAAATTTTGAATAAATCTTGTTTCCTAATTTCATGTGTTATTTTATTTTATTTTTATACTCAACAAAAATGTTTTATTTGATAAACATGATTATAATTAAAATGAGACCATCGGGTTCTGACTGTTATATGACCATTGGTCAATATGACCGTTTTGAACAAAATGTTTTGATTATTGTCTCTAAATACAAGTAATCTTGGTTAATTATTATAGAAAGAAGATTCAATGGCCTCACCTAGTAGTCTTGGACCGATCGAATCCCATCTAACAGAACTTGGGAAGGAGGTAGCACCATTGGGCTTTGCTCTGGACCAAACCCAAGCCGAACTTCATCATGTGAAGCTAGAACGGAATCGCCTTCGCGAGAAGTTCAAACTGATAGAAATTACTACTCGGGCAATGTGGGCCGAGCCTCCCTCGGACTCTCTCACCTTTGCACACCTTACACTTAGGTCCTATGCTGGTGTGATAAGGGGCTATGTAAGGAGACCGTAACTACCTTGTGTAATACTTTGTTTTAAATAAAAATTGGGATTTCTTCCTATGATGAAGTTTATGAATTTTCAAATGATCGGATAAATATAGTATGCATATTTTTGATGAATTTTAGAAAAATGATATTTTAAAAATGTTTATGTAAACCTTAAATAATTAAAAATGTTTAATGATTTTCAAAAAATGGTCTTCTACAATTATGTTCAGTACAAAATTTGGAGTCTAATAAGATCAACTTGATTTTTGATGAATAGTAAATTATGAATAGCGATTTTATGATTAGGATTAGTAATATGACCAAATGGATTAGTAATCTCACTTAAAGAAAGTTTTAAAATAATCTAGGCACCTTGATTAAGTAATGTGATTCAATAAAATGGTTAAATAACGGTTTCATAAATTATTATTCAAGTATTAGTTTTTTCGGGTGAATAGTGTTTTTTTAATTAAAAATTAAATTAAAAATATTTAGAAAATTATTTTTATAAAATGGATTTCATTTTTGAACTCAGAGCACCGATATTATGTTATGGTAATTTTTGTGGTTTTTTCTGAAAAAATGAATTTTCGGTGAATAGTGTATTTATTTAAAAAATAAATTAAAAATATTTAGAAAATTATTTTTATAAAATGGAGTTCATTTTTGAAATTAGAGCATTGATATTTGATTAAGGTGAAATTTTGGGATCTTTCTGAAAAAGTTGAATTTTCAGTGAATAGTGAAAATACAGTTTTAGGGTTTCGGTATGTTTAATGACATCATAACTGTGTCATGATGATGTCATGAGTTTTTTTAAGGGTTGGCAGGCCAAGGGTGATGAATTATTGTGTGGGGGTCCCCATGTGGCCTAACTTTATGGGAAGTACCATCGGAGGGCCCATGCTTTTGAGAAAACCACTTTTGAGGTGTCCCTTGGCCATTAATGCCTTGTCCCCTCACTTTCGCTATAAATACCAAGCCCTCCTCTCATCCATTCGACTACCCACTCTTCCCCAACGAAATTATGGTCTCATTACCTCCCAAGGAGTCCTCCCAAGGTGCCCCCAAGCCCTCAAGGTCCCATTCTTTGAGGTTTAAGAGTTACATTTTAAGGTAAGGGATCCGACCTCTCTCATTCTTTTCATGTCATCCTTTTTATGTCATTCCTTTTATGCTCCATGTTCTTATGTGAGAGGATGTTATTTTATATTCCTCTTACTGCCCTTTTCATGTTTATATGATGAGAGATCCCCTCTTACTCTCATCATTTCGTTTTATGAATGTTTAAGTGACGCCGTTAGGCTGCCGAATTTTTAAGGGATTCTTTCACCCTTCTCATTTTTCAAGTTTGATTTTCATGTCAAGTCTTTCAAGTTCTTTTTTTTATGATGGGGTATGATCTCTATATCTATCATACTGATCTCTTATTATCATATGATGAGGGACCCTATTTGATCTTGTCAAATCATTTTCTTTGATGTTAAGTGACGTCGTTAGGCTGCCGAATTCTCATAAGAGAAATCTTGTTTTGTCTCACTTCCATGTTTTTCATTTCATATGGTATATCATTCAAATTGCATTACCATGTTCTTAAATCCCTTATATTCTGTACCCATACTGTTTTATGGATCATTTATGAGTTGTTGACCCATGTCCCCTCTCTTTTCAATATTTTCTAAAACCTTGTAACATAGTCGTTATGCTGCAGAATTTTCGTCTCAAAATGCCTCTCTCTTTTCTCAAAATTATTTTATGTTATAAAGTGAATAATTAAAGATCTTATTTCTACAAGGGTATTCACATATATATAAAAATTTTCTATTTTAAATTCTGGGATTTACATACTTGATACCCGCTTTCCCTTTCCGTGGGTTTAAAGTAATGTAAAGATCATGTCTTTAAAGCAGTTTTTAAAACGTTATGATTATGAAATTAAACCCATTTATTTTATGCTATATGGGTTATTTATGATATTTTTGATGATGATATATGTGGCTCACATGATAATAAAGGCAAATTTAAGGGTGCGCCCTGATAGAGCTCCAATGCATTGGGTAATGATGTAACCACTAGAGATTACAATTTTCACGATACCTTGGTGAATAACCTTGGTAATTTTCAAATGACACCTTGGGGATGGACCTTGGTGATATGTTCATGATTGTCTATGTTAAATTATGTAGCCACATATTCAAGTTATGAAAATGTTATTTTTATTATGATATGCCTCATGATTTCATTCTCATGCCTTAAAGTTCTTTTCATGACTTTATTGAAGTATCTCAAGTTCACATGTAAAATGTTTCTCTTGTTTTCCTTACTAGGCCTTCTACTCACCCTTTCCTTTGATATATGTCCCCAGGTTATGAGATGTAGTAATGAACCTAGGATGAACATAAGGAGAAGCCTTTCAAGTGTTTAAGAAGAATGTTTTTTTTGTTTCATGTTTTAAGTTCCTGGTTTCCAAGACACTAAAACTTAAAGATCCTCGGTTTTGTAAAATGTAATGAAATTTTATGTGATAAAAAGGTGGGATGCTATAGTTATGTAAGGGTCGTCTTTGGTTTTTAATAACTAAATATAGTTTACTTTGGGATTACCCCAAATGTGTTAAGGTAATTTTTATCCATGATGAAGAGATGGAAACCATACTTAAGTGTTAGTCCTGAATTCATATATGGTATTCAGAATGTAATAACTTTATTATTATTATTAGGATTAGAGAATATAGATATATATATATATATATAATTTTTTATACTATTAGAACATGAATCATTCTATGTGTTTTCCTCAGATTAATTTCCTTTCTACACATTAGGCTATAGAAGAGAAAATATAACGGTTTTTTCCTAGTTCAATACTATAGGAGAAGAAGTTATAAAAAATAATAATCCCATACACTTAAAACACATAAATAGATATTTCCATGAAAAAGGGAGTGGTTATTATAAATCCATTTTCTAAAAAATCAAGGAATAATTTAAAAAAGTTTTTAAAACTATCAAACAATTATAAAATTCAAACTAAAGGGTTTGTTAGGCATAAGAAATCTACCTTAACTACAAGGTTTGCTGCTTTTGATGATGAAATACTCAAATATTCCTCATTTGTTCTTTTACGAAAATTAAACTTCAAATATATATAATGATACCTAGCTCCTATGTACATATCTACATGGAAAATTAATCACAATGGGGTCCTTAGATACAAGTTTATACTTGCATATACCCATTTACACAGACACACATATGCATTTTCCAAGTCTATATAAGAAAACCTTTTGCCAAAATATATATTCATACTAACATGAATGAATATATATAAATGGAGAAATTATATATGTATATGCCTACATACACATACACATATAAGCCTTCGTCAACGACAGCTCGAATCCACCTCAACGGGATCCAAAATTCACTAAAAAATAAAAGTAATAAAAAAATTAAAAAATCCCTAATTAAAAAGAGGAAAATTAATAAAAATGGAATAAAGCATAACCAAATCCAATGTTTATGTCACTCTCTCCGATGGCAGTGGATTGAAATGCCTCATCATAAGAGTCCACCTATAAGGAAATAGAGGGAAAAGAAATGAGATATAATAAATTCATATATATATATATATGTGATCATTGTGTCAACTATAAATGATAAATGATAAATGAATCCATAACCAATAATGACATAAAAATATTCAGATTGATATGTACATCCCAAAACTAAATGACATGATCATTAATAAAGGATTTTTGTTCAAATTGCAACATCATATGAGTTTAAAAATCCATTAATTTATAATGTAATGAAAATTCACCTTTTCAATTTCCCTTATATAGTGGTACATTCAATGTCGTAAACTTGGTAGACAATTTATATGCATTGAAACACCATGTAAAACATTTGGACTTCAAAATTTATACACCAGCTAAATTTCTCACATAGTGAATCAGATGTTTTTCCACTCAATGTAGAGTTCATACATTTTTTATTTTTCTCATTTTAATCCTAATATCATATTCGTCTTCAGATAACTCTAGAACTTCTCCAAATCCACTATAAACCTGGCAAAGGATTTCAAATCACCTCAAAATCTAAACAAATAATTATATGAATTATTAAAATAATTCCAAAATATTTCATAATTTTCTATGGACTTTATTAGAATGTAAACATTAAAGTATTGTATTTCAATGATCTCTAATAACCCTAAATATCCCTATTTCACTTCATCCATTTAAACATCATTTAAGATATATTAAAAACTTTCTATAGAAACAAAAAATATTAAGTACTCTATGGATGGATTATTTAACCCTAGGATATCATCCTCTAGCCCCCCAACCCCAAACCGTACACCAGCCCCCCACCCACTACACCAGCTCCCCCCCACCCCCTACACCAGCTCCCCCCCTCCCACACACCCCAACCTATACTCCATCAACCCTAAACCAGCACCCCCACCCCTCCACCATCCCCCACCCTTGCACCATCTCCCACCCATGAACCATCCACCCACCCCCACCTACATCACCCCCACCCTTGCACCATCACCCACCCATTCCTAAATCACTCCCCCACCAAGATGTGGTGCATGTTGTTTCAGCACTCAAATATGCTAATATAAATAAATGTGACATAATTTATTCTGGTTTTTGATGGAATTCATAACAACCATTTAAATAAATGTTTAAAGATTATTTTAATGTAAACTTTCGGAGAAAATAATGGTTTTAATGGAGTAAAAACCAGAAAGTAAATTAGATTTATTTCATGTCTCTAAGTAAATTAAAAATGATTATAATTTGGTGATATGAAATTCATAGAGATCAAAAATTCCCCATATAATATCAAAATTATAATCCCATAATTTTATAAATAAATCATTTAAAATTTATCAGAACCCATTTATAAATAGAGCCTAATTCAATTACCTTTTTTTTAAAAAATAGTTTCATATATTTTGAAAATAAAAACCAACATCTATTCCATCAAATTTATTGTAACTATGGTACATCCCACAAAATTAATCAATCTGGAAATATAATTAGAACAAATAAAAATTTCTAAGCCCATTCTAATCCATGATGAAATATTTTAAAATCATTTAAATATTTTAAAATTTCCACATGGCACATTTTAAAAAATGTGGTATACAACCATGGTCTATTAGAGAGATATAAACCAATCCATTATTAGTTCAAGAATAATAAAACATTTAATAGGATTCTAAAATCATAGGAATGAATTTTAAACTATCAAATAAATTTATATAAATTAATAAAATGGGATCCATAAAATCACATACTTCAAATGGTGGTAGGTGACCCAATTTTTTTTTTGAAAATTATAGCCTTTATAGGAAGACATGATGGCTATTTAATACAAACAAATCATTGAAATGATTCTTAACCTAGAAAAAATATAATTAACATTTAGATATTTCACAATATAAGTGTAAAACATAAAGATAATACAAAAACACATAACATATTCTGTTGTTAAATTATATTATATTACTAGAAAACACACTGGATTCTTAAATGATATAGAAGAAACCAAACCCAGAATCTCAAGAGGAATCTCAGACCACATGAAACGTGAAGATGAAAACAGATTCCTTAAAATAGTGTTCCTATCTTTATACCTATAATAAAAACCCCTCATTAACAATCATATCATTGACTAAGATAAATATTAACATTTATATAAGAAATTATAGAAATAAAGGTTCATTTATTAGACTAGATATAGAATAAACCTAAATGAATTTGCAAGAATATAAAAAATGAGATCCAAAATACCCAAGAATCTATTTCCCTTCACCATTTTGAGCTCAGCAGATGCCTAAAAAAGATACTTCAAATCAATAAGGTTAAGTTAATTCTATGTAGTTTCCTTCTATATCAATCCTAAAATATACATCACTATGAATGTTGAACAACAAGATAATGTTTAATCAACAAAAAAATTCTCTAATAAGTTCATGATAATTAATAATTCATAAGCACATCCATGAGGAACTAATAAAATAGATTTTTTTGTTAATATAAAAATATAAATAGTAGTCTAAGTGATGAATAGACATTAATAGTAGTATAGAAGAAGAGTAAAGGGATGGTTATACATAATATATTATAAGAGATGATTTTATTTCTTAATTTAACAATAATTCCATATATTAGAAGAAATTAAAACTATTGGAAGAGAATAAAAGAAGTGTAAATTTGAAGTGCAATGATATCATATAAGGGATAAAAATGTCCATGATGAAATTTGTATAATAAGATAAGATACTAAAATATCTTAATAAAAATTTGGTTTCTGAATAAAAGGAACATGAAGTGGCACAATTTAGGTATCATAAATCTAGAAACATCGCAAATAATTTGATATAATTCCATGAAACATTGGTTGATATTCAAGTTGAACATTTAAAGGATGATGAGAAATCCACCCCCATGAAAAATGTATAACAGTTTTATAAATTCTCATGTGATACTAAATTTTTTTCTATTCATTATAAATATTATAAAACATAATTTGAATATTGTTAGTATGAAAAATAGTGTAAAAAATTCTACCTATGGATAAAATGAGAAAGGGAAAACCCCAAGGAAAAGTGAAAATAAAGGCTGCATCATGCCTGGGAAATAAGTAGAATTTTATGAAAAATAATCTATATAAATAATACCATGTTTTTAGGTATATTTATATTTTTTTGAAGTTTTGGGTATAAATATTTTGAATACTAGTACTACATGTCATTTCACTGAAACTGGGTGGAAAAAAGTGGAAGCAGCCCTAAGAAGAATAGAATTCGTTGTATTAGATATAGGAATACTCTTAATAAGAAATATTTGTAGCCTGAAAAAACTATTGGAAATTCCCATAGACTTATAAATTTGAGAAAAATCTAAGAATAATTACAATATCTGGTGAAGATGGTACTACAAAAAGGAGACAACATATGAAAATAACAAATAATTCTTATAAGAAATTTAAATTTGAAAACCTAACATTTATGTGGATATTTGTGAGAGATAAAGGGACACTAGTCATGTTGTAAAATATCATATGATATTTATAGCAATAAAATAGGAAATATAAATTGGAAGATAGAGTATGAGGACGTATATTAATTTTTTACCCATTCAGTCAATGAGGTCCCACAAAATAAACCTATAGAGATGAATAAGACATCTAAGATGTTGATAATGGTAAATAATAAAAAATTGGGGAATGGATATTTAATAGAGTCCACAATGATGATGTTAGTAAGATTTGATTATAATAGATGAGAAGTATCTCTAAATCATCCCTATCTAACTTAAAGATAAAGGTATTTAATCTTTATTCCCATTCATTTTATATATATATTCTTATAAGGAATTAAATAAACCAATTGGGGAGACGAATGATAGTTGTATTCTTTGTGTAAACAAGAATGCAGTTTCCTTCCTAGAATACCATTGAGGTAATATTTTCCATGATGATGAATGTAAGACCATTCCTTAGGGAGTGAAAAAAATAAATAAACATTTTAAACATTGAAAAAGTTGAGGAATCTCAAAATATAGACAACCAAAATCTAATTGGTCATTTAGGTTGTGTTGAAAAAACTCATTAATAATTCTTATATTGGCATTGCTGGTTCAATGATTTATGTACTGCATTGATAACTTTGTTTATCAACTCTTGTTTCTATAAATTGTTTTTCCTCATATACTTATATATGAATATCTCATGTTTATTTTCAAATAATATAATTTTATTCTATCCTTCTCTCAAAAGTGGATAAGTTTGACACTACAAATATATGGTGGAGAAGAATATTTCATTATTGGAGTTCTCTGCATTGAGGACCATTATCATCAAGTTATAAAAATCCATTCCCACTTACCCTTTAGAAATTTTCTAACTCTAAACCAGGGGTAAACTAATTTAGATCAACCATTACCTCCCTAGGACCTGTATAATACAACCAAAAGACCAGTGAATGAAACCTTCATATCAATCATATCCAAATCAAGATCCAAACATATCCCAAATTTATCATTCTATTTCTAGTACATGAGAAAGGAACATCCTCAACAATCTCTGTAATAAGCTATAAAACACTATTCAATGAAATTCATGAAAAAAAACATTACGAAAATATCCACAATATTCTCACATTTCCAAACTCCATGTTCTAATGTAACACCCAATTAATCCAAGTATTAAATTAACACTAAACCTCTAAGGGTTAATAAATATTGGGGCACCCATTGTTCCTTAGATCATGTCTATCAAATCATTTTCTAATATAGATAAGAAATCCTCCTCATGTGACTCTGAACACAAACCCATCCATATTCATAACCTCATCTACAAGGGAATAATCAAGAATCACCACACCAATTAGAAAGTCATCTAGGGTTCCTCAGACCCATATAATAACTAAACATAGTGACACACAGCCTTAACTAACACCATGTGGGATCAGACCAACCTAATGATTCCACTTGGATTAAACCTCCATCAAGAATCTGAAAAACGTCAATAACTCAAACCGTAAGAAATTGGTACAAACATCAAAGAAACATCCAAAATAATACATTTTTCTGCCTTTTGAGAGATGTAAAAGAACCTAAAGCAATACACCTTGGAACACCCAAGGAAATTCACAATGAACATCAAAAGAATACCATTGGCATCACATGAAAGAATTTATCCAAAAATTGTGCAATCCCTACTTGAGTTTCACACCACACCTCAATTTGATGAACAATGAAACCAAAACCTTTATCAAAAACCTCTCTACACACTACTCCCTTTGTGGTTTCTAGATCAACAAAACATGAGGGGAAACTCCAATCTACCCTAGACTAAAACAAAGAATCTCAAAGAAGGCCTATAACTATAAGGGGTTTCTAACACCATAACCCGCATAGAATCAGCTTGGATGGACCACTCAAATGTCGAAAATCAAATCCCAAGGAAATAAGTATATTCATGTTTCTACCCTTTCATGCCCTTAAGAATCACCTAATAGAATATGAGGTTTTCTCTTGAATCAAAGAATAATAGAGAGGATTTATGAACAAAACTCTTCTATGAGATACCCAAGATCCTCACTTATCAAAGACGATCCCCAATGGTTTTCAAGGGGCTCACAGGAAAACAGATAGTAAATAAATAATAAAATAAATTAATAACCAATTATCTATTATGGAAATATAACAAATAAAGAACACCCAACCGACCTTATGATGAAAACCCTATATCTGAAGACCTGAACATAAGATCGAACAAAATACCAAGAACCTATCTCATGCCATTAAATAAAAAATTAAATTTTAAAAATTTATCATTAATTTTTAAAAAACAAAAAAATATAAGTAAATACCTAAAAGATTATTGTTTTTCTTCCCAATTATAAAACATCGACCAACTTCCTAAAAGAGGACTAAAATATACCGATGAAATTAATCTAAAAAAACTCTATCAAGAAACACTTGATTACTAGGAAATTCAAATCAATTTAACTGAAAATTGAAAAAAAAATCCATTTGGACTCATAAAATCTCTAAAATTATGAGTGATTGAATGCATTATATAACACAATACATCTTATCTATAAGCCACAATAAAGAACCTTGATTCTTGGCCAAATCTATTAGGTTATGGTTGAATCAGTATATAAAACCATAATGGGAACTTTTAAAATTATAGAGGATAAAATAAGAGTAATAACGAAGGTAATAGATAATGATTCTTACCTAAAATTACTAATGAATGCATTTAGGAATATATCAAAACATGAGAGTTAAAAGAGGAAGAGGAGTGCGGGGAGGCAAAAAGGTAGGTGGCTATATAGGAGGTGCGCCAGAGGAGGAGTTGGGGAGGACACCTCAGAGTAGTGTCTGTCGGGAGTTGGGGTGACCATATAGTCAAAGGAGAATCATCCTAAGGTGGGTGTCCACAATGGAGGAGTAGAATAGTGTGAGTTTGGGTGGCAGCACCTAGTGAGGAGGGTTATGGGGAGTAAGATAGGCAGGGGATATCATGAGTGGGTTGGGTAGAAATGGGGTGGGGGACATGAGTGAATTAGAAGAAAGGGTGAAATTCCATATGTATTATTTCACCCGTGTCCATATCTTAACATATAGCCTTGATTTTTTAAACTGTCACTATATAATTGGGGATATATCCTCAATTTCTAGTACTGCCACATTGAAAATTATTTTATATACCATTAAATTATTGATAAATTTGTATTATTTATTTAATATAGATATTTGATATGGTATATTGTTTATTTATTGATTAATATAAATGAGGAATGCTTTATACATGTAGTGACAGGTGGGGCATGAATAATAAATAAACCCTCAATGCATCAAAATTTTCTCATGATACGAATAATATAATCAAATTAAGTTGGTTTTTATCCATAGTTTTAAGAAATCTTATGAAAGGTCTAGACTGTAACGGTTTTTATGTGAATCAGACACGAATTTCAATAATTTACAATTTTCAACATTGATTTTCCTATTATTATTGTAATTATCATTTATATTTTCATATGATAACAACTATTATTGAATTTAATTCTCATTTTATTTAAAATAGGTCTTTTGTATCTATTTCATAACATTCCTTATAGATTATTCATTATCCATTGTTTAAGTGTCATCTGTTCATAGATATTTACCTTTACATATGGATTTATTTTAACCATTTATTTATTTATTCTGATTTACATACCCTTACTGTGTATTTAGTTGAACATTTATTTTATTTCTTTTCACAAGGTTATGAGGAAGAAATCATTGAATAAGATTTCATGGATGTAGTTTATTTCATTTTATTATGTATCATGTTTAGTTTTATATTTGAAAATGTAATAAACATATCATGTATGTAATCTTCTTTTGAAAAAATCCTTAACTATTATGTGTTTGAGGATTTGATTAGTTTTAATCATGCCAATTTAATAAAATAATGCACCATCTCTTTTCTTTTGGGGTTAGTGCCTTATAGTTTGTATGAAAGGAGGTTTATTATAATCCTTTGGAACTAGAGTCAGAAGATATAGATTTGGGAACATAAGGCAGTGACATACATTAAGTTTAAGTATTGAATAAAATAAAATAAATTTTTGAAGGTAGATGTTTTGTGGGTATTCCATTAATTACATCCTTTGATAGATACTATAAGTGGTTGTGGTTTGAGAACAAATGTACATAGGGGTAAGGGTTAGGCTTATGTCAATGTAACCTTGTAAATGAAAATGGGCCTCATCGTGCACTGAGATTAACACTAATAGGTTATATGATTAGGTTTATTTTTATTTTTATTGACAGCCATTTTTATGGATTTAAAAATAAGGATGTCCCCAAAGAAACCACCTTTTTTATTATCAGATTATCTATGAATAATGTTTTCAAGTTATTAGATATTTATACTTGTTTTTTTATTATACATTATGTTTTACAATGGTTTGAACTAATTTAGTGTATTTATTCATTTATAAATGCAACATAATAGAAGGAACCTGAATCTCACTAATGTATATGATCTAGAGAATAAGAAGTATCAAATATTATAGGGTCTTATGAAAATATTGTGATGGAAAATAACCACAAAATAATCTAAATTATTTGAGAACATAATATCATGTGATTATTATTTGGTTAAATAATTCATCACTTCTAATGTTTTCCAAGGAAATAAATAATAGAATATTATGGTTTTTCAATGGATGTAAAAGGGAAAAAGTTAAAGAAGTATATTCCCACATGTAATACATGGGGAAATAATCACCCTAGTACTTTCTTGAAGGGAATGAGATTTTGATATGAGTGTGGGAAAAAAGGCTGCCAAGTTCATTATTTAAAGTGAATGAAACAAAATTCCAATGTTCAATTATTCAAATACAAGAATATGGGATACCATGAATTTTATTTTCTCATGCATCAATGGAATATACCCCAAATGATGTTAATGGATAATTATAAAGACTACAATACTACCATAGATTAAAGGGAATGATTAATGTTCATATGTAGAGATTCAGGAGTTATATAATTATAAGACTTTATCAATGATTTTGTAGTTATATTAATTATATAATAAATGATAATAGTATTACAATACTTTTTTCATTAAAGAGTTGAGATCATGTACTGAATGGTACCAATATAAATTAATCTGTATAAAGTAAAACATTTTTTTGGAAAACACATAGTTAAGGTGATGATACCCATAATATGTTACCAATGTTGAGATAATTTGTTGTGGATAATGAATTGGTTTACCTGGATATGTCATGACTACCTTGGAATTGATACATTATTTTTCAATAATGTGATTTATTATGTCATTGATGGAATTTAAAAAATTATTGGATTTATGAAATATATCCATTAATATGTTTTTTAATTAATAAATATGGAAAAATTATGTAGAACCTTGATTTTTATACATTAACATTACATAACTTATGTGGTATACATAAATAATTATAAAAATAGACGCCCAAATACCTTATTAGTCTAATTCCTTTGGAAACATAGAAACATAATCATTAGTACATAGGTGAGCTATATTATATCCAAATTGGTACCCCAAGACTAGAACCCCGCTTACATATATTATAGATATAATATATCATCATAAACTGGGTAAGGACACACAAAAATTGGTGATATCAGATTCTCAAGAATGGTAAACAAGGGGGATATGTAAGCATAAACATGGGCATAAGGGTATGATAACATGATGATAACACTCAAATATCATACCATTCTTCTCAAGTATCATAAACATAAATCATGGCATAAATATTGATAGTTTATAAGACATGAATCATAAGAGAATTAGGGGCATATTCCATTATAACATAACATAGTAGTAAGACATGTAATTGTGGCATACAAATAAACATGGAAAATCCAATGTCAAGGATACATATTAAATCCATCATATCATGTTAGGCTAGAGCTACGACTTAAGAACTTGCATTGGTCTTAGGATAACATCCCATGTTCCCTTTTATTTTTGTTCTTGGTCTATAACCTATGCACCCTCTAACATTAAGGATTGGTCTATAACCCATGCACCTGCTTATTTTCAAGCTTGGGCTTCAACCCGTGTACCTTCTCGTTTTTAGGTTTGGGTTACAACTCATGTACCCTTATATCTCACATACTATTTATCATTACCCAATGCATTGGGGGAGATGTAGGTCCCACCATCCATGTAACAAAATCATACAGACATGATCCACATGAAAATAAAATTTGCATCATATGATGACCCATAAAATAGATGGGTTTTATAAAATACAATGTTAACCCATGTAATGAAATGTGTATCATTAACATTTCTTTAGATCATAACCAATGGGAATTATATTTATTTTTTAATAAATTCATTAATTAATAACCCATGAAAAGGAGTAGGATTCAAAATCATATAAGCCATGGAAGATAAATACTTGTCATTAGAATAAGTACATCAAAACATAAACCATTGAAGAAATAATATGAATAGAACCTTTGAATATTTTCCCCATAATGATATTATTTACAACAATGATCATCATATTAGAAGGTAAAGGATTTTTAAATATCTTATAAAAATATTTCATGTTGAAAATATAATTTCCACATTAAAAAAAGTTTTAAAAAACATAAATCCTTTTTAAAACCAATTTAAAAAAAATCATGAAAACTTATAAAGAATGTTTGAAACAATTTTATTTTTAAAATTATAAAATAATATTGAATAAAATATTTAAAACCTATTATCCATTAAAACTTATAAATAAATCATGAAATATTTTTGAAAACCATTACTTTCAAAATACGTTGAAAATTTATATAGAAATCAGGAAACATTTTAAAAACTTCTTCTTTTATAATACTTTGAAACAATGAATTTCCTGAATAATATGAAATAATCTTCCCTATAGAATAAATTTTTAAACATGGAATGAACGATTCGCGGGAATTTTAATCCCTACAGTAGAAAAATATGCACACATCAAACTTTCCCTTTTCACCGTAATATATTTCGAAAGGGGGCTTAACCCGAAAAAGACAAAAATATTTCTTTATAAAACCCATTATGATTAAAAAGGTAGAAATTGTTTAATAATTTAATTTAAATATAATAAGAAATTAAATTAATATTTTTGGAAACCTTTTAGTTGAGATGGTAGTAAATGATCATATATTTCCGACCGAATATAGGATAATATCGGTCTTTATTAAAAATATTTATTACCTATATTTTGTACCAAAGATAGGATAATTGATAAAAATATATGAATATATAGTCAATAAATTGGGTATAATAAACTTAATTGGTTTTCTAAAGAGATGAATCATAATATTTCATCAAAGAAATAAAACCCATAAACCATATCAAGAAGGGATGATATTTTTTCAATAAACTCTTACTAATTGGTAAAATTGAACTACACTACCAATGTAAGAAAATGAAATTAAATTAAGATTAAAATATAATGAAAATAAGTATATTTCTGATATAAAATTTTAATGGTTGTTCATACACCTCATGGAAAAATAGAGGTGCATAACATGGCATGTGTCTCAAAGAAGAAAAATTGAGACAAAATTAACGTACTGATTTAGTATCTTTTGAAACATTAAACCCATAAAAGAATGATCATGAAATGGATATTTAAATAACCATAAATTTATTTCAATGAATAAATTAATATTTCCCAGGATAATATACACACCACACATAAATAATGTGTAGTGAATAATTCGTGACTCTAATTGAAATTTAAATTGACATAAACTTCCCTTACCTTGTGCATTAAAACTCTTATACTTGTAAAATATTCTTGTATAATAAATTTATGTTTATTATATATATTTTATAGTATAATTTTTTTATATTTAATACCATATATTGTTTTATTTTAACTTATATTACCCACACGTTGAAAATCCTACGTTAAGTTTTCACTACGGGTAATATCTGTAATATTCTTCAGATGTGTCTTAATTTTTTATATATTTGGTCTTTATACTTATATCAAGATTTCCATTATGTAGGTCGTGAAATAAATATAATTTATATTAAATATATTTTCCTTATATTTATCTATATAATATTGATTTATGAAATGGAATACACCATTCATGGGGATGGTTAACTATATATATACTTGAACATTGTTTCCTTTATTATTTTCGTATTTAAAGAAAGAAAGAAAATGAATTATATATATGTACATATATGTGTGTATATATTTTTATATAAAATAATTAAATTGTAATTTTCATGATATATATATTATAGGTTTACTAAACTCATCCTTAATGCATTCCATGTAGAATTTGAATGAATCGCATCACCTTGAGGGGGCGGTAGTACCCATATTCTCAAAAGAAATTATCATATTAACAAAAAATAGAGAGTATAATGATATGAATTGTAAAATAATTGATTAAGATTAAATATATAATAAGTATCAAATATATTATATATAAATACAGTGTCTATGATAATTCCCACAATGAGATGCCATAATGGAAAAATGAACAATCATCATTTTGTGAGGTTGTGGTTTGTCATGAACATAAATCGTAAGTTTATTTACCCTTTGATAGATATGTGTGTTAGTGTAGGTTGAAAACATTACATAAAAAATAAATGTATAGTTTTTATATTATTATTTTTATAATTTCAATTAATTATAATATTTTAAGGGGTGGATAATGAAATATAATAATAGAACTTGAGGGATAATGTTACTTTTTAGTCAGGCAACATCTTTTGGTTAGCACCAAAGGGAATCCTTGGATTTATTTATACCCAAGGGGAGGATTATAAGATTAGGGAAGTTATGTTTAGTATATATTTGTGAAGATATCATACAATCCACAATTGAATTTTAGGTTTGAAGAAGTGGGACGAGAGGAGGCCTTTTTTATAGTGGAGGAGGAGTGGCACTTTTGTAAATTTTGGTAAAGGGAATTCCAACAACATTGTCTCATGTAATGTAGAGAAAATAATGGTCCAAATAAAATAAAATTGATCATAGAGTCGAAATATTTTCATCTAATGGATTTTGGATAAGTTTATAGGTCATTTAGGCCCTTAAGCTAATGGTTTAGTCCTTTGTTATGCTTAATTTTACCTTAATCGATGTAATTAAACTTAATTACCTTCACTAATATTTTTTTTCAAAAAAAAATTGACCTTAATAGAAATTATAAACTATTATAATTCCAAATATGGATTCTATTTTCCCATATTCCATTTATAAAATAGTGATAAATTAATTTAAATTTTACCTCGTAGTAGGTATGACAATAAATGTTTTTGAAGTAATAACATTCAACCGTTTTCTATGTTTTTATATTCAATTCTAATGTGAAACAGATTACAAAGAAACAAAATTAGTTGATTGGAAAATATATTATCAAATAAATCGTTTAAAAGAATATATAATTTAATATAACCTTATAAATAAATTATATGATAGATCAGTTTTGATCTAAAATTAATTATTATTTATTATTTATAGAAAATGAAACTTCATAGAAAAATGTCATAATTTTATGATACCCAAATTATTATATTACTTTATTAATTTTGAATTTTATTTTGAAATTTAAAATATATTAAAATTCTGAAAATTCGTTTTAAAAAAGTGTTCTCCATTAAAATGAGTTAAAAATGAATTAATAAAAATATAGGTTTTTAATCAAAAAAATTAGATTTTTCTTAACTTAAGTCAATCATATCTATTTTATGAATATAAAAAATATTTTATTTAATATATAAAATATATATTACATTAATATAACTCACTTATTATAATTTATTTAATTTATCATGGTAAAACAACTTTGAAAAATAAAAAATAAAAAAAAATCCATTTATATTCAATTAGTTTTGATAATTGTGTCTAATTAATTGTCATCCTATTAATTCATATTGTATTAGTGAAAACCATATATTTTCATAAATTATTTATTAATATTCTTTATTTAAAATATAATTCCTAGTATATATCTCATTATATAATGTAATATGATTTTAATAATATATTATTGTTCAGTATAACTCGGTCTTACAGATTACACAAGACATATAGGAAAGCCATTGTTTGGTGTAATGAAAGATAACATTGGGGATCCATGTAAGTAGATATAATATTTACGTTGTGTGTAGTGGATCCTTATTGGGTGTTTCATATAATTCAATCTAAACATAGTTATTTAATATAAAATGAAATATTTTTAGTGCTGTGTGAATTGAAAAAAATTCAAAACGGTTAAAGTAATTAGAAAAAAATCACTTCATAAAATCTCAGGGTACGGCATTCTACCCTCTTAAAATTAATTTCTATATGAAAGTTTTTCTATTTTTTATATAGTTAAATTATTTTAAATTTTCATTAATAGAAACCCACATTATTAAAATGAAATATATTTATTTTTAAACATCATAAATGATAATATAAACTACCTGTAAAAAAGTCCATTATTTGTTCCAAGGTTTCTAGTACCATCCAATTTACTTATTCATATCCTACATATATTTATCTAAAAAATATCTTAACATAAGGAATATATTAATTTTTATATTTCCATTAATCATTTTATTTCAACAGACACCATCTTTCCTTTAAATCACTTTTCTATTCAATCGAACCATTCCTCGTGTTCTTGTAAATTCATACAAAAAAATCTAAAATAAACAATAATTAAATATTTCAACATTAATATAACATAATTCTTGAATCCAAATACATAAAAAAATTTATTATTCACCTTCATACTTATTCTATTTATAAGGATTCCTCATCATATTACACAATACCTCTTTCTTTTAATATTTCATATGTAGTCTCATCATCAGCAGTAATATAACAATTACATGCCCCCCATTCTGATTATCTTTATGATATTTCTTCATGGGAGATTTATTTTCCTAATGAACATTTATTACACACATAAAATAATTAATCATTGAAGATGTCTTAGTGAGGAAAATATTGTCATCAATTTCATTAACAGAACTATTCATTTTTCTATTAAAGTTACATGATTTCTTTCCTTTGATTCTAGAGTCAAAACACCTTATCATTTCCCCAAGACATTCAATTAATTGATTATTTCCAAATTATTGACTCAAAGGAATCTGAATATCAATCACTCTCTGGTCTCCATTACCTAAACTCTATGAAAACTCTTTCTTTCTCTTCCATGTGAGTCTCATATTTTGTTAAGGTACACGCGGTTGCTATTGTTCTTTTAAAAAAAATTTGGAATTATCACAACATATTTCAATCCAAAAATCATCCTATTTGGCTTCTCAAAAAATGATTTTCCATCATACTCAATGTTAATTGAGTTATTTCTTGTTTCATCCTTTGACTAAGACTAGGGAAAATTTAGTAAGAAATAATTATCATTGTGTGGGTTTATATAATCACGAAAACATCTTATATGATGTATAAATAATGGATCATTTAGAAAATATTGAATCCTGATGTTTATCTTAGGTTATTCATAACCAAAACCTATTTAAAACCTTCATTAAGGTTCATGATGATATTTTTAATTCAAAAAGAATATCCCTCGGGTGTGTCAAACCAGGGGTGCATCATGGCCCGCTGTTATGTACCATATTACATTGGGTCCGGAATGTGATATCGTTTTAGAGTTTTCACCCTCATGTATGTATTTTTTAGTGCTGTATCCACTTATATTATCAATATTTGGATGTATTTCAAGGAAACAACATATACTACACATTATCAAAATTCAATGACATTTGCCTATAATTTTTCTTAACTATAGACTTATCATTAGGCATGTCCTAATGATCTCACTATCATTTTTTCATTAAAGATTCCAAAGGTCAAATAAACCCTTACACTAATAGAAACTATATAAAACTTACCTTTTCATAAATTAACATTACATAACTTAGGCGAAAAAAATAAAAAAAATACAAATCAATGAAAAAAATCTTATTAGTATAGTGCATTTGGAAACACGGAAAAATAAACACTTGAACATTATTGAGCTTCATTATCTCTTACATGGTCTTACAAGACAATATCCCCTCTTAGACATATAGTTCATACATTTTATCTTCACAACCTGGGGAAGGAACCATAATAGGGGTGATCTATGATGATCAGTAAAGGTAAAAAAGAGAGGTATGTTAGCATTAACATGAGAATAAGGTTATGATAACGTGATAATATCATTATAAAATCATTCCTTGTATATCAAAGATCATAAACATAAATCATGTCATAAAGTTAAGAAGTTCATAAAATATGATTCATAAAAAAATAAAGAGCATAGGCCATAAAATCATATTATAGGAGTAATATATTAAATTGTAGAATACACATAAACATAGAAAATCCTATAGTAAGGATACCTAACAATACCTTATAACACATTAGGAATGGGTTATGACCCATGTACCAACTTTTGGAATGGTTTAATGACCTGTGTACCCTCTTAGTTGCGGTATTGTACTACAACGCTTGCACCCTCTAACTTTTTGTCTTGGGGTACAACCAGTACACTTACTTATTTCCATGCATGGGATTCGACCCATGAAACTTATTGTTTTTGGTCTATGGATACAACCCATGAACCCTTTGATATGATATAATATTTATCATTACCCAATGCATTTTATGGAGATATAGGTCCCACCCATCACATAAAAAAACAATATATACATGTTCTATAGGATTATAAATCATGAATCATATCATGACCCATTAAAAGAGATGGGTTTTATAAACAACAATCATAAACCCAAAAATGAAATGGGTATCATTAAAATTTCATCAGATCATAACATATAAAAATATACAATTTTCCTAATAATTGTAGAAAATCATAACCAGTGAAAAGAAGATGGATTCAAAATTATATAACCCATAGAAGAGAAACCTGAGTGATAAGAATAATTAAATTAAATCATTAAAAATTTGAGAAATAATGTTAATATGTCATTCAAATAATTTCCCATTAAGGTTATGAGTAACAGAAATGGTCATCATCTTAGATGAATTTTTTTTAAATATCTTTAAAATATATTTCTTTATGAAAATATCCTTACTTCTATTAAAATTATTTTCAAAAACATAAAATTTTATTAAAAACATTTTATTAAAAAAACGTGAAACATTTAAAGAACAATATAAATCATTTGATAAAATTATTTTAAAACATATAAAATAATCTTCAAAACAATTTGAAAACTATTTTCCTTGAAAAATATAATTGAATCTTGAATAAAAATTAAACCAATTCTTCTAAAATATATATAACACAGTTAAAGAAACCTTGAAAAAAAATTAAACCATTTCATTTAAAATTATTTGAAACATATAATTTCTAGAATATTAGGAAAAATGTTCATTAAAAAATTATTTAATCTTATAATGAAATCATTAAGGTAATTTCCGTCTTGATGGAAAATAAATTCGTACATAGAGAACACTTTTTTCATCCAGAAAGAGTTTATAATGGTTCCTCTGTTGGGAAAGAATAAGAATATTAAATATTAAAAACACTTTAAAAATGTATAATATTGGTAAAAATTTCATATAATGGTCATAGGATAATTATCAAAAAATTAATCCTTAAAAAAGACATGGTTTTGAAGGAACAGAGATTTTGACAGAAGAGATGATAATGTAGGGTTTTAATAAAATAGTTATTAACTATACAATGTAACCAAGAGTTGATAAATTGTATCAATACCTGATTATATTGTGAATAACTATAGAGGAATAAAATTCATGAGATTTGTTAAGATTTGGATAATATTATTTCATCAATGAAACAAAATCATAAACAATCTTAAGAAGTGATGAGATTGTTTCAATAAACTCTTACTACATTGTCATATTGAACTATACAACAAATGTAAGAAAATGAAATTAAATGAAGCATAAAATATAACATGAAGAAATATATTAGTGATATAACATGTTAATGGAAATTTATACCCCTCCTGAAAAAATATAGGTATATAAAAAGTCATGTGTCTCAAAGAAGAAAATTGAGAAAAAATCAATTTACCGGTTTGGTAACTTTTGAAACATAAACCCCAATAAAGAAATATCATCAAAAGGATATGTAAATACCCATAAATGTTATTATAAAAATTATATAATACATTAATGGGTAGTATAAACTCCACATAAACAAAATAGGCAGTGAATAAATCAATCATCTCACGAAAGTAAAAAGTGAGATGAAATTCCATTACCTTTTGTCTTGAATATCTTCGTACTCATTAAAGGATAAAATATAATAAATTGATGTTTATTATAAAATTTTTTCATAAGAAAATTATAATTTATAATACCATATATAGTTTTATTATGACCATATATTACCCTCTGGTAAATTATTATCTGTTATTTTTTCACTCTGGGTAATATTTTCTTCGTTATCCACATTTGGCATAATTTGTTATATCTTTGTTTTTTATAATTATATCATTATTTTTTGATATTTTAAACCATTATATAAATATATTTTATATTAATTATATGTATACTATAATAATATAAATAATTTTGATGTTTTAAATGGAATACACCATTCATGGAGACGGTAAGTCATACGTATGCATTACCGTTGTTTCTGTTTTTATTATCCTATTGAAAGAAAGGATAAAAATGAAATATATGTATATATATATGTGTGTGTGTATTTAATATCAATAATGTGGAATTAAAAAGTTATATATATCATATATTTTCCCTAAACTCATCCTTAATACACTCAATGTAGTTTGTGAATGAATGACATCGCATCGAGGGAGTTGTATTCCAGAATTCTTTAAATGAAATTATTATGTGAACACAAAATGGAAAATATAATGATATATTTCATAAAATAATTAAATAATAATATATAAATTATATATATATCACATATATTATATATAAATATTTTCTTTTTAATAATTCCCACCATGATAGGTGTTATTATTTTGTTAGGTGATAGTTTATCGTACACATGAATAGTATGTTCATTATCCATTAGATTGAGGTGTTTGTATGTTTAGGTCTAACTATTTCCAAGAAAATGTCATATTATATTGAAGATAATTTTTTTTTATGCATGAATTTATAATAAGTGTTTAGGGGTGGAAATTGGAAATATAATAAAATAACATAAGGAGGAATGTTACCTCTTATTTGGGTAACTCTTTTCGATTTGCAACAAAGGGATTTATTGGATGGATTTCTAATAAAATGGTGGATTCTATGATGATTGGATGGATGTTTCATATATATTTGTAATGATATTTGTTTATTAAAAGTGTCTTGATATGTGTGAAAATGTATGGGAAGAGGATGCCTTTTTTATAGCGGAAGTGGAGTAATAATAGTATATTTTTAGAAAGGGAATTTCACAAACGTTTTTCCAATGATAAGTGGAAAGAATAATGGTAAATATTTTATAAAATTTTTATAGGGTTTAAATATGTCCATAAAATAGATTTTGGAAATGTTTCTAGGTCATTTAGTCCCTTAATATTACATTTAGTCCTTAGTTATGCTTAATTTTACCTTTATCACTGTAATGAATTTTAATTAGAATCTCTTATAATTTTGGTAAACAAATAATATGTAATTATTAGAAATTATATGTTATGATAATTGAATATACTGAATCGATTTTTAAAAATTCTAATCACAGACCTGGAATACATTAATGTTATTTAATCACCTGGTCGGGTCGACAATGTAGGGTTTTAATGTAAAATCATTCCAAAAATTTCAATTTCTTTATATTAAATTCCAAATTGAAAAAAATTAAAATGACCGAAATTGTATTTATTTGTAAATATATTATATAATAAAACTTTAAAACCAATTTAAAATGTAATATATCCTTATAAATACATTTCATGATAAATAAGTTTTGAACTAAAATTCAGTAATTATCACTATTCCATAAAAAATAAACTTCAAATAAAAATACCACATATTTAAAATAAACTAATTCATAAGTTCATAATTAAATTATTATTTTTTTGAAATATTAAATATATAAAAATTTAAAATTTTGATTTAAAATGGGTTCTCCATTATATGGCGGTAAAAATGCCTTTATAAATATGTAGAGTTTTAAGCAAAAAATTGTGTTTTTTCTTATCTTATGTATATCAAATGTATTGGATGGATATAAAATATATTTTATTTAATATATATAATATATATTATTTTAATTTCATATACTAATAATAATTAATTTAATTTATTAGGGTAAAACAACTTAGTTACCAAAAAAATAATAAAATTTCCAATTATATTCAACATGTTTTTTATTAATTTCTAATTAATTGGTAACCTATGAATTTATATTTAATTTTTTAGAAAAAAACTTTTCCCATAAATTAGTTAATACTATTAATAGCCTCTACTTTATGTTCAATGTTATATCTTATTATATTATATAAACACATTTTAATAATAACTTATTGATCTGTAAAACTCGACCATAAGTGTTATGCAAGCCACCGAGGAATGTCATTGTTCCATGAAATGTAATCTTACATTGGAGTTATATATAGATAACTAAAAAATTTATATTGTGTATAGTTCACTACTAACTGGGTGTTGTGTATTATAAAATCAAAATATATATCATTAATATAACATAAAATATTTTCAGTGTAGTGTGAAATGAGAGATTTACCAATGGTAATTGTAATTTAAGAAACTTAATTCATAAAATATTGATGAATTACATGAATTTATTTTTACAATAATAAATAATGTTAATTTATGTAATTACCACATTTCAATAGAATACATGATGAATTTGTACACATGTTCAACAAGCAATGATTAAAGAGCTACATCATGTGGATTAAAGGATAGTGAAATATACATTTTGGAAGTTCATGGAACTTCCAAAAGTGTTGGATCATAATATTTTGGAATATTTAAACGTTTAATAAATTGTTTGAGATTAATTTTTGATGATTTTTTATAGGTTAAAATATTAATTCATCCTAAGATGAAAATTTTCCTATGAAATGTTGTAGAAATGGTTCAACAAAAACTAAAGGATCCTATTGTGTTTAATAAATTTGAATTTATATTTACATATATTCATATATTTTGAAATAATTCCTAAAATATTGGAAAAATATTAATGAAACAAAATTTTTTTCTAATTATCATCATTATTAATTATATCAATTACCTTTTAATAATAGTGGTTTAAGGTTTTATAGTCATTAACATTCACCTATATACTTTATATATAAATCATCATTATAACAACATTGTTTTATTTTCCTTCTATATCCATGTATCCTTTTGCCACATATTTTCTCCTAAAATGTAACCTCATTATGTGACCATTATACTTACCCTTGTATCTTATTAACAAAATGATTCATTAACCTTATTCATTATGTGGGTTTACGAACAATAGCTTATTTTCAAATATCAGCCCTTTTATTAATGTTATTGAGTTGATATTGTGATGAAGTTAATTATTGATGGTGGTAATAATGTAACGCCCTGACAAATTATAATATTTTCATTTTATAATTAATTTGTTTTTCCAAGATTGCCTTAAACGCAACACCAAGTTAAACACACATTACATGGAAAATTGATAATATTGTGTATGACATGAAATCCCAATTGTAAAAAGGAATATAACCTTATAATAAATATTATATATTTAATTTTATACATAAATATATTATATATCTCTTAATTAACTCAAAAAAATAGTTAGTTTGTGTTACATGCAAAAAAATTACATAGTTCTGTAATTTGCGATACATACAAGACTATAGTTTTTCGAACATCAATATATTGTAAATATATTTTTATTTAATATAATAATATAAAACCAATCAATTAAATTTAACATTATTAATATATTAAAAAACTTATAAAAATAAATTTTTGAATTAATTAATTAAAAATAATATAATAACTAATTGAATATAAAGGTATTTTTTATAAAAAAAATATTGTTATGCTCATAAAGTCATTTGAACCTCATAAATTAAATTGATTAAAATAAATGATTGGTATTAATTTAATATATTTTTAATATTTTCAATCAACTATTTCTTAAAATCATCAAGTAGATTATATAAGAATAAGATAAGAACAAACCCAATATTATGAAAAAAAACTATATTTTATAAAGGTTATTTTAATGCCTTTTAATGGAGCAACTACATTAAATATTAATTTTAAAACATTTACGAATTTAATGTGACAGAATAAAATTAATTTTTTAGAGTGAAATATCAAAATAATGTTTGGGTAAATATTTTGTATTATTTAGTTATGTTTTATATTTTTTATGAATATTGAAAAATACTGAATTTCAATTCAAAACTACATATTTTTATAATATATTTATAAGGATAAAATTAATTTTTTATTGGGTTTAAGTAAAAATTATATCAATTATAATTATATTTATATAATTTATTTCATTGTAATAAATTTCACTTTGAAAATGGATATTAAAAATATAGAAATAGTTTTAATGTTTTTACTTTTAAAACCCCCATTTCCATCTCGTCTACTTGAATGATTTTAAATTAATTTCTACCAATTCAATTATTGGAATTTTGAAAATTTATTCCATAATTTAAATTAAATTAATTTATAAGGTCTAATAATATTAACATAGTCATTTACTAAAAAGAGTAGTGAAATTTATTAAAATAATTTTCAGCAATTAAGAGAAACATTTGTTTGACAAAGGAGTATGAATTAAAATTAAGATAAAAAACAATAAACTTGTCCAAAATCAATTTTATAGCCATATATCTACCCTATCCTCTAGTGTGTCAAATATGAAAAATTGTTAGTTCCAATGGTCATAGGAAAAACTTGGGTGGAAATAACTTTTACAAAATTCACAAGAATTCCACTCCTCCTCCACTATAAAAATGCACTAACCCCTCCCACTTATTCACTCTTCCTAAGCCATTTGCCTCATGAAAATTCTAATAAACAAATCTACAAAAATTCCTAAATTTATTCTATAATACATCATTTCGGAATTACTCTATCCAAGGTATCCCTTTGGTGAAGTTAAAAAGGAGTTACATATAGAAGAGGTAACATTATTCCTTAATCACCTTCGATTTATTATCATTTACAACCACTAAAAGGATCATATTTCATGAATATATAATAACATAAAAATCCTAATAAAACTTTTATTTTTTTTATTTTTTTTTATACACATATATTAACTTCAATAAAATTGGAAATAAATTTATAGCTTGTGTGTACGGCATACTACCACATCATAAAACTATGATTGTTCATTTTTTATTATACCACCATTAATGGTTGATAATTATGAAAAAATGACCATTATATATGATATGCATAATTTATTTATGCTTATGTTATATTATATCACACAACCCCTCATGCCTTCCATTTTGTGTAAATATGATAACATCGTCTGGGGATGTGTTGATTGCCGCCTCCTTACAACGATGTGATTTTTTCACACTATCCATGGAATGTATAAATAATGGTTTAAATTAAAAATATATGGAATAAATGAAATCTATATGATATTTAATTCATATTACCATTCTTGAAATATTATATTTCATTTTATAATTTATCCTTTTCCCATAATAAAATGTGATAGTATTGGTCATGGACATGAGAATAGCTTCCTCCTCAACACGATGTGATTCATTTTACAACACATGAATTCACCATACATGTATATATGATTAAAAAAATTATTTATTATATAATTATAATTCAATAATTTTAAAATGTTACATACCTTCATTCCATAATGGTCACTAAAAAATGGGAATGTTACTCATGGGTATGTACTGTCTAACGTCTCCAGGATTCTTAAGATTGGATCATTCAATACAAATGTCATTCATGATTTGTTTTAAAAGTTTAATTTATGAATATATGTGATAATTGTTTCAATAATATTATTATGTAAATGTTTACATAATTACCATTTGACCATAGTTGACATACGAAAACCATTTTTGACACATAAACCAAATATCGACAAAACACCCTATGTAAACATAAATGATTAAGTATTTGTCTAAATAATTATAATTAATGATATAATATTATTGAAAAACATGAAAAATTTTAGGATTAATGTAAATAATTAAAATATGTTTATCATGTAGAAATATAAAGACTCACGTGATAAGTCAGACTCAAAGTAATGGATTCTTGTCATACTTTTATTTCTAGGAGGTATACAGCGTTTTCACCAATTATTTCATTTATATGGATTAGATACAATCCTTGGACATGTAATATATTTAATCTAATTATTATCATGATATAAAATGATTCTTTAAATTTCATTACTTCATGGGTATTATGATTCAAATGTTTCAATGTGGTGCGGGCCTCTATGGAAGTTTTAATGATTTTTTTCCATAAGAATATTCTAAATTATTGTCTTCAAAATATCACTTCCTATTTTTATTACTAACTCTATCTTTAAAAAATAACATTATTTTAATAATATTTCATTTTTTATTTCCTTTATCATCCATATTCTCAAACATGCGATATAATTATTGCGTAAATTTTATTTCATTATTACATACAGTGTCAAATTTTACTAATATTGGATTAACTGGGGAATTATTGATAAGTCCTTATTATTTTTTTCAAAAAAAATATTTTATATAGAACATTTTTATTTATTAATTATATATATGAGGAATTCTATGTACAGATGATGATGGCTAGGGCCAAGACTTTATATTGACCCTTTATGCATCGATAGGATCCCCTAAGATAAATAAGTTATCCATAATAAATCGGTTTCTCCCTATAGTTTTTAATCCTCTTTTAAAAGGACTTTAAAATATAGTTTTTCATGTGACATAGATATGAATCCTTGTAATTAATTATTTTCATCATTTAATTTTTAGTTATTATTGTTTTTAACCATTATATATTCATTTGATAAAATAAATGGATGAATTTTATTCTCCATTTAATGATTAAATGATATGTGTTTTAATCCAATAAAATTCTATACTAATTATTCATTATCAAGTTATTTAAATATAATGTGCTCTCAATTATTTACATTTACATGAATATTTATTCTAATCAATTAATTATTTATTCTTCTTTATCACCCTTATAGAGATATTATTCTCACTAATATTTTATTTCATTTACATTGGTTATAGGGATGAAATCATTTTATTATCTTTTAATGATGCAGTTTATTTCATTTTATTATATATAAATTTTTATTTTATAATTTCCAATATAAATGGGTATCACATATGTAATATTTCATTTCAAAACTTGTAAACTATTGGTTCCTCCAAGATTTGATTCCTTGTAATCATGTCAATGTAATAAAATAATGCACCATCTCTTGGCTTCAAAGGTCGAGGGATTATAGTTAGTATCAAAGGATGTTTAGTAGTAACCTTGGAAACTAGACTTATAAATCATATATTAGCGAACATAACCCTATTATATACATTTTTTATAAGTTTCAAATAATATCCAAGAACTTTTTTTAAGGTAGATAATATGTTGTAATTCTGAGAAATAAATCCATGTATGAATACTCTACATGGGTATGGTTATGGAAATGATATACCTAGGGAAAAATATTCGAAAAGGTGTGTCATTCCAATATTGGAATAATATCGTATATGAAAAATATCATCACTGTACACATATATTAAATATCTTCTAGGATGAATTTTGTATAATTAAAATTTTAATTGATAACCATTATAAAGGATTTAAATATAATCATGTCCCTATAAAAACCAACTTTAAGATTATTTCATTAGGAACAAATACATTTTATAATTTGTGGTATAATTTTTTATAGATTTGGGATTATACATTTTGATTTATTATTTTATGTACTTATATTGTAAATTTCATAATTTGGAAATAGTTTCTAATAAAATTAATGATAACCACATAGTTATACTTGATCTAAATTACAGGAATGATCAAATATTTTATGGCCTTAGGATAAAATTTTGAAGGGGAAAAAATCTACCAATCATTCTCATCATATAAATACATAGTATCATGTGATAATGAAATTTGGAAAATAATTATCCATGTCCTGTGGATTAGAATGATATAAATAAAATATGATGATATTAAGTCAATTTTTGTACAAAGGGAAGAAGAGAATAAATTATTTTCACACATGTAATATTTGTGGAAATAATCACCATTGTATGTTCTTAAAGGGATTGAGAGATTGTAATAAGTATATTGAAAAAATAAACCATGATATTTATTGAAATGGGAATGAATGAAAAATATAATGCGAAATACTTCCACTATAAGAAGATAAGACACTATAAAAACCATTGTCTCATGCTTCAAAAGATAATCCCCTGAAAGAGGCTAATGGATCATAGTTATGCCTATGGTACTACCACAGAATAAGAGGAATTATTAAGGTTCTTAATTTTTATTTGTGAATTATGTCATTTTTTTATTTTATCAATGATGTACTGGTAATAATAATTAAAAAATATATAAGGATTCTATTGTGACCCTTTTTCATTAATGAATTGAGATCATATTATGAATGCTACCAATAAAATTTATTCTTTGGAATGTAAATGTTTTCTTGGTAAAACACGGTTTCAAGAAATATAATACATAATATGTTCTTATTGTTGATGCATTATTTTCTATGGATAATGAATTGATTGATTTGGAAATGTTGTTACAACATTTGAATTGATTAAAGTTTTATCGATAAAGTGGTTAATTCTATCATTGAAGGGTTTTACCAAAAAAATGGAATTATGAAATATATCCAAGAACATGTGTTTTACATAAGAAATAATAAAGAATTCATGATTCCAATAATTTTTTTGGGAATTCATGTTATTACACCTTTATTAGAGAATACATGATGAAGGGGTTTACATGTTTGGTATGTGATGACTAAAGATATCCATCATGTTGAGGGAAGGATAATGATAAGTTAATTTTGGAAATTAGGTGGCATTCATACCAAACTGTTGGATCATACTCTTTTTTGATAGTAAATATTTTATGAAAAGGTTTTAGATGATCTTTCGATGAGGTTTTAGAGGTTAATATTTTACTTCAACATACGATGAAACATTGGTTGAGAAATGAAGTTGAAATTGTTCAAAGCATAAATAAAGTATTATATTGTGTTTATAAAATAGAAACATAGATTTACTTATATTAATATAGAGTGAAATATTTTTTTAAACTATATTATAAATGGAATTGAAGAATTTTTTTGCCTTATTATCAACATTTTGATGATATCAATGACCTTTTCATAAAACTGGTTTAAGGATTTCTATTTAGCAACATTAAGATGAACATTTTCTGTATCACTTTGCATCAAAAATTGATTGGATGATATTTCATCTGTATCCATGATTCCATTTCTTATATATATTCCCCTACAAGAGAACCTAGTTACATGACCATTGTAATTCCCACTATCTCTTAGTAATAATTTGTGATATTAACTACAGTCATGATGTGGGGTTTTAAACAATAGTTTATTATCATATATCAATCCTATGGTTACAAATATTGATTTTTATTTATTAGGGTTCAATTTATTTATGGTGGGTAAAATGTAACACCCCAAGAAAATATAGTATTTTCCTTTTGGAATAAATTTAATATTTTTTATTTGATTTATTTATATGCAACACCACATTAAACATAATCTAATAGAATCATTATGAATAGAATGTATGACATACAACACCATGCATAAAAAGGAATAGAACATCCTGATACATTATTATATATTTAATATTTTAAAGAAATCTGTTATATACCTTTTAATGACTAAAACAATGATTTTTCTTGCATTACACACAAGACCGACTTTGTTCTATAGTTTTTGTGAAACAAAAGATAGAGTATTACCAAAAAACTATATTTTATTAAGATATTTTTATTTTATATTATATTACAAATCCTATATGTTAAATGTAAATTTATAATTACTTTAAAATAATTATCAAAATATAAGTTTGAACTCATTGATAAAAATTAATATAAGAACCAATTGAATATAAAGAAACTATTTTTGTTTAAAACTATTTGTATGGTTACAAATTCATTTTATCAAAATAAATTAAATTAATTATAGTTGGTTTGTGATATTACAATAATTTATATATTTTATATTCAATAATTTTTTTTACAATTATCCAATATATTTGATAAGATTAAGACAAGAAGAAACTCAATATTACACATTAAAACCTATAATTTTATAATTGCAATCTTAAAGCATTTTAATATCTCACCTACATTAAATATTAATTTTTACACATTTATGAATTCAATAAAAAAATAATTTTTAAAATTTAAATATAAAAATTAGTCAATGTTATGATTTTGGAATTTTTCGTTGAAGATTTATTTATTTTATGAATAGTGAAACATACTGAATTTTCATTCAAAATTGATTTTTCGTATAATTTATTTATAAGGTTATATTAAATTATTTAATGGTTTTTAATATTAATTGGAACAAATTTACTTATAATTATCCTATTTATGTCATTTTAATCAATTTCACATTGGAATTGGATACAAATCATAATAAACTATTGAAAATGTTTACTTTAAAAACTAGTATTATCGTCCCTTGAACGTGATTAATTTTAAATTAATTTATTAAGATTATTTGATGGGAATAAAGAAAAATAGATTTATTATATGTAATCGGAATAATTTATAATTTAAAATAAGGTTAAGATAGTTTACAACAAATAATCTTAGGGAAATTGATTAAATTTAATTTGAATAATTTAGTTAAAAATGCTTAACAAATAACTAAACCTAAAACATAAATCCCAAACAAACATATTCACTTTTCCAAAATCTATTTTACAGATATATATTGACACTTTCCTACCTTTTTATAATATTTTTACCGGTATTGTATTCACTGGTCAAAAAAACATGGGTGGAATTCCCCTTTAAAAACATTACAAGAATGCAACTCCCCCTCCACCATAAATGGCACTCCCCACTCACACTTATTCACACCTCTTGAGCCCTTTGTATCTCTAAAAACTATTAAAATAATATCCCAATATCTCTAACTTCATAAAATAACCTCCCTTCCCATGTATAAATCCATCCAAGGAATCGTTTTGGTGAAAACTGAAAGGTGTAACCCAAAGGAGAGGTGACATCCTTCCTCAACCAAATTTGATTTATTTTCAACTTATAACCCATCGTATATTTATATTCCAAGATTATATAATGACATAAGTATAATAAATATACAAATATTTTCTAATTTTAACTATTCAACCTATAATTATTCACACTTCCATCTATTGTGTCATTAACTTACCATTCATGTATACGGCAGACTACCACCTCGCGAAAGAAAGATTTTTCGTTTTTACTTTACCACCTTTCAGAGTTATAAATTATTATATATATTTTCATTATTTATTATTTAAATTATATATATAATGTCCTTATTGTATTTTTATTCTTATATACCTGTTACCCTCATGATTTCCATTTTTTGTAAATATAATATCCTCGTTTGTGGATGTGTTGACTTTTGGCTCCTCAAAGTGATGAGATTCATTCACACTATACATGGAATGAATAAAAGATGGTTTTAATTAAAAATATGTGAAATAAATGACATATATATGATATAAATTACTTAATTATCTTTCTATAAAAAAAATATCATTTTATTTATTACCCATTTCAAACACACAGAAGTGATAACTCTGATCATAGACGTTTAAACTATAACATCCTCAGCATGATGTGATCCATTTTATGTAAAAATTGTTATATATATATCTATATATGATTAAATAAAATATAAATTATTATATATTTATCATTCTAGAAAGATAAAATCTTTCCTACTTTATTTCCATGACGATTTATGAAAAAAGGAACATTACTCATGTGTTCATATAGTCTGTTATCACCATGATTGTGATGTTGTTTAATTTTTCACAACAATATTTTATTATTATTTTTAAGTTATAATTTATATAAAAATATGTTAATTAATAACATATTATTATTCTGTATTGGTTTATATCATGACCCCAACTACCATAGTTGACTATCTATGTCAATTTTGACACATAAACTTGATGTGGTCAAAAGACAAGATATTAACATATATGTTTTGGTAGATATTTATAAAATTGTATTAAGTTAAATAAAAGTAATTGTAACAATTAAAAGGGTTATTAATATTGTTAATAATGATAATACGTTTTTTATTCTGGAATATAAACACACACATGACTAGTTAGACTCAATATAAGTGATTATTTTCCCACCTTTCTATCCATGATGTATACACATTTTTCACCACTTATGTCATTTATATAGTATATATACTACCCTATGACATGTTATATAATTATTCTACTTATTATAAAGATATTATTTGTTTCATTTAATATAATTCTAGAAGGGGGGTCTTATGATTCAAATATTTCAATGTGGTATGGGACACTTTCATATCTTTAAATATTAATTTCCTCAAGAATGTTCATAATTATTATCTTAGAAATATCATTTAATTTTGTGATTGTAAACATTTTCTTGAAATAGTATATTTATTGTAATAATTTTACTTTGTAAATTTCCATTAGTATTATTATTATCATACAATGGATATGGTAATTTCCTAAACCATATATCATTTTTACCCACAATGTCCAATTTGAAAATTATTTGATTAGCTGGGGAATTATTGATAAATATTTATTATTTATTCATCATGAATATTTGATATAGAATATTTTTTATTAATTAATTACATGATATAATGAAGTATTTGGACAGGTAGTTATGGGTGGGTCCAATAGTTTATATTTCCCCTCGATGCATTGACGGCTTCTCAAGAGTTAAATAAGTTGGCCAAATTAAATTGGATTCAACTCATAGTTTTAAATCATCATGTGAATGGTCTTGATATTATAGGTTTTCATTTTCCTCGTATATGATGTTTAATAATTAAGAATTCAATTCATATATTTCATTTTTATTATTGTCTTTATACATGATATTTTGATATTTTAACATATATAGAATCATTTGATCTACAGTTTCTTGATTAAATGGAATCTGTTTCAATTTCATTACATTCTATGTTGATTATTCCATACCAAATTATTTAAATTTCATGTATTCTCAGTTAGTTAGCCTTCCATATTGATTTGTTCTTATAAATTCATTACTAATTTCTATTTACATACCATTACTAAGAATATAACCTCGCCTTTATTTTATTTCCTTTCCCTAGGTTATGAGGAAAAAATATTTTAATATGATTTTAATGATGTTTCTTATTTCATATTATTATTTGTTTTGTTTTATTTTATATTTACCAAAGTAATATAGGAATCATTTATGTAACCTAGATTTCCATACCTTTTAAACTATTTAGTTCATTTCAATTTGATTTTTTATAATCATGCTAATGTAATAATATAATGCACCGACTCTATGCTTTTGGGTACTTGGGTATTATAGTTTGTAACAAATAATGTTTTGAAATAACCATAGAAAAATTATTTAGATAACATAGAATGGGAACATAACCTTAATATATAATTTGAGTATAATTATTTAATAACATCCTAGAATTGGGATTGGTATATATTAATTTTTTTATTCCTATTACAAAATCATTGTCCATATAATACAATTTTATATTATTCTAGAATAGTTGCACCTCGGGGGAAGATGTTTAAAAAAGTGTATTGGGAATGCCTCTACATAACCTAGTACAATACAGCGGTCCTTTATACACGCCTAGTTTGAAACTCATGGGGGATACTCTTAAGATAATACAAATATTCATTGAAATCAATTTCTATATATATTAAATTAGGGATGTCCCAAAAGAAATCACATTTATGATTATTATATTAGCTAAAAATATATTCTTTTAATTTAGGTTATGTATTTTACATGTTTTTGGATTAAAAATTTTTTTTATAATTACATGATCTAATTTATTATATGTAATCATTTATAAATGGCGCATAACAGACGGAACCGAAACCATACTAATGTTCATGATCCAAAGAGTAATAGGAATCAATTATTTTATGGAGTTAGAACAATATTTAAAAGAGAAATAATATCCCATGAATTCTCATAAAATGAATAATATCATGTGAAAAAATATGGATAAATAATTCTTCATGTCAAATGGGTTTAAAAGAAACAAAGAAATGAATAGGATGCAAGATCATTTGATGTAAAAAGTGAAGAAGGTAAATAAGTGTCTATGCAAATTCTAATAATTGTGGGAATAATCACCCTGATAATTTCTTTAAGGGGATAGGAGTTTCTTATAATTGTGGATAGAAATGACACCAAATTTTTTATTTCATGTTATTAATGGAAAATTCATTTGTTTAATTCTTCCACTATATGAATATAGGACACTATGAAAATAAATCTCCATGCATAAACTTAAAATACCCCAAAACAAGCTAATAGATCTTGGTAAAGACTATTCTACTACCATATACAAATAGTAATGATTAATGTTCTTATTTTTTGATTCATGAATTACGTAATTTTTTTATTTTATCCATGATGTACTGGTTCTAATAATTATAGAAAATATGAGGATTTTACTACATTACTATTTTGTTATGGATTCGAGATAAAATGATAAATGGTACCAAGTAAAGTAATTAGTTAAGAGTAAAACATTTTGGAAAACACATGGTTAAGGGAAAGACAACACATAATATGTACCTAATTTTTATAAAATTTTATTTAAGGATAATGAAATTATCTACTTTGAAATGTGAAAAATACCATGAAACTAACAAATGATTTCTCAACAATGTGATTTTTTCTATCACTGATGTAGTTAAAAACACTTTTGGATTCATTGAATATGTCAAATAACAAGTGTTTTACTTAACCAACAAGGAATAATTCATGTATCCAATAATGCTTTATGGTAATTAAATTTATTAACTTATTTTAATAGAAAACATGATGAAGGTGTTCACATGTTCGGTATGTTTTGATTAACTAGCTACATCATATTGATTGAATGTTAATGATAAGTTCATTTTGAAATTTTAGTGAGATTACTACCGTATTGATGGATCATAATATTTTTGAAAAGATAAGAATTTATTAAATGGTTTAAAATTATATTTCATTGCGATTTTATAGGTTAACTTAATACTTCATCATATGTGAAACATATTATATGAAATGAAGCACAAATGGTTCTAAAAAAACTATCGAATAAGGTTTTCTTTATTAAAAAGAAACATATATTTACTTGTATTAATATATATTTAAATAATTAATCAACTATAGTAAAAAATTTGGAAACAAATTTTTTTTCATATTATCATCATTCTTGATGATATCAAGGACCTTTTCATAAGAGTGGTTTAATGCATTGTGGTTATTAAATTTTATCTGAACATGTTTTCTAGCACTCTACATCAGGACATGATTTTTATTCCATATCCATTTTTAAAAAACCCACCAACTTTCTCCAACAAGGGAACCTAGTTACATTACCATTGTATATCTCTTTCCATCTTATTATGAATATGGGATATTAACCCTATTCATGATGTGGGTTTTTCAACAAATAGTTTATTTTTAAATATCATCACACTGATTACCGAGATTGAGTATAAATTGTGAGGACATAATTTATTTATGGTGAGTATAATGTCACACCTGAAGAAATTATAATATCTTCCTTTTTAGAATAAATTTAATTTTTTTCTTAGATTGCTTTATACGCATCACCAATTTTATCTTACTCTACATGAGACATTGAGAGTTGCGTGTATGACACACAAAAGAAAGCGTAGATTGGAATATAAAATCTTGCGAACTTATTATATATTTAATATTTTAAATTATTATATTATATATCTATTAATTAACAGAACAATGAGTTAGATTTTCTTAAATGCAGGAATGACATTGTTTAGTAGTGTGTGTTACATGCAATACTGAGTATTACCGAACAACAACATATTATTTTGATTTAATTAATTAATAAAATAATATACAACCTAGTCATTAAATCGAACTTTATAAATGGTATTTACTAACTTATGAATATATATGTTTGAATTAATTTGTCGAAAATTAATATAAGATCCAATTGAAAATAATAGTAATGTTTTTATAAAAAACTATTTTAATTCTCACAATGTCATTTGATCCAACTAAATTAAATTAATAATAATTCATGAGTGATAATAATGAAATTTGTATATATATATTTCTTATATTTAATAATGTATTTTTGATAATTATAAAATATAGCTGATATGAATAAGATTAGAAGAAACCCAATATTAATTATAAAATATATATTTTTAAAAAAGTAATTTTACGACATTTTAATGTCCCACCAGCATTAAATATTAATTTTGATACATTTTTTCATTTAATATGAAAAAATCATCTTAATTTTTTAAATAGAAATTTCAAATTTATTTTAGTGTAATCTTTTGGTATTTTTCTATGATATCTTATGTTTTGATTAATAGTGAAAATAGTGATTTTTAATTCAAAAATTATTTTCATATAATTTATTTATAAGTATAAATTATAATTTTGGTTATTTTTTAATCTTAATTAGATCAATTATAAATCAATTTAATAAACATAGTTCATTAGAATCAATTTTCACATGTAAATTGGATATACAAATAGAGAAAACCATTGACTGTTTTTACATTAAAAACTATCATTTGTGTCCCTTATGTGGGATTAATTTTAAATTAATTTCTACAACTTAATTGATTGGAATTTGAAAAATGGAATCCATATTTGTAATAATAATATTTTATAATTTTTAAAATGGTATTCAATTTTTTTCTTGCAAATATACTAGTGAATGTGATTAAAATTAATTACATCAATTAATAGAAAACTTATCTTAATGAAGGACTAAACCATAAATATAAGAGTCATAACAACCTAGACACATGTCCAAAATATATTTTCTAGATATATTTAAAACCTATATTCACATTCCTTGTATTTTACCATTATAATATCCAATGTTCATAGGAATAATGTGGATGATATTTCCTTTTCAAATATTTTCCTGAATACCACTCCAACTCCACTATAAAAATTCACTCACCCTTCCCCCCATATTCACACATCCCAATACCTTTTTCTCCCACATAAAATAGTAAATTAATATCTCAAAATATCTTTATTATTTCTATATGAGAACCTTTTGGTTGAAATACTTCCAAGGAATTGCATTTCTGAAAACCAAAATAAGTTACACAAAGAAGAGGTAACATCCTTCCTCAAGCTCCATTGTTATATTTTAATGTTAAACCACCTAAAGTATTCTTATTCCATGATTATATAATAACCTCAGAATCCATAATAAACTTATATGTTGTTATTCTATGGGTTCTACCAATACATTTGCACACTTCCATCTAATGGGTAATGAACTCACTCTTCATGTGTATGACAGACTACCACCTCGAGAAACAATTATTCTTCATTTTTACATTAACATATTTCATGGTTGGTAATTATTATGAATGAAAAATTAATATATGATATTTATTATTTTTATAATTTTAGTATGCTTCTTTTATTTTAATATAACACATACCCTTATTATTTCCATTTTGTGTGAATATGATAACATCATTTGTGGAAGTGTGGACTACCACCTCCTCAAAGTAATGTGATGCATTAACAATATACATAGAAAAAAAAATGGATGGTTTTAATTAAAAATATGTGAAATAATTTAAATAATTATGAAATAAATAAGATAACTATGTCATGATTAACATGTGGAATGATGATTGTTCACTTTTACACCACCACATTTCATGGATGAGAATTATGATGGACACACTATTTATATTTTATACATATGATATTTATTATTTCATCATGCTTATTTTATTTTTATATAAATCTTACACTAATTATCTCTATTTTGTGTAAATATGATGACATCATTTTTTGATATGTGGATTATCACCTCGGCAGGGTGATGTGATTCGTTCACATTATATATAAAACATATAATGGATTATTTTAATTGATCATGTGTGAATGGAATGAAATATTCATGATAGAAATATGATAACTAGGTCATGATTAACTTAGTAATTATGATAAAAACGTATTATTTATTCAATATGTATATTTGATATGGAATATTATTTATTAATTGATTACTCGATATGAGGAATTCATTAGATAAGCAATTATGGGTGGATATCTGATATATCCCCTTGATGAATTGATATATTATCAATAGACAAATAAGTTTGTCCAATTAAATGGGTTTTTAACCATAGATTTAAACTATCACATAAAAGGTCTTGATGGTGTAGGTTTTCATGTACCATAGATATGATGTCTATAATTAATAATTTCCTTTATATTTATTTTAGTTATTATTTTTATTATCGATAATATTTTCATATGATTAAAACTAAGGAAGCATTTCATACTATGTTTATTGATCAAATGGAATGTGTTTCAATTTCATACCATTCCATATTAATTAGTCTATATCCAGTTCTTTAAATGTCAGGTGTTTTTAGTTATTTAAAATTCCTTGATGATTTATTTTTATCAATTCATTATATCTCCTTCTTTACTCAACCTTATAGAGAATTTTAGATCACCCTTATTTTATTTTCAGTCCCCAATTTATGGGAATGCAATCTTTGATTATGATTTCATGTTTATAGATTATTTAATTTTATTATTTATCATGGTTTATTCTATGATCCCCATTTTAATATGAGCATATTTTATGTAAAATATATTTAAAAAAATCAAAACTATTTGGTCTTTAAATATTTAATTCCTTATAATAAATATAATTTAATAAAATAACGCACCCACTGCAGGCTTCTGAGGTCAGGAAATTACAATATATGCTATGATTAAATTTTTCTCTATCAATATTTAGTTGATATAATATTATAAAATATATTGTACATTATTTATCTCCTCATATTTGGGTTGATCCCTTAATGAAAATAGATATGATAAATATTGAAATGTTTGAAAGTACAAAAATATAAACCACTACTCTAGAAACAATTACCAGGACCCATCATAAAGGGGCCCATGTCATGGCTACCCTAAACATCCCTTCAATATTCCATAGGCTAGCAACATATATTGGGTAGGCATATCCCACAATTGGAATGCATTTTTTTAGGCACATGTATGCACGCATACATCTCCAGGACCATAATTTGGAAATTAAAAATGTTATGTAAACAAGAATGCATACCACTACGATAACAAAAACAGGGTTCGATAGAAGAAAACATGAAAGTTAATAGGGAAAAAATACAATCCCACCCTAAATGGAGTATTGAAATGTGAATCTAAATGTTCTTGAAACTCATACATAGAAAAACCTACATGCAGGGTAGGTATAGGGGAAATTTTATGATGTCACCAGAGCAGACCTTGATTATCGAGTCTCTCTAAGAACCACATGGTCCTGGTCTACCTAGTACATCATCAAGCATCACTCATCTACACATGACATGATATGTGTCGGTGAATACAATGTAGGGGTGATTAAAAAAATACTCAATCGGACACAATGAAACCAAAATGGAAAACCACTAATAAATACATGATGTAAACTAAAAATAAATACATGATGTAATTCATGATGAAAGTCACGATGTGTACCACAAATAAATAAATTAATTATACCAAAAAGACATATATGAAGTATACCACAAAAAAAATTAATTAATTATACCAAAAAAATGACGTATACCATGAAAAAATACATGAAGTATGACATAAAGAAATACATAGCCAAATCACACTGGTATAAGTCTATATTTCTAAAAATAGGATCATTAGTCGTAATACAAAAAACAACTAATATTGTTAGGATATTTAGTATTGATGAGACACATAGTCTAGCTAATACAATGAGTCCTGATGAGTCACTTCATCCCAATAATTCTCTTAGTACTAATGATACACTCAGTCTCGATGAGACACTCATTCCAAATGAGTCGCATAGTCTCTAAATGTCACATAGTCTCAAGGGCATAACTATCCTCTGTATTCTTCTTATAGTGATCTTGTTATAGAAGAATCAACTTCTCAAACCTTGAGGTTGTATGAAAACATTCAAACGAACTCACTTAGAGTATCTCAAAAGGACTGTATCATCTCAAGAGTCCCAATAATGCAAATACCTCAAAAAACAGACACATTGTTTCAAAGATGTGGTTGTTTTTCATAAAATGGTTTGACCCAGGTCTGGTCCAAGTTTGATGTAACATGTCATACCTGGGCCAACCCCACCTGGCTCGGATGACCTGACCTCATCCTCTCTTATCCAAAACTATCTCAGACGGGTCCTCACCGGCCTCGCCCACTAGACCACAGGAGCATCCTGACCCACAAGCATGATGGTCAACCTACTACACCACACATGGTCTACCCCAACCGTGTGCCTACCATATCAATGAGGTTTCATGCATCGTTTCATGCAGTCGGCCCTCCACATCTGTGTTCCCAATGGCCTCACTACCACTACGGGCTCCAGGAAGTCACCCTTCCATGTTCACTATCACCTTGCCACCTTCCATCCATGAACATTCCAAGATCCACCTATTGATTTTCTCCTCCTGCCTCCACCACTCCAGCCACATTCTCTGGCCAACACCACTCCAACTGCCTCCACCTCACCATGTCGGTGTTGTGGTTGTGCCTCACTAGATCTCCATGTTCTATATACACTAGTGGTCTCTTCCATGAACCACCAGGGATTATCTGATTCAAAAAATTTGTAGAGATATTAGATTTGGTTTTTTTGTGATATGATCTACCATGATACATCCTTTTTTGTCAGTTTTCCTCAAAATTGAGGGCCTGGTCCTACTTGGATCCACATGGGAATTTCAAGCTGTTACCATGGTGGTCCAAATATGAATGCATGAAGAATAGGTAATACTGAAAAATAACCAAGAATGCCAGAAGAATTAATTTAGTCCATGGTTCAGGTTCACCTTGACTATTAAAAATTATATGGATAAATGGATAATGAGAAATTAATAAATCAGACAGATTATCACCCCCTTAAAAACACACAACCGAACACCCATCTTACATGTGATTGAACAGCAGATCAACTTGTTTGTTGGTTTGTCCACATTTATTGTTGAATTCAAAAACATGGAAAGAAATAACAAAGAGATCAAACAAATTACCTCGAGTTTCTATTTCTTGTTGACAATGATCAATCATTATGTCATTGTAGTTGGTAAGATACTTCAAATCCAAGTCACATTTATAATCATCAATCAACTTTTCGATCTATGATCCATAGTCACAGTCAAGAGAAATTCTTTCTCCTTGTCTAAATGGAATTATAGGGTTATGGTGATGACCCCAATTTCCTAAAAACTCTAATAAAAATAAAACGATTAACAATATCAAAATAAAACATTTTTATTAAATATTTTATTACTGATATTTCCAGAAACTAACTTTCACATGCATCTCGTGTCAGTCAATGTTAGGCCCCGCCTTAGGAAAAGTTGTTGTAATGAACACAAAGATCCCCTAATGTTTCTAATCCAGGAACTTTTTTATATGTTATTCCACTTTTTTTAGTAAAACTATGTGTGTTCTATTTAAAATATTATCATTTTCAATGAATTGTTTAGGGGACACTCAGTCTCAGAATCACACACCACCTTAGTTCATGGTCGTGGAATTTTCCCAATTAATTAATAAAAATAAAAGCATAAAAATATGAGCCATTACATAATCCCCAACATAGGTAATTACATCCCTGAAATAAAAAAACAAGTGATACTCAAACAAATAGATGAGTGTACTGAGCAAAAATCTAAACCTCCAGCTCGTATGTGCTCTCTTAGAGATTTCCATGCTACCAAAAAATGAATATTTGATGATCCAACCACCCAAAAAGGATCTTCTTCTATTGATCCTTGATATACACTAGGTACTCCACAAAATTCACCCCATCATCAATTCCTAGCTATCCCCAATCGATGATGTCTGATAGATCATCCATGTACCTCATTAGCTACAACTTTTGGAAGACATCATGTACCCGATTAAATTGTTGGTATTTTGCTTGGTGATATGACACCTCTCCAACACTACACAAAATCTAAAAAGGTATTATGTACCTCAGAGATAACCTGTCACAAAATCTAAATCTCAGCAACCCATGTCAAGGTGATACTTGAAAGAGCATAGGGTATCATTCCTAGAACTCTACGGGTCTTAATATCCTGTAAGCATAAGAATTATTCCAGCTCTACTTAGACCTCATCCACTCTTGGATGATCTATACATTATCAATAGTATCTCTCACCAACTCAAGGACCATTAGTGCTAACTCCCCTGAGTCCATCCAACAAATTGGTGTCCCGAATGGTTTCTCATTCAAGGCCTAAAATGGTGTCAAACCAATGGTTGATTTGCAGCAGTTTTTATAAGAAAACTCCACCATGGGTAGGAAATCCTCCCAAAAATAGCTAAATTATAGGACGCCAGTATGTAGGATATTCTCCAGAACCATTATTGTCTTCCCATTATGGTTTTCCTTATAGGGATTAAACTCCATAATCAAGTGTAACTAATTCCCAACCATCTCTTGTAATCCCCTCCAGAATAGGGATGTTAAATGATCATTACGATATTAAAAGATCATTTATGGCGCTTTGGGAAGTCGAACAATCTCTTACACATCGAGGAATTCCAAAAAATCCATTGAACTTCTCTCCCATATAGGTTAGAAGTGGTCCAACTTGATGATTCATCCAAAAATCACCCATATGGAATCATGTCCCCAAGACATGCATGGTAAACCCTTCACACAATCCATCTATATACAATTCCGCTTCCACTTTAGCATCTCAAGCGGTTGGGTCAAGACTGATAAAACTTGGTTCTTAGCCTTCACATGGGGACAAGTGAGGCATCTTGAAATGAACTCAGCCACTACCTTCTTCCCCCCCCCCCATCCACCAAAACTATAGTCATAGGTCCTGGAACATCTTCTCCACACCTGGATGTTCCACCAAAGAGGATTTATGGATCTCCCTCAATACCTCCACCCATAACAGCATATGTATCATTGTGTGACCTCTATAAATAATGACGTGCTACCCACCATTCAAATATCCATCAAGGGAATTACCTATCGACATCTAAACATGTAAGGTCTCGCAATCCATATCTCCAAGTTTTGATTCCCTAACATTCTTCTAAGAGTGGAGGGGTGACAACAATCAACTAGAGGTAAGCTATGTCATCCTAATCCCTAAATGATATCTGTAACAAAGACAACTACTCTGACTCCTCACCCAGTAGTTATGAACTCGATCTCTTGTTATGAGAATATCATACTGCATTCACCTTCCTAGAAATATAGAATATATTAAATTAATTTTCTAGGAGGAATTCTACCCATCACTTCTATCTCATGTTCAAATACTTCTGAGAGAATATATAATTTAGAAAGTTGTGATTAGAGTAGATGATAAACTGCTCTCCAATCAAGTAATTCCCCCACATCATCAATTTAAAGATTACTGGTATTAGATGAATATCATGGGTCACATAGTTCTTATCATTTTATCTCAACTTGTGTAAAATATATATAATAACCACTTCCCCTATATTAGGAAACAACTATGTATGTTTCCTAAGGAATCGCAGAACACCAAATAATCGACACCCTTTTCTGGAAATTTCAAGGTAGGGGTGCTCATCAATCATTACATTAACTTATGAGAACTCTCATGGAACTTATCTGAACAATTAAAAGGATTGTAATGTTTTTCAAATATCACAAGGGTGTTTATAATTTGGAATAGTTGGGTAAAAACATCTTATAGTACCTAGCATAACAAAGGAAACTCCACACCACAATAAACTTAGGGGTAGATCCCATGAAAGAACTACCTCAATCATTGTTGGATCCACTACAACTCTAAACTCATACATGACATGTCCCATAAAATGTTCCTCTATTATCCATAACTGATGATTCGAGAGATTATCATAAGTATGGTTCTCTCAGAGTGTTTCCAAGACCAACCTCAAGTGTATTTTGTGCTCCTCCTCAAATGATGAGTACAATAGGATACCATCAATGAAAACCACCACAATATGGTCTATGTAAGACTAGATGATACTATTTATGAGTCCCATGAACACTTATTGGGTGTTCCTCATACCATACGACATAACCAAGTACTTCTAATGATCGTACTGACAACTGGAATCATTCTTCAGGATATCCTCGTACCTTACTCGAAGATAGTGATAGCCGGATCTTTGTTATATCATTAAGAACCACCACTCCCCTTTCAATTGATTGAAGAGGTAATCGATTCTCAATAGTGGATACTTTTTCTTGATGGTCACCTTTTTCATACACTATATTTCCACTCATAACCTCATGCTCTCATCTGCTTTCTTGGAAAATAAAATTGGGGCACCTGTGGTGTAACACTAGGTCTCATGAAGCCCCTCCTATGAAAGTCCTCCAATTGTTTCAACAATTAACAGAGGTCCACAAAATACATATGATATGTAGGAGTAGATATCAGTGTAATTCTACAGTATATATCAATAATGATGTTTACCTCCCTGCAGGGGGTAATATAAGAATATCCTAAGGAAATATGTCAGCGTACTACTCTACTTCTACAGGAAATTGGGGAGTCATATCATCCACTACACTAAGGGTTAAGCTAACCAACCGATGTGTGATCGGATTCACCAACATATAAGTAATCCCCTTATGCAATGCCTGTATTTCCTTTTCACCAACAAAGGAAAACCTATTCCCATCATTGTGGACACACTATACCCTGTGCCAAATATTCTCAATATAATCATGGACTATAGATAACGAGTCCATAAGAAGAATGAAAATTCAGTGCCACAATGTAGATACCAAGAGATCTAAACTGAAACTCTCACCTCCAAGAGTCAGTTAACACTGTCAGAATCGATGTGTGATCATAAAATCCCATCCTATAGTAGTCTCTAACTGTGAGGATCGAGTCAATGGTTCAACAAGAATCTCTGAGTCCCGAACAAGTTCTGTGGATAGATAGTAATGAATGACACCCATGTCTATAACAATTTTATCTAGGTTTGAAATGGAATAGATATTAACTATAATTATCCCTAGATTCTTGGGGTCATAATCCACCATCACCTATTATTGTCCTCATTTCTAACCACCAGCTCTCTAATCCTAGGTTGGACGACCTAGGGGTGGTGGAAGAAATATGTTGTACCTCTTCTAAAAATATGATTCTATTCATGATCCTCATCCATGTTTGATGGCATGTGGGACACCCTAATTTGGAATCTACCTCTTCTGCAGCGGTCCCTCAATCATCTCTAGATCATCCATATGAAGAGTTGGTAAATCTTGAACCAGATTTCCCTGACCACCACACGAGTAACACATTAGGTCCTTTAGTTGGATCTCTCAGCCCAAGGATCCCCACACCATTAATCTAGTGTCCTAGGGTCATCCCATGTAGTTCTTGACAAGCTTGGGTCACTATGTTTGTCGTCGGCTACACACCTTCAATGATTCAACAACATGGTGCCTACTGGTAGCTCCCAGTATTGGTGTCTACTCCTCCAGAAAGATCTATACTAATAGATCTATATTTCCTAGTACCTAAACATATATAAGAATACTGAGGGATATAATGGATTACCTGATCTTCATTTGTATCCCTAGATCAAATGTTAATTCCCTGAAGAATCGGTCTCACACCATATCTATGGAGTAGTGAAAATGACCAGTAAACCTTTCTATGTACTCTGCCGCAGTATTACTACCCTTCTATAGATGCAAGAGCTCATATATGAACACAAATACCAATGTATCTAGAAAGAACCCATATATGAATAGACATTCAAATTCTTCCCAAGAGAGAGTCACCTTATCATTCGTCTAGGTCAATAAGATTTACCATCGCACCGCCGAACCCTGAAGAAGACTCGAAACTAGTAATTCCATCTAGTCAGAAGGCATCCTAAAAAGGAGGAATACATGTGTAACTGTATCCAAGAAATCCTCAACAACCTTGGGGTTTATCTCATCTCAAAACAGTGGAGGTCACTAACTCTAGAACTCATGTAATGCACTTATCATGCCTTCAACATCAACTGTCAGTGCTGGTTGAAAATGTTTCTCAGCAGGTGGTTGTATCATTGGTAAACCACATGGGGGATCTATATCTTGTACATGACCCATTACTAATGCCTCGTCTCTAGGCTAATCATCCTCTTGATCACATAATGGAATTCTGGCTAGATTTTTACAAGGATTTGTCATGAAATAGAACAAGATATACAATAGTTAATATAATATACAGAGTGAACTAACACAAGAAGGACATGATAACACACCCAAATAATATATGATACATTTAACATTGTTCTCCCATAACCTATTTTTTCCCTGTAATGAGTTGAATAAAATAATTCATATTCCTAGTGTATGGGTACATCAGATGCCGCACCAAAACTGAATTCCATGGCAGGAAAACTGAACTCAAAAAACTAGACATGGTTGCCCCCAAACAACAACACATGCCCCCAATACTTAAAAAGAATTAACATACGCATATACCACTATAACAGAACCCATCCATGAGGATCAAATTTCATGACTACCCCATACCCGCCTCAAATCTGAAAGGGGCTGGTGACTTGCATTGAGTAGGCATATCCCACAAATGGAAGGAATTTTACTCTGTAATTGTACACTTTCGCAAATAGCCAAGCCCAAAATGGGGAAATATAAAATTATTAGTTAAAAATCATGCATTCCACACAGATACCAATAGAAAAGTACAATAGTGGATAACTATTAAGTGAATAGGGCCAGAATGAAAGACCATCCAAAAAGGAGTCTACAAAAGTGAATGGACAATTTCCGGAAACTCATCCATAGAAAACCCTACCATAAGGGTAGGTATACTGACAATTATCTGATGTTGTAGGATCACACCTTTAACATATAGACTCTCTAAGAACCACTATGTTTTGTTCCACCTATGGATCTATCCATTGTTGATCATCTGGAAAAGACACAACATGTGGAGTCAAAGCCTCTGCAGGGGTGAGTAAAACAATACTCAGTAAGACACCCAAAAACTAGAAAGGAATCCCACAAAGAAATAAATGAAGTATAACACAATTAAATATATAATATATACCATTAATAAATACATGAAGTCTATCGCAATTAAATACCTGAATTATACTACAAATAGATAATTTAATTATACCATGAATAAATAAATGACGTAAATCACAAAGAAATATATTAAGTATACCAAAAATAAATACCCAAAGTATACTACAAATGAAAAAATAATATATATCATGGAAAAATACATAGTCATATCACATAGGTATAAGTATATGGATCTCAAAATAGGATCATCTGTCATAATCCACAAAACACCCAGTATCATTACATTACTGAGAATATCACCTATACCCACAGTTTAAAACCATGGGTATATCCCTTGAAACCATGGTTATAGGATATACCCACGGTTTGAGAAACAGTGTGATGTAGTGTCGTCGCAATAGATCTATAACCACAGTTTTCTGAAAATCGTGGGTATAGACCAAGGAAAATTGATATTACCCAAAGTTTGTTAAACCGTGGGTATAGATGTATACCCACGATTTTCAAACCCAAGGTATACTGATTCACAGCGCCACATATTTTCCCACAGTTCACCAAACCGTGGGTATAGACAGGTTCCCTAGGCTGAACAGCTGCACCACCCTACCATTCTGCACCTGTATTAGCATATATACATGGAATGTCAAACTGGATGTTCGATAATCCACTCTAATCCCCAACATCTAAACAGATAAACTAGAAGTGTCAATCCACACTTTTCTAAAAAATCATGGGGTCTCTATTAGAACCATTGATCATATCATTCAATAATGAATCCACCATTGTCACTAAATGACCCACTTCAGGGCTAAAACTGGGAGACATAGCTACCATAGTCCCTTGGGTTACAACATAACATGGATTCCAATTAGGGACTCATGTGATGAAACCAATATACCATGAAACACTTATAGAAACAACCTCATCCCACGTAAATTCTATAGTAATAGATGATTAGAGGATTAACTCCCATACTGGCCCTATGAAATTCACACCTACAAATTTTAGTTAACATTGAATCATTTTGAATTCATTGACATGATCCACCATCAAATTACCTTCTACTATATTCAACATAAAGAGTCTCTCTATCAGAAAAACATTGTTTATTATTATAGGCTTCTCATACATGTCTATGAGGATGGATATAATGTTGTAGTAACTTTATACTCCTTGATTTTGAGGGCCACGTTCTAGGATAACATAGTTCTTTATCATTCTTCTTTTTCTAGTACTTCTGATTTAACACCATTCAACAAAACCTCCAAATTACTATAAAATAAATAATCCCCAATCTACATCTTCCAAAATATAAAATTTGAACCATCAAAATTTTCAATTTGGACCTTAAACATCACTACTTCAAAAATAGTAAACTCCCCCTAAAATGGGAAATATAAATGAAATTGCCTTAATAGAAGTCATATTCTAATCCAATCCCCAAAACCACTTCTTATGACAAATCCCCCACTTTAATAAATATCATTATAGAACATAAAATCCATATAACAAGGCGGGATTATTCAAAAGTGGTGTCACCAGATGTCAATGTCTAAATAAAGAAATTATAAACCAATATCTCACACTAAATATCCTTTGTCTCAATAGATATTTCATAATAGAACATACAAAAATAGAAAAAAACTCACAACCACTAAAAATACCAATAGGAGAATTTACATAGTTCAAAATTTGAACAACTCCATGAGATAATAATTTTTACTCATTATTGTGTGTACACCACCCTACCTAACCCCCCCCCCCTCCCCCCCCCTCCCCCCCCCAACTGCCTAGCTCCTCCCCCTCCCCTCCCCCTCCCTCCCCACTACCCAACCCATCCCCCTCCCCCTACCCAGCCACTCCCCCTCCCTCCCCACTACTCAACTCCTCCCCCAGCCCCTCCCCCCCCTCCCCACTACCGAGCCCCTCGCCCTCCCCTCCTGCCCAGCCCCTCCCCCTCCATCCCCACTGCCCAGCTCCTCCCCCTCCCCCTTCCCCCTTACCCAGCCCCTGCCCCCTACTGAGTCATGTAGCATATCATATTTGGAGAAACTTTTTGATAAAAAACACATGAAATAAAATACACAAACATGTATTGAAATGTTATTAAAAAATTTATATATATAAAATATATCCACCATAAAATGAAAATGTTATCAATATTCAAGACTTTCTCGTGCTAAAAGATTTAAAAATCAAGAAAAATCATAAGGGTGCATACCTCCTGAATGTACACTGTGATCCATGATTTCTGAATAACATCCTGAGCCTTTTCAAATGAGACAATAGTTCAATGTATCCAAAACATACACAAATCTATAGATGAATATTAAAATTATAAAGTTGGAGTAAAACCTAAATCAGGATTCCACTGAACATGTTTTTTCTTTTGGGTTCGATGTAATCCTAAAACACAGAAACAACATTAAAAATTTATCAAAAGGAAATCTGAAAACCAAAAATAGCATATGCAACATCTAAATCAGTTAGTCAACTACGAATATTCTTATAATTGTCAGATCACATACCAATCAGTCAAGTACAATAACATATTTAGAGAACATTTTGGATAAAAACACATGAAATTAAATACACAAACATATATCACAATGTAATTCATAAATTAATATAAATAAAAAGTATCCACCATAAACAGAAAATGTTATCAATATTCAAGGCTTGTTCATGTCATCATGATTAGAAATCAGCTCCTCATCTCACCCATGCCCAGCAAACTTCCCTCCCCCTCCCCCTCCCCCTCCTCTCTACCCTACCCCTCCCTCACACCGAGCTCCCCCTATCCAGCTCCTCCCTCATGCCCAGCTCCCCCTACCTAGCCCCTCCCCCTCTCCCTCCCTCATGCCCATATCCCCCATGCCCAGCCCCTCCCCCTCCTCAGACATGCCCAGTTTCGCCTCATGCATAGCCCCTGCCCCTCCCTCATACCTAGCTCCCCCCATGCCCAGCCCTCCCCCTCCCCCTCCTCCCTCATGGCCAGCTCCCCACCCTGCCCTACCCATCCCCCTCCCCCTCCACCTCCATCAAGGCCAACTCCCCCTGCTCAGTCCCTCCTCCTCCTTCCATATTTACTGTATACCAATAAAAGTTGACATTCATTGACATCCCTGGGAAAATAGTTTTTTTAGGAAAATAAAATAAACAGAAAATGTGTTTCAGTTTTTGGTGTCATGACTGACCTGCGAAACAATATAATCATATATCGATGACAGAAAGGGGAAAGGGTAAATGAGTGTAGGTTACTTTCCCTTCCTCGTAGAGAAATCATAGTCCTAATATCATTAACATCACAATTTTGGGCCACGGTTTGAGGTATTTCCTAAAAAGAAACTGCATCGGCTTTGTAAGGCTACTATTTAGAAAGAAACCAAACACAAAAAATATGAATCACTCTAGTAACTACAAATCAGTTCCTTTACATTTAAAGAAAATGATCAAAAGAAACTAAACCTTCTCAAAACCTTCAATAGATGATCTCTTATGCTACAAACTGGAGGTAACTGTCATACTCACCTGATTAACATCCCCTACATGCTGAGTATATGAAAGAGATATTAATTCAATGCATCCCCATCCCCTCCATGCCCTCCACTACACCCCCTCCCAACCTTCCCCTCCTAGCCCCCCCTCCCAGCACTCTACGGCAGCCCCCCTAGCCCTACACTACAGCCCCCCCCCCCCCATCACAGGCCTCCCCTCCACTTATAATCCCAAGATTATATGGCAAGATAATAATAAACACACCAAACTATAAAAAAATATTTGGCATGTAAAAAATTACCTAAAGAATTTTCAAATAACAACCCCGATGAAAACATAATATAAAATACATGTCATTACATAAAGAAATTCACATTCAATAATTCCACCAACAAAAAAATTAAACTCCAACAAAAGTCTCTCTACTAAGTAAAAAATGGAGGGGATTAATATCCCCCCCATCGCCATCATCTTCATCCCCTTGTCTAGCATCATCATCTGCAACAGCAACATCAGTAGCAACATTATCAGCAACATCATCACCAACTGCACCATCAGCATCATCATCAGTAATCTTATCACCAACAACAACATCATCAACATCCTCACCTGCTCTATCGCCACCACTGTCATCACTACTAGGACTTTCATGGGAATCCCCTGAGGAATAATTTAAAGAGTGCATTGATTCCATACAAGAATAAAAAGTGGAAGCTACCTTTTATAGTAGTTATTGATTCAAAACTGACATAGCTTTCATGAAATGTTCATTCATTAGATTACATTTTCCATGCTCATCTAATACCATTTTATTTGTCGCAACTAATTCAAGACATGCACTTTCCAACTCAGAGGCCTTAGAGGATTTAGAAGAGTCAGATGATGACCAATACCTATAGGGAACAAATTTTTTTCCCTGGTCTAGGTTGGACGCATATTGGATGCTCCACACCTAACACATGACTTAAATGATCATTTGGCCCTATGTTAGAAGCTTCCTTCTCATATATTTCCTCCAAGACAGACTGTTGAAATTATAAACATATTAAATTCTGAACATTGAAAAATGTTTGAAATATAAATAAAAAATGTGCAATTTTATCTTGTGTTTGTGAATTAACTGTAGTTCCGTCATTTTTCTTCCTACTGGAGCAGAATAATTTGGCACGACGTACAAGACCTTCAATTCCCAATACAGCTTGAAACATATGAGAAATGCACAAATTTGGATTACAACCATATATGATAAATGCAAAAAATTGTATTGATGTGAGTGTCAACAAAGACCTACAAACATTGATTTAAATGAAAGTCATAACAGATTGGTGATTTTCGAAAATGGTTTTCTGAAGTGGGTTTCAAGGAAATTTACTACTTGTTTAGAAACAAATGAGAAGCCTTCACCTAGTATAAGATGTGATTTCCAGGATACATGGACTATCCACGGAAAGGAATGAATAAGTTAAAAATATATTTTATAAATAAGGACATTATTTTAATTCAGATGAACATACAAGCCACCTCTCATGCTCAGGCATTGTAGTGCGCCCCAATGTGTGTAGATATGTCATTTCATCTTTGTTTTTTTTTGTTTTTTGCAGACACTTCCTAAGAAAAAAAATACAAGTAATAAGAACTAAATTTTATATAAAAACTATTAAAGATGAGTAGTACATATACTGTTCAGTCTTCCAATGTGATATCATTTTTTGATATTGACTTTTTTGGATAGCTAGGGTTTGTGGGTACACCCTCTAACTCATTACCCACTCTGTTCCTCTAACCAATATGTAACTCATGCTAGTATGACCTCCAATACTCTCAAAGATCACTTAAACTAGAAACTTTGGTAGCTTCACCATTAATAAAGTTAAATTGACTCTACAATGAACATGTTAAGTCATATAAATACATTACTAATATAAATATAAATTTATAAAATTTTCGTAGCCATATCGTCACCCATGCCCTATCCTTGATGTCAGCACTGATATGTCTCCATGAGACCAGTTCTAATGGAATTATATCCTGATAATTGGCTAAATTAGCCATAAAACTTCTACACTCCTTATAAGTTTTACCAACCATTTTATTTTGAGAATTGTAATCCACCATAATATAAGTTTCGCGATTCTAGGCATAATGAATTCGAGTGCTCCCACGTCGCCTACTAGAAGATCCCACTAAATAAGATAAGAGGTGAAAAGAGAGAGTTATGTGACAATATAATAGGAAAAAAATGAAATGAAATAATTTGAAACGTTTATAATAAAAAAACCTAATGTCGGCTCCTGAATAGGCTGTGAGGAATTCGTGGACTGTGCTAGATCATCATCCTCCGAAAGAAGTATTTGTTCCAAAGCATTCTCCGGCTGATATTCATGAACAAGAGTGGAAACTGATGGAATAGAGTAAATATGTGTAGGATGGATGGTAGGAAAATGAGGTTATGCATAGTAGGTATGGGGATGAAAAAATGGATATGGAAATTGTGCAGGTGAGAACATCGGTCGAGTTGGCATGGACATGTAATGGGAAAAATATGGTAAATGGGATAATGATCACAGCATTTATAGGAACATCCCATGGGTCTCAAGCGGAGGGCGTACATGTGCGGTAGATGGGATGTCCACTAATGGGTCAGTTTGGGGAGTGGTAAGACGGGAGCTCGGCCTAGGTCTAGGAGGATCCATACTCTGTCACATACTGTGAAGAGGACACACTGGTGTTATATATACCCAAAAACATTTGATAAAAAATATAAACTTCATATTATATGTAATTCAGAATATAGATTTTATAATTATTATACTCACTGAAGACAACTCACGCTCGTGTCTAACAGGATCAACATCAAATAATATCTTCTAGTGAGCTTTTGCAGTTTTCTTCATAATATCCATAATAATGAAATAAGTATTGTTTAGAAATTTTTTTTACAAATCATACATAGAACTTAGAATCCAAAGAAGAAAAATCGTCATATCATCTTTTTGTAATAATAATTTACAACCAAGTTATGTAATTTTTAAAACCACATTTTAAACCCCATTTTCTGAATTGAAATAAATATAATTAAATGAAACGAAACCAAAAAATACTAAAACAGACTTACCATTCCAATATAAAACTAAATTAAAGTAATTACATTAGTACCAACCTGATAAACTCACGTCAAATTAAACTGAATGAACTCTGAATATATATTGTTACTTTTAAATATTACCCTCCACTACCTCAGGTTCAACATCATCACTCACAATGGGAAAATTTTTGTCATAAAATATAATATTTTGGTTAACACTGATGGGGTCATCAACGGTGACAATTTCATCCCCAGCATCATGAAAAATTTGTCTTGGGATTACTTTATTAATGAAACCGTAATCAGGTTTCAGATGATCTTTCACATAAAACAGTTGTTTTTCCATTGATTCCAAAATGTATGGTTCATCGGTATGCAAGACTCGACTCATGTCAATAACTCTAAATCCACAATCATCAATAAATGTACCATGTCACATTATTGAATCAAACCATTTACATTTCATCATAGTGACTCTACCATGAGAGTAGTATTCCAATAACAATATTTTACCAACCAGTCCACAATAATACACATCTTCATATCCAGGTCGACTATCTGATGCACTGGCATAACAATCCATTTTAGCAGTTAACATAACGCCATCATGCTGTGTTCTCATTTTCACCACTCTATCATCTGTAACAAATTTATATCCATTGATTATTAAAGATTTGTAGTCATGACCCAAAGAATTGGGACCCAAATCCAATGCTCTTAATTATTGATAAATGAAGTCAGCAGGTAAATTCAATACCTGGAATACATATGAGTAATATAATTAAATATATATATCTATATTTTATGGTATTTAATGTAATGGTCATACCTTTTATTTCAACCAAGCTGGGAACTCTTGTCTATGCATACCCTCCTCCTTCTCAATGGCAAAGACTGATGAACTCTACTTATAATTTGTTTTTGTTCTCTATATAAAATGACAATAAAAGTATAATTTATATGTGAAATGATATCATATGAGATAACATATATATATATATTAAAATTACATACTTGATATAGGAATCAAACAAACCACAATTAAACAAGCATGTACGATGTGCCATATTCTGCTCTTTAATGCTCTATGTAACCAATGTATGTGACCTGACAATTACACCTGTTTGGGGAAGATATGGAAAGGAGGGCTGAATTTCCTCATACTGCTCAGCTTCATTTCTCATTGGTGGATTATGTCTTGTGCTCACATCAGACAAATACATTGAAGAAAAATCGATACATTCTTGGTCCAGATAACTCCTCACAATGGAACCTTCAGGATAATTCTTATTTCGGAGATATGATTTCATTGTGCACATATTTATTTCAGTGGTATACATCCTATGAAAATTTATTGGTCCCCCAAGAAGTGTCTCAGTTGGAAGATGAACTGTTAAATGCAGCATGCAAGTGAAAAAGTATGGAGGAAATTTTTTTCCAACTCACGTAGAATTATCCGTACCTCTTGCTACATTTTTATCAATAATGATTTGGATAAACATTTTCACAAAGGACTCTAAAAAATGACACAACCGAATCACTTACACCCTTACATTATTGGATAGAAAATTTTGATTTGATATTGGAATCAATTCCTAAAGAAGGATGTGATAAATATGAGTTTTTCAGGATTTCAATTTCAAATGTCTTCTATTGACTCATTTAGATATGTTGCTAGAATAACCATCTGGAACCTTGATATTCTACAATATTTCCTAAAATTGATCTTACTTTTCCGGTCTCATCACATAATAAGTACATGGAACTTTCCATTTGTTTTCACCAGCATAAATAGGATGTAGTTTTGGTCGAATACCACAATCCAATAAATCCCGATGAGATCGGAAGTCATATTTGGTCTTCCACTTAATATTGAAAAGAATTAAAAGCAACATTTCACATATATTTTCCTCAATATTCATTACGTCTAAAAAATGGTGTAACAAATTAGTAGACCACTTTGGGAACACAAAAAAATACATATCTTTTTCCAATTATAAGTGACTTCAGTATCAGCATTCTTCCTCTTTTGAGATTTCAACTATCCTTTCCCTAATGAAAAGATGAAATCTTTCAATTCATTAAGCACATCACTTCCTAACATACATTGAGGTGGTTCTTTAGTGTCAACATTATTATCAAACCTACGACGATTCTTCCTATATTGAGGATCCATTGGAATGAATCGGTGATGCCCCATAAAACTAAAACTACAACGATATTTAAGCCTTCTCGATTGGGTATTATTCATACAAATAGGACATTATAGTTTTCCTTTAGTGCTCACCCAGACATTATTGCATAGGGAGGGAAATCATTTATGGTCCATAGAAGGGCATCACGCATTTTAAATGTATTCTTTGAAGAAGCATCAAATGTATGCACACATAAATCCCAACGTTGTTTCAACTCTTTTATTAAAGGTTGAAAGTAGACATCTACATCATTACCAGGATATGAAGGTCAAGATATCAGTATACTAATGAAAGTGAAAGGATTTCCCATAAACATCCACAGAGGAAGATTATAAACATGAATAAAACATGTCCATGTGCTATATGCAATAAACATCTGACCAAACGGATTAGAACCATCACATGATAGGCCCAGTCTGACATTACGAACCTCAATTGCAAAATCAGGATGTTGTGCATCAAATGACCACAGTGCTAATCCATCTGCAGGATGGACCAGCTCATCATTACCTTTAATTCTCTCAACATCGTTCCATCACATATTTATTAAAATTTATGGAGACATGTATAAATTTTGATGTCTAGGAATCAATGGAAAGTTCCACATGACTTTATGTGGCACACGATATGGTGTTATATCTGAATTTTTCTTCCATCGAGATGTACAAGATTCCTAACAGTCATTACGGTCAGCTTTTTCTTCCAAAAATAAACTGCAATCTTTTAGACAAGTAAGGACTGTATTAGTAGAAAATCCAAGCTTCTTAATTAAATTCCATGCCATGTAATTATTTGAGGGAATATCTGCACCATCAGGAATCAAGTCATTCAAAAATGTATGAATATAATCAATGGCGGTATTAGAAATCTTTAACATATTTTTTCCAGGACATAACCGCATTAAAAATTCCAACTTGTTCATTTTAGTACATTCTTGATATACTAGAGTTCTGGCATCATCAAATAAATTTTTCACTCTTTCAACATAATCGTCTTCAGTATTTTCTTTATGTTTACTGATATCATTGACATCTTGCACCATCAAGCTATCTCTCACAGAATGATGCACATATGGAAACCGATAAAATATCAAATTCTCCATCTCACTTTGTTCATTCTGTTTATGAACATTTGAATATTGACTCATCTCTCCATGGTGAAACCAAACATTATAATTTGCTTGAAATCCAAATTTCGTTAAATGGTAACTAACTTCTTATCATCTTAACCATTTCCTTCCAACATAATTATAGCAGGGACATTGTATACAACCTTCATATGACGCATTGTTAATTTTGAAATCTAAAAAATTCTCCAAATTATTTTGAAACTCAGTTTAAATCTGATCGGTATGATACATCCATCTTCTATCCATTCTATAATAAGGAAAAAAATTATTTTTCAATCAACAATGTAAATCATATTTAAAAAATTCATTACAATCAATTTTACTATTAAATTAATCAAAGCATATTAATAGCTATAAAACATATTTAATGACATAAGGAGTCTATGATAGAATAAGTAGGAAAAAAGGATAAAAGGTTTACCTTTAGATGTAAACTAAGGTGAAAAGTTAAAAAAGACACTCCCATATGGTCATTGATGGGGAATAGAAAAACAAATTACAATGTAGAATAATTCATTATAGATATAGAGGCATTATACACATGGGAAGAAAAATTTATTTTAATAACATGAACTTACAATTTTATAGATTATTTGGTAGGAGTTATTTGATGGGGAATAAAACATTCAATGAAAATAGGGTAGTTATAGCTTTAATGTTTTGGAATTAATATTGAAATAATATTTCAACCATAAGAGGATATTTTTAAAAGGTCTTCCACTTCTGGTCAATATGCTAAAAAATGTCAAAAAATTCTACATTTGCAAATAATTATGAATTTTAATGCTTGAAGTTATTAAAAAAGTAAGGGTAAGGGGAAGGAGAAGGTATTAGTTATTTAGGTGGTACAAAATAAATCTTAATAGAAGCATCCATGGATTCTAGATAGTGGAATCACTTCATATATTAAGAGAGAGTTAATTTGTCTAGATATTGTAAATTTCATTGAAAACAATCCAAAATCAATAATTGGAGAGGATAGTGACAAGGAAGAAGAAATTCCAGTAATATTATCTAAGAAGAAATCCAATAAATCAACAGTTTATTCTAATGAGAAGGGTAAAATTTTATATAAATTTAGAAGAAGTAACTTATTATATAAGGAGAGTTAAGGTTGTATAGATAAAGGTATTGATGTATTTTCAAGAGATAAAATAATGAAAAATTGCTTATTTCTAATTTTAATGGTTAAAATATTATATGTAATGAACATAGTTATAAAAGTTAATAAGAAAATATTGAGATGGATTTCTTATTGAATAAATAATTAAAAGGGTTTCTCTTAAAGATAATTAAATCGTAAAAATAGTTCCTAAGTTTGAAGAAAAGAAATCAATCATCCAACAATAATGAATTTGTTTTTACAGAAGGAAGATCCAAATTTATATAGTATATTGATGGTCTTAATAATATTTTTAGTGATGATAAGACTCTTAAAAATTATATATAATAAAAAAATTTAAAAAAAATTAATGATTCTGATCATATTCAATAGAATTTGATCCAAATAGAAGAAGAATTGAACAAATGCAGATCAAGTTTCAAGATTAATTTCAAAAGATATAAAATGTTAAAAGAAGTGTGACAATAAAGACTACAAAACTATCTTTAGGATAATAAAATAAGTTTGAAAATATCATCTAATAGTAAAATAATAATGATCAACTCTTGATGGAAATGTTTGTAGCTAAATTTGGTGATAGTTAGAAATCTAGAACTTATGGGAATGCCAGATCGAAGTCAAAAACTACTAAAATATATGAATATAAAAAGGATGATAAGAAGTGTTATATGAAAAAGATTAAGCTTCTAGGATTTTAAAATAATTTTGATTTTACAAAATTATCCATGATTAGTGATTAAAATAAGGTATCAAGGAATCCTACAAATTTTGTACAACATGATGCTTAAAAGATAAAATTTTTATGGATTCTATTGGATCTTTTGAATATTTTTTCATATGGAAATGATATTTTTTTTAAATAGACATCATGATATACTTGGGGGTATTAAGAATCAATGTTTTGGAGTTTGAACCCCTTTAAAGGAAGAATAATTAGAAATGTATTGTAACTTTTATATAGAAATCACATAACATTTTTGATATTCTTGAATAAGTCTATGTAAGGTGTGACCATCCTATTCATGGTTAAAATTAATGCCTCATCATTATACTATACTGAAAAAATTTGAGTTCTAACACTCAAAATCCTCAAAAGAATAATAGAAAAGTGAAGGAGAAAGATTTAGTTGTTGAAGTTTCACCCAATGTATCCAATGGGGAAAGTCCACAGATCATGGGTAGTGGATGTTCTACTAACATGATAAAAGATTTAAAAACATTGAAATATATTGTAAAATGTAATGGATACTTAGTTACCTTCATAAATTATGGGTCACTAAAGGTTAAAGGAGTTGGTTTAATTTTTATTGGGAAAGAGAAGCTTAAATAAAAAATACTCTTTATGTTGATGGATTAAAACACAATATATTAAGTGTTTCTCAACTAATGAAAAAAGAAATAAACTTTTTTTATTAATTATGGGTTATTGGTTGAGATAATTGAAGATTTAAGAGTGGTTAGAATAGGATAAGATTTCTAGAGGAATTTTATTCCAAGTGGGTGATGTTGAAAATTCATGTTATCTATGCATGAATGAAGATAATGAATTATAGTATTGGAGGATTGAAGAATATAAATGTTCTATTTTTCAAAAAGGAGATAGATTCTCCTCTTATTTTTATATGAGATGATAAATGGATAATATAAAGAGAGTTTTCCTTATTGGGGAGACTTAGGGAGTCGCCAGATGATAGTTACAGAAGAGTTCATGTGTTGTTCCCCATTTTTTGACAAATAAAATGGAGGAAATTGAAGATACTTTGATGATCAAAAAAAATAACATGTCTTAGAGTCTAAGATCCCTCATTATGTTAATTAATTAAGGGGGTGGTGATTAGATCTTAATTATGACATTGTTAGTATAGTGTTGATCTTTACTCTGAGGGTTAGGTAATTATAAAAACCATTATTCATTATTATAGTTCAATGTTTAAAAATCATTTTTAGTGTTTGATTACTATGAAATTATTAATGAATAAAATCCATTCAGGGATATTGAATGAAAATTTTCTATTTTATTTACGGGAATCGTACTCATTGATGGGTAATAAGTGAATTCGAGATATGTTTTATAAAAATTAATAAAGAAAATCCATCAAATTCGATGTCTTCATCATGGCTGTAATGACCCATAAATTTTATATGGGAATTTCCCATTGAATAAATTATATGGGGGATATTTCATAAAAAATAAACAAAAAATAATATTATAAATTCAAAACATTACATGACCATAATATGATCATTGGCCATTATACACATTAGAGATATAGTTGTTAGAATGTGATAATTAGAATTTCTGTATATTAAGTGTAATGATGGGAGATAATTTATAAATAGGGGTAAATGATGGCCTTAACTAGTAGGAAATAACATTTTTAAAACACAGTAATCTGATCATGGGAGTGAAGTTTCATAAATGGGGTTTTACCTTGAAAAATTACAGGAAGAACATTAATAAGTGAGACTTGATCATAACAATCAAGTGATGAGATGAAGGTGTTGTGAGTATACATGTTTGAAAAGAAGATTCATCAATTTCATGGGATGAGGGACAATATCATTCATATTATATAAGGAAGAGAATATAATTCATGCTCCAAAATATCATTAAAGACCAAATATAGTAAGTACAATGTAGGAGAAAATTAAGGATAACAAATCATACCTCATTAATTTCTTAAGTAGAACCTTAAAATACTGGATAATCATTAAACAATCAAGAGATTTTTAATTCTATGAATGATTAATTATAAAATATTGATAAAAATAAGACTTGGTAGTTGGTACCCAATCTTAAAGAGAAGAATTTCATAAATATAGTGTGGGTGTTTTGAAAAAAATTGAAGGAAAAAGGAGAATTAGTGAGATTTAAATCAATATTAGTGTAAAAAAGGCTATTCACAAGTTAAAGGAGTTGAATTTGAGGATACTCAGAGGAGAGGGAGCCAAGAAGGGGGATTGGGGATGTCACCAGAGTTGGGGGCAGTGTGGAGAAGGCTAGGATGTTGAGGTGGAGGTGAAGGCCAGGATGTCCAGGTCAGGAGCGAAGGAGAAGGCCATGGGGGATGAGATGGCTGGGAGACAGAGGTCAGATGGCTGGGAGGCAGAAGTTGGAGAGGGGTGGAGAGGGTCGGGAGGAGGAAGTCAGGTGGTCTGGATTCAATGGTCATGGAGGTGAGGACAGGGCTATGAGTTAGAGGTTAGGGTGGTAGGGTTGAAGTGGGGGAGCACGATGGAAGAGTGGGGAGGATCCCGGTACTTAGGGGTTGAATACCCACAGTTTTAATAAAACCATTGGTATAGAAAATTATAAAACATATATCTCCATGGTTATTTAAACTTTGGGAACAGATGTGTGGGGATAAACCCCATTTACAGTAGTGATATGACACATTCTCCTGATGAGATAAGTTGTAATTTTAAGAAACTCAATCCTGATGAGACACTCAGTCTAAATGAGTCACTCATTACCAATGAGACAGTCATTCCCAATGAGGAACTCAATTTAGAGGAGTCACATTGTCTTAGAAAGTCACATTATCTCATGGTCATAACCATCAAATAAATTTAACCCATAACACAGTCATTCAGGGAGAACCTAAAACAGAAGCCTTTAGGTTTAGGAACAAATTAAAAAATCAATTAGAGTATCTGAAAATGGATCATCAATATGACACATAGATTTAATTCTACACCTATTTTCATTAAAATATCAGTCCCATGTCTAGTTCGTGTTCAATCCAACAAGATCGACCAATCCTGGCCTGACCCTGTCCAACCGACATGTTACGGGATGGTCCATTCTGAACTATCCCAGCCAATTTTCCCTACAAGATCACATCCTGCTGGTCCACTGCAGTATCATAGATCTTCCTTGATTAGACTGAATGTACACATGTCAGCCAACTGCACCCCACACAGTCCACCCTGACCACATGCCTCCACTATCAACGTGGTGACATTCGATGTTTCACATGGCTGGCCCACAGCTTTTTCCTACCTAGAAACCTAGCCACTATCCTTCCACTTGCGTGATTCCCCACTGCATCCCACTCATGGCCCTTCCAAATTCTTCCTACATGTTGCACCAATAGACAATACCACCCCTACCTCCACCTCCCACCAATGATGATCTAGTCGCCACCACCTCGCCTTAGTGGAACCCCCATCATGCCATGCTAAACCTCTGCACTTGACTTTCACTGGTGGTCTATTCCACTAAGCAACGGGTCTTCTCCGAAACCCAAAATATTGGGGGATTTTTTAGTTCAGGTTCCTCATGACCCGATCTATAGTGTTTCAGCCTCTAAAGTCAGTTTTCCACGAATCCAGGTGTTTGATCATACTCAGAGCTACCTGAAAACATCAATCTATAACCTCTGGGTTCTAATGATGAAATCATGAAGAATGGGGAACTGGAAAAAATCACCATGAATGCCCAAATATTGAATCTCATCCATTATTCATCGTAGAAAAAATTATTATTTTTTAGAAAGAAAAATGAAGAACAAAGAAACAATAAATCACACAGATTATCTCCGATTTTAAAAACTCGCACCATATCACCCATCCTATAAGTGATCGAACCTTTGATCAACCAATTCATGGGTTATTATGAGTTTATCATCAAATTCAGAAATGGGAAAAGAAATAAAAATTAGATAAAATGCCCTACCTAGAGTTTGGATCATTTGCTGATGAAGATTGATCATCCTATCATCATCCTTGCAGAGATCCTTTTAATCCTAGGACTCACTGATTGTAGGTCCACAATCCAATCTTTGATCAATCATCGCCATTAAGGGAACTTCTTTTTCCTTACCTCATGGGAATTATAGGGTTATGGTAATGACCCTAGATTCTTGAAAAACTCTAATAAAATGAAAATGAGTAACTTCACTGAAATAAAATATTTTATTATTAATACATCCAAAAACTAACTTTCAAGGATAACTAGTGTCAAATGTTGTTATGCCCATCCTAATGTAAATTCTCAACTCTGAATGCAAATGTTCCCTCAAATTTCAATTATAGGAATCTGTTTAGATTTTATTACTCTTTTTTAGGAAGACTATGTGTGCATTCTATTTAAAAACAAAACATTTTTGAATGAATTGTTCCAGGCACACTGAGCCTTAGAATCATATTCCACCTCATCACCTAACCACATAATTTTTGTAAGTAATTTAAAATAATAATATCAAAAAAATACAATCATTTTAAAAATATTTATTTTAGTCCTGTTTGATTTTTTGGAATAGCTAACGGAATCAAATATAATATAAATATTATTAATAAATTAAACCTAAAAGAAAAAAAATATCATCCAAGATTGATGATAGAAATAAAAAGACATAAAATTAATTGGATGAATTTGTTGATCTATTAATCTATTGTGGTAATGAGATATGGAGCACCGTTGAGAACCATGTTGAAAAATTGAATGACTTACCAGTTATTTAAATGTTATTCTAGTTTAAACCAACAATATTTTATGCCCAAATTTTATCATTATAAGATACATATCGTGAAATAAACTCTATAGGTTTTTTTATTATGTTTTAATTAAATTTTATGATAGAAAATAGAGTTATATAAGTTTAATATAAAATTATAATGATGAATTATATATAAAAAATAATAAGTAAATGTAAATAAATGTTGTTTTTGATAAAGTGGTAGGTGATTCTAATTCAAAATATGTTTTATGAAACATGTTTTATTAAAATCTGACACAATTTTCTAGAAATCTTAAAATTGGAACAATGATTTATAATTGTGTTTTACCATTGAATTGAATTATATGTGGATATGTGGGAAATTTTGAAACTTATTTTCCATGACTAAATGAGGATAATGTTATTAATACAGATGGAAAAATTCCTGGAGGAAAATTTATGAATATTAAGTAATAATCAAAAAATTACTCAAAATATATCAATGGGAGGAGATCAAAATTATAATGACGTTAAATTTTTCAAATTTTGAGGAACATGATGAAACTACATAAGAAGTTGGAGATGAAAATTCTTGTGATGAGGGTGTTGAAATATAAGGCCCCACCCTTAAACCTTACTTAATCTTGAGTTATTACAAGATTACACATTGAGGATCTTTTCAGGTTTAGAGTTTTAGAGAATTAGATCAGAAAACATGCATTAAATTCCACATTTAAACAAAGTGGTTACATAAAAGATAGTATTCACTTTTCCCATCAACGGAAATATATTTAAAATAAAAGATGGATTCTTTCTTGACACTTCCTTGACACTATCATCATATCTTGTACCATTACCTTGACCTGTGAAAAACATTTCAAAAACTTGGGATGAGCATAAAAAGCTGAGTAAGGTTTATAAAAAGTATGGAAAAGAAAACATGAGTACATATATACATAATAATGAAATCATACTTTACCCATAAAACATAATCACTTTAACATACCTCATAAAGTCATGAATAAATCATAGAAATCATAATACATAAAGGTAACTTGAGGCATTCATAACATTCTTACGTAGGGAGTAACCCTATTGGTTACGTCTGGAATACTCATCACAGTATATTCCCTAAATCTCTTTGGGGAAAACTTAACGTTTAACTCCTTCGCGTTACCCAATTCATTGGAGAACTATATCGGGCTCACCCGCCCTTAGTTTATCACGGAACCACCCATATTCATAACAATGCCAAAGAACCATAACATAATCATAGCACATAACTTAAGCATAAATGAAAGATAACATTCCCACATTGCATTAACAATATAACATTTTAAGATATTGAAATAATGAATCCATTCTAAAAACCATTTTCAAAACGATTTAAAACATTTAATAAAGAGATTTTTAAATCAATGTGTCCCATTCAACATTGAAGATTTTAACATTTTAAACCATTAATATCCATATAAATAAATCCTTAAAACCATTTTGAAAACATGGATATTAATGAGAAATATTTATAAGATTAAATCATTAAAACATTTAAAATGATATTTTAGTTAAAGGGTTTTTAACAAAATGAGAGACACTTGAATAAAATAATTGAGGAATGACATTTAATCAAAACTTTATAATATCTTTAGAAAAAAGGGATTCATGATATAATATTACAAAGGACAGTATATACACCATATAAGAGTGAATTGGTGCATAACAACAATGAAGTCTCAATGGAAATGTAAATTGAGATGAAATCCATTATAAAGATGGTATCCTTAAATTAAGGATAAATCAATCTCATAATTATCTGTGAAAAATATAAATACAACCAATATAAGTGGATATTAATTTTAAAATAATCAATGGTCATTCACACATATTCAAAGGATGACATATTCAATAACTACACGTTGAACCCAAAGAAATCAAAATTGGGTTAAGAAGTTCCCTTGACAGCCTAACGGTGTCACATCAAATTTTAGAAAAAGAGTTGATCAGAGAGATAAAGGGTATCTAATCTCTTGGACATAAAATTTATGGAAATAAGGATATATAATAACATATCCCCACATAATAATATGAAAATTAAAAGACATAACAAAAGAAGTCTTTCAAAAAGAGGAGGGTGAAAGGCTCCCTTACCGATTTTGGTAACTTTCAAAACGTACACCCCATGAAAGAAGGACTATAAAACATTGATGTAAATAATCATAAACGAATGTACGTTACACAAAGAGTATAATAATGGTCAGTACATACACCACTCAAAAGGAAATATTTGCAAATGTAGAAAGAATCTCATGAAAACACAAAGTGAGATAAAAAGCTCCTTACGAAATTTCGGCAGCCTAACGGCGCCAATTAAAACTTCCAAAATGGATTTATGAGAGAAAATAGGGTCTCTCATAATATGAACATAAAAATTACAGTAATATTAATATAAAATAACATCCCAATCATAATAAATATGAGCTTAAAAGGAATGACATAAAAGAGTGTACTTTAAAAGAAAGAGAGGGGTAGGATCCCTTACCTCGGGTCCGACTTGACTCGATCGTTTTTTAACCTCCTGAATAAAAAACTTGAGTTAATTTATAATTGCATAAGAACCTTTTTCAAGTTAATTATTCCTTTTATATCACTTACTACCATGCTATGAACACTATGTAATTATTTAAGTTAATAACGGTCGTTTTGTAGATCATTGCTACGTGAGTCAAAAATAAACTCTTTATAATTACAAGTTGTTCATGTGGTAAAATATATATTATATCAAGATTTATATTCATTATGTAGATATAATATATATAATATATATCCATTATATACATGAATTTATAATATTACATAACATTTAGAGGTAAGAAATGAAATGCACTGTTCATGGAGACGGTAAGCCGTACGTATGCATGAACACTACTTCCATTTATATTTTCTTATTTAATAGAATTAAAACATAATGATACATAATAATATTATAATTAAAGTATGTTATCATATATAAAATCATTAAATCTATCCTTTATATGTACCACATATGGTATTAATGAATCAAATCAATTTGAGGGGGCGGTAGTCTGCACTTCCTAAAATGAAGATATCGCGTTTAACCATAATGGAAACCATAAAGGTATGCCATAAATGAAAAATACCGAAGCTTAAGTAAAACATAAACATATTATATATCATATATAATTATAGTGTCATCTTAATGTCCACCTTTGAGGGTGATAAAAGAATATTGAACAATCATTGTTTCGTGAGGCAAAAATTCACCATCCACAGAAACAGTTTGTTCTTTAACCATTAGATATAGGTGTGTGTAAGTGTATCTCTAATACTTATTATAACAACATCCTAGTATATTAAAGTCACTGGATTTTTTACAAAAGGAATTAATAAAAAGAGTTTAGGGGGTTGGAGAAGCAAAATAAAACAAAAGAACACAAGTGAAGACATTACCTTAAAATCGGGTACCTCTCTTTGATTTGAGCTCAAAGGCTTCCTTGAGAAGCATTCTGCCCAAAGTGAGGCTTCTAGGAGTAATATAGGGATGTGGAGAGACAAAATGAGCAGGTTTTTTGCGAGCCAAAGGCTTGCGAGGTTGGGGTAAGGTGGTAGAGGTGGGGGCCTTTTATAAGTGGAGAGGAGGGGTACTCTTGGAAAGTTACAAAATGTTACTTTATTTTCAAATGAGTTTCGGATTTTAAAGGTCCCACACTGATTTATTTCTAGGATAAGGTGGTAAGGGTTCGAAATATACTCATCCAATAGGTCTTTGACAAGTGTAAGTTGTAGTTTTAACATTATCGTTTCATTTTATTTAAATCCTTTATTAATGAGGTAATCACTGTATCAACATGATGTCATAACTAATTTAATTTATTTAATGTCTAAAAATTATAAAAAAAAATATCACGATGTAGGAAATATTTTTATATTTCTAATGAATATTTATATTCAAAAATATGACTTGTATAACCCCATTTAAAAATTGTTTTAGTAAAACAACTCATGCTTGTGACATTTTTATTTTAACTTTAAATAAAAAGTTATTTATGTCATTTTCCAACCAAAGTGGCTCCATGGGGTCCCCAAGTTGACCCATGGATTTTCTTGGTCTTCCATAAAACATCCAATTAGGGTAGGACATGTGTATAGGTCATTTCATAATATTAAAACATTATTTTTACCTTAAATTACACTAATTACCTCTAATCACGATTAAAAACGTAAAAGTTACTATTCACCAAAAAAATTATTTTAATCCCATTGAACCACATTTTACATCCTAATGACAACCATGTATGTTGGATTTTTAAAATTCAAATCACAGAAGTGGTAAAGTTTCATTTAAACGAAAAATTAGTTTTTAAACTACCACTTAGTGGTTTCACTATTAGTCAAAATTTGAAGTTTTTCAGAAAAATACCAAAAATTCACCCTAAGCTATATTTGATATTCCGAATTCAAAAATTATGTCTATTTTACAAAATTCAAAACATATATGTTGCATTAATTAATTTAATAATTAATTCCCTCTGTCAAAACAAATAGCGTGTTTTTAAGAAACAATATCTATTAAAAGATTGACACTAGTTTAAGTCCAATTTCAAACTGAAATTAATTCCAATGACCACCATTAGTTTAAATGGTAAAAATATATTATAAATAAACTCTAATATAAATTAAAAATATAATCTATCCATATAAATAAATCATATTAAAATGAGGTTTTGAATTAAAATGCAACATTTTCAATAAAAATGATCTTTATCTGAAAATAACAAAATTTTACAAAAAGTAAATTTTGATGTCCATATTATAAAGAAGGATTTTATTTTTTCAAATACAACATATAAAATTTTCAAAAGTATATTTAAAAAAGGGTTCTCCATCAAAAGGCTGTTAATTGACCATTTAACGAATATTAGAAGATTTATGCTTAAAATTGGATTCATTTTGAATTTTAAGCCTCCAACATTTATTGGATAAAAGTAAAAATATTTAACAAACATACATAATCATTTCGTAGTTAGTTCCATTCATTCCCGCCATTACAACGGCTAGGGGTTAACTACATTTTAAAATAATATTATTTTATTATTAGAGTGAAATGTAAGATTTCAAAGAAACTCATTGTTGTGTATTGCGTATGCCCTCGATCATAGCATTCCCTTTAAAGTAATATTAATATTTTATTTAAAAATATGGATAAATATGAAAATTTCATATTCTTTATTTACCTGGGGTGTTACATCCTTCCCCCCTTTTGAGAATTGCGTCCTCACAATTTTAAAATTGGTCTTGGAAGCTTTATTGAAAATCCCGCATCGGAACAAGATCCAGTAAAACTATCACTTTAAAAGAACGGGAGAGAAGTACAAATGTCACACAAGTTAACCCATACTAGGATTCCATGTATGAAAATATGGATATGGAGGAAAAAACAAAGGGTCATGTTCTGATGGATAGTGATAGTAAACATGTCTAGGAGAAAGTTAACAACAAGAAAATCACAAACTTGTGATGGGTTAAACGGTATTTGATTCCCCAGTAGGAGAAATAAATAGACAACATTTTTGTTTTAAGTTACTTTTCATTGAGGAAATTATTTATGAGCTTAACTAAAACATAAGGAATCATACATAAATTTCATGTTTACTTTCAACTTTTATTATATTTCTTACACGAACTCATATTTTCTCCAAAAGACGAGTATTTAGGATGACTTGTTCACATTAAGAGAGCTATAATCAACTTCTAGAGAATCACCTAATCCAAAAAAGAGAACTATATACTTCCCATGTCTTTAGAACTTAACTAAAACTAAAACCCAAAGTTCAAAAAAGACCATTCAATAAACATCTATCCATAAAATTATACAAAGTAAACCAAACTAAGATTGAAACCCAATTCTCTGAAGGATTTAATCACATAGTCTCCTAAGATAAATTTTAACATTTTTATCCAAAATAACTTCAGTTACTCTTACAGTCTCATACTGGAAAGTAATTATCCTAATCACATATCCTCCATGATAGGATAATCATTTCCATTTATAACAAAAAAATAACTTACTCTTAATTCATAAAATCATCTAACTAAAAAGAATCATTCAAGCTAACCAAGTACATCACGTAGTCCAATGGTAGGTGATAAATACCAGTTGCACTTTGGTTGTGGGTTCGATTCCCGCAGCTTCGTCCGACGCGACGGGTTGTCACACGGTCTGTATTATTTTCCTTTTAAAAAACTATATAATTTTATAACATTCCTCAAAAAGATATAATTTCATCAAAAATAACCATAACATATTTTAACCACAAAGGTTATCTGATAACTTCCATTTTGTAACCCTAAATGTAATAACCAGTAATTGCCTCAAATTCAAGGATCATATAAACCCAAATGGCTCTTTGTAACTATATCCACAAAAGAAAGGATAATTATTCCTTGAATAAACTTTTTGTATATCAAACATCAAGGTTACTATAAAAAGTATTTTAATGTAATCCCATCATCAAAAGAGACTTAATACATCTAAGAATTTCACCATCCTGAAATCTACCATAACCCTTGAATCCCTTATATGATGACTTCTTACTCATTCAACATTCTTCATGATCCATTAGACATTCCTTTTCAACTTATTCTGAAATACTTCTTTCCTACAAAAAATCATGAATCATATCCTAAGATTCCAATAATAGGAAAACATATGTTAAGAAATAATCCATACCTTTCATTCTTCACTGTCAGTTTCTTCATTCTCAATTGGAATGGAATTAGGTATTGGTAAATGACTATTTGTACGATCATGGTGACCCCATTCCCGAAACTTCTACGTAGGACATGTGTTTTCATAATGACCATGCACACCACATTTAAAACATTCAATTGATCCTTGAGAAAGAAATTCTTTCCCTTTCCTAGAGTCAACTATATGCTTCCTTTTTCTATGGCAGGTTTTTTCTTTATGGCCTTCATTTCCACATCTATAGCATCTTTCAGTCCCTTTGAAAAATTTTCCTATGTGTTTCTTTCCACATATTTTACACATAGGTTTTTGAACATACTTAACTTTATGATTATTACTTGAACTTCCGTAGGTATTTGTTTCACGCATACACGATGCCTTATAAAAATGACTAAGGTTTAGGTGGTCAATCATGACTCCAGATAGTTGGTTGAGGATAACGACAAGAGTTATCATTGCAGCTCCCATATCATTCAGTTTCTCTTTCATAAAACCATCATAGTATTCTTCAAATCCACTGTTACTTTGGTGCCTACTAGATCCAGCCATTTACTAAAACCAAAAAGGTCAGAGTGAGTATATTAGTAAAATCATCAAATTAAAAAGAGGAAGATAAAAACCAAGATATACTTATCCAATTTATATCAAACACATTCTAACTTTCAAAAAACGATGACTCCATCTAATATACTAACCGTTGTGGTTATACACAACTTGTCATTTTTTCTTAATCAACACTCTAACCTCTAAAGTTATCTAAACTGACCTATGATACCAACTATAAGGCCCCACCCTTAAACCTTAATTAATCTTGAGTTATTACAAGATTACACATTCAGGATCTTTTCAAGTTTATATTTTTAGATAATTAGATCATAAAACATTCATTACATTCCACATTTAAAAAAAGTGGTTACATAAAAGATAGTATTCATTTTTCCCATCAACGGAAACATATTTAAAATAAAACCTGGATTCCTTCTTGACACTTCCTTAACACTATCATCATATCATGTACCATTCCCTTGACCTGTGAAAAATATTTCAAAAACTTCGGATGAGCATAAAAAGCTCAGTAAGGGTTATAAAAAGTATGGAAAGGAAACATGAGTACATATATACATAAGAATGAAATCATACTTTACCCATAAAACATAATCACTTTAACATACCTCATAAAATCATGAATAAATCATAGAAATCATAAGACATAAAGGTAACTTGAGGCATTCATAACATTATTACATAGGGAGTAACCCTCTTGGTTACGTTTGGAATACCCATCATAGTATATTACCTAAATCTCTTCGAATAAACATTAACGTTTAACTCCTTCGTGTTACCCAATGCATTGGAGAGCTATATCGGGCTCACCCGACCTTAGTTTATCACAGAACCATCCGTCTTCATAACAATTCCCATGAACCATAACATAATCATAGCACATAACTTAATCATAAAGGAAATATAACATTCCAACATTGCAATAACAATATAACATTTTATGATATTGAAATAATGAATCCATTCTAAAAACCACTTTCAAAACCATTTAAAACATTTAACAAAGATATTTTTAAATAAAAGTGTCCCATACCACATTGAAGTTTTTAAAATTTTAAACCATTAATATCCATATAAATAAATCCATAAAACCATATTGAAAACATGGATATTAATGAGAAATATTTATAATATTAAATCATTAAAACATTTAAAATGATATTTTAGTTAAAGGGTTTTTAACAAAATGAGAGACACTTGAATACAATAATTGAGGAATAACATTTAATCAAAACTTTATAATATCATGAGAATAAATGGATTCATGACATAATATTCCAAAGGACAGTATATACACCATATAAGAGTGAATTGGTGCATAACAACAATTAAGTCTCAATGGAAATGTAAAATGAGATGAAATCCATTATAAAGATGGTATCCTTAAATTAAGGATAAATCTATCTCATAATTATGTTCAAAAAATATATATACACCCAATATAAGTGGATATTAAGTGTAAAATAATAAAAGGTCATTCACACATATTCAAAGGATGACATATTCAATAACTACATGTTGAACCCAAAGAAATCGAAATTGGGTTAAGAAGTTTCCCTGACAGGCTAACGGCGTCACATCAAATTTTAGAAAAAGAGTTGGTGAGAGAGATAAAGGGTATCTCATATCTTGGAAATAAAATTTTTGGAAATAAGGATATATAAGAACATATCCCCACATAATAACATGAAAATTAAAAGACATAACAAAAGAAGTCTTTTAAAAAGAGGAGGGTGAAAGGTTCCCTTACCAATTTGGGTAACTTTCGAAACGTACACCCCATGAAAGAAGGACTATACAACATTGATGTAAATACTCATAAAAGAAAGTATGTTATACAAAGAGTAGAATAATTGACAGTACATACACCACTCAAAAGGAAATATTGTCAAATGTAGCATGAATCTCACAAAAACACAAAGTGAGATAAAAAGCCCCTTACGAAATTTCGGCAGCCTAATGGCACCAATTAAAACTTCCAAAATGGATTGATGAGAGAAAATAGGGTCTCTAATAATATTAACATAAAAAGTAAAGTATGAGTAATATAAAAGAACATCCAAATAATAAGAAAGATGAGCTTAAAAGGAATGACATAAAAGAGTGTACTTAAAAAGAAAGAGAGGGGTAAGATCCCTTACCTCGGGTCCGACTTGACTCGGTCGTTCTTTAACCTCCTGAATAATAAACATGAGTTAATATCTACTTTCTTAAGAACCTTTTTCAAGTTCATTATTCCTTTTATATCACTTACTACCATGCTATGAACACTATGTAATTATTTAAGTTAATAATGGTCATTTGTAGATCATTGCTACTTGAGTCAAAAATAAACTCCTTATAATTACAAGTTGTTCATGTGGTAAAATATATATTATATCCAGAATTATATTCATTATGTATATATCATATATATCATATATATACATTATATACATGCATTTATAATATTACATAACATTTAGATGTAAGAAATGAAATGCACCGTTCATGGAGACAGTTTCTTATTTAATGGAATTAAAACATAATGATACAAAATAGTATTATAATTCTAGTATGGTATCATATATAATATCATTAAATATATCCTTTATACATACCACATTTGGTATTAACGAATCAAATCACTTTAAGGGGGCTGTAGTCTGCACTTCCTAAAATGAAGATATCGCGTTTAACCATAATGGAAACCATAAAGGTATTCAATAAATGAATAATAAAAAAGCTTAAGTAAAACATAAAAATATTATATATCATATATAAATATAGTGACATCTTAATGCCCACCTTTTATGGTGTTAAATGAATATTGAATAATCATCGTTTCGTGAGGCAGAAATTCACCATCCACAGAAACAGTATGTTCTTTAACCATTAGATGTAGGTGTGTGTAAGTGTAGCTCGAATAATTCTTATAAAAACATCCTAGTATATAGAAGATACTGGATTTGTTACAAAAGAAATGAGTAAAAAGAGTTTAGGGGGTTGGAGAAGCAAAATAAAACAAAAGAACACAAGTAAAGACATTACCTTAAAATCGGGTACCTCTCTTTGATTTTAGCTCAAAGGCTTCCTTGGGAAGAATTCTGCCCAAAGTGAGGCTTCTAGGAGTAATATAGGGATGTATAGATAGAAACTGAGCAGGTTTTGGCCGATCCAAAGGCCTGAGAGGTGTGGGTAAGGTGGTAGAGGTGGATGGCCTTTTATAGGAGGAGAGGAGGGGCACTCTTGGAAAGTTACAAAATGTTACATTATTTTCAAATGATTTTCTGATTCTAAAGGTCCCACACTGATGTATTTCTAGGATAAGGTGGTAACGGTTCGAAATATACTCATCCAATAGGTCATTGACAAGTGTAAGTTATAGTTTTAACAATATCTTTTCATTTTATTTAAATGCTTTATTAATGAGGTAATCATTATATCATCATGATGTCATAAATAATTTATTTTACTTTATGTCTAAAATTTATAAAAATAATATCCTGATATAGGAAATCTTTTTAGATTTCTAATTAATATTTATAGTAAAAAATATGACTTGTATAACCCCTTTTAAAAATTGTTTTAGAAAAACAACTCATGCTTGTGACATTTTTATTTTAACTTTAAATAAAAAGTTAGTTATGTAATTTTCCAACCAAAGTGATCCATGGTGTCCCAAAGTTGACCCATGGATTTTCTTTGTCGGCCATGAAACATCCAATGATGGTAGGACATGTGTCTAGGTCATTTCATAATACTAAAACATTATTTTTACCTTAAATTACACTAATTACCACTAATCGCGATTAAAAACTTAAAAGTTACTATTCATCAAAAAAAATTTAATCCCATTGAACCACATTTTACATCATAATGAAAACTATGTATGTCAGATTTTTTAAATTTGAATCACAGAAGTGGTAATGTTTCATTTAAACAGAAAATCAGTTTTTAAACTACCACTTAGTGGTTTCACTATTCATCAAAAATTGAATTTTTTCAGAAAAATACCAAAAATTCACCCTAAGCTATATTTAATATTCCAAATTCAAAAATTATGTCTATTTTAAAAAATTCAAAACATATATGTTTCATTAATTAATTTAATAATTAATTCCCGTTGTCAAAATAAATAGCGTGTTTTTAAGAAATAATATCTATTAAAAGATTGACACTAGTTTAAGTCCAATTTCAAAGTGAAATTAATTACAATGACCACCATTAGATTAAATGGTAAAAATATATAAATACACTCTAATATAAATTAAAAATATAATTTATCCATATAAATAAATCAGATTAGAAGGAGGTTTTGAATTAAAATGCAACATTTTCAATAAAAATGATCTTTATCGGAAAATCGTAAAATTTTACACAAAGTAAATTTTGATGTCCAGATTCTAAAGAAGGATTTTATTTTGTCAAATATAACATATAAAATTGTCAAAAGAATATTTGAAAAATGGTTCTCCATCAAAAGGCGGTTAATCGACCATTTAAAGAATATTAGAAGATTTATGCTTAAAATTGGATTCATTTTTCATTTTAAGCCTCCAACATTTATTAGATAAAAGTTAAGATATTTTACAAACATATATAATCATTTTTTAGTTAGTTCCGTTCATTCCCGTAATTACAATGGCTAGGCATTAACTACCTTTTAAAATAATATTATTTTATTATTAGAGTGCAACTTAAGATTTCAAAGAAACTCGTTGTTGTGTATTGGGTACGCCCACGAGCATAGCATTACCTTTAAAGTAATATTAATATTTTATTCAAAAATTTGGATAAATATGAAAATGTCATATTCTTTATTTACCTGGGGTGTTACATGAAAAGTTTCTTATTGTAGAGGTAAATGATAAAATATTTATTATTAATGAATTTAACTACTCTAATTTTAAATAATTTGAAAATTATGTGGAATTCGTTTTTAAAAATAAAATTAAATAATATATCTCAACAATTGAATAAATAAAGTGAACTAGTTTTACAAAAAAATTCAACCAATTTTAATTCAATAAATAATTCATGAAATCAAAATGTTGAAACTAATAAAAATATATCGAAAATAGTATGAAGTAATTGATGAAGAGGAAATACTGAACATCATGTATTATCTAAATATGAGGGATTAAGATAATGAACATAACTAGATAAGACATAAAATGTTTTTTGTAGATAAAGGAAGATCTATATTACAAAATTAAATTTCCAAAAATAGTAAAAGAATAAGATATTGGGAATATCAATATGATGAAAAATAATACCCTAAAATTTTTGTGATGTGGTAGAAGAATATTATAAATGTTCTGAATAGAATACTCATGTTATAAGAATCATGTATGTTACTATAATAGATTAATTTCTAAATTTTAAATTTTTTGAGATATCAATATCTTATGAAATAACGATTACATATGGAAAATTTTGTAATGGAGTGACAAAATATAATATAAAAAGTAATATTTTATGAATATAAAAAAATTATGGTTCAAAAAAATGATCCTTTATTTAGGGTAATAGTGGTTTTAGAAGACAAATAAATAGATATATTAATGAAAAATGGCCCCACATCCTATAATATTTGCCGATATAGGGTGGATATGGGTGGGGATGACTCAAATATTTTGAAAATTTTGAGGTAGGGACCATATGAGTTTAGATCATGTAGATGTGGGTTAGAGAGGGTATTCCCACATAGGTATGGGCTAACCCAACAACTTATTTCATAAAGGTCCAATATTTTACAATTTCTGATTATATATATATATATATATATTAATTAATTAAATTATAATTTATTTATGTAGTTGTTATATACAAGATATTTCAAAATGATTCCACATCTAGGAACAACATGTGACTCATTGTTCCAATCCATCCCATTCACAATTTAGGTTTAGAGTTCCCTATATAACATGTTTCCATGCATCATTGTCCCATATTCTATGGTCTACTCATCTTCAGGTATATGCTCACTAATCTATGCTGAAAATCCCCTATTAGTGTCACTACATCTGTCACTCTATCCAAACAAATGATATATGTTCCTTTCCCTTAGTCATTCTTTACTATTTTATTGGAGTTTAATCATCCTTATATTTCTTCCCCTCATGTTCCTCCAAGGATTATTTGTTCATACGAACTAATGTGCTTCCAAAACCTTCTTTACCTTGACTGTCATTTTATAAAAGATAATTAAATATCTCAAATATGGATCTATATTACATTATTTGGATTTTTTAATTTCAATTTCATATAATTATTATACATTGATTTATGATATTATTTTTTTAATAAGGCACAATTTACATGATGCATAAATTATACATCATGATATAAATTTAAAAATAAAAATTAATAAAAAATTCATGATTGTAGGATACTCACGCACTTTCAGAAATCAACTTTGGTGCGGGGATTCTAAGATTAATCCAGCTGTTTGACTTATTGTTTTTTGAGGAATCTCACCTGTGATGGATCAAGCCTTCATGGGGTCACCTTTCTATTCCTCAACTATTCTATTTCTCATTACTACATCGTTCGGGAAGACATGAAGGTTTCAAAAGAAAATGTTATTTTTAATTATATTTAAGGTATTTAGAGTATTTTTTCTTATATAAATGTTTTTCACATCAATATATAACAATATAATGAAGAAAAGACATATTATAGGATTATTTATAGTTTAAACCATCCAACCACATGATGAAAACTCAAAAAAAATATGATAAATATATTTAGATGATTGATAATAGATTATATCCTCATAAAACTCAATCTGAGTAGTGTTATAATGATAGAAATATTACTAAAAAGTGTTATATTATTCAATTAGCATAAAAATGATTGGATAAAGAAACTAAAAAGAATCATGTGAACAAAAAATGTTAAATAATAAGATATTAGGTTTGTAACTACACTCAATTCTAAAGAACCATGAATACAATTAATTATTTATAGTGGGTATTTTTCAAATTTGAAAATATATTTTATAATGTTTAATAATGTGAATGACTACAAATAAGTATCAGTTTCATTTGATAATGATGAGTCTCTTTTAATAAATTACCTTGAATCTCTTATAAATAAATGACAATACATGAAATCAATAATTCTGTTATTTATTAATAGACTAATACATAATCTATTGGGTGTTTAATAAACATGTATTGAATGAAATGAAGTTATCATCAGAAGATATGATTTTATTTTTAAAACACAATATATTGTTGAAGTTGTGAATATAGGATAGAGAAACAAGGGTATACAAACCCAAGATTTTAATATATAAATAATTCATTTTTTGAAATGAATATTCAATTCATTTTCTAAACACAGACATGAGGACTGTAATAGATTATCATACTAGGAATCTAAAAATATTTTTTTATTTCATGAAATATCAAAAATTTATCTAACTAAGATATTGTCAAACATTTCTCCTCTTATGAATACCCTACATAAACCTGTCATCACAATATAGGGAAGGAAACATATAAAAGGGTGAATATAATTTCTCAGAATTGGTAAATATTTTATAAATTAGTAAATGATAATATGAAATCATAATATAAAAATAAGGTTATATTATCATAATAACACTTATGAAGTTCATACCCAACCATTACTAAATCAAAAATAGGATTCGGGTAATAAAACATTATAATTTTAGAAAACATGGCCCTTAAGAGTGATAAATCAACATAAATCAATGATGAACCATAATAAATGTCATAAAAGTGTGTCACCATCATACATATGGAAATAATTTTAATTATAATGGTTATATAATAAGACTATAAAAATATTTTATTAAGAATTACCATATTTTTTTTTGGATCAGGATTCACCTGTTTCCCTTATTAGATTAGGACTCGCCTATTTCCTATAGTGGACAAATCCCATCATCTTATTTCACATAGATATATCATGATATGTAAATATATTCCATATTCATTATAGTGAGATATAGGTCCCACCCATATCATAATTTAAACCATACGTATGTGAGGTATAATATCATAAAACATTCATTATATATCCACATCATATTCTATTCAATGAAAATCATTCTCATAAACATTTGATCAATTCAGAGTAGTATAACCCATTAAAAATAAATGGGTTTTGTAAAAATTTCATCTACACTAAAATTAAACATATTTTGAAGTAATAAGTATTGTATCATTAAATGATATCCCCAGTATGGAATATGATACATTATTGGGTGTCATTTAAATGGGAAATTGTTTTTGAAAGTTCAATTAAAAACTTTATTGATGGAAATAGCCTTTAAAAAGTAAAAAAAACTTTTTAAAACATAAATAATTTTTAGTTAAATTTATTTGATAATATACTTTGAAACGCATAATGAAATATTTAATACATTGTCTATTCATTACATCATAAATTCCCTTCCTATTGTAAACAATAAAACAATAATTTTATTCACATTATTGGTAAGACCCCAAAGTGAATTGTTTGGAAAATGAAATGAAGATTATATTCAGTTTTTTAAGTGAAACATCGATAAATACGTTTTCAATAAATAATTTGGTCAATTTTTAAAAAAATTAAAATATTTTTAAAAGAATTATTTTGGAAGAAAATTGATTTTTAAGAGAATAGAAAAATAAAGTCAGTTTTCTTAAAAAAATATTCTTTTAAAATATATAGTAAATAAAGAGCGGGAAATGAAATGAAAATATTTATTATGGTGACATAACTAGAGGATAAGAATATTATTGTGGTTTTTTTCATATGGATCATATTATTTCAACATTCTAATCATAAATAGAAAAAATATTGGCAAATAATAAGATTTTATCATAAATCCATTACCAAATATGACTCATTTGAATTTATGGCCCCATTATATAAGAATATGATATTAAACTGTGAATATCAAGAAAATAAATTTATTTATGATAAAACATGTCTAGAAGTATTTATAAACATATAACATAATAATATAGGTTGATAAAATAACTTATATCCCATAGAAGGTAATTTGAGACAAAAATACCTTAACGGTTTGGTATCATTTGAATCATAAACCCCAAGAAATTGATCTTTTAAAATGGATATCTAAATAAAAATAAATTTAATGTGAAACATTATAACATAAATCCATTAGAAGTATATACACCACATGAAATAAAAAGGTGGGGAATATGAAATGTGTCACATAGAAGTAAAAAAATTATAAGGAAATCCCTCTCCATAAGTCTCAAATTCATTTATTAATGTTTAAGAAAATTGTATAGTAAATATATTATTTTATTAAATAAAATACATTAACAAACACACACACAAACACACACACACACACATATATATATATATAACATACCATATATGGTTTACTTATAACCTTTTATTGACTAATTATTAACAATTCCTTGTTAAAATAATTTTATTGGTAGTTGTTTTTTATTCTGTTTATATTTATCATGGGTTTTTATCCCTATAATCTTATAAATGAAGTTATTTTAATATTTATTATGCATATATGTATCTTTAATAAACCATAAATGCTTTTGATAAAAAATATAATTCACCATTCTTGATGATGGTATATGGTGCATACACATGAAATATATTTTCATATTCATGATATATGAATTAAATTAAACATAAATAAAATATTCAAATTACAGAACCATTTTTTATTCATATAAATAACATATATTTTTTCATGTCCTTGAAACCTTCCATGTAAATTATACAGAATAAATCACTCCACTTCGTGAGGCGGTAGTCTACCGTACACATGATCTATATTATCGCAATCTCACAGAATGGAATATAAGAAGGTATATGTCATACTAAAATTATAGAAGTATAATAATATTATAAATATAAAATATAAATATGAATTCTATCATTATATCTATAACCAATCATCTTTAAACATTACATAATCATGAGTAATATCAAAAAATTTACAATCTATTACATTGAGTATCCAGTTAGATTTAGTGTTTTAGAGAATTAAGCCATTAGTCATATATAAATAATTAATAACAATATAAAGTGGAAACTTCTGTAAAATATCCATTTTCTTATAATCAAAAAAAACATACAATATGACTAGATCAACTTTATAAAAACTCTTCATGACATTGAAAAGGACATCATCCAATCCACACTCATCCTTATGACATATAAAAAACATTAAATAAATTGAGATGACCATAAAAAGATTATTATGTGATGTAAAATGAAAATTACTTTTATTCTATTCATAATAATTAATACCCATGAAAACATTATCATAAATTAATACTTTTACACCTTAATAGGTATTAAATACATATTTTTAAAAATAAGCTTATTTCATAAAATATTTGTAATAACTATGTAACCATAAAACCCATAACAAGCATAGAAAATACATAGAAGTAACATGGGACATAATTATATTTATCACTCTTATTGATGAAATAACCATGTCGCTGACATCCATATATGTCACTCTTAAAAATAGAATTTCCATATGGTCAACTTCTATAAAAAATAATATGAGGTTAAAACGCAACCACATGTCCATGGTTCATCACAAAAACCACCCATAATGGCTTCATCATGTAACCACTGATCAATTTTCCAAGTACCATTATATACTCAAAACAAATAAAAGAATTAAATTTTTAGTATTTCACTCATAAAATTTTATTTCCAATCACAAGAAATCATTTCAATTTATTCAAATAACCAATCCATTTTAAAAATATTTTCAATACCAAAATTACAATTGATAGGAATAAGAGATTTATTTTATTATTAAAAAAATATGAAGAATGGTAGAGTTATCCAAATGTAAAAAATATACATAAAAATTCCCTTTATATTCCATTTATATCCACATAAATGAAAATGTTAAATAATATCAATAATATTTAAATTTTGTAAAGGATTAAATATTTAATCATTCAATGTATCCCATACCACATTGAACATTCAATTATAATACCCATTATAACGGCCCAGATCCACATGGATTGACACATTGTGTGTTTCCAAAGACTGAAGTTCTTAGAGGAGGCTCAAAAGACTTTCGGTGGAGTATAGAAATTAAAATATGGAAGAAAGGGAGGATTTAATGTCATGAAAATTTACATGATGTGAAAGTGGGTTTTGCGATATGTAATTAATCAGTGTTAGAAAAATAAAATAAAATGAAAATATACAACATTTTTTGGTCGAAACTAAACCCTAAGGATTACATGGTGTGAAAGGGGATTTTATTTCACATAATTCCCCAATGCAGTTCTATTTTAATCACTTTTATGCAGTCAAGTTATTCACAAAAATGTGGAAACAATGGCTCTCCCTCTCATTCCAGGTGACCAAGAACCCCCTATTCATAATTTTGAGGATTCCTCCATTAGGTATTGATCTCTCTCTTACCTCCTTAGATTTGTAGTGATCCATCATCATTAAATGGTATGATCTACCTTTGTTCTTGTGGTTTCTTTGATATGTTTCCTCCCATTAATCATTTAAATATGTTGTCACAGGAAATCCATGTGTATAATGGATTTTTTGGGTTGTTTTTTAATGTATTTGTTGTGTGGCTTCCTTGAGTGGATGCGTTTACAGTGGGATAGGTGATTGGCATCTGCAACATTGGTCCCTTCTCATAAAAATATCATTAAAACCCTTTTGATGTAGTGAATTAATTTATTACCGTTTATATACATTCAATAATAGAGATATCAGGATGTATCCCTTAGTCCAATTAAATTAACTTAATAATTACATGATAAGGAATAACAAATAGGTATTGATAGCATGGAATTGTGTGATTTTTAACGTGATAATGGGTTTCTTAGTCAATTTCTAGATAGTGTGTTATCCATAATGTGTTACTGTTCTTGGATTCTATTTTAGAATTGGTAATGAATGTAAATCTAAAATTATCAATTAATTAATAGGATAATATAGTAAAGGGGAATGTTTGATGAATCTATTTATTGATGTTGTAATATGATTTTTATTGAATTGATGAAAGTTCACATGTTTAATTGAATTGTTTAATGAAACTGAAGCATGTTAATTCTCGTTGATATAATAATTAATGGCAGGTTAAATTAATTTTTTAATTATTTTATTTCATCTTGTGACATCTTGATACTTTGGTTTCCCATATTTGGATCCTATAAATAATGAATAGGTTATTTAAAGATATAATAATTATCGATTGTGTGATAAAAGATAGTTCCTTATGAGTCTTGAGTTTTCTGATTCCATATAAAGGACATGTGCCTTGTGCTTGGGATTCATGATTTCTCATTGTGTTTGAAGGATGAATGCCTTTTTTTAGCATTAGGATATGAGTTGTAATGTTTTTTATTACTTATTGTGATGTGATATTATCCTGGGATGGTGGTTCCTAGAAAACTATTGTGGTATATGGGGTTAGGGAGGCCTAGATGAGATGTGATCTCAGTAAGGCTGATCCTTGACAGTTTTTGTGGTATGTTGGGTAGGTAATCGCGATTAAAATGGTATTCATTTTCACTTGTGAGGATTGGATGCATTGAGATATACATGTGGGTATCAAGGAGGACACTAAAGATGATAAAATGGGTTGAAGTTAGGATTACCCAATGACATATAAGTTGGTTTATTTTATAATTCTATTGTTTGTTTGATGGAGAGGTTGTTGTTTATCTTATTTCCTTCCCCCACTTCTTAAGGTAGATAGATGTTATTTTTTATATACCTTATTTTTAGATTTGGATGATTTCCTATAATTCCTAGAATTATGAAAATTAATAATATTGATAAATGAATAAATGTTTAAGCCATGGGGTTGTATCTTGATGGGATGTAATACTGAGGTTAAAATTCTTGGATGCTGTGGACTCTGTTTTCATATGCCTAGAGGGAATGGAACATACTTCTGATACTAATGAAATTTAATGTGTTAAATTTTAATGGATAATTAATGGATAAAATTTAAAACTAAATTAATGTGAAATAGATTAAAATGACAAAAAATGATGTAATGTTTCATTTTAAATGGTTGTGTACTTATAGGGTATCTGGTCTTAGTAGTGGCGGGTGTGAGTCTGAGATATGTTAGATGCAGTTTAGTCTATGATATTGTTATTCCCATAGTGTGGTTGTGAGATATATTATATAATGTACTTTTTCTATACTTTCATTAGGATAGTTAAGGAAACTAACACCCTATGGATACTGAGACTTGGGGTGTGGGTGTGTTTTCCCCCAACATCTCGATGAGAGGATGGATGATTGACTACCCCCTATAACCCCACACTCTTCTCTTGGTATTACTTGTGCTGGTATCATGGTGGTTAGTTTTCCCCATATTTGTGTGTAGAGGGATATAACGGCTTGGGGTTATTTCACAAACTTTTATTTTGTATTATATTTTTATAAGGACTAATATATGAATAACGTGTATAGGTGGTGATGGAATTAGGTTCATTACTCAATATATGTCATGTAATGGATTGAGATATAATACCTAATGTTTAATACAAGTTATATGGGTGTCGATGCCTCTCCAAAACTACTGGGTTAATTTTGGTTACATGGGAGTTGTGGTGTGATGCATGGGGTGAATGTTGTAATGCTTCGCCCATGTGCCAATGTGTTATCCTTTTTAGATAGAGATTCTCATGACTTGTGATGTTGTAGAAAAGAAAAGAAACCATTGGGTAAGTAATATCTGGGTACCCATTATATTATTTATTATATTATATGATCTTGTATGAAATACATGGTGAGAGTATCTATGATGAGGTTGGGAACTTAGTATAGTTATGTAGGTGGTCAGATAGTTTCACTTATTATTTCACTGCTTTTGCATTCTTTCATTATCTTTTGAAAGGGAGGCTCCTGGGAGTATCCTACTGAGTATAATATTATAATCACCCTATGTATATTTAAACAATTTTTTATTTCAGTTGGATAAGGTTAGATATTAGGATGATTATTACTAGATTGGGGGTTTTCAAGAGCTATTTTGGCTTCATGGTCAATGCAATATTTTCCATTATTTTGTTACTTGCAGTTTTTTATTTCTATTGTAGTAGTTCAAGTATGTCATTACATATATGAACATGGGTTTTCTTTTATATTATAATCTAATAAAGATTGGGTTGTTTGCGTCTTACCTTATTTCATTCACATATATTCACATATAGGGTAATTCTCTCAAACTATGTGTTTATTATACTGTTAGCAATAGTTGCTATCCCGAGGGATAATGGAGGCGTGACTTGGCTGTCACTATCTCTCCACTCCAATTGAAAAAACAAGATAGATACACCTTGTAGAGAGGGTCCATAACAGCATGGAATCAATGGTCTGTTTGAGGTATTATATAGAGTTTGGAGTTAGCCACATGTAAGGTAGTGTGGGTTGGTATGGAAACAATATCAGCAATGATTAGAAAGTGTTGTAAAAATAAGAGACCATCTTAGACAAGAGTATTTAAGTCCCCTTTTGATCTGGTGGATAGACCTTTAAACATCCAATGGATATTAAATGAGTTGATACTAGATTTTGGGTAGAGGCCTATGAAATGATCATGTATCATTCCTATTAGCGCTTATGTGTGAATGGGTAAACCATGAGATATATTAACCAAAAATCAAAAAGAAACAATTAATTTTAAATTCCTATATATTACTTGTTTGGGAGCCTTAATAGTATTTTCATTTGTAGGTATGGCTCTAGGTAGATGTCCTCATCAAGATCACATAAAATATGTTGTGTTAGTAGTTGACTACATGGTAACGGTTGATGATAAAACATGGAATAGGACAAAATGAGATTTCCAACACTTGAGTTTATTGAGGTACGAGAGAACCATTTCATATTTAGTCACCCAAAGATTATTATAGGTGGTTTTTATGGCCTTAATTTTGATTTTTTTTTTCTCAGGAGGACTAGTGGTTGTCGTTATATGTCACAATGCCATATGGGGAAGCGAGGAAGTTGCGGTTCATGTTCCTCAAAGATCATAAGGAGTCAACTGTCTTTTGGGAGGACATCCAAGACCAGTTCAAAGATGATTTTCTTTATTCAACTATAAAAGTGGCTTGTTACTAGCAGCTACTTACCCATTTCCTGGGGAGATCCTATGTGCAAGAGTTCTAGATTCATTTCAGAACCATCTATGATATGCTTTGGACCTGGTTTTGGATAGGGAGGCTTGGATGATGCATTTTGAGGAGGCTTTAAATCCAGTGATCCAGAAACAGGTCACCCTGTTAATGCTCATGACGTTTCATGAGGTACTGAAGAGAGTAGGTATCATAGAGATGACATTTCCCAAAATCGGACCATCGTAAGAGGGGAGTCGTTAGGATTCCTCAAGATGAAGACTTATGGATTGGGGTTCCTAGTTATCCAAACATAAGATCTTCTAATTAGCTATGGGTAGTTCCCAACCCTTTATGTCTCATTTATCCAAGTGAATAAGATCTCAATACTATTCTAATGGATTTAACACATGTTTTTATTATAATGGATGACATCATTAGTGGAGATAGTTCCTGACATTTTTGAGCAGTCAATGTGTCCCAATTGTTCCATTTCAGGCTCCTCCATTGAAGAAATTATAGATGAGGCAGAAACAAAATCTTTCTCTTGATTTGGTTAATTTAAGAGTATATGGTGAATTCAGAGGAAAGCCCCAGGATAATCTCTATACTAAAATATCATAATGAGATTATGGAGGTGGATGTCAACAAGGTCATGGAGGCTATGGTGTAGTTTGTGGGAGGCTTTATGCTTTATCCGTTCCAATAATAGGTTAGCTAGAAATTTTTTTGAGGTTCTCATTGCTTGTTTTCTAACTATTCTATGCCTAATTTGATCAAATATCAAAGAAATATTTCATATCACCAACCCATATCCTATCTTTGGTACTTGAGGTTGTTGGACTTTTAGTACCCTTAGCATTGACTATGCTAGTTTGACATCAAGCTGACTTGTTTGATGTATGTTGAGAGTGTGAGATTTTTATGGGGAAACACATCTCTTGGGATATTTTATATGATTATAGATAAAACCATATGACATCATCCATGACATTGATTGGATATATTCTATGTAGGCTATTGTGGATTTCTTCAGGAGGCACATTGTGTTGTTTGATGCTGATGGAGAGCTGAAAATCATTTTTAGTGTAATAGAACCATGGATAGGTGAGATAGATGTTCCTTTCATTCCATACATGATAGATAGGTTGATTTTACTCTCATCATATGTTTAGTAGTCAACATTTCCCAAGGTCATATAATACTTCCTTGATGTATTCCAAATGAGGTTGTAGTGTTACCCCCATAAACAATAGATCAAGTTAGGGATCAAAATAGAGCCATACATGCCTCCTATAGTGATGTCTCCATATAGGATGGATCATTATGAGTTGTGAGATCTACATATATATCAATATGGTCTATTACAGTGTGTTTTTTGGATGAGTGTGACACTGTGGGGTGCACCTATTTTTTTCGTGAAGAAGGATGATGTTAGTTTTCGGTTGTCAATATATTATTTTTATTTGAACCTAATGACAGTGAACAACCACTATCCTCTTCCACATATTGATGATTTATTTGATCAACATAAGGTTCCATGTTGGTTCTTGAAGATTGATTTATGGTCAGGATATCATCAGATAGGTATAAATCATAAAGATATCCAAAAGAATGATTTTTTGTTGATCTCTTATGAATTACTAGTTTTTTGTGATGATGTAAAATGTGAATAATTCTCCTTTTGTATTCATGGGTTTGATAAAAGATATGTTCCATGAGTTCATTGATATGTTCATGGTGGTTTTAATCAACGACATCCTTGTGTACTATGTATATGTGGGGGAGCATGAAGAGTATCTGCGTGCCATTTTGGGAATTCTTCACCATAAATAGTTATTTTTGAAGTTTCATAAGTGTTAGTTTTTGTCTCCAGAAGTATGTTTAATGGGGAATATTATATTTTTATAAGGTGTATCTATAGATCCATTGATGATAGAATAAGTTGTGTCTTGTGAAGGCTTCAAGACATTGGTGGATGTTTGATGATTTGTTTGTAGTTTATGATATTATAGTAGGTTCATAACAGATTTTTCATGGGTTGTGAATCCTATAACGATGTCGAATAGAAAAGATGTTGTTTTCTTATGGATTTATCAGTTCTAGACATGTTTTGACTATCTGAATGTGTATCTAATTAGTGCTCCAGTTCATTATCATCGAACAGAAGGAGTTCGGTTTGAGGTTTTATATGATGCTTTATGTCTTTGGTTTGGTTGTGTTATTATGCATCATTGATCAGTAGCTTCTTATGGGCCATTGAAGTGACATCCCCATGAGCATAACAGTTCTACCCATGATCTAGTGTTGGTGGCTATGGTGTATTCCTTAATTTTGTGGAGTCATTACCTCATAAATGATAATTATGTGGTTGTCATTGAATATAGGAGCTAGAGATATGTTTTATCCCAGCATGACTGGATCCTATGATAGAATCATTGGATGGAGTTTTTATAGGATTTTTAATTTTATAATTCATATACACATAAGAAAGAGAATATTGTGGCCAATGTTCTAATCATGAAGTTGTGCAGTAATATAGTGTTTGAATCCGGTTATCCATAGAGGGAGATGAATGAAAAAAATTCATTACACCTAGATTTGGGAGAATTTGAGAGCATAGGTTGTATCTTTTAGATTATTGTGCAGTCATGTCTAGTGTATTATGTGGATGATCCCTAGTTGGGGATCTGGAGGTCAAGTTATTAGAGACCTAGTAGTCTGTGGTGAGGTCCTTGATGGTTGGTATGTGGAAGAACAACAATTGGTGTTGTTTCAGGGAAGTATTTTTGTTTGATTTGTGATTATTCATATAGTTCTCATATATTTCAATATTCCACCTTTTGGGGTACATCAGGGCATGAAAAATATGTATCTACCTTTGAGGGTCCAGTTTTTCTGGCCTCGGTTGAGGCATGTGTTTTAATGGTTTTTTTCTTGATTTTTGATCTTCCAGTACGTCAAGGTCGAGAACCGTGTTCTGGGTGGTTTTCTCTAACTGTTACAGTCCTTAGTGGAAGTGGAAGGACATCTTGATGGACATTGTTACTGGTTTACCTCGAGAATTGGGAGGCTATGGAACTATATATATGGTAGTGGATCATTAGAAAAAAAATCATCCCACTTGATAGAGACCAAGGAGTCGATATCAGTGGATGTTTTGTTGATGCAATATATTGAAAAGGTGGTGAGACACCAAGCGGTATCATTGATGATTTGTGATGATAAAGAACCTCATATTACATCCATGGTGTGGAGAGGTATGAAGTGTTCTTTTAGTTCTCTATTTTTCCTTCGAACAACTTTTCATCCTCAAATGGACAATCAGACAGAGAACATTATCTTGAATCTTGAAGACATGTTGTACTCTTGTGTCTACATGTTGGAGGTTCATTGATGATGAAATTTATCATGGTAGATATCTCATAAAACAATATTTTTCATTCCACCATCTGCATGGATCCATTGGAATCCTTGTATGGTCGACCTTTAAGTTCTACATTATTTTGGTCCAAGGTCGGATATTCAATAATTCATAGGTCAAAACAGGTAAAGAACATGTAAGCGTAGGTTCAGGCGATTCACGAGAGGATGAAATAAGTACATGACCATTATAAATCCTATGTAGATCATAGAATTATTTCTCTAGAGTATGTTGTTGGGTATCATTTGTTCCTGAAGGTGACTCCCCGTCATGGGTAGCAATGGTTTAGTAACATGAGTAAGCTTTATCTCTAGTTTTTGGGCCATTCGAGGTGTTATCATATGTTGGAGACCTGAAATATCAGATACAACATCCACTATAGATGTGATGGATACCAAATGTTTTCATTTATTGTGACTCTAACATTATATCCATGACGACAATCACATCATCAATTAGGGTGACACTGATGTTGAAGATGATGAAACCTTCACAGAATAGCCTATGGATATCTAGGAATGATATGAGAAGTTGTTGTGTGAGCGCACTATCGCATTTGGTCATTTCTTGTGGTGGCATGGTGGATTGGAGGAGGGTACATGGGTACATAATCCATAGATACACAATCTGTACCCCATGTTGCTTTATGTTTATCTTCTCTCATTTAACATTGATCATTTTATTGATGCATACCTTTTATTGTTTTATGAGTTGGATCTCTCTCATGTTAGTTTTTTTGGATTAGTCAACTTCATTTAAAGGTGTTGATGCATGGGGTATTCCACATTCTTTAAATGTTTAGATTCCATAGATAATATGGGTCTACATTACCACTATATCTGTTGAATAATTGATGATTTTTTCATCAACTCACTGTGATGATCTCATTGTGGTTGGATGGGAGTAGTTGAGCTCTTGTGGTGATTCCATCCTAAATGGGTATCTCATGGTGTGGAAATAAAGATTACACTTTTTTCCCTCTCTGGGTTGGTTTTGGATTATTATGTAGGATATTTTTTTGAGATGTATCTAATATAAGGTCTTAGAATCATGTAGATTGACCCTTTATGTATTTTTGTAGACTAGGGTACTCAATAGAGGCATGGGGGGTGTTTAGAGGTTGTCGGCTACTGAGATTTGGAAGAAAGGGATAATTTCATGTCATAAAGAGTTACATGATGAGGCAGTGGGTTTAAAGATGTGTACTGAATCGGGGTTAGAAAAATAAATTAAATAAAGAAGTGATGTATTTTTTATCAGAAACCAAATCCAGAGGATTATGATATGTGAAGGGGTTTTACACATTGTATTATTATCCACTATAGTTATATTATATTTATTTTTAGATAGTCATGTTATTCATACCTATAAATGCAGTGTCTCTCCCCCTCTTTCCAAATAAGCCATCAACCCCCTCTTTTATGTTTTTTGGATTCCTCTATTGAGGATTGTTCTCTTTCTTTCCTCCTTCGATCTGTTGCGATTAATTATAAATCAAAATTATGATCTACCTATGTTTTTGTGGTTTCTATGATCTATTTCCTCACTTTATTCTTTTCTATGTTGTGGTGATTGATCTATATGTCTCTAATAGAGTGTCACTTTTTACTTGTTGTCGCCATTTTGAGGTGGAATCCTATGGGGGATGATATTCTTAGGGGAGAGGTAATTGGTATCCGCAGTACTGATCTATTCTTGTTCAAAGAATGTTTCTATCAGTTTTTGGTAGGGAACTTATTGATTCTATTTTATATATTTTCAATCCTAGATCTAGCATGACTTATCCCATGGATCAAAATGAAATCAACCAAATAATTACTTAAAACAAATTAAATAATTGATATCGATCACTTGGAGATTTTCTTGTTTGTACCATGATAATGAGTTTCCTCTTTATTATATAGATAATGTGATATCTCTGTAATGTTGTTTTACATTGATTTGCCTGTAGAATAGGTAACGAATGTAAATATGGTATTACTAATTAATTAATTTTCTAAAAGATTAAATAGAAATTTTTAATGAATCTAGGTTTTACAGTTGTAATTTGATGATTATAAAATTGATCCAATTACGTAAGTCTAATTAAATTGGAAAACAAACTAGAATCATGTTAATTCATGTTGATAAAATTTTTAAAGGCATATTATATTAATTTGGTAATTATTTTTTTACATCTTATGATATCTTGCAGAATATTTTATCTGTATTTGGCACTTGTAAATAATTATTCGGCTAATTCAAGTTGGAATAAGTATATTTCATGTAATAAATGATATTTAAATTTAGGGCCTTTGTTTCTAGATTTATTATAAATTCCAAGTGCTAAGTGCTTTGGATATACAGTATCTCATTGTGTGTGAAGCCTAAATACCTTGTTTTTGGGAAAAGAGCATTATTGCTATGTTTTTTTCATGCTTCTTGTGATATGATGTGAGCATGGGATGAAAAATCCTAGAGGGTTGTTTCTGTATGTTGGGGAAAGGAGGATTTTATGTGATGTGATCCTAAGATGGTTATTCCTAGAGTGTTTTTGTGGTATGTGGGGAAGGAAGACATGTTATTGTGGTAGTAGTGGATTCATATGATGACAGGATATATCAATATATGCATTTGGTTGTCTGGGAGGACACCGAAGATTAATGAATGGGATAAATCTAGACTTAAGCATTTATATTGAAGATGGATGCTTGTTTCAACATATTATTTGGTCAACTGCTAGTTTTTTGTTTTTATTCATTCCTTTCCCCACTGCATGAGGTTGATAAATAAGCATGGTTGTATACGTATTTTTGTAAAATAGGATTTTTTTTCCTTGAATAACTGGTAATATGGAATGATTTAATAGTGGGATATCAATAATTTTTTAAACCAAGGGTTTGGAGCGTGATGGAATTAAATGTTGTGGTAATAATCCTACAAATCCATGGGATTATTTTTATTATTCCTAGAGGGCATGGAACATTATTACGATGCTTATGAAATTCCATGTGGAAATTATTAATGGTTAAAGAATTAATTAATTTAAGGTTCAATTGATGAAATAGAATAAAATAGCATAATAAAGATCGTAAAATGGTTGTGTGCTTATAGGATATCTGGTCTTAGATGTAGAAGCCCAGAGCCCAAGAGACATTCGTTGCAGTTGAGTATAAGTCTAGGTTCTACTAGTAGTGTGTTTTTGAGATATATTATAACATATAATTTTTATATTTTTATATTCTACTCTACCCTATCAGTTAAGAAAACTAATACCCAACGGGTGTGATGTCATAAGTTATAATTCCCAAGTTTTGATAGTTGTTTTATTGACTATGGTGGATCCTAGAAACTACCAAGATTCTTTTGGTTACAAGGATATTTTGTTCGATACACGAGGGACATAATGTGGTTCTTATACCATGTGTTTGTAGGCTAGCCTTTTTTACAAAGATGCTCAGTACATGAATTGTTGGGGAAAAGATGCAAAACAGTCTGGAGAATGCAGTAGGCTACCCTTCATATTATTTTTTATATATATTCCCAAGTATTAAATACATTGTGAGAGTATCCATCATTTGGTTAGGACCATATTATTCCTATTTAGGTGATGAGATAGTTTCATTTGTTGATTCAATATGCTTTAGAATTCTTTATTTATCTTTTCCATGAGAGGCTATAGGAAGTATCCTACTGTGAATATTATTATACTCACCATATTTATATATTAACATTTTTTCAGGTCAGTATGAGAAGTTTGGAGATTAGGATGGTTATTACTTTCTTGGGGTTTTTAGGAGCTGTTTAGGCTGTGTGGTTAGTGTCATATTTACCTTTATTTTGGTACCTTTAGTTTTTCAGTTTGGTTGTAGTAGTTATTGCAAGTCATTTTTAGGGGCACCTCAGTTTTCTTTTATATTATAGTTTGAAAATGATTTGGTTAGTGAATGTCTTATTTCTATCTTTCAAATGTGTTCTCTTAGAAGTCAATTCCTCCCATATGCATGCTTACTATGCCCTCTATGATATTCTCCTACTCATGGCCTATTGGAGGTGGGACTCGAGTGTCATTATCTCTCTTCTCCCATTACCGACACAGGAGGGGTACACCCTATGGGGAGGTGGTTATGACCCTTATGGTATAATAACATTAAAAATACAATAAATTTCATGATAATAAAGAAAATATAGATCTAGAATTTATAATCTTTTGTATATATTCCTTATTTAATAATAAAGGTTCATATCATCCAAAAATGGCTCAATGAATGGAGATTGAGAATAAATAACTTACCTTGAGTCTAATTCATCACGTATATCATTTATCATCATAAATAGTAAATATAGGCCAAATATTGAAATTAATTGGATACTTTTCATATTTATTATTTAATTTTATATCCCTTATTACATTTTTATAACAATTATATATTTATTTATGTTCAGGTCAGATGTTATAATAATATTTAATATTCAAGTACAAAATATAATTGGTATAATGAAAATAGTCAACGTGGTCATAATTACATTATATCTAAAATACTGTTCATAAAATATTAATATCAATTCTAACATAATTATACTTGTAAATACATATATCACATAAGGATATAAAAAAATGATAACTTTAGCATCCTGGAAAAGTTAATTCAAACGTACACATGAGTTATATTTCCATTTTTCATTACTAATTATAGAAAGAAGGTAAGTATTATTTTATATTTACAAAATGATCATAATTTATCTTATATTTTGTTAATCATTTAATTAACCTTATATATATTATTCATGTGATGTGGTGATAAAAAATGAATCACATCGCGTCCTGGAGTTGTTAGTTCACACATACGCACAGACGATGTTATTATTTTTATGATCATTGAAATTAAAAATATAATTGATATATATTTCTATTTTATTGATAAATATGTCCTAAATATCATATATAACCACTACCATCATCATTATAACTATTCTTTAGATACGGTAAGAGAAAATGAATTATTTATATTCATGGAGCTGATAATTCACACATACACAGGAATGATTAATTTTTTTTCAATTTGAGGGAAGTGGAGATTTATTTAAATTATGATATTAAAATTATAACATATTAGTATATTAATGATACTAGAGTTATTATATAGTCATTATGTAATAATTTTGAAGAATGTGGAATAATAATAAAAAGAAAAACACTTAACTAAAACAATATCTCTTCTTTGGACGACCTCATTTGATTAACAACTTAACACCGATAAGGATATTTTTTTCACTAAAAAATGAGCTCTAGAATATGGGGAGAGATTATATAAATGTATTTGGGTAAGATATTTTCTAAACTGAATATTTTTTTAATTATGAAGAAATGATATGAATTAGTTCCCTTTTACAAGAGAGGGGAGGGGTACTCTTGAAATTCTTCAAATTATTAAATAAATATTAATTAATTATCAATAAATAGAGTATTGTAATTAATTTATTTATATTATATAATTATTATGGGAATAAATAAATTCAAATAAAGAATATTAGTCATGTTTCAAATATTATTTTTATCCTTATATTTTTGTTTTAACACTTGTTTTTCCCTTTTAACTCTTACTGTGTTATCATGTAATTTATGGTTTGGGGGTTAGTATAAAAACTGTAACATTCCAAAAATCCAATAAATGGGTCATTAATGCTATTTTTTTAATTATACCAATAATTTTTCAGAATTGAATATTTTTAGAAATTTTATATCATTTTAAAAAAAATTATATTTTAAAATACCATTAGTGTCGATTTGGACATTATTCATTTCATGAATTTTAAAAATATAATTTCAACACAAAATATAAAAACACATTTAAAGCAACCAAAACATGTCCACGTCATACAAAATATTTGGATGATATTTAATCCCTCAAATTATATTTATTTAAATATTTTTAATATCATTTATTTGATTCATTGATGAATTATAAAATTAATGCATCATATTTGTGTCACCATTTAATTTAATTATATCACTAAAAAAATTAAATAAATTATTCTTATATAGGTAAAAAAAGTTACATTTTTAAATACTTTTAACTTTCTAATTAACCCTATTTATAACCACACATTAAAAATACTATACTTGCTAAAGACAATGGTGTACCAAAATTTGTCTTCTCTTTGAATATAATATTATAAAAGTCTTACTCTCAACCATGCAGCTTCCAATATATATACATTTAACAAAAGGATGATTTTGGTTAAAAAACACACATCCAATTAAATTATGACAAGTATTAGGAGGATTTTCTATTTTTTATAATATTATTTTTACCCTTAATTATGGGGTTTACCCTTATCCCGGGTAATAGAAATATTACTCATGTTACTATTCATACTATAAAAAATGGACATTTTTAAATAATTTAGAACATCTAATTATATATTTGGAATCCATTTTTCTAAATTCAAAATACAGAAATTGATGAAATTAATTATAAATTAACCCCGATGATGGAACGTGAAAACACATTTTTAATCTAAAAATACCGAAATGTTCAAATTGTATTTATATATTATTTCAATGTGGAATTTATTCAAATGACCTAAATTGGATTAAATGATAATAAAATAAAATAAATATACTTTAAAACTATTTATGAAAAATAATTTAACTATACAATTAAATTCGATGAAAAATTTATTCAATTAAAATTCATTATTTTTGTTTCTATTCATCAAAATGTGAATTTAACAAAAAAATATACCAAATTTTAAAAGAAGGTAAATTTTGATACTATTATTTCAAGTAATAACTTCATTTTTTTCAAATGGAACTTATAAGAGTGTAAAATAGTAGATTAAAAATAATGAAATCGATGTATGTAGGTAACCTAAGATAAAACATAATAATGTTCCATATATGAAAACATGGAAATGGAAGATAAAACAAGACATAATGTTCTTATGTAGAGTGATGTAAAACTTTGTCAACATAATGTTAAAAGTCACAAAACCATAAATCAATGTCGGGTAAAAAGTTTATTGATTTCTCAGTATAAAATTTAAACATATAATGTTTCTGTTATAAGATCCTTTTCAAAGAGTTGGAGAATTATTTTACTGTATATAATATAATAAAATATAAATAATTTATATATTTAGATTTTATAAGATCCATTTTAACAACAAATGACAAAAATTAATTAAAATAGCCTATTTCCCAAGATTATATAACCCATAATTTTTATTAATACTTTAATACTCTTTTATAAAATTAATGGAAAACTTATCCGAAAAATAAATCTTAATATAAACATAAACCCAAAAAAACATATCATAGAATGGTATTTAGTCACGTATTATCATATTATCAAAAACCATGGAAGGATTGTCTAAAAACATGAACATTGGGATAAACCACAAAAATATTGAGCTCTTGGGATCTCTCGTCACCTTCTTTGATGTATCAACATTAGCTGTAGTAGTTGAAAATGATTTGACCACACCTTTTTGTTTCTAATCATTTTGATTTCAACCCTGAGTATGTATCTTCTGATACATTTTATCATAATTTCCTAACTCATTACAAATAAAACTTCTTGATGATGGATTCTTTCTCTTTTCATGATCATCTCTCTTTATGTCATGAGTTGTTTGACCAAAATTTCCACATCAAAATCACTTACCCAACATTGAAATACATTCTCCAGGATTAATTTTACCACACTTCTCACAAGATGGAAATTTAGTTTTCATATCATCAGTATTCTTTGATAAATACTTTATAATTTCCAACCAATTATAACCCTCATTTTTCTTATTATAAAGTGAAACATGATAATCAACATTATCTATTTATACCTTATCAGAAAATGGAACAAGTTTCACATAGGTTTTGAAATCACAAGAACATAATGCCCTTAAATATCTTAGCTTAAATCCTTAGTAAAACTTATTTTTCTTACTCTCATGATCCTGGATAAAAAAATTTGATTTACCTTTCCATATGGCTGAAATTTTCTTCACATGATTCATCTGAATCATCATTATTTTATCTCAATTCCATTAATTGTTTTTACATCCTAAGTTTAAAATCCTTTGGAAAATATTTTTCATGAAACTTATTTTTAAATTCATCTCATTCTAGGGAATCAACCTCTACACTTTCTCTAATATTCACAATAATTAACCAACACTAGTAGGATTAAAATTAAAAATGATAAATATAAACAGTATCTTTTTGGTGTTATAAACAATCCATGACATCAAATTTAATTTCAAGATATTTAATCCGGCCTTCAGCTCGTATAGGGTCAGATGATCCTCTGAATGATGTGGAGTTCCCCTCATTAAATTTTCCATTATAGACATGTTCTTTCATGGTTCATAAGTTTCCTCTCTATCATAGATACCACCACCATTTATATCTTAGGTCAATTGATCCATACCTTTAAAAAATTATTATGTTCCAATTCTAACCATCTCTGGATACTAATCAGGAAGGAATTTTCTCTCTCGATATTTTCCACCCATATATATCACATTTCCTCTGTAGAAAACCATTCCAAACAGAAGTTTCATAGATGAATCAAAAATGGTAATATTAAATTGCTACATCATTTCAACTTAACTATAATGTAAAATATTCTAAGGGGGTGTTATTAACATTATCATATCCTCTAATGTTATCTAATTCTTTCCTATAATACCAACTATAAGAACCCCACCATAAACATTACATAATCTTGAGTTATGTTAATTTTTTTACATTCATTCACATTTAAAATATTTTCTTTTTTACATTTTAGATAATTACTCCATAACACATACAAAATAAAATATAACAATATCAAGTGGACACTTTCTAACAATATCAATTATTCATAATCTAAAACCCCTTTAAATAAGGCATGGTCAATTTTAAGAAAACTATTGATGACATTCAACATGACATCACTGAATTATAACTACTCCTAAAGTGATATGAAAAACATTAAAAAACATAAGTTGAGTATAAAAATACAATTGAGGGATATAAAATAAGGAAACAGTTTGTCAATTGATAATGATCAAAACACATGAAAACTTTATCATAATGTAATAATTTTAACCCTTAATAAAAAATTTATACATTACTTTTAAAATAAGATAATTTCATAAATTTTTAGTAATAAAAATATTTCCATAAAACAATAGCAAGCATAGAATATACATAAAGGTAAATTGGGAAATAATTATAATATTCACTCTTATAAATGGAATAACCATGCCATCAACTCTCATACATGTAAATATCTCAAATGAAATTACTTTATGGCCAACTTTATTACATAATTAATTGGAGATTATAACATTACCACATGTCTTTGGTGAATCATAGAACTAAAAATCATTGTTTTATCATGTAATCTGCCATCAAATGTCCAAAAGACATTATAAAATCAAAATAAATAAATGATTAAAATCAACATCATTTCACTCATAAAATTTTATTTTTAATCACTAGAAATCATTTCAATTTGTTGAAATAATCAATCCATTTTTGAAACCATTTTCCATACCAAAATATCAAAAAATAGAAATAAGGGATTGTATTTTTCATTAAAAAATGGCTGCTCGAAGAGGAATCCAAATAAAAAAATTGACAAAAACGTTTCTTTATATTATTTTTATATTCATATAAACTAACATGTAAAATAATATCAATAATATTTAATTGGAGTAAATTATTAAATTATTACAACTTAAAAGCTTCCCATTCTATTTTGAACATCTAAATTATAAGACCCATGAAATAATAAAAAAAAAGAATAAATAACATGAGAATATATATAATATGGATCTATAATTTAAATGGGAATATATAAAAACCTTATAAAATAATAAAGGTTCATATCATCAAGAAAATCCTTAATGAAATGATATTAAGATGAAATCCCTTACCATGAATCTAATACGTCACAAATATTCTTTATCACCCAGAATAACAAAAAAGGATAATAATTTAATTTCATAAGAACATTTCAAATGATTATTTTCCATTTATATATATCTTATTTTATTTTTAAAATAATTACATAATTATTTATGTTTATGTAGGATGTTTAAATGAAATTTGGTATTTGAGACCAAAATGAAATTAGTATGATATCAATAGTAAATGTTGTCCTAAGTCCATCATCTCCAGAGTTATATTCATGAAATTATAATATCTTTTATATATTAATTATACCTTTTAACACATCCATTAAATATGGATATGACAAATTAAATAGGTTACAGTCATGAAGATAGTAAGTCGTACGTACACATGAGAAAGGTTTCCATTTTTTATTGATCGTTGTGGAATGAAGGTAAGTATTATATGAAAATTTAATAATTATAATAATAAAATAATAAAATATTAATAATTTAAATATACTTTTATATATCATTCATGTGACGTGGTGATTGAAAATGAATCACATCACTTCATGGAGGTTATAGTTCACACGTACGGACGAACGACTTTATCATTTTTATGTGCATGGAAAGTGAGAATATAATTAATATATTTTTCCATATAATGATAAATATGTAATCAATGTCATATATAAATATTAATTCCATCATTATTATAAGTCATTATAGACAGTAACTGAAATTAATTATATGAATTTGTGGAGGTTATAATTTACGAGTACACATGAATTATTAAATATTTTTCCATTTGACGGTAGTGAAGATGAATTTTATAGATTATATTAAAATAATGAAATATTATTAGATTATGGATACTATATTAATTATGTCATCATGGTGGAAGTATATTTGGTGGAATTTGAAGTATAAATAAAAGAGTAACGCTTAATTAAAACAATACCTCTTCTTTGGACGAACACCATTGATTAAAACCACAAAACATATAAGGGGAGTGTTATTCCAAAACTAAAAGACCTATATTGTGTTTATTGATTCAAGGATGGTATTTTACAAGATACTTTTATAGCCATTGATGATTATATGTGTGAAGGAATGATAATATGTAGTGTCGTTTTATAAGGGAGGGAGACACTAGTAATTCTTCAATATATTAAATTAATATAAATTATTTCACATTAAAATGTCTCAAAATTAATTTATTTACAATATATGACTAGTATGGGTAATAATAAAATCACAAAATGAAAATTATAAATGTTTTGAATAATCTTTCAATCCTTATCTTTTTGTATTTACCGTTATTTTACCATTTTGACTCTTACTGCATTATCATGGAATTTAAACTTTGGTGGTTCTTATAATTACTATAAAATTCCAAAAAACCAATAAATGTGTCATTTATGTAATTTATAGACATATACAAATATTTTAGCTGAATATTATAGTTTTTAAATTTAATATCATTTAATAAATTATTTTATATTTTAAAATATCTTTAGTGTCACTATTGATAGTTTTCTATTCTTGTATTTTTAAATATATAATAACAACATTATATATTATTAAAAAAAATTAAATCATCAATAAAATGTGAAGTACATAAAAATATTCTTTTATGATATTAATTCAGTCTATTTTGATTTATGTTAAAAATTGTAATATCATTTATTTCATTCTTTGATTTATTAATCATTTTTTTTTAACACTATAGTGTCACTGTTTAAATTAATTATAAATTAACTAAAATTATATATAAATTACCATAAATTAGGTAAACATTTTATCATTATAACTATAACTTATTTTAAAATTCATGCCGAGAATCACCCCATATTAAAAATAAATTACATGTTAAACATTACGGTGTGACTAATTTTTTATTATCTTTATATTTAATATCAAAAATATATCAATCACACCCAAGTGGATTAAAAAATAAAAACATGATCAAAAGGATTATATAGGTCGAATAAATCTTATTAAATTTAATTAAGATAAGTTTTTTGGTTATTTTATGTTTGTTATAATAATATTTTTACCTATAATAATCGGATTTACCCTTAACTGTTGTAATAAAAATGTTACTAATGTTACCTATCATAATGTCCCAAAATAAAAGGTAACTATTTTAATAATTTGGACCCAATTTTTTCAAATATGGAATCCATGTTTCAATATTTGAAACAAAAAACAGGGATAAATTAATTAAAAAATAATCGTGTTGATGGAATGAGAAAACAAGTTTTTAATGTAAAAACATTCCAAAGTTCATATTGTTTTCATATGAAATTTCAATATTAAATTGTTTAAATTAAATAAATTGGATTAAATTCTAAAATAAATATAAATATAATTTAAAACCATTCAAAAATTAAATTTAACCCAAGAATTACATTTTATTAAAAAGTTGTTTTCAACTAAAATGCATTATTTTTTAACTAATCACCAAAAAATGAATCTTATCTGAAAAATAACAAAAACCGTCAAAGTAAATTTCAATTATCCAATTTAAAAGATGAATATTGTGATCACAAATAGAACATATAAATGTGTCAAAACTATATTTAATGTTGTTGTTCCATCATAATGCAGCCAAAACTAGCTTATTATAAAATAACACCTTTTATCCATAAAATTAAATTTTTTCTTATATCATGTAATGAAAAATATAAGATAAATTTTAAGAAATAAATTAAATATTATATATATATATGTATATGTATTTAATTAACAGAATCTAATGATAGTGATTTTATTAATTTATAAACACACTTATTTTCACTTAAAAATTTGAACAAATTCATTCTATTTTAAGGAAGTGTTTTAAATTAATTTATGATTAATTTGTCCCCAAAATATTAATTTTATATTCTTGTGTAAAAAAATATTTTCACAATTCATTTAATGTTGTTCATAACCTCCATTCAAATGGATTGGTTATAATGATAAAATTTAAATCATAATATCTTATCGTTCGATTAAGGTTGATGTGTAATATCATGTATGCTATCAAGAATAGTGTTTATTTTAAACGTGGGATGTTAAAATATCCATCAATAAGAGGTGGTGATGTAAAATGAATTAAATCAAGTAACATGGTGGTAGTCATCCATATATAGGATCTAACATTTTGTTTTCTATATAATTGATGAGGAGAAGGATATGGGTTATTATATCTCTAAATAATATCTCATTAAATCATAGATATCTGTGATTTTATATTTTAATTAATAAAAGATATATGAATGTTGCAATGGAATAATTAAAAAACATTTTATTAAATTCAATTATCTTTATTTAGAGAAACCCCCTAGGGATCTCTTATTAAGGTTCATAGAGATTGTCTTTTAGGAGAAATAGAATCTCTAGAGAATGTTAAAATATGTTTCTAAATGATTTTTGTAGGTTTTAGTTAATTAAAATGGATTATGTGTAATAAATATGTGAGGGTAGTTTGTTTCCTTTTATAATGGAGGAAGAGTGGCATTTTTTTAAATACCCAAAACTATTCAATAACGTGGAGTCATTGTCACACCATGTCCCTTGAAATGTTATTATTAATGTGGTTTAGGGACGAAATAGTCATGAATTAACTATATCAAATAAAAAACAAAACATTTTTAAACCAATTTACCAATTATCATTCATTATTACTTAATTTTACCATTTTAGTTTTCAACATGGTAACATGAATCTTTCATTTAAATTATTAATATATCATTTAAAAAATAAATAATAAATAATTCTTATTTTATAATGAAAATATTATTCGTAATATGAAATACATTTTATTATTTAAAAATTGTATGTGTCTCGAGTATTTATTTTAACAAAAGTGCATAAAATATAGAAAACTATATCTTACCTTTTCCTATGGAAACAAATTTTTTGATAGGTAAGGGTCAATATAATTATTATTAATGGACCATTTTTCCTTTAAGGGAACATGACTGATATTTTTAAACATATACCATTAATATAGAATAGGAATATATTTTTAGTAATTTTAAATCATTTAAAATATTTTTCTATAAAATTTCATTAATGTTAATTTTTAAAATATTCATTTAAATTGAAAATAAATACACCAAGAAATAAATTGAATTATAATTTATCATTTTAAAAAATTTCTATAATGTATTATTTATCTATAAAATTTATTAAAATATAACTAATAATAAAATTTTTGTTTCGTTTAATATTTTTCTTATAATTTATTTTTATTTTCTATTAATTAAATAATAAAATCAATAGCATTGATTAAGCATTTGATGTTATTGAATAATTAATAAAAACTAATAATATGTAACCAACATGAAATAAAATAATTTATTATTAATATTATTCAAATATTCATTCACTTCTTTGTTTTTTTAATATTTGAACAAATTATTTGAATATAAACTCTAGTTGGTGGCATTTTTCCTTTTTTTCATTATTTAAATTTTTACATTAATCCAATTCATGGAATAGTGTACTAAAATAACATTAAAAATATATTATACGGTAATATGGGATTAATGTTTTCATGAAATTAGGTGTTATACATGTTTCTAAGCTATTTTATCCCATTTTATTTTAGATTAATCCCCTAATGAAAAAATTTCCCCATAACAATATTAATGAGCTTTTGCATATTTAATATTAATAAGGGAAATAATATAATTTAAAAATATATAAAATATAAATTACTATTTATAAAAAATATGGGTTCAATTTTTTCAAAATCTTTTTTCGTAGGTGGTAAAATTTAATTTAAAATTAAACCCACGTATGGAATGAGGAAGTTTTTTTACTAATTGAAAACTATAACCAATATAAAAACTTATAATATCCTAATTCAATATGGATTTTATTTTAATTTACTAAATATTATTGATTAAAATATTAATGTACGAATCTTATACCAAAAAACTTTTTTAACAACTCATAGTTTTTATAGATTAAAATAAAATGAAAATTTTTAATAAAAACGAGTAGTTTTAAGAATGAACTTAAGAAATTATGTTTTCTGAATATTATATAAATTTCACTCCAAGGGAATTTTTTAATTTAAAATTCAAAATGAATTTCATTTTTTGTAATAAATTTTTAAAATTTTCAAAAAAAAATATTTTTAAAATATGTGCGCAAAAAGACGTAAAATATTTTTTTATAATGAGAAATTTCTAAGAATAAATATTTATTTATTCTTATATCTCTTATATAAAACAAATAATATTAATTTGAAAATATTGATTCATTATATAATATATAAATTTCCTCAAAATAATTTAGAAAAAAGTGATTTTGTAAATTTATAGAGGTAAAAATTGATTGTGTGCGTAATAATAGATTTTTTGAAATTGATTTCCCAATTTTAAAATGTTTATTATATTAATTTTAAATTAATTAGTAACTAATGAATTAAATTTATATATGTGTGTGAATTAAATATTTTCATAGTTTAATTAAGGTTATTCAAACCTTCTATACGTATGACTAGCTGATAACTATCATATTAAATATAAATATTTCAATAATATATAATGTTTCATTTGAAGTAAGTGTTTCATGTATCATGATATAAAATTCATGTTGTGTGTTACACAATATATACATGGTGTAGTGTATAATGGAAAATCACTAAAAATTCAATATTTATTTAAAAAAATAGTTCATAAATAGAAATATGATACATTCTACCCCCACTAAAATGAAATTCACCTTCAAATATCAACTATTTATTATAAAAAACATTTCATACTACAAACTCATGAAATCATCAAGTTCACATATAGCTTCCTCAAGCAATTTTTCCAAAATAAGATTTAACATGTTAGTCATCTTTATTCATATCTTATTATATATATGATCTAGAATATCCACCAGTTCTTCCTCTTAAGAAATATCATTTGTCAAGGGACACGACCTCTGAGTTTAGTACATGTGTTGAATCAAGTATATACATCCTCATGAGAGATACATTAATCAAATTGTGAAATTAAGATCGGTTTAGTGGGATCTAAAATGGACAAGATATGGTCTCGATAACATCATGAATTTCAAAGATAATGATATACCGAATGTTTATTTGACCTTTACAATATAAGAAAATTTTTATCCATCAATTGTGCATTGAAAATTTTTTATATCATAGGTTACTCCCTAAAATGTGGATTAATTTCATCTTCCTAAAGAACTAGTGAATCAAAAAATCAATATGATAATGATATTCCATTCATTATAACATTAATTATCACTGAAAAAAATGGTTTTCACTAGATTCATGGATGATAAAAAAATATAAAAATGGTGATGTAATATCTTAATCTCTAAAAACTCATAAAAATATAAAAATAAACAATTAAACAAATGGGTAACCACATTACCTTTTAACAATGTAAAATTTATAAATATAAATACTAAATTTCTCCAAAAAAACATAACTATTTTTCCACAAATATCATTAAGTGGACAATAATTTTAACATAAAAAAATTTGAATACCATGGTCAAACATTTTCCAAAAAAAATTAATAACCAGAATTACAAAAAAAAAATTAAAACATACAATAATCATAATTCCCTTAAACTTTAATTGATTATGTGGAACATTTCATAATCTAAATAATGTTTTCAACACCATAAATGATAACTTAAATACTTTTTTGCCAAAAATAATAATTAATCAATTCTATGGAAATCAATAATATCAAATTTACATAATTTATATCTATCAACTCTTTATCTAAACTTGATTATATAAACACCAAAATTATATTTTCTATTATCTTCCCTTAACTTTCTGTTTTCTAGAAAATATCTCGATTCAATAAATTAATTTTTCAACTTCATCATTTTTATTCAGCATATATATGAAAGTACATTAAAAATAATTATAAAAAACAATATTTTTATATTTCATTATTCATATAACATAATTCATGAACTCTAATACATAATAACTGTAATCATCCATCTTCAATATCAAATAAATATATTCATATATCCTTTCGTTATTCCACGAGTTCATTAAGGTAAATGTTTTTAATCATACACCATGATAAATAAATATTTAAAATTATTATATATTCTAATAAATTAACCATCCCATCTGTTTTATCATTAACATGTTCTATAATGTATTCAATGTAGGCCTAGTTCCTCATAGTTTCATCCACTGAATATAACCAAAAAAATTAGTTGAGAATAAGTAATCATAATGTGAAACTACATAATCATTAAAATCACATATAGTATTTCTAAATCATAGGACCTAATTTTTGATAAATCAAACCATTGATTTTACCTAGGACATCCATGGTTAATATTCAAATCGGTTTTAATGGTATGTATAATATTTATAAATTTAAAAAAACTATCCCCCCTGTGTGTCATAATAGGTGTGAAAAAGTCCAATATTTTTTAACCATGTGATGATTGAGTCCAGTTCAATGTTCCTTTTAGAGTAATTACCCCTAGTAAATATATTCCATAGAAACATAGACTTATAGTATCAATATAGGGATCTAATTAAATATAAACCACTCTTTATATCCTTTAACATAATTTTAATACATTATAATATACTTAGAGTCATCCTTAGACTTATTCATAGAATTTTCCATAGATATATCAATAAAAATGTCTCAAGTGATAACACTAAATTATCCCCATCCTATTTTCTAAATGTTAACTATGACTTTCCAATGATACCCACTAAACTAACCGATGATTTTGATATATAAATATCACATATTCTTAGATGAATAAATATTACATTTCATAAACTATTTCTTGGGTTTGTTAATAGACTAGTTTTATTTTAAAGTTAATAAAAAATATTATTATTTCATGAATGGTATTTAATAACTCCACAAAGATCCACATATGGATTTCTCCTCTAAGGATTAACAAACGTAAATCATTCATCATACCACGGGGGAAACGTAAGAAATGGTTACCATAGATATTATTAATGTGTAAACATTGAAGACATCAATTTATGATCATATGAAATAATTAGATAAACATTAGGGTATGTGGTCATGATCATAAATAATAATGTTCTTGCCTAACCTATCACATATCATAAACATGAGCCTTAAGAAAAAAACATTATCATTTAATAAACCATGGACCCTAAGTGTGAGAAATAATAATAAATAAATCATGAACCATATCCTTATCTCATTAATATGTGAAACTATAATAAATATATGAATACATATTGAATATAATGTTTGACTACAATGAAAATTAAAAAAAATATGATTTGAATTTATCTAATATCTCCCATTTTGGATCAGGAAACACAAGTTTGCCATAATGGATTGGGACTCACCTATTTCCAATAGTTAATCAATACCAATGATGTGTTTACCATTATTTATCTAAATTTATATATTTATTTACCCAATGATTTGGAAGAAGATATTAGTACCACCCATATCATAATTAAAATCATAATTATGTGTGCCAAAAAATCAAAAAACATTTATCATATCAACATATTATAACCTATGTAATGAAAACAACATTCAAAAATATTTTATCAATTCACCATATCTAAACCACTAAAAATTTAATCGGTTTAATAAAAAATTTATCAACTGAAAAATTATCCATCCATTTAATGAATAAATATGTTTTATTCAAATATTATCACATATAAATAATAAGAAACGCCCAAATATGTATTCTATTATAAAAAAATTATTTTTTAAGACTAATAAGAACTTTTATTGAAAAAAATAGCCTTTCCACTTTAAAAAACATTTTAATTTTTTTTAATTTGATTCAATGAAAATTTCATTGAAATCTAATAAATGATGCCTTTAAAAAAATTTGGTCAAGAAAGCAGATATTCTATTCATTTCTCTCACATTAAAACAATGATTCCTGTCACTTTGTTATTAAAATCAAAGTATAAATTATTTGGAAAATGATATGATGATCCCTTTTAAAAAAATTATATATGTATTTGATAAATAATTTTTGGAAATTTGGAATTATTTTTTAAAACATTTTTCAAAAAAATTGAATAAAAATTATTTTCAATCCAACCGATAAATAATGTTGGTTTTTAATAAATATATTTTAAGTTTTTTACATAAATAGAGTGAAATGAAAGGAAAATATTTATTCTAATTGAACAAAAAAGGTGACTTGAATTAATGAGTTTTTCTATAAATTTATTAAATGGATTCTTCATCACAATCATAAACATAATCTATACCAATAAAAAATTAGATTATGACATCAAACCATTACCACTTGGGTATCTATTTAATTAAAGGTTACATTAAATGATAACATTATGTGAAACCATAAATATCATGAAAATAATGAGATTAATGATAAATAATATAAATGGGTATGTATATAAACCTCATAGATAAATATTATTTCTTATCATAACTTATATCCAAAAGAATTAAATTTTAGAGAGAAATATTATACTGCTTTGGTAAATTATGAATAATAAACCACATAAAATAGAGATTGTAAAATGAATATGTACCTAAAACTAATTTGAAGAAGAAAAATCATAATTTAAATTCATGGTAATTATATACAGAATATAAAATAAGTTGGTGGTGAATATGTAATGTGTCATATATATGTTGAAATTTAGAAGGAAGTCCCTTACTCCAAGTCTCTACATCCTTCATTAACATTCAAATTGCATGTATAAAATAATTTTATAATACATATATTAAATAACCCTTCCTCTATATATATATCATATAATATATGATTTACTTTCTAGATTTTAATACCCATTTATTAATAATTATTTGATAAAATCATTTTCAGGTAATAACCATTTTATTTTTCATGTTTGTTTTGATTTGGTATTTTTAGTCCCTTTATAATGATCATTGATTTACATATACATAATTTGAATCATCATATTAAAAACATATTTAATAGTTATAAATATTTTTATATTAATCCTCAAATGTTAGAGATATATAATGATATACACTGTTCAGGGAGATAGTAGGCCATACTTACGCAAAAATGTAATTAAAATTTTATCCATATATTAAATGGATTAAACATAAATAATAAATTATTACTATAGAATAATTCTTTTTTCTAAATATCTATTTTTTAATTTATGAAATTCCCTATTATCCTCATAGTTGATCATATGAGATGAATGAATTCCACTACTATGTGGGGCTATATTCTGCCGCACATACGTGTGATATTATCACATTCCCAAGGAATAGATTGTAAGATGTTAAAAGTGATATTATAATTATAAAAGTATAATAATATCATAAATATAATATATAATCATAATATCCATCCTAATATCCATCCAAGAGAGGTGCTGATGGGAAATGAATTACATCGATTCGTGTGGGTGTAGTCTTTTATACACACGATTGAAGAATTTATTTTCCAGTTGATTGATATGGAGAAGGATATAGGTTATTCCATATGAATTATAATATATCATTATATGCTGTATATTTTTTTATTATATTATAACTAACCAAACATGAATGAATATCATAAATGAAGAATAAACAAAGAGTTTAGTAAATTAAATTTTCTTCTCTTAGAAAACCCAACTTTAAATGTATTATTTTGGTCTATATTATTGATTTTTTAGAGAAACAATAGCTCCATTACATGGTGAAGGATGTATTAGAAGAATTTCATTATTCCTTATAATGGATCTAAATGGATTATGTGTTGTGATCAAGTGAGGGGAAATAGTTTCTTAATAATGGAGGAGTGGATTTATTTAATACCTAAAATTATTGAATAACGTGGAGTAACTCTCACCACAAGTTCCACCAAAACAGATCGTTAGAGTGGTTTAGGGAAGTTATGGTCTACAAAACCCCCAAAACACAAATAAAAACCCATGTTTTAATCATTTTATTCCTTATCCATTATGTTTATTTAATTTTACCATTGATGTTTTCACCATTGAATCTTGTATATTTTCTTTTACCAAGGTAATGTATCCTTTATGAATAAAATTAAAATGGCCCTTATTTAATAATTTATTAAAAATTATTCTAAATATGAAATAAAATTTATTAGATAAAACCATATGTGTGGGAAATTAATTATAAGATAAGCGCATGAAACATGATCACATCATTTTACCCTTTTCCAATGAAATAATATTTTCATAATTGATAAATAATTGTAATTATTATTAATGTACCATTTAATTGTGAATGAACCATGATTTATTTATTAAAATATATAAAAAAAATGAAATAGGATTTGATTTTTAGGAATTAAAAATAATTTAAAGAAATTTTATTTATTAAAAAATTAAATTAATTATAAGTTTGACATAATTATTTTAATTTGACGTTAAAATCATCATGAAAAGAGTGGAATTATAATTTATCATTTTCACATATTTAAAAAATGTAATATGTATCTAAAACATTTTATAAATATAAAAAATAGTTCAATTTATATTTCATTTAATATTTTTAGTAAAATTTTATATTTATTTTTAATTAATTAAATAATTATATCATTAGTGTTCATTAATCATTTATTGTAATAATAAAATTACAAAAAAAATTAACTTCATGAAATTAAATTCATTATTTTTAAAATTGCCATTAATATTCATTCACATCATTTTTTCCCACATTTGAACACATAATTTTAATAGAAATACCTGTGGGTGACATTTTTTATTTTTATTAATTTAAATTATTACATTTTCCACAATCATGGAATAGTGTCCTAAAAACATATAAATTATTACTAGTGTAACAAGGTCTGTAATATAGATAGAAATTATGTTTTGAAGTTTTTCTAGATTATTTTACGCCTTATCATTTTAGTTTAATCTCTTAGTAAACCCAATTTCACCGTAACTATGTTAATTTATTATTACAATTATTATTATTCATAATATTGAAAAATTAAAAGGAGAATATTATAAAAATAGATTTTTATTATTTAATATATAGTCTCCATTTTTCCAAATACAATTCACAAATGTTCAAGAGGTTAATTTGTAATTGAACCCATAGACACGTAATGAATGTGGTTTTACATATTGAAAATTTTCATAAGTATAGTATATTTTAAAACTAATTTCAATATAAAATTTATTAAAATTAAATTAATTGGATTAATAAATATATTATTGACCCAATTTTTATTTTTAAATAATATTAAAATAATTTTCATATTTTTAAAATCCATAAATGAAATGACACATATTCTTAAAAATGTATTTGTCACTATCAACATAAAAATTATTGTTTTCCGAATATACAAAAATATTTATTATAAGGTAATTTTTTATTTAGATATCAAAATAAATATTATTTTTCAAAAGTATATCAATAATTATAAGAAATTAAATTTAAAATAAGTTAGAAGAAGGTGATAAAATTGTTTTTTTATAAAAAAACAATTTTTAGCATAAAATTTGATCGTTTCATATCTTATTTCAAAAAAAGAAAATTATATGACTTTTAAATATATGTTTGAACATATTATATTGAAATTTAATTAAAAATAATTTTCTAAAATTCAAGATTCTAATTTATTTATGTAAAAAGAGTTTATGTTCATAAAAATAGTTTTCTAAATATTTGTATTCTAAATTTTTACAATGTTTTTATCTTCCGTCCTAATTAACCTATCACTAAAAATTCATTTTATATACATGTTTAAACAAAATATTTAGATATTTTTTTAATTATATTTATAGTCACAATATCAACTACCCTTATGAAAACTATCATATTAAATAATAATATATTAATAGTATACCATTGTTTCATTTAAACTTAATGTTGAGTGTAACACATGATAATATTTTTATTCATGTAACATAATATAAATATTGTGATTAATTTACTTCAAAATATTGAAAAGGTTTAATTTAAAGAAAAAACATTTCACATATATAGGTGTGTTAAATTCTACCCAACATGAAATAAATTTCCCCCTAAAAATTGGTCACATTAGTATCAACAACTGAATATAATGATTCCTCAATAAACCATCAGGATCTGATGTGGCTTCCTTTTGATTGTGGGTTCTACAAAAATCATTTACCTGGTGAGTGGTCTTTTTTAAGAGCATTCTCGGTATAAACACAAAATGCCAACATCTACTTCTAAAACCATTAACTATGATTCACTATCATATTCCTTAATACCTCATTCATTTCATGTCTTATATTTAGTATATTCATCAGAAAAAGAAAAATATTTACCCATATGACAATGTTGATACTCAACTTGAGATTTCCCAGTATGACATTAATTTTCATAATGCCAATCATTTCAAAATTTGTAACATTAATCCATTGATAATAATTTTGGGAAAAAAATATTTTAATTGATTTTGTCAAATTAACATTTCATTTTTCCTCAAAAAATAATTAATTTTTTCAATTATTTTCAATAATAAAAACATTATATTGTTCCTATAATACTACTACTTAGTTTATTCTTCCCACATTCTCAGCACATAGAAAACTCGATCATATTTTCTCCACAGTCCCCACCACTAGAACTATCAATTAAAATTATCCTTCTCTTCTTTGGTGATTCTAAAATATGGTTAAGGGAAATTTTCTTAATCATAATGCATGATATCACATTAGGAATAATCAAATTTTCATTAACTCTTATAATTATCCCATTTGGTATATCATTAGCTCACTTTCTGTCATATTCATTTTTATCACAGTTTCATATTGTTCATATTATTGAATAAAAACAAAAATCATTGTGTGGGAAACAATAATGCTATTTTGAAACACCATAAACATGAAAATAAATAATTCAATGTCTATATAGTGACATATTGTTTTTAACTTATGATATCTTTGTCATAAACCTTGAAATCCATGTTTATTATTCAAATCAGTTATGATGGTTTTTAATGATTTTTTTTGTTTCTTAAACTAATATTCTCAAATTGTGAAAAAAGTGTGAAACACAGCCTATTTTCACGCACCATGTGACAATCGATTCATAAAAAATGCGCACTATTTCAAGTTATAACCAATAGGTGACTCTATTCAATAAAAACATTCATGTGTAATATCATTAGAGGGATGTAATTTCTTGGAAACCACTCTTTCTATCCTTTAACAAAATTTGAGGACATTATCTTATACTTTTTCTCATCCTTACACTTATCCATATAAATATACCAAGACAAATCCATAACAATAACCATAGCGATCTCACTAAAAGTTATTTCTTCAATGTTTCTAGTTAATAAATAAACCTTTCTTTTTATAATAATTATGGAAAACTTGGATATTCATATATATATATATATATATCAAATAAATTTTGATTAATATTCAATATATTTCATAAAAACTTTCCAAATAACCGTTACAGTATACCATATATGTTAACTAGAAATACAACCATCTTTTTTCACAAAAGATCTTCAATATCTCACACAATGATATTCTCCAATATTAATAAAATATGTAATACCCTACAAAAACCATTTATCATATCCTCAGTATGGAAACATAATAATGGGTGTGATCATATTTATATTAAGGGTAAACATAGTAGATATCAATTTCAATCATATGTAATCATAAGATAAATATCACAGTATGTGATAATAAACCTAACTTATAATGTTCATAGCCTACAATTCCTAGACCATATAAATGATTTATTACATAGAACTTTATTAATTCAGATCACATGGGTAATAAGAGTGATAAATCAACCAAAATTAATCAGGAACCATATGCTCTTGTTGTAAAAGTGCGGTACCATCATAAATATAGGAAACTATTTCATATATAATGGTTAAATACCCAGAAAATTAATAGTTCTGATCATGAATTATCCTATAATTCCAATTATGGATCAAGATTCACATCTTTCCCATAGTGTAATAGGACACACCTATTTCCCATAGTTGATCAATCCCATCAACATATATCCCATTGTTATATAATGTGGTATAAATCATTACCCAGTTCATTAGATAATGATATAGGTCTCAATAATATCATGATGATAACCATAATTCTGTGTCCCCAATATCATAAAATATCCATCATATCCCCACATCATAACCCATATAAATAAAAAAATGTCCAATAATCATTTCATTAATTCACCATATAAAAACAAATGAAAAGAAATTAAGTTTCATAAACATTAAATAAAAACAAAAAATAATCATATAGATAAATAAAAAGGATGGTATAATTAAATATTATCCCTTATAATGAATATGTAACATCAAATGATCTCATACTAGATGGAAAATTCATTTTGATGTATCAAATTAAACATTTCATGAAGAAAGTATGCTATCCATGTGGATTTTTTTTAAACCTAAAATATTTTCAGAATACTTTTCCTTGAAAATTTAATTTGAATAAAATAATATATTATTTAAATAAATTATTGTTCATGATGGTTGAATTTTCATTCATTTCATTCAACTTACAGTAATAATTCCATTCACTTTTTTGTTAAAAGGAAAGAAGGTATTGATTGAAAAAAAATGAATATTCCATTCAAATAAATTCATAAAATATAGAAAATGTGTAAAAATTAAATTTCAATAATTTATTTAATATAGAATAATTTTTTAAAATATTTCCATAAAACATCGTTTTGAATGAAAGATGATTTTCAAGTGAAAATAGAAAGAAAATTATTTTTTATTAAAAACGTTATTATAAACCAATGGGTATATAAAGAGAGGAAATTTAGGTAAATAATTTATTTTATTTGAATAACTATTTTAAAATAAATAACATGATTTTATTAATATATAAACCATTATATTTCATTATTTCAAGCATAATCATAAATAATACCAACCAATAATGATACTGTAGCATCAATGATTTACCACATTTTTATTTTTGGAATCATAGTCCCAATTAAATGATAATGTAAAATGATATATTTAATATGAGTAAAATAATTAGATTCATGATAAAAAAATTAATGGGAAATTATATACATTACATAGTAGTAGATATGTGGATTTCAAAAAATAAATCCTGAAGAAGTGGATTTGAGAGAAAAATCACTTACAACATTGAAAATACTTGAATTGTAAACCCTTTAAAAGAGTGATACTCAAATGGATATATGAATCAAACAAATATTTATGATAAAAATCCTAAAATACATTTATGTGGTTTATGTACACAACATATGTGAAATTGGTGGCTAATATGTAATTTGTCTCATGATAGTAAAAGGATAGAAGAAAACATATTACCCATGGTTTCAACATCCTTTTTACACATTCTATATAGATTTATAATAAATATATGATAATTATATATATATTAAATAAAATTGAATATAAATATATATCATAATATATATGATTTAATTATTGCATTTTATTAAAATTTATTATAAATTATTTATTAAAATCATGTTTCATAGAATAACCATATTTGTTTTTCGAGTTTCTTTTTGTTTTTTTGTATTGAGTTATCTAACTTTGATCTTGTTTTTATAATCATAATAATGTTAAAAAAGTTATAAATATCATATATTTCAATTATATATGTATTTATATAAATCTATTAATATTAGGGATATAAAATGAAGTAGACTATTCATAGAGATGGTAGGCCACACATACACATAAATGCTGATTCCATTTTCAAAATAGAGGAAATAAAATAATGGAAAAAATACATTACCATTATAGAACAATTTTTATTTAATAAATTCACCTATCTTTGTTTAAAAGTATCCTTATTACCTTCCATGTAATGAGTATGTGAAGAACGAATCACATTCCTCCATTAGGTGGTACTCTGCCGTACAGATGAGCAATGTTATTATATTGCCATAGAATGTAATGTAAAAATTTATACGCAGAATTATAAATCAATAATTATTTAAATATTATAAATTACATATATAAACATTTAAATCATAATTATATCCATCCATTATAGGTGGCGATGGAAAATGAAATACCATTATTCGTGAGGTGGTAGTCTTCCGTACACGAGATAAATTTCTTTATTATTCCATTTCATAGATGTGGGTATGGATATTAGTTATTCCATCATAATAATAACATATAATTATTTTTTATATAATGTTTTTATTATATTTTTATTATTAAAAATTAATTATGGTGGTAATGGAATATTTAAATTGGATTTTAGTTATTAAAATTTAATTCTCTTAGAAAAACCCCCTTCAGATATTATATAATAGACCATTGGATTGGCATTTTAGGAGGAAAATAATCTCTAGAACATGGATAATAATTATTATGAGTTATTTTGGTAGTTGTTTTTCATGATTATGGTTTTAATTTTTTTGAATTAGTGATATGAGGTGGTGGCCTTTTATAATGAAGGATAAGTGTTGTTTGTTTAAATATCCATAAATATAAAATAATGGGTAGTCACTCTCACCCCATGAGCCTAAAATATTAAAAATTAATGGTTTAGAGGGACGATATGGTGTATTAAAATTTTCAACATAATAAAAGACATGTTTTAATAATTTTACTCTCCACTTTAAGTGTAGTTAATTTTACTATTAATGTTTTCATCACGGTAACATGAAAATATATATTTACCAAGTTAATTTATTATTAAATAATAATAATAATAAAATGAAAATTATGAGAAATTTGGAACCCATTGATCATAAATATAAAATATATTTCATTAAATAATAATAATTTTTTTGTGGAAAATTTATTTTAACACAAGTCTGTGGAACATGTTGAACCCCGTTTTACCCATTACCATAGTAAAACTATTTTTACTATTTTTGGGTCAATGTAATTATTATTAAAGGTTCATTATTCCATTAGTGGACCATTATTGTTATTTTTATTCATACGCCAATATATTTATAGAGGATAGGGTTTTTAGTAATTTTAAAACATTTTAAAAAATTATTATTCATTACAAAATAACACTAATCTTAAATTTGAAACAATTTATTTAAATTTAATTTAAAAAAAATCACCAAAATATATTGAATTAGGATATATAATTTTAAAAAAATTATATCATGTTAAATTTTCAAAAAAAAATCATGAAATATTGTAATTAATTCAATATATATTACATTTAATATTTTTATTTTCATTGATTTTATTTTTCTATTAATTAAATAATTATCATGTTGTAGTTTCATAAGAATATAATTTAATTATATAATTACCAAAAAATTTAAATATAATACCCTCAAAAAATTATTTACATTATATTTAAAGTTATAATCAATATACATTGACATATTTTTTTCTATATGTTAACACATAATATAAATTTAACAGCAAGTGGGTTACATTTGGACTTTATTCTTTATTAATATATATATATTGGTCACATTCATGGAAACTTGTTTGAGAAGCCCAAAAATAATTAATAATGTAAAAATGGTCTATATTTTACTATTGAATATGTTTTTTATCGGTTTTATAGACAATTTACCCCGTATATTTTTTTACCAAATAGTAAACTCATTTTTACTATAACCATTATAATTAATTTTTATTTATTTTACTATACATAGTCGTCAAAAATAATATTGAAATTATTGAAAATATAAATAATTATTATTCTAAATATGGTATAAATTTTTCCAATTTCAATCCAATGATGTTAAAGAATGTAATTTAACATTAGACATGTAAACGTGATAATAATTTTATTTTTGAAAAAAGAAAATTATCATAACTATAGAATGTTTTAATATCACAATTGAAAATTGGAATGATTTAAATGACCTAAAGGGTATTATCCAATATATAATTTAACTAAATCTTCATTCAAAAAAATCAGAAAACATTTTGGATATTTGTAGAATCTTTAAACGAAAATAAAATGCTTAATAATAACATGTATTTTTCTCTATTTGCATAAAAATTTATCTCTTTATATAATTTTTAAAAATAAACTCCAAAATAATTTGGAACTGTATATTTGAAACAAAATATTATTTTTTCTATTATATTTTATAAAATTTTAGAAAATTATTTTTAAAATATGTTCTCAAAAGGAAAAAAACTAATTTTTTGATAAAAAATGTTTTATGCCTTGAATTTGATTCATTAATATAATTTGTCTTGAAGATAAAGAAGATGAATGATAAAAGTTTTATTGAATATAAAAAATATAAAATTCATTATAACAATTATCCTAAGTTTTTTATATATATACTAATGTAAATCTCATTTTTGTTCCTTAAAATATTTTCTTAAAAAAATATATAATTTATATTCGAAGAGTTATTAATTTCATTTATAATTAATAATTCACTAAATAACTAATATTATATATGGGTAAAAAATATATTTTCATAACTTTCTTATCATATTAATATACTCAATTCTCACATATGGGTGAAAACTATCATATTTTAATAATTATATTTTAATAGTTTGTCATGTTTCCTTTAAACTTAGGGTTATGTGTTTTGATAACTCAACACAGTGTTTGGTGTAAAATAATTTAAACTTGATTTTTCATATATAAAAAATCTAAAATATAAAATTTATTTGAAAATATATTTAAAAAATATTGTGGTGTTACAGATGGAATCTTTTTCTAGGTTAAATGATGCATTAAATTCAAGTTATTTGAGTATAATGAAGAAAAATAAATTATGAAATCAAAGGAATATACATATTTCTTGAGAAAATTGAATTATTCAACATATATAGGATGTGTTTTTTGATGTTCTATAATTAATAAAATGTTTATATTTCTTTTTAAAATTGTTTCCAACACTTTCCTTGAGGGGCGTACGTCCTTCTGCTTGAGTGCGACAGGCGCGGCTTTATTACCCAGCATTCCCACTTTCCAAAGGCGGGCGACATTCTCTCCATATTCAGGAATATCTTCTCCTTGATCAGAATGGGATGATGGGATGTCGGTTCTTCCTTTAGTGGATTCCTCCTCAGAACTCATCACATTGTCCGGGTCTTCCTCATAAATTTAATACATTGTTCGTCAAACTCTTCCCAGCGCCATATCTTCATGGACACTAGTTAATTATGCTTCTTCTATATGGACATTCCAAGGGGTCCGGTTAGGGCAGCAACCTTCGATTAGGGGATTTCTCACGCTAGGAATAACTGGTGTGTCTGGACGCTGGGGATTGTTGTGTCACTCTTTCGTCCCTTATTATAGGGCTTCTCGAGGGCACAGAAGCCTGAGGCATCCCACATCGAATGAGGGGAACCATATGCCATATTCATGTATCAGAGGTTTTCCTTAGCTTCCTGTGTTTATCACAGGGTATGTCACTAGTTTAACGTCCAGTGGAGATGGATCAGACTAATCGGAACACTGATTAGAGTGGATCAGACGGAGGAACTCCCTGGAGGGAACACCGATATTGGGTCCAGCACGTGGGAAGTTTCTCAAATACTATAGAGGGGAATAAGGGGGAACGATCTCATCCGGATGTAGTGTCCTGGGTAAGAATCAATATGGACGATGGTTTTGGGCTTGATCCTCAAAGAGACTTCCTACGTATCCACGTGGTAGGGAATCGAAGTCTGTATAGTTCATCTGGTTACGGCTTACGATCAAATGAGGTTGAAAAAGGATTACTGCTGGATGGGATCACAATGGCTTACCGCTGGAGAGGGTCGAACTGATGTGAAGGAGGTTGGAATGACCGAGTGGTGGGATTAAACCTCAGGGAGGCTTCTTATGTACCATGCCTTGACATGGATCAAAGAACACGTAGTTAAGATGGGTGTGTGTCGGAAAACTGACATGAAGATGGACCGGGGATTCGATGGGTGATGGGCTTGAACCTCGTGGAGGATTCCTTTGTACAATGCCTCGACATGAATCAATGACCACGTAGTTCCGGATGGTGTTGGGCTTACACTCTGAGGCGGCCCAATGTGTTGGTGAACCAAAGTGAAGGGGGTTGAAAAGACCGGGTGGTGGTGGGATTGAACCTCATGGAAGCTTCTTATGCACCATGCCTTGACATGGATAAAATTCCACGTTGTTTACTATGGTGTGTGGATTACACTCTAGGTTTCCCATGATAAAGATGTGTTTTGGGGCTTGAACCTTGTGGAGGCTTCCTACGTACCATGCCTTGACATGGATCAAATTCCACATAGTTTGGGTGGGTGCGGGTGAACTGATGGTCGGAACAACTGGGTGGTAGGATTAAACCTCTTGGAGGCTTCTTATGTACCATGCCTTGACATGGATCAAAGTCCATGTAGTTCGGGTGTACAGTTTAACGTCATGCGGGATAGGGGTGTTGTTATGTTCGATGCTTACTCTAAGCCCACGTGAGTCACGCTCGGTGTGAGAAAACAAGAGGGGACAGAGACCTGATGATCACGTCGCGAAAGGTGAATCTGTGGGATTTGGAGTGGGGCTTACATGTGGATCAGCCCAGGGAGAGAGAGATTGGGACTTACTCCAAGATGGAGACCTGAGGGTGACAAAGCGCTGCAGGAGGGGGACTTGGGACTGAAGAAAGGAGGATTTTTGTTTCGTATCACACCCTCCCCTAGCCATGACCCCAAGGAAGTGAGGTGGAGTAGGGGTGCTGCCTCCTATAAGAAAGATATGGGCTTACATTAAGATGGTTTCCCAATCCGGCAGACAAACTCCACTCGAAGAAAGAGGATATGATCCCGTGTGAGGGGTGATTCTGTCCCCATGGAGACGAGTGGGCGTGGAGAATGTCCAAGGCGGGGGGACCTTACGTGTGAGGCATGGGGCCAGGTCATCGTTTAACATCATGTGTTGAGTATGATTGTTCTTGGTAGTTTAACGTCCTGCAGCTCGGAAGAAGTGGGTTTGCTCCGCACCCCTAGGGCTTACATAACTGGTACCCTCTGATCCTTATGGGAGGGAAGGCATTGGCAAGGCCATACTAAGGGGGTGTCGAGGAGTGAACCTTCAAGGGGTCCACATTATCATGGCTATGTGAATAAGCAATAGGAATTATCATGCCTATGCAAAAGAGCTTTAGGTGAAGCCACGCAACAGTCGGTATCGTCCAGGGGACTTTGAAGTTATATTGTGCAAACCTGGAGGGTCGCACAAGAAAAGTATTTTCTAAGCAGAGGGGTCCACATGCAGGGGCCTTGTGGTGCTCTGAGGGAACTTGGGAAGGGGTGTGCTTTGTGAAGTGTGGTGCCTTAGCCTTAGCTTGGGGCAGAGGTGCAAATGGGAAGTGCTTCGCGATGTGTAAGGGCATTCGCTGAACACTGTGTCATGGATCAAAGGTTCCTCATGAAGTAAGGTGTCGGGAAGCAATGTGCTTCGCGAAGTAAAGTGACCCTACCTTGGCATATGAATCATGTGTACATGAAGGGTGTTTCGCAAAGCATAAATGCTCCACGATGACCCGGGTCCACTTGGGGATCCCCTTCCTTCGCAAAAGACCTTAGGCTTCGCGAAGGGAATCCCTCCTAGAAGAGTGGATCAAAACAAGATAATGGAGAGGCACTTAACGATGTAGAAATACCTCACATAGCTCATGGTTCACCGAGAGGAAGACTGCTATGCGATTCATGAGCTGGGAAGCCAAAAGGTCAGATTGTCCATCCAGAGAGCTCAGGGAGAGCCCGATATTTAAAGGTAAGAGGCACTGTGGAGTGAAGATCACGTTGCGTAAAGAGGGGCAGCATGGCTTCGTGGCGGGTTTCGAACGTCATATGGGTACGCAGAGCATCCCTCCTTCTTTCCTTTGTGGTGGGGTCATGAATGTCAAATTTGTTCGTTGAGCATCCCACCTCCATTGCTTCATAGAGGGCCCACGAACATCAAATGCGTTCACAGATCATCCCACCTTCTTTGCTTTGTGATGGGCTCGCAAATTTCAAATACATTCACAGAGTGTCCTGCCATCTTTGCTTCGCGGTGGCCGTGGTGCTAGAGGGACTCCATGATGTAGCTTCGCGAGGCAGTTCATGGGGCCATCTTGGGGCCTTCTCTTTGTCCCGAATTTTGGCACCAAAAAATTCTCCCCCTCAGACATGGAGCTATAGATAGATCAACGGTCTATGTCTGAGGGAAATTTCAAAAATCCTTGATAATTCGTGGTGTTGACTCACGAAGAGAGCTCATGAGGCAGATCGGGAAAACGAGGCCGAGCCTATCGCGAATCTCGGGGTAGACTAAATGCACCGTGATGCTCCGCCGGTCGTCGCCTATAAATAGGGGGTCTTCTCTCTCATTTTTCCTTTACCTTCTTTGTGATTTTGTCTTCTTGCGCTATCGATTCGTAAAGCTCGGTGTATTCCGTGAGTGATCTCGGAGAATCGGGTTTTCGCGGCGCACAACGAGTCATTGACTCTGTGTTTGATCTCTGCAATATAGCTTTAAACACCGAGGCCGCACCCCCGTGAATAGTCTTCGCGAGAGGCCTTCGCGAACGTGCTTTTCAAACGATCTTCGCAAAACATCCAACCAAACATCCATGTTCCAGAACTAAATATCCCACTAAGAAGCTTCCCAGGGGGTCCTTGCGGATGCCGCCCGGAGGGACGAAATGGCGAATAGTCTAGGGTTAGGAGAGCTAGTCCAGAGCCACTCAGACCATATTTCATTTGTGTAGATGATTTCAGAGAGACAGAAGAACTCCCCACTGTGTAGGATGTTTCTTTTGTATGGATTTGGGATGAGGGATGATGTCTTCATCCCTGCAGCAGGTTGGGATGTTCCAACTTACTGGTTCTAGAGCACATTGTGTCAGCACCGATGGTTTAGGGCACCTGATGGTCATGTCAGGGAGGACTTCACGCCTATCATCACCTACTGACTATACAATCATCTAGGCAATGTATATGGGAGGTCATTGCAGCCAGAGATGTATTGTCCACTGTACTGAACCATCCTTAAGGCGGTGCTGGGGAACCCGGAGAAGGGTTGGTCCGAGGAATGGGACCTGTGCCAGGGCAGAAATTTTATGGACGATTGGGTTTGAGCCTACTGGTTAGGCGCTTCATGCGAGGAGTTCGGGGAGTATATGAGAAGAGTGGGCCAGTATGAGGAAGCTTGGGCTTCCCAGTTCCATATCTACTAGCCGAAGCAGTTAATGCTGGAGCTATTGAACTGGTGGTCACAGGGGACCAATACCTTCCACCTGCATCATGGGGACGTCAGCATCAGCCTATGGGACGTGCATCAGATCTCATGGGTCATGATACTAGGGGAAATATATGAATAATTTTTCCCGGCTATGGGTGCATGGGAGGATCTAGAGAAGATGTCATGTTTGGCGATGGAATTGATGGAGCTCGTGCCTGGGGAGGATAAGGAGGCGGTGAGGGATGTTCACTTCAAGAACTGGTTCATGAAGTTCTTGAAATTCCCAGAAAACATGCAGTGCTCAGTGAGGCCTCAAACTTGCCTGAAGCATGCCCGGAGTAAGGAAAACTCATACTGGCGGCTACTGGAGGATACCCAGTGGAAGTCCTGGGAGTTCAGTGTCAGCACTAAACAACGGACAATAGTAAGGCTGGAAATATTCATTGCAGCCCTCGTCTGTGGTTGGATCTTTCCATTGAGGGATTCAAACATGGGAGTGCGGCCAAGAACATTCATCATGGAATCGACTTTGGCGACTGGTGGGCGGGTTAACCTAGGGATCCCGATGCTCGCCATGTTGTAAAAAATGTTGTGGCACCTCAGCAATGGGAAAAGGCCACAGAGGGTATGCGGGCTGTTCCACCTTCTGTACGAGGGGATGGTGGCGGACATGAGGGGGATCTACGAGTATCTGAACCCCATCTCACCACCAGGATCGAAAATCCGTCCCTCGATCTTGAATTCCAAAGGGAGATTTCCGACCAAGATGACTGCACCATTGGTTCTGAACAGGGTGTGGAGGGTGGAGGAATTCAATTTCCACTCATTCCCACTTCCGACGGGGGCCTTCACTGAAAATGGTCAGGGAACATAAGAGCATCGGTCCTACCCCCTGGCCTTTCTAGGTAGATTCTTGGTGGCCAAGGTTGACAGCGAGTATCTCTGTGAGCTATACACACCACACCGGTTTGCAAGGCAATTCCGGTGCCTTCAGTGGCTGACCCCGCAGGTCTATCAAGGGGTGCAGAATGACGAGCACTCGTGCGTGATGAGGCATATATGGATCATGTTCGCACGGGAAGATGAGAAGATATAGAATGTACTGACTCCACTGACCTCCATCCTTGGGCTGGTAAAAGAATAAACCCAGAGCTGGGAGGCGGCCTATCCAGGGGAGATGCTGAAGCTTCCAACTGTCCTGGTCAGTGAGGGTGATCTAACATGATCTTGGGGCTGAGGCCAGATGGAGACAAGGACATCTCGTAGGGGTGGGGATACTGTAGCGGTGGCGCCCGTATCATTTGAGGAGGGAGCAGTGCTAGAGGATCCGACATTGGCAGTGAGGCTGGGGGTCCCAAAAGATTAGAGTCATCCTGAGGGGCGGCTATCGAGGGGATTCCATCGGATTTCTACTCAGGACTTGGGGAAACGACTATGCCACATTGACATGCCGGAGAATGCTATATTCCCGGAGGCCTGGGACATCTGGGAAGTCAACTGGAAATTCCTCATCCCATCCGAGTTATGGAAGCACCTTAACTTCCTCGGTATGGACTTTTTGGGAAGTGGCCCTATTAGGGCCAGTTTTGCAGTATCCCAGGTAGATGTGGAGCAATACATAGCTAATCTGGAAGACTTCATCCACTCCCAGGGCACCCTGCACCCGATTAAAGACCGAGTCAGGGTGTTGCTGGGTTACACAGTCCCTCCACAACTGTTAGTCGTTGACATGAGGGAGTCTTTCCCCCTAATAGAAGAATCGAATGAGTCCTCCTGGGGAGATGAGGTCGGCCGAGAGAGTCCACCGAAGGAGGGTGAAGTTGGCGACCAGTCCTCAGATCATGAATATTTTACAGAGGCCCTAGAGGTAAAATCCCAAGTTACTTCTTCAGATTCTGCCCTTAGGTTACTCGGGATTCCTTATCAGTGTCTATACTGTATAGGAGGACCTTGTGCATAGACCCTGTTCTCACCCCTTAGCGGGTGCTGACGCGGGACCTTCAGGATCCACGCCTGTGGCTACATCAACTTCTGTGTCTGGCAGGGCAGTGATAGTTGAGGTGGCTCCCATGGAGTCTCCATACCTGCCAACCATATACGGGGGGCCGCATCTCAGGGTTCCAACAGAATCATCCCAAGAGCAACACCAGGGATTTGACCCTTATAAGGCTTCTCTAATGAATTCACAACAGCCATCCTCTGACCACGTTGACTGAAATTCACGTCCCTCTCTTGGCATGTATAGTCCTTCAATTGGCCTGGGCTGCTACGACGAAGTTGGTCAAGGCTTCTGGAAGCGCCCTTACCAGGGGCATGCCGATGGTCGTGGAGGTGAACATCCAGCCTGACCAAACTGCAGTGCTCCTGATCACTAGCGGGGGTGCTAGTGGGACTGCGCCTGGGATTATCGAGGTGGAATCCGAATATGTGGATCCACCATACGAATTAGGCCTAGCTACGCCTGATCCAATGCCAGATATGGACTCGGCTGAGGAGTTTCTAGGGGAATTCCCTACATACAAACCTTCCAATCGCGCCGACTAGGACAATATGGCCTCTGATGAGGAGGACAGAAAAATAGTCCATCACCGATCGTGGAAGCTGATCACGTGATTCATCAATGACACCCCTAAGCACTATGGTTGAATGAGATGGATAGACTTCTCCAGCGATTGCACGATCTGTGTGCTGGGGGAGTAGATGCCCAGCATCCTAAAATGATCATCTAATATCTTACGGTGGAAAAGATTCAGTAGTATGACAGTGTCCTTGGAGTGGGCTGGCAGTGGAGAAAGGAGATAAAAATAAAGAGGCTCTAGAAGGCTGAAGACGAGGTCATGTAGCTGCAGAATCTAGTGGACGAGCACTTGACCTACCGAAATGCACAATCTGAACTAATATCATGATTGAAGGCCCAGCTGGCTGAAGCCGAAGAGGGCATGAGGTGAGCTTTAGGGGAGATAATCGCCATCCGAGCCAATGTGATATAGGCCCAGATTGTAGCCAATGAATTGTGACCTCTCACCACCGAGGAGGAGCGTGAGGTGAACAAGCGGCAGTATCTCATGGTCGCCACCAGCCAGAGGGTGGCGGATCTGTAACATTCCTTTTATGAGGTCAATCCGTTTATGGGGGGAGTTGACCCTCAGTTACTATAATTATTAAAAACCCTTAAACATGATTTCATGCTTGATTGTTTGAATGTTGTAGCATGCACTTGTTCCATTTGTTACATTGGTTTATTGCATCCTTATGATGTTCGCGGAGTGTCCAGCGACCATTCCCTAAGCTCACATGGGTCGGGCCTGATGTGAGAAACTAGGGATAGCCACTTCATCGCCCCATCCAAATGTAGGAGTGAAAACCAAGCTTCAGGAATCTGGGTTTTGAACAAACAGTTTGGATTTTTGGGAGGAAATGGGAGAGACCTGGCTGGAGAATGAATTTCTCAGAATAGCTGATTATCCGTTTTTCTATTGTTCTCTTGTGCACGAATGGTGTAATTCTAGGGGTGCTGAAATCGATCCGAATATATGGGAATGGGAAGTGTGAATCACAATACCAGGGATTCGGAACATTTTGGGGGTGGCGTGACAATAAAGAATTACTATTGACTACATTCGAAACATAGTATTCTTATTGTATATGCCTAGAGTGGGGGTGGTAAATGAGGGTCCACCATTGACCATGTTCAAAACCCAAGACCTGTCACAAGTTCCATCCTTTAGTATTCTATAATGTCAGCCTAGGACAGTAGCGGGCCATAGGCCGGCCATCCATACTATTAGGGGGTTCCTCCAGACGTGAAAGATGATGAGGGTCTGAATAAGGGGAAAACAAAGTGTGGAATGTGGAGTGAGGGTTTGTCTGAATAGAATACAACACTCTTGAAATTATGCCACCATGGTGGAATCACACTAAATGGATGCATCGGTCTGATCATGGATCATTCCTTCTTTGAGAAAGGGCCTCTCTGGTGAGGTGGGGCTTTCGCTTCCCAATTCCACTGTGGGGCATCCCGAACTTGTTCGGGGGAAAATTGCAGTTACATGGTTCCCCACAAGGGGTCAGGACAGGGGCTATAAATGGGTAGGAACAGAACTTTATGATTCATGTGGATAGACTTTGGGTGAAATACTGAGGTGTCTCTATGTATCCCTTGAGGTTGAGAATCAAGTCGTACGTAGTTCTGGAATCACAGTTTAACCTCATGCGGGACGATGAGAAGCATGGTTGCACTAGTGTGCATCCTACCAAAACTACTAAGCCTACGTGAGTCATGGTCGATGTATGGAACAAGAAGTAGTGGTGGGACTTTCCTAACACAGGGAGGAACATGTTAGGGAGAAGGGATGCTCGGTGAATACATTCCCATTGATGCTAACCCATCCATGTAGAGCACCTAGACGCACGAAGAGATGAACTCGAGTATGTCGGAATTCCACATGAACATGATGAAGTTGAAATTTGTGAATCATGAAACTCAAAATCTGGACCACAATGATATTGGTGTGATGATGTAGGATAACTATTGACCATGGCAGAAATGCAGTATCCATATCTCGTTAGCCTGTAATGAGGACAGAAAAATGAGGGTCGAATGTTGACCTTGTTAAAAACATGGGACCTGTCGCAAATTTCATCCAAGAGCCTTAGGGATTTTGGCTCGAAATGGTAGGAGAGACCTTGGTCCTATCATCTATGCCATTCGGGGGTCCTTTTGGATGTGGAAGAGGATGACGATCCAAATAGAGAGCTCCCAAAGCTTGGTCATGGAACAAGGGGAATGTCCCAATGAAAATTCCACACTTCAGGATCTTTATCAAACACATATAAATATGACAATGAGATGTATTATATTGAGGGATTCAAGTCCATTCTCATAGTGAGATCTTAGTTTAGGGTCGTAGAACTCAGACCATGGATTGTTGAAAACACGGGAGACACGTGGTGGGGTAATTACAAAAACCCAACATGAATGGGAACCGGGGGTTCTGACCACCACGGGTTCCTTAAAGAAGTTTTACGTAGAGGGATGGAAAACGAGGGTTGAGCTGGACCTGAGGCAAAGTGCACAGGCATTACTACATACCCCATGAGGATGGGGATCAAGCTGCACGTAGTTCTTGAAGTGGAATGGTATGGTACTAGTGCCAGGATAAAGGGATGTGTGGGTGTGACCCTCACACAGAGAGAAGCAGTATTTGATAAATCTTGTTTGTCCTTTAAGGTGAGTGATTTTTTTTTGTGATGCGATAGGCCTAGGGTAGCAGGCCCTGACGTCACCATAAGAATCAAGTCGTAGTAGGCGTTGACAAATGGAATGGCGTGTGACCAATACCAAACATGGTGTCTCCTTGGGGACATAATGATGCAGTGTCATTTTTCATTATGTGACCAAGAATATAATGTCATAGTTTAAGGTCATGTGATAGGATTGGGTGTGCATTTTAACATCTTGCAGTGCAAATGGAGCAGAGATGATTTGAGGTAGGGAATGTCCATGGTACAATAAAACATACCCGACTTGAATCAGGAAATAATCTCATATCACACTGTATGGAATTCTGATAGGGGATCCTCTGGACAAGGGGCCTACATAGAGGCAAGAGGGAAATGGGAAGGAGAAACTAGCTCCCAACTAAGGTGGACCTGAAAACGAGGCATCCGGGTGGTCCTACATATCCCATAAGGATGGGTATCAAGACACACGTAGTTCTAGATGGGATCATAGTTTATGGTCTTAGATCTTGGACCATAGATGGAGTGAAAACCCTCCAAGTAAGTTCAGACCTCAACCCAATCCCTAAGCCCACATGAGATAAACTCGGTGTGGGAAACAAGGAAGGAAGTTGTCTTTTGAAATACCTAGAACTTCCACCAAAGGGAAATTGGTGTGGAGCCCTGAATGACTCCCCTATTACAGCTTTGGTCCTCTTAACGCGTGAATGCGCACTAGGGAATGGTACTAAGAGTTTCGAAGTTCTACTTGGACATGAGAAGGAGGAGAAGGATGTGAATCATGTAACCGAAATTTGGGGCTTAATGGGGTTGACATGGTGATGGAGGATAACTTTTGACCACGTTTGAAACACTATATCCATATTGCGTTAGCATGGGGGGAACAACAAATGAGCTTAGACCATTGAACATATTCAAAACGTGGGATTTATATCGGCTTGTAGTCCATGACCTTCAGGGGCATTGGCCCATAATGGTAGGAGGGTCCTTAGGCCTACCATCCATGCCACTCAGGGGTCCCTTTGGGAGTGAAAGGTGATGGAATCCCTAATGAAGGGGAACAAAAATCCTAAAAAGTGGGTGGAAGCATGTCTGAGCAGAGTTCGACATTCCAGCTACTAAACAAGAGTACCCTTAGGCACATTGATGAACCGCCTAAAAGGGGCGATGGGGGTGTTCAGGAGGGAGAGGTACATGACGTGGTCATTACAAGCCTGACATGAATGTGGAAATAATTCCATGCCACGCAATATACTCTCCTCTCTGGGGAAGGGCAGTCCAAGGGGCAAGTTGAAATGACGATTTCTAGGGAATGGGGTAGGTCCTTAAGTCTAGACATTCAAGTGGTCATAGGTATCCCATAATGGTGGGAATCAATCCACATGTAGTCCTTGAAGATACCCAGGGGTAGGATACCCTAACGAGGGGGGTGTATGGAATGGAGAACAACCCAATGTGAATGAGGACCTAATCCTGCACCACACTGTACACTCCGAGTAAGAACTTGGGTCGGGGCACAAGAAGGCCAAGGGACCTGAGGTCGGGCCTCGGTCATGAAGGCCTGACCAGCTTGCAGTTTAACATCATAAAATGAGGACAAGGGATGGGACAAGGTGTCTCATCCAAGGATGTGTACGACACGACTAGAAACTTGATGTGAAAGAGGACATAATCCCACACCACAACGTACAATCCCATAAGATAGAACCTGGGTCGGGGCCCGAAAAGGCCAAAGGGCTTGAGGCTGGGCCATAGCCAAGAAGGCCTGACCAGCTTGCAGTTTAACATCATATAGTGAGGATGAGGGACGGGGGCCTGAGAAGGCCAAGGGGCTTGAGGCTGGGCCTTAGTCAGGAAGGCCTGAACGGCTTGCAGTTTAACAGCATACCGTGATGACGAGGGTCAGGGGCCCAAGAAGTCCAAGGTCCTGAGGATGGACCTCGGCCAGGAAGGCCTGAAAAGTTTCCATTTTAATGTCTTACAGTGAGGACAAGGGTTGGGGACCCGAGAAGGCCAAGGGGCCAGAGGCTGGGCCTCATTCAGGAAGGCCTCACCAGCTTTCAGTTTAACGTCTTAAAGTGAGAATGAGGGCCGAGGGCCCAAGAAGGCCAAGGGACTGATGCTGGGCCTCGGTCAGGAATACCTGAGCAGCTTGCAGTTTAACGTCTTATAGTGAGGACGAGTAGGGGAGTAGGACACCCCAAATGAGGGAGTTTTATGGAATGGTGACTAACCCAACGTAAATGAGGACATAATCTATCACCACACCGTACACTCTGGGTAAGAACTTGGGATGGGGCCCATGAAGGCCAAGGGTCCTGAGGATGGGCCTCGTGCAGGAAGGCCTCACTAGCTTGTAGTTTAGCGTCTTGCAATGAGGACAAGGTTCGGAGTCCCAAGAAGTCCAAGGGTCTGAGGCTGGGCCTCGGTCAGGAAGGCCTAACTAGCTTGCAGTTTAATGTCTTATAGTGAGGACGAGGGTTGGGGGCCTGAGAAGGACAAGGGGACTAAGGCAGGGCCTCAGTCAGGAAGGCCTGACTAGCTTGCAGTTTAATGTCTTACAGTGATGATGAGGGTCGCGGGCCTGAGAAGGCCAAGGGCCTGGGGCCGGGCCTTGGTCAGGAAGGCCTGACCAGCCTTCAGTTTAATGTCTTACAGTGAGGACAAGGAGGGGAGTAGGATTCCCCAAATAAGGGAGGTGTATGGCCTGACTACTAACCCGACGTGAATGAGGACATAATCTCACACCACACCATACACTCCCAGAATAGAGAACCCAGGTCGGGGGCCCAAAAGGCCAAGGGGCCTGAGGATGGGCCTCAGATGGAAGGTTATACGTCACCTTGACCGAAGGGATTTCATCACTTGGAGATACAACAGGGTAGAATGAAACACTTCACTCGATTTTGGGACATCTTAGTGTGGCCTTAACGATCCCAGATAGCTATTGACCATGTTCAAAACATAGTGTCCCTATAGTGACCTGAAATGGGAGAAACAAATGAGCATCAACCGCTGACCATATTCGAAACTTGGGACTGGTATGGGCTTTTTTCTCGGTATCCTCTGGGGCATTGGTCGGAAGTGGTAAGAGAACCCTTAGGCCTAGCACCCATACCATTTAGTGGCCCTTCCAGATGGGGAAGATGATGGAATCCCAATCAAGGAGTGGGTGAATCATAGTTGTACCCATAACTGAACGAAGTGAACCTCTCCAAGTTGAGGAATGTATGGCTGGATCAAGGTCAGCTTTATGTGAATTGGGGAAAAGGTTTGCACCCTTACCATATGTCTTGACCCGGGGAGAAGATTTTGGTGTTTGGGCTGGGCCAACAGACAAAATGTCTGAGTGTTACTATATAACCCATGAGGATGGGATTCAATCCATATGTAGTTATCAAGATGCATTTTAACTTCATACTGGATGATGCATAGTTTAAATTCATGTAGGACTAGACAGTTTAAGGTCTTGCAAGACCGGCATGTAGTTTAGGGTCATGCAGGACCATTTAGTTTAAGGTCTTGTAGGACCAGCGTGCAGTTTTGGGTCATGCAGAACAATCCAGTTTAAGGTCATGTCGGACCATGGGCCTTAAGAAAATTATTTTTTGAGGAATTTGGCATTGGTGGGAGGAGTTATATGCTCACCATCCATGGTCACCAAGGAGTATGCTCCATTGGGGTAAACCCTGTGAACATTGTAAGGTCCATCCCATTTGGGCTCCCAATTGGGTGGTTTTCTTCCAGGGATCATTGGCACTCTGAGGGCCAACACCAGGTCACCTTATAGAAAATAATGGAGGAGAACCTTCTTGTTGAAGGCTCTAGCCATCTTATTCTGATGCATTTCCAGAATTGAGCAGGGCACAAAGCCTATTCTCGTTGAGTGCTTCCAATCTAGCTAGATGGATTTTGGCCACCTTATCTGGTGTTTGCTAGTCATATAACATAGTGCGTAATGAAGTCATCTGGATCTCGACGGGTAGGATGGCCTTATCTCTATACACTAGGGAATACAGGGTCCTCTGGGTGGAATTGCGAGTTGTCGTCTGATAAGCCCAGAGGGCGTTGGGGATCTTGTCCGGCCAACTCTTCTTATTCTGGCCAACCATTTTCTACAAAATGATAGAGAGTTTTTTGTTGAATTCCTCAATCTGTCCATTTTTCTATGCATTATAGCAGGAGGTATGGTTAGAACGGATACTGTACTTGGCATAAAATTTATTCAGTTCGACTTCTCGGATGTTGGTGCGGTTTTCGATGAGGACAACATGAGGGAATCCAAACCGGTGGTAGATGTTGGAGTTCAAAAAGTCAATGATGTAATGGGCCTTGACCACATTGAGTGGAACTGCTTCTGCCCACTTGGAAAAGAAATTCATGGCGGTCAGGATGAACCTGTATTGGCGAGCTGTCGCCGGTGGATATGGTCTCACGACATCAATTCCCCCCACTGAAAATGGACAAGAGTACTTGGTGGAGTGGAGAGGTTATGATAGCCGATGTAGGAAGTTAGCATGAACTTGGAATGTTTGACATATCTTGGAAAAATCTATAAATCCTGGATCATAGAGGGCATGAAGTACCCTAGTCTCCGGATTTGATGGGACAGTTTCAGCCCAGCCTGGTGGGCACCATAGTAACTGGCATGAACCACTTGCATGACCTGTGGAATCTCAACTCCATAGATGCAAAGGAGGATAAAACCATCGAAACCACGCTTAGAGAGGATTGGCTCAAGTTTGGGATCTCTCTGGAGGGTAAACTACAATGCGCGACATTGGATTTCCTCGCACTCAGCCCGATCAGTTAGGAGGCAACCATTTTGGAGATACACGAAAAAGGGGATCTCCAGTCGAGATTCACTTCAACCGCTACATCTGAAGGGCCTATCGGTCATGATGTGGAGGATCCGGCGGTAAGATGGCTTACTCGCAGGTCGTCCTCAACCTCTAGGGTGGCAGGGGAAACGACTCTCCAGTGTGCCACATGTATAATCAGATCATCCTTCTTGGGCTCTGCAAGTGATGCGGCTAAGCTGGCCAAAGAATCCGCTCGACCATTCTGGGATCAAGAGACATGGGTAACCTCTGATTGAGAGGGGAACTAAGCCATTATATGGAGGTTTCACTCCAACAATGGTACGAGATCTGGATTTCTAACCACTTAGTCACCATTGACTTGCTTGATGACTAGCTCGAAATCCCCATTCACATGCAAATGGGGCACATCGATCTCGAAGGCCATCTTGAGGCCAGTGATAAGAACCTAATACTCTTCCTCATTGTTGGTGTATCCTTCTAACAACAGAAATGAGTATAGCAGAATGTCTTCTGCCGGTGTAATAAAGATGATACACAGGCCCACTCTATTGAGCCAAGGATCATTGAGCCTTCTATCGGTAGGGCTCCGGGAGGCACCATCGAAGTGAATATGCCATCATGGGACAGTGTGATCTACTGAGTGGATTTCCTCATCAGGGAAATCCATGTCTAGGGACTGGTTCACATAGGTTGGATGGTCAGCTAGGAAGTCTTCCAATGCATGTCCCTTGAAAGCCTTCTGAGGCATGAACCTGATGTAGAAATACTATAGGATCACTACCCACTATTCTAGTCGACCAGTAAACATGGGGAAGTTCAGGATATACTTCACTGGTTCTTCTCGAGAGACCAGCTGTACCTCATGGTGTTGCAGGAAGTGCCGCAATTTATGTACAGAAAATATGAGCACAAGGCTGCTCTTCTCGATGGGGGAGTATATGGTCTCTGTATCAAGAAGCATGCGGCTGATGTAGTAGAGACTGTTCTCTATCCCCTCATTTTCTTCTAGGTGATAAGGGCATCGAGAGATTGATCCAGGGTAGTGACTTAGAGAATCATCAGATTTTTGGAGATGGGTGGCATCAGGACCAGATGCTGGAGAAGATACGGCTTGATTTTCTTAAAGGCATCCTGGCACTCTTCATCCCATTTATAGGTGGAGATTTTCTTCATTTGCAGAGAAAAGGTATTACACTTGATGACAATATTCACAATGAATCGATGTATGTAGGATAAGTGTCCTTGAAAACCTTGACGCTCTCAGATATTGCTCGGAGGAGTCATCTGGCTGATTGCCTTGATCTTGTCTTGGTCGATCTCAATGCCTAAGTACCTAACAACAAATCCAAAAAAACTTCCTGGAAGTAACCCCGAAGGCCCACTTAAATGAGTTCATATTCACATTGCGGGAACGAATAAATCCGAACACTTACTCAAGTTCCTTGAGATGGTCCTGGCGCTGGAAAGATTTGACCACCAGTTCATCCACATAGTACTCCACCAATGTCTTGAGGATTTTCTTTAATATGAAATGCATGGCCCACTGATAGTTGGAACCTACATTCTTCAGGATGAAGGGCATAACCTAGTTAATGAAAGTACCTTGGGGCACCCTAAAATCCATGGAATCTTCAACCTTAGGGGCCATCCAGATCTAATTATATTAAAGGGAACCATCCATGAAATAGAGAGCTTAGAACCCAGTCGTAGTGTCGATCATCATTTCTATCACTAGAAGGGGAATATCATCCTTCGGACAGTGACAGTTGAGATCTAGGAAGTCGATACAGACTCTAATTTGTACGTTCTTCTTTTTGATAGCCACGATGTTGGCTAGCCACTTGGGTTGCTAGACCTCCTTGACAAAGTTGGCTCTGATGATCTTGTCAACATCGGCCTCAACCATGGCACCATGAGAAGGGTGCACCTTTCTGAGAGGCTACTTGAATCCGTGATGATTCACTGGAAGACTGAGGCGGTGGAAAACTACATGAGGATCTAGTCCTGGCATCTCATCGTAACTCTAGTAAAATACATCGGGGTGCTATTTGAGGAAGTCCACATAACCCTACTGCTCCTCGGGGGACATGGCAGTATTGGTCAATGTGGGTCTTGGATCTGCCTTGCTATGAAGGATCACCTGTACCAGTTAATCGATCGTGGCAGAGGCGAATTCTTCAAAGGCAGGGGGAGAATCCTCCATATCCTCTTCATCACTTGCGGAGGAGGGATTCCCAGTGGGTGAGGCTTCCCCTTGGTCGGAGGAACCTGACGGGAGGCTGCTACCAGCCAGGACAATAGTGGACAGCGCATCAGGGGATTCATGCACCGGTAAGACCATAGCGACGAAGGTAGTCGATCCAATTCTATCTGGCCTTCGGCCCAAGGGGCCATGGTGGATGACATAAAAGCAGTAGTGGCATGTCGTCTTGATCCATTTAATTCCATCCTGGAAGAATGGACACGTATGACATACTTCCATTGCCATGGGGTGGATGTCCCGATACCGTACGGGGGTAAGAGGTTCCAGGATCACTTGAGCCTGGTTCATATAGGAGTACGAGGTGATTTTCTGCCGTCACTTGTACTTGGGAATACTCCTTTCTATTATACAATAGAAAACAATGCAATGCCCCATGTTGGGGTTCGTGGCCTCCAATCCTTGGATTGGGAAGATGTAGGCGTCATCCAGACCTGCCCAAGGGTCACTTGTGATCGAGGCAGGTTTAACATCACATGTCAGAATCTGCTTATCCTTTATCTTATAATAGTCAGCATCCAGATAACGGGATTCCCAAGAGGCAAAAGGAGATGCATAACCTTGGATTATTACTACTCGACCATTAAGTGAGTACATGAGGCACTGGTAATATGATATGGGAACCACAGTGTGCAGTTGGAGCCATGGTCTTCCCATCAATGCATTATATGCGGTGTCCTGAGAGATGACCATAAATTTAGTATTGGAAACTAGGCCACCAAACTAGGTCTTCAAATAGATCTTTACAACCGGGGTATGCTTTGTCCTTTCATATCACTGGATCCTTAAATCGGAGGGTGTTAGGTCATCCTCGGATAGCCCCATCTTCTGCAGTGTCTGAGTAGGGATAAGGTTGATCCTGGAGCCGGTGTCAACGAGAAAGCAGCGAACCTCCACACCATTAAATTGGCTGGTGATATACATTCGGCAGATGTGCCCCTATATGGGAGAGCTTTCTCATTCTCCTAATAATGAAATGACGGCCTGACATTTGACACCCACAACTATTTCAGTAATGAAAGATTATGCAGCTACTATCTCTATCTTAAACTATAGGGGGGTTTTTAAAGCCTTGGCTAGTGCCCAACACATATCTGGTGATAGGTGAAGGGCTTAAAGGATGGAAATACTTGCTAGGATTCCAGCGAGATGCTTTAGAAAATCATACTACCACACCATGCATGATCTTATACTTGCAGGGAGTCACTCTGTGATAGAAAGCATGGCGGGCCCTGCCGGCCGAACTAGTGGTTGACTAGTACTGGGAACATCCAGTTGCTCACTAGTCAAAGCTTGGGGAGTATCTATTAGATGAGGACCGGGCGACTTATATCGGCCTATAGTGGGGGGAAGCTTGTTGCAGTACGGCCAAAGTGGGTCTGCCTGATCAAGTAGAACAAACGGTGGCTGAGATGGGCCTGTTAACTCCAGATGAAGTGGCTGCCCATGCTGAGTTCTAGGTTGGGCCTGTTGTCTGGTCTCAGTGGCATGCACGACATGGCTGGAGGTGCCAACTAACGTGCCCCAGTGATCCATATGGCCTCGGATCCGCTGAATTTGGCATCGGATGGGGACGTTGGGGATGTTTTCCTAGATCTCCCCTTCGTCGGGAGTCATATAGGGATTTACCAACTCGACGGTATTAACCAAAGAATACCCTTAGTTATCAGTTGACGAATCATCCACCACTGGGCAGATCCTGGGGGGAATTCCCATCTCATGGGGCATGAAATCACCAAGAGTGTGGGATGAAAATGGCATTGGCGGGGTTCATTGCTTCTTCTTGCGCTACTGATGTTGGCTCATCTGGGAAGAGGCCAGTTGAGTTTATGATGCAGAAGTGGCGGCCATGGCTTCTGAAGGCTCCGACTGATTCAGGTATGCACGGATAATTCCATGGGTGCGGGCAACCATCCTGTGAGCCATCCAGTCATTATACTTCTAGGACCCATGGTCAAAAACCTACTGCCACTCACCCTCACCATCACTACTGTTGTCTGACCTCACAAAGACACCCGCAACTTGTGTCGGGGATAGGCCTAGCCTGACTATGTTTTCATTGACCTAGTCTTGGAGCCAGTCCTTAAACACATATCACTGCTTGAGGGTGTGCCCCAGAATCTGATGATAGGGGCAGTTGTTAGGGAGATTAGTGAGATTCGACTCTGCCAACCATCTACACTCAGTCAAGCATACAATATCTTACTCTTGGGTGCTACAAAATTAATCAGGTAACTGATTCTCATTGAACAATTATTCTTGGTTTCTTATTTCTAGATAGGGAGCCCTTGGAGCCTGGCCTTGATGAGGACCCGGAAAAGCCTGTTGAGGAGGTGGACCCCGATTGTCCTGCCTGGGCGATGGCGGCGCATTACGAGGGAGCACCTTCCAATTATGAGAGCACTGTGGAGCCTGAGGTTGTTCCAGAGATGGAGTACCTATGCGATGCTGCAAGAACGGTGCTACTGGTTGCAATTCTAGCTACCTGGGGGCTTCTATTTGGGCCATAGTGATGGGATTTGCACTAGCATCTCTCCTTGATGTAATCACAGGGGTTCAGTGAACGTGCCTGGCTATCCTTTAGCAGGGTTTCTACTAGGAATTGGGCCTTATCTTAGAAGTCTCGGAACCCTCCGGGATAGTTTTGAGTGATCAGGGAGGGAACTAGTTTTGTCTTGACATTCCACACGCACATTGTTAGTAATTGCTCCTGAGTAAATGGAATGTTAAGAGAGTATGTGAGCCCCTTACACCGGGTGATAAAGTCCATGACTCACTCATGAGGCCTTTTTTTCACTTGAAGAGGTATGTGATGTTGGTCTTCTAGGTGGTAGAGCTGAACTGGTAGAGGAACTACCTGCAAAGGTCCTCCTAGCTGGTCACGTATCTGATGGGGATCTGGCTGTACCAGACGTATATTGGCCCCTCCAGTGTCTAAACGGAACAGCAGAGCATGGTGGCCTCCTACTACACTATAGTCCTCAACATGGGCCCACAACATGAGTTAAAATGGGCCAGGTGTTGTGGTGGGTCCCATATCCAATTAAAGGGGGATAAAATGGGATTCCCAAATCCTGGGGGTGTTGGCATGTCATCCACCCATGCCAGGTATGGCTTACCATCAGGTGGGATGGCCACCAGTCTAGTTTCCAAATCCTTAAGGCGGGTGATGAGCGCCGCCATTGGATCTTCTAGATGCGGGTCCCTATCATGACGGGGATCCAAAACCACAAGAACGTTGTCGGACTCTTCGACATGATAGATAGGTTTAGCGGCTAATGGAGCGACTGGTGGAATGGCATGCATGGAAGCTGGGGGAACCTGATCCAGATTCCTCAGATTTCCACGCCGTTTTGGAGGGTTTGGTGAGGCATACTGCGCCCTCTTACCATGAGTTCCAGCATCAGCCCTATCAGCGGGAGTGGTATGATCAGGGTTTCCCGGAGGCATCTAGCAGGGGGGAAGTTCTTCCTACCCCTGTTGCCCCGGCCTAGTTTCACCATAATCGGTTCGTCACTCTACCACGTGTTCATCCAAGAGTTCATTGAACAACCTCTTTTGCTCAGAAAGTTGCTGGCATAACGCGACCTTCTCAGGGTCCTCCTCCATCTCCTGCACGGAGGTGGATGGGTTAGAGTGCATGACAACTTCGACATTCTCTTTTCCCTTACTAGTATTCCAACTGAGTATCAATGCCTCGGTGGGCGCATGGAGACCTATGAGGTTCCTCTACTAATGAGTAATCCTCCCCAATGGGTCCAACTATGGTGGCACACCCTCAGGGGGTAAGTCTCTATCGTGAAACTCCAGCTCGTCTTCCTTCTCCAAGACGTCAGCCATGTTGACGGTGACCCTTACCGGGGGCATGTCCTCAATATCACATAGAGGGTTGGGCTGTCGTAGAATAGGGTTGAAGAGGAAGGAAGCATACTACCCCCAGCAATGGACTTTCATGTGGGGGGTTGCTTCCCTGATAATTTTGCAGAGTACCTTAATACTCTGAACGCATTGCTGCTGGAGATCCTCATGAAAACCTGGTGACTCGGGGTGTTGGGCCACCGGGGCTGTAGCTAGATTGACTAGACGTCATTGCTCGGTGATGTATTCAAAATGTGCATGGCTCCTTGGATAAACCATGAGCTGATGACGGAGACTAAAATGTGTCACCCTGTGGGTGTAGCGGAACCACTCAACTTCCTCTGGGGTGAGGGACTTGGGTATGCCGAAATCCCACGCTGCTGTGGGCCCTAACTTCTTTGTGAAGTGGTCTACTTCAAGGATGATCCAGAAGCTCCTCTGTTCAAATTCAGGGTCTGGCCCTTGAATGCCCCACTCGCCAACTGGGGGTGCTTGAGGAACTAGCAGTGGTACTGAGGCAGACCCCTGGGATGGCAGGTTGGTCAGTGGGGAATACAGAGAACAGGAGGACTGGACACCGATTCTAGGGTTGTCCACTGAAGAGTGCAGAGACCTAGCCTCTATGTCTTGGTAGGACGAGCTGACAGCCACCATTCCTGGATCAAGTGCTAGGGCTGGTGGTGTTGGGTCGTGCTGATGTTCTCCCACCATTGGTACCTATAATAGCTCTTTTTGATCTCTTGTGGAGGTAGAAAGCACTTCTGGAGATGATGGTGTTGACTGCATGACCGTAACCTGCGGGGTCTCTAGATTTTAATCCTCTAGGATAAACCTATGGAGGCAAGTAGGAATCATGTGGACCACACATTCTAGGAGCACCAGTCTGATGCTCCTCGTCCCTGCCTCGGCCCTTGACTCGGATGAGGGGGGGAGGGTTCCTAATCTGAGTTGGACTCTATTTCATGTTCTGAGAAGTGGACGGATTTGATCTCCATCTGTGCCTCCCCAAGATTCTTCTTGTGGCAGCGACGACCCTCCATCCGGCCAATGGGAGGAACCTCGGGACAGGGCCAATTTCTGACATGTGGTCCTTTGGCCGCACTGGTGCCAGGGTGGAGAGGTTTTCCACTTGAGATAGATGGGGTGTGAGGAGAACCAGGACAAATGTCGAAGGGGACATGTGAAGGACCTCCATGAACAGAACCTGAGCAGGCGAAACCTCCACCGGAACAGGAAAGAGCATGGGGAGGACCTCCATGCTTGGTGCCGGTGGAGTGAGGTCGGCCCTCACCCCTCTGGTTTCCAGGGTGAGGAGGACCTTCGCAAGCTACGCATATAATGTAGGGATGATCCCCACGTTAGACAGGGACTGTATGGGTAACATCTCCATGTCGATGGTCAAGGGTAGGAGGAAGGTCTCCATACCTGGTGTGATGGGAACATGAGAGGCTTCAGTACCAAACATCACTACCGTAGGTCATACCTTCATTCAGATTGGGGGTAGCACGGGGCAAACCTTCTTGCCATGCTTTGAGGTAGGGAAACCCATGCTCTATGTGGTAGTGGTACTGGGGGGACCTCCGTACGGGGTGGCATCACTGTCAGTTGGTTCACGGTGACCCCCGCTCATGTCTGCGACCCGGAGAGTCTCCCAGCCTGCATGTGGGGCGGTTGGGGCCTCAATACCAGTTGGGTGTATGAGCGCCCCTGCTCAGTGTGTTCAGGGACTTGATGATATGAATCGGCGGTGGATCTGGCCATATTAGCCATCGATGTTGATGCCCCTTGGCTATCTTTCTCAGCTCATTTCTGACACTGGCATCGGGTCAGGTGAGCCGGTTCTGGTGGTGCAGGTGCATAGCTTACCGGCCCCTCCGGGGAGGCTGGGCTGCGGTGCTGATGCGGCCGGGTGGGGGCCCTTGCTCGGAGCCCCTAGATTGAGACTATGACTGAGATGGGATGGATGTCACCCACCTCATAAGCATAAGGTAGGGAGTTTCCAAAACGCTCCGAGGACAGGCTCCCGAAATGATTGAATATTGGGGTGGGGAGCAGCAGCTCCCTACGCGGCTCTTTGGGGCGGCGATGACGGTGGGGCCTAGATACCTCTAGGTCTAGGCATGCCATATCTTGGTTTGGTATTATTCCCTCCTCTTCATAACGATGTACGAGGTCGTTAACCACCCTTCATTGGATGACTTCTGATGGCAAGATGGGGCATGGGCGCCCCATGGTTGTGGACGCCGAAGCTGTTGTGGAAGCGGTGAAGCCACGCGGAGCGACTATGCTGGAGTTTCCCCTGCCCCTACGTAGGAGGGTGGGTGGTGATCACATTCTTGTGGTAGCAACCTGATTCCTAGAAGCATGGAGATTAACTCATTAACACTGCTAGGAAAAGAAATTGACAACCACTACCGCAATGTCATTCCATCTTCCGTGGTCGGTAAGAGGGATCCACACTGACAACGTCATTGAACGGGATGCCCAACGTCCTACACCACCAACTTTGGGTGAGTTTCACACCAGGTCCGCTATTTTAATGGTGGGACCCAGCACCAGATATCTAGATCTAGTGACACGTCAAACTATGGATTCCCTGAGCGTTACTAATCTTCATATTGAGGAGAATAATATCACGTTGTCTTTACCATTTATGTTTCTGATGCTTTCTTTGGGGTGTGTACATCCGTATTCTTGATTTTGATAGTTGCAACTTTGTTACCCCGCATTCCCGCATTACAAAGGCAGGAAGAATTCTCTCTTTATCTAGGGACGTCTGTTCCTTGACTGAAACGGGATGATGGGATATCATTTCTTCCTTATGTGGATTCCTCCTCAGAACTTTTCACCTAGTCCAGGTCTCCCTAATAGATTTAATACTTTGTTCATGAAACTCTTCCTGGCGCCATATCTTAATGGACACTAGTTAATTACACTGATTATGTTAGGACATTCCAAGGGGTTCGGTCAGGGCAGCAACCTTCAGTTAGAGGAGTAGTCATGCTGGGCATCACTGGCATGTTTAGATGCTGGGGATTGGTGTGTCACTATTCTTTCCCTTATTATAGGGCTTCTCGAGGGCACGGAAGCCTGGGGAACCCCACATAGAACGCAGGGAATCATATGAGAAAAGAATGTATCTAAGGATTTCTTCAGCTTCCTATGTTTAACACAGGGTATGCCGCAAGTTTAATGTCCAGAGGAGATGGATCAGACTGATCAGAACAATGATTAGAGTGGATCAGATGGAGGAACTCCCTTGAGGGAATGCCGATATTGGGGACAGCACGTGGGCGGCCTCCCAGATACTATGTAGGGGAATAAGGGTGGCATGATCTCAACGGGATGTGGCGGCCCGGGTAAGAATCAGGATGGATGATGGTTTTGGACTTGAGCCACGAAGATACTTCCAACTTATCCCCGTGGCAGGGAATCAAAGTCCGCGTAGTTCATCTAGTGATGGCTTAACGTAGAATGAGTTTGAAAATGGCTTATCACTAGATGGGATCACAACGGCTTACCACTGGATGGGGTCTAACCGACGTGAAGGAGTTTGGAACGACTGGGTAGTGGGCTTGAACCTCAGGGAGGCTTCCTACATTCCATACCTTGACATGGATCAAAGACCGCATAGTTCAGATGGGTGTGTGACGGTGAACTGATGCGAAGATGGACCGGAGATCTGATGGGTGATGGGATTGAACCTCATGGCAGCTTCCTATATACCATTCCATGACACATATCAAAGACCACGTAGTTTAGGATGGTGTGGGTATTACACTCTGAGGTGGCCCAAGGTGTTGGTGAACCAATGTGAAGGGTGTCAGAACGACCAGGTGGTGGTGGGCAAGAACCTCAGGGAGGCTTTCTACGTACCCTGACATGACATGGATCAAATTCCACATAGTTTAGGATGGTGTGGGGCTTAAAAACTAGTCATCCCATGATGGAGATGGGTTTTGGGGCTTGAACCTCGTGGAGGCTTCCTACATTTTTTTTGGAAAGTGGCGACATGAATTGGTTTCCCAATTCATGCCCCAAAGAAATTTATTAAAAAAAAAGTTGATATTATAAACACGAGGTGCAATTTGATTGCACCAGCAAGGAAAAATAAGGGGGGATACAAATAAATCATACATACAGCCCACCTCAAACTTAAAGGTTGAAAAAGAGAGAAAATAGCAGCACCTTCGATGATGTGGAGTATTCCATCCAAATAAACCATCAAATCCAGAGTCTGTTGCAAGAGACAACCTCAGAGGGATTCAGAGTGATTGTCATAGTGTGATAATCAGTATACTCTAGCCAAATAAGCAATAGGCAGACAGAGTAGATGAGAAGACAGACCAAAAGAACCAATTGACTTAATCTCTTATGCAGAATCATCCCCAGAAGCAGACAGAAACAGGGATCAGGTAGCACAATAGCAATTGATAACCCAAGAAACAAAATCAGAAACCATGCAGAATCCAATATGTGCAGCAACCCCTCAACCAAAAATAAACAGAGCCTCCAAGCGAATCAAATCCAGGTAAAAAGTATGGTCGGAACAACTGGGTGGTGGGCTTGAATCTCATGGAGGCTTCCTACATTCCATGATTTGACATGGATCAAAGTCTATGTAGTTCAGTTGTATAGTTTAATATCATACAGGGCAGGGTGTATTCATGGTCAATGCTTACTCTAAGCCCACGTGAGTCGTGATCGGTGTGAGAAACAAGAGGCTGCAGAGACCTGATGATCACGTCGCGAACGGTGTGTCTGTGGGATGTAGAGTGGGGCTTATGCATGGAGCGGCCCAAGGAGAGAGAGATTGGGACTTACTCCAAGAAGGAGGCCTGAGGGAGACAAAGCACAGTAGGAGGGGGACATGGGACTAAAGAAAGGAGGAGTTCCATTTCTTATCACGCCCTCTATTGGCCTTAGCACTCAGGAAGTGAGGAGGAGCAGGGGTGCTACTTCCTGCAAGAAATATAGGGTCTTACACCAATATGGCTGCCCAATCCCACGGAAAAACGCCACTCCAAGAAGGAGGATATCATCCCGTGTGAGGTCTGATTCCATCCCTATGGAGACGAGTGGTCATGGAGAATGTCCAAGGCTATGGGACCCAACATGTGAGGCATGGGGCCTGGTCACAGTTTAACGTCATGTGTTGATGATGATGGTTCTTGGCAGTTTAACATCCTACAACTTGGACGAAGTGGGTTTTCCCCGCATCCCTAGGGATTACATAACATGTACCCTAAGCTCCTTGTGGGAGGCAAGGCATCGGAAAGGCCATACTGAGGGGGTGTCGCGGAGTGAACCATCGAGGGGTCCACGTTAGCGTGGCTATGTGAATAAGCATTATCCATTAGCTTGCCTATGCGAAGAAGCATTCATCAAAACCACCTAATGGGTGGTATCATCCAGGGGACATTGAAGTCACATTGTTCAAACTTGGAGGGTCGCAGGGGAAAAGTATTTACCAAGAAGAGGGAGTGGAAGGGAATTCACGGAACACAACCTCGCGGAGAAAAGGTGCCTTGGGAAGCAACGTGTTGGGAAGTAATGTGCTTCACGAAGTACAGAGACCCTGCCTTGGCATACGGATCATGTGTACATGAAGGGTGTTTTGTGAATAATAGATGCTATGTGATGACCCGGGTCCCCTTGGGGATCCCATTCTTTCTCGAAAGCCCTTAGGCTTCACGAAGGGAACCCCTCTTAGAAAAGGGGATCAAAAGAAGTCAATGGGAAGGCACTTCACGAAGCAGAAGTACCTCGCACAGCTCATGGTTCACCGAGTGGAACACTGGTTTGTGATTCGAGATATGGGAAATCGAATGTTCGGATTACCCATCCTGAGATCTTAGGGGGAGAACGGTATTTATAGTCAAGAGTCACCATGGAGTGTATCTCACATGGCGTGAAGAGGGGTAGGGTGGATTCGCATCGGGTCACAAACGTCAAATGGGTTCATGGAGATTCCTGGCTTCTTTCCTTCACAGTGGGGTCGCGAATGTCAAATGCACTTGCAGAGCCTCCCATCTCCATTGCATCGTGGTGGGCCCACAAACGTCAAATGTGTTCATAGAGTGTCCTGAATTCTTTTCTTTGTGGTGGGATCGTGAACATTAAATGCATTCATGGAGTGTCCCACATTCTTAGCTTCACGGGGGTCGCGGTGTTGTGGGGACTCCACTAAGTGACATCACGTGGCAGTTCATGGGGCCATCCAGGGGCCTTCTCTTTGTCCTGAATTTCGGCGCCAACAATAATATGATTAAAAGAGACATTCAAATTTTCTTTAGATAATAGTGTTGAGATACATTCATCTCAACCCTTATAAATTATTCATTCTAACCTATATCAAATAATTAAGATGAATTCTTTAATTGGAGAAAAATATTTTATTTCCAGTATTTATGAAATCACATATATTACCTTTATTAATAAATTATAAAATAAAATAATATATTGTAAGTGATTTATATATTTCACGAGAGTGTTTGAGAAGTAATACAGATAATCTATAATGATGAACTCTTATTGGTTTTTAATAGATGTGTGGATAGATTAGTCGTAATAATATAATGAATGGTATTCATCATGATCTCAGCTCGCCATACAGACCACAAAAAACATGGTGTCTAAAATAAATAAAATAGGATTGGATGATATTTCACTAAAAATTTTGATTGAACATGAAAGTTCCATGTTCATTTAGTGATAAGATATTAGAGTTTTTTGGGACAATTAAATAAATATTATAAGAATAAAAAATCATAAATGTCTTTATATGATATCTATTATTAGAATACTTCATGTTTTATGTACATAATGGTGTTTGGTATCCAATTTTTTATCAATGTTAAAAATTAAAAACTTATGTATATTGATCAATTTGGTTTTGATGATTTATCTCATCAATAACTTCCAAATGATATCGGATTCACAAGATAGAATATTTAAGCTATATTTAATTTTTATTTCGTTGATGTATAATTGATGAAACATTTAATAATGTAATATTGATAATAAATTGTAGTTAATAGAGGATGTGAAGATGATTTTGTTTATATAAAATATTATGATAATGTATTTGAAATAAGTGATGACATTGAAACTGTACATGATGATGATGATTTAGTTATATCATAAGATGAATAAAAATCAAAATTATTTCATTCTTGGTTGAGGAAGAATGTGTAGGTTCAAAATAACATTGGTTATAGCAGAAAACATGTTCAGACTATAAAACATTTGATTATAGTTTCACATACCACATAGTGATTAAAATTTGATCCAATATTTGTTGAATAAGAATTACATAATTAACAGTAAACCAATTCAATGAATTATAATTATATCAGATAAGTAAAAATGTAAATGGTATAGAATACCTATAAATGAAAATATATATATAATTATAGAAAAATATTTTTTTGGATCTATATTAATTATTGTTGTATTGTTGTAAGAAACAAGAAAATGATAGTTTATAAGGTATACTACTTGTTTGATGGTATATATTTTCATTTAAAAATATCCCTAGTTTTAATACCTGAATCCACCGATATGTTTTTTTGTAATTTCTACATAAAAGAAATATAAAATTTTTTAAATGAACTTAAATAATGAATTTATTAATAGATATATGGAAGAAGTATATAATTATAATAAAAAATGTTTATTCATAGGAAAATTAAGGAACTATGTGTGAATGTTGAATAATGATTTATATGGGGAAAATAATATTGGAGGAGAGTTGTATTCTAATATGGAATCTTATAAAAACATGTTTTACTTCATGAAGGGTGGAGTAGAAAATATCATTTACATATAAGAGATTTATAAGGATTCTATCAATGTAGAAAATTATAATGATGATTTCATATTTTTAGTTAATAATAAATAAGATTATAAATGGTTTCCCAAATAGATGTAAATGTCAATTGAAATTCCCATTAAAGGAGAAATGAGGTACAATGATGAATTATTAACTTTATAAGATATAGAGAACATTTTATAATAACAGGAAACATCTTCCATAAAACTACATGAATACATTTCCATTGATGATTTTAATCTATTTCTAAACCCATATTGGTTGAAAATATTTTTAATGGTAATTATTTGAATGGATATTGATTCAATGAAATTTAGGAAATTTATTTTAATCTTATTATTGTCCATACTTGGTTTATATTGTTACCTTTTATTCATGATTTCAATATACACCTATAATGTCACATACTTTTCCTAGAAAAAGTAATCAAAAATTTATTAATGTAATTGAAACTATGGGATATATTATAATACAAAGAGAAAAATGATAATTTATAAAAACTAGGAGACCGGAAATTTGATATTCTATATATATGTAGACCTTGAAGGTTTAGTAAATGAATGAAAATCCATATTTCATGTATCATTCTTCATAAAATATTGATGTGTGAGTCCACATAAAAAAAATGAAACCCAATTAATATTATTGAATAGGTAATTTGAAAACATGAATAATAATAGGAAGTAATCACTTCACATGGATACTTAAAATCAATGTGATAAAAATATTATAATGAATTTGGTGCAAAATTAAAGATAAAAATAAATTTTTATTAAACATAACATCAATAAAAAACACATGGAATGAAATAAACACATTTTGTTGTGTGTATAAATAGGGAATAATGTGCATGATTTTTTAATAAAAAAATTTGAATGATAAATTTCACAATAATGTTCTTATTATGGGGTTTCAAAATTATTTTATTCGAGAATAAGGTATGTTTTTATCCCCTCTATAATAAAATAATTGAAGTACCCCGGAACACCCAAAGTGGGGAGGTGTGAATAAGGGTGTTAACTTTTTCTTTTAAAAGTTGTGGATCTTGTTCCCATGTAGGTAGAATCATATTAAAACTCTCAAAGATTGAAAGTAGGAAGATGAAACAGCACGTTTACTCAGTTTACCAAAAAGGGCTATGTTCAAGGAGCATACGCCGATAGGTTTTCTGTCGTACCAAATTCCCCTAAACATCACTAGTTGTAGCTTAAAATTTTTAGGTACAGTTACTCTGTCCCAGGCACACTGCCTTTAAAAAAATTCAGAGATATCTCACAGCTTCCCTTAGTTCACTCCCATTGACTCCCCCTGGATCACTGCCTTTGGTGAAGTCCCAGTCAGTTTATAAAAATGATGTTGTCTTCAATAGATTTGCATTGAAGTCTTTTCTTCTTCTTAGCATGAGACTATGCATGCCTCGAAGTCCAGAAATGATGCGCAGGAATGCACTGAACCATTGAACCAGATAATCAGAAATGCACAAATAGGTTTCATTGACAATTTAGCGCAACTCCAAGTTTTACGCGTAACCTCATGTTTTTCATGCAACATCACCTTTTTTACGAAAGCCATAATTTTTCACGCAACTCTAAATTTTTCTGTGCATGCCATAATTTTTCACGCATGTCCAAATTTTTTCACGCCGCTCTAAATTTTTCCGCGCAGGCCAGTAGTTTTTGTGGATGCTTAAATTTTTCACACAACTCCCTTTACGTGAACCTTTTATGCACATCATTCCTCATATTGTCTCTAAGTCTTTAACCATAGAAGATGAGGGGGGTCACCTCTTATTTATAGGTGTTTCTGGCCCCCACGTGCTAACCCCCCTATGGTGCAAAAAACCTCTCATTCAGCGCGTAATAGTTCGAGCAGGTATCGTTTTTTGCGCACATCTACATGTTTTTCATGTAGCCCATGACTTTGCCATTTTTTTACATTCTGATTCTGAAACACTACTTGCGCGAAAAACCTAGCTCCACTATTTCATGCACCACACTTTCTTTTCACGCACCATGTTTTTTTTCATGCAGTGCAGAGCCCACATTTTTCACGCACCACTTTATCTTTGCATGCACCTACTTTTACCAAAAATCCATGTCTTCATTTTCAGAATTGTTGGCTCAAAAATTTGGAAAACATTGGAAAACAGCACCACCTTCAATACTTTTGTCTGCTTGAACTGTATGATCACTTCACTGGGAAACATTCTGAACATACAATGAGGATTGACAAGAAACACAAACCATACCCTAATTCTTGCATAGAACGGCCATGGTTCCAACAGTCTATCCCTTTGGGTTTTTTGGAAATCACCAAATAAATTCAATAGAGCATCATCCACATGTAAACCAGAAAATGTAAGAATCAACTCAGCCAACACTCTAAGTCTACATGAGAAATTCTCAGTGTATAAAACAATAGAGGAAGCTTGAATTGGGTTCCTGTGTTTTGGAATTCTCAATAATACGCAAGTAAATAACTAAAAATTTCACAGAATCATTAATTGTCCAATGTATTCCTTTAAATCCTTCAAATCCTATCACCGACACTAAATTCTCATTGTGTCACAGATGCATTACATGTACATGACTGAACATGCCTGAATTTATTCATTTCTCCCCCATTGACAATAAACCCAAAGACCGGTAATTTTTCATTGTTCAACTCAAAACACACTCTACCTAGATAGTATCTCCCCCACAATACTAAATCACATGCATAAATATATTAAAATTAGTTAACATAACTAGGGAGAGGGGTATTTTGTAACCTCATTTTGCACTGGGAGGTGGATGAACACCGAGGTTCAACCGATGCTTCTCAAACACAGCCGCTGACAGTGGATTGGTCAGGATATCATCCAATTTCTAATTAGTTCCCACATGATCCATTCTAATCACACCTTTATCAACTTTTTCTTTGATAAATTGATACTTTATTTCAATATGTTTTGTATAAGAATGCTTAAAATGATACTTTGTAAGATCAATTGCACTCTTGTTATCATAGTAAATTACCATTGGTTGATTCACCTCATCACCAATATCTGTTATTTGTTTCTTCATCCATAGAAGTTGAGTGCATGCCTTTGTGGCGGAGATATACTCAACTTCAGTAGTACTAAGAGAAGTACTTTCTTGTTTCTTGCTCAACCAACCAACACATTTATTCCCAATATTGAATGCTCCACCACTGGAGGATTTTATGTCCACTACATCACCAACCCAGTCAGCATCAGAAAATGTTGATAATTCATTATCTCTTCATGTAGAAAAGTATAATCAACAATTGTGTGAACCTTGAATATACCTCATTATTCTTTTTAATGCTTCCATATGTTCCTCCTTTGGATTACTCTGAAAGCGGGCCGCTAGACATGTTGCAAAGACAATATATGGATGTATCGATGTCAAGTACAGTAGGCTCACAATTACACTCATGTACATTGTGGGGTCTACAGTTGTCACATCCTCATGCTTTCCATGATTGGTTCCAACTGAAATCGGAGTTGACTTTGGTTTGGAGTCTTACATATTAAACTTCTTCAGCAGCTATCTTGCATACTTTTCATGAGAAATGAAATTGTAATCCTTATTTTGAATCACCTGAAACCCCAAAAAATATATGACCTCCCCAATCCTAGACATTTCCAATTTTGATTTCATGTGATTGGAAAATTTGTCTACTGATTTCTGTCTGCTGCCACAAAATATAATGTCAGCAACATAGACTAGAACCATAAACTAAACTTTTGTAGAATTCTTCACAAATAGATTGTGATATAATCCTCCTATTTTTAATTCCATATTCTTTAGATAAGAGTCCATCAAGGAATACCATGCTCGTGGTGCCTACTTCAAGCCATATAGAGCTTTCTTTAGTTTTCAAACCATTGTTACATTAGTACCAAGACGAAAACTCACTGATTGTTCAATGTAGACTTCTTCTTCGAGTACACCATTCAAGAATTCTATCTCGACATCCATTTGAAATACTTTATAGCCACTTTGGAGTGCCATGGTAAGGAAAAGCCTAATTGACTCCAGTCTAGCCACTGGAGCAAAGGTTTCTTCAACATCAACACCTTCAATATGGGAGTATCTTTTACATACTAGTTGTTCCTTGTTTCTAATAACACTTACATGCTCATAAAACATGTTCTTGAAGATCCATTTTGTACCAATCACATTGTGACCATCGGGTCTTGGAACAATATCCAATGTCTGATTCTTGTCAATCTGATCTAACACTTCATTCATGGATTTCAACCAAGATTCATCTTTTGAAGATTCTTCAAATGAGGATGGATCCACAACTAACAAAAATGTAGATTGTGTGTTATTATTCATCCTCCATGTTTGTGTGGGTGAACTCCTATCCCCAATTATTTTATATGGATCAATCTCATATCTTCGATTTCTCCTATGAGGTTCAGTTGCATTCTCTCCAACCAAGGTTTCCACTTCAGATTCTTCTTCTGATCCAACATCAAGATGTGACTGCTAAGTGTTTTTTCAACCTTCCTCTATTCCTATAGTTGTATTTTCTCCATGTTCATTTTCTTCCTCACTTTCTAGCACATCAGCATATGATATCCTTGAAGAATTTGTGGTTTTCTCTTCAATGATCTTAACATCACTGCTTTCCATGATCCTTCCTAATATCTTGTTGAAACACTTGTAGGCTTTGTTATTCATTGAGTATCCAAGGAATATTCCTTTATCTGCATTGTCACCATACTTCCCTTGATTTCCCTCTTTGTTCCTAATGAAGCATTTACTTCCAAAAACATGAAATTATTTCAATGTGGGCATCCTTCCAAGACACAATTCATATAGTGTCTTCGTCTCACCCCTATAAAGTCCAGTTCTATTTTGAATGTACACTACAGCTTGAAAAATCTATTTCTAGTAATGTCGCGGAATATGACTCCCAATCAGCATAGTTTGTGCCATGTTGTTCACCTGTCGATTCCTATATTCAGTAACTCCATTTTGTTATGGAGTTCTCACAACAGCTACCTCATGTTGTATCCCATGCTTCTACAGGTAATTTTCAAATTCAATGGACGTGTATTCTCCTCCATTGTCAGATCACAACACTTTGATTGTTCGTCCAGTATCATTATTGACGATTCACCGATATGTTTTCATGCAGTCAAGCACTTGTTGTTTCCTCTGAATAACTATTACACATTCCATTATACTATAATCATCTATAAAAATGACAAAGTACCTTTCTCCATGAGTTCCGGAAACATTTATCAGCCTACATACATCTGTATGAATTAGATCAAGAAGATGATTTGGCATTTTCTTCTTTGGACGATATGAACTAAAGACCAGCTTCCCACAAGTGCAAGCATCAAAAGACTTTTCACGCACATTCATTAGGTTGGAAATGTCCATGAAAATCCTCAATTTTGATATTTTCTCTATGTCTAGAACATTGATTTGTCCCAGTATCTGATGCCACAAATATATTTCTTCTTCAACAGTCATGTAATAAACATTTTCTTTACTATCAACCTGATACAAGTTTCCTTCTATTATACATCACTTCATAAGAAAATTAGATGTATTTCCCTTGATAGTGCATCCTTTCTGATTAAAAGTAAATATATGTCTTGAGTAACAGAGTTGACTCACACTGAGTAGATTATGATATAGGCCATCGACATAAAGGACTTTAGTCGTCTTTAGAACTCTTTAACTATTTCAGTACTTCCACTGCCTTTAATTTTCAAAGCTCCATCATTACCAAATCGTACTGTACCATCAACATTTCTTTTGATATCTATTAACAGGCCTGCATTACCTATCATATGAGACGAACAAACACTATCAAGAATCCAGGTTCTGTTTCTTTTTGTAGCTTTAAGGGCCACCTCTACAAGGTTGGATTTCTCAATTTTCTTCTTTTCCTTCCATGAGATACTAGATTGAGTGTAGAACAATGATGGACTTTCAATTATTTCTTTCGTGTACATGGGTTTTTCATATTTGAAATCTTTATCCAGAGGAGAAAACCAATTTGAAAGAGAAACACTAGATTATTGAAGATCTTTGATGTTTCTCGGACTCTGGTATGAGGTGTCCATGTCCCTCCTCAGCTTCCAATCAACGACCTTATGACCAATGTTAGAACAAAGAAAATAATATCCATAGAAAGTGTTTCTTCTAAAAGAATTAGGATATGAATTTTTTCTTCTTTGTTCAACTCCCATATATTCTTCATTAAAATAGCTTCTTGCCTCTTCATAATAAGACACTGTATAACTCAGATATCCACAGAACAGACACTTCATGAGAGGAAATTTCCTCTCACTTCTGTTTATCCTCATTCCTTATTTCATTTTATAATAGTTTTAGTGCCTCTTATTTCTAGAGGCTTGAGGATAGTCTTGTATTATTCATTTAGATTTAATTAGAGGTTTCTTTTTCAGAACTTCATGTGACTTTTCTACATGAACCACTTTCATCGTGCCTTTATTTAGGTCCCCTTTATTTTTAAAATTAGATGATTCATCCTCACAACTGATTCCACTATCTCCCATGCAAGCAGGTATTTGATCATTCAAAATCTTTTCAACTCCATTGAAATCGTGTTTTTCATTTTCCAACAACTCAGCATCTGAGAACCTTCAAAAGTGTATTTTCTTCCTTGATTCTTTTGAAATTGATTCAATATAAAGTTTTATTTTGAGAGTAACAACATCCTATTCAAGACTCTTAGTAGTCATGGTCTTTTCTTCCAGTATAGTGGTGAGGTCATTGATGACCTTTGCTTGCTCTTAAATTTTAAACTTTATATCCACTATATAATCAGTGCTTTCAAGAATCTTAGACTGTACAATAACAAATTCTTCTAGTCATTCAATTTCAGCTTCAATCTGATCAACATAATCAGATGATTCTTATACAATTGATTTCAACATATTTCAACTCTTACATTTGATCATAAGCATACAAATAGAATATTTAAGTTGCAACTCATGATTAGAATTAGTTGTCAATGGATGGTTTTGACCATTATCTTTTGATGGTTATGATTTTTCAATTGTTGCCATCATGGAAGCATGTTTTTTAGTTTTAAATTTTGGTTCTTCTTCTTCACAAAATTCATTGTCATCATCTTCCTTTTCATAAAGAAAACGCTTTTTGGAACATTTTTTTCTAGATTTCAAGTCTCCCTTTTTGAAAAACATTTTCTGAGGCTTCTCAATGTTTTCATCTTCACTATATTTATCATTGATTTTTCTTAAACACTGAGAGTAAATGTGTCCAACTTTTCACAACAAAAACATGCGAGAGGTAACTTTCCTTTGAATTTACCTTTTCCCTTCCAGAACTTCATTGGAATGAGAGAAATAATTTATTTTTCCTCATCATCTTCTCCACTAATAACTTTTGAAATATTCAGTTTATCCATGTCCTTGAATGCCATTTCCTTTCCCACACGATTCATAGCATCTTTTGGTCTGTGTCTCATTTCATACGCTACCACGCTGCTCAATAGATCATCCAGAGAAAGTTTGGAAAGATCTATTTATTCAAATGCTGACATCATTGCATTGTACAGGGGTGGAATACTTCTTAATATTTTATTTACAATATAAATGCATTTTATTTCTTCACCTAGACCACGAATTTCTCCAACCACTTCAGTAATTTGATTGAAGAATGAGTCTGCATTCTCATCTGGATGCATCTTCAGATCATCAAACAAATTGTGTAGGACATTTAATTTTTCCTCATTCACTTTTCTATATCCTTCATAAATATTTTCAAGTTTATCCCACATGAATTTTTTTGAGGTGCATTTTATCACCTATTGATTGATCTGATCAGCAAGGGTTGTGTGAGTGAATTTTTTTCTTTAGCATCTGCATCAAAAAATTTCCTACCTATGTTAATTATAGCCAGGCATGTTGGATCAGTGACTTGTATTCCTTGAACAGTAGAAAACAAAATATTTCATTTTAAGAGATCTTAAATGAGATCGCATTCTGTTCTTCCATATCTAGAAATTACTTCCATCAAAGAGAGGGACTCCTGTGACATTGGCTGAATTGTCCATAATGGTAAATGACAGATCAAACACCAGGGAACCTCCATCTGATACCACTTGATGGACCCCAGAACACCCTGAGAGGGGAGGGGTGAATCAGGGTGTTAACTTTTTATTTTAAATTTTTGTATCTTGTTTCCACATTGGTAGGAACTTGTTAAAAATGTCAAACAAATGAATTTAGGAAATTGATAGATATCTTTTACTTTGTTCACCACAAAGTGTTACGTCCATGGAGCATATGCCGACAAGTTGTTGGTCATACATAATTCTACTAAAATTCACTAGTTGTGGATTACAATGTTTAAGAACAGTCACTCTATCCTAGGCACACTTCATTTACAAAAGTTCATAGATAGATCACTGCATCCCATGGGTCACTCCGATTGACTCGCCATGGCTCACTGCCTTTGATGAAGTCCCAGTTAGTTTATAGATGTGAAGATATATTCAATAGATTTTTATTGAATTCTTTTCCTCTGCTTTGCATGAGACTCTACTTTCATTGAAGTCCATAAATTATGCACTTGAATGTACTAAACCACTGAACTAGATAATCAGAAATTCACAAATAGGTGTCACTGACAATTTTGTGCAACTCCATGTTTTATGCGCAACCTCATGTTTTTCGCGCAACTTCACCTTTTTCCCACAAGATGGAATTTTTCGTGCAACTTTAAAATTTTCCACACCTGTCAGAATTTTTCACACAATTCCAAAAAAAAGTGTGTCGCTCTTAATTTTTCTCTGAGGGCCGGAATTTTTTGCGCTGGCCTGAATTTTTCACGCAACTCCTTTTACGTGAACTTTTTACGCGCAACATACCTTGGATCTTCTCTTAGTATTAAACTGTACGAAATTAGGGGGTCACCTCTTATTTAGAGGCATCTGAGACCCCTGTGTGCAAAACCCCATGTGGCGCGAAAAAACCTCTCATTCGGTGAGTAATATTTCACGCAGGTAGCATTTTTCGCGCACATCTACATTTTTTTCATGCAGCACATGCCTTTACCATTTTTCGACGTTATGATTACGAAACACTACTTGCGTGAAAATCCTTGCTCCACTATTTCGCGCACCACACTGTTTTTTAGACACCATGCTGTTTTTCATGCACAACTCAAATATTTTGCACAAAACCCACATTTTTCACGCACCAATTCCTCTTTGCGCGCATCTCCTTTTACCAAAAATCCATGACTTTATTTTTTTATTTTCAGGCCCAAAAATTTGGAAAACACTGGGAGACGGCACCACCATCAATAATGTTGTCTACTTGAACTATATGATCACTTTACTAGGAAACATTATGAACATACAATGAGTATTGACAACAAACACCAACCATACTCCAATTCTTTCATAGAACGGCCATGGTTCCAATAATAATTTTATAATATTTTAAATGGGTGATAAATATGACAACATAAAATTACACAGTGAAATTTTATTTACCTATATATAGAGATTAGGTAGTTATTGATACTTGTAAAAGAATATATACTTGGATTTTATCTTGTAAATTTTTGTTTGAACACTTTTAATAATTTTTTATCTGGGTGTAGGAACTATTTTGTACATGTTTATTTTAGTTTATGGTGTGACGATTGTGTCATGAACACCTTCGCCAAATTTCAAGTCGTCTTAGGCTAGTAATGACGTACAGAGGTGGTGACTGCATGTGTCCCACCTCTAGTAAGCCCTGGCATAGAGATATGATGATAGGGTACAATAAATATGCATATGGGAGGCATTTCCCACTAAGAGAAACATGATGATGATAGATATATTAAAGATACAAAAAATTCCTTTTGAACACATATATATAATGAAATCTCATTCTCCAACATCCAATACCATTCACTACTATAACAAATAAAAGGAATCTAAATGTATTAAACTAAAACGTGAAGACAACCAGGAATCCCAAATAGCACTTGAAAAACCACATGCTATTAATATGCATCACAATTTACAACATACTCTAGATGACCTCAAAAATAGATTAAATTTATTGGTTAATCATAATAGTGTACTAAGTAGGATCATCCCTAGATCCTCTCTTATAAATGATAAAGAAAGCCTACTAAATCACATTGAACAATAATAAAACTAACTCATCAGCTAAACTGGTATATTACAATCATAGCCTCACTAGGGATAAATCTTACTATGTATGGAATATAAGAGATTATATAATATATTAATTAATCATCATGGGTAACCTATCCCACTGCCCTATTTTTTCCATAGTGCCTAAATGTCGAAAGAACTGGGGAATCTCTTTATATAAGTTATCCACCCTGAAGAGATATTGGGATTGTTTTACAACAGAATTATCATGTATCATATCATCACATCATCCGATACCGATATACATATTTAGAAAAAAGTTGTTTCCTATAATAAAAAATCATTTTTAATGTGTATCATTCATAGGATACTATACCCCAAGCATTAAAATCCATACACTAAGAATCTACCTCCATATACAACAACCTATTAAATTCATACTTAACATAATCCGTTCGATACATTATATAGTAATACATGTGTATGAAATAAACAAAAGACATCATATCCCACTACAAAATATTGGGGAATTATGACATTCATGTAAATAGGAAGAAGTAAATACCATGAGATGAGATCAGGGATAGATGGTGGTAGATAGTCATCCATCTTCCCACCAAGATGTGGGGTAAAAAAACTACCACAGTCTACTAGGAACTTTAAACCCTAAATAAAAAGGTGTAGAATCAAATGAAGTGAAATAATATACATGATATAATATTTCTCCCAACCACATTATGGTAATATACTAGTCTTTGAATAAACTAAATCAAACATCACCTGAACTCCATGATACAGCTACTATGACTTGAAATCCTATAATTATTCGAGATTTTAAAATAGTGATATTAATTAAATATTTCAATTTATTAATTTCATTTTATTTGTTAATTATTTATTGATTAATTAAAAAATACAATTATTTCAGGATTCACATAATTAATTAAGAGGTTATATTCCCTCCCCATTTTGAATAATAAATATTGAGTCCATGGTTTATCCATAAAATGATGTTTTCAACATTTTCATTCCATTAACACTGATCCAGTGGGTTATGAGTTAATTATTCATTTTTATCCTCATTCCATAAACTATATACAATAAGAAACCCATATAAATCTACCATTAAGAGAAATCATTCATCCAAGGATGTCCATGTTATTTAAGAATTAGAGAATGGAATGAATATAAAATAAGGAACCTTATTGTAGTCAATTAAATAGATTCATATATGAGAATCCCCGCTCTCAAAATCACACCATTAGGTAATCCTAACTTCAACCCAATCCATCATCTATGGTTCTATCCCCAACACCCACATGCATATTCTGATGTATCTCTACATCACATGAGTCAACTTCTGCCACATAATCTGCGCCACTGCACCCAAATTAGACCATTCATCTGATTCTTATCCATCACATGTTCACATCACATCTGGGCATCCTCGCTCTATATAATATCTATAAGTAATATCATATACACCGAATATATAAAAGAATAAATAAACAAAAAAAACATATCCAATAGGGAAAATGGGCCCTCATTCGTGTCATTTAGCATGTACACATAAATGAGATCTCATGCCTCCAACACAAATCACATGACCTTCTCAAAAAAATTGTCAACTCAGGACTTATAAATTATCATTATTAGACAACATATTTTTCCCTTATTTAGTTAACCAATTAATTATTCATATGTTGAAACTATTGGAAACCTAATCCAACATACTATACCAAGCTGTCAAAATCATACAAGTAATTATAAATTAATCCAGTTTTGAAAAAACCTTGAGATGTACCATTCTCAATTTACATTTTTTTTATAATTATGATCATGAATTATCATTATTCATGTTCATTAACCAAATTCTTTATCCCACAGAATAACCTATTCTATTTAATCATACATACTTGCATCAATTTGATCAACATCAAATTACAACAAACACCATATTATAGAAATCTACCCTAATTAATTTATTCATAGGAAAATTAATTATCATTTAATTTTAGAATTATATTTTTTATAAATTTCACCATGTTACTCTAATCATAAGGACATGCTAATGAAACATAGAAAAAATATCAAACAATGTATAAAATAAATAGAAAAGTGGCTATCATTGTATAAAGCATCAATATGTGACCTCTATCAAATTAATTAATCTATTTCAAACAATTATTTTGTCAATTACATATCCATCCAGCTAAAGCATGATAGATTTAAAAATTCACATAAATATGATTAGAGAACTAAAAAATCCCTTTACTCAAAGGTTTCAACATTCTTCTCATAAGAATATACCAACATTATAGATCCTGACCACCTATCCTTTGGGGAATCTATAATCTCCTAAATATGTTAGGTGAAAAAAATGAAAAAAAATAGTGTCTTGAAATTATAATAGAGGGGATGAATACCCATAGAATGGTGAGAATAAATGGGTGGAAAAGAAATGTATCAATATGAAGCCCTAATAAAAGGAATAATGAATGCCCATTGGATCACCACAGATTAAAGATGGAAAGTCAATGATTGATCTCGGTAAAAGGTATTCTAATGAACTGAAGGGAGGGTTGGTGGAATTCCTATAATCATGGTGTACCATAGTGGTTGAGCAAAAAACCAAGGTTTTGTACCTTTAATAAAGTTCTATAAAAGGTATTTACATGCTACGCAACCATATATATGATGTAATTATTGTGTTTCAAATCACACTAAAAAATTAAGTGCCATGATCCTTTTAATCCAAAATATTTATGTTCCCTAATGCACCCTTTGACCCATCCTTAATATGAATTGAACTGAGAATGCATTATGTAAATCATTTTTATACTGTTAGTTCTACCCAAATACTAAAATTCAGTATCTAAACCCCTCCATGCTTATTCTAGCCATCCATCAAGCACTAAAAGCCACATAAACACCAAGAGGATAGAAATAAATTGATATAGGACCTTACATTATATACCTATCCAAAAATTATCATCCAATAGAATTCAAAACCTAACCTGTTGAGAAAAAAGGTAATGTGTAATTCAAACAGACACCCCATAAGATACCTCTAAAAGATCTCACCATCTTAGGAACCCAAACACCTCAACAAAGGGATAGTACATAAGAATGAAATGGCAAAAATTATCTTATAAATAATCTCCTATATGTTATACCTATCAAAAAGATTCATGACCCGATAAGAAACAAGAAGAACCAATCTCATAAAACAGATTGGTATACATCCACAAGAGAAAAAAACTATAATTTAATATATAAATAGGAAACTGATTGATGTACTAAGTACGTCTCTTGGAATCGAATTATTTGGTATTATCCTCCAAGCCACCTTAGGTCCACAAAACAAAAACCAATGGTATATCAGGTCCATGTAATAATATATCCTAGTGGTCCAAAATCTTGATAATTCTCTCTTTACAGGTTGAATCATCATCAACATCAATCTCCCCCCATTTGATGTCATGAAAGTCAAGAATGAAGATAAATATCGAGTTGTGAAACACGAAAAACATTTTGTTTCAGGATTATATATTGGTTATGTTATATTTGATAATCAAAAACTCCAACATAAGCCCAACAATCAAAATATCTAAATAATATGGTGAAATCTTACTCTCATGACCAATCATTTTCTTCTAATGATGAGGTGTCACCATTATGAACATGTGATCACTAATGAAAAAGTATAAGGGCCTCCACCTATGATCACAATAATTTTTTTATGATTGTGTGCTTCTATTATCCTCTAATTAATTACCTATACCATATCAATTATATTTTATACAAATCTTTACATGATTATTTATTCAACTTCTACCTTAGTCCAACAATATAGAGAACATATAGGTCATCCATACAGTGCTTCAGGTTCTGTCATACCAATGATGTTCTAGAAACTATTATTATATAAAATCTCAACAAAGGGAAGGTTTATAATCCATGAAAATCTAAAATTTATGACGCAAGAGAAAAAATTACCTTAATTAGTTCGAATGGTCAGCACAGTCGGACCATCTATCTACATATGAATATCAGAGAAAATGAATAACTGAGAGCCAAAATAATGCAAGAGAACTCTCCATAGATGGAGGAATAATGGGGATCTCAATAAAAGATTATATTCCTTTGTAATATGTGGAGTCACACCATTTCATTGTGATACTACCTTATTTAAAACTCATGTAACCTCAACTTCCTGATCGCTGAAAATTGGGATGATTTATTCAAATGATATAAAATCACCCATATAGAATCATATACTTTATATGCTCAGAGTAAACATGCAATGAATTCCTTAAATATTTCCACCCAATTTTAGTTGGGAAAAAGTGATAGCTGGAGAAATATAATGGAAACATTGTACTCAGCCTTCACTTTTGGACATACCAAACACTGAGAATCCAAATATAGAAAGTCATGTTTCAATCTAAGACACCAAAAATATTCTATAAATTCATGAAATATATTTTTTACACTATTATATAATTCTTATGGTGATCTACAGAACTCAAATAGAACCATCTTAAAAATCTCCAAATGAACTAAAACTCTTCCCATGAAAAACATATGTTATTTTTCACCCTCAAACCAACCATTAGGGAAATCCAAAAAAACTTCTTAGTATTTCTATAACTCCTTCTTCGAATCACCCACATAGGAATCCCCTAATATCTACACAAATTATGATTACACTATTATATGAAAATAAATATCTATTCCTCCATACATTCCCATATCTAGATTCATAAATGAATATTCATTCATCACTATTTGAAAATCTATATGTTCACACATAGTATAACTACGTGAATTCCTAATTAATCTGTCAACATTAAAATTTACCATTCCATTAATATATGAGATCTTGAATTCATAATCCAAGTATAATTTCATCCACAAATGCTAACACAAGTTCAAGTCACACATAGGGATGACATACCACATGATCTTATAGTTGGTGAAAAATAACACATGCTGAGGTAGGTATGTTCCCATAACATCAAAGTGAATAAAAATTAAACCAATTCATTATCATTAGTGTAATATATATTCTCAAGGAAATTTAACTTTAGATACCCATAAGAAATAATTGATCACTGGCACCACATAACACATCCAAATCTAAGATGCAGTACATAACAAAAAAAACTCAAACTGAACTCCCTCTATGGGAAAACAATGGACTAGAGAACTGACCAACATATCATTCTGGTATGCATGATTTTCCCAACACATGTCATTCCACAACCACACCTTATGCATCTAGGTCAAGTTTTTCAAATGAGTCACAACCAAAAAAAATTGGCTTTGAGGCTCTTATAATAGCCTGAAAGACCATTAAAACATTTAAAATATTCCACTATCTTGGGGGATTCCCATGAACAAACTACTTATGTCATCCCATGGTCAACAGATACTCCCTAAAGGGTAAAAAATGACTTATGAAATGGATTTCATGTTAATAAAACTCACACTTTGACAACATCTAAAATTGTTTAACACTATAAATAACTCTAAAATAGAACACAAATCACTGCATGCCCCACCATAGACACAATGTAAAAAAATATTTTATAGATGAAACCCACCATCAACTTATCTAGGTACACTATGAGCAATATCTTTATAAAACACATGAACATTGATAGATAATCATTATGAGAAAACAATATCACAATGAAATCATAATATAAATGATTAAAATAAAAAGTCTACTTCTAAATATCCACATCCATCACCCACATATGATGATATCCTAACTGAAAATTGTTTATTTAGAATAGTGTTTCTACATTTAGCTGATGTAATAAAACATTAATCCATGGTAGAGGATAACAGTTCTTCATTATCACTATTTTAATGAAATGATGAATTATTCAAAGACAAAAATTTCCATCATCCTTCTTCAAGAATAAAACTAGTGCACCCTAAGGTAACCCACTAAATAAAATAAAACCTAGAAGAAATAATTGATAGAACTATACCTATATCTCTCACAACCTGAAAGGCACCATCCTATATCGATACATTAATATAGGATAGAAGAAATATTGTTGCTTGATCCAAAATATGTTCTCCCATCGAGAGAGTAACTCTAAAACCCCTTCTAGAAATACAATAGGGTACTCATCCAAAACCCTAGGAAACACTGACTATTGAACCACTAATTAGCTCAGAATAAAATCTTATATCAAATAATTCATGGATGGAACATGAATCCTACCCATTTGTGCATCTCTCTGTACAAAAAACACCACTACATCTCTATTAGAATCATAGTACATAACCTACCTCTTAATGTAATCCACAATATCCGTCAAAGAATAAATTCAAAAAAAATGAGTAAAACTTAATATAGATATATCCATTAATATTTAAAATATACCCAATACTGGTGTTTCCCTGGTACTAGATAATTTTATCATCATACATTATATATATAACCTTAACAACCAGTTATAATAGTCAATACCAATGGTAATAGAACATTCCATACCACAATTCTCAAATCATGGAAACTTATATGCGATATAAAGGAGGTTTTTCTCTTGAATAAAAAAACATGAACCCATGTGTAAAAAATAAAAGGGAAAATCAAAAAACATCTTGCTCACCCAATGCTGGAAAATCAAAATCATGAAATTGGACTTGACCTTCATTGTGGCCTCTCTATCCATGCTTATGACATTACCTATGGTGTCACTCCTCCCAATAAAGATAAATATTATCTCATGTATTTACTATACATGCCTCATTTCCTCTCTTCTTTTCCGATATTGGAACACCCTACTTAAAATTCTTAAAATGAAACTTCCTCAATGGAGGAACATGAATGGGGACATCTAGTGCATGTTTTCTACTCATAATGGTCAGGAACTATCTCCATTAATAATATTGGATTGTATAATAAATACATTTCTAATCCCTTTACATATTTCTAAGAGCATCCACCGTTGTATAAATTACATGATGATAATTGGGACCTACCCCAAGCTAAAAAATAATCTTATGTCTTTAAAACTGGGAACTCCAGACCATAGATCTACATCATAGAGAATCCTAGTGACTCTAATATAATTATAATTGAGTTCTTGGTAAAATAATCTTAAAAATCAATAATCTTTCAAGAACCTCAATATATTTCATTAGCAAAAATAGTGTGAGTTTTTTCTAAACCTATAGTGTAGAAGTCCTCCACAAAGTTCATCATCCCAACATTATCATTTGGAAATAGGTCTAAATCATATTGTAGATGGGTTATGAAATATATTCCACACACTCACATTCTAACTCTCCCCTTTTAAATGGTAATTGTACCCTTTAAAATGAACAAATTCATGGTCGATGAAATAAATTTTACTCAGAACATGTCATGGAACTTCTCCCCAGAGACTTCTAACTCCTCACAAACTATGAGGATCCAAAAAAAGCATTGAATATCTACTCATTAAAGCATCATCACTTCCATTGAAATCCAATTCCCCTTCTGTAAAAGGTTTGAACTAAAATTTATCTCATCCTCTTCTAACTACACTACAATAAATGAGTATGAAATGGATGAATCCAACTTATTTAGTCATTAGAACTAAAACTCTTGTACTATCCTCCTCTATGTGTATTAATCATCAACCCCAATCTGCAGTGATATTATGACACATCCTATTGAACATATTTAGCATGAACCTAACATGTAAAATTATTGGGATCCATTCCATCAAAATGAAAAAACTATTAAAGATCCAAAAATTAGAATATGGAATATTTAACATTAATTAAATAATTTTTTATTATCTTGTTATGGTTTTATCATATCCCAATGTCCACTGAATTTAAAAACATTCAAAAATAATAATGTTACAAGATCATTCTTTAGGTCTTGACCCTAAAATTAGAATCAATTTATTTATTAGGATATGTTTACAAAAGTATATGTGTATCTGGTCATAGGGGGTCCCCAAATACTCATGTCTCAACTAGACTCTCTTGTGAAAATCACATACTAAACATATTTGACACAATTTTCTTACGAACCATTGGAACTAGACTGATTCCTATCTCCAAACTCCATATTATACCTCAAAGTAAATTTAAAATACTACTATATCATAACTCCCTCCCAAAAAATTGTACCCATCCTAGGTTGTCAATGAGAAAAAGGAGATGATAACTTCTCCAATCCTACCTCCAATATGACGCATTATGGAAACAAGCACTGAGGGTTTTATAAACATGAAAATCGGAGGATTTACCCTATAAGTGAAACATTTTTAAGAGAGATATATGATATATACACCAAAAAATGTTATCCTACGTATATATAATGAAACACCAAGTCTCAACATGGAATTTTGTACAGTATAATAACAAATAAAAGGAAACTAAAAGTACCAAAAAGGTAAGGATGGTAGTGATCATGAATCCAAAACTGATCCTATAAAACCATGACCTAGTAGTATCTAGCTAGATATTCATCCTGGTCTATATGAATTGAAAAATAGTTTATATACATGTTCTGGTCATAATAGTATACTCAGTAGGATCCTCTATGGTACCTCTTAATAAAATCTATAGAATGCATGCAAAATAACAGTTAACACCATTGATACTAACTCATCTCTTAAAATTGTATACTAAGTTCCTATCCTCACTAGATTTAACTCTCAACATGTATCACATACACTTGAATGTATAATATAATAATGAAAAATAAATGGTACTATGCTCATTCTTCCCCACTAAATTTTCACTCTACCCCAACATCACATATCCTGAGCCATCTATCTCCAAATATAATCCATCCCAAGGAAACCTAGTTAAGACATTACAACATGAACCTCATGCATCACATCATCACCACATGTCATCCACATAACTATAAATAGTAACAAAGTAGATTTTGTGGACCAAAACAACTCGTATGGTGTGTATCATTAATTGAGTATTTTACCTTAATCCATTAAAGCACATACACAATATAAATACCTAAATCCATTACATCCTAGACACATTATAAGTACAATAATTTTTTGGATAGTATATTTGGTAATACATGTTCTTCAATTAACCAAAAATACATCACATCTCTATATAATCATTTATGGGAAAAATAAATGTCATGTATACCTGTACATGTAGCTACCATGTGTAGAGAGTTGGGATAGAAGGGGTAGTTATACTTCTATCCTCCTAGTCGAATATTGAGGAAAAAACTAATAGGGTCCACTAGGTATTGTTATCCCTAAGTAAAATGGGTGGGAGAGTGTATGAAATAAAATAATATACATGATATAATATAGGTCAAAAAAATAATGTGGGTATAAACTAGTCTTTGATTGAAATTAAGATGACATCACTTAGACTCCAAACTGCCACTACTATGATATGATAAGCTAAAGGAAATCAAGATTCAAAAAAACAATATCAATTACTTATTTCATTTTTATAATCTCTATATGTAAATTATTTATTTATCCATTTTATATCCATTAAAATTTTTTCAGGATTCATTAAATTATTCATTATAGTATAGTCCATGTACACCATGAATAATCCAAACAGATTCCACAACATATCATTATTAAAATATTTTCAACATTTTCATTCCATCAACACCATCCCCAAGGATTAAAAATTACTTCACTATTAGAATCATTAAATAAACCAGATACACTAGATTACCCATTCGAATAAACCACTATGAGGAAAAATGAAATCCAGAAAATCCAAATAGATAAGGACATGGGGAAATTTGTGTAGATAAAATTAGAAACCTTGTTATTGATAATTAAATATATTCATATGTGAGAATCCAAAATCTCAACATCACATAAATGATAAATCCCATCTTCAACCCTCTCAATCTTCTCCTATACAATCCCCAATATCCACATGAATATCATGATGCATTTCACAATCATAGGATCCAACTAATTTCACACATTCTAGCCGCATGACCCATACAACATCATCCTTCTTAAGCTCATCCATCCCAATCCAACACCACATTTTTTCCTCCCTTCCCTATATCATATCGCACTGAGGATTTCATATCCATAGAAAATCATAAATGTTGTTGGAAAACCCCATAAAAACCCAAAAAAGGAAACATATCCCTCAAAAAATATATTTAGCCTTTAAACATAAATGAGATCTCATATCTCCAGGACAAGGCACTCAACCTTCTCATGAAAAATCGGATCCCAGGCCCTGTAAATTATCATTTTCAAACAATAGATTTTTATTCTATATTTAATTAACCGACTATTTATTCAATGGTTTTATCTACAGGAAACCTAATAAATCAATATATAATAATCTATTAAAAATATATTCTTAGACTTTATAATATATCAAAAAAATATACTAAATTACAATTCTAAATTAACATTCATTTTATTATTTTCACCATGAATTTTATTTCTTTAGGTACTTTAACAAATATTATGATCTCATGGAACTACTAATTTAATTTAAAGATTCATTCATTGATTAATTTGATCAATTTGTAAATAAAAAAACACTAAATTACAAACACTCAACTAATTTTATTATTCAAAATGTACTTATTTATAAATTAGTTATATCATTACACTCTTTACCAATTTAAACATGCTAATCCAATAATAAAAACATGATAACACATAATATCATAGATATCACACTATCTATAAAATAAAAAGGCATCCCTATATAATGGTACATGTCATCAGCATGAAATATCAATTAATATAATTAATTAGGATCCCAAATTTATTAGTTTAATTATGATTCAATCAAAAGGGTTAAATAATGATCTATTTACTATTTTAGTTAAATAATTTTACAGAAGAAATAAATCACATATCTTAAATGTGTCAACATTCATCATATTAGAATAAACTAATGTTACTGATACTAATTACCTTCATAGTGAGGAAACATTGATCTCTAATAGATATCATTCCACTAATGAACTAAAAAATACAACGACAATTCATTAAAATAATGGGGATCAAGATCACAAGTATAGTGAGAAGAAATAGGAGAAAACTAGACAAGTTAGAGAGAACCTAAAATTAAATAAAGAAATATCTCACCTTGGATCCCAATGTTTTTAATATGGGAAACCAATGATTTATCCCCATTTAAAAGATATTATAATGATGAAAAAAGGACTATTGGATAACCTATAATCATAATACATTATAGGATTTGAGTAAAGTCACCTTTCATAACTTATTGTAACCATAATATTAAAATAAAATTTACCACTATTGGAAATTTAATTCAATTAAATATATTGTATATCTAGAATCATAAGAATTCATATTATTTAAAATTTTGATCTTTATATTTGGTCAATATGAATAGAAAAAGTAAAAAAATTTATTACCATGGTAAAGGTAAAATATATTAACTTGGGTTATAAATAATATGATATGGACTTCAAATTACACAAAAACATGCCATAATTTCATTTCATGAGTATAATTCATCCATATTCATCCAAACATAAAATATATGATATTTTACCTATATAGGTTTTTTGTTGTAGTATTTATCTAAAATTTAATGTAAAAAATGTCATTTTAATTCCATTAGAATCTCAGATAATTTATGATAAGTATAAAAATAGATAACATTTGATCAAAAAATATTAATAAATTGTTTATAATAATTAAATATTTTTAATTATTTTGATGATATAATGTTGTTAAATTCTTATAGAACAATGACATAATTATTTTTAAAGCAGTAGAGAAATAAATTAAATGAATTTAGAAACAATAAATGTACTATTTTCTAGGTGATTTATGTGCTTTGAATGTTTCAAAGAATACTAAAAGAATTAAATTTTATTGAAGTTTTTATATTCTAATTCAATTTCTTTAATTTTGTTTTCAAATTAAAATTATGTTAATAGTTCAAAAGGACAAAGTAATATTATTTTATAATAAAAAGATATTATTAAACTAATTATATATAATAAAAATACTACAAGTTGATATTTACTATGTGAAATTTTCTAAAATGTCATATCTTCAACATTTATAATCATATTCTCACTTTATTTTTAAAAATAAAAATATATAATATTATTAACATTATTTCAATAATTTTATTTAATGTTTATTAATAATGTTATTAAAAAAATATAAGGATTAAATGATATTTAAACCAAAAAAATCATTTTTTAGTAATATTTATGACCATATATATAATATTTTATAATACTATTTCATTAAACCATTTTAAATTAGATATACATATGTTATATTATAATATTTCATGCATTCCCCATAAATATATTAAATGTATTTTAAAATATATAATAATTTAAGGAATGATTTAAAATTTATAAAAACTATATATTTAGCTATGATAATTGTATAAGTTTTAAAATATTATATATGGTCCATATATGAGTCACATGTTCATTTATAGGAACATTAATAACACATAACTTATAAAAACATCATTATCATGATAATAGTCCAAATGGTTAAGGGGTTATAAAAAATAGATAAGGGTAGATACATTATCTAGAGAGATAAAATTTATTACATGTTTGTATTTAAGAACATACTTATATTATAATTGAAATATATTATATTGTCTATTTTATCCATTATAATTAGTTTACATAAAAATAATTAATTCATAAATTTCATCAGAGCCCATGCCTAACTTATAAAAGGTGACCACTTATCCTCTTATCTCAACACTGTAAGAGATCCTTGGTTTTTCCAAGACCAATATAAATATATTCATAAAAAACAAAACCATGTTTTAGAAGTATTAAATTGTTAATAATAAAATACATAAAGGGAATAATGTTTAAACAATAAGTTGATGTTCAAATAAGAGGTATATATTTTTATCAAATTGATTGAGATAAGTTTATTCATCCACCTCCTTAAATTATTATATGTTCAGGATGAAATAATATCAAAAGTTTCCTCCATGTATTGTGATGTTTTTGTGTTAATTTAATGAGTTATTTCTATATCTTATTCTATCATATCAGAAATGAACCCATCATTCATGATTACTGAGGACTGCCTCCTCACAAATAGATGTAACTAACTTTTACTCAAGGCCACTCATTGATATTTATGATAATGTGTTTAATGAATATACATGTAATTAATTTATTATTTATCATTCAAAATAAATATGATAAAATCTACTATGTTTTCTTTCCATTAATTGAATAATGATAACTTCATTCATGTGTACGTGTGTATTTCCACCCCCACGAAGAGATCTACTTAATTTTTAATGACCATAACACATGTAGTTTATATGTAAGTATATTAAAAGGGGTAAAATGATTTTATTATATAATATTCATCCCAAGAAGATAAAATAGGACTTACCATAGTTCCATCAAGATTATTTAAAAATTGAAAAGATTCACATGTTTAGGTATAAAATATTATCTCGATGATTGTAACATAAATCATGTTTAATTTTAATATTTAATTTTCAGTTTTATTTTTCAAAATTTATGTAAAAAATAATTATTATTTTATTATTATTAATCTAGATATGATGTAATAATTATTATTTTTACCATAGTAAACTGACCAAAATCATATTGGACATTTGTGTGAATATCTTAAAAACATATGATGTAAACATATTTGATTATGAAATTATATATAACATTAAATAAATAATATAAAATAAAATTAAAAATTAAAATACATATTAATAATTTTAAAAATTAACAGAATTCTGTCAATAATTATTATATGAAATTATGTGCCATGCCAGACTCGAGTTAAGGGATACATTACTTTTAAACCCAGGTTTTAAATGATATCATTTTTCATTTTCTAAATATTTTTCATCCACGCACATATTCTTTAAAATATTTTTAATATATATTTAAATGAAAATATATGAATTATTAATGTAATTTTATTTCTATTATAAAAAAAATTCAATGCTTTTCATGTGGAATATTATTAAATATTTCATACGAAACATTTTGAATGTATTTTCAAAAACCAAAATACATATTCTATATTAAAATAAATGAAGTCTATATTTTCTCCCATATTTAAGATTATTGTTGATTTTTGGATTCATTTACATGATTTTATGTTGTATTTATAAAAAAATTCAACATCCAAATTTCTTATGTATTTATAAAGGGGAATTAAATGGAATAGATATTTTTATATCCTGAAATGTTTTTCATATTTGTAAAAAGAATATTTAGATTGTAATAAAATCGTTCATATGTTACATTTAGGTTATGGTTCTGGGGAATTGTTTATGTTGAAATTTTGTTCAGTTATAAAATTTTTATTTGTGGTTCCATTATAAAACAAGGATTGGGTTTTTCTATTATAAATCAAAAATGGTGGTTTCATTATAAAACAGGAATGGGTGAGCCTGATATTTCTCTACAATGACTTGGGTATATATATGTGTGATCATATGAGGGAATTAATATGATGTCCCATGTTACCTACATGATTTATCCATAAATTAAATTTTATTCAATGTAAACCTTATAACATCAATAGGTAATAAATTTATCATGTGTTTAAAGGAAAAAATATACAACCTATTATGTGTGAAATGAATAAATTTTTATAAAATGCTTTAAATATTGTTCATAATTAAAATAATGAAATATAATATTTTTCATATATTATTTCATCATTGTTTTTTTATAAAAATATTTTGGTACTGTAACAGATTTATAGGGTAAAAAATATATTTCGGGGACATCAAATATTTTCAAATAAATAATTCTTATCATTATTCATGGACTAACAAATTTCATTATTCCATTATTTATTTTTATATGTTCCTCACTAGTATTTTTTTATCATATCATGTTTTTATAATTTCTCACTTTGTATTAGGATGAGTTGGAATAATGATAATGTCTTAATATGGAAAAAGAATGGCTTGATATATTTGTTGTAATTCAAACATATTGAAATTTATATTTTTATGTGATACATTATCCAAATTCCATACCACTCAAAAAATAAATATTCTTTGGGAATTTTAGTGATCCCATATTTAATTTTGATGTTATAATTATTAGATTGAGAAAATTTGGTAACATTTAATGGTATTAATGATAGATATTTAATTTTTATGTTTTTTGAATTAGATATATGTTTTCATATCTTGATATTGATGATTTGTATTGGAGAAGGGTTTAGATGATTTTAATGATTTGGGTATTTTAATGTGATGTTAAATTTTGAGATTGGGATACAACAAAGAGTTTATATTTTTATGGTTGATTGTATGTGCAAAATAATATAAACCACTATAAAGAGAAAGTGGTGATATGTTTATATGATTATTTGAATTTTGGGAGAAATTTATTTTAATAATACCCTTGAGATTAGTATATAATTTTCCAAAGAGATTATTTTAAGAATAATGCCTTTATATTCTATATACATTATTTCAATGATCTTGATATGTTTTACAATAAATATGATCATTGATATTGATGTAATTATTGTTAATTGGAGAAAATGGTCATTACATGTTAATAATATATGATATATTATAAATATAACCATAGGTTTGAATAGTGATTTGGTGGTTAGGTGATTTTGTATAAAGTTTGGTATTTTAAGAACTATTTATAATTAACATTAGTGGAATTTTTTGGGTATGATATGATTTCAGTTAAGGAATAAAATAAGAATTATCGTCTTCAAACATCCATGATATTATTGTTTCCTTATCTTGATCATAGTAATTTTTCGATATTATTGACATATATTTTTAGACTATATAATTATAGAATATGAAATTTTTATATGTTAATTTAATTTACATTATTGTTAGTTGAAGATAAATGATAGGTTTATATTGAAAAAAATATGTTAACAAATCATTCTACTCATTGGATTTCAATAATTTTATGCAATGTTATTTTAATTTTAAGGATATTTATTTATATAATGATGTAAATTTATCTTCTAGTAATACTATTGAATTATATAGTATAATATATCATTTATTAATATAATATATTATTTATTTAAGAAATTATATTTCATTATGCTAAAAAAATATTTTAATATAGTCTAAAGATAGAAGGTATATATTTTTTCCTTTTTTATAATTATTTGGTCTATTGTATGTGGAAATTAGTTTATTAGAATTGAAAAATTTCATTATGAATACTTTTCTTTTTGATTAAAATATGATTTTTGGTGCAAATTAATTAACGGATGAAATTATAATTGATATATAATGAAATGGATCTTTTTTTAAATATTCTAAAGTGATTCCATAACACTTGGGAAAAGTCTCTTTAAATAGATATATGTTCATAATAATTTCATTTTCTATTAATAAATGATCTTTTTTATACAACATTGGTTAATGACACTATGGTTGTTTACATTCTCATGATCATTCATTTTCCTATCATCAATGATATTTATCACACTTTTGAATTATTGAGACATTAATTTTTCCTTCTAGATATATAGTTTTCTTTCCCACTATTGGTCTCATATTTAGAAACATAGTTTTATTATATTCCATATAACATTTGTACTACCTTTCCCTATTTTCTATAGGATGTTTTTATTATCAATTTTAACAATATAGGAAATTAATAATGGTTTTGTAAAATGAAAAAAATGGTTTACCAGACACATATAAAATTTCAAGGATGAAAATTATTCAAGGGTGTAGAATATGATATTTCAAGATATTATAAGATCATTGTGTTCCATATCATACAAATCACTCAACACTGAGGGTAAATGAACAATAAGTTATTAATATTTAAATTTTATAATTTTAAATTAGTTATTAAATTTTAGGTTATTTATAGAATTAATAGTATTATGAAATGTTTATAAATGTCACATTAAATAATAATGTACTCATTAATTCATAGGCAATATGTACACATCTGGTCAAAAAACTAATTTTATGCTATAAAATACGTTTTCTTCAAAATTGGTTTCCATTTACTTTTTTGAGTTCATATTATAATTTTTTTTGAATTTCCCAAATATTTTATGATATAAAAGATATCATTTTTCAATTCATCATGTCAAAATATTTTTAGGATAAATTTTTTATAATTTTACTGTTGTTTAATTGTTGAGTAAATAGTGAAAAATAATGATATTTATTGAAATCTATATATTTTATATGAATATGAAAAGTAAAATTATATTTTTTTATTATATTTAGAATTGTATTTTATTTATTAAAAATAATTTTATAAATATTATTTTAATCAACATTTTTCATGAATTATTTATAAAAACGTATTTATACATAAAAATAGATTTTATCAAAAATTGAATTTCAATATGTTTTGAGGGATAATTTTTGAATTATACTGTACCACTTCAATGAATTAAATTTGATTAAATTGATTCCAAATTTGGAATAAAAAATATAGTATTTATTAAAAATTTGAACATCATATTTTTATAATGATAATAGTGACAATATTATATTTATATTACCATGTTAAATAAAAATTGGGTTAATTTGGGTTAAAAATAATAATATAGGGACTTCAAATGACCAAATACTTGACTTAATTTCATTGGGCCAGTCTATTTCATCCATAATCATCAAAAATAAAAAATATGACCATTTTTTCCATTATACATTGATTTAGATAATTATATTATATAAGTACACAAAAATTTCCAAATACTATTTTCTCTGTTTAAATAAATAAATATCTTTTAAGAAGGGATAAAAAATATGTTCAATTATAAATCATTGTATTAATTTTTAAATAATTTTTTTAGGATGATGATTTTCGATAATTTATTACATATGAAATAATTACATTAGATGATTTTGTAAATTCGACGCATTATTTGATAATTCATTATAAATTAGCTTATACGAATTGAAAAGTAAAATATTCTAAGTGATTTAAAATTTCTCACAAAATTTAAATTTAAATATAATATATTAAAAAAATTATTGGTTTTTATTCAAATGAAATTATTTTCATCTTTTTATCAATGTAAAATTAATCAAATTATTCATAAAATGACAATAAAAGTATTTTCTATTAATTATAACTTATTAAATTTTTTAATAACATAAAATTTAGGAGAAGTGACTATTAAGGTGATAAATGGTCTATAATTTTAGACCACTACCATTTATGATCTATTTAATACCATAATAGTAAAATTATAATATTTATCACTGAGAATGTTATTGAAAGTGTTAAAGATAAAAATGGTTAAACAATGGGATTAAACCAAGAAAAAGTTTTAAATTAATACCAAACCAATAATCATTTTAGTGGATGATTATATGGAGATGTTACCAAATTCTTATTTTTATTAAAATCATTTTGGAACCATTTTTCATGATATAGACACATATTATATTATAATATTTCATATATTTCTGGAAATTACATTAATTGTATTTTGTGATACACAATATTTAATATAATGAATAAAAAATAAGAAAAATAATATATTTGAAAATTGTAATTATATATTATTAATCATACCATCCATTGTCATTTATGTCTAAATTCTACCATTATAGTCACATTAATGACCCCACAGAAATAATATATTTTTTGATCACTTTAATTTTCAATATGGTTAATGTGGGCTTAAAAAAATGTCATAAGGGAGAAATTATATTAAAAATATTTCCAAATATTAATATATGAGTTATTTTCAAATAAAAATCATCTCATATTATGAATAATTTATTTTTCATCAATTTAAAATTAAAATTAAATTATGTTAATTTCATATTTTAATAAATAAAAAGAGTACTCCATCCATCACATATAAAAGGGGACCCATTCTCCCCTTCTCTATACAATTCAAAAAATGATTGTTGTTTCGAATCCCAATAAATCAAATTTATTATTATCCTTTAAAAAATTAATTTTCTTATTTTAGGATGAATACTAACATTATAAGGCTTAATGTGTAATGAAAATGAGTATTCCATAAGAACTACTATACATTTTAACCAAAATATTTTAGTATGATTTATAATTCTACAAGCCTAAAATAACCTTAATTTTTTTTAATAATATCAAAATTATATTCCCTATACTAAGTTGTTTTTTGGTTAATCGAATAACCTATATTGATCTTCTATTCCACTAAATAGGATATGAAACCACCATTCAAATATATTTTGGACTACCGCCTCATGAACTAATGTTATTCATTTTCCATTATCACATCTCACAGATAGTTATGTAGTTATTTTATAGAATATATATTGTATTCATTACATATTTATCATTCCAAAAAGATACAACATCATCTAATTTATTACATTTCCATCCATTGAAAAATTATAATTTCATTCATATGTACATGAGAATTACCACCTCCAACATTGTAATGACTCAACCTAGGAGGCATTGAATGGTGCTCCGAGCTGGTTGGTCACAATCCATCAAGCGCGCCTCCCCGTACGCCAGAGGCTGCCGACTAGCTGTGAGGGTTTAGTATGTCAGTCTTGGGGAGACTATACCCTCTGTTATTATAATGAAATACCAGCAGAAGTAACCATGCAATAGCGGAAACACATATAAATATAACAGCACAATGCCACTAGCATAATCAAAACCAGAAATACAATACTCAACTGAAAGGTAAAACATGCTATGACTATGCATGTGCCAAGTGTCTACAATGAATCTGAAGGTAAAGACACAACGACTCCAAACAGGTCCCGATCCACATCTGTTTCCCTCTGTAGTGCTCTGACCCAAAATATCACTCAAACTAGGGCTCTTTCCCTTGTCCTCTCATGCAGCAACAAAGTCTATCCGGGTACCAATCAGGCACCCCGAGTAGGGTGTGAGTACAACTCAGTAGATCACCACCAACAGTGTCAAAACAGTCAAGTCATAAGCAGTGTATGTATTTGAATTAATAATAAATCAAGAAAATGGGGAAAAAATATATTTATCCAATTATACTTTCTTTAATACGTTAAACATTTAGGTTCCCGAGAACACCCAAAATGCAATGCCTGCTTCGGCACGTATAGGAGCCTAAACCATTCCCCTTTTCATTTCATAATTACAATGTTACAATATTAAGTTTATGAATAGCCAAATGAACCTATAGTACAAAATAAATGAAAAGTGTATAACGTCATGTCTAGCATACATGTGAGTATTTGGAGCATCGGTCCCTGTCTCACAACCCCATGGGTATTTGGAGCATCAGTTTTTATCCCATAAAATATCAAATTCATGTATGTCATTGATTCTAGAATGCCCTGTCTATAACCTCTGTGGGTATTAGCATCATTAGTCTGTGTCCCATAACCCTTTTTCAAAACAAATAACCAATTCACATATACAACAATATTTCAATGTTTAATCATCTTTATCTACCCATCATAACTCTCACCCATATTCAACTAGATCCAAAATTCACTAATAACTTCATAAACAAACCACCAATTAATTATTTATTCCACGACATTTATAAAACTGCATATGCCTAACAAGATGAAACTTTGGGATTGGATTTAGACCACCTACCTCGATTTATTGATTTAAGTTAGCCCAACGAACATCCCCAAAATCCGAGCGGCACAACGTCGTCGATCATGTTCTTGATCTAAATTCTTAAATTCAAAAATAATATCAAAGGTATTAAGATATTTCAAAACTAGATCTAGATCCACAATCCTAGATCTATACCATAACTCATAGGTTTAGATCCATGGAAACGATGGGAATATCCCATGAAAAGATCAAGGAAAGATATATGAAAGAACAGAAGAAACAACATGATGAAATCTACTTACCGAAAGGAGAGAGGATCTTCAATTCGAGCATTCAATCTTGAGAAAAGGTGTTTGGATCTCCTTAAAATCTCTCTAAGAGGCTTTGGAAACATCTAGAAATTGCCAAGCCCGAGCCAAGGTTGGAAAATAAGGATGTCTCGGGGTTCGGGTGGTTTTTAAAAAGGATTTTCAGAATATAAAACCGCATGCACAGTTTCTGGATAGTGGCACATGGTGTGTCAAACCGTACACAAACCGTGCATACCGCACTGTCTAGATTTTCACAGTCTGCACGGTTTGGTCGCATGGTTTGTCAAACTGTGAGGAAAAAATGCATACCTCTTTGTCCAGATCTGCATTGTTGGCATGGTTTGGTCGGACAGTTTGACAAACCATGCTCAAACCATGCACAACCCGCTACCCTTTTGTTTTACTTAATACTTCACCCAAACTCACCCCAAGTCACTACTCCAAAACAGATGTACTTAAAAACAACAAAATTACCTGAAAAAAATCTCGATATTGACTCTAGAAAAAGCTGGTATATTACATTCTCCCCACCTTATTATAGATCATCCTTAAGCTTTACTCCCGAACATCTATAAGATTCTGAGTTAAAATGATCGGGCAACTAAGTCCCTATATCTTCCTCCCTTTCCCATGTCTCTTTCTTCACACGTCCATGCTTCCATAAAACATGAACTATCGGTACGGTCTTTCCCATCAACACCTTCTCAATGTGATCCAACACATGTATCAGATGATCCTCAATGGACGCATATATCATTATCCCAACATCATCCACATAGATCACATGAGAAGGGTCGGAGTGATACCGTCATAGTAGTGATATATGGAAAACATCATGCATAGAAATATATTTCTGTGGAAAATCCAATTGGTATGCTACCGGCCCGACTCTCTTCATGATCTCAAAAGGACCAACAAACCTGGGTGCTAACTTTCCCTGACATCGTATCCTACAGTGACCCAACCTAGGCGATACCTGAAGGAAAACGTGATCACCGAATGTAAACTCTAGAGGTCACCTCTGTCTATCAGCATAAGACTTCTATTGACTTTGAGCTATATTCATTCATTTATCAATCAGCTGAACTTATTCAGTTGTCTTCTATTTGAGACTCGGTCCTAAAAACTCTGACTCACCCGCTTCCATCCAGGAAATCGGTGATCTACATTTCCTACCATAAAGAGCCTCGTATGGTTCCATCTGTATTGTTTCCTGATAACTGTTGTTATTGGAAAACTCCACTAAATATAGGTGCTTATCCCATGTACCACTGAAGTCAAGTACACATGCCCTCAACATTTCCTCAAGCACTTGTATAGTATGCTCTGACTGTCCATATGTTTGTAGATGCAAAGTCGTTCTCAATAAAACCTGTGTACCAAGTGCCTTATTACATGCCCTTCCAGAAACATGAATTAAACAGTGAATCACAATTCGAAACTATAGTTCGTGGCACCCCGTGCAATTGAACTATCTTATGTAAATACAGCTCTCCCAACTGCACAACTATAAAAGTTTCTCTTATAGGCAATAAATGTGCCACCTTTGTCAGTTGATCCACAATGACCCAAATAGAATCATTATTCCTATGTTTTTTTGAAATACCTATCACAAAGTCTATGGTCACGTCATCCCACTTCCATTCTGGAATGGAAAAAGGTCATAGTAAACCTTCAAGTCGTTGATGCTTTGCGTTTACCTTCTGATAGGTAAATCATAATGTCACAAAACCCTATATCTCCTTCTTCATGCCTGGCCACCAAAACTATCATCGCAGATCACGATACATTTTGGTCACACCAGGGTGCACTTCCCATCTTGAGGAATGAAATTCCAGCATGAGATCATCTCGCATGCTCATAGGAACAACAACCTGATTCTTCATATAAATGATATCATTCTCATCTATCATTCAGTTTGACGGTGTCTCCCCGCCTTCAAATTTTTCCCTCAAGGCTATACATCCAGTGACCTTAAATCGCTTGTCCCTGATCCATCTCAAAAGTGTAGACTCCACTGCAACCGACACAAGTTACATTTCCTCCTGTCTCTCCAGAACAACAACATTCATTTCATCTAGCAACAACATCATCCTCCACTCGGCACTAGATTCCTGAACAATCTAATATTGAGTCTTCCTACTCAAAGCATCAGCCACATCGCTTCCTTTCCCAGGTGTATATACCAGATCAAAATCATAAGACTAAATAAACTCAACCCATCTCCACTATAGAAAATTCAAATTGCGCCGAGAAAAGATGTACTTCAAGATCTTGTGATCAGTATAAATTTTAAACCATACACTCAGGAGGTAGTGTCGCCAACACATCAAAGCATTTACCACTACTGCCAACTCAAGGTCGTGTGTTGGATAATTCCTTTCATGCAGCCTCAAATGTCGCGACCCGTATTCCACAACTTTATCTCTTTACATAAACACAGCTCCAATTCCTATCCCAGAAGATTCATAATGCACTGTGTACTCTTCACCTGATTTAGGTAGATCCAAAATTGGTGTAGTCATCAAACGCTTCTTTAACTCCTAAAAAGATTTCTCGCAAGCCTTTGGCCATTCAAAATTTACTCCCTTTTTGTCAAGCCCGAAAGTGGTGTTTCCAAATTGGAAAAGTCTTCGATAAATCTCATGTAATATATAGATAACCTCAGAAATCATCGGATATCGAAAATATTATAGGGTTGCTCCCAAGAAATCACTACTTGCACCTTCTTTGTATCCACTAAAGCACCTTTATTTGAGATGATGTTTCCCAAGAAGTGTACCTGATCAATCGATAATTGAAACTTAGATATCTTGGGGTATAGATGATGCTCTCTCAGTGTACTCAGGATGAGGTCAAGATGTTGGTAATGATCGTTATGAGTCTTGGAGTACACCAAGATGTCATCCACAAATACTACCACAAACTGATCTAGGTATGGAAGAAATATCTTATTCATCATATCCATAAACACTTCTAGTGCGTTTGTTAACCCCAATGGCATTACAAAAAACTCATAAATCCCATATCTAGTCAAGAAATCAGTCCTAGGTATGTTATAATTCCGAACTCTCAACTGTTGATACCCCGATCTCATGTCGATTTTTTTGAAAACACAAGATCCCTTCAAAGGGTAAAACAAAACATCAATACGCGGTAAAAGATATCGGTTCCTCACAATCATATTTTTCAACCTCTGGTAATTGACACACAGACGTAAACTCACATCATCCTTCCTTGCAAAAAGTACATGTGATCCCCATGGTTACGTACTTGGACGGATAAATCCATTATCCTTCAAGTCTTCCAATTGTGATTTGAGTTCTTTAAGCTCTTTTGGTTCCATTCTATATGGTGGAATAGGTACTAGCTCAGCTCCTGGCATGAGCTCAATAAAAAATTCTAAATCTCTCTTAGGTGGCAGCCTTGAGAAGTCTTCTGGGAATTCATCCTGAAACAAATCAACCACTAGTGGAAGGAAATATTTCCCAACACCTTCTTCATCCAGTAAAAGTTGATCAACTTGGGCTTTTAGATCTCCCAGTTGCTATGTAATTGGACCTGCTCGGCCTGCCTAGATATCCCACTACCCATGGTGAATGTAATGGTAACCTGCAGGCGAGATAAATGTCACCCTCCGATGATAACAATCAATGTGGGCTCGGTATGTGATAACGAGTCCATACCCAAGAGTAGGTCGAAGCCTAACATATCAGGGATATTGAGATCCCATAGGAAATGGTACTCCCTGATCTCAAGAGAACATCCCTTGCATAGAAAAATTTCTCTAGACTGTGCCCCCAAAGGTGTGACTATCTTTATAGCCCCTCTTACAAACTCCACCACCAAACTCAAACCATTAACAAGTTTTTTAGATATAAAGGAATGAGAGGTAGCAGTATCAAATAAGGCATTAGCTAAATTAGAATCCACAAGAATATTACCTCTCAATGTCGATGGTCGAGCCTATCTATCCACAAGTGTAGGTTGTACTGCATGCAACTGTGCTGCTCCTCTTCCATGTGATTCCATCTAACTCCCCTGACTTATACCACTCGGCTGATATGGTTGTTGTTGTCCAAGAGCACCATGTCCATCGCCCTTACCACCTCATCTAGTAGAACACCAAATTTCAGACTGAAAGGGTGTAGAGGATCCCTTTCCCACACTCTGACTTTGTTTAGATAATCCATCACCACATGACTCCTTTGGGTTCCTACAAAACATCTGGAGATGTCCCATCCTACCACATGATCTTCATTAAACAGGGTGTCGGGTACATTGATTACAATAATTTCTCGGCCTTCCCCACTAGTGTAAAAACACTCAGGTAAGGTCCTCTATAACCGACCCCTCTGCCAGGTTACTCTGTCTCCCACATCCCTGAATAACATTCTCATAACGTCACTTTATGCTCTCAAAGGTCACACCACCTAACCATCCAGTAAAAACCATGTGCTCCCCACTAGAAACCACCTTCAGGTTCCCCTCAAATATGAGATCCTGAATTACCACTTCCGGAAACTTCTTCAGCCTAAAAATATTCACTTGAGACTTAATTTCACATTTAAGTCCATCCTGAAATCGTCTTGTTGAAGTGGCCTCGACTGCTTCCAATGTTGGATAAAAACTTTGTTTGTCTATAAAGCATCAAGCATAGTCCATTAAAGACATATTCCCTAGAGTTATCCTCAAGAACTCAGCCACTTTCTCCTGTCTAAGCATCTCTGTATAGAATTTCTCAAAGAACTTCTCCTGAAATTCCTTCCACTCCATATCTTCCAACTGCCCATTCCGAGTTTGGATGTCCCACCAACGTTTCTCTTGACCACGCAACATGTAAGCTTCCAACTTGACTCTCTTTTAAACAGGTGTCTCCAGGTGTTCAAGTATAGTCTGGGTAGATTCAATCCAGAACTCAGCTTTCTCTAGACCACCCTCTATAGTAAAAGTGGGTGGGTGCTACAACTGAAACTCCCTCATAAGATCAGACATACTTTTCACAACCCGCCCTAGGTCTCATTCCATCATTTACATGAAACGGGTGAGGTTCTCTTGAAACATTTCCCCCTATTATACATTTGGTACTATTGGTGCCTCAGGTTCACCCATTGGAGGACCATTTCTAACTACACCCCCCACTCATCCTCTCAATAAGCATCATGGGAGAGTAATTCTAAAAATCCAAACATGAAGATTAGAAAATAGTTCACAATGTTACCACAATTACACACAACCAAATTATTCATATAACATCACAATTATTTATTTCAATTTCAAGATTAAACACCATTTTCATTTAAAATTCAAAATCAAGGAAAAGAAATAGTTTAAGTTCAACAATCTACCCATAATCTGTTTTCCTATGCATTCCTAACATGATGCATGTCACAATAATCCTAAGTGCCTAGAATGATTCATGTAAATGAGACACTCATGAAATTATGGGCCACGAATTAATACTCAATAAATTCCATAGATAATAATCATGTCACACAATAAGTGCATCACCCAAGGGGAAATAATATTCAACTGTAACGACAAACAACAATAACATCAATCCCACCTTGAGTACTTGTGTTTTTTCTTGTACATGGGTTTGCAACTCCCATGCATGACCTCATTATCAAGCCCCGAATATCCCTATTCTCCTTTATACCTTCTCCAAATAGTAAGACAAAAAAGAATAAGAAAGAAAATATTTTGCCCTCTGATACCACTTTGTAACATCCCGACCTAGGTGCCACTGAACAGTGCTCTGATCCGGTTGGTCACAAGCCCTCAAGCGCGCCTCCCCGTACGCCAGAGGGTGCCGACTAGCAGTGAGGGTCTAGTAAGTCAGTCCTGGAGAGACTATAACCTCTATTATCATAACAAAATACCTACATAAGTAACCAAGAAATAGCAGAAACACATATAAATATAATAGTACAATGTCACTAGTATAATCAAAACCAGAAATACAATACTCAACTGAAAGTTACAACATGCTATGACTATGAAGGTGCCAAGTGTCTACAATGAAACTGAAATTAAAGACACAACTACTCCAATTGGGTCCCGACCTACATCTGGTTCCCTCTTCCATGCTCCAACCCCAAAGAGCACTCAGACCAGGGCTCTTGCCCTTGTCCAGTCCTGCAACAACAAAGTCTATTCTGGTACCAATCAGTCAGCCCAAGTAGGGTGTGAGTATGACTTAGTAGATCACCACCAATAGTGTCAAAAACAATCCAGTCATAAGTAGTGTATACAATTGCATTAATAATAAAGAAATAAAATAGGGAAAACAATTATATTTATCCAATTAACCTTTCATTAATACGTTAAATATCCAGCTTCCCAAGAACACCCAAAACATAATTCATGCTTCGACCTGTGTAGGAGCCTAAACCATTTCACCTATTTAAATCATAATTACTATGTTAAAATATTATGTTTATGAATATCCAAATAAAACCATAGTACAAAATAAATTAAAGAGTGTAGAACGTCATGTCTAGAACACATGTGAGTATTTGGAGCATCAGACCATGTCTCACAACCCCATGGGTATTTGGAGTATCAGTCCTTTTCCTAAAAAATATCAAATTCATTCATGTTATTGGTTCTAGAACACCATGTCTAGAAACTATGTGGGTATTAGGAGCATCATTCCTTGTCCCATAACCCTTTTTCAAAACAAATAACTAATTCATATATACAACCATAATCAAATGTTTAATCATCTTTATCCTTCCATCATAACTCTCACTGATATTCAAATGGATACACAATTCACAAAGAACCACATAACCAAACCACCAATTAATTATTTATGCCACAAAATTTATACAACTGCATATGCCAAACAAGATGAGGTTGTGGGTTGGATTTAGACCACATACATCGATTTATTGATGAGAGTTAGCCTGAGGAAAATCCCCAAAATCCGAGCGGCAAAACGTCGTCGATCAAGTTCTAGATCGAAATCCTTAAAACCAAAAATAAGATAAATGGCATTAAAATATTTCATAACATGATCTTGATCCACATTCCTAGATCTATACCCTATCTTGTAGGTTTAGATCCATGGAAACGATGGAAATATTCTATGAAAAGATCGTGGAAAGATAGAGGAAAGAACGGAAGAAACAACAAGATGAAATATACTTACCGAATGGAGAGAGGATCTTTAATTCGAGCCATCAATCTTGAGGAGAGGTGTTTGGATCACCATGGAATCTCTCCAAGTGGATTTGGAAACACCTAGAAATTTCCAAGCCCAAGCCAAGGTTAGAAATAAGGAAGTCATGGGGTTCGGGTGGGTTTTTTAAAGGATTTTTGGAATTAAAAACCATGTGCACGATGTCCTGGATAGTGGCCCATGGTAAGTCAAACCATGAACAAACTGTGCAGACCTCACAATCCTGATTTTCATGGTCTTCACGGTTTGGATGCATGGTTTTTCAAACCGTGCATATACTGTGCATACCTCTCTGTCCAGTTCTGCTTTGTTGGCATAGTTTCATCACACAGTTTGTCAAACTGCGTACAAACCCAGCACAACCCACTAACCTTTTCTTACTTAAATTTTCACCCAAATGCACCCCAATTCACTACTCCTAAATGGAGGTACGTAAAAACATCAATATTACCTGAAAATGTGCCCGATATTGACTCCAGAAAAGGTCGGGACCTTAGAACCAAGCTTTGATATATGTTTTTAATGACCACATCAATGGTATAATATATAAACTATATTTAAATAACTAATATTATATTTATTATATAATAATCATTAAATAATTAAAAAATTGTACGCACATTCATTCCATCATGATCATTGAAAAATGGAATGATTAATCATGCATGTGTATGACCTATTGTCTCTATCATTGTAACATATTTCATCTTTCACAAAAATCACTTATGTTTTTTAGAAACCTATAGAGTATGTATATAAATAAAACTTATATCATGATTATTATTCCTAAGAATAAAGAATAATTACATCTTTGACAATTTTCAACATAACAAAATCCTTTTGGAAATACAAGTTAAATATATTCAAAACATCCACCATGAACATCATGATTTAGGTAATTATATATAAAAATTTCCAAAGAAACCTAAATTAAATAAAAAAACTAAATTTTTCTTAATATTGTTAATAATTAACATATTTTTATTTTTCTATAAGAAAATTGTGTATGTGTTGAATCTGAATTGGGGTACGAGTCACTGTACATTTAATCACTCATGTTATAAGTCTTGATGATTCATTTAATTATTATTTTTCTTCCAAGACCATATTCATAGGAATAATTTCAATATGTGTTAAGAATGTTATAAGAGAAATGTGAATGGAATTTTAAGCCACTTCACTTTCTATTTGATGTGATTTTACAATGAATATTCTTGTGTATTTTATAAGGAAGGTTTTGAAATTCATTAAAAAATTAAAATTTTAATGATATATTTTATCATATACAACTTCAATGGGTTTTCCCACAATAACAATTATTATATATATTATAACACTTTCTTAAATTATACAATATTTATCAAAATAAAAACACTATTTATCTATGTTATGGTAATTATTTAATGTTTTCTAATTGGATTCTATATTTTGAAATATGGAAATGTTTTTCTTAAGGGTGTAATGAATTATTGATGGAAATTATTTTATTCCATTGTTACAATGATGTTATGGTTCTTGCAGAATTGTTAAGAAAATGGGAGGTTCTTTTATGATCTAAGGAGGGGTGGTTCAATTATAAACCAAGGATATATGATTCTGTTATAAGAAATGGATAGGTGGGTCCATTATAAACCAAGAAAGGCATGTGTCAATAAAGAGCTCAAATGCATTCGATACATGTATCAATAATTATAAGAGTTATATGAACATTACTTTCTAAGTTACCTGTATGATTTAAATTTTTTTCATATGTTTTTTTATAGAAATTATATGAAATAAAATTATATAATATAGAGCTTATGTTTAAGGAAAAGTATATGATACCTCTTTAAGGTGAAATTTATATCTTTTTGGAATACTTTTCATGAGCATCTCTTGATTATAAATAAACAATTGGGATTTTTATTTTTACTTCTAGATTTCATATAAATTGTTTTTTGAAAATCATTCCCATATAAGATGACTTATTAGGTATGGAATAGTTTATATCAAATCAAATTATTTATTGAATGCTGAAAATTACTAATATTTTTCAGGGAATAATTTATTAAATAACTAATTCAATATGTATTTTACTGATATTTTAATTATCATCCCTTGTTATTAAATTTTTTTCATAGGGTTTACTGATGATTTAGATAAAAAAAATTAATCCTTACTATTGGAATGAATCACATGGATATGGGTGGAATAATCATAACATGTAGACATGGGTATTATTTTTTTGATAATTATAATAAATTATAAACCTAGAAAATTCTATGTGTATATAATTGGTTCTGTTTTTCCTTTTGAAGTTTTAATTTTTATATTGTTGATATTAGGTTAAAAAAATTTATATCAATGTGAGAAATGTAATATCAACGTTGTTAGCACTGGATATAGGTGGGTGGGTTATGTTTGTCACTTATAGATTATGTATGAATGAAGTTTGTGGGAAATGAATAATGATAAAATTAAGAGGAAGTGGTACTTGATCACTATTGTGAAATATTTTGAAGAAACTAAATATCTTACTTACAAGAGCACAATTCTGATGATTTCATGCAACACGGTGATGATGTGCTAAAGACAGTTGGTGAAGGTCCATTCATTTATTGAAATTCTCAGTATCATATTATCTGTGTGAGGTGATCATCCACAATCTGAAAACTATAGATCAATGTAAAATATATATACATCATGATTTTTATAAATAATTAAGGAATTCATTATAGTGTAATGTGTGATCATAGGTTGATTCTAGATCATTCCAATTACTATATACTATTATTGAGTAGTTAATACTATATATTCTTGTGTTTCTTTGAATGTGGTTTTTTGGCATAGTCATTTATATCTAACATGTCATGTAGTACTTATTTTGATTAATCAAATTTGAAAAGCATCAAATATGGATTAAGCCCCCTCATTATGGTCACACAGATCATCACTAGTCCTTTCAATATATTGTAATATGATTCATCAAAGCAAAAAAATGATTTCATTCATATATAGTGGATTTGGTTGTTATATAATGGTTTTATCAGGTATGACTCCATGAGTAGAATGACCATTCCCAAAATCTAGACCTAGTAATTTTGTTTCATGGGTTGAAGTAATGAAATAACTATATATTTGGATATTAACATTGTTTACATAGACCAAAATATATTTTTGTATATATTCACACAATAAGTCATGAACTTTTACTATGTACATTTGATCACATACCTACTAACATTTATTTTAATACATAATATTCCCTATAGAATTTGAATATGATAAATATTATTATAGTATCAATTATAATTAGTAATTCATACATACTTTAGAATAATATTTCATTTTATGACCTTCATCACTTACTATAATGTATATCTATCCAAAGGCAAAGGTTCTACATCTTTTAAACCATAGGTAATTTTTTCTTCACTAGTGGAATCGGTAAACATGAACTAATATATTGATTTTAATTATATGGTGTTATGAGATTTGGTCATGGGAGATGATGTTTTACTCTAATTTTATTTGTATAACTTGTACATGATCTTAAAAAAACAAAATGGTTTTCCCCTAAATTTAAAAATGTTAGGGGGATGATAGACTTTAATTCCTCATTTTTTATCCAGTAGATTGGGATGAATATTATATATCAAGAAATTAGGCATCATTTCTTAGTGTCACATATAAGGAGGGATATTGAGTGGATTTCATTTCACTACCTTAATTATCATTGGATAACAATATTCCATAAACAATCGTTTGGGTTATATTATCTTGTTCTAGTGACAATATGAATGTTGGATAAGGGGAACATTAACAACATCATAATAATACGAAGGCCCCATATGGTTGATTATATAGTGTGGGTTATCTTAATGAATATAATGATAGTTGGAAACATTTTTACCTTTTAGGAGACTCAATAGGGGGGATATATAATCTTTTTATATGTGTAGTACATGGTATGTTTAGATTATATATTGATAATAATAGTATTAGATTAGGACATGTGTTTCAAAATATGCATATTGAGTGGACATGTAGATATTAAATTTCACTTAGATAATTGTGAATAAAACATTGAACCTATAAATAGATGTACATTCTAAGATTATGTTTTGGATAAAACATTATGTTCTCAAAGATAGGGAGGGTGATAAATTTCATTAAATAATTGAATAAAATTATTTCCATGGAATTATATTTATATGTTTACATGTTTCAATCCATATATCCCCCATAATGGAACATTAATGTAACCCATTCCTCTATCCATTATATGGGATAGTTATATGAATGCCTATATTTTTAGAACCAACCATGTAATAATAGACCACCATGTGGTTATAGTTTGGTAAGATGTTTTTTATAACAATCTATAGTATAGAAATTTATTAATTTAAAGGGAGGTAGTGACCTTTCGAATTTTTCATCGATGATAATGTATTCAAGAGTATATCTATATATTAGGGGAAATAATGTATTTATAGGTAGTAGAAATATGAGATGCATTTTATTAATATGGATAAAATTTTGGAAATGATTGAAATTGGTAAAAATAATTTTTCTCTACCACCATGATATAAAATTGTCCATGATGTTGCTCGCATGTCTAATCTAATTGTTCATGAGTTATGTCCTAAGAATTTGATTTGTACTTATAACATTATCCATGTCTTTATAGAAGAAGATCCTCTAAACATTTATTAAAAAGAAATGAAAAAGTAAAAAAGAGGCAGACGGGGTCAAACAAACAAACATGCCCTCATCTATAAAACAACAATGTTAAATATCATAATATGGAATGTCATTCCCATAATTAGAATCATCACATGTTTCCCATTCAGATTGAGACTGACCTGGATTGAAAATCTTAAGGATATTAGCATCCACCTTCCTTGGTAGCTTAGAAGATGATCTGGTAGTCATAGTCTTAGGAAGAGTATAATAATCCTTTCGTGGTCTCCTCTTTGAAGGAACAAAGGTAAGGCCCTCACTATCAGTTATCTTTGTCTTGCCACTTAGGAATTCATCCTTAAATGATGCATGCACACCAGTGACCGAAGCCTGAATAGGGGTACCAACATGCATCCTATCATCCTCAGAGACATTACCCCATCTATCAGACAATCTATAGGATTGAAATAATTTATGAATTTCCTAATGACATTCAATATTTTATTGCACATCATTTGGATTGGAGACATCTAGAGGGGGATCAAGAGTCACTAGTTGCGTACCTTCATGAGACCGTGCAGTAGTGTCCTCTATTTCAGTAACCTCCTTGGAGAAGTCAACTCACGTATTCGAAGGCCCACTATTAGCTCCCACTGGCAACTCATCCACCAGCGGCCCCTTGCCTTTTAAATTAGGCTCCTGAGAAGCAGATTTCTCAGAAATAAACACATCAACCACAGTGGGAAATGGTTCGGTGGGTGTATCACCATTTTGATCAATGGGATTTGAAAAATCAGAATCCTTCATCTTTGTCTTCCAAAGTCATAGATTGGCAGGATGACCTTTCACCCCACATTTCTCACATGAAACATTCTTCCGAAATAGCTCTAAAGAGTGACCAACAGCCATGCATTCATTGAAAAAAATGTTTTTCTTTCATAGTCAACTTCAATTTGGATGTTATCAGTAGGGGTAGAAAGAGTTACCTTATAAATCAGAGTGGAGATATGGTCAACCTCCACTAATATCTTGGAAATGTGTCCAAACTAAACATCCTCAGTTTCCTTATCAAGGAGAATAGGAGTCTCAATTTCCGTACCAATGTCATGTAATATTTTTGGATGCCAAAGGACCCAATTGAGTTCATGAAGATGAACCCAAAACTGAGAAAAGTCATTACTTGCATGAGAGACATTAAAATACAAATTCCATTAATGTAAATGAAGCCATCCATGTTCCAATAACAAGGACCCAATACTCCATGCTCAAAGATTATCTTCATCAGAAGGGAAACAACAGTGAAAAAAACCTCGACCAAGAGAAACACACTCCCAGTTAGAGAAACCCCATAAGATCCAGATCCTATGAACCAAATCAACAAACCTCCAAGGTTTTTCACCATTAGGTAAAACAATTCATGCAATCAAATAATTTTTACGGATATTCATTCTCTCCACAAGCGCGGTAGGGTTCACTTTAACGTGTGCTGATGATCTCTTACAAACGATTATACTAGAACCGGAATCCTTGAAGAGAACCAGAGATCGGACGTCATCACCATTAGACTTCATACCAAAATTTGACATTGATTTATTCACCACATCAACATATGACGCAGACTGAGATCCGTGCAAATCCTCAACACCAGGCAGGACCACATCTGCCCGAGCGTCCTGCAACGAAAAATCATCAAATCCCTTTTCCACAACTTCATTTTCCCGAGCGTATGTCTCCCTTAGAACACCACGCTTTGGATCATCCATCAAAATTAGAGGACAAGACATCTCATCAGACTACTGGAACACAAATCCCTGCGAAGCTTCATCAGATCTACCACCTAGACATGGATCCAAGGCTGACCGATTACAGGCCAGGATTATCTTACCCACAACATCAGGGGTACAAACACCAGTAGAGAACTGGGTAATATATCACAAGGGGTTTTGTATCTGTTGTGATTTGAAATAGATCTATGTGGTATTTATCATAACTTCCCACCAAATGGGTTTTAATTGGATACCATGTCGATAAAAAAAATCATTTTATGATTTAAAAGTTACATGGTTCCCCAAGTTGTATTTTGGTGGTGTCATCACCATATTTTATTTAGGGACCTTTTATTCCATTATTATACTCCTCTCTCTCAACCCTCACTCAAATGCCGCATTTTATAACATTACCCACTTGTGTTACATGATTAAACTAAGATCCCACCTTCTCAATTTTAAGTGGCTTCAATCATAGGAGTTCCCTATTAATGAGTATACTTTTTTCCATTCCATAGTTCCCCATTTATTCATTTTTACTTTTTTAAAATTTAAACTACATAATTTTGACGGTTTATGTTTACCATTTGACAGTTTATGGTTTGGTATTTATATGATAGAAATCCATTGACAATCAACCTCTTTAACAATTTTGGAAGTATGTAGTTACAATCTAATATAATTTATATGTTCATGTATGACCTAACATTCATCCATGTACAAAATTTGTCCTATTATTATTCATATTTTGGGATCAAAAATCCTATGTGGGTTTATATTAATATGAAGGACCCCATACATGGAAAATTTTCATAAAATAAATTATAAATGTTGAATCCTCACTTTATCACCTTAATATATATAGGGAAATCCACATTAGTTAATTTGTTATAAAGTTAGTTGTTTATACTTGAATGATGATTAGGAGACTTAGTGGGTTGGTTTTTGGGTTTAGTAAATGTATTCCTTCACTGTAATGGCCCAGACCTCTCCAGCCCATTCCTTTGTCAAAAAGAGGGTCTTGATGTGTTCTGGAGGGTAAAATGGACTTTTCCCACACTTTCCAGAATTTTGTAATTACACGCCGTGTAGTGTGAGTACACGCCGTGTACCACCTCACCGGGTATAACCCGTGTGGAAGGCCATGTCTTTTCCATGTGAGGTAAGTGGGTACACTTAGTGTACCCTAAACTACATGTCGTGTAGTCCCTCCCCGCGTACGCGTTACCAGTCAACGGTCGTGTGCTGTGTTGAAGCCGTGTCCTTGCCGTGTGAAATAAATGGGTACATGTCGTGTGTCCAAACTACATGCCGTGTAGTCCTTCCCCGCGTATGTGTTACCCATCAAACCGTGTGTTGACCAGTCAACGGTCGTGTTCCATGTTGAAGTCGTGTCTTTTCCATGTGAAATAAATGGGCACATACCGTGTGACCAAACTACATGTCGTGTAGTCCTTCCCTGCGTATTCATTACCCTCAAACCGTGTGTTGACCGGTCAACGTCCGCGGAGCCGTGTTGGAATCCACGTGGAGACCATGTGAAATAACTGAGTACATGCCATATACCATAATGTACACTCTGTGTACTTTTTATTTTCTCACCTATAAAAGGAGGGGTACCCTCCTCCTTTTCAATACACCCCTCTCCTACACTCTTCTCTGAGCAGAGCTCTCCCAAGAGACTCGAAGGCTCCTTTTTCTTCCATAACTTCTTCGTCCGAGCTCCGATTTATGATCCGTCAGCAGCCACAGGATCATAATAACGAGGTGAAACTTATGAGATTTGGTCCATTGTATTTCCTTCATCTTTTCCTTTCCAACATCCACCTGAGGTGGTTTTTTCGTGTTTTGAGAGAAGTGACAGACACCAACGAACTTCTTCTAAAGTTTATCCGGGGGAGCGTTGTGATCATAACCTGTTCAGGTAGAGATCTTACCTTTGTCTCTATAAATTGTGCATCATGCGGGGTGATTATCCTATTATTTTCATGAGAAATGGTGGAACCTTTAAAACGAAGATAATAACTGGTTAAAGAATGGTGATGGGGAAGTTGTTATGTTTATTTTTTTATATCCTGTGATATTATGTTGTGAATTAAATAGGCTTATGCCTACTGAAAATCACGGTCATTGGGGGCCTTTTCTTGCACAATTAAATGTTGCCCTATCTTTCTAGACCATTTATAGATGGAAACTTTGTGGAATTTGGAATTTTTTAATCACATAAAGTTGGATGGTTGAAAATCTGGAACCCTTGTGTGATCACCCCGGTTGAACAAAATGGAATAATGAACATGTGGGTGTTGGCTTGGATACGTGGCATGTGAGGGGATGTTTTGTGGGTTGTTGTGGATCGGGTGAGTAGCGGGGCTGCGGTTGACTTGGTTGTGGTTTGGTGTGAATGCTATGTTGGTGATGGGCAGCGGGGCTGTAATGAATGGTATTAAAGGGGTAATGGTGTACGGTATGTTTTTGGTTATGGTGGTTGGAAGTGGGGCTGTAGGGATGGGTTTGAATGTGAACGTACTCTGGGTTGTGATTAATAAATAAAAAGTGGAAGAGTTAATTAATAGTGGGGCTTGGTATTGGAACAGAAATAATAATCATTGGGGTTGGTTGGTTAATAAGAAGGAATTGGTTGTGTTGCTTGTGCTTTCCTAACTTGATTTGTGGATAGCAGGGATATGTTTTACGAATGATCATTATGGTTGGTTGTGGATAGATTCCTAGTAGTTAAGGAACTAATAAGCTGATTTTCTTGAAACATGAAAACCTAAATGGGGTTGGGATTGTTTGTTATATGCATGCTTCGTGGTAGCATTGCCGAGGCACGTGCTCAGTTCATGGATTAGAATCCATAGGTTGGGCTGAGTGTTTGGTGTATATATATATATATATCTGTATATTTGTGTTTTATCACACCCCACCCATGTTGAGCACTTAGTGCCAAATACTCCCATTTCATGGGAGAGGGTGTTTTCCCCTAAGTTACTAGCTCCTTCCTGCTCCTTCTTCCCAAGGTTGTGATGGCTTGAGGCGACCTTACACCCAAGACTCTTCGGGTAGGTTTTGATTGGGGTGGTTTAGCCCAAGACTCTTCAGGCAGGTTTTACTATTTCCCAAGAACCTTCTGGATGAGGCCCAGGTGTGTGCAGGCGGGATACGTGGTTATGAGGCCCAGGTGTGTGCGGGAGGGATACGTAGTTGTGAGGCCCAAGTGTGTGCGGGCGGGATACATAGTTGTGATGCCCAGGTGTGTGCGGGCGGGATACGTGGTTTTGAGGCCCATGTCTATGCGGGTGGGAAGAGTGTGGTAGCGTCTGTACGTTCGCCGTTAGGAAGAACAGCTAGATAGTGGGGGGGGAATGGTGTGTGGTACCCAATACTCTTGTTCTTATATACTACTACCTGTTGTGATTGTGTTTTGTTGAGTGTGGCTAGTGAGGTTGGGTGGATACAATTCCTTGCTAGGTTTCTTCTGTTTTTGTCACGGGACATTATGATGTCTCCCCACTTGTGCATGAGAGCTTTAGGTTTCCCTACTATGTATACTTGTATGCTCACCCTATGTTTACTTTCAGGTTTCCAGGAGGACTACCAGGGCCGTGCGGGACCCTACTAGTCGGGACATTTGGAGTTGCTGCAGTTTGTTGTACTTGTTTCTTTTGGTATTGTACTTTTGATCTTTCTTGTACTTGTACCTTGTTTCAGAACTATTTAAACATGCATGTGGGATTGGTTTGGGTTTATTTCTATACACTTGTTCTTTTCCTTTTTTGTGGTTGACTTGTCCTATTTCCCGATCTTAAATAACAAAAAGGGTAATACCTCCCATATTTGTGAAAACTCATACCCTTGGTGCTAGTCTCCACCCCGGGGCCTACTGGAGGCGGGACTCAGGGGTCATTATCTCCCTTTCACCATTGCCAACTTAGGAGGGGCATCTTTGGTGGGAGGGGTTCGTGACATTCACATTTGAATGTGTTGGGTTAATGAGGATCTGTAATGTGGGCAACCTAATGTGTGTGGAAAGGGAGAATATTATTAAATATTTATGTATTTTTTTGATGATTTGAATGTTTTTTTGGTTTAGTAATTGATCCTCTATCTTTTAAAAATTAATTTATTTTCATACAAACTAGTCATACATATGTTTTCACCAATATTCGTATGATTTTACTGGGTGAGAGTGTGATAGGTAGTCAAATGATGTCAATGGATTTTTGTGATGATAAATTCTTGAGTGGGAGGGTTAGATAGGGAAAATATTGTAGTAACTCCTATAGAAGTGGTGAGATAGTTCAGGATATGATATATGACCTCCCCAATGTGAGAGTCGATGGACTGAGACATGATGGATGATATCCATTAAGTGATAGGGAATTCTCAATTTATGATTATTAACTTCACCAGTTGAGATTGGATGGTCTATAGATTTATGTGGTATATGACTTAAAACATTATAAGTGATCACTTCATGAGTGATTAGTTTTTATTCATTATATGATTCCCTTTAGGTTACATGTATAATTTAGTATTATATTGTTTTATAATTGTTTTTCTGTAAAGAGGATTCTACAATTTAAATAATGAAATCAATGGTTTTTTAGAATAAAATCATGTTTCATATTTTAGAAACATAGTTAACACTATCAATGGAACAAATAGGCTCCATTGTAATTCATAAAGGTTTGAACAAGGTTTTTCAAACCATTTTCCTCACTATAGAGACCATTATAATGTCTTGGATTCTATCCCAAGGTGTCTCATATCTTGAATACTATTTTCTATATCTTTGTAGATCTACCTAGGAAATTATATTCCCCAAATTTTAAATGGATAGAATAAATTCTTGGTTGTTGTGTAGTTTGTTAAAACATGCAGCCTAATCATTTTCCCCAATTTGATAATGTATAAATATAAACCATTCCTCTTTGGTTTTTCAAATAGATAGTACTTATGTTTGAATAGTATTGAATAATAAAAACGAGAAAATGGAGAGGAAGGTGTCCTTTATCACTACTGTGGATGATTTATAAGAAATAAAATATCATAGACATAGAATTTCATTTCTTATAAATTCTTGAAACATGATGATGATATATAGAATCGTTTTTGTGAAGTCACATTCCATTATTGAAAATTTTGTTTTATAATTTTATATGTGGGAGGATAATGTCAACTATCAGAGGACTATAACAGAATGAAAGTGATTAATATAATACAGTTTTTATAAAACCTGGAGTATTTCTTAATAGTGGATTTTTTTGATCATATATTGATCGCAGTTCATTCCAATTAATTTGTTCTTTTATTGAGTAGTGAAAATTGTAATTTTTTGACTTCTTGTGCATGCTATTTTTTGTTTAGTATATTCATTTATCCTTCACTGTAGCCAAAAGTTGTTTTGAAATAAGAATTTTTTTTCCATAGATTAAACCCAAGTGGACAAATAGATCCTCAATAGTCATTTAAATATCTTGTACTTTGATTCATTTGGAATCATTCTTGGAGAAATTCTTTTATTGGAAGTTTTGTTAGTCGCATATGGGTCTCATCCAATATTCCACTATGAGTGGAAAGAACCTACCCAGAAATTTAGAGATCTACATTGTGGTTTATAGATTGAAGTAAAGGAATAACTATATCATTGGTGATTATTATTTTAATTTGATGAATAGTTCATATCTATTTATATGTTCTCCCAATAATATATTAACCAATAATATGGGAATTTTACCTAGTTCCTACAATATTTTAAATTAATATTTTATTTGGTCTTGATAAGGTGAATTCTAGAAAAATAGGATCTCAATATCAAGTCTTATGAGTTTGGAGTCTATACATCTACTTTTTTTGAATTTCATGAGATTCATATATTACTATAATTTCAATCTATCAAATTCATAACATTTTATGTCTTATAAAAAATAGATCATTACTGTTTCAATATTAGAAATGATAAATTAAAACTCATATCTAGATTCAAATTGTCTGGTGATTTGATAAGGGTTCATCGGTAATAATTATGTCCAATGATTGTATTAGAATAATAATGATGTTTTCTACTCCAATAAAATTGTGAAATACCCTATATGAATAAAATTGAAGTGGATGAAGGAATCACAATCCTCATTCTGGTTTATGTTTCTTGTGTTTACCAAGATATGTTATGAAATTTGTAATTATTTATTATTTCCACATATGAGGAGGGGTATTGGTAGGATTGTTTCTCACTATCATAGATATCATTGGATAATGGAATTACATAATCCATAGTTTGGATAACATTATTTATTTCCAATGACTATATTCATTTCGGAATAGGTGAAAATGAAAAATATCACCAAGTAACTATGATACATACGATTCATTATGATGTGTTGGTTATTGTAAAGCATATTACAGAGGTTTTAAACTTATAGAACATCAATCATACTCAATTGGTTGTATAGTTATACATGAAACATGTGTGGGATACACCAATGATAAATTATTACCAATAATAATAATATCTATTTTTGATATCTTATTCAGAATATTATTTTGGGGGTATGTATAAATTAATTTTTTTAGGTGAAATTAAACATAGAGTTCCACATTAAGATATATATAATTTTAAAAGGATGTTCTGGATACAAAAATATTTTCTCACTGAGAGGAAAAATGATCAATTTTTGTAAATTATTGAATGAAATAATTTACAATGAATTATTTATATATATCATTGCTTTTCATGTTTCAATCTAGAAGGCCCCATTCATTCAACATTAAGGAAGTCCATGACTCTATACAATGTGTGGGATACATAATGGAATTTCTGAACTGATATAACCAATAATGGAATAGAAGACCACAATGAGAGAATGTTTTTTTAGGATTTGATTAATTGAAATCCCAAGTCAAAAATTTGTTTAGTTTTTTTAGGTGGTAATAACACTTAGACTTTCTCATGGGTGATGAGGTATTATTTCATGTATTACCCTAGTTGGGAATTAATGTCTTTAGAGGATAGGTGAACTTAGGTTGAATTTTTTCATTATGTCTTACCTTTTTTAATGGATTGAAATATTAAATTATAAATTATATCTTCTACCACGGTATAACAACGTCCTTGATGTGGTTCACATGTCACCTATACCATTTAATGAGTTTCATCTCTTAATTTTGATTTATATTAATAATATAGGGTTCATGGAAAATGAATCTATTGAGTAATTCCATTTTATTATCCTAGATTTAAGAATGAATATGATATAAGGGAAGACAACACCTTTTTTGGGATTTGTGAAAATATAGATATATCCATGTGGAGAACATGTAGAAATAATTAGGCATGTGTGCACTATGAGATGATTTGTTCTGTGAGGATCCCTAATGATAAATGTCATGGATAATAATCCTATAGAGGGGGATTTTCCAATAGCCCTCAATTTTCAATTATAATATTTTGGTATCATTTTAGGTTTCAAATATATCTTTTTGATAGGATAAATATTTTTTCAAGGTTAGTTATGATTGTTATGCTTGAAAAATATTCTTAATAGAAACCATATAAAAATATGATGTAACATAGAATTGGGTACAACATCACATGAATTTGCTAACAAATGTGATGGGAAATATAACTATTTGGCATTTATCCCTACATTCCACATGATAGTGTTGGAGTGGGTCCTTGTATGTCTAGAAAGTACCATTTCATAATAGGGAAGGTACAGGGGTTCCCATGTTTTTTGTTATGGTTTTCAACCTAATTTCATATAGGGTCCCTTTTTTCCAATTATCTCCTCAATTATCAAACTAAGTAAAATTACTCATTAGTGGTTGAGTTATAAGGATCCACTAACCTCATTCCCTATCAAATTAATGTGGATTTTATAATAGAATTTCTAGAATAGTGATTCTAACTCCCTTCTTTCCCAGATCCCCCCATGGATAGTTTTTTTATTATTTTACATTTCAAATACAAAACCATAGTGGATTGTAGTTTTAAAAAAAGTTTTATGGATTTTTATTAAGTCTATAAGAATACATTGATGAGTGAAATCCATTATATCCTATGTAGGATTTCATTACAATGCTAGAGAATATTTATGTTGTTTTTGTCCAAAAATTCATCCATGTGCATGATTTGGCCCTGTATTATTCATAATTTGGTATCAAAGTGGACAAATGGGTTCATATTGGTCTAATGGACCACTAAAAGTGAACTTATTATTAAATTATCTTTCATATGAAGAATCATCACCTCATCCCATAGATTGAGGCATGTCTTTCCAGATTGGTTAATTGGGTGAAGAAAGTGTTATTCATGATTGTTCCAGGATTGGGTGACTTTATAGGTTCGTTTTTGGGTATGGGAGATAAATTACATCACTTTTTGATGTGACGGGTGAATTAACAATTATAATGCAAGTTACCTAATGTGTTTGGTATGTGGGGATATAATGATCTATTCATAATTTGTATTTTTTTTATTTATATATTTTTTTGAATGTAATTCTCCAAACTATCTTGTTATAATTAATTGATTATTATATTAACTAATTATTCATAAGTTTTCACATGATTTTTAAATAATATAAAATTCAAGAGGGTGATGGTAGGTTCTATAATTTCAAAGTATTGCGGATAGTGAATATTTATTGAGTTTGAGGTTTACAATCACATATATATTATAATAACATCACTATTTTGTCTTGGGATAGTTATGATGTTGATGTGAAACTTCCTTTGAGTGTTTGGGTTGGGCTGAGACATACTAGATTACATCCCATGAAATAGAGGGTAATTCCTATAAAAATATATGCGTCCTTACTTAACTAATAGGTTTTATTCTATTGCATCATGTGGGATATATCATAGAATATTATAAGAGATTACACAATATGTGATGGGGGACTAGTCATTCTATGATTCCCTCTAGGTCACATGTATTATTTAGTCTGAGCATGGTTTATCATTTTGGTCTTTCATATTATTTTTCAAATTCACGTGATGAAAAAATAGTTTTTTAGAGAAATAAAACTAGGAACAAGGATTACAATAATGGTTAGTGATAAACAAATAGTAACTACAATGTATATCAATATGAGACTCCATAGTTTATTTCTAGGGTTTGATCATGGTTAATCAAACTATGTATCCAAAATATATCCATTGGGTAGTCTATGTTTCTATATGGAGGTGTAATAATGATTGAGTGAAATTTTCCTAAACTCTATGACTGTACCAGGTATTCATGTGCCTCAAAGAATTAATGGATGGAGGCCATGCACTATTGGTGAAACATTTGTCAAATATTTCATACAAATCATGTGTCGCAATAAAATATTTTTTAAAAGATTGAATTTAACCCTTTTACATGTTTTTTTAATATCTAATCACATAATGATCTCTATTATCTTTGGATATAACTTCCCTTATAACTCTATTGGATTCACCACTGTTATACATGGTAATATCAAAATGTTTTAGGTGGATCTCTCCATGGTATATTCTTTTTTTTAGTTTTCTGTCTTCTTCGTGTATCCTTTATTGAAATCCTCTACCCTAGTCTCAATTCAACCTAATTGGGTTACTGATGTAAGATCTAGTGGGTTTTATGTATTTTATATTATTTTTCACATAGATATAGACACATAAGGATGAAATCTATTCAATTCCAAACTCTATTTTTAGGTGACTAGTTTTCCTCCATTGTTGTTGTTGGTGACCCTATAAAATCGATCTATATCATGGTTTTATTTTTCTTCTAATGAATTTATTTATTTATTTTTTTAGAAAATTATTTGAATTGATATCATAGTAGAGTTTTTTATTAATTAAACATTTTTAAGTGCATTTTCATTATAGATAGATTTTTGAAAACTATGTGTTCGGTGAAATTAATAAATGGTGTATTTGAATCAATAAATATAATTTAAATAATGTAAGTAGTGATTCTTCACTATGATATTGTTTATGAAGTTTTAGTCATGGTTTCTAAATGATTTTCTAGAAAACATAACACATTGATAACATTAGGTTCATCGGAATAAATACATAAAGAAGTTTAGTGTATTTTATTCTAAAAGGTTTTATATTATTAATATTGATTTGTTTGGAATGGTTTGGTATTTATAGGTTAGACAGTACTAATAACTTAGTGTTCCTTTAATTAATGAGAATTTTTTAACAATGTCTAGACCCCAACATGTTCATGGTTTTATGAAAGATAATATATATCATGTTTTGTAGTTGACATATTTCTCTTTTAGACTTTAAATGGGTGGTTTTATTATTCTTATATGATATATTCTTTTTTCATGTCATATTTCTAGTTGTGTGAATATGAAATGTTTTTTATGAAAACCAATTTTGATCAAAATTGTTATCTATTTCAAATTTTCATTATAAATTATATTTTTTAAGAAATTTATAACTAATAGTTTCTAGGTATCAGAATTATTATATATTATTTTCTGAACTATAAGTGGAAATTTTAATTAAATCCTATATTTTTACTTTATAAATATGTAGATGTGTTTTTTAAAGACATAATTAAAGGTAAGGTCATTATTTTCATCTTATACATCCCTTGTTTGTTTTCTCATTCTTCATTAGATGAACTCGTTATGATTGATGGTCACATTGAAATTAAAATTTTGACATTTATGGTTTTATTTTTTGGATTTTCATTTTGTCTTCGATTTATAAGTAACATATCCATGTGCTTTTATTCTAGGTTATAATATAATAGTTTATCTATTTTTAGTTATTAATGATCTTTTTTTGGTTTTTTTATCATTATCTTATAGAGGAATAACTTGGGTGATGTGTCTCATGTATCCAAGCTAGTTCATCACAAAATGGTATCAGATACACTATCCATCAATAAGGGTTATTAAACTACCTTTTTTTAGTTTATATGATTTTTTTAAAGTATTTTGGAATAAAAAATTAAAGTAGTATGTGAATAAGGTTTTCTTTCCAGCTCACATCCATGAATAAACTCATGTTACCATTGGTGGATGAAGATTTTTTCTATGCTTGATACATTGTGTTTGAGGCTATATAATGGAACATGAATTAGGGTTTATTTAGATGAAAATATCTATTTTTAATGTTTGATCATATATTCATAGAATTTATAATTTCATTAAATTCCTATAATTTTTAGAATTAAATTTTTGATTCTATGTGTTTTTTTATTTAAGAACTTCTCTTAAGATAAATGGTTATTTTATTTTTTGTCTATTAGAAAATTAGTTCATTGAATTATATTCTAGGTACAAGAGAGGATTATATGGGAAGTGTTCCTTAGTGATATTCTATATTAAACCCTTCATTATTGAATGATTTTATCAACACAATTTCTAATATAGGTTTGGTTGGTGTTGTAAAATAGGGATGAACTATGGATCATGTCTTGAAATGTGACATGTAGATTCAACCCATCATTCTTTTAGTGGACCTCATGAATGAATTTTTTTATTCATAACATTGAAAGGATATTAAATATTCAGAAATCATTAGATGACTCTAAGTGGGTGGGTTAACATACAAGCTTCCATGAGTGGGATGTAAATATTGTGACCCCTTTGTGAATGAAATGTAACATGAGGATCATAGATGTAATTCATTCACAGATATACTAAACCATAAAATTTATCCTAGATTATTCTTCATGTAAAATAATTTATAATTATAGCCCTTTGGAGACCATTCTATCTGAGATAATACCCCCAGTTTAAAAAATATTTATCATCTAGCTTCTAATAATTTTATAAATGATTACCTTAAGGATGAGAGGTTCATGATTGGTCTAAGGGATGATATTTATACAATGATGATTCTCTTATATCCTTCAAAAATTATGGTTTTAGTTGATAATGTGGTTATTGATGAGGTAGTCATAGCTTGGAAAACAATAATAGGTAGAGCTACAACTTCTGTAGAAGGTGGACAAGCTATGTCATTTAGATCGAAAATAAAATATATGGGTAAACATTTTACATTAGAACAAATTTATGGGGATTCATCAAGGAAACATTGGGTTATTTTATAAAAGTGTGTATGATCTGGTCATAAAAAGCCTAAGCATATAGAATCCCCAAAGAGATTTCATCATTGAGGTTAATTTTTTTATTTTAAGAACTTTTTTTGTAGGATATCCCATGGTAGTATATCTTGATATAAACTCACTAAAACATTTATTGGTTTGTTCTAATCCCTCATTGGTTTTTTTATATCAATTTAAAGAATAAAGGTATTCTCAGGTAGTGAATAAATCTTGTGGAGTGTCTGAGGTAAAACATCATTGCACAGTGTAGTATGAAGTCGTGGAATATGATATAGGGTTGGATAATTTTAGAAGAAAGATGTTTATTTCTTTACATATTGTTATTTAGTTGTTAAATATGGGTGAAACTCATTCTTATATATTTTCTAATTTAATATGATGTTTGGATTAGTTTCTATGATTATATGATTCATATTTTTTGATTCGACCACATTATTATAGAGTTCGAAACGTGTTTTAATTCCCCATTTGTCAAGGGATGATAAAAAAATTTAATGTGTTGTGTGATTTCTTGGTACTTGACAATGATTCATAATCCATATTACTAGAATGTATTTTATAATTAGTATTAAGGCCTAAACATACTATTTTCCACATTGATATCAATTTTTATTTCATGATGTGGACCCCAATGTCTTTTCTAGAGTGAGATTCTAGATATAGAATGGATGGTCTTATTGTTCATATTTCTAGTGTGATCTAGTATCATTTATTTGGTATTTAACATAATGTTGTGGTTCTCATTTAAAAATCCCACATCCTGATGTGGTGATCACTTTCACCGAGGCCATTCTTAATTATTTTTCTATGTTTTCTCCATATAGAGAGGCTTATAAAACTTTTAACCTAGTCTATGGTATTATTACCACTAATAATCTATCATATCTATTAGAGTTATATGATTTAAAAGATCTTTTGATACAACTTACATTTCTTGAGTCCATGGGGCATACTTTTCATATATTTTATCCTTGGGATTCAACTATTCTCTTTAATTAGAAGGTTGAAATAAACCTTATATGTTTCTATGATTGTCAAAATCTATATGAGGTTATTGTTATGAAAAAATACCCCTTACAAAGAATTGATGATCACCATGACCAGCTCCAGTTGTGTGACAACTGGGTCTCAGTTACAACACAGACACCCCACCTTAACATGGTCATCGGGTTCTGGCTTATAAAACTTTTAACCTAGTCTATGGTATTATTACCACTAATAATCTATCATATCTATTAGAGTTATATGATTTAAAAGATCTTTTGATACAACTTACATTTCTTGAGTCCATGGGGCATACTTTTCATATATTTTATCCTTGGGATTCAACTATTCTCTTTAATTAGAAGGTTGAAATAAACCTTATATGTTTCTATGATTGTCAAAATCTATATGAGGTTATTGTTATGAAAAAATACCCCTTACAAAGAATTGATGATCACCATGACCAGCTCCAGTTGTGTGACAACTGGGTCTCAGTTACAACACAGACACCCCACCTTAACATGGTCATCGGGTTCTGGCCTACGAGGTACCTCAATTGCCCCGCAGACACATGGGGCCCACCCCATGGTCCACCCACATGCCTGAATGGGTCATCTGAGTAATGATAATCCCCACAGGCCAACACATGTCCTTTCCAGTGTGCTTTGTCCTCACTCATACACATCCTGAGAAACTTCCCAGGAGGTCACCCATCCTGATCACTACTCCAGGCCAAGCACGCTTAACTGTGGAGTTCTAACCAGGTAGGCTCCCGAAAATGAAGGTGCACATTATTGACATGAGTCATATCATTTAGTCATTTAACCCTTTATCGTTTAGGGATGTTACAATCACCACCCCCCTTTAGAGCACAACACCCTCATTCTGGGCCCTATATCTCTACCCAAGCAGTACACTGCACTTAAGGCTGGGTTCCTCCTCTGATACCAAATGGATGGTCTTATTGTTCATATTTCTAGTGTGATCTAATATCATTTATTTGGTATTTAACATAATGTTGTGGTTCTCATTTAAAAATCCCACATCCTGATGTGGTGATCACTTTCACTGAGTCCATTCTTAATTATTTTTCTATGTTGTCTCCATATAGAGAGGCTTATAAAACTTTTAACCTAGTCTATGGTATTATTACCAGTAATAATCTATCATATGTATTAGAGTTATATCATTTAAAAGATCTTTTGATACAACTTACATTTCTTGAGTCCATGGGGCATACTTTTCATATAGTTTATCCTTGGGATTCAACTATTCTCTTTAATTAGAAGGTTGAAAGAAACCTTATATGTTTCTATGATTATCAAAATCTATATGAGGTTATTGTTATGAAAAAATACCCCTTACAAAGAATTGATGATCACCATGATCAGCTCCAGGTGTGTGACAACCGGGTCTCGGTTATAGCACAGACACCCCACCTTAACATGGTCGTCGGGTTCTGGCCTACGAGGTACCTCAATTGCCCCGCAGACACATGGGGCCCACCCCATGGTCCACCCACATGCTTGAATGGGTCATCTGACTAATGATAGTCCCCATAGGCCAACACATGTCCTTTCCAGTGTGCTTTGTCCTCACTCATACACATCCTGAGAAACTTCCCAGGAGGTCACCCATCCTGATCACTACTCCAGGCCAAGCACGCTTAACTGTGGAGTTCTAACCAGGTAGGCTCCCGAAAATGAAGGTGCACATTATTGACATGAGTCATATAATTTAGTCATTTAACCCTTTATCGTTTAGGGATGTTACAATCACCACCCCCCTTTAGAGCACAACACCCTCGTTGTGGGCCCTATATCTCTACCCAAGCAGTACACTACACTTAAGGCTGGGTTCCTCCTCTGATACCAAATGTGACAACCGGGTCCCAGTTACAGCACAGACACCCCGCCTTAACATGGTCGTCGGGTTCTGGCCTACGAGGTACCCCAGTTTCCCCGCAGACACATGGGGCCCACCCTAGGGTACACCCACGTACCTGAACGGGTCATCTGACTAATGATAGTCCCCACAAGACAACACATGTCCTTTCTAGTGTGCTTTGTCCTCACTCACACACACCCTGAGAAACTTCCCAGGAGGTCACCCATCTTGATCACTACTCCAGGCCAAGCATGCTTAACTATAGAGTTCTAATCAGGTAGGCTCTTGAAAAGGAAGGTGCACCTTGTTGACATGAGTCATATCATTTAGTCATTTAACCCTTTATCGTTTGGGGATGTTACAGGGTGTCTCATTGGATTTTATAATCTATCAAGTTATAGGGGTTCTAATGGTTGACTATCTAAGAGGAGATTATATAAAAAAAGTTTTTAAGAGTTTGTATGGGTATTTTAGTTTCATTTTAGTCCATTCAGTCCCACTAAAACTCCTATCATGTTTATAATGATGATGAAAAATAATGGTAATCAATTATTGAGATATTTAAAAGTAATTTTAGTGGATTATATTTTTTAGACCCTATGTTATTGGTGGAAAACAATGATAATTTGTAAATTATCCATACAATCATGAAATAAAACCATATGAGTGGTTATATTTAGAAATGTGATTTTTTATTCCCTGATGTATTTTTTGACATGTTATATAGGATAGGTGTTTCTTAGTTGATTTCAAAAATATCTAGGTGATAATTTCATGGGATAAACCCAAAAATTTGTTTCAGATATTAGTAGTATTTTTCTTAACCTGTTATTATAGGTGGTTTTATTGGGACATCTCAATGATATCTTGATCTTCTTAGATAGAAGGACTAGTGGTCATGGATTGTCATTTACAAACTCCATTTTTTATTTTATTGTTTTTTTATTCACTTATTAGAATGATTTTGTAGGTCTAATGGTTGTGTACTCTTATAATTCCTAGTAGTCAACTAGTTTTACACTTTTTAGTTATTCATGATAATCGTATGGTTTTTTTATATTTATCATATATTGGGCCATCAATGGGATGTTTTAGGTTTATCCAAGTTGGTCCAATACACATTCCATTAGATAAACTTATGGATAGAGATAGGCCTTCTACAATATATGTAGCATGTGAAATTGTGTCCAGGGTTTTTGGTTCCATGGTTAGTGGATAACAAACTAATATATATATATTTTTCATTTATTTATCTTTTAAATATATGGAATCTCACATATCATCTGTAATTAATTTTAGGATATGATATTTGTTGTATAAATTATTTATTACTCAAACCCTAATCCAGAACCCCCATGTATAAGATTTATTTTTTAGAGGATCCAAAATATTCCAAGGGTTTTTATCAGTCTAATAAGAATATAGAGATGGGTCTGTGATTCAAAGAAATTCAGGGACCTATTCATGGATCATCGACTATTAAGATTGTGATATTATTCAATTTTCACTCTATCAAATGTATTTATGAACCAAGCACATCTATCATTTTATACATGGATATGTGAATTTTTTTATCCAATTTTTAAATTTAATTATAGGATATTCACTTATAGATTTTATTATAATTATTTATTATTATTATTTTATATGATCCTCTTCAATTGTGTTATCATTAATGTTTTCCTAATATTTTATGGAATTGATCCCTAATGCATTACATATTCCATCATAACTAGTTGATTACCTCTCAAGTAAAGTGATGCAGAAATGTTACAATGTTTTTCTATATCTCAATCCCACTGATTGGGAAGGGATGATACACATAACAAAATTTCTAATATAGTTATTCTCATATTAAAAAGAAACTTTATATCTTTCATGAAATATATTAATCGTAGAGGAAATTCATTGTATTCTAATATAAACATCATTGGTTAAATTAACATCATCGGTCAATCAGGGGATTCTACCAGCTAATCTTTGACACACATCATTATTTCATAAAAATTATATTAATGTATTTCCAATCCTCTAGTTTATTCATTATAATAACTAAAAATATGTATCCTAATCATTATCACACCCCATCAATAATCACAATTATAAGAATTTTCAATATATTAATTCATTATTTAAGACAATTCATTAAAAATATTATTACACAAGAAAGAAATGAATATTTTTAAATTTTTAAATAAATTTTATTATGAACTTCTAAATGAAATCACTACTTATCACTTATTCACTACAACATAAAACTCCCCTGACCATTTAAATTGACAAATTAAAATTACCTAAATTATATTAGTGGAGATAACCAAGATAACAAATCACTATCACTTTTCAATAATATAAAATAATAAATATATTAATAACATTACTCTATTAATCCAATTAATCATTACCCATATCATATTCATAGTAAATATCTACTTGTTTGTAAATATCCTCTTTGAAAACCAAAATCCTTATATTTCCTATATAATGGATTGTAATCTCATAATATTATATATTTTAGAAACATTAAATTTTTTTTGACTTTATTAAAATGCTATCCTCACCCATTGATTGTTTATAAAAATTTATTTTCAAAATATATCAATGGATATATATAAATAATACTTTTCAGGCACTAAACTAATATCCACTATATTCTAGTGGGAAAAAAATTTCCATTTATGATTAAATATATCATCAAAATCAATATCATCATTTATAAATGTTTCATTAATAACTAGTTAATATTATTTATTAGTATGAGTGTATATAATTCATAGAACACATTACTTCTTAAAACTAAAAAATTCATTCAACATAAATATTGTTGAATAAATACATATATTATGATTTATATACCATAATGTATGATCTTCCCTATACAATCTTGTATTTTTACCTAAAACTGGTCATTAATTTATCTAAAAAACATAATATATTAAACATATCACTAGAAAACCAAACATTACATCACCTTAGTAATAAAAAGATGGTGTTGGTTTCATTATCATCCAATGTATTTCACAATATAATTACCTCATCTCATCCACTATATGGATTCAAAACATATTTTTTTCATATGTTATGTTATTAAGTCAATGATTCATAGAATGAATGGAATTCATACAAAAAACATTGAATATGTCTCAAATACATGTTACACCTATAACACTAACATCTAAGAAATTGGTATCTAACTTATAGTTTCTTCTGGTTAGTTTTCTTTATAACAAATATTGTAATGTATATTCACAATCTTAATTTTTTAATTTATTATCAAATTTAAAATAACATCATTTATATCATTAGTATCATATCATAAGATGAAAAACAAATATTAAATAATAGTGTTAAATTATAGATGTATATGTGTGGTCAGTATTAATGTATTCCTCATGTGTCCTAGTAGATTATGTTTTTATTAGTCAACCTATTAGTTCTTTATCAAGGGATATAAGGTCAGGTGTAACTTTCATATCATTATCTCACAATATAATTTACCATTGTATCAGTATATTAAATAACCACTCACTACCTTTATTGTCCAATATTTATTATAAATTTTTCGTTATTAAATAAATAATAATCTAATAATTTTATCCATAATATAATCATATAACCAATCATTATTTAAATTATGTAATCATGTATCAACATGTAATCAAACCACTTCATTTAATATCATGATGTATTAAACATCATGATTGAATCATTTTTTATCACTTACCTAAAATCATAAGTTAATATCAATTAATATTTTCTATTTTTCATAAATATCAATAATGTATCTCGAATTATTTTAAAATTATAATCTGAAAATTTTAAATTTCAAATAAATCAAATAATTTAATTAATTTAATTTAAAAATTATATTCATAACATTTATTTAAAATTTAATTAAACAATATTTAACCGTGACATGTTTAATATTTTCACATATTATTTTTTATCTATATTATAATATAAATAGAATCATATTTTATAATCAAACCCAATCCCAACACAAAGATGACTACAATATAGTTATTTTATTTATCATTAAATTAAGTATAACATAATTTTATGTTTCTCGGGAATTATTTCTTTTCAATCATGATTTAAAATAAACATAAACACATTACAATACATGTTTCATTGTAAAAACAATATATCTTTCCCCTTTATTGTTACTAATAGTGAAATATAATATCATACTCTAAAAATATAAATCATGATTTATTCTTTTAATTGACTTTTTATTACTTTATATATCGTCAATAAATATATAAACACATTTTTAATGTAAAAAGTTTTTTAGAATAATTCCAAAATAATCAAATAAATTTAATTTTAGAAGAACAATATATTATTTTTAATTGAAATTTTTTTATCCTTTACAATTAATTTAATTAAATAAGGGAATATGAATTTTAATACTAATGGATCCCTATTTAAATATCATATATACAATGATTATGAACAAAATTAATGAATTCATTATATGTTATTATATACCATATTAGGTAATTTAATAATAATAATTTTCATACATGAATGGGGAAAATTTTCATTCTTTAAATTGATATTATATGATTAAAACATGTGGTAATGTTCTTAGATAATAACATAGAAGAAACATATATTGATAGAAAATAATGCAACACCACTACCATTATATAATTGAAATAATCATAAAAATTAAATTTAATTCATTTATCTATTTATTATGAGTTACATCAGACACATATAGAACAAACATTATTCTACACTATTTTATTATGTTGTTAAATAAACATTTTCATTTAAATTTTAAATTTTATTATTTTATTTTTAATTTAAAAATAACACTCTTTTTAAATCGTATAAATAAAAAATCACACATTTATTATGTAATAAATCCCATATAGATGAATATGACATGATTATTTGTGCACATCTATGATGCATGGGCCTCAATATTACTCTCCAATTTTTTATATATCTAAAGCTTATAAATCAAAATAAACACAATATAGTATGTTTTGATGGACAAAATAAGTGGTCCAAAGTTCCATTGAACATAATATTCATATATAAATATTTTGAATACAAATTTTTATAGTGTAATTCTCATGTACTATATAATTTTGACAAATATATATATATATATCCCTATAAATTCCTTGAATCATATTGATATTATTTTATAATATCGCTCAAAATGTTACATCACAAATACAATTAATAATGGTGATGCTTGACCTATGGCATGTCTCCTATTTTATTGGAGGCAACTAATTATAAATGAGTTTGATATCAAATGATGAAGAAATGATTTACACAACTAAAAATAATATATTAAATTAAATTAACTAACTATATGAGAGTAGAGAATTAAAAAAAGAATAAAATCCTATTATAAAATTATATTGAAAATCTATCCATTATTATCATATATAAATTAAATAATAATATTAATTTTATTAAATTAAAATAATTTAATTTTTATAATAACTGATGACAACACATTTCATAATCATAATATAATATATGATTCACCTAGTATGATGGAGATAATCATCTAGTTATACAAATATTTATAAAAAGTTATTTTTACCCAGTTTCAGTTTAGGAAACCCTCATGGAATTACAAACATGTATTAGTGAACCATTTTAAAACATGTAATCATTATAACAAGAATTTAGTTTTTACTGAGGTGTGCATCCTTTGTTTAGTTTATTGATATTGTGAGAGGTCACTTCTAACTCATAACATAAATCATTAATATATATGAATTTAGGGGAAAATAATAATATTACTCAATGGATATTTCTTCAATTTATTCAACAATAGATTAAATCAATATAATATATGACCAATAAAACTAAATAATTTAATGTAGTAACAAAAACACCATCAGTTTGGAAATCCATCTTGTTTTTTGATGATATCAAAATTATGTAATACTAGTTTTGATGGATGAAAGTATTAACATCCATCACTAACTGGTGCAAGAGTGAAAATAGATATGTAAGAGATATAACCCCCATAGGTTTCTTATAAAAAAATTATAACCCTTTATAATTACTCTTTTTAATATAACTCGAACTGCAAATTTATATTTAATATAACCTTATAATTCTAAATATAACATACGGATATAAATATTTTTCTACTTTATCAACAATGGTAACACAATGGGAAATGATAATTCATTATAGAAAACAATTCTTCAATAACATAGATGAAATTAGGAATCACTATAATTTTATTGTACTCAATATCAAAGATTTAATTTCAATTTTATTTATCTCAGTCTTTATCATAAATATGTTTTAATTGATATGTGAGATTAATACTTTTTTCTTATAAAAAAATAAAATTTAGACATAATAACATCAAAATTATATTACAAATGATCCATTTAAATTTTTTCACAATAATGTAAATACTATATTTCATTATTTCCTAACCATATATATAATATCATCTACGAATTATCAAATAGATCAATTTAAATGAAAATATGTACAAAAATTACTTTTTAATATCTAATACTTTAGAACAAACATTAATAAACTTTTTAAATTTATGGATAGACATTATACATTTAAATCCACATAATTGTTTCATGATTATAATAGAACTCATTTAGTTTTTATCACATTACTTAAATATATACAAATATGATACACATAATGTGGTTTTATTAACTATTTTATCATATAATTTATTTAACAAGAAATATAACTGCTAAATTACAAACATATTTCCCTTAAGAAATTATTTAATGTTATTCATACTTTAGTAGCCTTATCTATAAGAATAATTAAATATCCAATATATTTATAATATCATCATTGAATTATCAACTAATAATAATATATTATATTTTAAAATTATTTTTATAAAATATCAATATCTAATAAATGAAGATAAATTATAACATTCATGAGTAGTTAGTAGATATTGTTAAATAGTTCATTATAATTGATATCCAAATTTCACATGTATGTTTTTAATTAAATAATTTTTTAAATAGATAATTTATCAAAAAAATTATATCTTTTTTCTAATATAATTTCTCATACATTCAAAACATTATATTTTAATATTAGAGAATTATAATTGAAATTCCATTATTAGTTTCATAAATTATACACCATTTCACAAAATTAATGAGTTATGACATAATTTTCCTATAAAATTCTATTATTATAACCTATAACTCAGATGTTATTTTTTAAATCCACTAAAATCATAAAAATATTAAATTCAATGATTCAAACCAACTATAAAAAGTTGATCACCAATACATCATAGAAATAACTAACTAATAAAAATGTAGGATATTGATTAGGGGAATAAGGAACCCATTTATCCAGTGTCTGATTCAAATGATTATGCAACCTAATTTCAAAATATTCTCAAACACTTAAAAATTTAGTGCACGACACTGAATATTTAGAGGTTATCCAACTACATCACCAAAATTCCCTTTATATCAATCCCATTAAAGACACCAATTAAATCTTACATAGTACCAAATTAAATTTATTTAAAATAGTTCTTGAAAAAATACTATAAAAATTACCAATTCAATAGATTTTATAATGCATGAAATAATTAATAATAATTTTAGCCTCCTATATATAGTATCTCAATGGAAAATTTAATAGTTGATGGAGTAAAGTACATATAATTTTTTTAAAATATTAATTTTAATTAATCAAATTTATATGAAATGTGAATTCAAAAGAATATATTTTGATCTATATATTTCATCTTATGAATCAATAAAAAATATTTTATTTATATATAATATATAAAATCACACTAATAAATTAATAACCTCTTCGCATGTTATGATAACTATTATCACATGTTATGATAGACCTTATCATATTCTAGGATTACAACTATATCATTATACAAAACTCTATGTAGTTGAACATGAGTGAAGGTGATATTTATATATGACTCTGATAGATATATAAAAAATACTCATATAGCATATAATAATAACCGTTAATCATATATTATAGTATTTTTTTTTAGTAATCAAATATAATGATTTTTCTGAAGTCTATTAATATTTTTTCAATATCTACCCCATATTATGTCGTATGAATCAAATTTTGAAATAAATAACTAAACAAAATATTGGATATACTATTAAATAATTCACTTATTTTTTTTAAATACATTACATAATAAGGTATCCTCATTAAAACATAATTTTATATGTACCTAATGGACAATACTGTATTGATAATGACTATTCATTCTGAATTTACATCCACAAGAAAAGTGTGACTCTATATAAGTATTTATATTAATCATTATATAATAAAATTTTAAATTATCTACCTTAATTATAAGAATATCACTACTTATCTCCCATATATATTTCTCATATTTTATTAACAAAAATATAAAACCTTTATTCATGTCATCCAATATATCCATGTGAAAAAAATATAATTTTTTATTATATTTATTATAAATACATAATTATTTAAAAAACACATGTTATGAATAATAAATATATTTCATTAAATTTATGAATATATGAACATCAAATTTAATTATTTAATGTAGATAGATGTATCATACTCCACAAATATCATATTAAAAATACAACCTTATTAGATCAAATGTTATTTTGGTATAAGAAAGTTATTAATGTGCTAATGTTATTAAGTAAGGTACCTTGTTTTCATTATGTAATTTTTACTAATATATAACATTCAACATAATCACACCAATAAAACTATATATAGATATATATATTGTACTCTCATATGAAAAAAATACACTTTATTATGTAAGGCACTAGTAAGAATACACCATAATTGATGGTGCGAGAATTAGTGGTATCCATAACATAAAATATAAAAATAACATTCACCTATATATTTTATATGATTATATCTAAAATACAATTATTTTATAGGTAATATTACAAAAAATAATGGTCATATATGACATATGGTATTTAAAAAAATGTTTTCAAACCCATTTCATTAAGTGAATAATCCTTGGTGAACATATTCCATGGAATTATTTACCTATAATATGGAATCCCTAATTAGAAAATTTTTCATGATATAAAACACTTTCCCATTCATTTAAGCATATTTCAATGAATAATTTCCATGCCCCACCTTTTAATTAATGTGAAGTTACATGATATCAAAAAACCTTAATAATTATAGCATAATATTTACAAAGCTATTTCTAATTTTATTATAGAAAACAATTATTAATTTTTATAAAACACACAACCTCATATCATTATATTATGAAATTATCTACATACCTTGAGTTTTGGGTTGTGATGATACAAGGTAAATTAATCTATTAATTATTTTTTTGATAATAAAATTCTTTTTAGAGTGCTAACTAATTTATTCCCATCTAATTAAAAATACACCATGAAAGGGTATCATTTTATTTGAAATATTATATATCGAATATATAACATAATATACATAAACATGAAGTGATTTATCATTTTTATTTGTCAAACCATTATCAGTAGTCTAATTTACATAATGCAATATATTTTTCATTCCAATTAAATGTTAAACTTATGGATTTTTATGGAATGGTGTAAAAAAATTAATGATCAATATGACATAACATCTAGACATGATCATATATATTAAGAAACCAAACTTTAATTTAAACTCAATTTTTATTAATTCATTCCTTCTCCATTAATGTAAAACTAATTTGCCCATTTCAATAGTAATTAATACCAATTTTTTATTTGATTCAAATCATTTTCAAAAATCTGTGGGTATAATTAAATGGTTATTATACAATATAACTTGATGTTTTTACAACCAAAAATCCCAAAATAATTTTCATCTTTCTAATAATAAATAATTATTTATTTATTCATCTTGATGTCAATTTCCTCAGAATTTTCATCTTTTTTGGAAAAAATAATATTAAAATATACCATAATAATGAGATTATTTTTTATCTACTATGATATATCTAATCCTTAACTTCTTTTTATTCTTGAATAATATAATTATTTACTACAGCTCAATCTTTAATTCAATGCTAATGGTGATGGTTTATGCTAATTTCAATATTTCTCTATTGTATAGACTACAAAAAATCATTCTATGTTATAAAACATTATTCTCATTCAATATAGAACTATTTCTCATGATAAAAAAACATGTATGAAGAAATTATATAAATATATATTTTTTATAATTTTATTGAACATATATCTAAAAAAATAATATCAATTCATGCCTTGTGAATTGATAAATTAACACATTGAAATATTTTTCATAGATTTTTGAATAAACATATCAACCATTCTATTTTAATAAATTTTGGAAAACACATAATGACCCAATACAAAATCAACATTTAAAACAAGAATCTAATTTCCATATGTAGTTATTAACAATATAAATAAATTATACAATCATAACTATAATAATATCATTATAATGTAATTCCTCTTCAATAAAATTATGTTTTAACTTTGACAAATTTTTGGTGTAAATTATCATATTTTTGTGCTTTTAAACACCTAATGTGCTATATCTATATATTTTTTATAATCAATGTGTTTTTTAAGACATTATAAAATAGACTGTTCACACATTATACCATCATCATCTCTTGAGTCTTATAAATCATCACATAAATTCAAAAAATTATCCACAATAGATAAATTAATATAATATTGTTCAAAAATTTCTCAATGATAATATTTAATCATATCATGAATTTAAAATAATGTTCTCAATGAATGTTTATTTTCTAGAAAAATGAATCAATTTTATTGAAAATATTTCTCATATTTTTTTGAACAACTACAAATCCTTTTACTAAGTATATATAAAAGGAATATCACTTCACCTTCACTTTCATCACACATTCAAAAATGTATTCTTTTGATCATAATGTAGAATGGTATAATAAAGTTAATTTAAAATTTAAAATTTGAATTCAAAATAAAATTAATTTCATATGGTATATACCCTAAATTAGGTCGATGTAGTAACTGATTAAATATGTTAGTTTCTATAATTTTTTGTTGAATCTAATACAATTTTGATGTTCTATGCCATGATACATGGTACTCCACCCATCCAAAAGAAATAGGTTCATTTACACAAAATTTAATTTTTAGTATGGATTCTGTGGACAAAAATATCAATTACATACAATATGAATCTCTTGATATGACATAACTTATGATTTTTTCTATTAATCTTCATATCAAACTAAAATACATTAAAAATAACATTGTATGTTTTTCACAACAATGGATGTTTGTCGATAACGCATAAGATTATAAAACACTCCATATAAAATTGACATATATCATTCAAAATAAATGATCAAAAAAGATGATGAAATACATATTGACATTTGTTAATTTTAATATCATTTGACCATAAATATATGAATATATCAACTCAATAGGATCCCTAAATTTTATATCTATAAAATCATCCCTCATGTTTTACATTTTATATTTTCAAAATGTTTTATAATTATTGAGTCAATCATGATACAAGTTTATAAAATTACTTAATGATACATATTTTTATAATCATATAAATGTTATTTTGTCTAAAATATCCATGACTCCAATGAAAAAAGATAATTATCCACCTTCATCGTAAGGATGGATGAATTTTTTTCATTAGAAATATATAGTATGATATTATTGGTTCACTGCCCTTCAAGAATGATGGTTCCATCATTCAACCATCTTATGAAACAAAAATAAATATTTAATTCAACATTATTCCCATTTTCCCAATTAAGAGTTACAATAAATATATTTTCCCCAAATCCTCGATAATGTTAATATTTAAGGATTCATATTTTTTCACATTTTTTAAATTTCCATAAACCTTTTAGTAATAATTTTTTTAAAATGTGACATCTTGTCCATAATAACTATGAATATATATATCAATGGTTCCTTAGTGATAGTAATATATTAAGATCAATAAATATCTTTTATCTTATGATTTCTCTATTGTTATTATTTTTATGAAATATTTACCATAATTTTATATTCACAATTACTCCCCATCTTGATTAATTTTGTGTTTCAATTAATAATTATATTCTATAGTATTATAGTTGGAAATATACTCAAAACTAAATTTTTCATAAATGGTAAATATTCTTATATTGAAATATAGATCATAAAAATCTTCTCATTAGACATCCATTTATCTTGAAAACCAAAATTGTTTTTTAATATAAAAATGTTAAGAATCTTACACTATTTTTTAGTTGTTAAAATATAAATATTTTCTAATATTTTCATCATCCAGGCATGATTTCCTTTCTGTTTTTATCCCCACTAATTGAATTTTAAATATTTTTTTATCCTTCATGGGAAATGAAATATCCTTTTAAGAATTATTTTTATATAGGCCATCATTTTTTATTTTAATCAATTGCATCAAAGATAATTATAGATTGTATCATGATGTAATAAAAATGGTAATTAAGGATTTAAAAAACATTCTCATGTTATTTTTAGTGTTCACCAATTTACCTGATATAATTTTGAAACTCAAATACTGATTGTTTCAGGGAATTTACATCATAAATTAATTTCACCACAACTGCCTTCATGACCTCATTCAAGGAAGCTACATTCACATTGTCAATCTAAATCGTCCAGTATCTTAATTATAGTGTATCATTGATATCACATATTATTTTGCTATATTATACTTTCATATCACAAATATACACAAATTTTTAGGTATCTAGTGATTTCATAAGGTATAAATTCAAATTACATAGAATAAAATTCTCATTTTATAGTCTATTTATTTTAAACATACAAAAAGATCCATTTATAATTTTATTTTTTTATATTTCAACATCATTATTATTCTCTATTAGGGGGTACATTATTCAAAAATACCATATTCATTACTACAAGGATCATTTTAATATTTTTTTAACTATGAAATAATTTAATCCTCCTGCCATATAATCCTTTTAATCTTTATCTCATTACTCATCACAAGATATTTCATCATGGATTGATAAGGTGTTCTTCTTAATGATATAATGTTCTTCCCATTTATATTAAAATAAAATCTACTATTATATTGTAACCATAAAAACATTAAATGTAGATTATTGAATCTAACAATAAATTTCATTGGAATTGTTTTTATATATACAAATTGAAAATTATAATCTATTCTTATATAAAATGAAACAATTAAAATTAATTTTACCTTTTTATTTTTATTTTCATACATCATTCATATTTAGAAGACTAGTATTAATTAAGTGATATTCATGATGTCTCGTCTAGTACTGACTTGCTCATTGTGAGACTATATAGAATCAAATATTTTCAATAAATTTTTTTCATTTAATTACATCTACTTAATAAAATTTCATTCTCCCATTGATATTTTCCCTCTAATATTTTCAAAAGAAATGAATAATTTTTTGTGTTTTTCAATGGTCCATTGATCAATATCTTTTTTATACAAGGGTTGATATATTATAAACAATTTTATGTGGGATAATACTTTTAATTAAATTTTCCAAGGCAACGTTCTCATGAATTTATTCTTATTATCTAGTAAAACATAAAATTTTCTTCAACTAAATGAATTATCCATCCATATATTATTCTTTATTAAAGAATAAAGACCAAAACATATCATAATGGGTTTATAATAGTGACTAATTCCATTTATGTATCCACAATTAATTCCATTGAATTTATATAGATACCAATTAACAAATTCCATAATTATATCTTCAGAAAACACCTTTTACAAACTGATTCGAAGTGACAGATAGTCTTTACACCCATCATATGTATTATTCCTCTTATTTATTGATGTTTAGGTCATTAAAATAAAAGTAATGTTTACCAAAATTCTCAATTATATAAATATTATCCATGTAATAAGAAAAATGATATGTAATAATACTAGAAATTCATTTACCTAATTCGACCCAAACAAACATGGTGAATCAATTTTAGTTGAATTTTTCCATGATTTTCATTGATCACAATAATGAAAAATTATTAGATATATATATAATAAATATTTATCCTCATGAAAAATTTCCTCAACCAATACACAATTATCTAATGAAAAAAACATAATATGATAATCACATAATAGAAATGAAATAATCTATAATACAATTAGTATGGTCATAGGATGTTTTATCCCCCATTAAGAGTGGGGTGAATCAATTTCCACCAAAAAACAATCTATAAATATATTTTTTGTAAAAATCATACCCACTAAGAATCCCTCTAGGGAATATATTGAATATGATAGTGGCCCCAAAATAACACATACATTAATCCATGGGTAGGAAAAAACTGATGGTGAAATAAAGATAACATTGGAGGAATTTAACTACTTAAAAAACACATATAACAAATCCTATTATTTATAATCATTAAGAAAAAATTATATAAATCCATGGTGCATGGAAATTTAATTAACAAAAAATATCACAATGTTATATAATAATATAAAATTCATACATTGGTGACACTAATAACAACTCCAGGACTACGAAAATTAATTTTTGACTCAGTCACCATCTCTCTCCTATATATATACATATCTATCTATCTTTGTTAGTGAGTGGGAAATAAATATTCTAAATAGGGTCACCCCAAAACCTCTCATGGGAATTTGGTAAAAGAATAATAATGATTTAAAAAAATGAATATCCAAAATGAACATAAACATGGAAAAACATCACTCCAACAAAAAAACTCACTCGCCCAATATCACATCCTAGTATAGAATTATATTGCCCAAATAATATCTTTAATGATGGTATAATGAAACCAATTCCCTGGTGATATTGTCAATATCATTCCAGATCAACATATATATAATACATAATCCTCTAAAATACAACTACAAAACTACAAACACACATATCGCAACCACATTCAGGAAACACATCACATCTTTAACAGATTCGGGTGTAATGAAAAACATATATATCATTCTTATAGCCACAAAAATAATCAATGACCTACTATGAAACCACAAAACTATGTCATTCATTATATATATTATTACCAAAAGGAATTATCTTCAATATATAAACCAATATTGATCAACAATTATCCATAAAATATTGACAAGAATATGGGGAAGAGGGAGAATTTATCTATGGATTCCATATATAATCATCATGTTGTAAAAAGAACCATGAAACATGTCTTTATATGGGTTCAAGTGACCCAACTCAGGTTGTAGTGCATAAAATATAATAAAAAATATAATTTATATAGACACACAAATCCCAACCTAAGGGTTCAAACAAAATCAATATTAATATCTCACACAACAACAACTAAACCATGTCCAATAGTAACTAAAAACCTATTCCCATAACTATACTGCAATGAGAATCTATCCATTCACATAATACAATCACATCAAAATTAATAGATCGTAGTTTTTTATAATTTAAATTTTAAAAAAAATTATTGCATGCCCCAAATCACTCAATAATAATTATTTAAATTGTAACTATTTAGTAAAACACATTTCAATTAAATACATTTATTATTAATTATAGAAAATATACATATCATTTACATTTTATTATCAACAATAATATTACATATTATTATTAAACATTAAACATCACATGATTTGAAAATTCCAACCATTAACTATATTTGATTTCATTAGTCCAAGTCATGTTTTAAGTAACCTAGTATCTATGTCACTACCAACAACTTCCAAACATAAACTAATGAATACCACCACACTTACCATGCTAAAATCTATGATAACCACACATCAAACATGGAATCACAATCTTAAGAAAATTTTCTATATTCAAAAAAATGTTACACAATCCCAATATAAATTACAGAATAACCCATAATTGACCTCTACTACCACACCAACAAATAATCAACCAATATTATATAATAATAATATATAATAACTATAATCAAAATAGAAAAATACCAACAAGTAGTATTAAATTTTTTATTTTTAAATTAATCTGTTCGTACTTGAAATCCTTTTCCAAAACGTTCCTCTATATAAATTATTGTTTTATGTTATAAAAAACTATATTATTAAATATTAAAACATGATAAAATTATTAACAAAATTATCTATTATTAGCATAATTAAATGTTAATGTCACAAATAATGTGAGTTAGAAAATTTATATCTTGATATACAAGATAATTCCACTATAATAAATATCAATATAACCAAAAAAATTAAGAAATATCATATAATTTACTAAAGAACCTATCAATCAACATGTTCCCCATAATTATATTATGTTAAATTAATTATATCCTTTATAAAAATCTATAAAATCATCTAGTGAATTCAAAATCATAAAACTAGAAAAATTTAAATAAATAAAATGATATGTTCTATATCCCCTACCTCAACCAAATATTCAAAAATTAAGAACATTTTTTTAAATGAGTTAGTATACCATATTTCCAATCTAATATGAAAAAATTGTTTTATTCCCATATATTGGGGGTTAAACAAATATAAAACTAAAATTAATAAAACATGGTCATGATACAATAAGAAATATCATGTTTAAATATTAAAACTCTAGATGATCATACATTAATCCATAACCTCTTCATTTAAACCCAGTAATCCCAAAAAAGATAGATAGTGAAATTTTATAAACTCTAGAACAATGGATTTCAGATATATATGAATAATTAAATAGTAACCTGATAAATAATGTCACTTTGTTTAGAGTCATACAATATTACTCCATCATATATGATTAATCTCAATAGATTTGACACAATAATCAACACATGTTGTTATACCCCTATATAGTATCGACAACACCACAAAACAACCCAGAAAAACCTAGAGAACTCGTTATCTCATAAGATTAACTCCACAAGAATTTTATGATATGATCCAAATAACTCCTTTATATAAAATATCCAATAGATCATTATTTTTTAACTATGTTTCTCCACACTCTAAAAAACATAAATTTTAACATAGTAGACCACTGATAACTCACTAATTCCCCCATTCCAAAACAACATCATCATAGCATAATCCTATACATCATTGACTGAATAAAAAATAAATAAAAACATTCATCCATCTCACACATCATGATTCAGACAATATGGATGTGTTTAAACACATCCTTCCAATTGAAATTTCAACCCTAAATCTATTTACATTCATCTAATAATGTTTTGACCATTCCAATACTAAACATATATAATGTATATTTAGTTGAATTATAATTAATCTAAAATAGAATATTATTAAATTATTCATATCATTTATAATCCAAAGTATCATATAAAATAAATCATTATCCATTTTCCATTTTCATATTTGAGAGATAACTCATATACATAAATTTTATTACAACTATTATATACTACAACATGAGAACAAGTTATTTTAGCCAAAATTAATCTCAATATGATGAAAAAAGATAGTTTATAATAGATCAATATATTTAGCATGAAATTATAATTTATGGTCCCATATACACTCCTCTAATCCATCATCCCTCTAATATAGAAGAATCCCTGGAATCATATACCACCAACACACCTTACACAAAAAATCCAATATGAAAATTATTTTTGCTATAAATATAAAAACATTTACTAACTGAAACTCATCCTAATAAATAAAATAGAATTAATTAATAATGAATCAATTAAGTATTAATTCATAAAAGACATCAAGTATCCCACATAACTACAATTGATGTGCTAACTGACATATTACCTCATATACATGCTTTAACCCACTATAATTCTTGATGAATAAAGTATAAATCTTACTACCTTTTCTAATCTTACAGTACACATCTTTAGGGGGATCCCCCAGGAGTGTATTGTCTCCAAATTCAAACAAAAAATTCCAAAAAATACAATATATATAAAACATCAAATAGTCTAGTGGAACCTACATCCTCTCACAAATCGTGTGAAAATTCTTTGTCACGCATTACACTATATTGGTACCATGGACATATTTCACCCAAACCACAATCAAGAAGAGTAAATATCAATATGTATACTGTAACAACCCAAGTAAATAAATAATAATTAATTTTCATATTTATTAGTTTTTTTGAATTAAATAGTAATGTTGTTTTAAAAACGATGCTATGTTTGATGGTGTACTTGATTCACAATAATGGGTTTCTTTTAAATCGTATGGTGCACAAAATGATGGGTAATACTAAAAAATAATAATATAATAATATTTTAAATGGTAGTTAATGCCTAGATGATTTATTGGAAGGAATGAAAATAACTAACTACAATATGATCATACATATCTGTTATATGTGTTTACATTTATCCAATAAATTTTAGACGCTTAAAATAAGAAAGAATCCAATTTTAATCCCAAATACTCCAATATTCTTTAAAGGGTTGATTTACCGCATTTTGATAGAGAACTATTTTTAAATATAGTTTTATCAAATTTATATGTTCTACTTGAAAAATTATTATTCTTATTTATTATTAGGACATCAAAATTTACTTTTGATGAAATTTTTTTATTTTTCGGATAATGTTCATTTTTTAATGAATAGTGAAAATACTGTATTTTAATTTCAAATTTACTTTTAATATAATTTATTTATAAAGATATATTTTATTTTTAATTGGTTTTAAATTTAAATTATATTAATTTTTTACCATTTAATGCAATGATTTTAATTACATGTATTTTCACTTTGAAATTGGACATAAACAAGTGTAAATCGTTTGATAGTTATTATTTCTTAAAAACATGATTTTTTTTTTGAAAGTGGGAATTAATTTTAAATTAATTTCTTTAACTTCTGTGTTTGGAATTTTGAAAAATGAATTCCATATTTTTAATCAAGAGGTCCAAATTGTGTAAATAGATAACTTTTATTTTTAAATATTATGAATATTTACTTCTGTAAATATTTTATTTACCATGGTTAAAGGGTAAATCAGGTAAATAAGGGTAAAAAATTATATTATAATAATATTAAATTCCATAACAAGTGTCCTAATCCAATTTTATGATACATTTCCAAGCATGGGAATCCTTGGTTCGATTTCGGGACCCCATGTAGCTACTAGGGAGTGATAATGACACTTTATATTAATTAATTTAATGTAAAGACAAAAATGATATAAACATATATCTTTTAGTACATTAACTCTTAATGGGATTATATAGTTTATCTATTCAACTATAAATATTCATCTGAAATTTAAGAATATTTCCAACATCGTGGTATTTTTTTATAATTTTTAGACATCATATAAATAATAGTATTTATGACATAACAATGATGTAGTGTTTACCTCATTAATGAATGATTTAAATAAATAAGATTATAAAAATTAAACAAAAATACAAAACCTGTTCAATTATTATTGTATGATTTCATTTATAACACGAGTCATCTTATATTATACATTAGTATGTTTCGGACTGTTATAAACCAAAAATCATTTTATAATAAAATAATATTTGCAAACTTAACTAAAGAGCCCATCCTCCCCTTTATATAAAGACCTCACCTTTAAATCATTACTCACACCTCTCACGCCCCTTATCTCATCCAACCTATACCCAATTAATCTCCCTACATACCCCTATACCTACTAGATGCCTTACCCTAGGCATAAGGCAATTCAAATACACCTTTTAGATCAAACCGAAGGGAGATACCCGATTTAATGGTAACGTCTTCTCTTAAGTTCTTTTCTATGATTTTACATCTCCAACCCCATAAACACTTTTTATTCATTTATTTTATAAAAAAAATTGTATAATCAATATAATAGGTAGTTTTTGTGAGAATGATTCAAACTAAATTTACACAAATCTCCATCTAATGGGTAATAAAGATATTGTTTCTATGGATAGCGAACTACTGCCTCACGAAATGATGATTTTTCAATATTCTCCTACCACCACTTATGGTAGCCATTAAGATGACACAGTATTTATATTTGATATATATTATTTTTATATTGTTTCTATGCTTCTTTATTTTTCATTTATACAATACCTTAATTGTTCCCATAGTTGGTAAATTTGATAATTTCATTTGAGGATGTGCGGACTACTGCCCCCTCAAAGTGATATGACTAGTTAATGCCATACGTGGGATGTATAGTGGATAGATTTAATGAAATTATATATGATATTATACTATAATTTTAATATACCTATGTATCATAGAGTTTTGATTCCATTAAAATAATAAATAGAAATGAAGGTAGTGTTCATGCGTATGTACAGTTTACCGTCTCCATGAACGGTTCATTTCATTTCTTATCACCAAATGTTATGTACTATAGTAAATGCATATATATATATATACTTTATATATATGTTATATATGATATATATGATATATAAATCATGAATATAATTCTGGGGATAATGGACCTTTGACCACATGAAAAACTTATAATTATAAAAAGTTCATTTTTGACTCAAGTACCAAATACAGACAAAATAGCCATTATTAACTTAAATGATTACATAATGTTTATAACATGGTAATAAGTGATATAAAAGGAATAATAAACCTAAAAAGTGTTCTTAATCAAGTAATAATTAACTTTAGTTTATTATTCAGTATAATAAAGAACGAACGAGTCATGTCGAACATGAGGAAAGGGACATCATCTCAATCTCCTTTCCTTGAGGCATATTTTGATTTATACACAACACTATTTTATATGGGGTATAAACACATTTTACTTTTCAATTCATTCATATGGAATCTCATTCGATGAGGAATTTTAATAAATGACAAAAATGAATGTTTCTTTTAATGTAATTGGTGAAAATGACCTATTCTGCAGCCGTGAGTATTATTTGATGTATGGCTTCCTTAAAAGACGTAATGTTTTTAAAAGGAAAATAAATACCGTATAATATTTGACCTATTTTGGAATTGAAAATGGTTTTGATAATATATTGTTTATGTTAATATAATTAAATGATATATTGTGATTGAAATATGGAAAAGTTAACTTTTCTTCATGTTTGTTTTATGCGTTGTGAGTATGTTATGGTTCTTGGGGATTATTTGCGTATATGGGGGGTTTCAAGATAAAAATTGGGAGAGTGAGCCCGAGATATATCTCCAATGCATTGGGTAATGTGAAGGAGGTAATTTTTAATGTTTATCCTAGGAGATTTAGATAATTACTATGATTGGTACTCCAAATATAACTCTCTATGTGATTGTGAACACTATAATATAAGTATGTTTTGGATTCCACAAGTTACCTTTATGATTTTTGATTACTTTGAGTCATTCATAAATCTAATGATTTCATCTGTTTTGTTAAAAATATAATGTTTTTATAGACTAATGTTTTATTTCTTTATTTTATAACCCTTACTGAGCTTTTTATGCTCATCCAATGTTTTGAAATTTTTTTCACATGACGTAAAGATTAATATGGTCAAAGATGGATTGAGGAAAAGTCATGCTATCTAAAACATGGAACTAGACATGACTCTTTTTTACAATAGTTTTTTTATGAAAAAATGGAAACAGAGTAGAATTGTCTACTTTGTAATTTTTTAGATGTAATGAAACAGTCATGGCCGAATTCTCTAAAACTCTAAACTGAAAAAGATACTCAATGAGAATTATCCTTTTAAGTTAGGATTATGTAATGTTTTAAGGTTGGGTACTTATATATACGCATACCACACCCCAAATATTTAAACACCAATAGAATAAGTATCGGTAACATTATTGGTAAACTAAACCAATCGAAATTTATTATCAATAGTCTTAAAAAATTTATATTTCATGCATGTAATATTTCAAATAGATTCTAAATTTTCCAGTTATTCAAACCACCTATATAATAATGAATAATAATTATATAGCATAGTTGAGATCCAGAATCATATTCATAACATCCCAAGACACTTAATGTAAAATTAAGAAAAAATATATATATGATAATACTAAAAATTGAATTAAATAATCACCTCATTATCTACATATATATCACCAATGAATTCATAACACTCAACTACATGACCACCATGAAATAATCCATCCTTTCTTATTGATCCCTCATCACCCTAATATTTTCAAATCGTCTATGGGTGCAAGGAATCACGATGACAGAATCTATTGAGGTATATTTTTTCAAAAATATATATTCAGTGGTTTAAAAATCTCCCAAAATATTGATGCTCTACCTCCAAATAAAGACAAATTAATCATTTTGTAATGTTTTCCACCACAATCCACTTTATCATTGGAAAACTATTCTGATTCTTCAGGGAATGATGAATCGTTGTTATTCCTAGATATGTATTAAATGGTGGGTTATAAAACTCAATAAAAACCACTTCTCACATATTAAAAAAATTAACTACATCACATGAAAAAAATTAATATTGATAATACTATACCAATACCTTTTTATCTTCATAATTTTGGATGTTATCATGAAGAAGAACAATATCTATTTTTTCCCAATGAAACACCTCTTATAGTACCATGGAATATTGTATTATCATATAATATATGAAACTATAACACTAACCTCATTCACATCCTAATTCATTGATTAAAAATAATTAAAAACTATCCAGGAATATAAAAACATCTATAAATTATATCCAGATGAATTTCTACACCACACATCAGGAAATACATTCCATTTCCATGTTGTGTAGGAGAAATCAAATTTAGAGTCTTGTAAAAAACAAATCAACTAATATAGGAGAAGAATTGATTCTTTAAGGGATAATATATTCGTAAATATATTATAATATTTCAAAATGATAAATAAATCATCAATAGGGTTGTTTCATTTTAGTTTCAATAAAAACACCACTAATACTAACTTGAGATCCTCTGTGGCCTTAAAATTCACACAAGGATGATATTTATTACTCCCTTATGAGATAATTTCCTTATGTAACATATACTAAAAACACAAGATAAGAAAATAAGAATAATATATTATCTTATACAAGATTTATTCATAAGTTAACATTTGAACATGATCTACGGTAAACATCCTATTAAAGTATCCAAATTCTACATATAGTGACCTGATACTTTTACATAAAACATTTCATGATTTAAAGCTTAATTAATCATCAGAGTACAAGACAAGGATCGATAAGTCTAGTGTATTGGAAGACTAGGTACATATAAAAAAAATATGGAGCTAAAAAAAAATTTATTTAATCTTCATAAAGAGATTCTAACTTATTTTGAGACCTTACATCTGCATAGGTACCCTGTGGAACACATGAACAAAGGGATGAGCTAAAAAATCCCAATAAGGGAATGAACATAAGGATACATCTCAAGCACATGAGTTGGGAGGCATGACATAATGATATCTAAATCATGAAACTTATAAAATAATTTAATATAAGCATGAGATAATATAAAAATGGAATCAAAAAAATGAGGCTGAATCATAAATCATATCTTTAGTACGGGTCAAGGCTAACTGACAATCTCATTTCCCATTTTATTACCAATCAAGGCTAACCGCCAATCCCGTTTCACATTGTATCACATGAGACTTAACTGTACCCAATGCATTGGAGCACTATCTTGGTAAAACCATCTCAAAATTTTCAAGAATATTCTTTCTAAATAAATATTCTAACCACATATACAATCATACATAATCAACCATACACAAACATAAGGGTACTCATGGAAAGAATTGTGTACCACAATCATGACATAATTCATAACCAATGGGCGTATCATGAAAGTGTCCATCTAAGGAAAGAAATAGAAAATACATGGAATTTCATAGGGTAAAATAGGCATATAACATGGTAAGTGGTTTCAAACATAAGTGACTTTATATGAGAAATGTATTTTATAAGCATTAACATTAAAACATTTTTGTGTGGTTTTAAGGAAAATACCATAGAGTTTTTAAAATACTAAAGAATAAATTCTTTTATATAAAACCATAATTGAACCAAGAAAGTTTTCATAATAAAAATAAATAATTTTCAAAGATAATGGTGTCTTAAAACAGAAGATATAGTGCACTTGAAATGGGGTAAAACATTGGGAAGTTCCTTTAAAACGAGTGTGCTTATTGGCAAGTATCGAAGAAAGATTCACATAAATGCATGTATATCCCCAAAATAGAATGAGAGATGTATCTTGTAACATGAGTCTGGAGCATATAAAAATAATTTTGAAGTTCTAAATTAAAAGACAACAACATTTTGGAAAAAAGAAAGATTGAGCAACTTGAAGGAATAAAGGAAGTTCGAGTAAAATCCATCATGATTTATTGGCATGGTATCAGGTGAAACTAAGAGGGATTGATGAGAGGGATAAGGGGTTTCTCATAACTTATAAAACATTAGGGAAGCATGGGGAATGTGTATAAACATATCCCATCACTTGGTATTACACAAAAAGGCATAGCATAGAGAAAAATCTTGATTAAGAGTGAAAAGGGGAGGATCCCTTACCTTAAATCTGTTGAGGTTATCCACTTGTTATTAACGACATGAATAAATAAATTAGGCTTATTAATTAATAATTCCATAAACTCTTATATATTTAATTTATTTATTATAACAATTTTTAGTTCATTAAAGTCCTTTTTGTTAGTTACATGGTTCAATTTCATTGTTCGGGATCGTTTGTTTACTTGGCTTCAAAAGACCGGTTCACTTATATTCAAGTTTAGATTATAAGCAAGATAAAAGTGGTTGTCCAGAATTGAAGTTATATTCTTTAGTTCATATCCTTCAGATTACATGGTTTTAACTTTAATTAAGTTACTTAGTGTGAAGTCGAACTAATATATATAACCATAGTGATAACCATTTTTGTTAATCGATGGATTTGATTACAACGAATGTGTTTTGATTTATAACTTAATTCCATTTGTACCAAAGGATTACAGAACCAAAAATATGATATATTAAATATATAATAATCTAGTTCAACCATAACACTAGTGGTTTCATGACCATAATTAAGGATAATAATAGAAATTGACAAATTTTTTTCCCTTAATGTGCTAAATTATCACATCTCAAATGGTGTTTATGTTTCTTTCAAATAAAAGGGTGGGGAAAGGAGAGAAGATAATGAAATATACCACTAGCATGAAGACATCCCAGTACATTTTTGTTACTCGATTTATCATTCTATTATGGTGAAGGGAGGTGAGGAAAGAAATAAAAATGAAAAGAAGTTAAAAGAAAAGAAGAAATTGGGAAGAGGAATTTACCTCTTGAGACTTCCTCCTTTGAGAACCTCTTAAGGGGAGAGGTTTTGGTATTTTGAGGAGGATGATACCTTATGTACATGGGGGAGGACCTTGGGGAGATATTTGGGCAGAATAATGGCATGGCACAAGGATTGAGAGGAGTGGATAGAAGAGGGAATGAATGAGGGTTTTTTATAGTGGAGGAGAGGAGCGATTTCATAATATTATAATCCTTAAATTATTATTTTTTAACAAGACAAATAAATGTAAGTATTCCATAACCAATTATAGTAAATGGGTCTTATGAATTCGAACCATGGGTGGTGACATCATCCATGATGCTAGGAATAGTCTATTTAGCTTATAATGTATATATATGGTAAATCACTGTATTTTACTATTCATCAAAATTTAAAGTATTTCAGAAAAATCCCAAAATTTCACCCTGACCATTTTTTGATGTGGGGAATCCAAAAATGAAGTCCATTTTTCAAAAATAATTTTCTATATATGATTATTTTAATATTTAATTAAAATCATAATTTATTATCAAAAAACAATTTTAAAACACTCATGAACTCATTCTAAAATATAGGTATATCATACTTCCAACATGAATATTATTTTTATACTATCATAGATGATGTAACTATTCATTAGGGTATATCACTATTCATAAGGGTATGTTACTGTTCATTAGGGTAGGTTACTATTTACCAAAAACTATATTTTCCTTATTGAACTCTAAATATCTTACTAATTACAACCGTGTATGCTGGATTTTCGAAATTCCAAACACAAAAGTGTCAAACTTATGTTTAAAGGTCACTTAGCACTTAATAGTTCATTATTTTGGGTTTTCATGTGATTTTATGACATGCTTATGAGAAGGGAGTTTTCATTGAAAAACATTGGGTAGTCACATTCTTCCCCCCTTATGAAATTTCACCCTCGAAATTTCGTTTTACATTCTAAGAAAAAAAAAAGGTGTGGTTACTTTTCATTCATTGATTCTTCCAATTCCCTTGTTGCCTCTTCATACTTATGGTTTATCCATAGTACCTTGACCAGATGAGTAGTCTTGTTGCGTAGAACGTTGTCTCTATGATCCAAGATCTCCAATGGATGCTCCTCGTAAGAGAGATCATCCTCCAACTATACCACCTCTGAAGAGAGTACATGTGAAGGGTCTTGTATGTACTTCCATAAGAGGGATACATGAAATTCATCATTTAATTTCGACATGGTAGGTGGAAGTGCCAGTCGATAGGCCACAGCTCCGACTCGGTCAAGGATCTCGAAGAGGCCGATGTACGTGGGATGTAACTTCCCTTTTTTCCCAAACCTCATTACTTTATTCCATGGGGATATATGTAGAAATACCATTTCTCCAACTTTTTACTCAAGGTCTCGTCGATGGTTATCTGCATAACTCTTCTATCAACTTTGGGCTGCATTGATATGTTGTTGAATGGTTTTCACCTTCTCCACTATTTCTTCGACCATTTCAGGTCCTAGAAGCTTACGCTCACCGATATCATCCCAACATGTCAGTGTTCTGCACCTTTTCCCATAAAGGGCTTCATATGGTTCCATTCAGATGCTTGAGTGGAAACTATTATTGTAAGATAATTCAACCAGTGGAAGATGTTGGTCCCATCCTCTTTTGAATTTCATTGAACTCGCTCTCAAAATGTCTTCTAATGTCTGAATAGTTTGCTCAGATTGGCCATCAGTTTGAGTATGATAGGTTGTACTGAAGTTCAGTTTAGTGCTCAGAGCATGCTGGGGACTTTTCTAGAACATCGAGGAGAATCTTGGATCACGATCGGTTATAATAGATTGTGGTACTCCATGCATCCTTACAACTTCTTTTATGAAAATCCGGGTAAGTTGATTCAATGATAAGTCCTCTCGAACGACGATAAAGTGAGTTGTCTTCATAAGACGATCTACAACAACCCATATAACATTGTTTTCTCTAGATGTGTTTGGATTTCCAGTGAGAAAGTCCATGGTAATGTTCTCCCACTACCATGTTGTTATGGGTAGTGTTTGCATCATCCCCTTAGACTTTTGTCCCTCATACTTTACTTGCTGACATACGAGGCACTTTGATGTATATTCGACAATCTCCCTTTTTCATATTGTCCCACCAAAAGTTTTCTCAGAGATCTCGAACATCATTGTGCTCCTTGGGTGGATAGAGAAGGTTGAGCTATGTGCATCATTCAATAGCTACTTCTTTATCTCTAGATCAGATGGTACATATAATCGTGTCCCAAATCTTACAACTCCTTCCTCGTCAATTTTGAAATAGGTGGATTTTCCATTTTTAACAGCTTCCACCCTTTTCCAAATTTCCAAATCTTTTCATTAAGAATATTTTATTTTCTCCAAGAGGGATGGTTAAGAAATCATTTTAGAAAGTATTGATGATGTTCCTACATTAATTATTCCCATGTCCATCCTTTGAAAATCTATGAAGATTGGATCCTTTTCAATTCTCATCATTGATAAAGATGCATGATCCTTTCTACTTAGAGCATCTTCCACCATGTTTTCCTTGCAGGGATGGTAGTAGATTGAGCAATCATAATCCTTGATAAGATCTATCCATCTTCGATGTCGCATATTAATCTCTTTCTGTGTGAATATATATTTGAGACTCTTGTGGTCAGTATATATCTCACATTTTTCCCATACAGATAATGCCGCCAAATTTTCAATGCAATTATCACTGCCTCCAACTACAGATAATGTGTGGGATAGTTTTTCACGTGGATTTTCAGCTACCTTGAGGCATAGTCTATCACTTTATCATTTTGCATTAGCACACAACCTAATCCTTTCTTAAAAGTATCACTATACACCACATAGAGTTCTCTAATTGGAGGGAGTGTGAGTACCGGTGCAGTGATAAGCCTCTTTTTCAACTCCTTGAAACAGTCTTCACATTCCGATATCCATACGAACTTTACTCCCTTCCATGTCAGCTTGTACATAGGTTTTGACAATCGTGAAATGTTTTTCATGAATTACAGATAATACCCAGCTAGACCTAAAAAGCTGCAGATCCCCATATCAGAAGTTGGCCGCGGCCACTCATCAATTGCCTTCATCTTGGAAGGGTCCATAGATATCTATTTCCTGGTGATAACATGCCCCAAGAATGATATTTCCTCCTTCTAGAAATCACATTTATTGTACTTTTCATACAACTTATCCAGTCACAAATTCTTTAACATATTTTCCAAATGATTTTCATGTTACTTCTTTCTCTTGGATTATATCAGAATATCTTCAATAAAGACCACCACAAATTAGTCAAGGTAATCTCTAAAGACTCTATTCATTAAATCCATGAAAATTGCTAGAGCATTATTGAGTCTGAAGGGCATCACTGTGAACTCATAGTGTCCATACATTGTTCGAAAGCCAGTCTTGGGAATATCTTCCTTCCTCACCTTTATTTGGTGATATCCCAACTGAAGTTACACCTTAGAGAAATAACTGGTCGCACAGAGCTGATCGAACAAGTCATTTATCCATTGAAGGGGATACTTGTTCTTTATAGTGATTTTATTGATCTCACGATAAAAAATGCATCGGTGCATTGGTCCATCCTTCTTCTTGACAAAGAGTACTGGAGCACCCCATGGTGAAGCACTCAGGCATATAAAACCCTTCTCCATATTCTCAAGTAACTACTTCTTCCTCTATTCTAACTCTACAGTGGCCATTCTATATGGTTTCTTTGAGATTTGAAGATATCCAAGGATATGTTCAATTTAGAACTCAACCTCTCAGTCATGAGGAAGACAAAGAAACTCTTCAGGGAATATATTCCTATAATCCCTCACGATGGGCATGTCTTTAAGAATGATTCTATCCTTTGTCCCAATAATTTGAGATAGATATGATTTCTCACAAGGATGTAGTATCCAAACATGAAACGAAGATTCTAAAGGAGACTCATCTTCCTCCTTACACTTATAAAGAATCAGAGGATGATTCAGGATGTAAAAAGTGATCTCCCTTTCCTGACAATTGATGTTGGCCTTGTAAAGTGATAGTCAATCCATGCCCAAGATAGCATTGAACTCCACTAAAGGATGTTTGGCATGATTTTCTGGGAGGTTCAGTCCACCAAAAATCAACTGGGGAGAAGTCATAAACCATGGATGCAATAATTTCCCCATTCGCTATTCTCACAGAAAACTTTTCCTCCAAATTTTGAGGTGGTGTTTGAATAGTTCTACTAAACTTGAAAGATATGAAAGAATTCATAGAACCAGAATTAAATAGTATGTTTGCTATTCATTAATGAATAACTAGTGTTCCTATCACCACATAATTTTCTAGCTCCACCTTAGCAGTAGTGATATCATAAGACCTTCCTTTTTGCCTTGGAGGTTTTTGTTGGTTGCCTCTAATAACCCTTGGCTTAGGGAAATTGTTCGCATAATGCACAAGATCCTAGCAGTTGTAACACTTCCCTGCAGGCTGAGTGTTGATCTGATCCTTCCTTTCTTATTCAACATTAGCGGGATTTTTCATATCTGTTTAGCAGTTCTTCTCTAGATGACCAAACTTTCTGCATTTGAATCAATTCTTGGTTCCCTTGAGACAGTCACCAAGATGCTTCTTCCCACAATTTTTGCAAAGTGGAAAGTGAATATTCTTTCCATCATGGTATTTGTTTGATGAACCACCCATGATGTTCTCTATTTTATGATTCTTATCACTAGGCCCATGAGACCACTAAGAGTCTTCTATCTCCCTTTCAACCATGAGGGCACAACGAACAATCTCCTTATAGCTTTTGAAGTCTCTAATAACCAAAACGTTTCGTAGACTTAGCTTTGTTCTGGTAAAGAAGTGATCCACCTTGCTTTTTATGTTCATGACAAAGCCCGAGACGTACCTTTCAAGCCCTGAAATGTTCGATTCATACACCCCGATGGACTCATCTTTCTTCTGCTTGAGTCCATGGAACTCTCTTTCTATCTTGAGATAGAGGGTTTGAGGAAAATATTTGCTGAAAAACATCCTCGTGAATTCCCCCCATTTTATGGAATCAATATCCTCTTGGGACTTTGTATTCTTGATCAGTGTCCACCACTAATTAGCTTCCCCATAAAAATGATAGACTGCCAGTACAACTTTCTCTTCTTCCGAGCACTGGAGGACAGAGAAAATATTTTCAATGGAGATAATCCATTGTTATGTGTGGAGGGGATCAGAAGACCCTCTAAACATGGGAGGCCTTTGCCACATGAATGATTCTACGACAACTTGCTCTTTCATTAGAGGATGGGGACGTTCCACCTGATTCAAGATTTTATTCATAACTCGAGCCAGTTGAGCACGTACTTCCATGAAGTTTTGGGCACCCGATTATGTCACATCATGCATACCGTTTAGGCAGTCATCACATTGCCTATCACATTGGTTGTTGGAACATTTTTCTTCTATTTCCTATAATTAACTAAGAAAAATAACGTATTATTAGTGGTCTTGAATACATAGCTATTGAGAAAAAAATAAACTTTCAACATAAAATTATGAACTTATAATGAATAAGTATATCCTAACTTGTGATTCATTAAGTTTATATCCAAGTTATCCTCGATCTATTTCGTAGCTTATATTCATATGGGCTTCTTTTTTTCCCTTAATAATGGTTTGTACAAAGCTTGTGAATCTACCAAAACATATAACCCATGAGTGTCATAACCAAGAGTGCAACAAGGCCTGTTATCATGCACCAGTTCCCGTTCGAGTCTAGCTCAATGCGGGGTTTTTGGGTTTTACCCCTAGATACATCTATACCAGAGCCACCTATACCTGATTTTATCTAGACAAGGATGTTTTTGTTCGATAAACCACTTACTCTATACTCACCAATATATATGAAGGCTTTATTATACATATTCTCATCCTTAAGGTTCTCAAAATGTGCTCTATTCCTAATCTTCAAAAATAACTAGACCATCCTCTGATACCAACTATAGCAACCCGATCCTTTTACATAAAACATTTCAAGATTTTAAGCATAATTAATCATCAAAGTTCAATCCAAGGATCAATAAGTCTTGCATCTTGGAAGACTAGGTACATAGAACATAAAACATGGGGATAAAAAACTTTTTATTTAATCTTCATAAAGATCATATAACTTTCTTTGAGCCCTTACATCTACATTGGGTACCTTGGGGAACACATGAACAAAGGGATGAGCTAAAAAATCTCAGTAAGGGAATGAACATAAGGATACATCTCAATCACATGAGTTAGGATGCGTGAAATAATGATATCCAAAGCATGAAACTTATAAAATCATTTAATATAATCATGGGATCATATAAACATGGAATCAAATAAATGTGGCAGAATCATAAATCATATCTTTAGTACGGGTCAAGGATAACTGCCAATCCCGTTTCACATCATATCTCATGAGAAATAACCTTACCCAATGCATTGGAGCGCTATCTGGGAACACCCATCTAAATATTTTCATGAATATTCTTGCCACCTAAATATTCTTACCACATATACAATCATATATAATAAACCATACACAAACATAAGGGTACCCATGGAAATAATTGGGTACCTCAATCATGACATAAATCATAACCAATGGGCGTAACATGAAAGTGTCCATGTAAGGAAAGAATTAGAAAATACATGGATTTTCATTGGGTAAAATAGTAATATATCATGGTAAGTGGTGTCCAACATAAATGACAACATATGAGAAATGTATTTTCGAAGCATTAGCATTAAAAAAATTGTGTGGTTTTAAGGAAAATACAATAAAGATTTTAAAATAGTAAAGAAGGAATTCTTTTATATAAAACCAAAATAGAACCAGGAAGGTTTCCCTAATAAAAATATAGAATTTACAAAGATAATATTGTCTTAAAATAGAAGATAGAGTGAACTTCAAATTGGGTAAAAGTTTGGGAAGTTCCTTTAAAATGAGTGTGATTATTGGGAAGTATCGAAGAATGATTCACTTAAAAGAATGTATATCCACGAAAGAGAATGGGATATGGATAATGGAACATGTTTTTTTGAGCATATAAGTATAATTTTGAAGTTCAAAAAGAAAATACAACATCATTTTTGTAAAAAGAAAGATAGAGCAACCCGAAGGAATAAAGGAAGTTCGGGTAGAATCCATCACGGATTATTGGCATGGTATCAGGTGTAACTAAGAGGGCTTTATGAGAGAGATAATGGGATTATCATCACTTATAAAACATTAGGGAAGTATGTAGAAGGTGTATAAACATATCACATCTCTAGGTATTACACAAAAAGGCATATCATAGAGAACAATCTTTATCGAGAGTGAAAAGGGGAGGATCCCTTACCTTAAATCTGTTGGTGTTCTTAACTTGTTATTAACGACCTAAATAAACAAATTAGGATTATTAATTAATAATTCTAGAAACTATTCTATATTCAATTTATTTATTACAACACTTTCTAGTTCATTCAATGACTTTTTGTTAGTTATAAGGTTCAATTTCATTATTCGGGCTCGTTTGTTTACTTGGCTTTAAAAGATCAGTACACTTATTTTCATGTTTGGATTATAAGAAAGATAAAATTGGTTGTCCAGAATTAAAGTTATATTATTTAGTTCATATAAAGTAGATGAAATGTTTTTAATTTTAATTAGGTTACTTAGAGTGAAGTCAAATTATTATATATATAACCATAGTGATAACCATTTTTGTTTATTGGTGGATTTGATTACAAAGAATGTGTTTTTCTCTATAACTTAATTCCATTTTTACCAAAAGATTTTAGAACAAAAAATATGATATATTACATATATAATAATATGGTTCAACCATAACACAAATGGTTTCATGACCAGAATTAATGATAATAATAGAAATTGATAAACTGTTTTCCTTGAATGTGTTAAATTAGCACATCTCAAACGGTACTTTCATTTCTTTCAAATAAAATGGTGGGGAAAGGAGAGAAGATAATGAAATATAACACTAGAATGAATAAATTACAGTAAATTTATGTTACTAGATTTATTATACTATTATGGGTAAGGGAGGTGAGGAAAGAAATAAGAAAGAAAAGAACTTAAACGAAAAGAAGAAATTGGGAAGAGGAATTTACCTCTTGAGAGTTCCTCCTTTGAGAACCTCTTAAGGGGAATGGTTTTGGTATTTTGACAAGGATGAGAGCTTTTGGACATGGGGGAGGACCTTGGGGAGATATTTGGGAAGAATAATGGCAAGGAACAAGGCTTGGGAGGAGTGTAGAGAAGAGGGAGTGAGGGGTATTTTTATAGTGGAGGAGAGGAGGGATTTCATAAAATCATAATCCTTAATTTATTATTTATTCACAAGACAATGAATAGTAAGTATTCCATGACCAAGAATAGTAAATGGGTCATTTGAATTCAAACCATGGGTGGTAACATAATCCATGATGCTTAGAATAGTCTATTTAGCTTATAATGTATATATATGGTAAATTACCGTATTTTTCTATTCATTAAAATTTCAAGTATTTTAGAAAAATCCTAAAATTTCACCATGACCATTTTTCAATGTGTAGAATCCAAAAATGAAGTCCATTTTTCAAAAATAATTTTATAAATATGATCATTTTAATATTTAGTTAAAATTATAATTTTTTTTATTAAAACTCAATTTCAATACACTCATTAACTAATTCTAAAATATAGGTATATCGTACTTCCAACATGAATATTATTTTTATACCATCATAGGTGATGTTACTATTCATTTGTGTATATCACCATTCATAATGGTATGTTACTATTCATTAGGGTTGGATACTATTCACCAAAAATTATGTTTTCCTTATTAGACTCCAAATACCTTACTGTTTATAATCGTGTCTGCCAAATTTTTGAAATTCCAAACACAGAAGTGTCAAACTTATATTTAAAGGTCACTTAGCACTTAATAGTTCATTATTTTGTGTATTCATTTGATTTTCTGACATACTTGTGAGAAGATAATTTTCATTGAAAAACGTTGGGCCATTACACAAAACATCAAAATTCTCTACATATGATGTCATGGTCCAATATAGTAAATTTCATCAAAGTGTATATAATGATGGATAAATTACATAGAAATATAATAATAGTATATAAAATTGAATCATTTAAATTAAAAAAAATTAAATGGTTATTATTAAGAAACAAACTAATTAATTTTAGTATCAACAATGACACCCTGATTAGACTCCACATCACTGGGAAAATGAATTGGTCATATCAAAAGAATAAACATGTGAAACATTATATTAAACAATTACTACTAGATGATTATATAACATTCCATATATTTTCAGTAACACCCTCCTCCAACTTAAAAAATTATTGATTTAGTTTTTGGACTCTAACATGAATGGATACATGAATATACCCAATATATAATTAAGAAATTCTATGAAAATATATAGGAGATTATATCCCCTAAAAATATAAACATGAAACTAATGTTTCAATAATTATACATTAATGTAGATTAGGGGATATCATTCACCATTACATTCATATAATGATATCTAGATCACATATCAATCATTTAAATATTTCTTTCTCACATTAACTGATCTTTCAGATCATATATCCCCTGAAAAGGGTTACTGCTCATAAATATTACCGAGTAAAATCTCTAAATTTATATAAACAAAAAATTAGTATCTAACTACAAGGATAAATTACCTTATATAACAACAGTGAGAAAACATATATAATATAAACCATTATATAGTAAATTATCTATATTAAACATCATATCTTTCAACATTAAAGGTGTTATCATATAACAAGACAATGGAATTAGAGGTAAAATATATAATAAATAATATATCATGTTGAAGGATATAAATTTATTTATTTTTTATCAAAAAAAACATATGAAAACCAATATTATGATCAAAATATACTTCATGAACATCCTATTATAATAAAATCAACACCACCAACAATAATATAAGGGATCAAAGCACCTATGACCAATCTGATGGTCATGAGCTCTAAAGAATGATTAATAATAGAATTCAGTATAAATGAATATCACTATTACATAGATATAATAAATAATTCCATACCAGAATAATAACCAATCCTATAAAAAATTATATAGTATTGTTTTATCAATGATAAGAAAAAATACCCTAACACTTGATATTAACCCATAATCATCTAATAGAACCGATACCAGCTAGAAAAATAGATTAAACTCATACAAGAATACTCATCGCCTTGTTAACTATAAGGATATCAAGAATGAGTCTCAATTATTGATCCAAAATAGATACAATAAATAATTTTATATATCCAAAATCATGATGATGAAAATACATGAAAGAAAATATGGTGATGGTACCATGGATGACCTCTTAAACTCCTATTAATAACAACTCCAAATCTTGCAGAAAACCTTACCCTTTTACTATTCCATATTTTCTATATTATGTTATACAACCATGGCCATGGTCATATTTATATTTCTACAAACATGAGATACCAAATATTCATTGTCTTCCTTCTATGTATCAGATCTGGAGAGAAATATCCTTCTGAATGTATTGAAGATACGTAATCTATGTTAACTAAAACTAAAGAAATATTTTAGGTTAAATCCCATTCGTTGTTTTATATACTGAACAAAATTTATAATAGAAATTTATTGTATACATGACCCAAAATTATAAATCACACTAAAATGGGTTCTTCGAAGGATTTTGTAAACTACTAGTTCCAATGAATAATAATATAGACTCTTGAAAATGACTCCTAGTATGTATAAGCATCAACCAAATAAGAAGTTTGAAGCATTATCATTATGTTATACTCTGATGGTTGTTCCGTATATTACCTTATCAATGTGAATGAGTCTATATACTTATCCTCTCAATGACGACATCATTGAAAGATACCTTAAAATATATAGGTAACAATAATTGTATTACCAAATATTTAATTTATACACACAAAACATCTCCAATATTCCATGATCCGACCTCAGTATAGAAGAAATCATTAGGGGATAAAAAGTTGATACTTGAATTGATTCTAAAACTCATTAAAATTCATTCTCTCATTATGATGATAAATAACACAATAGACTTTTTTCATTCATCATTGAAAAATTAAACTCTTTAATGAAAATCATCCATAAATCCTCTCATGGAACCCTAACCGCCCCTTCCATTGAAATTGAGATAAAAATAGGCATAATAGAAAAAACATTGTTCAACATCCCACTATTTTCCAATTGAATGGAAAGAAGAAAACTCTTGAGTGGTGAATTATATTCCAAATTTTATTTCTTTAGTCCTCCCTCTACAAGGTATCTAAGTTCAAATTATTCCCTTGAAAAAACTAAGTAGTGGAAATATAAAAACATATTAGACAGAGTTTGAACACAAAATATTTATAGTGGTTCAGGGAATTGAAATCCCATTGTCAAGTCCACCTTCACCCTAATCCACATGTTTGGTGATATTCACTATTAAAATCCTTTTTCTAGAGGGGTTGTAACTGATTATAAGTAGTTATTACTTATTACAATGGTATATGAGCATTCAACTAGGACCTACCTTTATATGACATGTCCAAAACTTTAACACACATAATTAAAATTAGTGTAAATATTAATAAAATGAAAATTAAATAACTATTTCAATATAGAGTTGCAATATTTTACTGAATGAATGTGATGATATGACCTGAGATAAAGATAGTATTTAATGTACAACTTGGGATGATTTGGAAATTGAATCTTTGTAATAGGAAGGTGCATTTTTCAATTTTGTTATATGAAATATTCTATGATCAAACATACTTTGTTACCATTATCAGAGTATTTATATGTATGTGCATTATTGTGATTATATGTCTCTATATTTCTCTCTTGTCCATGAAGTGGCTAACTCCTTATATTTATATATCCTACATGATTTTTAACATTATTATAATATATAGAAAAATGCTCAACTTAATTGTATTTTTAATTATTGAAAAGATATGTAGTAAATTTAATGCATCTACTATTTTCCAAATATGGAATAATATTCCATAGTGGGGATGTTATAATTTTTTTTTAGATATTTCAATTCATGGAAATGGAACACCTTATAATTCATGTTTTTTACTTAAATAAACAAATACATTGTAGATATGAATAAAATTAGGAAATGAAATATCAAGAGATTATGGATTTAGTCATGATAATCATTATGAATACTAGTTCTTTATATGATATCTAATTTATAGTACTGTTCTAATAAGATAAATTTCTAGGAGACATAATATGTTAAAATTATCATTGTTTTCTTTGGAAAATAAATTAAACTAAGTTAAAAATTCATGGAATCATTTTATTCTAATGATGAATATATTACTAATGCATGGTAATTATATTAAAAATCTTCTTATAGTGTTCATAAAATTTTATTTTTTGAATATCCCATTCATAAAATAATGATTTCTTATTAAAACACCCTAACTAAAATATATAACATCTAACATGTGGTAGCTTGTTCATTTTCTTCATAAGAATATATAGTAAGTAGAAAAACTCTCGACATGGTTTTTTCTAATCCTGAGCATATGAATATTAAAAATTCGAAATATCGAATCTCGTAAGATAAAATACATTTCGATATATTTAACATTTTACTTGGAATAAGATAATAATTTATAAATATCTTATGATAAATTATTTATAAAAATATATCATCTGAAATACTTAATATAAACTAATTATAATAAAAATATTAATTTTTTTAAATATTCAATATAGTGAAAACTATTATATATTAAAAAATAAAAACAATATTCAGAAACTACCTATTTTTTGATGATCACAAAATCCATTTATTATAAAAATAAAAATCTGGGAACGTATCTTCAAAATAATTTTTTAATCCCTTTTTTATTCTCCCTTTTTATTCACCCCTTTAAATTTTATATTCTTTTTCTTTTGTGCTATTTATTATATAAAAAGGAACTAGGGTAAGGGAAAATAATAGATTTAATATTTATTCTGAACAAATTTAAATAGGTAATGTTACTAGATATGAACTAAATTTTTCAATTCTATATATTAACCAAAATACAAAACATCGGAAATTCTAAAATGATTAAACAAGATCAATAATGAGTTAAGAAAAACATAAATTTTTTTTGATTAATATTTCTAAAAATTAATTAAAGACATATTTAAAATATATATAATCAAATTCACATGAAAAAATATGATTCAAAATAATGAATTTAATTAAATATAAATGGAATAGAAGAATGTATACATTCAAATGTTTTTACGAAGCTCAATCCAAAAGTTTGTAAAATGGCCATTCAACTAAATATAAGAACTATGAAATCTTGTCAGTTATGAGGTGATAAACAATTATTTGGAGTGTGGGTTTGAATTATATTATCTATCCAGATGATAGGGAGTAAATAGGCAAATGAGAATCATCCATTTCTCCAAAAATCTCTCCCAAATTTTGTAATGATTATCCATGTATAACATGACAACATTGAGAAATCCTTGTGGTGGTGGATTTAATATTGAAAATATCTTTCTATGCTAATACCAAAACACAATTATATTATATTTTACATTTTTTTAATATTATTAGTGTGAAATACTACCTTGATTCTTTGATATGTAGATTCATGATGAAGCATAATAGAATGCATGGAGAAAATTCCCTGATAAATTTTACTCAAAACATCATTATAATAATTTATTTTCTTACCATGTTATTCATAAAATAGTCCATAAGGATTGTAAATCCATTCCATTCTTGGTGATAAAAATGTACAAATAATATTATTATTTCTTATTTATTTTCATATCCAAGAACTAACAGCTACATATCATCATTCTAGTTTTCCAAAAAAACCAACAATGTGATAAAAAAAACTACATACTTTCCTTTTAAAAATATATGACTCCTAATCAATTTAAAAAACACATGAGGCTCTTTATCAACTTCCACATTAGATGATTCTATAATTGAAATTCTTACATCCAACTATTTTAAATCTTTAAAAATCATTCCTAAAACATTGAAAATATTTTCTAATAAAAAAACTATTCTTTTCAGTACAATAATAATAAAGATATTATCATTTCAAACATGAGATAAACCATTCTAAATTCCAGGTTCCTTTTTTTTATTAAGGATATTATTTCCTTTCAAGATAGATTAATGGAAACATTATAACTCTATTGAAAATCAAGAAACGTTTTATTTTTTTGTCATATATATTTGATGATTTTGAAACAATTCTCTGGAGAGATGTTCACGTTGCATTTAAAATATTGTATATTTCATCATTTCTATTTCTAGAGGAAGTTCATACAATCACGAATGTACAACAAACAAATTTTTCTCTTTTCTAGTAGTTTAATTTGAACACTTTTCCAATATCCATTGAACTATAACCATTACTTTATTATCATACCATTTTTAGACAGTGTACACACAAAGAATCTTAAACTCACTTCATGACTCAATTAGCTGATCATTCAGAAATCTACAATAGAAATTAACTTAGAGTGGGTTTCATATACTCTCACATCAAAATTATCTAGTTATTATGTAAAAATTAATGAACATTTGTGTTATCTATAAATATAAAAAATATGTATCTTGATGATATTATGTACATATTTTTTTGTAAAATTATTTATATTTATCAACATTATCCCTCTTATATACAAAGTTTAATTAGAAATATCCTTGTTATTCTATTATATTTTCAATAATATGTGTTTCATATTCTGGTTCTTCATGTTCTTATGCAGTAGTAGCATTCTAACTTATGAATGAAATTATTTTTTTGTATAATTCTATAAATCATCTCAGTAGATGTAGAAAAATAAAATAGAGGCATCACACTTGAAAATATCAATAAGTAACTTCCATGGAAAAAATTAACAATCCTACAAATGGATGGGGAGAATTGGCCACTAACAAAATGTATAAGAATAACATAATTTCCAATTATCACAGAAGAAGTCATAAAAAGATGTGAGAAGTGATCCCTTCTATGGTGTGAACAACAATAGTTACTCATATTATCCTTTTATAATGAGTTTGTTATCAATAACATCCCTTATATCAACACTTATCACTAGAAATTCTAAACAAAATTGTACTACATCAAGAGTTTGGACAATAATATCCATTGGAATTTCCATGAGATATAACAATAAATTGGTTGAAGAGGGATATACATCAATTTATGCTATATATTTAGTGGGAAATAAATTATTTAAAGAAATATTACAATAATAAAAATAATGTTTTATGATACTTTCACTTAACATGTTCAATCCATGATAATGCCTTCCAATATTATCATCCCAAGAAACACCAATTTAACAAAATTATAGTGTTAACATCCTTTCAAATGGATAAAAATTTAATAATTTATTATGAATAATGATAGTATATCTAATAATTTAAAATGAAATATTTATAAGATTATGGATCATATATAAATACCGTAATGTAACATAATTAATGTGAACATTATTGAACTCACTATTTTGTTATGTGTATGAAGTCTAAATATATTTTATATGAACCTTTCTCTTGAGTTGTTGATCGTTCACTATATTTTTATCAATATAATATAATCATAATATATTTAATTATAAAATATAATAAAATTTTCATGAAAAATGTTTTATATAATTTGGAACCATGATCAAAATTCGTGAATTGAAACTCGTGAATCAAAATATATATGAAAAATGAAAAAGCTATCACACAAAACATTTAATTGAATAATGAATTGATAAAAAATGAGGATAATATGTTAAAATTCCATCATATATTGAATAATATATATATATATATATATTCTCTTATAGTATGTATAAAATAAACCTATTTTTTTATATTAAATTTTTGAATGCATATGAACTATGTAAAAACAAGAGGTACGAGTTTCCATTATCACATTTATTTCAATAAGACATATGACATATTAACCATGTAATTATTATGTTTTTAATATATACTACTCTTTAATTTCATTTAGTATTATTACCATAAAAATTATTTTCATTAAATATGTATATATGTTTCTCTCTTTTATGGAGTTTTGATTTTAGGATTTCCAATGTGATAATAGATTTTTGTTATAATTTCATTTAAATTAACAATTTTCTTGATAAATTTCAATTAAGTGAAATTATATTTATCATATCATTTAAACATTTTAAATTTTTCTTCTATATTAATTCATGTATTTTCAATTAATATTACCATTTCACCACATTAGTACTTAAAATTTTCAAGAAAAAATTATCTTAATGGAAATTCAAATGTGATATTTCACAGGTGAACAAATATTTTCAATTATAAAAATTATATTAATTTATTTTCTATGTAATTATTCATTTAATTAATAAATATTATTTATAAATCAATTGTAACATCTTTTACTTAATTCATAATGGATGAAATTGTTTCCTCGTGAGGAATAATTTATGGAAGATGTTGTTTTAGACTATTGAGAAAAGAGTGGAAATGATTTTACCTTTTAACATATACAACATTAATAGATACAACCTACCAAAAAAATTCATTAATTATATTAATCCATTGAATATTTTAATCATTTTTTATAGAAAATATTTTTCCAAATTTTCTAAAGGTTTTATTATATTATATATCTTATTTGATAAATAAAAGCATATTTTCCATATGGTAAAGAACAATGATATTAAAATTTATTTTTATGTAATATAGTATCTTTTTATGTAACATATGCTAATAAAGGGTTATTATTGAATGATGACATATTTATTAATTATAATGATTTTTTATTTTTATGATACTTTGGTGTAGATGAATCCAATTTTATTTTCTATAAGATAATCTACATTGTATTCGTAAATACATTCATGATCATGTGGAAAAAATATGAATGAATTATTTGATAGGTGGCTCCTTTTTCATCCTAAAATTTACTAGAAAAATATTTATATATCATGAGATATTTATGTTATTTTTGAACCGAATTTTATTTTTCCAATATTTGTATTGTACTTGGATTCGTGGATATAATATATTTTGTGAACCTAACTTCATTTCCAAATGTATATGCGTGGACATATTTTTAGGTCTTTAACATAATGAGTGAACATATTAAAGTTTATAAATCTTCACAATTTTATAAGCTAAGGGTTTTTCAATGTTTCAATTATTATGCAATTCAATCTGGGCTAATGCTTATTTATTATGAATTGTATATTTTTTATCTTTTTTTCATAAAAATTAAATATTCCATGAATAATTAATTTTCACATATGATATGATTTGGTATGAATTTATTATCATATAATAATGTTCTAATACCAATACTCATACTTATAATCATTGATTTATATGTCCATTTTTACATTTACTTTTCATATATGCTCACACTTTCTTAGGTTTTATTTTAACCATGATATGGTGAAATGTTTTAGGTATGACATGTCTAAGAATAGTTCAAGTTATTAAGAACTATGTGGAGGATTTTATTGATATGCAATGTACATATGTTTTTAGATATCAATGTTTATAAAGAATGTAATACTTTTAATATCAGTAATGGGATGTTTTTAAGTATAAAAATATTCATAAAAAATTATTTCATATTTTTTCTATAATGTTTGGGAATCCACATATGACATGTATCTCATCAAAATTGTCATAAATTCAATGGATTCCAATAATACTAATAATAAATGATTAGAATGAAGGGTATTTTTATTGCATCTAACTAATACATTGCCTCCTGGTAAGATGAACTCTACTTGTAATTATGAAAACACTAACATTGAAACTCATATAGTGTCATCCTACAAAACTAATGATTTAAATCATTATAAACTTCTATATATTGAGCAGTTCAATCAATATACACCAGTACAATATAAAATACATTTGGATGATCACCACATTCCATATCTATATTAAATAAATGATAAAACCATTCATTATAAAATTATAATATTTTATGAACATTTTTTCAAATTCCATTTACATCCCCCGGAATAAAAATAATTAATTTTAAAAAAAATCATGAATATTACATGTAAAAACTCTAGGAATCTAACATACAGGGAACATTATTTTATGTAGATCATTTAAAACAATTAATGCACTCAAATTGTATTATTGTTTGGGAAAAATTTACTCTTTCCACATTGGTCTCACTAACATTAACATATGATAATTTTGAATAATATTATTTCACTACATAATCATATAATCCTTAAATGTTTTCGGTTATAATCTTTACCTTAACTATCATCTATTATTATAATACAATGTTTATACTATAAAAAACCAATAAGAACACCTTATATTAAAATAGTGATGATGGGAATGTCAATGGAATCCCATCACTAATATGAAATTTATTAAATTTGAATAATTACACTTATGAAACAAGAAACATATAAAATAAACAACAATAATAATTATATATATATATATAATTTATTTGGGTATAAAATTACAATAAATGACACAGAAGACACATGTCCATGGGTAAGAAGGAATTTCATAGCAACCCCACATTGGTTATCCCACCCATTAATTATTTTATTTATCTATTATATATAGTCCCACAAAACCATTTATAAAGAGGCCCAATGGACCACAATATTTATGGCCCATAATCTCATGGTGAAACTAGTATAATATCCCCTACATTTTTTTACAAAAAACTTCAGGTCTTTTATAACACCCTCATCATGATTGTCACCATCAACAATGAAACATCCTCTTCTAGCTACTCACTAGCCCCTATCCTGACCAAACCCATTCAACATGCCCAAATATGTTGCCTCATCCTATTTCCCATACACCCAACCATTATCCTAGTCTAAATCCTTCACCGTATTCATCCACCACATCGCCCCCCTTTTAGAACTGTGATGAACAAATCATGGAGAATAAAATTTCATATAATCAGTCCATTGTCCACAACATCATGTAGGATACCTATCAAGCTACACAATTTTAGTATACTGGGTCCCCATTATACCACCATGAATTCCTAATGGTACATTCCCTCTATCATGCTAACATCGCCAGCCACCATGGATTGACCAAAATTGATTAATGGGTCCCAATAAATGTGTAATGATGGATTAAAAACCCTTATTCCTTATCTTGTTGTTGTTATGGTGTACCCCACCACTGACAATATTCTACATCAATGCCAATAAATCCCATCCAAATTAAAATAAAACAAATCCATACAATAAATAGAAAAATTAAACATGAACAGTTTATCTCAAAGAAACTAAAAAAATAAAACATAAATAGTAGCGACATCAATAATATGACGACACCAAAATCCTAACCCAATTTTCTTATTTATTAAAAATAGTTTAACTTTTTATTTTTAATACAATCCATTATTACAAAGGTTTTAAGTTTTAGAATGTTCAGATACATTATAGAATTCTTATCCCACAACCTCTAAAATAAAATACTAAAACTAACCTTTATAAAGGTTAAACACCTAAGTGTGACCCTAACCACTATATCACTTCTATGCACCCTTAATCCCTCTGAATAGATATTTTTAAAATACAGGGTGATTATAAAAAAAGATTGTATGGGGTTGTCAAGAAAAAATGGAAACTAAATATAATTTCTTTAATAAAGAGTAAAAAATATTGTAAAATTCATTAATGAAATATTTTGATATCATGTATACATTTACAAAATGAAAATTATTTCAAATTATATATACAATATTTATAAAATTCTCATCAACCATTGGTAAAGTAATAGTAGGTTTCATATGAATATCTCATAAGAATTCAAAATTAATTGTCAATGTCTCCTTGGATCATATCATGAATAATTTTTTCACTCTCAAGACATGATGCACATAGTCCCATGATAGATTAGGTTCAATCTCCAATCCATAATGTGCTTGGTATAAGCCTCCCACACACCCTGATGTTCTTATGATAAACCTCTCATGAACTATATCATGCTCAAATAAACCTCTCGTGCATCAGGATGTGATTTGGATAAGCCTCTCACACGATTGATGTACTTCAGATAAACCTCCAATGCACTTTGATGTTCTTAAGATAAACCTATCATGACCCATACATGACATATCATGAGATTAACACATTTCCCAATTAATTGGAGAGCTATAAGGGCACACCCTTCATATTATTGGACCAATGACCCGTAAGGGTTTTGGTTCACTCCCCATCCCTTGCCATTATAAATTCCAAGTATGATGCATTATAATTAAAATCATTATAACCATAATTTTTAATTTTTAAAACCATGAAATTTTAATTAAAAATTTATGTTTTGAAAAACATTTCCTAAAAATAACTTTTTTTATTATATGTGTGTTAGGAGAAAAGTGGAATCTCATTAAAAATAAATAATTATACATTCCTGGACATGTAATTTATATTTATTGAAGAAATATATATATATATATATATATATATATACATTTATTTAAATTAATGTTGATATTTCAATAAAACATGGTTGTATACTCATTCTTACATATCGACTAAATACAATAATAACACTTTCACATAAAATGAAATATACACATACATTCATATATCTATATATGTAGAGAAAAAAAGTAAAATATATAAATTTGTATATATAATTTCCTTAAGTAATAATGTTTCTTATGATTGATATATATGTATATATATATATTATTTTTTCATATATCCACTTGTTTGGAAAGAAAAACATTAATTTTAAGGATCGGTAACCATGCTTACTCTCATAAGGGATAATTAAAATACCATTTAGCATTAAATTAATTTTATTAATGAGAGGTCCATGGGTAGATATGATTTTAAACATTTCATCACATATGTATATATATATATACCAACATTTAAAACATAATTATCAAAATAATACTTCTGAAAATCTAATAACAATAATCGTATTTATAATTTTCCATCTTATGTTCCTTAATTATTCAAAATAATTTTAGGGAAAATAAGTCTTAGGAACCAAAACAATGTGTAACATGAAAACATAAGGTAGAACATAAAAAGGATCATATTTCCATCTTGAAACAATAAAAATACTATTATAAATACACCATAGATACACTAAAATAGTTTTGAATATAAAAATATAAGATTTATATATAGTTTAATACTTTTTAGCAAAGAATTAAAAAAATCATCTTTCCATAATAAGGACATAGTAAAAATTATTTAAATATTCATTAAGTAATCATTAGTAATGGGACAAAAAAACTCTCATAAAATATCTAAAAAACACATGAATTTATTGAACTATTTGAGCATATTTTGTAACAAAAACACTTATTTTCAAATAAGGATATTTGAAATAATTTATATTTGTATGAAATTTTTTGAAATGCATGAATTCATGAAAATTTCATAGTTTTTTTACTATAAAAATGATTTGAATAGTCAAGTGACACCACAAAGAGATTAAAACTGTAGTACCTTGGTTTATGGTATGTAACCCTATCATGATGCTTTTAATGGTTATAAAGTTACGGGTGATGAATGGGAGAGTCAAGAGAACTTGGAATGAGTTTTGGTGGAAAAAGGGATGTCGCACGGGAGGTGCACGGTTTTTCTAAACCATGCGGCCAAACCATGCGAAGTTGGTATTAGAGGCGGTAGTTCCCGCATGGTCGGTGCACTGTTTGTCTAACCATGCAGCCAAACTATGCGAGAAGGGTGGCCGAGGCAGTAGCTAATGCACGGTTAGTGCTCAGTTTTTCAAACCGTGGTAATTAACTGTGCTGCCACTTTAATAAGATCCTATAAAGGTGGATCTCATGTTTTTTTCTTCTAAGTGCCTCGTTTCAGATCCTAAGCGGCCCTAACTTGATATTTCATTTCTCCTAAGGTCCAAGAGGGTTCTCCCATCGTTCTGGAGGCGATCTGAAGGCTTCTCTTAATGAATCAATGTCATATTCTTGAGGTATGTGATCATTCCTGTTTGATTTCTCAGATCTACTTAGATATACTTCTCCTCTTCTCTCAGTTTCTTATATTTACGCCCGTTATGGGTAGATCTATGTGTGTGGATTCCAAACATGATGAATTTTGGTCTTGGTTGTGTTAGGAAAAGAGATCTAAGGAGGATCCTTGTTGAATCGGCTGGGTTTTCTTGTGTGTTCTCTGTTTGTTAGGGTTTTTTTCAAAAGCTTTGAGGTTGGTGGCTTCACTCTCGACCACTCTTGTTAGAATTTATTGTCTTAGTTTCAAATTATTTTGTTTGAATGTATTTGATTGTGAAAATCATGGATTAAATCTTTTTTAGTGATGATTTATGGTTTTGTTGAAATTGTGAAATCTTGGTGAATTGTTGTGTAAAGTGATTTTGCTTCGTGAATTTAAAATGTTGATTCTAAATTATGGATTTGCGGAAATTGTAAATGGTTTGATGAAAAATGGTTTTTCAATAAAATGGGTGTTTTATTGAAATGGTTTGGAATTGAAATGTCGTTGATGGATTCAGTTTTCAATAAAAAGGGAGTTTTGTTGAAATTATTTGGCATTGAAATGGTTTGAATTGATTGAACACACATTGTTTTTGACATGATGGTTTTTTGTGTTCATGGGAATTCGGGACAGATGAGGTTTAGGAGTCTCCCCCATCAGTATTGGGATGGATAAGGGTTAGGGATCTCCCCCGTCAAACATTCATATTGTATTCGGGGCAGATAAGGCTTAGGAGTCTCCCCCATCAGTTTTTGGATGGATAAGGGTTAGGGCTCTCCCCCATCAAGAATTCAAGTGCATTTGGGTTGGATAAGGGTAAGAAGTCCCCCCCCATCATGGTTGGGATGGATAAGGGTTTGGGCTTCTCCCCTCTTCTAGGTAGCATGCATGGTTGGTTGCATGGGTTTGTGGAAATGGTTGGGTATGCCAAAAGGGGATGTCTATGAAATGGTTCTTAGGCTTGTTGGGTTTTTTTTCTAGGAAAATAACTTGCTAAAAAATTGGTTTAAATTTCTCTGGAGTTCATTTGGTTATGAATGGTTATGGAAACTTGTTTATATTTTGTTATAAAATTCTTTTGAGAAAATGTTTTATATAAACTATTTTTATATGGATGTGGATAACACTTCTATCCAAGTGGCATGAGTAGGGAAGTCATTGGGGAAAAACTACTGAGTTTTAAACTCACCATTTCTTTGGCACTTTGGTTCTTTTGCAGATGTTGTATTCTAGGACATAGGTAAAGGTAAAGCATCATATTGCTAGTGGCTTCTGGTGATGCTTGGGAGATGTTGGAGTTGGGAGCTTGTGGTGCATGAAGTAGTTTTGTATTTTGTGAGTCTTGAGTTGTTCATCCACTATGTACTTTGATGCTTAGTTTAGTCTTCCGTTGTTGGGTAATTTGATGTGGTTTATTATAAATTAAGTTATTTATAGGTCTTTCTTTTTTTCATTCATCATATAGTGAATGTTTGGTCATGGTTGGTCATGGGATTATTTCATAATGGGTAAATCATCCACCAACTTGTATTGAAACCCTTCGGCATTTATTTCCAGCCTTTGGCATCTTGGTGATGTCGCTTAAGTCCTAGTAATTACTCGTTGAGATATCAAGCCAGTGAGGATTGTCCGGTCATTACAAATGGTATCAGCTTGTTCGGTCCTTGCCTAACAAGTGGTCATCGATGTTCTTGGTCTTCGAATTGAAATTCATTCTTGTCTATTCCTTGGGTTGAAATCATAGACAGGAGTAGGATTTTCATAACTTGAAATGTATAGCATAAAAGGACATAACTAAACCGTTTATGATAAACTTCAAGTTACCAGGGTGTTGGGTACATAAGTGTTTTGGATACACTTCAAGAATGTTGGAAATCTCATTGTCATGGGTTTAGCCAATGAGAGTAGCATGACATGCATTGTAGAGGAATGACTTCCCACTAGGAATGCATATCTCATTGTGAGAAATAACTAATGATTTTCTGCATGGTGTTATTTTTTGAAAAATGCAGAAATTTTTTTCAAGTGAAAGACTTTGAAAATAGGGTATTTGGTGTATTTTGAAAATGGGTTGATTTTCAAAAAGTATGTTGAATGTTTTCAAAAATAGTTGTACATGGAAAGAGGTTGTTTTTGGAAAAACAATGTTTTGATACATGATGTGATAGAATCTGAATGTTAAGACATCAGTTTCTAGAGAGTGAGATTGACAATGTTTGTTGTTGGTTTAGAAAATGGCACCCAGTAGGCGTCGTCGAAACCAACCCGAAGAAGCTGCGGAAAATGTAGTTGCATCAGAACCACCTGTGAACCAAGAGTTGGTTCAGAGTATTTTCCATGATTTTCATGTTGTGGATATGGGGAACCAGAGGAATGAACCAACGTATGTGGATCATACCATCCAGTTCATGAAGAAAAATCCACTAAGCTTTCGGGGTGATGCTAAACACGAAAAGGCGGAGGCGTGGCTAAGTAGGATGAATTGTATCTTCTATTTCATCGACACACCATCAGATCTCAAGGTCAAGTTACCGACATATATGATCGTGGATCTTTCACTTCAATGGTGGGATTTATCGGTGCATGCTAAATTAGATGAAGGACTTACATAGGAGGATTTTGAAAAAAAATTCAATAAAAAATTCTATCCACACACGTTCAATATCCAGAAAATGACGGACTTCTTCAGCCTTAAAAAAATAGTTTCTCTGTCACAGAGTATGTGGATAAATTCATGAATTTAGTCTGTTTTGAACCATAGGTTGTGGCATGTGCGTCATTGAAGGAACACTTATTCGAATCAGGGTTAAGGCAGGAGATTCGATCAAATATTGTAGTGCTCTGTATTACAAATTATACAGAGATGGTGAACCGATTGAATGTTGCTAAACGTGATATCTCAGGATCAATGGTAGGAGGCATGTTGATACCTATGGGAAACGGTGGGAACTCACCGCTGGGAACAAGAGGGAAAGGGACACCTATTTCCATGGTGAAATTGGAAATTAGAACTAGATGGTGGGATCAGTGAACCTTCCTCCACAACCCCAGAGCAAAGTAGGTTGTTTTCAATGTGGTTTGCTTTACCACAAAAGGTGATATTGTACAGCACAACCTTGAGCATGTCACAATAGAAAGAAGATGGGGCATCTACAGTGCTATTTTAGGAATGCACTAAGGTCGAGGGTGCATGAAACTACTTAGGCATCGCAAGCATCATATGCTTCGATAGGAAGAGTACAATAGAGTCAATCTCGTCAGCATAACAGAGTTAGCCATGGTTATTCTGGGAATAGCATGACTCCTCAGCTAGGGCAGTCTCAGCAAGGCAACAAGGAGAATAGTGCAGCAACGAAGCAATTGTATAGTGCTGAGCAGATGATTGTGGATGATCAGGCTAGACCATCTACAGTGCGAGGTGTAATTTATTTGAATTCTACCATTGTGAAAGTGTGTTTTGATTCTGGTGCATCACATTCTTTCATTGCTTCTCGTGTTGTTGACTTGCTATGTTTAAAACTGGAAATGATGCCTTCTGTTTTGAAACTGAAAACTCCACTTGGTGAAAGTGATTGTCAAGCCTTTTGTGTTGATCATGTGCTATAACTATTGATGGAGATGAGTTTAAAAGGGACTTCTCAATGGTGGACATGAATGTCTATGACGTAATCCTGAGTATGGATTGGTTGACAATGTTTAAGGCTCACATCGACTATTATAATAGAACAGTTAGTTTCAATACTGAGGATGACATCGACCATCTCTTCAGAGGAGAGAGGATTGTAAAGAAAGATGCAAAGAGCTTTTTGGCACCAATGGTGGGAATGATATCTTACCAACTAGTAGCATTGAATTTAGCATCAATGGAAGAGATTTAGGAAAATAGTTTTCCAGCTGTTGTGGATCATTTTCCATATTTCTTTCCCAATAAATTCTCAGGGTTACCACCACTAAGGTAAGTGGAGTTTATTATTGATCTCCTTCTAGGGACTAGTCCTATTTCCCTTCCGTCTTATAGGATAGCACCAACAAAGTTACAGGAATTGAAATTGTAGTTGGAAGAACATGAAAACAAAGGTTTTATTTGGCCAAGCGTGTACCCATGGGAAGAACCAGTTTTTTTGTAAAGAAATGAGATGAAACATTAATGCTATGTGTAGATTATCGTAAACCTAAACAAGTTACAATAAAGAATAGATATTCACTACCACGAATTGATGACCTGCTTGATTAATTGAGGGGATCTCAGTGGTTCTCTATGATTGACTTGCGGTTAGGATATCACCAGTTGAGAGTTCGGAAGGAGGATATTTTGAAGATAGCCTTCAGAAGAAGATATGGCCACTACGAATATGTAGCCATGACTTTTGGTCTTACGAATGCACCAGCAGTCTTAATGGCATTGATGAATCAGATATTTCAGCGATATTTAGATTCTTTTGTTGTGGTGTTTATGGATGAAATATTGGTGTATACAAGAACAAGGTCTAAGCATGATAAACACTTGGCGATAGTGTTAGAAATCATGTGATACCATCAGTTGCATGCCAAATTATCAAAGTGTGATTTTTGGATACAAGAGGTACGCTTTCTGGGCCATGTTGTTTTTGAGAAAGTTGTTTCGGTGGATCCAGAAAATATAGAAGCAGTTCTTTCATGGCAACTGTCGGAGAATGTCTTTTAAATACTAAGTTTTCTTGTTCTATTTAGTTATTACTGATGCTTTGTGCATGACTTCTCACGACTAGCTTCACCAATGACAGCTCTGACAAAGAATAATGCCCCACTCCAATGGACAGAAGAATGTCAGAAATCCTTTCATGACCTGAAAGTTCTCATTACATCAGCACCTATCATGATATTACTAGAATCAGGACAGGGGTATGTGGTGTAATGTGATGCTTCGGGATCTGGGTTGGGATGTGTTCTCATGCAAGGAGACCATGTTGATGATTATGGATCAAGACTATTGAGAGCACCAGAAAATAACTACCCAACACATGATTTGGAGTTGACTACATTTATCCATGCTTTGAAAACATAGAGACATTATCTCTTTGGTGAGGAATTCACCATGTTTATAGATCATAGGAGTTTGAAGAATATTTTCTCACGGGGAAATTTGAATCTGAGGCAAAGGATATAGATGGAGTATCTTAAAATGTTAAACATTGACTTGATTTATACACCAAGTAAGAGAAATTCGGTGGCCGTTGTATTAAGAAGAAAGTCATATGCTCAGTTGGAGAAAGAAGCTTTAGATGAGTGGCAGTTGATGTTGGTCCTAGACGACATGCATGTGGAATGTGAAGACCGGTGTGATGTTGCGGTTTTTTTTTCTAGTTGCGCTTGTTCCTGATTTGGTGGAGTTAGTAAAGGAGGCACAGACATCAGATGTGGAATGTGTTGCAATGAGTTTAAAACTAAATGGTAGGGAGACCATTGAGGGATGGAAGCTGGATGGGAGTTCAGTTTTTCAGTTTCGATATCGGATGGTTGTACCTATGGTTTTTCAGGAACAACTCCTTCATTCTTATCAAAATTCAAGATGGGTTGTACACACAGGTACACAGAGGATGTATAATGCATTGAAGGCACAGTTTTGGTGGAGCGACATGAAAAGGAAAGTGGCCGAGTACGTCTCACGGTGCTTAACTTGTCAGCACGTTAAAGCAGAGCATCAGAGACCAGCTGGTATGTTACTATATTTACCTATTCTAGTGTGGAAATGGGATTAGATAGCAATGGATTTTGTTACAGGTATTCCAAGAATAGTCTGCAAACACGATGCCATTTGGGTGATAGTGGATCGTCTAACCAAGTCGGCCCATTTCATCCCTATTCGTTAAACTCATACGGTGGAAGATCTTTCAAAAATATATATCTAAAAAGTGGTATAGAGGCATGGTGTACCAATGTCTATAGTCTTAGATAGAGATCCAAGTTTCACATATCGTTTTTGGAAATTGTTAAAACAAGCCCTTGGGACTCAGTTGATGATGAGCACGACGTATCATCCTCAGAAAAATGAGCAATCTGACCGGATGATACAAACATTGGAAGACATGTTGTGGGATTTTGTAATGGATTTTGGTGTCTCATGGGAGGATCATATACCCTTAGTGGAGTTCTCATAGAATAAAAATTATCAAGCCTCGATGTGAATGGCTCCGTTTGAAGCATTGTATGGGCGTCCTTGTCGTTCTCCACTATACTTGGTGTAAACGAGTGAAACTTTACTAGTCTGGCCAAGCCTTGTCCAAGAAACAACAGAGAAGATGCGGTTGATTAGAAAAAGTACGGAGATGACTCAAAGTCATCATAAATCTTATGCAGATTACCGTCAAAGACAGTTGTCATTCGTTGTGGGTGATCAAGTCTTCTTGAGGATCTCTCCAAGACATGGACATTGTCGTTTCGGGAAGCAGGGAAAATTATCTCCTAGATACATTGGCCCTTTTGAGATACTGGAATGGGTTAGAGAGGTGGAATATCGATTGGAATTACCACCATGGTTCAGTATGGTGCATAATGTGTTCCATGTATCTCAGTTGAAAAAGTATCAGCCTGATCTTGACCATGTGATTAGATGGGATCACGTTGATCTAGAGTCAGATGCTTCATTGATACATATCCCAGTACAGATTGTGGATAGGAAAGAGAAAGTCTTACATGGAAAAAGCATTGTTCTAGTGCAGTTTTTATGGAAGCATGGTTATATTCAGGAAGAGACTTGGGAACATGAGAAAGAAATGAAAGAGAAGTGGCCAGAACTCTTTCAGACAAGTGATAGTTTTCTACTATCTAGGGATAGAAATACCAATGGTGGGGAGAATTTAGTCCCTCGGTTTCTGGTATGTAACCATTTCTTGATGATTTTAATGGTTATAATGTTAAGGTTGATGAATGGGAGAGTCAGGATAACTTGGAATTAGTTTTGGGGCAAAAGGGAAGTCGCACGGGAGGTGCACGGTTTGTCTAAACAGTGCGGCCAAACCGTGTGGAATTAGTATTAGAGGCAGTAGCTTTCGCATAGGTGGCGCATGGTTTGTCTAACCCTATGGAAAAACTGTGCGAGAAGGGTGGACGATGATGTAGCTATTGCATGGTTAGCACACGATTTGTCAAACCGTGCGAACTAACCATGCTTCCACTTAAACGAGATCTTTTAATGGTGGATCTCATGAATTTTTGCCTCTAAGTGCCTCGTTTAAGATCCTAAGAAACCCTAACTCGGAATTTTGGTTCTCCTAAGGTCAAAGAGGGTTCTCCGATCATTCTGGAGGTGATCCAAAGGCTTCTCTTGACTAATAGAAGATGGATTCTTGAGGTATGTGATCGTTGTTGTTTGGTTTCTCCAATCTACATGGATATACTTCTCCTCTTCTCTCGGTTTCTTCAAACTACACCCGTTATGGGTAGATCTAAGTGTGTGGATGCCAAACATGATGAATTTTTGTCGTGGTTGTGTTAAGAGAAGAGATCTAAGGAGGAACCTTGGTGAATGGACTAGGTTATCTTGTGCATTCTCCATTTGTTAGGATTTTTGTCAAAACTTTTGAGGTAGGTGTCTTCACAATCAACTCATCTTGCTAGAATTTATTTGCTTAGTTTCAAATTGTTTTGTTTGAATTGATTTGATTGTGAAAATCATGGAATAAATCATCTTTTGTTATGATTTATGGTTTTGTTAAAATTGTAAAATCTTGGTGAATTTTTGTGTAAAGAGATTTGGCTTCATGAATTTAAAATGTTGATTCTAAATTATGGATTTTTTGAAATTGTAAATGGTTTGATGAAAAAGGGGTTTTCAATAAAATGGGTGTTTTATTGAAATGGTTTGAAATTGAAATTACGTTGATGGATTTTTTTCAATAAAAATGGAGTTTTATTGAAATGATTTGGCATTGAAATGGTTAGGCATTAAAATGTTTTGAATTGATTGAACACACTTGGTTTTTAACATGATGGTTGTGTGTGTTAATGGGAATTCGGGACAGATAAGGGTTAAGAGTCTCCCCCATCAGCGTTGGGATGGATAAGGGTTGGGGCTCTCCCCTGTTAAACATTTATAGAGAAAAGGATTTAATAGAGATAAAGAATAAAACTAATTATTAATTTGGTAACAATTTTAAAATAGAACAACAATGTTATAAAAATCTAATCCTCTTACCATGCATATGTGACCAATACTTCACAAAATGGGAAAAATTAATTGCAAGAAGTACTGATTAACACTAAAAATCAATTTGATATAATTAATAAAATAAGAACCAAATGATTTCTTAAACATATTTTTCAAAATATAATTCCCCTTATTTTCATTGAATATCAAACCATGGTTTTCAAGAAAAAGGACATGTTGCAAAGGATCTTCAAAGATGTAAATTAGACTGAAAGGACCTCCAGAAAAAAGATGACCATGAAGTAAAAACCCTCATTCTAATCTCTTCCCAATGCCAAAATGGTTTTATACATAGACACCTGACATCTATAATCATTGATATCCACAAGTAAGAATTTATTGTGAATCTTCGATTCAACCCCAACAAGAAAACCATACATCCCAATAAATTAAAACCCTAAAAAAGGAACCTGATGTTCCAATTAAAATTACTTAAAATACTAGTTAGTTCTTCAAACATATTCAAAATCTGACATACCTTTGATACAATCAATTTTCAGCAGTCTCTTCACTAGAAAATGACATCTAAGGCCATTAAGGGTCATAGATAAGGGTTGTAGGTCGATCAATTGTTGGTGGGGTGTCAGCTTCATCCATAAGAAGCCATATCTAGTAGAGGGATTTTCCAAATATGATGTATCACACAACCCTAAAGAAAACTATATGATTATTTCTAGCTACATCCATGGGTCACATGCCAATTGGGGAAGTCAATGGTTGTGGGTTCTGTCAGTGCCACGAAGAAGAAGAATACTAAGTGGGGGTGTCTGATTTTTTTATATGCTACTCCCTCCTCTCCCTTTCATATTTTTTTATATTAAAATAATATCAATATTATAATTTGTTATTATTTTACATACATATATCTATATATTATATTCTTCATGTACAAATATGTTTATAAAAATTAACCATATTTCAACATTTATCCATATATTCATTCATATTTTAAAATTCATTATGTTTTTATTTATAACCATTTCCAGTCTCTTATATATATATATATATATATATATATGTAAATTCATGCCTCAAAATAATTTACAATTATTTATTTTTATTGATATATAATTTATTATGAAACTTTATAATATAATAATGATCATATTAAAAAAATTGGCTTTAAAAAATAAACATACTTTTATAATTAATGTATCATTTTTATTTCCTAATAGATACATAAGAATTTCATTTTCTATAGTAATTCATGTATTATTTATATTTCTAAAAATTGGTATTTAAAATTAAAAGGATTAGTATTTAAAATAATATTTTCTTAAAAAAAGTATGTCTACATATATATTTATTTCACTTATTATTAAAACTACTTTTTTTCCTAAAAAACCAATAATATGACACTCAAAACATTAATTTAATATTGAAAGTATTATATTTACTAAAAATAGGTTAATTAAATTATACCCCTATAAATGAAATTCCTCCTTGAAGTTTTATCACCATACATAAAATATATTCTAAATTTCACTATTTATAATTAGGACAACCTGGACCGAAACATCTTTCTTTAACGTAAAACCCTAGGGAATTAACAAAAGGCCTCTAAAAGTTAAAACGGATTCTCCATATCCGATCCTCTATAGTTTTATAAACCTTCTCACTGATACCAACAATGAAGACCCAGAAAACCTGACCAATTTTATTTATTAAAAATAATTTATTTCTTTATTTACAATGCAACCCAAGATCAAAAATGATTAGAGTTCTAGAGAGCATGTATACATTAGAGAATTATCAATACACAACCTATAAAGTAAAAGGCCAAAACTAATATTTGTAAGGGTTAAAATGATTATCCAGACCTCAACCGCTATCTCACTTCTATATATCTTTAATTTCGATGGAAATAGATTTTGAATACATAGGTTGAGGGAAAATAGTTCATTAAGGTGCTTTAAAATTAAAAAAAAGACATATAGAGTTTTGTAATAAAATTTAAATCGTGTTACAATGTTCAATAATGAAGTATTTGGATATATTTCATACTATTCGAAGAAAAATTAGTGAAAAATATTTCAATTTATATATTCACACTTTAGAAAATCCACTTCAATAATTCATGATGTAATAGTAATTTTCACTTGAAAATATCATAAGCATTCATAATTAATTATCAATGGCACCTTGGATCATTTCATTAATTCTTGGTTCACTCCTAAGACATGATAGACATAGACCCTTAATGGATTTGGTTAACTCCATAATCCATAAGGTTACTGGGATAAACCTCTTTCATACTGTGATGTTCATAGGATAATCCTCCAACAAACTATAATTTTCTTGGGATAAACATTCTATGTATCGTGATGTGCTTGGGATAAACCTCCCTCCAACCGTGATGTTCTTCGGATAAACCTCCCATACACCGTGATGTTCTTACGATAAACCTCCAACACAACATACATGAAATCTCATGAGATTAAAATATTACCCAATGAATTAGAGCTCTATCAGGGCACACCCTTCATTTGATTGGAAAAAAGTACTATAAGGGTTTGGGTTCACTCCTCAACCCTTGACTTCATAAATTCCAAGTGCGATGATTTGGAATTAAAAATAGTTCAACCTTTATTTTTCATTCATAAAACCATGAAATTTATTGTAAAACAATTTGTTTTTTAAACAATTTCACAAAAAAAGAATTTTGTTTATTATATGTGTGACATGACAAAAGTGGGTTCTCATTAAAAATAAATAATTACACTTTCATATACATGTATGTAACTGTTTTTCATGAAAGATCTATATATATATATATAGTTACAAAATTATTGATATTTTAATAAAACATGATTCTATACTCATGCATGTATATCGATTAAAAATAATAATAACGCCTTTACATAAAATGACATATACATATTCATTCATAAATTTACATATATAAACATCATAAGTAATATATATATATATATAGATATATTTGTATATATACCTATCTTAAATACAAATGTTTCATATGAATGATATATATATAAATATATATATACATATATATACATCCACTGGTTTCAAAAGAAAAACATTAATTTTAATTTTCAGTAACCACACTTTCACTAATTGGGGCCGAATTAAAAATCCAAGCAATAATAAATTAATTTTATTAAAGATTTTTTCGTGGGAAGATGTGATTTTAGACATGTCATCATATATTCATAAAAAAATATATACACACACCCATATATATATATATATTAATACATATATTAAATAAATTATTATCAATATAATATATATAAAAATCTAATAACATCATTCCTATTTATAATTTTCCAAATGATGTTCATTAACTATTAAAAATAATTTTATGAAAAATAAGTCTCACGAACCAAAAAAATTATATATTTAATAAATAAAATTAAAATTTACATCAAAAAATAAAAAAAGTTCATATTTTCATCGCCAAGTAATCAAAATACTATTATAAATACAGTACTGAGAGAATAAAATAATTTTTAATATAAAGTTAACAAATATATATATAGTTTAAATATTTTAAGCATAGATTTAATGAAATTAAGCATGCTATCCTATGTAAAATGTAAAAACTATTTAAATAGTCATGAAGTAAATATTAGCAATTGAACAAAAACAAATTTGCATAATATATCTAAAAAATGCATAAATTACTGGAACTGTTTGTGTATATATTTTCACAAAATAAACACTTTGTTTCACATAAATAGATGTGAAATAAATAAAATTCATAGAATTTTTTTTTGAAAGAGATGTCTTAATGAAAAATTCATTGTTTTCATATTGTAAAAATATATATTAACAATCAAGTGATACCATAAATAAATTAAAACCAAATAGCATAAAATACATGAATTACATATAACACCTAAACATATTTCACAAAATAAATATCTGACCATGAAGATGGTTCTACTACATAAAAATAAACAAAATGATTACATAGAGAGAAAGGTTAAATACTGCTGATAAATTTTGGAATAATATGAAAATAAAAGAATAGTTTTATAATAATGAAATCCCCTTACCATACAGATGACTCCACTTCTTTGAAATAGAAGGGAGAATTTAATTGAAATGAAAATATATTTAAACTAATAATCAATTAGAAACAATTTAAAAAAAAAGAAATTATTACTTAAATAGATTTAACAAAAACTAGTTCCCCATAATTTTCATTGCATGTAGAACCAAGGTTTTTAAGAAAAAGAACCGAATGAAAAGGATCTTCAATGATTAAAATTTGACTGAAAGGACCTACTGTAAAAAGAGTACCATTCAAGAAAACCATCACCTCAACCTATTAGCAACACTAAAATGGTATTATACATAGACACCAAACATCATGTATCATTGATAAATAAAATAAAGAATTCTATGTGAGTGGTGGATTCTACCCCAACATGAAAACCCCACATCTAAATAAATTAAAACACCAATCTGGGGAACCCTAAGTGAAAATTTAAAATACCTAATATTCTATTTGGTTTTTCATCATCTCAAAAATATGACATACCTTTGATTCAATCAATTCTAATAAGATTTTATCTACTATAAAATGCTCTCTAAGTCCATTATGGGTCACTAACATAGGTTGTATGTCGACCAACTGCCAGTGGGGTGTCAGCTTCCTCTGTATGAGACCATCCCAAGTGGCATGATTTCACATAAAATTCATGTCGTATGGCCCCAATTAACACCATATAATGGTATCTGGGTGTATCCAAAGGTAACACACTGATTGGGTAAGATGATATTTTCTATTTCCATTAGTGCTATGAAGAATAAGACTATGTGGGGGTTGAATATGGTTGTACGCTACTCCATCCTCTCTCTTTCTAATTTTTTTATCACAATATTATAAATATTATTATTTATTATTATTTTAGATATATATATCTATATATAATGTTATACATATATCAATATATTTAATAAAATACCCTTATTTAAATATTTATCCATATATTCTTTCAAATATTCAAATTCATTTTTAATATTTATAACCCTTTCCATTATCTTATATATATATATATATAAATTAATTTGCCAAAAAAAATACAATATCTATTTTTATTAGTAAATAATTAATTATGAAAAGTTAGAATATAATAATGATAATGTCAAAAATTTTGGGATTTATAAACTAAACATGTTTTTATAATTAATATAACATTTTTATTACATAATAGTTACTCAAAAATTAATTTTTCCATAAAAATACATGTAAAATTTTTATTTATAAAAGGTTTTATTTAAAATTAAAAGGTTTAGTATTTAAAATAATATTTTCTTTAAAAATATATATTTATTTAAAATATTATTTAAAATACTTTTTATTGTCAAAAAATTAGTTATTATTACACTCAAAACATTAATATAAATGTGAAAATATTATATTTACTAAATTTTGGGTCCTTACAAATAAAAACTCCAAACCATCACCTAGTAAGGTAAATCCTTGTCCCCAAATCCAAACATAAGGAATTAAAAAATAGATTTATATATTTCAAGTTATGAGAATATAATATTAATATGTTGGATCATCACAAAAATCCATCATAAAAATTATCAAGAATCATAATAATGCCTTAGTGAATAAAGAACATAGCTAACCTAAATATATACTAGGTAAAAAATCTCCAAACCACACTAATGCTCGCTAACCTAATATTACATATATGTATAAAAATGTAGTATCAAAATAATTAATGTTTTTTAGGAGGCCTGCAACCACATCCCCCCAGATCTACTAAATCTCACACAATTACATGACACATAATTTAATTCAAAGACTCCCATACAAATATATAATTAAATATACACATATCCACATACCACATACAAAAACTACATACCATAGAAACATCACAAACATGCATAAAATCTTCATCATGGAAATTCATCATCAACATGAATGACAAAAACTTCATAACATCCTATAAATATACATGACAACCACCTTGTGACCACACCATTACAATATATATAGAAATACACATAGTTATATATACTATAACCACAATCCATTAAAATTAGTATATATTTTTATTCACCATCATCCATTACATCTTATTCGGTATCTGGATGGGAATCACGCATGATGGAGTAGTCAACCATCTATTCCTTCGACAATCTTGATTTTAATGAAATCAAATTGAATATATATCCTAATGTGTCTATTAGTTAAGGTATCCAAATCAGCTAGAGGATCCTGATAATCAACATGAATGTATCATATATTTACATGTATTTATAAATATATTTATATTAATACAAATCTATGGATCCATTCTGAAAAAATATTACTATCATCCTCAAATGATTACCTTATCAACTACACCACTCACCAACAACCAATTTAATACTTATTACACAAACCAACTCCATCTATTAACATAATTCATGTGATCAGTATTATTTACTTCATATTTTTTCATCATTAAAATTTAAATAATTACCATTACCACAAGTAATTTATTTAATTAAACAAATATAATTAAAAAAATATCCATTAAACTTATTATAACATAATTTTATTCTAATATAATTATTCTATGTTAATCCATTTGGAACCTATTATTTTTCATTATCGATTCACAAATTATTAAAAATTATTTAATAGTGAATCATTATCCAATTCCAATGATCAGTGTTTACTAATTTCATTAATTCAATCCATGTTCTATTCCACTAAAATACCATTACACAACCTCCTCCTAAAAAACCAATGAACATGAAAACCACTACATATCTTATGCCAACATCTATAATAACAACACCCAATCTATAACATCACTACCTAATAACCATTATATCTTATAAAAACACCACCTACGCAATAATAACATAATATCCCATAAACAAGTATAATAGTGGCATTTACACCACATCATGAAATAATACAAAATAATATATGATTTAAACCCTTCAAACATAATGCCGGATTACACAAGTAGAACTATATATGGAATGAAATAATATTGATTAATTTTATTAATCATATGAACAATATTTGAAAAATCACTACCACAAAAGTGGCCTTTCCCGATGCCACCCTTTATCAGCGCTAACCAAAAAGCGCTAATAAATGGGGGGTACCATTATCAGCGCTAAAAAAGCACTGATAAAAGTACCCCTTTATCAGTGCTTTTTTTAGCACTGATAAAGGTACCCCCTTTAACAGTGCTTTTTTAGCACTGTTAAAGGGTACCCCTTTATCAGCGCTTTTTTAGTAGCGCTGATAAAGGGGGATCTTTATCAGCGCTTATTTATAAAAGCGCTGATAAATGGTCTACTTAAAAAATCATTAAAAAATATATTAATATTTAAATATATAGATATAGTTATATTGATATAAATATAATATATATTTTTTAAATATAATTTTAAATATATTTTAGATAAGTGTTTGTATACAGTTACACTTAATATATAATATATTTATTAAAAATGGCTTATAAAAAAATTAAAAAAATATTTTTAATAAATAATTTGCTAATTATTATGGAGTAATAGTCATTTAATAACAATTTTAAGACTTAAAAAATTAAATAAATTAAATAAGATCCAAAATATTTTGAAAACGCAACTCGAACTTCAAACAACCATAACTTTTGATCTGGGTATTCGTTTGAGCACTAAAACATATCAAATTGAAGCCTACGACGAGCTCTATGCGCTAGTGATCGAGGCAAAGCCTCCATAACATTTTTTGAGGCCAAAAAAGGACCATAAGGCCTCCAAAACTGAGTTTTTAGTTTGTTTACCCCGATTTTTTAACATTTTGTGGATTTTCAGCCTTGTTTAAGGGGGTATTATTGGATTTTCATGTGGGGACTAAATTTATTCCAAGTTATTACATTCATATTGATATAATGTCTTTGAAATTTTATGGTTTTTTATAATGCACGACTATTTATAATCAAATATATAACAATATATACATATTTTTTATATATTCACAAATGAAAATTAATTTTTTTAATAAATAATTAATCCTATTTACATATAAAATATATTATATTTATCTAAATAATAACTAATATCAATTTTATTTAAAATACCAATATACCAATATTTATATACCTATATATTAATATAACTATATATATACCTATATAATGTGTGTATGTTTATTTGTGTCTGTTTATATATTAACAAATTGATATATATATATATATATTATATATATATTCTTACATATTTATATTCATATATATATATGTGTGTGTATAATTATACTTATAGAAACACACACACGCATATATATGTGTGTGTGTGTGTGTGTGTGTGTTGTATATATGAATTTATTTATACACACACAAAACAAAACATATTTTATAATTGTAATGAAAACTAATATTATAAATATATATTAATATACAAATAAATATATGGATAAAAAATATAACTAAATATATATAAATTAATAGATAAAACTTAATATTAATATACAAATATACAAATAAATATATAAATATAACTATATATGTATATATATATTTTAATACAACTATATATATTTATATTAATACATACATAAATATAGCTAAATATATATATATAGATATGTCACTAATTGGAGAACAAATCAAATTAGAGTAGTGGTAAAGGCTTAGCTCGCATGGGGGAGGTCTTGAGTTCAAAACCTGGTAGAGGCGGGTAGGGGCGTGCGCATGGGTTAATTTGGGTGGGGGATATAGCGCTGTTAAAGGGTTCTACAAAGCGCCGATAAAACATGGGACTCGTGGCTGGGGTTTGCGTGGGCACTGATAAATGGGGGGGCAAGCGCTGTTAAAATCCTCCTCCGATATACAGATTTTTTTAAATTTTTTTAAATTTTTTTAACTTTTATTAGCGCTAAAAAAGGCGCTGATAAATGCCTCCTTTATCAGCTCTTTTTTTTTAGCGCTGATAAATGGCCCCTTTTATCAGCACTTTTTTTAACACTGATGAAAGTTTTCTTTATCAGCGCTTTCTGAAGCGCTGATAAAGGGGACCCCCCTTTATCTTCACCGGCATTTATAGATCTTTTTTATCATTGTTAAAGGACTTTTTTAGCGCTGTTAAAATCCATATTTGTAGTAGTGAATGTAATATTTATGGTCATATTATAATATAAAAACCATAATTCTTAATTATCATATGAAAAAATCATTAATAGAAATGATATTACATTATAAATTTTTATTTTGAAAAATTAGAAGTAGTAATCAATTTACCTAATTGGAAATTAAAATAAATTACCAGAAAACTTAATAAAATAATTAACAAATTATATTTGTAATGGAATTTCATAACTCACCTGAAAAATCACAATATTCAAAAAAATGAGTTTAGTTTTTTATATTTATTGGGATATTCCATTCAATCATCCTAATAAAATTAAAATCCATGATTTCATCAAAAATTAAAAATAAATAATTGTGGTGATAAAATTAATCAAAAACTTCACTAAAGAATTGATACCGACCACAAAAAAATTATAAGACAGTGATCACCTAAAAATAATAACAAAAAATGACCAAAATAGCCTATAGCCCACCAAGATGGATCCAAACCATAACCATGTTTGGATAAACCAAGATATAAAATAAATTTTCACAACTTTATTGAGATAATGGAAGTGATAAAATAATATGAATATGATGTATAAAGAGGAAAATAACATAGGATCTCAAAGGGTATGGTATATTTTAAATGAGGGAAAAATAAACCAAAGATTAGATAATGATCTCTATTGATGTAGCTATGATGAAATACATTTTGAAATACATTTTATAATTGTAGAAATTTATAAACAAGGAAAATATTAATGATCATCCTGGGAAAATAATGAATCATGTCCTAAAATAGTGACAAAAAAATGATACGATGATTGAAATACATTTCTTGTTATGCCATCAATCATGGAAGTTGTATTATGTTTCCCCAATAATTAATAATCATGATCACATGTTAACAAATACCACAATGAAATATTTTAAATAAAGAGTACAATGGTTCGATCGAATGAAAATGTTATATATCACTTCAACCCAAAATCAACCAAGAATACAATGAAAAATAGTGATGTACAATAGTACATAAAAATGTACTTCTAAAAAAACCAATCATGATTCCATGACATTGTATATATTTTCCATAAATAGTAATCCTACACATGATATTAATATTAAAAGATCATATTTGAAAAATAAAACCCAAAAAACTATCCTTAAAACACCTCAATACCATGATGGTGACTGAGAAACAACAATAGTGATACAAAAATATTATATAAATAAATCAATAGGATTCATGTAATACTATACCAGGGACAAACCATTAGAAAAATAATTCAAATACCATTATTCAATACTTAAAACCCAACACACAACATCAAGAAATAATCTTTTTTAATTTAATGTCTCTAAAAACATGTACATCCTCTAATCCACTACAACTAAATAATAATTACACAATATATTCCACTGAGTAATAACACACTAGAAAAAAAACTCATTCCTCCAACAAACTCTCTTAGAAAATTATATTATTCCACACTATATCTCATTAATCAATTTTAAATTACAATGTAAACTCTTTCATATTTACATTACCCTTATCTTGCATACTGTGAGACAAAAATGTCACCATGTAATGGTCGAATAATTTTTAATACATGACACAATATACATTTCACTATTAATGTGATTATATATTAAATTATATAGTTTCATTATGATTTATGTAGAGAGAAAAATCTAATATAACATAAGGGTATATTTAGTGAACACAAACTCTTTTTTGCATCTTTAAAATCCATGAGAAACAGTGGTTTTGATCCTATAATGCATGTTCTTGTATTATTATCATGAAAAACATTTCATTATGAAGGACGGTGTTCTTGATCCCAATGTATCAAAAAGAATTATTATAATTAAATAGTGGATAAATATTCACTTCTTACCCTCAATATCCTGTCAAATTTTGATAACATGTGCACCATTTTTTCTCTATAGTCAAAGAATTAAATTCCTTAGATTATTCTATAAAATTGGTAGAAAATTATTACATATAATATTTCATAACTTTCTTGGGGATAATACATTTATTTTTTAAAATATTACTTATCATGAAATGATTATATGTATTATGAAATTAATATAAAATATGAGATATATAGATTTTATTTGTATCAAAATACTCATGTAGATCAAAATTGTTTACTACATGACTACAGAATTACCTAAGTTCAATAATCATGGAATCTATTTAATAATCAATTTTTTTTCAATGATAAATATTCAAGACCTATTATATTATATTTTGAGTACCAAATTTGTGTTTTGATTCAAAAGGTTGTGTTGTAATTTCATTTAGATCCTCATATGAATTCTCATTTATTTTTCATACACCATATTCGTGGTTAAAATTTTCCCTTAAAATCAATTAGAATAACATCATCATGTAATAAGAAAATTTTATGTAATGGATTATATATAAGAAAAAAATAAAACAATTTTTATATCATATCATGGCATAATAGACTCCATTAATTAGTTTTTCGTTCTTCTTCTGATGATATTTATTATTTTTTCATCAACATAACATAATTCATCCTCCAACTAATTAAATTACATGATTTAAATATATAAAAAATGATAAAATTTCCAGAAATCATTATATAATTATTTATTTATGGATTTTATTTCATTCCCCTTAATTTAATGATTTATAAACACCTAAATATATTATATTGTTCTATTTCTAAGAGTTTTACAATATATCGATGTAAATATCTTGGTCAAATTGACCTTGTCCCTATAGTGAACAATTATGTCCTCTACCCTGAACAATTTATATCACAAGTTTTCACTAACTATGACACATATTTACAATCTAAATCATACAGGTATCATAAATATTTTTGTGTGTTTCATCATTTCATAATGGGTGGTCCACATGTCTCTATATAAGACACTTATCATTTTAATCATAGTATCTCACAACTAATTCCAATCGATGATTCCATAAAAAAATAGAAATTTGTTTCTATAAGTGGTTAAATAACACAGCACAATCTAAATATACACATCATATATTAATAAATATTTATATAGAAATATAATGATTTATAATGTTATATTTATAAATTATTAGAAAAAAATTAAATATTAGTTTAATAATATAAATATTTCAAGGCTTTACTAAATGATAATTTATTCAAAGGAGAGGCCATGATATTATGGGTTTTCAACAATCTTGTTTTTTTGTTATCGGTGTCTTATTATAGGAATAAAGATTTTGGTTTGTTAAATTATATCATCTTACTTCTTGAAGCGAAATAATTTATGGAAGTTCACTCACTGTTACATGGACAGTTTAGTTGTTTTTGTGTCTTTTCTAAACCTATAGTTGAATGAATATATTATTAAGTTGTGGATTTTTTTAATTATAGTTATTCTAGAGAATTATAAATTACAATATGGGTTTAAAACATTTCAGATTATATTTTATTTTTGTTTGTTGGATATTAAATTTTTCAACATTCATAGAGTGTGTTTAAATAGGTTTATATGTTATGATAAGAAGACGTTGTGGTAAGCTTATTAGTGGGTCACATTCTTGTTTATGTTTTATTATGAAATAATCAAGACATGATCATTGTTTTATTATTATTATTTCAATGATATTAATATTTTAAGAAACAATATCCGGATTTTTTTCTCTCGTTTTTGGGATAGAGTAGCCATGAGATTTCATTTACCATTATCCCATAATTTTGCTCAAATTAAAATTATGAATAAAACCATAAAATCGAGATATATACTATGTTTTTTTTTGGGAATTTTTAATATTGTAGGTCAAGATTCACCTTGATTTATTATATTCACCACTACAGCATTGTGTAGTCACGTAATGATTTTTTAATTACTTAATTTACCATCATGGTTAATTTAACCCATGTTTTAGATATTAAACTCTATAAACATGAATTTATTGGTTTTTTTAACACATTATTTTTTTCTCCATTTAATATAGGATTTTTTTATAATCAGTGTTAGGATATACAATACACATTTCATATTATTTTACCACATTATTATTTTTCATATATCGTGTATAATTTTTGAATAAGGTATTTATTAAATTTTGTTACTATATATACAAATTTTTGATGATCATATATGATTCATGAGTTAGTTATGGATTCCTATGTCATTAATTGTTATTCAACATAGGAATAATTTTTTGTTTTTTATTGAATTATAATATATTCAATCAAGGATTGGAATTTGGAAAGTTTATATTTTATTTTTTTTCTATTTTATGACTATTTTAATTTTTTAGGTAAACAAATTTTATAGGTCTAGGAAAATAATAAACTGAAATAATTATATATAAATAAATGTCATAAAGGATTCCCTATTAATGTTTTTAATGTAATTGAATATTCTTTTCAATTTTTTTATGATAAACAAAATATTACTTAGATTTAAATATTCTTATGATGAAAAATGATCTGATTAGTTAAGGAAATAATAATGGTTATTAAATAATTAATTTTGAATTATAGATGTTTAAATCAGTGTAATAATAATTATCATGTGTTTAAAATTAAATTACAAAGTGTGTTTAATGGAATTTTTCTTATTGTTGTTTTTCAACTATTCATTCAACTGTGATTGTACTATTTCTTTTATATGATGTATGTTGTCTTGTGTGGTTTTCTTATTTATATAGTGGAATTATTTCTTTCATGTAATGTTATTTTTATAATTTAATGTTTATTACGTGGGATTGTTTTGTGTATATTATTGATATTATGGATGGATGTTTTTGCTATTAGCAGGGATAATTAATTTAATTATGTGATGATGTTTATGTGGTAGATTTATTATAGATAAAATTGTATTTTGAAGTAATTTATTTTTTAATGAAATAAATTTTTTTAATGGTAATATAGTTTTGATAATCTTTTTTTGTGTTAAATAATATGGAATAATTTTTATTTCTAATTAAACATTGAATCGAGTGATTTATTAAATCGTGAAATTTTAAAAATAAATGATTTATTTGTTGTAATCATTATATTTTGACATAATAACAAAACATAATCTCTAAATGAAATATAACTATTACTAAAAACTGAAAAATTATAAAATTTTATTAAATAGTGTTAAAAAATATGTATGTGGTTGTGATGATATAGTAGTAGTGGTGTGGTCAATTTTGGGTTTGGTGAGGTGTTTATAGGTTATAACAATTTATGATGCTTATTAGTGGTATTGTATTGATGAGATATTGTTATAGAGGATTTCTGGTTTGAGTAGACGTGATATTAGCTTTGAATATTATTTCAATAAATTATATTTATTTTCATTGTTTATACACCACCACTAGTGTAAAATTTTATTTTCAAATCCCATATATGGATTTGGGCCCTAGGTAAACTGTATAAATATATAACATGGGTAATATAGTTGGTTAACTACTCTCACATTCCCACTATCTCTTAAAAACATAGTATATATTTTAACTTGATGTTGTTATGATATATGGTATATAGTATATGAAATGGTTTCATGAGGTTATAATTTTATAGATGTGACCATGATGTAAAAATGTACTACTAATGTGGTTGTGGTTTTGGTTTATAGTAGTGGAATGTGGATAGTGGTTATGGTATATAGTATACAGTATGTGGATTGAGGGTTTGGTTAATTGAGTGTGAATATGATATGGAATGGTATGTGTTTTATATAGATTTTAAATATATGGGAGCCCAATAAAATATTAAATTTGTGTATTATGGGGATTATATTATTGGGTAATAGGTAATTGGGTCAATTTAGATCATATTTTTATGATATTATATTATTATACTTTCATGAATAATTTTTAAGTGGGATATGTTGAGGATAGGTGTTACTTGACCTATTTAGGTAAAGATTTTGTTCAAAGGATTATTCACAATGGATTTTGAGTTTTTCATTCAGAATTGCATGTGAGGTTTTTGGGAGGATCCTCATAAGTATACCTATATTCTAACATACATATTAAATATAGAATTTGGTATATTTTTTTACAATGATAATTAATAATATGGATATTAATTTCACATTTATTTTAATGGATTTATACAATAAACTATATGGGATAAGTTTTGTTGGTATCTTCTTAATTTTATATATAACATCACATGAGTTTTGGGTTCATTGATTTATTTGATATTATTTAGATGGAGTACATTTGTAGTTTTCAATCTATTTTACTTAAAATTATAAGGGTATTGTGTCATAGTTTTTATGTATTATAACCAATGTGTTATCCACTAATATATGGTCTATCCTTTATAGCCTTTGGGGGCCACTATGATTTTTAATGCTCGGCCAAGGGGAGTTTTATATTGAAAAATTATTTATCAAGTTGTATTAATGATTTTTTGATAGAATGGATTGTGACTAGATATAAGTACAATGGAAAAATAAATTGGTTTTGTATGGTTAAACATTTATTCCTACATAGAATTTCATGTAGACGTGGGTGAAAATATAGTATAAAGATAGGGCCCCAATGACATTCCAAAAGAACCATAATTAATCGTAACATTATAATGAGTAATTTTTCTAATTATATGGTAGATACCTAGGTTTAGTCCCTAAATCATGATTATTTTAACAGCTAAAATTTGATAAGTTGTTTGGAAATTATTATGAATTCCATATCCTATGAATAAGTATTCTTCTAAGGAATAATGATATATCCAGTAGAAGAAATCATCAATTGTTTTATGTCAAAGAGGTATACCATGATGGTCTACATGATATATAGTGTTTATACTTTTATGGTGGACTGATAGTATTAATCAATATTTTATTTTTATAGTTAGATTATATAAATTTCTAATGGAATGATCATCATTCCAATAATATTATGGTTGTTTAAATACCATTACATTTATTTCAGTTTGATATATGTAGAGAATGAACACTACATTATGATGGATATTATATTGGTTACATGATTAGTTTTTCATTAATTAAATATATATCATATTGGTTTTGATGACATATAGGTATCATTATACAAGATACAATGTCTATTCTGTGATGATTCTAATTATTTGAAGTAAAATATGGTGTGGTGGCATGTGTTTCTAAGTAATCTGTATGGGAGAACAGGTTTGTATCATCATGAAACTTAACTAACTATTCTTCTCCACTGTCATCATTGCTTTCGTTTTTATAAATATTATATGGTTTGATAAGTTAATATGTAATTTCATTTTGATATCTTTATCAATTTCACTATTCGTAAATTTCTATCATATTTTAAGATATTAGTGAGAATAACAGTAATAGAGATGATGTTGAAGTGGTAAATTCAAATCTTTAAGGAAGTATTCATATACTCTATATGGATATATTTATATATTTTTATTTTTATTTTTCCTGGTTTTTGTTACTACTTTCCATTAGGAAATAATATCAACTTCTTAGGGTTATCTCTACCAGGTTGATATTTAGTGGAAACTATAGTGTGATCATATATTTTTATATAAAAATACATGGATCAAAATACTATTATAACCAATAATATTATATTTTGAATACATGGTGAATGGGTACCAATTTAATATATATCCATATTATTAGTTACCCTTGAATAAATATCAATTATCAATTATGCTACAATGATTTTAGGTAAAACATTGGAGATATATCCAAAATAATGTCTCCCATGATGCTCAAAATACATGGTTCCCAATAGTGGAAGGTGGTCATAGTGGTTGATATCATCAAGTCCAATGTGATGGAGAAGTATGTCATTGATAAATTTATATTGACTTAAAATAACCTGGTCGAATTAATGCCTTCTAAGATCAATATGATAATCTTCTACCAAATATTCTTCATCATTCCTTAATAACATTTCCAATCCATCTTTACAGCCACTTTATTTTGGTAAATCATAATAAATGTGGATATATTATTTTTTCTTGGTTTAGAATACTCTTTTAGAGGGTTATTCATCTATGGTTACATTGAGTTTAGATTGAGAGATAATAATGAAGACACATTAGTCAACTAGATTTTTATTTTTTAAAAAGATATAACCTTAAAATTAAGTTCATCTAAAAACCTTAATTTTATTATTTCACCTATTATATAATTTTATCAATTTAATTTTAATTTTAATAATCAAGAATACAATCATAAGGTGTTCTTTTATGAGATTTAACATTTGATGGATCATAATTTTACTGAGTTAGTTTTCTATTAGATATTAGAGTTAATAACTGGATTATTTAAAGAGAAAAGATAAATGATTCTTAGAGTTGTTTGAAAGTTTGAAACATATTTTTCCAAAGTCATTATGACACAACCATGTTGATGTTATATTGAGTGTAATATGAATTTATAATAAAAAATCATTTTTAAATTAATTATTCTTTACTGGATAGTGCATATAGAGTTTTAAGAGTTGTTTATTTAAATCAATGCTATATTATAGAAGGAATTTCTTGGGATGAGTGGTTTCTTTAGGAATCCATTATTTACTTTTAAGGAAACTAAAATATCCATTATAACAAAATTCATATTGGGAAATTAAAAAATCAATGGATTTTCAAGGATTTGAGAGTTTATTTCATCAATTTAATGTAATTAACTTGTTTCTCAAGAGGGATTTGTAGTCTAGATATTATAAAATGAGTTTTTAGGAGGATTATATCACTAAGGCATCATTTATGTGTAGTTATTAATATTTCATGCTGATTTTAATACATTTATGGGTTAGAAACATATGAGATATTTTTTACGGGAATAATTATCTTAGGTTTTTATGAGGACATGTATTTGATAATGGTTGTGTTTATATATGATATGATGGTGTATTTAATATTAATAAATGATCATAATTAGAAATTTTGGGGTTTTTGGGTCCTTCAATGATATATGTACTATCAGATGTTTTACAAGTGTATATCTCAAACCAGTGAGGTGTGTTTTAGTGGACATGTCATGAATATAAAGTGAGTGTTTGTTTATCCATAGAAGTTCATGGATATTTTTTTATTGTTGGATCCCAATATTTTTATAATGTTCAAAGCATTCATGGTTTATTATATTTTGTATGTGTTATATGTTCTATTTACCTTGAGATATAATTTATAAATCATTAACCAATATATGAGTTGAATTAATTTATATATATCAAATTATAGAATAATAGGATTATCGAAATGAAAATTTTACATTTCTCAAATTACTCGCCAAATGGGAGAGGGAGTTATAATTAATTTTCCATATAATTATTCTAATAATTGTATGTATGTAAACCAATGATCTTGATCTTACACCAATGGAGATACATTTGACGCTCTAGTAACATCATTTTATAAGGAGAATATTTTTGTTTTCATTAATTAAAAGTTTCATAAATCATTACTCCTATAAAATTTATTTGTATATATTTTGTCAAATTTTATTGGACGATATTCATTGTTATAACTTTGAGATCATATACTCTTCATGGGAATGAAATTTTATAGCTGATGCGATTAGTAGAAATTCAGGGTGGGATGTTTCTTTTCAATATGTAGATCAGTGTAGAATGATGGTGGGTCATGAAAATTTGTATCTTCATATATATAACTTTAAAAATGAATATTTAATATAATATATTATAGATATTTCTTCTATTATGAAATGGGTGAATGATTATCACCTAAAATTGAGGTTTAAAGAGAATGTGTTATTTTCATGGATTCTCATAAGGTATTTTGAAAATATGTTCACCCTAAGGTGTTATTTTAGGGTATACTAAATATAATTTTAGTGATCTATGAGATGTTTTTAGGACCCCAATATTTTTTTAAAATTTCATTTGAAATAAAACAAGATGTATTCAATGGACTTTAGTACAACTTACAATGAGTCTATATAAAACATGATATTTTAAACCACAATAACATACCATTAAAGTTTTATGGTATGAATAATTACAAATTTTATTTAAAATAATATATATTCTGGTTAAAATTAAACAAAAAATTTATTAATTCATAATAAATAATGAATCATTTTTCATTATAGTTAATTTATACCATAAAAATTGGTTTCATTAAGAAATATTTCATTTTTTCATATGAATGTTATAATTAATTTATAAAATTTATTTAATGTTTATTTCTAGAAATGAAAATAATTTATAAAATTTTCATGTTAATTTTATTATAGGTTGATTGTTTATATTATTTCTAAAATGATTTATTTTTTATGAATAGAGGAAAATAAATTTTATTCAAACATCCTATTATTTCCATTCAAGTTAATATCCTAGTTGGTTATCAATCTAATCATAAATTCACATAATTATCTATTATTTGACAGTTTCTTAATTTATTACTTGAGAATCAAAATTTCAATTGATTTTGAAAAAGGATAATTTTTTTATGGAATTACCTTTTTCTATTAAACTATTTTTATGAGGGTAGCTTGATTTTTATTAATTAAATAAAATAATCTTAATTCCATATTGTAGATATTGAATACTATAGAATATATATTTAATATAATAATTTTTAATTCATATAGTGTTTTTTAAAATAATTTATTTGCATTAAATTACAATTTCAACTTAAAAATTCATTTTTTGAAAGGGGGATTTCATTCTGATTCACTTACATAATAAAAAATAACCTTTTCCAAAAATAGAAATTAGATTGATCTAAATTTATTCCATATTTTTTATGAGTAAAAATATAATTTAATATATTCAACCTAATTTTTTTCATATTCAATGGTTATATGAGTATAAATTTATTACAACTGTTATAGTTAATATGTGTTTTCCAGTTTGTTATACCATGAGATAATTGTATGATTTCCTCACACACCAATAAAGTTGTTATTGTTTTAATATATTTAATCCATATGATACACTAAACTCAAATACCTCTCCATTTGGTACCATGTTACAGTGAAAGTGAGATTTAATTACTAAAATATATTAATATATTCTATGTGTGTCCATCCCCTTGCCTTTAAAAGGGTATATATTATGCTCAATTATTCACATCATTTTATCCCTATTGATACAAAAAAATTCTCATGATAAAACAATTTTATAATCTATCCCATAAACCAATAGATTATGGTCTTCTCACATGACCAATCCATTAAGGATTGACAAGTAATCCAATCGAGGTTTCTCAAAGAAAGAAATAGATATTATCCAAGATAATTTAATGTTATTTCCTCTTAATCGTCCTATGATCATTTTTTACATAAAAATAGATATTAAAATATCACAGTTATACCTAGATACTATTGTTATGTTGTAATGTCCAATTACCACCTACTTCTAATCAAATGGTATTTGAATGTATTATTATTATAGGCTTGTGTAATGTCGCTAACATAAATTGATTTGACTCATTTTTTACAATGGTCATTATAAAATGGTCATTAAGATATATTTAATGTTTTTATATGATATTTAATTAATAATAACTATTTTGGAAATATGAAATAATGTTTACCTTTATTTTGTCCCATCAATGGAAAAATTTGAAGCATCACTCATGCATTCGTACAGACTATATTCTCTACATTGTGATGTAATTCATTTTTCATCACAAAATTATATGAAATGATATATATATATATATATATATATATATATATATATATTGTATATTATTGATATTTAAATCAATATTAAAATTTTTATAATTATAGAACCTTGATAAATTTGAATGGAAAATATTATGAAAACCAAAACATAAAATAATAAAATTTGTAAACACCAAAAAAGTGATGTTAATAAATGATTATTAATGAATGGGTTATAATATTATAATAGTATACAATTTAATTTATTATAGGTATTATTATATTTTCTATATTGAAGTATAAAAAATTTAAAGGAATTATATATACAGTTATAGTGATTACCGAATAAGAGAAACTGGAGTTAAGGCTTTTATGATAACATCTCACTATTTTATTGATCATTAATGATTAAATTTTCTACTAATGGAATTATAAGATATATCACTCCAAATTCATATTTTACTTCTACCCCACTAATTATTTATCTATATTTCTTGTTTCACTAAAAAAATTCTCTCTTTATTTACCAATAAGATTGAAGGATGTTTTTTATGATAATCCTCCATGTTTTTTACTTCTGTCAGAAAAAGTTTCTCTTCTTTAATTAATTTAATAGAAATGATCTCCAATATTGTTTTTAATATTTTTAAATAACATAATAAATTCAATTTTACCCATGATTTAATTTTATATTCTTATTAATGAAATCTAGTTATCATTTTATGAATAATGTGATTTATACATTTTACCAATAATATGAATGGAATTTTTTTAATGTAAACAACATGAATGACTTTAGCTTCTATTATAAAAACTATATCCATTGAATTATAATTTATATTGTTTCTTGAATAATTTCTATTAAAATTTTAACCCTTAGTATATTGGAAGTTTATTTATTCAAAATAATTTAATACAATAAAAATGTTGATTTTCCTAAATAAATCATCTACTTTTTTAGCGGTATTATTTATATAAAAACACCATGAAATTTCTTGTGATTTATAGGGTATATGATCCAATTCCAACACATTTATTCCTTATATTTTTGGTTTATGGTTATGAAGATGAAATTTTTATAAAACATTTATCCCTTACATTAGTTATGATTTGTTGATATAAAAAATATTTATGATATTTTGGAACAGATAGGCATAGTTTTAAATATGTTACAGGTGGGCCCATAATGATATTGAACTCTAACAAATTGGAAAATTAAAGATATTACACTAGATCAGAAGGATTTTAATTGGGATTGAATGTATTTTTTTAGGTATTTCTTCCAATAATATTGTCTAATGAGTGATCATTTAATAAGGAACTTATTGAATGGTTATTGAACATATTCCACTAACATAATGTTTTTCTTGATCCTTAGTGAGGAAATAATTTTATATGTATATGTTAATTCCAAAAAAATATATCATATAATTCTATTCTATATTCAATGATTATTATTAATTATTTTTTCATATACACTCTAATTCCATGATTCATTTTTTTCAAAGAACCTTGAACAATGTTTAGTGATTACAAATCATTGACAAATTGGGAATAATTAGTATAAGTTTGGATCATGTTTTCAAAACTTTACAATTTTCATATTTACACGTATGATAATTGACTGATATCAATTATTATTACCAAAATTGAGCATCTAAACAAAACCTAACATTTTTTTTATTCCCAAGGTTATTAATAATGGTTTTATATATGATTTCTAGAAGAATTATTCTTGTTTTGAAGAAATAAATTTGAAATTATAGAGGTATTTTATGTACTATTTGTTTACATATCCAAGATTCCTAAGACAAAAACCCACTAATGAAATCATGCAAGTATTATATTTAAATGTATTGAAAATTAATCTAAATTATTTTAATATTTATTTATAAAGAGTATGGGTCGAAATAGTTAGTATAAATGGAATGTTTTAGTGAATTTTTTAAAATTATGAAGTTTAATAATGCATGAGATCCATCATGATAAAACTACATATAGGATAAAATACTAATTTATAGTAATGAATGGAGTTTGGTTTCCCTATAAAACGAATCAATTTCTATATAATACATGTGTAAATGGTTTTGGAAAATATTCATCTAATGGTAAAAACCCATGAAAATATTTATTGAGTAAATTATGGTTATAATTATAGTGCATTTACAATAGTCCCTTACTGTGAACATATTTTAAAACTCCTATGTAATATTCAAATTATAATTAACATTTTCATTTATCTCCATTGTGATGTATTTTAATAGAATATTTTCATGTATAACCATTATTAAACAATACATGTTATAGATTGAAATCATGATGTCATGGATTAGACATCCTATTAATGATTTTCATGATTATATTATTTTCCACTAAACATTGTTGTTAAAAATACTACACTTTTTTTTAAATCAAAAAATAGATCCAAATGGTCCCTTGGTTATAATTAATGTGTTCAAATATATAATTATTTCTCATGGGGAAATCGAATATTGTGAGAGATAGAATAAAAAAGCTATATTATATGATTGAAAACCCTTTTAAAAAAATAATAATGTTGAGAATACAAAAGAGAATAAAATTTATGAATCTATTGATTCCTTTATGATTTGAAACCCCCCATAATTATTGGGTTCATGAATCAACTAATTTATGTTCATTGGATCAGTACATTTGAAAATATATTTTCTATTCTCAGATTTTTTGAAAATGAAAAGTATATCATTTGTATATATTGTTTATATGATGATGTAGATCAATGGATGACTATTTTTATGAATACAAGATAATAGATATAGATTTATTCCCTATGATGGGAAGGGTTTAGGATCTTATTTTTCTATAATTACTTTATCCATATTCATTATATGTTGATGAAAATGGAATTATATGGGCTTATGAATAAGGATGATTAATATCTTACTACCTATGAGGAAAATATGAAAAGGATAATTAGATACAGTTAAGTTATAATTATTTTAAAAGATAGTGATGTCACAACTCGTCCCCTGGGACCCGTGTCATGACTACCCCAAGCCCTCCTTCCATAGGCTAAGGTCTAGCGACTAGAACCAAATGCGTAAATCCATAAAATTGGGAAGGCATTGCCTTTATAAATTATATCACACACAATAGAGCATAAGTTGGAAGCAAAAAACTAAGTAAAACTGTATACAAAAGGAGTGATGAAAAGTAAAGGGGCTGGAAATACAATCCCAACTGTAAAGTACAAGAACAACTAAAAAAAAGTACAAATAAAGAAAAGGTAAAATAGCTCCTGGATCGTCCTCCGGGAAATCCCACATGACGGGTAGGTATATATAGCCTCCACAAAACTCCATGTTTGTCCATCTCCTTCGTGTATCGTCACACCGTGTGATCCACCTCCGGGTACCATCCAGTCCTGGTCTACTCAGCCTTGGTCAACGCTTCTCGTTGTCTAAAACCAACACAAAGAAGTGTGGGCATTGCCCGTGAAGGGGTGAGTATAACGATACTTAGTAGGGACCCCGAGACCCTCAAGGTCTCACAAAATACAACAAAGATAAACCACAAAGTATTAATTAAACAGATAACCTTACATATTTATATGCCCGTACATATACCTAAGTTATCAAGTAATCGATCTCAATCATGAGTATGAAAGAATGTTACTGACTCGGCTCAACCAGGATTTTTTTCTAGGGATAATATCAATTTTAACCCTCAGCTGCTGAAGAACTCCTCCATTATCGAGTATAGTGGGTCAGTCATGTCACACAGAGGTGCTTCCCACTAACTATGACTGTTGAGGTACTCCTCTTGTCGAGTATCTTGGGTCTGTTGCGCTCACATAGAGGCGCTCCCCACCATGGGTCTGCTGCCACAACAAGGCGCTCCCCCTCATAGCCTCCAGAGGTACTCCTCCTGTCGAGTACTGCGGGTCTACCGCCACAACCAGGTGCTCCTCCGCCATGGGTCTGCCACCACAACTAGGTGCTTCCCACTGGGTGATACGAGTCACTTCGAGTCTCTCGATTAGTAGTAATCAAGTCTCTTCTAGCTATCTTGATCCCGCACAAATGCCTTCTCGTCTCTGGAAGATCCGCTCCACAAGCTACTGGTCGATACTCTAACTGTCATGAAATCTCACGTAGAAGTATTTCAAATGTCTTCCTCGTCATAGTGGTCTCAACACAAAATATGGCCCGTTAATCGGACGCCTGATCTGTGAGTTATTAGCTTTTTAGTCCCAGGGGCCCGGTTGGATTCGTGTATGACCCAACCAGACCGTATCTCAACATTACCCTGAACTCTAGTGGGGTATACTCAAAGGGACCTCCGTGCTCCTAAAAAACCAGTGCCACTGAAGGTTCATCAAATAGTCGTCTGGGGCCAAAGATATGGCCAAAAAAGTAATGGGCAGTACTGGGTATGTGTCCGGTTCGACCTAGTCGGACAGACTCGACCCATATTAGTCTAGGCCAACCCGATCTGGGTTGACCCATTCAGACTTGTTGGATCCAGCCCGACCCATTGGGCGGACCATCCTGTTAGGTTCGTCTCGGTCTGCTGGGCTCGGCTTAGCGGACTACGAGGGTGGTTCATCCCTGAGGTCGTCGCGTAGGCGACTCGGTCCAGAGGCTGGGGTCGGGGCCAGTTTGGTCAGCACTACGTGGGGCGCGAATCAGCCTAGAAGGCCGAGCCGGTTCAGTCAGTGATGCCACGTGGGATGCCGCAGGCCGACACAGGAGGTCGAGAGCCCGGCGGGCAACCAAGAAGGGCGCGAGCAAGACGGGTAGGGTGCGGCAGGCCGCGGGTAGGCCTGGTGGAAACCTAGGCAGTCCGGCGGGGTGTTAGGAGGCCACGGAGAGGGCACATGGGCCGTCGGAAGTCCGTGATCAGGCCGCGCGAGGTGCTGGGCAGGGAACTTGGGGAACAGGCAGGCCGTAGAGGGCGCGGGTAGGCTGGTAGGGTGCCAGGCAAGCCGCGGGCTGGGCGTGCAGGGCGTCGGAGGCCTCGGTCAGTCGGTTCGGTGGCCGGGCAGGCCAGTTCGGCACGGCTTGGGCCAACGCGGGCCAACGTTGTTCGTCCAGGAGCACCAGAGTGCCGCGAGGGTGGCGTGATTCGCAGAGGCCTCTTGTAGTACGACCTTTTTTGTTGCCTCCTTCGTCACCTCATTGTCGCTTTGTTGCTTAAAGTTCAACATAAACAAGATCGGCGGGAGGGGTCGGGCCATGTTAGTTTGGCCCGCACCCTCTGTGTTTAAGGTGGTATCAATTGGTTCATCAAGTAGTATGATGAACAACAATTCTTTTAAAAACTCCCCAAGAAATTCTTTCTATCCTAAGAAGTGAAAGAAAAAAGTGATATAACACAAAATTAAATCCCCTACCTTTAATTTTCAGTCATCATTCGCTGACAGAGTTGCAGAAAGTAGAAAAAGAAGATCGTTGTTCTTCACGTCCGTTGCACGCTTCCAATCCAGAGTTACGTTGGATGTGGAAAACGCTCTATGTCGGTAGGTGCCCAGGGAATAAGTTGAAGAAGGATCGTTGGTGCTCTTCATACTTCTTTGGCGATAGTTCTTCATTGGGTCCATCTCCCAATAATCCTCTCCTCAAAACTCCCAACGTTTCCACTGCAATGAACAATGCCAACCCAAAAATAATAATCTATCTATTATTGTAGGTGTTGGCACAAAATTCCAAAATGGAGAATTAATTACATGTATACCCTTAATTAATCCACGTGTGTTGGCACGAATTAAATTAAGAGAAGGTCAACAGACTCGCCCTCATTAATGAGGGAGAGTTGAGAGGTTATACTCTCCTCCCATTAATAGGGGTCGTTCAGCCATATATGGTCCCCACCACATTAATCCTTTCATGGGAGGTTGAGTTCAGGTGGGCCCCACCACCATAACATCTCATGAGAGGTTATGGTGCGGTGATCCCACCTCCAACCTCCATGAGGAGGTTTTAACCACCACACATCAAATGGTGTCTCTAATAAAATAAAGTTTAGCTCGCCTTATTTTATTATTTTTCCATGAAAACCCTAAATCAAACTTTTATTCTCGACCAACTTTCATTGAGGTCAAAGTCTCCATAAGAGAATACCGACACTATGAGTTCAGTTGTGCCCTCAGATTTCAATTCCGAGTACTAGTTCAAAAGTTATAAAATCTCACTCGTACATGTACTGAACGTACTCAAAAAAATCTTTAGAAATTGATTCCAGGCACACCGGGCCTCGGAATCACGCGCCGTTAATTTTCGTGGACTCGTAAAATTCCCATGTATTTAAGAAAAAAATATTCCATGGAAATTCCGGGTCATTAAATTCTCTCCGTCTTAGGGATTTACGTCCCCGTAAGATATAACTCGAACTAAGGAAACAAGTAGATGTACTGAGCATGCATTTGAGCCTCCCACTCCAATGGGCTCTCCTAGAGGTTCTCGTGCTGCCATAGAATACGCACCAGAGGTATCGACTGTCCATGAAGGACCCACTCATGTCGATCCTCAATCTCCACCGGAACCTCCGTGAATGTCGACCCATCATCGACGTCCATCTCTCTAGGGTCGATGATGTGAGAAGGGTCTTGCATGTATCTCCTCATATGGGATATGCGGAAGACGCTGTGGACCTGGTGCAACTAAGGTGGAAGAGCTAAGCGGTATTCCACCTCACCAACTCTACTGGGGACCTAAAAAGGTCCAATGAAACGTGGAGACAACTTGCTGCCTCGGCCAAATCTTCATAGGCTCGTAGGAAGATGTGGTCTCCATCCTCAAACTCCATAGATCTCCGTATCCTATCAACAAACGACTTCTGTCTGCTCTGTGCAGTCTTCATCTACTCCTAGAAGATCTGCACCCTCTCCATGGTAGCTCATACCATCTCTAGTCCCATTAGTGTTGACTCCCCAAGGTCTGTCCAGTATAGTGGCGATCTGCAAGGTTGAACATACAAGGCCTCAAAAGGTTCTATCCTTATGGTGGAGTGATAGGTGTTGTTGTAGGCACATTCTACCCATGGTAAGCGATCCTCCCAGTTGTGACCGAAGTCGAGGAAACATGCACAGATCATGTCCTCGAGAGTTAGAATGGTCCTCTCATTCTAACCATCTGTCTGAGGATGGAAGGCAGTGCTCAGACGAAGCTGCGTCCCGAAAGCCTCCTGCAACCCCTTCCATACCCGGGATGTAAATTGTGCATCACAATCAGAGAAAATAGAAGAAGGTACTCCGTGTAGACTCACAATTTCCTGCATGTAGAGGCGACCCAAGCTCTCTACTGAACCCTACTCTTTGATTAGTAGGAAGTGTTACGACTTGGTGAGTCGGTCCATGATCACCCAAATAAAGTCGTGACCCTTGGATGTACTTGGATGTCCTGTCATGAAGTCCATGGATATCCCATCCCACTTCAACTCTGGGACCTCTAAAGGTTGAACCAAGCCTGCTGGTACCCGGTGCTCCGCCTTCACTTGCTGACAAGTAAGGCATTGAGAGGCATACTCTACTACTACCTTCTTCATACCTAGACACCAGGGCTATCGTCAAAGTTCCTAGTACATATTCACCACTCCTGGATGTACCACTAAAGGGGATGTGTGGAACTCCCTCAACACAACCTCCTGAAGTGACACTGGCACAAAAGTGTGTCCTCTAAAGAGGATGATGTGCTCCCCACCATCAGAAAATCCATCAGGTTTCTACCCTGTGGATATCTAAGCACATCATCTCTCGCTGTTAGTGTCTCTATATTGTGCCTCCCTGACTTTCTCATGATGTGAGGGAGTGACTGAAAGAGACTGCAGAAAGGATGCTCCATCTCTATCCACAATAGATATTTGTAAATCAGCCAGCTACTCCATCGCCTCGCATAGCAGCTGTATACGAGATCTCATGTGGAGTGCATCTTCTACAATGTTCTCCTTTCCAAGAGTATAGACTATCTCAAAGTCATAGTCCTAGAGGAACTCAATCCATCACTATTATCTCAGTTTAATGTCCTTCTGAGAGAAGATATACCTGATATTATTGTGATTAGAGTACACAGTAAAACATTCACCCATCAGATAGCGTCTCCACATCTTTAAGGTGAAGACCACTGCTGCTAAATTCAGGTCATAAGTAGTGTAGTTCTACTCATGTTGTCTCGACTGCCGAGAACCATACGCGATCACGGATCGCTCCTACATCAGGACACACCCGAGTACAATCCCTGATGCATCACTGTAGACAACGTACCCTACGCATTCCTCTAGAAGTCTTAATATGGGGGCATTATATAGCCTCTACCTCAGCTCCTGAAAGCTCTGGTGGCATCAATCCTACTATAATAAGGGTTTCCCCTTTTTCGTCAAGGCTGATAGTGGTCTTGTAACTCTAGAAAAGTCAAGCACGAACCTCCGGTTGTAACTAGCCCAACCCCGGAAACTTCGTACCACCGTCACACTCCTGGGTGGCTCCTAAGAAAGTACTGCCTCAATATTTGCTTGATCCATTGTTACTCCATCCTCTGAGATGACGTGTCCCATGAAGTGATCTTCTCAGATCCAAAACTGGAACTTCGAGAGCTTACCATAAAGCTGGTGCTCTTGGAGTGTGTCCAGTACTACCTGCAAATGTTAGGCATGCTTCTCCTTAGTAGCCGAGTTGATCATAATGTCGCCGATGAAGACATTGTCAAAGCAATTGAGGTATGGCTGGAAGATCTTGTTCATGAGTCCCATGAACACTGCTAGAGCATTGGTTATGCCAAATGGCATAACCAAGAACTCGTAGTGGCAGTACTAAAATATGAAAGTTGTATTATACACATCCTCATCTCGAACACTGGGTTGGTGATAGACTAATTTGAGGTCTATCTTTTAGAACCACCATGTTCCCTTCATCTGATCAAAGAGGTCGCCAATCCTCAGAAGTGGGTACTTGTTCTTCACGGTCACCTAGTTTAGGTGACGTTAGTCAACATAAATCCTCAAGCTCCCATATTCCTTCTTGGTGAAGAGAATCGGGGCTGCCCAGAGAGAAACGCTGGGTCAGATAAATCCTTTCCCCTACAAGTCCTCTAGATGTACCCGCAGCTCAGGAAGTTCAGTGGGTGCAATCCAATATGCTGGTGTAGATATCGGGGGTCGTCCTAGGAAACCAGAAAATGTAAAAGTACACCTCTCTGCGATGAGGTAGACCTGGAACATCATCATGGAAAACATCCGCGTACTGGTGCACCACTATAGGATAGCTCGGACACTCCACATCAACTACTCTAAGGGTAAGTCAGGCCAACTAATGAGTGATCGGCTGCACCCTTCTCCGAGTAAGTCATTCATGTGTTGCAAAGGCTCCCTTCTCACAGGTGAAGGTAAACCTGGTCTCATCTGTGTGGAAACACCACACTGTGTGCCTAATACAGTCAATCTAAGAATGGATAGTAGATAACCTGTCCATACCCAAGATGACCTCATAAGGCCTCGATGCTGCTACTAGGAGATCCCAGTGGAAGCTCCCTCCTCATAGAATATCCTCACACTGCCGCCACCAGTGCGTAATCATCGAGTCTGATCCCATAAGAGTCTCTAGCCATAAGGATCGATCCAACGGCTCGGTCAGAATCTCTGAGCTCCGAACAAGGGAAGTGGCAATGAAAGAGTGACTGGAACCTATGTCTATAAGAACTGCAACTAAGGTGGAATAGATACAAATCGTACCTTGAATCACCTCTGGAGTGCCGTGATCATAGGTCTTAGCTTCCTAGAGATGAGATATCTATTTTCCACTTACTCCCTATGGTCGGGATGGACCTCCTGGTGGTGGTGGAAGTAACACCTCAAAATGTCGCCCACCACCAGCTGTAGGGCCAGCTCCTCTGCCACGTCTGGCTGCTCCCAGCGGACTGCCACGATCGAATATCTTTCTCTGCCTGGGCGGTCCTTCGACCATCTACTGATCATCTGAATGGAAAGTCAGACAGTCACAAGCCATGTGATCATGCCCACCGCATGAGTAACACTTCCCGCTCCTAGAATGTCTGTCTATGACCTAGGTGCCCTGTACAACTGATCCTGAGTCATTCGGTCGTCCACCCGTGGGTCTGGTCCTCTTGGGCCTCTGCGACATCTTTCTACTGCCAGCTACAGATGAATCCACTACATGTCGACTAGTGACAGGCATCCTTATCACGAGGACGGTCAAGCTTACATTTATAGTGACCCAAGATATAGCACAGTGGCTAACCATGGGGTCTCTCTCATGGAAGCACTGTCGAGTTACTAAATGGTCATTTCGAAAATCATTTTGTGTTTTATTAAATATTTTTAAAACAATAGAATTGTAACCCTAAGAAAACTCTGATCAGTGCTGAAGAGCACAGTGGAGAGAGAGAGATAGTGATGGAAAAGTGCAAAAAAAACTAGGCACAGGACAAGTCTACATGGAACAAGAAAAGACAGCAGACAAACAAAACACAAGACAGAAAAATAAACAGAACAAACAAAAGGACACCAAAACACAGAAGATAGAAGTTAGTGAGAACAAGGCTAGACCTAGGTTAAATCACCCTCTACTCCCTATCCTAGATCAACTTAAGTAATTGATCAACGATTTTCAAATTCGCTCATTGCATGATCGGTGTCTCAGATCACATACAAACCTCACCTATAAATTGAACACTCAAGCATGAACATTCTTCAATACTCAAGTGTTCCTCCGAACTGCAAGGTGACTCACCCAGCAAAGTCATTCTGGAGAGAATTTCTCATAATCCAGAATGATTCCACTAAAATTGTCACATCCCACAACCAATATTGTTTCTCATTTCGTGAAATCAAGATAGGATGGGGAGAGGGAATTAAACATGAAAGTGGAAAATCGTTCAACTCAAGATCTTGATATCACTTAATCTTACTCGTAGACGTGATCTACCAAGGTGAATAAAAAGAACATGACCGCATTGATGTGTGGATCTCCGGATCATGTTGGGTTTCATAAACTGGATATATCCCTACAAATTAGATCTCCATTTCTGGATATTCGAGATCATAACGTGAGATGAGAGAGAAGAAGTGACACAAACAATTAAACATAACTAACATCACAATTATGTTAACTAAACATGCAACACTACGAGTGTATTTACAGACACAACATAGAACACCAAAAACAGAGAAGCGGGGGGATGAATGAAATGGATGAGCGGGAAACCATCTCCAGGTCAAAGATGAGTTCTATTCTAGTGAAAATGGTATGGAATGGTGCGCGAACGGTGGTGGAGTCTCCTCCACCACTGCTGAATGATGCCGCCCCGGGTACTATGCTCCCTGCTTGAGAGGAGTCGAGGGTCCTCTTTTTTTTTAAGATGAATAACAGAAAACTAAACTAACAGGCATCAGATCCACGTGGCGCGCTTTCATGTGCACCTCACCATCTTTTAATGTGAACTCCCTGTAAGCACATACAACCCCCTTGCAATGATCTCGCAAATATTCTCTCAAATTTCCTGCTAACTACCTCTTTTTTTTAATCTCCTCTTCTATGAGTAGCTCCCCCCGCATGAAACACAAAAAACACATGTGAGTCATGTAAAATGAAACTATTATATATATATACTATATATTAACATTACTACTTAAAAAACTTATTAATATATATATATATATATATATTATAATACCTAAATTAGTAGTAATATATATTTAATAACTATTTTATTTAATTAATCCATGTATTTTTATGATATATTTAAAAACTTATATACTATTTATTATTACACCTATTATTATTATTGTATAGTATATGATATATTATGTTTATATTATATGTTATTATAAAAACTAAAAGAAAAAGAATATAAAAAAGGAAAAGAGAGGGGGTGCGGGTCTGTTCGATGAAGTGAAGGGTGCTTGGAGCTTCGGGTTAGGGTGAAAAAGACGGAAGAAAGGGGGAAGGAGGGCTGATGAGTCTCGGCGAGGTCGAGGCAGATGCAGGTTATGGATTAGGGAGATTCGGCCAATGGCGGGGGTTTGAAGAGAGGCCGACGTCGGCACAGGGTGGGGGTTGAGTGCTTCAGCGGCAAACAGGAAGGTGGGTCATTAGAACTGGACACCAGGGTGCAGTTGGGGTTTGGGTTGAACAGTGGCATGGGCTTGCAACGTGGATGAGAGCTTTATCCGAGGGGTAGCGTGGTAGAGGGGAAAGAGTGAGGCGGCTTCGGAAGAAATGGTGATAGGGATATTGTGAAATGGTGCGTGAGGTGAGAACCGGTGGCAAAGGAAAACGATAGCAGGAAAAACCGATGGATGGGGTGAAACAGTGAGATGTGGTGTAAGGCACAGTGAGTGTCACGGTGAGACAGGCTAAGTGCGGAACCGGTGAGACATTCACCATTCCAAATGGAGGTTGGGGCATGGAACGGGAGACGGTCACCGTTTCCAAAGGGTGGAAATGGTGAGACAGTCACCGTTAAGGAATCGTGGAAAGGTGAGAGAGTCACTGTTTCAAATGAATGGAAACGGTGAGACAATCACCATTAAGGAACAGAATTGTGCGACCGCAACACCTGCAAACACACATAACAAAGAAAATTAAATAAATAAAATAATTTAATGAAACTAAAAAATAGATTAATCAATTGATAAATTAAATTAAATAGAATGAAATTAAAAACTAAAAATAAAAAATTTAACTAAAAAAATTAATTATAATTTATTTAAAAGAATGAATTTATTTGTATTAAAATTTATAAACATACATAATTAAAGAAAAAATTAAAATATTTACAATTACATGCTTAAATTAATTAACCAGTTGAAGAATTAATTAAAGTAAATTAAAGAATAAGAAAAATTAAATGAATAAACATAAATTGTTAAAATTAATTAAATTATTAAAAGACTAAAAACTAAAATGCATTATTTATTTACAATTTAAAGAATAAATAATTAATTAATTTAACTAGAGTATTACTAAACTAACTAGAATGAAAATTTTGTAAAAATAAAAGAATAAATAAATAAATGTATAGTTCTCAAGACTAAAATAATTTAAGAATTATTTAAAATGAAACTAATGCACATTAAAATGCATGTTTTAAACGAAAAACATATTATTCTACACAGTAACTTCAAAAACACAACACTTATCAAATATTTAATAAAAACAACATTTTTATGTAAAAAAGTCAATAAAAATATAAAAAGGATGTGGTGGAGAGTGTGAAAACACTGCCACATCAAACTCCCCCACACGTAAAACATTGTTTGTCCTCAAACAAGAACATTCTCTTGACTTTAAAACAAAAAGATGATTTGTGATTTTAAGTTTAAAAGGTGCATGATTATTCTTTAATATCAGGAGGAGCAGGACCAAACAATGAATCGGGTTTTTCAAAGGAGTACAAAAATGTTGTCCAGTATAACATCAAATACTCACTGGAAGTCAAAAGCCTCACAAACTCATACACTTTCAATTATATCATGCCTACTATGTGTATTTATTAACTATCCTACTTCACCATCAAATTCAAGTTCTGATTCAAGGAGTGTTGATAGGTTAGATGAAGTGGAACTTAAAACTTAACCAAGGGCACCTTCCATTCTCACATTCCCCCAAGTTCCAAAAATTAAAGTCCATTAAATTGATCTCTTTATTGACTCAACTCAAATGAAAATTTACCAAGCCAATTGCTCCATTCTTTATCTGGGTTCAAAATTCACCTAACCTTAATGAGTTCATTTTTGACAAGGAAACTTTATTTTATTTTTTCCTAGCCATATTCCATGTGCAGAGCACTGTGCATAGTACTTATTAAGATTAAAATTGGCTTTATTTATTCACAGAAACGCACTCAATGCACCTTGTCTTAGATACTCACCGTGGGATCCCATTAGCCCATTTTACTCCAGTTACAAAGGACTTAATTAATAATAATTCGAATTGACTTCCTAAAGTGAGTAGATATTATTTAATAATAATGTGAGTCACCTGGGTTCCAGTGAGAACTTCTAGTTTCCCAAAATCATGATCATCATCCCCCAAAACATATCCTGTCATACTCTCATTTTCAGTTCCTAAACAGACAGATCCTGTAACACCCCATGTAAATAAAGAATATGACATTTTCATATTTATCCATATTTTTGAATAAAATATTAATATTACTTTAAAGGGAATTCTATTCTCGAGGGCATAGCCAATACGCAACAATGAGTTTCTTTGAAATCTTACGTTGCACTCTAATAATAAAATAATATTATTTTAAAAGGTTGTTAATGCCTAGCCTTTGTAATGGCGGGAATGAACAGAACTAACTAAAAAATGATTATATATGTTTGTCAAATATTTTTACTTTTATCCAATAAATGTTGGAGGCTTAAAATGAAAAATGAATCAAATTTTAAGCATAAATCTTCTAATATTCATTAAATGGTCGATTAACCACCTTTTGATGGAGAACCCTTTTTTAAATATACTTTTGACAATTTTATATGTTGTATTTGACAAAATAAAATCCTTCTTTATAATCTGGACATCAAAATTTACTTTGTGTAAAATTTTGTTATTTTCCGATAAAGATCATTTTTATTGAAAATGTTGCATTTTAATTCAAAACCTCCTTTTAATCTGATTTATTTATATGGACAGATTATATTTTTAATTTATATTAGAGTGTATTTAGAATATATTTTTACCATTTAATCTAATGGTGGTCATTGAAATTAATTTCACTTTGAAATTGGACTTAAACTAGTGTCAATCTTTTAATAGATATTGTTTCTTAAAAACACACAATGGGAATTAATTATTAAATTAATTAATGCAACATATATGTTTTGAATTTTGTAAAATAGACATCATTTTTGAATTTGGAATATCAAATATAGCTTAGGGTGAATTTTTCGCATTTTTCTGAAAAACTTCAATTTTTGATGAATAGTGAAACCACTAAGTGGTAGTTTAAAAACTGATTTTTCGTTTAAATGAAACTTTACCACTTATGTGATTTTAATTTCCAAAATCCGACATACATGGTTGTCATTAGGATGTAAAATGTGGTTCAATGGGATTAAAATAATTTTTTTGGTGAATAGTAACTTTTAAGTTTTTAATCGCGATTAGAGATAATTAGTGTAATTTAAGGTAAAAATAATGTTTTAATATTATGAAATGACCTAGACACGTGTCCTACCATCATTGAATGTTTTTTGGATGACCAAGACAATCCATATGTCTACTTGGGGACCCCATGGAGCCACTTTGGTTGGAAAATGACATAAATAACTTTTTATTTAAAGTTAAAATAAAAATGTCACAAACATGAGTTGTTTTACTAAAACAATTTTTAAATGGGGTTATACAAGTCATATTTTTTACTATAAATATTCATTATAAATATAAAATGATTTCTTACATCATGATAATTTTTTTATAATTTTTATACATTAAATAAATTAAATTATTTATGACATCATGATGATACAGTGACTACCTCATTAATAAAGGATTTAAATAAAATGAAATGATAATGTTAAAACTATAAATTACACTTGTCAAAGACCTATTGTATGAGTATATTTCGAACCCTTACCACCTTATCCTTGAAATACATCAGTGTGTGACCTTTAAAATCCGAAACTCATTTGAAAATAAAGTAACATTTTGTAACTTTCCAAGAGTGCCCCTCCTATCCTCTTATAAAAGGCTCCCACCTCTACCACCTTACCCACACCTCTCAAGCCTTTGTCTTGGCCAACCCCTGCTCATTTTGTCTCTCCAAATCCCTATATTACTTCTAGAAGCCTCACTTTGTGCAGAATTCTTCCCAAGGAAGCCTTTGACCTCAAATCAAAGAGAGGTACCCGATTTTAAGGTAATGTCTTCACTTGTGTTCTTTTGTTTTATTTTTCTTCTTCAACCCCCTAAACACTTTTTATTCATTTCTTTTGTAACAAATACAGTATCTTAAATATACTAGGATTTTGTTATAAGAATTATTCGAGCTACACTTACACACACCTACATATAATGGTTAAAGAACATACTGTTTCTGTGGATGGTGAATTTCTGCCTCACGAAACGATGATTGTTCAATATTATTTTAACACCATAAAAGGTGGCCATTAATATGTCACTATATTTATATATGATATATAATATGTCTATGTTTTACTTAAGCTTCTGTATTTTTCATTTATTTCATACCTTTATGGTTTCCATTATGGTTAAACGTGATATCTTCATTTTAGGAAGTGCGGACTACCGCCCCCTCAAAGTGATTTGATTCTTTAATACCATATGTGGTACGTATAAATGAAAGTTTTAATGATATTATATATGATACCATACTGTAATTATAATACTATTATCTATCATTATGATTTAATTCCATTAAATAAGAAATATAAATGGAAGTAGCGTTCATATGTACGTACCGCTTACCGTCTCCATGAACAGTGAATTTCATTTCTTACCTCTAAATGTTATGTAATATTATAAACGCATGTATATAATGGATATATATGATATATAAGATATCTAGATAATGAATATAATTCTGGATATAATATATATTTTACCACATGAACAACTTGTAATTATAAAGAGTTTATTTTTGACTCAAGTAGCAATGATCTACAAAACGACCATTATTAAGTTAAATAATTACACAGTGTTCATAGCATGGTAGTAAGTGATATAAAAGGAATAATTAACTTTAAAAAGGTTCTTAAGCAAGTATAAATTAACTCATTTTTATTATTCAGGAGGTTAAATAACGATCGAGTCAAGTCGGACCCGAGGTAAGGGATCCTACCCCTCTATTTCTTTTTAAGTACACTCTTTTATGTCATTCCTTTTAAGCTCATATTTCTTATGATTGGGATGTTATTTTATATTACTCTTACTGTAATTTTTATTTTAATATTATGAGAGACCCTATTTTCTCTCATCAATCTATTTTGAATGTTTTAATTGGTGTCGTTAGGCTGCCGAAATTTCGTAAGGGGCTTTTTATCTGACTTTGTGTTTTCGTGAGATTCATGCTAAATTTGCCAATATTTCCTTTTGAGTGGTTTATGTATTCTCCATAATTCTACTCTTTGTGTAACATACTTTCGTTTATGAGTATTTACATCAATTTTGTATAGTCCTTCTTTCATGGGGTGTACGTTTCAAAAGTTACCCAAATCGGTAAGGGAATCTTTCACCCTTCTCTTTTTAAAAGACTTATTTTGTTATGTCTTTTAATTTTCATCTTATTATGTGGGGATATGTTCTTATATATCCTTATTTCCATAAATTTTATGTCCAAGAGATGAGATACCCTTTATCTCTCTCATCAACTCTTTTTCTAAAATTTGATGTGACGTCGTTAGGCTGTCAAGGGAACTTCATAACCCAATTTCGATTTCTTTGGGTTCAACATGTAGTTATTGAATATGTCATCCTTTGAATATGTGTGAATGACTGTTGATTATTTTACACATAATATCCACTTATATTGGGTGTATTTATATTTGTCTCACATAATTATGAGATTTATTTATCCTTAACTTAAGGATACCATCTTTATAATGGATTTCATCTCAATTAACATTTCCATTGAGACTTCATTGTTGTTATGCACCAATTAACTCTTATATGGTGTATATACTTTCCTTTGGAATATTATATCATGAATCCCTTTATTCTCATGATATTATAAAGTTTTGATTAAATGTTATTCCTCAATTATTGTATTCAAGTGTCTCTCATTTTTTTAAAAACCCTTTAACTAAAATATTGTTTTAAATGTTTTAATGATTTAATCTTATAAATATTTCTCATTAATATCCATGTTTTCAAAATGGTTTTAAAGATTTATTTATATGGATATTAATGGTTTAAAATGTTAAAAACTTCAATGTGGTATGGGACACTTTGATTTAAAAATCTCTTTATTAAATGTTTTAAATGGTTTTGAAAATGGTTTTTAGAATGGATTCATTATTTAAATATCTTAAAATGTTATATTGTTATTTCAATGAGGGAATGTTATCTTTCCTTTATGCTTAAGTTATGTGCTATGATTATTTTATGGTTCTTGGGCATTGTTATGAAGACGGGTGGTTCCGTGATAAACTAAGGGTGGGTGAGCCTGATATAGCTCTCCAATGCATTGGGTAACGCGAAGGAGTTAAAAATTAATGTTTCTCCAAAGAGATTTATGGAATATACTGTGATGTGTATTCCAAACGTAACCAAGAGGGTTACTCCCTACGTAAGAATGTTATGAATGCCTCAAGTTACCTTTATGTCTTATGATTTCTATGATTTATTCATGATTTTATGAGGTATGTTAATGTGCTTATGTTTATGGGTAAAGTATGATTTCATTCTTATGTATATATGTACTCATGTTTGCTTTCCATACTTTTTATAACCCTTACTGAGCTTTTTATGCTCATCCAAAGTTTTTGAAATGTTTTTCACAGGTCAAGGGAATGGTACATGATATGATGATAGTGTCAAGGAAGTGTTAAGAAATAATTCATGTTTTATTTTAAATATGTTTCTATTGATGGTAAAAATGAATACTATATTTTATGTAACCACTTTGTTTAAATGTGGAATGTAATGAAAGTTTTATGATCTAATTCTCTAAAACTCTAAACCTGAAAAGATCCTCAATGTTTAATCTTGTAATAACTCATAATTAAGTAAGGTTTAAGGGTAGGGCCTTATAGTTGGTATCCGAGGTTGGTTTAGATAAATTTAGAGGTTGAAGTGTTGTTTAAGAAAAAGTGAGAAGTTGTGTATAACCACAATGGTTAGTATATTAGATGGAGTCATCATTTTTTGAAAGTTATAATGAGTTTGAGATAACTTTGATAAGTATATCTTGGTGTTTATCTTCCTCTTTTTTATTTGATGATTTTACTGATATACTCACACTGACCTTTTTGGTTTTAGTAAATGGCTGGATCTAGCAGGCACCAAAGTAACAGTGGATTTGAAGAAAACTGTGATGGTTTTATGAAAGAACAACTGAATGATATGGGAGCTGCAATGAGAACTCTTGTGGTTATCCTCAACCAACTATCTGGAGTCATGATTGACCACCTGAACCTTAGTGATTTTTATAAGGCATTGTGTATGCGAGAAACAAATCCCTATAGAAGTTCAGGTAATAATCATAAAGGTATGTATGTTCAAAAACCTATGTGTCAAATATGTGGAAAGAAACACATAGGAAAATGATTCAAAGGGACAGAAAGATGCTATAGATGTGGAAATGAAGGTCATAAAGCAAGAACCTGCCATGGAAAAAGGAAGCATCTAGTTGACTCTAAGAAAGGGAAATAAGTTATTTCTAAAGGATCAATTGAATATTTTAAATGTGGTGTGCATGGTCATTATGAAAACACATGTCCTACGAAGAAGTTTTGGGAATGGGGTCACCAAGATCATAGAAATATTCATTTACCAATACCTAATTCCATTCCGATTGAGGATGAAGAAACTGACAATGAAGAATGAAAGGTATGGATTATTTCTTAACATATGTTTTCCTATTATTGTAATCTTAGGATATGATTCATGATTTTTTGTAGGAAAGAATTATTTCATAATAAGTTAAAAAGGAATGGCTATTGGATCATGAAGAATATTGAATGAGTAAGAAGTCATCATATAAGGTATTCAAGGGTTATGGTAGATTTTAGGATGGTGAAATTCTTAGATGTATTAAGTCTCTTTTGATTATGGGGTTACATTAGAATACTTTTTATAGTAACCCTGATGTTTGATATACAAAAAATTTATTCAAGGAATAATTATCCTTTATTTTGTGGATATAGTTATAAATAACCATTTGGGTTTATATTATCCTTGAATTTGAGGCAATTACTAGTTAATACATTTGGGGTTGAAAAATGGAAGTTATCAGATAACCTTTGTGGTTAAAATATGTTATGGTTATTTTTGATGAATTTATCTATTTTTGAGGAATGTTATAAAATTATATAGTTTTTGAAAAGGGGCAACACGCAGACCGTGTGACAACCCGTCACGTCGGACGAAGCTGCGGGAATCGAACCCACAACCAAAGTGCAACTGGAATTTATTTCCTACCATTGGACTACGTGAAGTCCCTAGTTAGCTTGAATGATTCTTTTTAGTTAGATGATTTTATGAATTAAGAGTAAGTTGTTTTTTTCTCTCAATGGAAATGATTAGCCTATCATGGAGGATATGTTATTAGGATAATTACTTTTCAGTATGAGACTGTAAGATTAATTGATGTTATTTTGGAGAAAAATGTTAAAATTTATCTTAGGAGACTATGTGATTAAATCCTTCAGAGAATTGGGTTTCAATCTTAGTTTGGTTTACTTTGTAGAATTTTATGGATAGATGTTTATTGAATGGTCTTTGTTGAACTTTGGGTTTTAGTTTTGGTTAAGTTATAAAGTCATTGGAAGTATATAGTTCTCTTTTATGGATTAGGTGATTCTCTAGAAGTTGATTATAGCTCTCTTAATGTGAACAAGTCATCCTAAATACTCGTCTTTTGGAGAAAATATGAGTTCGTGTAAGAAATATAGTAAAACTTGAAAGTCAACATGACATTTAAGTATGATTCTTTATGTTTTAGTTAATCTCATAAATAAATTCCTCAATGAAAAGTAACTTAAAATAAATGTTGTCTGTTAATTTTTCCTACTGGGGAATCAAATACCGTTTAACTCATCACAAGTTTGTGATTTTCATGTTGTTAACTTTCTCCTAGACATGTTTACTATCACTATCCATTAGAACATGACCCTTTGTTTTTTCCTCCATATCCATATTTTCATACTTGGAATCCTAGTATGGGTTAACTCGGGTGACATTTTCACTTCTCTCCCATTCTTTTAAAGTGATAGTTTTACTGGCTCTTGTTCTGACGTGGGATTTTCAATGAAGCTTCCAAGACCAATTTTAAAATTGCGAGGACGCAATTCCCAAAAGGGGGGAAGGATGTAACACCTCAGGTAAATAAAGAATATTAAACATTCATATTTATCCATATTTTTGAATAAAATATTAATATTACTTTAAAGGGAATGCTATGCTCGAGAGCGTACCCAATATGCAACAACAAGTTTCTTTGAAATCTTACGTTGCACTCTAATAATAAAATAATATTATTTTAAAAGGTAGTTAATGCCTAGCATTTGTAATGGCGGGAATGAACGGAACTAAATACAAAATTATTATATATGTTTGTCAAATATTTTTACTTTTATCCAATAAATGATGGAGGCTTAAAATGCAAAATGAATCCAATTTTAAGCATAAATCTTCTAATATTCTTTAAATGGTCGATTAATCACCTTTTGATGGAGAACCCTTTTTTAAATATACTTTTGAAAATTTTATATGTTTTATTTGACAAAATAAAATCCTTCTTTAGAATCTGGACATCAAAATTTACTTTGTGTAAAATTTTGTTATTTTCTGATAAAGATCATTTTTATTGAAAATGTTTCATTTTAATTCAAAACCTCCTTTTAATCTGATTTATTTATATGGATAGATTATATTTTTAATTTATATTAGAGTTTATTTAGAATATATTTTTACCATTTAATCTAATGGTGGTCATTGGAATTAATTTCACTTTGAAATTGCACTTAAACTAGTGTCAATCTTTTAATAGATATTGTTTCTTAAAAACACGCAATTTGTTTTGACAGCAGGGAATTGGTTATTAAATTAATTAATGCAACATATATGTTTTGAATTTTGTAAAATAGACATCATTTTTGAATTCGGAATATCAAATATAGCTTAGGGTGAATTTTTGGTATTTTTCTGAAAAACTTCAATTTTTGATGAATAGTGAAACCACTAAGTGGTAGTTTAAAAACTGATTTTTCGTTTAAATGAAACTTTACCACTTCTGTGATTTGAATTTCAAAAATCCGACATACATGGTTGTCATTAGGATGTAAAATGTGGTTAAATGGGATTAAAATAATTTTTTTGGGGAATAGTAACTTTTAAAATTTTAATCGCGATTAAAAGTAATTAGTGTTAGTTAAGGTAAAAAATAATGTTTTAATATTATGAAATGACCTAGAAACATGTACTACCCTCATTGGATGTTTCATGGCCAACCAAAAAAATCCATGGTTCAACTTGGGGACCCCATGGAGCCACTTTGGTTGGAAAATGACATAAATAACTTTTTATTAAAAGTTAAAATAAAAATGTCACAAGTATGAGTTGTTTTACTAAAATAATTTTTAAATGGGGTTATACAAGTCATATTTTTTACTATAAATATTAATTAGAAATATAAAATTATTTCCTACATCATGATATTTGTTTTATAATTTTCATACATTAAATAAATTAAATTATTTATGACATCATGATGATACAGTGATTACCTCATTAATAAAGGATTTAAATAAAATGAAAAGATAATGTTAAAACTATAACATACACTTGTCAAAGACCTATTGGATGAGTTTATTTCGAACCCTTACCACCTTATCCTCGAAATACATCAGTGTGTGACCTTTAAAATCTGAAACTCATTTGAAAATAAAGTAACATTTTGTAACTTTCCAAGAGTGCCCCTCCTCTCCTCTTATAAAAGGCCCCCACCCCTACCACCTTACCCATACCTCTCAAGCCTTTGGCTCGGACAAACCCTGCTCATTTTGTCTCTTAAAATTCCTATATTACTCCTAGAAGATTCAATTTGGGCATAATTCTTCCCAAGAAAGCCTTTGAACTCAAATAAAAGAGAGGTACCCGATTTTAAGGTAATGTCTTCACTTGTGTTCTTTTGTTTTATTTTGTTTCTCCAACCCCCTAAACTCTTTTTATTCATTTCTTTTGTAACAAATCCAGTATCTTTAATATACTAGTATGTTTTAATAAGAAGGATTCGAGCTACACTTACACACACCTACATATAATGGTTAAAGAAAATATTGTTTCTGTGGATGGTGAATTTCTGCCTCACGAAACGATGATTGTTCAATATTCTTTTAACACCCTCAAAGGTGGCCATTAAGATGGCACTATATTTATATATGATATATAATATGTTTATGTTTTACTTAAGCTTATTTATTTTTCATTTATGGCATACCTTTATGGTTTCCATTATGGTTAAACGCAATATCTTCATTTTAGGAAGTGCGGACTACCGCCCCCTCAAAGTGATTTGATTCGTTAATACCATATGTGGTATATATAAAGGATAGATTTAATGATATTATATATGATACCATACGGGAATTATAATACTATTATGTATCATTATGTTTTAATTCCATTAAATAAGAAATATAAATGGAAGTAGCGTTCATGTGTACGTACGGCTTACCGTCTCCATGAACGGTGCATTTCATTTATTACCTCTAAATGTTATGTAATATTATAAATGCATGTATATAATGGATATATATGATATATATGATATCTAAATAATGAATATAATTATGGATATAATATATATTTTTCCACATGAACAATTTGTAATTATAAAGAGTTTATTTTTGACTCAAGTAGCAATGATCTACAAAACGACCATTATTAACTTAAATAATTACATAGTGTTCATAGCATGGTAGTAAGTGATATAAAAGGAATAATGAACTTTAAAAAGGTTCTTAAGCAAGTATAAATTAACTCAAGTTTATTATTTAGCAGGTTAAAGAACGATCAAGTCAAGTCGGGCCTGAGGTAAGGGATCCTACCCCTCTCTTTCTTTTTAAGTACACTCTTTTATGTCATTCCTTTTAAGCTCATCTTTCTTATGATTGGGATGTTCTTTTATATTAATCTTACTGTACTTTTTATGTTCATATTATGATAGACCCTATTTTCTCTCATCAATCCATTTTGGAAGTTTTAATTGGGGCCGTTAGGCTGCCGAAATTTCGTAAGGGGCTTTTTATCTCACTTTGTGTTTTCATGAGATTCATGCTACATTTTCCAATATTTACTTTTGAGTGGTGTATTTACCGTTCATTATTCTACACTTTGTGTAACATACATTATTTTATGAGTATTTACATCAATGTTGTATAGTCCTTCTTTCATGGGGTGTACGTTTCGAATGTTACCCAAATCGGTAAGGGAACCTTTCACCCTCCTCTTTTTAAAAGACTTATTTTGTTATGTCTTTTAATTTTAATCTTATTATTTGAGGATATGTTCTTATATATCCTTATTGCTATAAATTTTATATCCAAGATATTAGGTACCCTTTATCTCTCTTATCAACTCTTTTTCTAAAATATGATGTGACGTCGTTAGGCTGTCAAGGGAACTTCTTAACCCAATTTCGATTTCTTTGGGTTCGACATGTAGTTATTGAATATGTCATCCTTTGAATATGTGTGAATGAACTTTGATTATTTTACACTTAATATACACTTATATTGTGTGAATTTATATTTGTCGCACATAATTATGAGATTGATTTATCCTTAATTTAAGGATACCATCTTTATAATGGATTTCATCTCAATTTACATTTCCATTGATACTTCATTGTTGTTGTGCACCAATTCACTCTTATATGGTGTATATACTGTCCTTTGGAATATTATATCATGAATCCCTTTATTCTCATGATATTATAAAGTTTTTATTAAATTTTATTCCTCAATTATTGTATTCAAGAGTATCTCATTTTGTTAAAAACCCTTTAACAAAAATATCGTTTTAAATGTTTTAATGATTTAATCTTATAAATATTTCTCATTAATATTCATGTTTTAAAAATGGTTTTAAGGATTTATTTATATGGATATTAATGGTTTAAAATGTTAAAAACTTCAATGTGGTATGGGACACTTTTATTTAAAAATCTCTTTATTAAATGTTTTAAATGGTTTTGAAAATGGTTTTTAGAATGGATTCATTATTTCAATATCTTAAAATGTTATATTGTTATTGCAATGTGAGAATGTTATCTTTCCTTTATGCTTAAGTTATGTGCTATGATTATGTTATGGTTCTTGGGCATTCTTATGAAGACGGGTGGTTCTGTGATAAACTAAGGGTGGGTGATCCCGATATAGCTCTCCAATGCATTGGGTAACGTGAATGAGTTAAACATTAAGGTTTCTCCGAAGAGATTTAGGGAATATACTGTGATGGGTATTCCAAACGTAACCAAGAGGGTTACTCCCTACGTAAGAATGTTATAAATGCCTCAAGTTACCTTTATGTCTTATGATTTCTATGATTTATTCATGATTTTATGAGGTATGTTAAAGTGCTTATGTTTTATGGGTAAAGTATGATTTCATTCTTATGTATATATGTACTCATGTTTCCTTTCCATACTTTTTATAACCCTTACTGAGCTTTTTATGCTCATCCCTAGTTTTTGAAATGTTTTTCACAGGTCAAGGGAATAGTACATGATATGATGATAGTGTCAAGGAAGTGTCAAGAAAGAATCCATGTTTTATTTTAAATATGTTTCCGTTGATGGGAAAAATGAATACTATGTTTTATGTAACCACTTTGTTTAAATGTGGAATGTAATGAATGTTTTATGATCTAATTCTCTAAAACTCTAAAACTGAAAAGATCCTCAATGTGTAATCTTGTAATAACTCACGATTAAGTAAGGTATAAGGGTGGGGCCTTATAGATCCATAGAGACAGTGAACAATTGCACTAAACAATCATTCATACTTAACAATTTCTGACTAAGTGCCACTCTCAACATCCAGCAAACTGTTATCCACTAAACATGACAAAAATAAAGTACCATTGAACCTCCAATTACTATCATCTGATGAAAGAATTTGAAAAATTTTAATGGAATTTTGAACGATTTTTTTGAAAAAAATTAAAATAAAATGACCATTTTTTTAAACAACCACAAACATGGGTTCAATAAGGGGGAATTCAACATGACACTAGAATGACCCATATACCCCACACTTAAAACCCAAAATTGTCCCCAATGTTGTATTCTAAGGTGGAAAACATTTTATGTTCAATACAGATGGACATTTCAGCTGAAAAAGGGATATGGAGGGGTATGAATGATGTTCAAAAAATTTCTTTGCCACACAAAAAGTGAAAGAACATAAAAACAAAAGCAAAAGAACACAACCCCACCAACCATCACCAGCAACCAAGTACAATTCTATTCCTAAAAAAAATTCATGCATTGACTGTTTAATGGGAAGACAAAGGATTTAATCAATTTACTTCAGATAGTAGCATGATTAACAATGATGTACAGCAAAAGCAGCATGATGACATTGAAAGCAATGGGTGATAGCATTATTCGTAAATCAGCTCAAAATAATTTTTTCAACTCTCTAGATACTAGCAACTAAACACCCATGAAGAAAGCACAATCATTTTTCACAGGTTATGGGGAAGTCCCCCACAATTAGTTCACAGTGGCATGAGAAATGGATGACTCAATATGGAAGAATTAAAGTATACACTCCCCTGAATGAGTAGCTTCTCAAATTTACAAATGTCTCCCTTTGATTACTTTGCGCATGAACTCTAGCTGCTCCAGTTAGGCACCAATATGATGAAACATTTTGACATCAGTGTTCCAGATTTTAAGTACAAATAAAAAGCAGCTACAATGTGTGAGATAGGGAGTGTTATCCATGATCTTCAGTGTACTCATCCTATGGGACTTGGATGATAGCCACGTGGAATCTACTGCCTGTTTATTGTCTAAATAAAACTAAATTTAAAAAAACAACATGAAATAAGTAAGTAAAGTAGGAAATTAAAAATGTTAATCATGGGATAACCCCCCAGGGGGTGCTATAGTTTGATTGTCCATAGCTAGATAGTGTTTGGATCAACCCTAGTCTGATGGGGTATTTTGATTCTTTCTATGGAACCACCAGGTGTGATTCCTTCCAACTTAAGTGCTTTACCATCTTTGGTGTACCCTGTGTGTAGCTTCAATCAAATTCCCCTCCTTCACAGTGATGTTCTTCATATTGAATGGTGGGGGGCATTATATAGGGGTAATTACCCTCTTTTTCTGCTTGAGGTTGAGAGTTCACAAGTTGTAATATCGGAAAACATGGATGTGACTTGTATTCTGGTTCATTCCAATTAAACATTTCCTCTTGGAAAGCAATGAATGTGTCATCATCCACTTCTATTCTAGTGCACTACTCAAAAATTCATCTTCAAAAATAACTCCAAAACTAGAAGTGTCATCCAGATTTGGATGTTCCATAAACTCTTCAGCAGATGCAACCTCAATTTCCTCACTCTCCAGGAAATCACAAAAGTGAGATGCATCTTCAAAACCTGCACAAGGAGCAATATAATTAAAATCAACTTCAATGTAATCCAAGTTGAATAAAAATACAGCTTCTTCCATAAAATTTCCAACTCCCTTTATCAGTGATTCTTGTTCTTCCTCGTGATTGAATAGTGATCTTGGGAGTGGGTCTAGGGCAAGAGAGAGGTAGTCAACCTCCTCTAACCTCTCCTCAAAACACACCACCTCAGTTGCTGAATCTTCCAAGGAGAATGATATAATGTCATGTGTTGGTTCCAACTGTTGAATCATTGAAAAAACATTATAATATTTATAGCAAGAAAAATCAATAGAATGGAAATCAGGGAAAGAATGATCATCAAAGAAATTCCCAGCATCATGAGTCTTTGCATGTTCCATCTCCTGCAAGCCCTTGAAAAAATCATCGAAAATTGGTTCTGGAATTTCTAGCCTTGACTCCAGGGGAAAATCCATATCAAATTTGGGAAACTCCAACTTTTTCATTCTTCTATTTCTTTTCTCTTTCCATCTCAACTGTTTTCTAGAATGTTGGGCTTCAATGGGAGGTGGTGGTACTGTAATATCTTCTTGGTATCCCTTGACCTTATCCATTGCTAGTTGCATCAACTGCATGATCTCATGAGAATAAGTTGTCTCTTCATCAGTGAGGTATTGATGTTGTCTTTCATGTATCCAACATTGAAACTTAGCAATAGCCTCCTCAAGATCTTGAACCAGATCAAATAGTGACACTATATCAGATTCGTTAGAGTTCATCACAGTGTGTGTGTGTGTTTTTTTTTGTTTTTTATATGTTTTTAAAAAAAATTAAAAAATGGAAAAACACCTAGGACACTCATTGCTTCCTTGACAACGACACAAAAATTTGACAGGCATCCATGTCACAAGGATGGTCAGGCTTACATTTATAAAGACCCAAGATATAACACAGTGGCTAACCTCGTGGTCGCTCTCAAGGAAGCAGTGTCAAGTGACTAATTGGTCGTTCCAAAAATCTTTTTGTGGTTTTTTTAAATATTTTTAAATCAATAGAACACTAACCCTAAGAAAACTCTGATTAGTGCTGAAGAGAATAGTGGAGAGAGAGATAGTGATGGAAAAGTGAAAAAAACTATACATAGGACAACTCTACATGGAACAAGAAAAGACAACAGAAAAACACAACACAAGACAGAAAAATACACAAAACAAAGAAAAGGACACCAAAACACAGAAGACAAAAGTTAGTGAGAACAAGGCCGGACCCAGGTTAATTCACCCTCTACTCTCTATCCTATATCAACTTGTGTAATTGATCAACAATTCAACAATTCGCTCAGTGCATGATTGTTGTCACGGATCACATACCAATATCGCCTTTAATTGAACACTCAAGCATCAAGGTTCTTCAATACTCAAGCATTCCTCCGAACTGCAAGGTGAATCACCCAGCAAACTCATTCTGGAAAGAATTTCTCACAATCCAGAATGATTCCACTAAAATCGTCACATTGCACAACCAATCATGATTCTTAGTACATGAAATCAAGACTGGAAGGGGCATGGAATTAAACAAGAAAGTGTAAAATTGTTCTACACAAGATCTTTCTCTCTCTTAATCTAACTTGCAGACACGATCTATCAAGGTGAATAAAAAGAACTTGATCGCATTGATGTGTGGATCTCCAGATCATGTTGGGTTTCATAAACTTGATCTAGCCCCGCAAATTAGATCTCCATTTCTGGAGATTCGAGATCACAATGCAAAACAAGAAAGAAGAAACGACAAAAACAATTAAACATAACTAACATCACAATTCAATTAACTAAACATGCAACACTACGAGTGTATTTACAGACTCAACATAGAACACCAAAAACAGAGCAGCGCGATGATGGATGAAATGGAGGAGCAGGAACTCATCTCCAGGTCAAAGACGAGTTCTTGTCTGGTGAAAATGGTATGGAATGGTGTGTTAACAGTGGTGGAGTCTCCTCCACCACTGCTGAATGATGCCCCCCCCCCCTGGGTACTCTGATCCCAGCTTGAGAGGAGTCGAGGGTCCTCTTTTTTTAGAGATGAAAAACAGAAAACTAAACTAATAGGAATCAGATCCACGTGGCGTGCTTTCAATTGCACATCACCAGCTTTTAATGTGAACTCCCTATAAGCGCATACAAACCCCTTGCAATGATCTCACGAATATTCTTGCACATTTCCTAATAACTGCTTCTTTTTTAATCTTCGCTTCTATGATTAGCTCCCCCTGCACGAAACACAAAAAACACACACGTGAGTCAAGTAAAATGAAACTATTATATATATATATATACTATATATTAATATCACTACTTAAAAAACTTATTAATATATATATATATATATATATATATATTATAATACCAAAATTGTTATTAATATATATTTAATAACTATTAGATTTAATTAATCCAGGTATTATTATGATATATATAGAAACATATATACTATTTATTATTACACCTATTATTATTATTGTATAGTATATGAGATATATATTATGATAAATTATGTTTAAATTATATGTTATTATAAAAACTAAAAAAAAATAAAAAAATTAAAAATTAAAAGAGGGGGTGCGGGTCTGTTCGACACAGTGAAGGGCGCAGGGAGCTTCGGGTTAGGGTGAAAAAGAGGGAAGAAAGGGGAAGGAGGGCCGAGGAGTCTCGGCGAGGTCCGGGCAGATGCAGGTTATGGATTAGGGAGAATCAGCCAGCGGTGGGGGTTCAAAGAGAGGCCGACGTCGGCACAGGGTGGGGGTTGAGTGCTTCAGCGGCAAGCAGGAAGGTGGGACGTCAGAGTTGGACACCAGGTTGCGGTTGGGGTTTGGGTTGAACATCGGCGTGGGCTTGCAGTGTGGATGAGAGCATGATTCGAGGGGCAGCTCGGTAGAGGGGAAAGAGTGTGGCAGCTTCGAGTGTTCCAGCAGGGGACTTCGGCGAGGTCAGCAGCAGGTGATGGGGTTCGATTGGTTCAAGCCGCGGCTAGGCCCCGGTGGCTTTGGCCGCAAGAAGCAGCAAATTGGCTCTTTTTCTTCTTCAATATTTTTATTTCTTCATATATGGTTCTTGTTTTTCGGATCAAAACAGTTTTGCGGATTTTTTTTATTCTGCTGCGTGTAATTTGTAGTGCCGCTGAACTGTTTTGGTGTGGGATTTGTTGTTTTTGATGCGAATTTTGTATTCTGTTATTGCTTCAAAATTGTATTGTGGTCGATGTTCTGCTGCTGAGTGTGCTGGTGTGACGATGTGAGGGGAAGAGTTATGGTGGAACAGAGGTGACACCGTGAGTGGGGAGGAAATAGGTGGGTGAAATGGTGACAGGGAGATCGTGAAACGGTGCGTGAGGTGAGAACGGGAAGGTCGAGCCGGTTCGTCCAGCGATGCCGCGTGGGACGCGGCGGACCGGCTCGGGAGGCCGGGAGGCCGACGGGTATCCGGGCAGGGCGCGGTAGCCCGTGGGCAAGCCAGGCAGGGCGAGGCATGCCGTATGCAGGCCGGTTGGTGGCCTGGGTAGCCCAGCGGGCCACCGGGCAGGACGAGGGGGGCCCGGGCAGGCCGCGGGCAGGACGTGCGAGGCTCAGGCAGGCCAGCAAGGCACTGGGCAGGTCACGGGGAGTGGGGAGGCCGCTGGCAGGCGGGCCGGCGGTCGGGTAGGCCGGTTCGGCACGGCTCGGGCCGGCGCAGGCGAGTGGTTTTTGGCTGGAAGCACCGGAGCACCGCGGGGGTAGCACGATTAGCAGAGGCTGCTTGTAGCGCGGTCTTTGTCGTTGCCGCCTACCTCAACTTGTTGCCACTTCGTCACCAAAAGTTCAACATAAACATGATCGGCAGAGGGGTCGGGCCATGTTGGTTTGGCCCGCACCCTCCGCGTTTAGGGTGGTATCAATTGGTTTATCAAGTAGTACGATGAACAACAATTTTTACAAGCTGTAAACGAAATTATTTCTATCCGAAGAAAACAAAGATAAAAGGGATATAACACAAAAGTAAATCCCCTACCATTGATTGTCGGTTGTCATTCATTGATGGGGTCGCGGAAAGAAGGTGAATAAGATCGTCGTTCATCACGTCCGCTTCAGCCTTCCAATCCAGAGTTACGTTGACTGTGGAAGACACTACACATCGGTAGGTGTCCAGGGAAGAAGTCGAAGAAGGATCATTGGCATTCATCGTTCTTCATTGGCAAGAGTTCTTCATTGGACAGAGTTCTTCGTTGGGGCCTTCTCCCAACAATCCTTTCCTCAAAACACCCATGGTTTCCACTGCAATTATAAGGCCCCAGCCTTAAACCTTACTTAATCTTGAGTTATTACAAGATTACACATTGAGGATCTTTTCGGGTTTAGAGTTTTAGAGAATTAGATCATAAAACTTGCATTACATTCCACATATAAACAAAGTGGCTACATGAAGATAGTATTCTTCATTCCCATCAATGAAAACACATTTAAAATAAAACATGGATTATTTCTTGACACATCCTTGACTCTATCATCTTATCATGTACCTTTCCCTTGACCTGTGAAAAACATTTTAAAAACTTGGGATGAGCATAAAAACTCAGTATGGGTTATAAAAAAAACATGGAAAGGAAACATGAGTTCATATATACATAAGAATGAAATCATACTTTACCCATAAAACATAGGCACTTTAACATACCTCATAAAATCATGAATAAATCATAGAAATCATAAGACATAAAGGTAACTTGAGGCATTCATAACATTCTTACGTAGGGAGTAACCCTCTTGGTTACGTTTGGAATACCCATCACAGTATATTCCCTAAAATCTCTTCGGAGAAACCTTAACGTTTCCCTCCTTCGCGTTACCCAATGCATTGGAGAGCTATATCGGGCTCACCCGCCCTTAGTTTATCACGGAACCACCCGTCTTCATAATAATGCCCAAGAACCATAACATAATCGTATCACATAAAACATGCATAAAGGAAACATAAAATTTCCACATTTCAATCACAAGATATCAATACAACACAAAAACATTGTGAAAACCATTTTCAATACCAAAATAAAAGAAAAGTAAAACATGGTATTTATTTTTCTTTTAAAAAGAAGGTATGGCTTGTAGAGGAAGCCGAAACTCAAATAACGGTCACGACGGCGGAGAAGTCGTTGTCGCCGCATACGTACGACAAAAACATTCCCTTTTGTCGTTTAGTAAACACTTCGTATAAAAAAGATTCCTTTTGAATAAACGTGAAAAGTCAAAGGGGTTTATACACCGTATAAAAGAAAGTTGTGTATAAAATAAAAGATGCCTCAACGAAAGGAGATTGAGACGAAGTCCCATACCTCATATCCGACTTGACCCGACCGTTCTTTAATCTCCTGAATAATAAATTTGAGTTAATATCTACTTGCTTATGAATCTTTTTCAAGTTCATTATTCCTTTTATACCATGTTATGAACATCATGTAATCAGTTAAGTTAATAATGTTCATTTTGTCAGTATTTGGTTCTTAAGTCAAAAATAGACTTCTTACACTTACATGTTGTTAATTTGGTCAAATGTTCGTTATATCCAGAATGATATTAATGATTTGGATAGCATATATATCATATATATTCATCATATACATGTATTTATAATATTACATCACATTTAGAGGTAAGAAATGAAATGCACCGTTCATAGAGACGGTAAGCCGTACGTACGCATGAACGCTACTTCCATTTCTATTTCATATTTTCTGGAATGGAATCATAATGATATAAGAGTATATTATAATTCCAGTATAATAACATATATAATATCATTAACTTTATCCTTTACACATCCCACATATGGTATTAACGAATCAAATCACTTTCAGGGGGCGGTAGTCCGCACTTCCTAAAATGAAGATATCGTGTTTACCCATAATGGAAACCATAAAGGTATGCCCAAAATGAAAAAAACAGAAGCTTAAGGAAAACATAAACATATTATATATCATATATAAAAATAGTGACATCATAATGGCCACCTTTGGAGGTGTTAAATGAGTATTGAACAATCATCGTTTCGGGAGGCAGAATTTCGCCATCCACGGAAACCGTATGTTCTTTAACCATTTGATGTAGTTGTGTGAGAGTGTAGCTCAAATAAATATTATAACAACAACCTAGTATATTGAAGATACTGGTGTTGTTACAAAAGAAGTAAATAAAAAGAGTTTAGGGGGTTGGAGAAGCAAAATAAAACAAATGAACATGAGAGAATGAATTACCTTTAAAAGTGTAACTCCCTTTTGATTTCAGACTAAAGGCTTCCTTTGAAAGGATTCTGTCCAAAGGGAATCCTCTAGGATGAGGAGAGGGATGTGGAGAGAGTAATTGGGCAGGGGTTGGCCGAGCCAAAGGCTTGAGAAGTGTGTGAAATGAGGTAGAGGTGGGGTCCTTTTATAAGAGGAGAGGAGGGGCACTTTTGGAAAGTAAAGAAATATTACTTTATTTGAAAATGTATTTAGGTTTTAAAAGGTCCCACATTGATATAATTCATGGATAAGGTGATAAGGGTTCTAAATCCACTCATCCAATTGGTTTTGGACATGTGTAGGTTTTAGATTTTTCATTATCTTTCCATTTTATTTAAATCGTCATATAATGATGTCATCGCTGCATCATTATTATGTCATAAATAATTTAATTTATTTAATGTCTAAAAATTATAAAACAAATACTATGATGTAGGAAATCTTTTTAGCTTTCCAATGACTATTTATAATCAAAATTTGGACTTGTATAACCCCACTCAAAAATTATTTTAGTAAAACAATTTATGTTAGTGTCATTTTCACTTTAACATTAAATAAAAATATATTAATGTCATTTTCCAACTACAGTGGCTCTATGGGGTCCCCAAGTTGGCCCATGGCTTGTCTTGGTCGGCCATGACTCACCCAATAGGTGTAGTACAAGTGTCATGGTGTTTTCACATTCTTATAATACCATTTTTACCTTAAACTACACTAATTACCTCTAATCGCGATTAATGAAAAAAAGTTACTATTCACCAAAAAATTATTTTAATCTCATTGAACCACATTTTACTTCTTAATGACAACCATGTATGTCGGATTTTTAAAATTCAATACACATTAGTGATAAACTTTCATTTAACTGAAAAATCAGTTTGCTTGATTACCACTTAGTGGTTTCACTATTCATCAAAAATTGAAGTTTTTCAGAAAATTACCAAAAATTCACCCTAAGCTATATTTGATATTCCGAATTCAAAAATGAAGTCCATTTTACAAAATTCAAAACATATAAGTCAAATTAATTAATTTAATAATTAATTCCCGCTGTCATGACAAATAGCGTGTTTTTGTGAAACAATAAGTATCAAAAGATTGACACCCGTTTAAGTCTAATTTCAAAGTGAAATTGATTCCAATGACCACCATTGGATAAAATGGTAAAAATATATTCTAATTTCACTTCAAAACCAATTCAAAACATAATCTAATCATATAAATAAATTAGATTAAAAAGTAGTTTTGATGTAAAATGCAGTATTTTTCACTATTCATTAAAAAATGAACATTGTCAGAAAAATACCAAAAATGCACACAAGGTAAATTTTGATGTCCCAATAATAAAGAATAAGTTTATTTTGACAAACATATCTTATAAAATTGTCAAAATATAGATTTAAAAAGGGTTTTCCATCATAAGGAAGTAAAACAATCTTTTAAGAATATTAGTGTATTCCATGCATAAGATTGTATTTATTTTCATTTTAAGCCTCTAAAACACTATCTTAATCATTAATAGACATAGATAAAAATATCTATTATTCATTACTTAATTGGGATGTTACATCCTTCCCCCCTTTAGAAAATTGCGTCCCCACAATTTATTTACTTATCGAATAAATGGGGGTACTTATCCCTCATTGCATTTTCAGATTCCCATGTTGCCTCTTCAATCATGTGGTTTTTCCACAAAACCTTTACCTGCTTAATCACCTTATTCCGTAACACTTGCTCCCTGTGGTCAAGAATCTGGACTGGTTGTTCCTCATAAGATAGGTTCTCTTCCAGCTGAACTACCTCTGGACTCAAAACATGAGATGGATCTGGCATATACTTTCTCAACATCGAAACGCGAAAAACATTGTGTACCTGAGATAAACTCGGAGGTAAAGCCACTCGGTATGCAACTGATCCAACTCTCTCCAGAATTTCTTATGGTCCAACAAACCTTGGACTCAACTTTCCTTTCTTACCAAATCTCATCACGCTTTTCCAAGGAGAAACCTTGAGAAAAACATGATCACCTACCTCGAAAGATAGATCCTTCCTCCGGTTATCCGCATAACTCTTATGCCTGCTCTGAGTTGTTCTCATGTGTTTCTGAATCAGCTGAACTTTTTCTGCCATCTCTTCTACCAATTCTGGTCCCATCAACTTCCTTTCACCCACTTCATCCCAGAAAGCTGGAGTTCGACACCGCTTCCCATATAATGCCTGAAATGGTGCCATCTGTATACTGGAATGAAAACTGTTATTATATGAAAATTCAACCAAAGAAAGATGTTGGTCCCAACTTCCCTGATAATCCATAGAACAAGCTCGTAGCATATCCTCCAATGTCTGAATTGTTCGTTCTGACTGCCCATCTGATTGAGGATGAAAAGCCGTACTAAAATTTAATTCAGTACCCAACGACTTCTGAAGGCCTTTCCAAAAGTTAGAAGTAAACCTGGGATCACAATCCGATACAATGGAGAGAGGAACTCCGTGTAACCTGACTATCTCTTTAAGATACAAACGGGAAAGTTGATCAAGATAGAAAGTATCTCGTATTGCAAGGAAATGAGAAGATTTGGTCAAGCGATCAACAATAACCCAGATTGCATTATTACCTCGAGATGTCTTCGGTAATCCAACAACAAAGTCCATGGATACATTCTCCCATTTCCACTCTGGCACTGGTAAGGGCTGAAGCATCCCTTTCGGTAACTGCCGCTCTGCTTTAACCTGCTGACAAGTCAAACACTTCACAGTAAAATCAGCAATATCTCTTTTCATTCCATCCCACCAGTAATACTCCCGCAGATCTCTATACATCTTAGTACTGCCCGGATGAACTGAAAAAGGAGAACTATGAGCTTCACATAACAACTCTCTCTTCAACTGTGAATCACAAGGCACACACAATCTCTTCCCAAATCTCAAAACACAATCATTATCAATGTTGAATTCAGGCAACTTACCTTTCTGAACCAGCTCTACCTTTTTCTGCAACTCACTGTCTTGCTTCTGTGCTTGCTTGATTCTATCTGATAGAGATGATCTCACTGATACCTGAAACAAAACAGAAGGACTTCCTGCACCAACAACTTCTATGCCAAAGTTCATCAAATCCTTAACCAAAGGATCACGTTCCAAACGCAACATTGTTAATGAAGCATTACTTTTTCGACTCAAAGCATCAGCCACTTTATTTGCTTTTCCCGGATGGTAATGAATTATACAATCATAATCCTTGATTAATTCCATCCATCTCCTTTGTCTCATGTTTAACTCTTTCTGAGTGAATATATACTTTAAACTTTTGTGATCGGTATATATTTCACACTTTACTCCATACAAATGATGCCTCCAAATTTTTAAAGCAAAAACAACAGCAGCTAATTCCAAATCATGTGTAGGGTAATTTACCTCATGAGTTTTCAACTGTCGTGAAGCATAAGCAATTACCTGATCATTCTGCATTAGGACGCAACCAAGTCCTTTCAATGAAGCATCACTGTATATAACAAACTCACCATTCCTGGAAGGTAGTGCCAAAACTGGAGCATTCACCAATCTTCTTTTCAATTCCTGAAAACAATCATCACATTCTTTTGTCCAGATAAACTTAACACCCTTCCGAGTTAGCTTAGTCATTGGACTAGATAACCGTGAAAAATTTCTAACAAACCTTCGGTAATAGCCCGCCAAACCAAGGAAGCTACGAATCTCGGTTACATTTGTGGGTCTTGGCCATTCTTCCACAACTTTTGTTTTTGCAGGATCAACAATTATTCCATCTTTAGAAACAATGTGACCAAGGAAAGAAATTTGTTGCAACCAAAACTCACACTTTCTGAATTTCCCATACAGTTTCTTTTCTTTTAAGGTTTGCAAGATAACCCTTAAATGTTTTTCATGCTCCTCTTTACTTTTAGAAAACACCAAAATATCATCAATGAAAACCACCACAAACTTATCCAAGAACTCATGGAAAATTCTATTCATTAAGTCCATGAATATAGCAGGTGAATTGGTTAGCCCAAAAGGCATTACTACAAATTCATAATGGCCATATCTCATACGAAACGCGGTCTTCGGAATATCTGCCTCCTTTACCTTCAGCTGATGGTACCCCGATCTCAGGTCAATCTTTGAAAAAAACTGAGCTCCCTGGAGCTGATCAAACAAATCATCGATATGAGGCAAAGGATATTTGTTCTTAACAGTGATATTATTCAAGGCTCTATAATCAATGCAAAGTCTCATAGAACCATCTTTCTTTTTAACAAACAAAAAAGGAGCACCCCATGGTGATGTGCTAGGTCTAATGAAACCTTTCTCTAATAAATCTTGCAATTGCTCCTTCAACTCTAAAAGTTCAATTTGTGCCATTCGATAAGGGGGTTTTGAAACTGGCTTAGCATCAGGAACTTAGTCAATAGTAAACTCAACTTCCCGATCTGGTATTATTCCAGGCAACTCATCAGGAAAAACATCAGGATACTCATTTACCACTGGCACATCATTAATCTGAACAGTTCCTTTATTTTCAACGACGTGTGCAAGGTAACATTCATTTCCATCTTTTACAAGTTTCTCGGCCTCTTGATATGTTATCAAAAGTAAGGGTTCATTCCTGTAAACAAACTGAAAGTCTTCCTGAAAAGAAACTTCTTTAGCTCTACAGTCAATATTAGCATGGTAAATAGAGAGCCAATCCATACCCAGGATAACATCAAACTCTACTAGAGGTAGAACAATAAGGTTTGCAAGTAGGTTCTTTCCACAGATAAGGATAGGAAGATTCTTATAAATTCTTTTTGCCTCAACATTTCCCCCAGGTGTTTTTACCAAAAGTTCAGGAGTCATTTCTTGAGATGGTATTCCCATTTTAATAGAAAAGGATTCAGAGATGAAACAATGTGTAGACCCCGAATCAAACAACACACTGGCATAATCTGAAAAAACAAACAAAGTACCTGATACCACTTCATTTGATGGCCCGACATCTGCTGAAGTAGTTGCAAAGGATTTCACCACCCCTTTCTACTTGTAGTCTAACTGCTTCCCATCACTCAAGCTCTTTGTCGGACACTCGTTTTCATAGTGACCCATCTCATTGCACTTATAACATTTCACTAACTGTAAATCAAATTTGTTCTTACCTTCACCTTGATCCTTTTCAGTGCAATCATGAGCCTTATGTCCCATCTTACCACATCGGTAGCACTTCCCAGAATTCAGAAGACATTCCCCAGCATGCCTTTTGCCACATTTATCACAAACTGGAAACTTAGTTCTCTTACCATCAGACTTTTTTGAAGAATTCTTACCTTTCTCCTGCCACCTCGGCCTCTTCTTCTGCTGGTTGTTATAGAAAACTTGGTCATCGACAAACTCCATTTCCACCTTCTCAGCACATCGAACAGGCTTTTCATAACTTTTAAACTCACGAGAAGCTAATGCCCTTCGATATTTTGGCTTTAATCCTGAGTAAAAATGATTGATTTTACTATCAAGATCTCGTATGAAGTTTGGAGCATACCTTGCCAATCGAGTGAACTTTTCTTCATAAGTAGCCACTGAATCATACTCCTGCCTCAATTCTAGGAACTGTTTTTCCATCCTAAGACGAACCACCTTAGGAAAATACTTCTCAAGAAACATACCTTTGAATTCATCCCAGTCAAGAGCATCAATCTCATCGGCGTCCCTGATATTTTTAACCATAGACCACCACTGATCATCTTCACCTTCAAAACGGTAAACAGCAAGACTAACCTTTTGATGTTCTGAACACCCCATGACATCAAAAATCTTCTCCAGTGATTTAATCCACCCTTCATCTTGCACAGGGTCAGATGATCCTCTGAATGATGGTGGATGTTGCCTCATAAAATGTTCCACCACTGACATGTTCCTCTGCGGTTGATCTGGCTGATCTCGTGCATGGATACCACCGCCATTTATCGCTTGAGTCAACTGCGCCATTACTGCAACAAACAGTTCAGTTCCAATTCCGACCATCTCAGGATGCTGATTCGGAAGGTTATTTCCTTCTGTATACCTTCCTAGCACTGCTTCCCTGTTTCCTCTGCGGAAAACCATTCTGAACAAACATGTCTTAGATGAAGCAACATGGTAATCTTTAAATGCTATATCATTTCGAGAAAAAAAAATATTTTTGGATAATCATTTAATAGAATTCTAACTCCTAAAGTTATCTAAACCTCCCTTTGATACCAACTATAAGGCCCCAGCCTTAAACCTTACTTAATCTTGAGTTATTACAAGATTACACATTGAGGATCTTTTCGGGTTTAGAGTTTTAGAGAATTAGATCATAAAACTTGCATTACATTCCACATATAAACAAAGTGGTTACATAAAGATAGTATTCTTCATTCCCATCAATGGAAACACATTTAAAATAAAACATGGATTATTTCTTGACACATCCTTGACTCTATCATCTTATCATGTACCTTTCCCTTGACCTGTGAAAAACATTTCAAAAACTTGGGATGAGCATAAAAACTCAGTATGGGTTATAAAAAAACATGTAAAGGAAACATGAGTTCATATATACATAAGAATGAAATCATACTTTACCCATAAAACATAGGAACTTTAGCATACCTCATAAAATCATGAATAAATCATAGAAATCATAAGACATAAAGGTAACTTGAGGCATTCATAACATTCTTACGTAGGGAGTAACCCTCTTGGTTACGTTTGGAATACCCATCACAGTATATTCCCTAAAATCTCTTCGGAGAAACCTTAACGTTTCACTCCTTCGCGTTACCCAATGCATTGGAGAGCTATATCGGGCTCACCCGCCCTTAGTTTATCACGGAACCACCCGTCTTCATAATAATGCCCAAGAACCATAACATAATCGTATCACATAAAACATGCATAAAGGAAACATAAAATTTCCACATTTAAATCACAAGATATCAATACAAGACAAAAACATTGTGAAAACCATTTTCAATACCAAAATAAAAGAAAATTAAAACATGGTATTTATTTTTCTTTTAAAAAGAAGGTACGGCTTGTAGAGGAAGCCGAAACTCAAATAACGGTCACGACGGCGGAGAAGTCGTTGTCACCACATACGTATGACAAAAACATTCCCTTTTGTCGTTTAGTAAACGCTTCGTATAAAAAAGATTCCTTTTGAATAAACGTGAAAAGTCAAAGGGGTTTATACACCGTATAAAAGAAAGTTGTGTATAAAATAAAAGATGCCTCAATGAAAGGAGATTGAGACGAAGTCCCATACCTCATATCTGACTTGACCCGACCATTCTTTAATCTCCTGAATAATAAATTTGAGTTAATATATACTTTCTTATGAATATTTTTCAAGTTCATTATTCCTTTTATACCATGTTATGAAAATCATGCAATCAGTTAAGTTAATAATGTTCATTTTGTCGGTATTTGGTTCTTAAGTCAAAAATAGACTTCTTACACTTACATGTTGTTAATTTGGTAAAAGGTTCGTTATATCCAGAATGATATTAATGATTTGGATAGCATATATATCATATATATTCATCATATACATGTATTTATAATATTACATCACATTTAGAGGTAAGAAATGAAATGCACCGTTCATGGAGACGGTAAGCCGTACGTACACATGAACGCTACTTCCATTTCTATTTCATATTTTCTGGAATGGAATCATAATGATATAAGAGTATATTATAATTCCAGTATAATAACATATATAATATCATTAACTTTATCCTTTACACATCCCACATATGGTATTAACGAATCAAATCACTTTCAGGGGGCGGTAGTCCGCACTTCCTAAAATGAAGATATTGTGTTTACCCATAATGGAAACCATAAAGGTATGCCCAAAATGAAAAAAACAGAAGCTTAAGAAAAACATAAACATATTATATATCATATATAAAAATAGTGACATCATAATGGCCACCTTTGGAGGTGTTAAATGAGTATTGAACAATCATCGTTTCGGGAGGCAGAATTTCGCCATCCACGGAAACCGTATGTTCTTTAACCATTTGATGTAGTTGTGTGAGAGTGTAGCTCAAATAAATATTATAAAAACATCCTAGTATATTGAAGATACTGGTGTTGTTACAAGAGAAGTAAATAAAAAGAGTTTAGGGGGTTGGAGAAGCAAAATAAAACAAATGAACATGAGAGAATGAATTACCTTTAAAAGTGTAACTCCCTTTTGATTTCAGCCTAAAGGCTTCCTTTGAAAGGATTCTGCCCAAAGGGAATCCTCTAGGATGAGTAGAGGGATGTGGAGAGAGTAATTGGGCAGGGGTTGGCCGAGTCAAAGGCTTGAGAAGTGTGTGAAATGAGGTAGAGGTGGGGGCCTTTTATAAGAGGAGAGGAGGTGCACTTTTGGAAAGTAAAGAAATATTACTTTATTTGAAAATGTGTTTCGGTTTTAAAAGGTCCCACATTGATATAATTCGTGGATAAGGTGATAAGGGTTCGAAATCCACTCATCCAATTGGTTTTGGACATGTGTAGGTTTTAGATTTTTCATTATCTTTCCATTTTATTTAAATCGTCATATAATGATGTCATCGCTGCATCATTATTATGTCATAAATAATTTAATTTATTTAATGTCTAAAAATTATAAAAAAAATACTATGATGTATGAAACCTTTTTAGCTTTCCAATGACTATTTATAATTAAAATTTGGACTTGTATAACCCCACTCAAAAATTATTTTAGTAAAACAATTTATGTTAGTGTCATTTTCACTTTAACATTAAATAAAATTATATTAATGTCATTTTCCAACTAAAGTGACTCCATGGGGTCCCCAAGTTTGCTCATGGCTTGTCTTGGTCGGCCATGACTCACCTAATAGGTGTAGGACAAGTGTCATGGTGTTTTCACATTCTTATAATACCATTTTTACCTTAAACTACACTAATTACCTCTAATCGCGATTAATGAAAAAAAGTTACTATTCACCAAAAAATTATTTTAATCTCATTGAACCACATTTTACTTCTTAATGACAACCATATATGTCGGATTTTCAAAATTCAATACAAATTAGTGGTAAACTTTCATTTAACTGAAAAATCAATTTGCTTGATTACCACTTAGTGGTTTCACTATTCATCAAAAATTGAAGTTTTTCAGAAAATTACCAAAAATTCACCCTAAGCTATATTTGATATTCCGAATTCAAAAATGAAGTCCATTTTACAAAATTCAAAACATATAAGTCAAATTAATTAATTTAATAATTAATTCCCGCTGTCATGACAAATAGCGTGTTTTTGTGAAACAATAAGTATCAAAAGATTGACACCCGTTTAAGTCTAATTTCAAAGTGAAATTGATTCCAATGACCACCATTGGATAAAATGGTAAAAATATATTCTAATTTCACTTCATAACCAATTCAAAACATAATCTAATCATATAAATAAATTAGATTAAAAAGTAGTTTTGATGTAAAATGCAGTATTTTTCACTATTCATTAAAAAATGAACATTGTCAGAAAAATACCAAAAATGCACACAAGGTAAATTTTGATGTCCCAATAATAAAGAATAAGTTTATTTTGACAAACATATCTTATAAAATTGTCAAAATATAGATTTAAAAAGGGTTTTCCATCATAAGGAAGTAAAACAATCTTTTAATAATATTAGTGTATTCCATGCATAAGATTGTATTTATTTTCATTTTAAGCCTCTAAAAAACTATCTTAATCATTAATAGACATAGATAAAAATATCTATTATTCATTAATTAATTGGGATGTTACAACAATGAACAATGCCAACCCAAAAATAATAATTGATCTATTATTTTAGGTGTTGGCACAAAATTCAAAAATGGAGAATTAATTACCTGACTCCCCTTAATTAATCATTGTGTGTTGGCACGAATTAAATTAAGGGATGGTCAAGAGGCTCTCTCTCATTAATGAGGGATATTTGAGAGGTAATACTCTCCTCCCATTAATAGGGTTGGTTTAGCCCCTTGTGGTCCCCACTACATTAATCCTCTCATCGGAGGCTGAGTTCGGGTGGACGCCACCACTATAACCACTCATGGGAGGTTAAGGTGCGATGGTCCCACCTCAAACCTCCATGAGGTGGTTTTAACCACCACACACCAAATGGAAGCTCCAATAAAAATAAAGTGTAGCTCACTTTATTTTATTATTATTCCATGAAAACCCAAAAATCTAACTTATATTATCGACCAACAGCCGTCGAGATGAAAGTCTCCTTAAGAAAATATCGGCGTTGTGAGTTCAACGGTGCCCTCAGATTTCAATTCCAAATACTGGTTCAAAAGGTATAAAATCCCGCTCTTACATTTATTAAACGTAACCAAACAAAACTTCAGAAATTGATTAAGGGCACACTAGGCCTCGGAATCTTGCGCCATATGTTTTCGCAGACCCGTAAAATTCCCATGTATTTAAGAAAAAAATTTCAATGGGAATTCTGGGTTCTTACAAGTGAATTGATTGATTCCTCATTGGATTAATACAGAGTAACTAAAGGTAATTAGTCATAAGAATCATCAATGTTACCCTCCCCAAATTTATTTAATGATCCATTATATATAATAACATTGACCATATTTTATGATTAATATAATGACTTGATGGATTCCATTATAGGGAAATTAAAGATCATAGAAGCTATCAAATTTTATTATTTCGGTAGAACATATTGTGTAGATGGGTTCCCTTGATAATTCTGCATTATGGATTATGGAAAAAAATAAAAAAAGAAATAAAATTAATAGTGTAATATTATTTCAATTATTTTCATATTCAAATAGATACAATTTATACAAATCTTATTCTAATATCCAAGGTGATTAATCATAAAATGATCTTAAAATGATCCCCAAGAATATATTATCTAATCATGTGTCAATAATGAATATAATGACTAATAAGGATGATTTGTGTCTCAAGTACCCGACCTTGGTAAAATGTGATAATAGAAGTGAATATGTCATATCATTTTTCATTTATGAAATGATATAGGAAATACAGTTAAATCTCAATTTATGCGATATGTTGAACCACATGGAAACATATCGAGTTACATTTGGGTCATGTAGTATGTTTTATTGTTCCCATGGTCTAATTTGGTGGTGCCCCACCACACTAGAAGAAGGGGTCCCTCTTCCAATTAATCCAAACATTAGAGATCCTACCTATTTCTATATAAATTATTATTCTACCTCCAACCATATTCCCCATGATATCCCTTTCCTCTATAATTTATTTATTTACCATATATCTATAATTTTATATAAAAATCATGGATGTCATTAAGTGAATATGTGGTAAAAATTTTGTTTCAAAAAAATGTTCCTTTAACGAAACTCTTGAATCATCTTCTACATAAAAGCAGAAAAATGATTAAATTATGATGTACACTCTATCACTGATAGATGTAATTACATAATATTATATATGTATGTTGTTATGTTAATCTAAAATGTGCATGGATACAATTCCTTGTAATTTTTTTATCAAAATCCTCTTATGCCATGCCTTGGTCTAATATAGTATGATCTACTATTTTCCTCTATTTCCATGAAAAATAATTTAGCATATATGTTACAAAATATTTTTCATATCTACTAGTGTCCCAAGTAAATTGAATACTTTCTTCATCCAACTCAACCAAACTTATTATTTATGAAACTCCAATTCCCCCTAATATATGGATGGATTTTGATTTTGGAACAGAACCAAATGATCAACTTGTTGTGGTTCATCATTCCTATTACCCTTTTGTATGTCTAAAAAATCATGGGCAATGCTTTGAACCAACTATTGGTTCCCTTGTTTCATAGGTGTAACCACAATTTTATCTACCTCTTTTTGTTACCTAGTGCCATTCACCATAACTAAATCAAACATCTGTTTATTTTCACTCATTAAAAAAGATGTCCTAGAAATTTAATTTTACCATATTTACAAATATTAATATATAGAATTCATTTATTCAACCATCGATACAATTTTCTACAATTTTGAAAACATCATAACCATGTTTTTTTAAAATCATCCATTTCCACTATTTTAAAAAAAATACACATTTATTCCATTAATACATAATTTATCTTGAAAATAACAATGATTTTCATTTGGGAAGTCATACTCTCAATGAATGTGATGAAAATCCATTATTTAAACACATAATGAAAAGATCTGTAACACCCCTAGTTTTTATTAATTATTTTTTCAATATTTATTTTAATCATTTTAATATTTTATATTTCACGCATCACTTTATATAGACTATCTTATATGAACTCACCGTGTTATTCTTAATTTTTATAAAACACCCTATCATTGTTTCCCAAGATGAATCACTTATATTAGCTTATAGTATACACAATAATATGTTTGTCTTGTCTTATACACATGTCGAGTTCCTTCAATAGCTTGTGATACAAGCTAGACATAGTTTGAACAAACATTATGGTACTATTAATAATGTTGTCAAAATATTATTATAGTTATTAACTAGCAAGTCTAATGGAGTTTATGAAGATAAATAAATAATTAATTAAATTATAGTTTATTAATTTTTTATGAATAATTATTTGGTGACCAATTAACTATAAATTAAATTAAAACCCTTTTGAAAATATACGAAATCGTATTGTGGAAAAACTATTTATGAAATCAAACCCATTTTACCTCAATAAATTAATTAATCGAATTTTAAAAAATTATTTTACAAAAATATGTAAATATTTTATTCATACAACAAATTAATGTTAATCGTATGTGTTTTTAGGAAAATAGAAAAAATAATACAAATTTTACGAATAAATATATTTATTTTTCTGAAAGTTAAATTTTCAACATTTTAATTGAGACCCCATTTTAAAAATAAATATTGAAACCTTTATAAATTTTATTTGATTAAATAAAATTTATATTTTAAAGGGGATTGTCAAAATAATCTTAGAGTGAATATTTATTATTCTTCAAAGAAGTTTTATTTTTGGGTGAATAATAAAAAATACTAAATTTAAATTCAAAATTTCACTTTTATCTACTTTTTATATATAGTTAATTGTATTTTAAAAGGTTAATAATTTATATTTTGATAAATTATACATCTATTATTACAATTAGGTCAATGTAATCAATGTAGTATTGAAATTTTATATAAAAACATCTCAATATTTTTTACCTTTTCACTTTAAAAACCACCTAATCTCGTCCTATATGTGTGACTAATTTTAAATTAATTTCTTCCATTTCAATGTTTAACATTTGAAATAATTTCTTCCATATTAGGAAAAAAAATAATTTATAATTTATTTTATGGTAAAATTAAATTTTGTTCAAAATATTTTTTAATGTAACTGAAAATAATTACAACGATTTGTGTAAAAACAAGTTTACTTAGTGGTATCACATTATTTCAAGGGGAAAAACCCCAAAACATGTTCAAAATATATTTGATAGAAATATTTTGACCATAAAATCCATTTTACGGAATATATACCATTATTGTTGGAACATTATGTAATAGATACCTCTCAATAGCGCTTACCATTTTTTATTTAAAAGAATTACACTCCTCCTTCACTATAAAAGTTATCTCGCCCATCTTAATTTATCACACCTCAAAAGTCATTTGTATCATACAATACCTACCAAAATAAGATGCAAAATTCTATCATCTCGTCATTTATTTTCAATTTTGGCACAAAATTATCCAAGTAAGATCTTATTTTCAAACCAAAAGGAGTTACCAAAAGAAGTGGTAACATAATTTAACGAGCACTTTTTTTACATAGTTCACCACCATATCAGTTATATATTTAAAATTATTATATAATTTTTTTTATCCAAAATATAATGAGTTTTTTATATTATATTTATGACATAAAATCACAAACACTTCTATCAAATGGGATCCCCAATAATAGTTCGTGTTTACGGCTGACTACCGTATTTCAAACTGATGTTGTTCATTCTTCCATTTCAACCATTTGTGGATGGTAATAATAATGTGTATTATATTATTATATTATATATAAGATAATTATTATGTATTTATTATTATTTAATTATTATATCACACATACCTTCATTCTTTACATTTTTGGAAGTATAATAACTTTGTCTATGGACGTGTGGACTACGACATCCTCAAAGTAATGTTATTCGTTCACACATTACATGCATTGTATTAAGGGTGTATTTAATAAATGTATATGATATTTATGAACTAATAATTATACAATAATTAATATATTAATATATATATATTCGTATATATTATTTACCTTCTTTCGATCAATATAAAAAGATAAAGGAAACACAATTCATCCATATGCGAGGCATATTATCTCCATAAACAGTGTCTTCCATTTCAAATGTATATATTTTATAGATTATTATAAAGACTTATATAGTGAATATATATGATTTCTATATCATTTTTTAATTTCTTTAAATATTTAAATCATGATCTACATAATATGACAATAAAATCATGTCAAAACATATACAAAAAACATAGTAGTTATTACCCGACACATTACATTAAAATTTAATTATAAATAAATGTCTAATATAATTCATAAAAATTCATTTCATGTATTATATATAAAAATTTTGTTCTCTTTTTATATTTATAATAAAATTTTATTTACTAAAGAGTCTTTTTGAACATGTATAAATAAATTTATTACTTAAGGTAATTGTTTTCTCATGTCACTTTTATTTTAGTGATATATATGCAAAACCCACCACATGTTCTTTGTATGTGGTGTATATAATTACCTATTACATGTGATTAAATTAATTTTGTTTATTTAATGATATTATGAGTTTCAATTTATGTTATTCTTTCAGGAGGATCACAATTTAAATTTAACTCATGTAGTAATGGTATTTCTAGTCTCACTTTTATTTCTGTGATACTTTTTTGTTATTCACTACTCATTTAATTTAGGTGTTTTATATAAATACATTGAATTTATTATATTATTATTATCATTAAATTTATGTTTATTTAAATATCCATTTGATGATTTAATTTTAATGGGGTTTCTTATTCAATGTTTTAAAAATTGGTAATGTAATGCTTTCCCAATTTTCCTTCATTGAGATAATGTCATGGTATGGACCTATTTTATTCAATGAGGTCTATATACTAACCTTTTACAAGTTTTATTGTAATTATATTTTTTTAATGACATTTTAAACTTCATGAAATATTATAATTTCATGGGGATTATGATTCAATGTTACTAATGATGTAATAGTTTATTTATACAATTTCATCATTTATCAGGATTATTTATGATTATACCACAATTGATGACATATTATGATACATATCATAAGAAATACCATAAATTTTATATTCTTATGGTTATTAATTATATCTTTACATAATGGAACAATTTTTCCTCTTATTTTTATATATGATAATTAAGAATTTGTTTTTAAGAAAATATTATATTATCTCTCTATTCGATTAGAAATCTATATTCTTTGAAAAACATGTTTTATAAAGATATATTTTAAAATATTTTCTTATGTGATCATATTATATTAAAAATATACTTTTATTCATGTTTTACATTTTTACTATTTTTTTTTAAAATAGGAATCCTCTCATAATTTTTTGATCAAGGAACCTTTATAATTTTTTATAGCACTGAAGGAATGTTCGATATGTATATATTTATCCTCCATAATGAAAAATATTTCATTAAAAAAATTATATATTTTCAGTGTTATAATTAAAGAAAAGGGTCTTTGAAAATTTTTATGATAAAAAGATGTTTTAAATTAACTTTAATGGATCCATAATTTTTTTCAAAAGTTTAATTTAAAATAAAAAGAATTCAATGATTTTAAAGAATAATTTATATGTTTTCAATATTGTATCTAAAGGAAATGGTTTTCAAAATATTTTATATTTAAAAAATAATTCTTTATATGAAAATTATGTTTCCTCAATATATGTTTTATATTATTTTTAAATATTATTTTATTATTTTAAAAGTGGTTTTTAAAGAAATGTATTTTTAAAATTATTTTTCATTAAAAAGTTATTTTCAATGAAAGTTAATTTTCCTTAATAAATCCTGAAAGCTATCATTCAATATCCCCCCTCATGTAAGATGTAATCCTTTATTAAAGTTTTTGAATTAATGGGGATATGATCAATGGACATTGTTAACATTGTTTATCTTAATAGTTTATATTAAATATTCCAAGTTGTTTATGAAACCAGTTTCTCTTCAACATTTTATACCATGATAAAATTCATATAAAATTCATTTATGTTTTAATCTATAATGATATAATTATGAAACATTTTTCTTTTCCGAAAGTTATAAAATTTTAAATTCATTTTTAAACACATTACAATTCATGGTTTATGATATGATGTTTATGAAACCCATCTCTTTTTATGGGTCAATATATGATTAATGTTTTATTATCTTGTCGAACACATTGTATGATTTAATTATGAGAAATGTGGGACCCATATACCTATACAATACATTAGGTAAAGCTTTATAACTCATGATATAACTACATGAAATAATTTTAGAGACTTGATCCACTTTGGGAAGAAGGGGAAACACAATCCACTATGGGGAGAAGTGAAAATTTGATCCACTATTAGAAGAAGATATATGATGAGCCACTATTTCAGAAGGACTATGATTGGTGATGGTAGTGTATCATTCCCAATAGTTTCATCCTCCATTAAGGTCCCTAATATGGTTTGGAAATTATTATTTACTTATTGGAAATGATTTCACATTCTTTTGTGTAAACCAAAAATTCAATGACTTTTTCTTATGTTATTATTTCATGTCTTATTTCCTTAATTCTCTTGTGATTCCTATCTTATGAACTATCAATATTTATTTAACTGATCTTTTATATGATCATTGATATATATGGTATGATATTAAAATATTATTATCATGCTCTCATACAATTATATCCGTGTTAGGCTTATATATATTACTTGTTTACCCATATTGAGAATCTGATCTCACCCTTTCTTATGTCTCCTTTCTCAACATTATGAAGAAATGTTTTAAGTAGGAGTACTAAAGAGAAAGATCTTTTGCAGAGTTTTTGAAAATATTTATCCATGATAGAATATTATGATTCAATGTTTCCAAAGTTGCTAAAATTTTATGATCCATGGGTGTGTAATTTTTTAATGTGATGGATATTAATATAATATCATGTAATATCCACGTATGTTATGTTTGGGTCGCTATATTCAATATCAAATTAAAGGTTTAGTAATTCTTTGGAAACTAAGATGAGAAAACATTAGTGATATATTTATGGATATTGTTCTTGATATGTCTAGGTATTTCACACATTATAAGCCTAAGGTGCAAAAGATTTAAATAAAGGTATAATGATTTAAGAATCCAATATGTAATTTTTCATGATTATGTGGTTTTATTAAAGGATTAGTGTTTCTCACACTATATAGTCTTATTATAAAGAGGGAAATAGAAGGAACAGGGTTAACATTTAAATTATTCATATGTGGATTATAATGGAATTATAAAAACCAATGCCAAAGTGGAAATATCACGATGTAAATTAGGATGGTGTCACAAGTATTGGTTCTAATGAATAATAAGAGATCGTTAATGACATAAGAAAGGTATATTATGTTATAATATAATTTTTTTTTACATTAAAATAATAAAGCATGATTATATTGATGATGAGGAACCTCAATACATGATTCATATTTCATATTATAGGAAATTGGTATTATGGAAAATGATGATCATTCATGAGTAATGGATAAGGAATAATGTTGTATGATTGAAGGGTATATGATTTTGAATTCAATGATTATATTATATGAATCAGGAAATATAAAATTATTTTAAGTATATGTTATACATTAAGGATTTAAAAGGATGTTTTGAATGGTGTTGATGAGTTAGAAATCTGATTTATTGGGATGTTAATATTTTTGATAAAGGAAAGATAACCCTTAATATGTTCCCAGTGATGAGAAAATAGTGTTTAGCTAAGATAAATAGATGATTGATATGGATAATGTAAATTGGATAGTGAAAATTATAAAATATCTGATTATTGATTTATTGCAATGTGTTCTATGTAATCATTGGTGAATTTTACAAAAAAAATGATTTATATAATATATCAATTAATATTTTCTATAAGAACGAATGCATGTATTCAATAATTGATTTTTTAATTTTGGTTATTATAATGTATTAATTAATAAAAATGTTAATGGTATTCACATATTTGGTATTTGTAAATCATGAGCAACTTTATGATATATGGGTGATCAATGTCAATCTCATATTGAGAAATTTAGTGACATTATTTCAAATTTTTTCTCTTTCATCTTTTAGAAGGGTTTTAAGGTTAACCATTTATGGAATTGAATGTGTTAAAAATAAAAATTTCTTTTATATTTTAACAAATTATCTCTCCATATGATGAATTGTTCACATTGGACAACTTGTTAGGATTTTTTTTGTGATAAATATAGTTGGAATGACCAATCATTCTACCTATGACTGTCATGATATACTAATGATTTTGGAATGAATAATTCAAAATCATTTCATAAAATAAATTATGATGTAAAAATTCATAACATCACCACAAAAGGTTAGATTGTGATAAAATAATGAATGTATATTCACTTATGAAAATTATTCAACTTTATTAAAAGGGCATTAAAATAAAATTATGTCTCATTATCATAATTTTTATGATATCAATGACCCTTTTAAAGACTCCATGTGTTATGGATTTGTGATTTTTAATATTATCATAATCATTTTCACTATCACCCTCCATTAGAACATGATAGTTATTTTTCTTTTACATGTTTATTTTTTCATTTACCACTAATGTTCTCCTACGTAGAACCCTAGTTATGAGTTACTTTGGGTAACTGTTATTTTTCAAACTTTCCATTTTTAAAAGAATTTTTATTATACATTTTAACAATGCGATCTTCTATGAATGGAAATTTATAGTAGTAAAATATTGATAACCCATATAAATTTTGAGGGATAAATTCATTTTAAGGTGGGTATAAAGTAACACCCTAAGTTATTATGAAATAATTTCTTTATATTTAATTTAATATTTTTTATATCTCTCACACCACATAGAACTGAATATATCTTGTGTTATATTAAAGAGAAAAGTTATTATTTCTTTATACACAACAACATATCAATAATATTGTACGTGAATGACATATATTATCTTTTAGTACATGAAACATTATGTTTGTCTTCTATTACACACAAAGTCAAGTTCCTTTGATAGCTTTCATTACACGCAAGTCCCTATTTTACGCAACTATAATGTACTATTAATATTATTATTAAAATTCAATTATTTATGTAACCTAGCCATTGGAATGAACATTATGAATAATAAAAAAAATTAAGAAAATATTATTTACATGTGTATATAAGAATAGTTATTTGGTTACCATTATCTAGAAATGAAAATAAAACTATTATGAATAATAATAATGAAACACATAAATTAAATATATATTTTCATACATTTATAAATTATATTTTATAAAATAAAATTAATTTTATTTATTGTAATGTACAAATTATCTTAGGGTGAATTTAAATTATTTTTCTAAGAAGTTACATTTTCTAAAAAATAATGAAAATTTTAGAATTTTAATTCGAAATTGGTTTTTAATATAATTTATTTATATAGGTCAATTAAATTTTAAATTTTTGTTAAAGTATATTTTGATAAATTATACATATATTACTACAATTTGGAGATTTGAACCAATTATACAGTAAAATTAGATATAAAATTATTTCAAACTTTTGAGCATTTTCACTTTAAAAAATATGTTATATCATCATATCTGTGGGATTAAATTTAATTTAATTTATGACACTTATATGTTTAGAATTTCTAAAAACAAATTCAATATTTCTAATCAACATAATATATAATATATAGTATTTTCAACTTAATTTTTTTTACCAAAACTGTTGTTCAATTAATTAAAATTAATTTCAGCTATTAATGTAAAAACGAGTTTACATAGTGATTAAACATTAAATTAAGGAGAAAAATTACCTATAATTTCACACCTACCATATTTAAATCATTTATTTTATTAATTTTCTGGGAATCGTGTACTTCAGGTTGATGCTCGATATAAAACTTTTTGAGTTCTTATTTAAAGAAACACACATTTTGGCCTTGACACGCGACCTCGCTGAAGCCACGCGACCTCAACTGGCTCATCAGGGCATGACAACATGCGATGCAAGGGAAAAAAAATTGTGAAGCTGTACGACTTTGCTAGCGCTGCCGTGTGACCCTCCTGTCATTCAATTAAACAAAAAAAATTAAAAATATTGAAATAAAATTAAATGTGTGGGTGAATAAAAATATAGAATGAGAAAGATTTGTTAATAATTTAGTAAGCATCGTTTTTAATTATAATAATAATATTATTATTAATTAGGGTTATAAATATTTCTATTATTATTATTATTAGTTTTCATTTTTATTTTGTTATTGTTTTTTTCTTCTCCCCTTATAGTTGGATCATGCCTCACCTCCCCCATATTCTCTGTAACCCAACATCGCACTCCCCCTTGCTCATCTCTGCTCGTGAACCCCCCTTGGCTTCTCCTCGGTCTGCTGCACCCCAGTTTTGGTGACCTGACCTTCCTCTTCGGGCCAGCACCGCTGTCGCGCACCTTGCTTGTCAGACCAACCACACCCCACAACTCCCCAGCTGGCCTCCCCCTCATGCTGAAACCCCGAGCCCCAATTGACGCTGCCCTCCCCCCAAAACCTTGTGTGCCCTACTCCCTAGAAAACCATCAAACCCCCTTCTGGTTGGCCTTTCCTGCTCGCGTTATCGCCCTAACATCCCAGGACAGCTGGCTCACATCATCACCATAACCCCCAGCCATCCCCCTGCCTCGCGCACACCACTAAACCTCCAGGCCACCCTCCTGCAGCAGCATTGATCCCGACCAGCACCCCCCTCTTTATGTGACCCTGCTGTTGTACCCTTTCCATCCAGGTAAGGGTTTCCTTCTTCTCATCTAGGGGTTTTTTTTCTAGTTTGTTGGGTATTAAATTTAGGATGGCATCATGTTGATTTTTGTCTTTGTTTTGGATTGAACCTAACTCCTTAGTGTATGTTGGTGGTGCGTTTGGTGGGCAATTGAAATTTGCACCAAAACATGGGGTTTTCTTCATGCAAGCGAAGTCATTCTCTGACCTAACACAATTAAATTAATTTAATATGCTTAATTGAATTTAATATTATTAATTTAATTTATTAATGTGTTCCCTGACTTGATTTTGTGGAGTGAATGGAGTTTTTTTTGGAATGGTTGGGGAGTTTTTGTTTTGGTTGGTGGGATTTTATTTATGTGTTTGTTTTGGAATGGTTGGTGTGTTTTGGTGTTGTTAGGGTGAAATTCTTTCAAAATGGGTTTTGGGGAGAATTTGGATGGTGCGAGCTATGTTATCAAGAGTATTTGAGATGATTATGTGTTAAAAAGTGGTTTTCTAATGATTAAGAAATCATATTGGATGTGTCGAATTTGTTTTTCAACTTTGTAGAAATTTATTTGATTGTGTTAGTTATGTGAATTATATCTTGGAATGTTTATGATGGGAATTTGATTTTCAAGAACCATGTTTACATTAAATAGTTCATGTTTTTGATATAAAATCTCATTGTGTTTTTGCGTAGTGCTTATAGGTTGTGTGAAATGTGTTTCAAAGGTCTTTGTGGTGTGTGTAATTAATAGGAGGTTTTAAAAAAAATGTAAATGAGGCGCCTTGGGTGTGTTTTTCTTGTTGTGTACTTTGGAAACTAAATTTAAAATTGTTTAAAGAATAGAAAACTTTTTTTTAAATGGTTACCTTGTGTATTTGGTCTTTAGGTGGCGTCTCTATATGGAATCAAGTGTTTCTTTTTAGTGTAAAGTCTTCTTAGTTTTTATTGAAATGATTTAATAAATATTTAAATGATTTGTTAATTTATTTAGATGGCACAGGATTGGTATTTTGAGATATTTGAATATGATATTGTTTTTAAAGTGGTATCCGCATATAAAATGAGACATGTTTATTGGTGTAAACCCTCTTTGCGTCACTTGGTGGTGTATTATTATGTCAGCCCTTGTTGTGTTATTTAATATTTTTTTTTTCTAAGTTTTGAAAATTGATTATTTTCTTGTATTGTTACCAAATGTGGATTTCTGAGATGATTAAGTATCAACAAATTTATTTTGGAAAGGTTTTTTGGTGTTCATGTGTTTTTGAAATGACATTTGGGTATGCATGTGGTGGCTTGTGTGTGTAATGTATTGTTTGGTCTATGATATGGGAAAGCGATATGCTATGTAAATTGGGAACATGATTAAGCACAATGGGAAACCTTGAGTACCTAAGTGGGTGGATTAGGACTAGTACGCTAGATGACACAAGAGTGGTTCATCCCGGTTTCAAATGGAAAGACTGACCTTACAATACCAACTAAACTTTTGTGATGATTGGAGACCACTAAGTTATGGATGTGTTTCCCTACTAGTGGCTCATGCATGAGAGTGTTGATTATTGGGGTTCATATGCCCTATTTACACCGAGGTATGTTGTCTCTAGCGCACCACACATACTAGATACCTTAGGGGATTCACCAGTAGTGATCTACTATTCATGAACTGGCGCCTTCCATCGAAATGAAGTGGACCACTTGAGTATGTGCATGTTCATTATAAAATTTCTCTTCCATTTTAAGGTATTATTTGTAAAATGGTTTTTCATTTAGTGCTCTTTACTTTTCACTTTTAGCATTTAAATGCTTTACTAAAAAACAATTCCTTTAAATAGTATGGTTTCAAATAAGTATGTTAAATTATCTCTTTGGTGTTGTGACATGGAATCATTTTATTTAGTGAAATCTTACTGGGCCTTTCTCTCACACCCTATATACACCTTTGGGTGTATGTAGACCTTATGTTTCATGTTTTCCAGGTTGTGGCATCGTGCTTAGTGATGGTGGATGGGTGTTTTGATGGTCTCCTCATCAATGTTGGTGTGGTAGCTTATGGATTTCATGACTCTCTTGTTGTCGGGAGGTTTGAGTCAGAGTTTTAGTTTTGTTGTTTTCACTTCCTTTTAGTTTTGGTTCAAGTTGTAGACCATTAAATTTTATTTTAGTTTAAGGGAATGTTTGACTAATAGTCTTTTAGCTTCATTTTATCTATCTTATTGATTGTTTTTATGTCTCTCATTTTAGTTAAATCATTCCCATGTGTTAGATTTGACACTTAGGCACTTGTTCCTTCCCGTGGGAATCGGGAATGCCCTTCGGGCCATGCCGCAGACCGGGTCAGAAACCGGGTCAGATGGTGACCTGGCCTGGTTCCTGATAAAATAGTATCAAAGTAGGCTTGTCCTCTAGTGTTTCATTCTCTCTAGATAGAGTCACGGTAGATTGGAGTTATGGTTTTTGGGACTCGACACTCTAGTTACTGTTAGGTTCCTGGCCAACATACCTCGTGGTGGGACTCAAGTTACCAAAGTAAGTTGAGGTTTGTCTAAAAGTTTTCTCTGAGTGGTTAATCGTGTTTAGGGGAAATGAATAGGCAGTAGGGTTAGTGGTCCCAATGATCTCATAGGGTATGAGAATCCATGTGGATCCAAGATCGCTGTCCTAGAATACCCTCTATGGTGGTGGCATGATTGGCATATGGCAACCAACCATATGTCTCAGTCACCCGGTGACACTTGTCTCCTCTTGCATCGTTCCTCTCCCCTTTGTTTTGAATTCATGGAAATATAGTTTTTCTGTAAAAACGATTTAGATTTGTAAAATGTTTTGAAATGATGTTCTTTAAATGAAATTGATCTGTAAGGTATGAAAAGTGTGGGTTAAATGTTTAGGATTGGGGGAAAATGGAAAGGGCCTAGTTTTTTCCCCTAGTGTTCTCATGGGAAACCAAATGCATGAGCGTATATGGAAGGGGAAATGGTTAATGTCATTAGTAGATTATTTTCATGATGGACATGATGTGGGTGATGGTGTGGCATGAGAACATGCATGTGTGAGGCCCGTGGGACACCATTGGTGTTTGTGTAACCCACTGGCTTTTCTTTCTTCAAGAAGTTTTGTTAAATGAAAATTTAGTGTTTTAGTAACTAGTGAATGCATGGTTTGTCCTTGTATTTTGGAAATGTTTAATGCGAGGAATTTCAAGCCGAGAATCCTTTTTGACTGATTTTTGTCTTGATTTAGAATTCTTATTTGTAAGATGGTGTGCAAATGTGTGGTAAATGGTTTCTTTCAAAAAGTTCTTCGGGAAGCCCTTTTAGTGGTCCCCCCTACACATTTAGTGTTCATTTGCGATATGTCTTGGCCATTGGATTAGTTTGATTGGGTCCATGATTCTCTTTCTTGACTTGTGCATGCCCCCCATAAAGCATTGACATGCAATTGATGTGTGGCCATAGGCAATTTGCCATTGGTCGGCCCTCTAGTTGATTAAAGTATGGACTCTCCCTTTTTATTGATAGTGATTAGTCTATCCCTTTATCCATTTTGATTAAGCAGATCCTCTTGCAGTGGGATGACATACACAGGGGAGTTGATAGGAGTTTTGGTCTCTCTGATTTGTCTAAGTCATCGGGTATAAAGTTTGACATCATTATGTCAGAAGGTTTCCCCCTATAAATGGTGAAAGTAATTCCAACGGGGGAGGGTGAAGGCGGATCAGCGTTATAAATGTTGACCAATGTCTTGAAGGGAATTGTAGTACTTTCATTGGCCACAACGATCATGTTTGGTGAGGTCTTGCATGGTGAGTTTTCTTTGAAGAGCATGGGTGGATTTCGTATGATCCTTCTTGAAACCTTGTTTTCATAGGAGTGTGTCCTCTAGGGAGTTTTAATTTTTCTATTCAAAGGGGTGTGGTTTTTGTGCATCTTTCCCTTCTTATTTTTCTTGGTTAAGGTGAATAGGTGATGCATGTGCACCAAATAAACCCCTGTTTTGGTTGATATACCGTGAGTGTGTGGTTGGAAATTGTGGTGTGTTCTGGTTTTTGGTGTTGTCTCGGTTGCAGTGTGGTTGCATGTGGAACCAAAAAGGAGAATCTTTATTTGGGAGTCTTCAATACCTGACTGCGAGGCGTGATATTCTTTAAACATCAGGGATCCATCCATAGGCTTCTGAGTGAAGATGGAGCATAGTCATGAACCCCAAGAGTGTATGAGACCCTGAATTTATTTCTATCATTGGTGCTGAATGTAATAGTAGTTTAATTTTTTTTCTTTGGTTATTCCATTCTGAGCAAACCGTTTGGGTGTGTATGGATTCTATGACTAGGTGGAGGTGTTTTCGTCTTGATACCTTCATGTCCCAGTGGTTGTGTCCCACTGAATGTAATTTCTTTTGGTGGTATGTATGGAAATCTTTCTAGTAAATCAGTCTCAAATTTGAATAATTCTAATCTAAGGATGTGGAGATGTTGGTTCGTCTGGGGTCATGGTTATGACGCAGGGTAGTTGGGACCGACCCTCCCTGCCCCTTGTGGGGAGAGGGGGTGCTTATTCACTTTCGTAAAATATTCAAGGTTTTGTATCTTCTATCGGCTCTAATAGTGGGGAGACCCATGATTGGTCTCGCTTAAATGTCTCAGGAAATAATCAGTTTTGACCGTCTTCATAGTGGTGGGGAATCTACTCAGGCCTCCCCGTATTGGTTTTCAAGTCTCTCCTTGGGAGGTCGTAGGTTCTTATGGGTGGGGAGCCCCTTAGGGATTCCATATGATGACCTTTTGGTTATGTTCCATTTTTTAATCAATCAACTGGAGGTGTTCTAGAACTTTGGGTAGGCGACACTTATCAGAAAGCCTTTTTATGAGTTTCTTGAGTTTGTAATTTTAGTCACCTTCTTTGAGCACAATTTGGTTTCCTCTCTCTACTTTATTTCATAGGGATCCTCTTCTACATTAAGGGGGACTCTTTATACTATGGGATTCAACCTTAGTTTTTGATTTCTGAGGATGGAAAGCGCTATGGTGAGGAGAATTTTCACAATTGCCATTTTTAAATCATTTATTTTATTAATTTTATAAGAATTACGTAGTTCAGGTTAAATCCATATTTAAAACTTTTTGAGTTCTTATTTAATGAAACACATGTTTTGGCCTTGACACGCGACCTTTCTGAAGTCGTGCGACCTCGACTGGCTCATCATGGCTTGACAACATGCGATGCATGGGCAAAATATAATTTTGAAGTCGTGCGACTTCGCCATCATCGTCGTGTGACCCGCCCGTCGTTCAATTAACCAAAAAAATTAATAATATTGAAATGAAATTAAATGTGTGAGTGAATAAAAAAATATAATGAGAAATATTTGTTAATAATTTATTAAGCTTAGTTTTTAATTATAAAAATAATATTAACATTAATTGGGGTTATCATTATTATTACTAATATTATTGTTATTATTAATATTATTAGTTTTCGTTTTTATTTTGTTTTTGTTTTTTCTTATCCCCTTATGGTTGGATCGCACAACACCTCCCCCTATTACTTGTATCCTGATGTCACACTCCCCCCTTCCTCAGCTCTGCTCGTGAACCCCCCTTGGTCTCTCCTCAGTCCGCCACACCCAATGGCCGGCGACCCCTCCTTCCTCTCCCAGCTAGCACTATCGTCATGCACCTCGCTCACTAGACCAGCCACACCATGTTTCTCCTTATCCAACCTCCCCCTCACACAGACACCCTGAGCCCCAACTGACACAGCTCTCCCCCTGAAATCCTACGTTCCCTACTCCCTATCAAAGCCACTGAACCCCATTCCAGTCAGCCTTTTCTACTCATGTCATCGTCCCAACCCTCATCCATCCTCCTGCCTTGAAAACACCACTAAACCTCCTAGCCACCCTCCTCCAGCAGCATTGATCCTAGCCAGCGCCCCCCTCCTTGTGCGACCCTGCTATTTCACCCTTTTCATCCGGGTAAGGGTTCCTTCCTCTCACCTTGGGGTTTTGTTTTCCAGATGGTTGTGTATTAGATTTAGGATTGCATCATGTCTATTTTTGTCTTTGTTTTTTGGAACTAGACACCTTAGGGTTTTCTTATGGTGCATTTTGAACGCAATTGAAATTCGCACCAAAACATGGGGTTTTCTACATGCAATGTATGTCATTCCATGTAGTAACACCATTAGATGAATTTAATATTCTAAATTTAATTTATTATTGAGTTCTTTAACTTGATTTTTTTGTGAGAATGGTGTTATTGTTTTGGAATGGTTGGTGTGTTTTTATTTATGTCTTTGTTTTTGAATGGTAGGTGTTTTTTTGTGTTGTTTTGGTGCAACGCTTTCAAAATGGGTTTTAGGGAGAATTTGGATGGTGAAAAATATGTTTTCAAGAGTATTTGAGATGTGTATGTGTTAAAAAGTTGTTTTCTAATGAGTGGAAAATCATTTTGGATGTGTCGACTTTGTTTTTCAACTTCGTAGAAATTTACTAGATTGTGTTAGTTATGTGAATTATATCTTATAAAGTTTATGATGGGCATTTGATTTTCAAGAACCATGTTTACATGAAATTGGGCATGTTTTGCATATAAAATCCCATTGCATTGCTGGGTAGTACATTATAGGTTGTGTGAAATGTGTTTCCAAGGTCTTTGAGGTGTGTGTAATTAACTGGGGATTTTTAAAAAAGGGAAATGAGGAACCTTGGGTGTGTTTTACTTGTTGGGTACTTTTGAAACTAAATTTAAATTTTTTTAAATAATGGAAAACATATTTTGAAATGGTTACCTTGTGTATTTGGTCTTAAGGTGATGTCTCTATATGGAATTGAGTGTTTCTTGTTCGTGTAAATACTTATTAGTTTTTTTTGAAATGATTTAATAAATAGTTTAAATGATTTTTTAATTTATTTAGATGTTGTGGGTTGGGTATTTTGAAAGAGTTGAATAAGAATTTGTTTTTAAAGTAGTATGATTATATTAAATGGAGCATGATTCTTGGTGTAAACCCTATTTGTGTCACTTGGTGGTGTTTTATTGTGTCATCCCTTATTGTGTTATTTAATATTGTTTTCTAAGTTATGAAAATTGATTATTTCTTTTGAGTGTTTCCAAATGGGGATTTGTGAAATGATTAAGTATCGACAATTGTATTTTGGAAAGGTGTTTTGGTGTGCGTGTGTTTTTGAAATGATTTTTGGGTATGCATGTGGTTTCTTGTCTTTGTAATGACTTTTTTGTATGTGATATGGGAAAGTGATATGCTATGTAAATGTGGAACTTGACTGAGCACAAAGGGAAACCTTGGTTACCTAGGTGGGCGGATTAGGACTAGTACGCTAGATGACACGTGAGTGGTTCATCCCGGTTTCATTTGGTAGGATTGATGTTACAACACTAACTAAACATTTGTGATGATTGGAGACCACTAGGTTATGGATGTGCTTTCTTACTAATGGCTCGTGCATGAGAGCATTGATAACTGTGGTTCTTATGCCTCGTTTACACCGAGGTATGATGTCTCTAGCGCACAACACATATTAGCTACCATAGGGGATTCACCCGTAGTGCTATAATATTCATGACTAGGTTCCTTCCATCGGCATACGGAGGACCACTTGAGTATGTGCATGTTCATTATAAAATTTCTCTTCCATTTTAAGGTAGTATTTGCGAAATGGTTTTTCTTTCAGGGCTTATTCATTTTCACTTTTCGCTTTTAAATGATTTCCATAAAAACAAGGCATTTAAAAAGTATTTTTTCAAATAATCATGTTAAATTATCTCTTTGGTGTTGTGACATGGAATATTTTTATTGGGTGACATCTTACTGGGCCTTTCACTCACACCATGAATACACCTTTGGGTGTATGTAGACCTTATTTCTTGTGTTTTCTAGGTTGCGGCATCGTGCTCAGCGATGGTGTATTGGGTTGTTGATGATATTATCATGAAAGTTTCTATTGTAGCTAGTGGATGTTGCACCCCTCTTATTGCCGATAGTTTTTAGTCATAGTTTTAGTTTTTGTTGCGGTCACTTCCTTTTAGTTTGGGTTCAAGTTGTAGACCATAAAGTTTTTTTAGTTTAAGGGCGTTTTTGACTGATAGTTTTCAGCTTTCATTTATATATCTTATTGATTGTTTCTATGTCTCTCATTTCGGTTAAATCATTCCCATGTGTTATATTTGATACCCGTGCACTTGTGCCAGCCCGTGGGGATTCGGAACACCCTTCGGGCCATGTCTCGGACCGGGTCGGGAGCCGGGTCGGATGGCGACCTAGACTGGTTCGTGACATAGAAGCATATAAAAAATCTAGTTTCTTAACATATTTTGACCATATCTTACATTTTCTAGAACATGGATCGCTATTGGAGACACATGATGTAAGAGATACCTCTCAATTGTGCTTACCTTTTTATATTTACATGAATTCTACTCCTCCACTAAAAAACGGGAATCTCCCCCTCACTTATTCACACCAATCAGTCCCATTTTCTAATAAAAACCCTTCCAAATTAGGATCTTAAAATCCTACCTATCTTCCTATAATTCAAAACTATGGAATAAATCCAACCAATAAATCCCTTTACTTCAAAATAAAATGAGCAACCCAAAGAAGAGGTATCATCCTTCAATAATGATTTTTCATTTAATTCTTTCTCCAACACCCTCAATAATAATTATTGAATTTTTATATAATACCTCAGTATCCTATATATAATTATAAATTTTTATGTTAAGGATAAAACCTATAGTGACACACAATTCCATAAAATTGGATACGAAATCATTGTTCGTGTGTATGAAAAATGGGATACAAAATCATTGTTTGTGTATATATTTTATATATATTAAAAAATAATTTCATACTTAATATATATGATATTTTTATCATTATTTACATTATCTGAATAATTAAATCAGTATCTATATAAGAGGATCAAGAATAAAAAAATCATGACATATACAAAAAAACAAAGCGATTATTACCCAAAACATAACATTATAAAAGAATTATTAATAAAATGTTAACCTAAATTTATAAAAAAATCACATTTAGTATTTTATATAATAAATATTGTTATTTTTTTATTGATAATAAACCTATATTTATTAAAAATGAGGTTTGAACAAATAAATTTAATGTTAAGACAGAAGGTAAGGGTTTTCCCATCTCACTCATATTTTTGTGAGATATATGTTATATTCTGAAGTTATTATTTTTTTTGTTGTGTATAAACAACCATATGAAAATTTATATCACCAAATTAAAACATTTAATTATATTAAAATTTTCAATTGATGTTATTCAGTCATGGGGATCATGATTCCAATGTTACACATGTACTAAAAGAATTTTTAGAATAAAATTTATTTCTATAAGACATTTTTGTAATAACAACTTGTTTATTTTGTGTGATGTGCATAATAACCATGATTGTATTATATGGTATTTATAATTAATGATATTTTTATTTAAATTTCCAGTTATGGTCTCCTTTCCATGGGATTTATTGTTCAAAAGTTACCAATTCGGAAAATTTATTTTCCCTCGATTTTCATTCGTTGAGATACATGACAAACAATGAACCTATATTATTATATGAGGTGTATATACATCCTGTTGAACAATTATATCATGAATGTATTTAATTTAATGAAAACTAAAGATCAATTTAAAATTATTCATTCCTAGGTAAGAAATTCCATGTTACCAAAATGGTAAATGTTAATTGTTATAATCGAATCATTTATTGTGATTATTTATTATTATGCATCTATTGATAAAAAATATATTATCCATATCATGATATATCACATACAATTAAGACTCCTAAATTTATTCATGATATATTCATTTAGTGGGATAATTTTTCCACTATTTGGTTTTTAATATAATTAAGAATTTTTTTAACAGAATATGACTTTATATCTCTCTTGTGTAAGAAGTATAAGTTCTTTAAAAATCATGATCTGTAATGAAATATTTTAAAAAAAAGTTATACTATTTTCCTATTTTCATTTAAATAACATATTAATATTGTTTTATCCTTTTCAAAATCTGGTTATTAAATATTTATTCTTCTTTTTGTTTTCTAATTGAGGAAATTTTCAATGATTTTAATAGTGTAGAAAGAATGGTCGACATGTACTTATATTTTTACTATCATGATCATCATTTATTTTAAACATTCCTTATCTATTTTAAGGGTTACTTTAAAATAAGAATGTTTTCCAAAAAAATGTTTAAAAGGTGTTTTAAATGATTTTAATCAGTTCCTTTATATGTTTTCAAAATGTTATTTTAAAACAAATGATTTAAATGATTTATGTGATTCGTTTATAACATTTCAAAAAAAAAAAATTCAATGAAAATGGTTATCAAAATGTTTTATTTTTTATGAAAATTTTATTCATATGAAGTGATACTTTTGTGAAGAAAATTTTTAAATGGTTTATTTATCTTATTTTATAAATTTTAATAGTGGTTTTCAAATAAAATAAATTCTAAATTTTTTTATGCCTTAAAATTTGATTTTAGAAGAAAGGTTATTTTCCTTATAAAATGCTCTATATTATCTTTCAAAATCATTTTTTATTTGAGATGAATCCATTTCATATTGTTTTTGATTTACTGGGGATATGATATTAGGAATCAATTATCATTCATTCTTTAAATTTTTTATGTTTAAAATGACATGTTGTTTATGAAACCCATTCTTCGTACACAGGTTATACAATCATAAAACACATATGAACCCAATTTATTTTCATGTTTTATCTTATAATTAAATGATTATGAATCTAGTATCATTTACATATGTTATAATTTGATGAAATTTTTATGATACCCATTTCAGTTCATTGGTTGTGATATGATTTTAATGAAATCCATCTTTTTTTATGGGTTCTGAGATGATGAATGTTTATTATATTATTGTACATTTAGGTATGAATTAATTATGATATTTTTTGGACATATATTTACCTCCAATTCATTTGATAAATATTTATATCTCATTAGATAATGATGGTAAACAAATCATCAGGGTTAATCTTAGTAAGGGAAACCTATTCCACAATGGAAAAAATGGGAAACCTGATCTACTATGGGAAGAAGTTGTAGCATGATCTACTATAGGGAATGTAATTTGTCTATGGATATTGGTGTGTCTATTTGAATATGTTCATTCCACTGTGATTTTTTTAATATGTTTTTACAATGATCCTTTACATGTAGGAAATGATTTTACATTATTTTGGGTATTTTAAAAATTCCATGTCTTATTTCTATGTTATGAATTCAGGGATTGATCTCCAGTTTCCCTTATTAATAAGGTCTAATGAATATCCAATATTTATTCCATGAATCATGTATATGATATTTGATATATAGGGTATGATTTTAAAATGTTAATCTGTTGTTCTCAATCCCTTATGTTCTTGATATACTTATGCATCATACTACTTTTGCCTTATGAAGAATTTGAGCTCAGTATTTATTATGTTTATATTCCCTAGGTTATAAAGAAATGTTTTACATGTGAGTCCTAAGAGGGAATGTCCTTATGTGTGTTATTGATTATATTTCCCCAATAGAGAATATTATGCTTCCATGTTTCCAAAGACACTAAAATATTACGGCCCTAGGAAATATACTATTGTAATTCGAAAAATATTCATGTAAAATCATTTAATATAGATTTATATTAATCTTGGGTCTCTGTAATGTGAAACCTATCGTGAATGTTTCAAAAAACAATCATATACCCAAACACCTAATTAACATAAAGTTCATCACAATGAGGCCATCTATTCTATTTATACTATATATTTCAGGTTCCTCCATTCCTAATATGTAATATAATCCCATGAGATAGATTGATACTATTTATAATTTTAGGATTAAACAAACCTGACACTACTTCCAATGTGAGGTACCAAACAATAGTGATACAATTCTTCACAAAATGATAGATATAATGAACACATTTTATACAATTTATTATGTACAGTATCAAATAAAATGGAAACATTAGTCAAAAAATATTTATGGACGGACCATGAATGATACCATTTTTAAAATACATCAACTCATGGTCATTTTAAGGAGATAATAGATTGTTTTTAGGCCTTAAGTGACATCCCCAACACACTAAATACTCGATAAAAATTTAAAGGGCCTCATTTACATTTTTGGAAATATTTTTCCTCTTAAATATAAAATATACAAAGTAGTGAAACAATTACCAATCCAATATCACTGTGGGGAACAAGTATAAAATAAAAATCCAAACATAATCAAACCAAGAAAATATTTAAAATTACAAGAGGAAATAGAAATACATACTCAAGAGGACAAAAAAGGCCACAAAATGAAAAACTCCTAAAAGAAAAAAACTATAAACTCCCCACCGCTCCATAGTCTAGCTCCACATGCCAAGCTTGTGATATCAAGAATCATCACTAAATAGTTGAGATACATTATGCTTTATTCTCTCTTAGTAGATGACTTCCAAAAACACAAAATAGTTCCCAAATAGGGTTTGATTAAATGATCAGTTGGTTTTCTCCAAATGAAATCCCAACTCAAAACACTAGGGTAAAAGAAATTAGAACATTTTATAAAAAACTAAATAGTAAAAACAGTTCATATCAGGACCATCAACATGTTTTCCATGTAATGCATCAATAAATTATTTAAACAATTTCTAATTATATTTAGAATATTTATTTCTTATTCCACTCACACACATAAACTAAACCAAGGTTTTAACATTGATGTGATAACTTCACATCCATACTCTGTCCCATTAATGGTTCTACATAATTAACATTATCCATATATTTAAACCCTTGAATACCTATTTATTCTATCATAATTCCAATTATTTTCTATCAAAACATTTGTTTCCTTTAATTATTTCAAAAAATACACTATGTGAGTAAAAAAATATAATTTTAAATCATAATTTGAAAATAATTAACAATGGTTTTTAAAAAAATCTAATCAACATTTCACAATTTCCAAGACAATAAAAAAATATAACTTCCAGAATGAGTCACCCTATCATTTCAAAACATTTTTTTTATAAATTAATTAATTAAAACTAGTAATAATATTTATAATATATGATTAATTGATTTAGATTCCACATTTAACTCAAATTATGGTGAAACCCATGAATGGTGAAACAAAACATCATCACTTGATTAAAACCCATGTTCCCTTCACTATATCCAATGAGATAATATTATAAAAACGTCAAAAAAACTAGATCAACCCATAAAGGACTAGATATGTGGTTTTGAGAGATATTTGAAGCATATATCTAAAAGTAATAATGAATAACATGACCATAACTATTAATCTAGGTCTACAACACACTATAATTATTCGAAAAGTCTCTCCTGGAACAAAAGGGATTGTCTCTCACACTTTTGGAGAAAAAAATATATTCATGTTGGTGGATGATTGCAGAGAAATGAGGGATTTAAGTAACATGTAAAATTAGATTTAATTTTTTTTGAGGGAAAATGAATTCTATATGGTTATTCTATTATGATTAAAAATATGCACCAACTATGCAGTTCTGTTGTCTTATGGAAATATCTTGCATAGTTTTGTCACATGGGGGGATAATACATTTCAAAATCATGAATATATTTATTTTTAAGATGAATTATTTCTACAAGTAATCCAATTTATTTTGATAAATCATCTTCCAACCATGAACCGGCCTAGTTCCTATTTCCCTCCCATTAGTGTTTTCATTGAGAAGCTCCATGGAATCAACTAACCATAAAAAAATTATGCACCTTAATAAAAGGCAACTAGACATATCAAAACCTTTAGAAACATCTTGAAACGTAACCCAAAAATTATATAGACTAAACATTATTTGCAATGGGTCACATAAATAATATCAGAGGTGCTAAAAAACACATTCAAAAAAACTATGTATGGTAGGAGACCATGTTTCACTACTAATAAATACTATGTCAATGAAATATGGAAAAATATATTTTATATTTCATAAAAATTATGAAATGGAAATTATAACAACATAATCACATCAGAACACAATTATAATCAACGAAAAAGTAGATACATAATGACTTGGATCCATAGTGTAACAACCATAAAAAAGTAGATCCACTAAATTCAATATCACTAGAATCTATTCGTTAGCCTACCCACATGTCATAGTGACCCCAAAATGGCAGAACCCACCAACCTATCCCACCCTAGTGTTTCATTTGATTAGTGATAAATCCATCTCACAACCTCATCTCTGAACCAGACTCCATGATGTTATAATTTCTTCCATGTCGTACTCCTTCTCTATAATTGAATTTTCTACTTAACTCATCTTCTTCCTCCTATGAACCTTATCTCACAACCTCAAATGTATAATCCCCCATCATAATGGGAAACAATGATCTGAGCCATTAATATATATATATATATATAAATACTTTAATATATATTCCTAGAAATTAGTCACATGAACTAAATCCTTGAGTAATTATGTCATGAACCAGCCTTAGTACCCTGGTTACCCGATAATAGAACTGGACCTAACATAAAATGAAGGATGTTATTGATTTCCATGATTCTATTACCATCACCTCGCATCATACAATATAAATTGGGAACAATTATTCCGAAATAATTGTGTATGTAAAAAAATAAATGAGACAGTATGCATAATAAAAGAAACTCTAGTGTGAGTAATGTACAAGATGCCAAACAATCATTAAATCCCAATGTGTTACAACCCAAGTACCAAAATAGACGAAAATATCCCTAGTACCTAAGGTCAAAACTCAATAAAACCAAGTTTCAACTACTGGACCCACCTCTAAGATGTTCTTTCCCCTTACTTGAACCTTTAAAAAGTAAATCTAGAAACACCTGAAGGGACACATATGATACAATCTAAAAATCCCAGTAAAGTCTTACCAAGGAATGCATATCAGATTACAAAAATATATTAACCAAAGGGATGAGTTCATTTTTAATAACATAGATTTTATTTTCAAATCATATTTAAACGAACCATACTATACTATTAAAATGATTGAAAAATAATTAAAAAATTATTTACAAGTTATGGAATAATTACAAAATATTGGATTAAATGTAACATTTATATAAAATAGTTTATATAAATTTAGAGGGAATGTAATTCAGTAAAACAACATTTTCATATATTTATATCTCAAATATAGAATAATTGAGCAACATATTCATATTCCAAACAGGTGTGATGGTTCTAGGCTATATGACTCTACCCTCTCTAAGTTATCACGACAATATGTTTATACACACATACCTATAACACTAGCCAAAGGAAACTCACACCATCCCATTGAGGATGCGAACTACTGTATTAATGTTTTATATTGTTTTCTAATTATAGATTGTGTCCAAATAATACAGAATCTACCTATGTCTTAAATGTTCACTTACACAATAAATGATGGGTAATTTATTTTAAGACATCTTATAATATACTAATATATTATTCCCTCCATTTCAAATGCAAATTTTCTATTCAAAACCAAAATATGTTTTAAAAAAATTCTTTTTTAAAAGGATAAAACCATTGGGTTTCTATCAAAATAATTTAATCCATTTTCACAAGTTTGATATCAATTAAAACCCAATTACAACAATTTCAAAATATATTTCCATAATAAAATTCCTCAATTTAATTGAAATAGCTTACAAAAAATCTATAATTTAACTTAAACAGTTTAAATCATCTAATTTCCATAAACACCACCAAATTCAATAAATCTAAGGGTTTTCCCAATTTTCATGAAAAACTCTTTTAAAATCACCAAATTTGATAGAATAATGTTATATCTAAATAATTGAAATAATGTTTGAGAAATTGAATTGAAATCAATAATGGAAATTAGTAATGTAATTCAAGGATAATGAATTTGGCTAGATAAGACAGAATCACCAATCTTTTCACCTAAATTCACAATTTTAGTGGAACCCATCAACATGAAAAAAGGTGTAGAATACCATAATACTCAACCTAAAAATGAGAGATATATACATGGAGTATAGATCCATCAATTTGTAAATGATATTTTATAATACCAAATGAGGAGAAAGAGATAAAGATAGAAAATGAGGGATAATTCTTACCCAAGAATTACACTATAAGTGCAATGATGATCGAATGTCAAACAAAAGGATTTGGTGGGTTTGGGGAGCTCTAAGATCACATGGGGATCAATTTGGGTTAAGAGGAATGAATTTAGAGAGGATAAAAAAGTGATAGATCATTCATGATTCCTATTTAAAAACCCTATTTGGAGTATTAAAAGGCTTGTAATCCCATTACAGGATGGGAAATAATTAATTTTCAAAATCACTGAAAACACATCTCATTAAATAAAAAACAGCTTATTGAATGACTTGTGACATTTAAAGGCTCATCACGTTTTGTAACCTTTCATGATGTAAATTATCTCACAACATAAACCATCTCTCAGTATAAAACTGGCGATCATTACAGGGCATGTAACTTAGTTACATGTCATGGAACTCGACTATAGCCTACAAAAATGGTTGGTTAAAGATAAATGTACAAAAAATATATGGCTTCACCATTACAGAAAACATTCTAATTCCTTCTCAACCATTCCAAGTTATCTAAAAGGAAATGATATGACATGAATAAATATGTACCTATCATATCAATAATGGGATGTAACAACCTCCCCACCAAAAAAATATTCAGTTCCCATATATCCTATGACGAATATTCGATTCAAAAAATATTATTCCACTATTATCTTATCACTACCTCACATTCCCATATCATATGACTATCATAGAAATTATTCAATATAACACAGACCATGGTATCATACCACCATGAAGAACCTTTTTCATAGAATCAACTATCCTAACTAGCCGCTGAATCAAAAATAAACCAAGTTCAATCTCAATATCGCTCCACGTAAAAACCTAAGATAGATCAGAAAAATACTTTCTCAGTTATGATTCATGGAATACATTATGTATGTATGGAACCTAAGGTGGAATTATTAAATGGTATGATTATTTCCCAACCTTCTCAATAAACTTGAGAGGTCCCACAAAATTATGAGTATATTTTCCTTGCCTCTCAAACCATTAATGACCCAACTAGGGTGAAAATTTCCAGAACACGTGATTCTCAACATAAAACTCCATTTTCATTCCAAAAATAAAATTATAAGACTTATATTGTCTTTATTAGATCAAAATTATCTAATCAATTAACTTATTATTTTTTTTTCGTCACTTTCACCAAGCTTTTCACCACCAAAAAATTTCACCAATCACCTACCAACAAAATAGTGATTTTAATGGCCATCTATAAAAGGCCTCAAAAGGCCCCATTATGATTGCAAACATGTATCATATGTTAAATAAAAAATAAATCAGGACCTAGTGATCATCCCATGCCCCACCAAATTTGAGAACACAAGTGTGAATCATATCCTCAATAATTTTTATAACTCTATTTGTTTGACTGTATGAATGTGGATGGTAGGTCATGCTCAAAATAACCTAAGATCTCAATGCATTCTGAAGGAATATCTTAATTTGGGAAGTGAAACAAGGATCCCTATTAGAAACTATTGAATGTGGAACTCCGTGTAATGGGAAATTTATTTCATATAGAGATTTCCCAACTCTTCAACATTAGTTGTATCACAAATGGGTAAGAAGTGAACAAACATTGTTATCCTACCGATCACAACCCATAACACATTATTCATTCTCTAGGTACGCGATGACCACACAAAAAATTCCATAATGAATTATTACCATTTCAATGTAGGGATAGAAAGTGGATTAAGTAGACCAAAATCTTTCTGGTGACCATCCAACACCTACTAGAATGTATAAAAATGGGAAACAAACTCAACATTGCCTCATATCATTCCTGGACACTAGAACTACCACTGTATATCATAAAATATCATAGTGGTTCCAGGGTACACAACCCAATCAGAATTATGACAATTCCCCATCACAGCCTTCCTTGTCGCTAATAGCATAATGAATCTATTTCCAAAACATAAAACACACTTTTGGGAGAATAAAAATAGGGGAAAAACCTTACCACAATAAATAGAGTCTCTAATGATATATAATTAATCATAAAGAACTTGATTCTGAAGAATTATCTCGAGAATAGTGGATGAAAACCAAACACTTTCTAAATAAACATCAACCCCTTTATCTTGAACTCCAATATGCTACTGAGAAAGAAGAGTGATAAAATTCCCCCCTTTTGAATATTTATTCACTACTTGTGTTTGATATTTTCATATCATCACATATATGATGAAATTCCATTTACCCAGGGAGTAGGTGATGTAAAAGTGAAATTATTTCATGTACTTCACCCAATGCCTCAGGTGGAGGTTGAAATATTTTTGAGATAAGACATTACTCAAGATTTTTTGTAATTAAAAAACAATAAATCTTTCTCCAAAAAGGTAGTGATGCTAACTGATAAGCGTGTAGATCATAGTAGCATGTTCAAGGTCATGTGTTGGAAAATTCTTCCCATGTGGCCTAATCTGATGAGATATATAAGAAAGTACTTGATTGAAATGCATAAGAACATAGACCAAGCCTGAAAACAATGCATCACCAAAGACCACATAGCCCTACCCATACTCTAGAATGGTCAACACCTGTATAGTTTTCAAAATATATTTCATCTAAAATATAATTCTGACATCTATCATTCCACGAATTATTCAACCCCTTCTACGTTAGATTAGTTATTGGAGAATCCAACTTCAAGAAGTCCTTAATGAAACAACAATAATATCCAACTAATCCTAAGAAGCTTTAATGTAAATGATATTTCATGGTAGCTCCCAAGTAATAATAGACTTCATCTTATTAAGTTCCAATGATATAACCCCTTTAGAAACTATGTGCCATAATAATTTCACTTCCTAATTCTGGAAATCAATTTTTAAAATCTTGGCACAAATTCGGTGATTTATTAGTAGACTCCAAACTATTTTCAGATGATTCATATTATTTTAATCATACATGGATTAACTGAGTACTTTTTCCTTATAGACATAAAAAATGGTATCCATATACTAATGGAAAATATTTTCCATCAAATCCATGAATGCTTCAAGAAAATTTATCACACCGAAGGGAATAATAAGGTACTCATGATGCTCTTAAATGATTCAAAAGTTAATTTTATGAATGTAATATTCTTTTATTCTCAACTGATGGTATCCAGATCAAAGGTTGATCTTTGAAAACCACTTCACCCCTTTCAAATGATATAACAGATCATCAATCCAAGGTAATAGATACATGTTATTTACTATAACTCAATTTTTCTTTTAGTAATCAACACATAAGTGAATATAACCATTAAATATTTTAGAGAAGTGAACTGATGACTACTAATATGAAACACACAGGTGTATAAATCCTTTAATAATAAGATCTTCCAACTAGGAATTATGATCCTTCATTTCATATAGAGCCTTATGATATGAGGTAATAAAAAATTGTTTGAGTACCAGGAATAATATAAATAGAAATGTCAACCTCCCTTACTTGTGGTAAACTAATGAATTCAGAAGGAAACATGCCATGAAACACAACAAAAAATATATGGAGATCCCCACTCAAAGATTCTAATTACAGATCAAAATAAAACACATATATTACAGTCCATACTTTTGTATAAGAAGGTCCATCTCTACTCAACTTTAGGTCCCATTCCCTTTGACAAACAAGAGACACTCCACTCTGTGTAGTAAGGTTGGCCCTTTGAAGTTAACAATCAATCAGGTTTTTATTGGGAATGAGTTAATCAATTCCTAAAATGACTTCAATAGGTTTCATGTGTATGACCTAAAAAATCTAAGCTAGATCAAAAATTGACCGAGATAAGACACAAGTGAGACTATGGAAACCACACACTCTATTTATTCTAAGGGGTATAACAATATACATTGAACATGATAAAATATTCAAAGTGTGATTTAGAATATTAATAATATGAGAAGGAATAATTGAATGAGATGAACTAGTATCAAATACAGTATTCACTGATGAAAAATATAGAGTAATTGTACCTCACATAGTTTCTCAATAAATGTATGCTTCCTATGGAGTCTCTTCTACTATGTAAAGTTGCTTCTTTCTTGATTCCAATTATAGGAACCCTTTTATACATGATGAATCTGATTTCCCTATAATTTTATGAAGAGATAATAATCTCATTCTAATACATGTAATAGAAAATATATGAACAAAACTCTTTATGTGTCTTTAACATCTGCATGAGCTACATTTCTTGGATGCCTCATTGAAAAACCTCTTAGAATTTCATAGATTTGCACACTAATATAAAAACATGAAACTTCTTCTTAGAATTTTTTGAGTTATAGAATGACCCTACCATTGAGAAATTCCATGAGAATAATCACGAATCATCTTTTCCTAGAAGAAACTAATAGTACCACTAGGAGAAAAATGATCTCCCATCAACCGAGACATTCTAGTTAGGTCCATATCAACCATCATCATACTATCCGAATCTTCTTCAAAAGTAGACATCATTAGCAAGAAAACCTGAGAACTTATATCTAATCATAGACCCAGATCTAACTACTAAGCCTTCATCCTTTCATTAGATACAAAATTAGATGCAAACTGCACCAGCTCAGTAATGTGATTTGAATAATCAGTCACGGTTCTATTGGTCTTCCATAGATTTAAAAAATATTTAACCTCGACCAACACAATTGACATTAGATCGAAATGTTAAGTGAAGAGAACCTTGATGTATTTTCACTCTATTCCTTTATGTTTCTTTGATTTCTCTATTGTGTCCCACCATCTCTTCCTTAGTCCCTCCAAAAAAAAGGTGGAACACTTCACTTTGATGTCATCTGGTGTCTCTAAGAACTAAAATAGACATTATTTCCTAACCAAAAATTCCCCAAAAATTTAGGATAAAATAAACCTTAAAAAACTAATGGGTTTTTGTGAAGGTACTCTTGGGATATATTTCAATGAACCCCTCTGAGGATCTATAGCTAAATCCTATACTAGGAATGGCGGTGGTGTCATTCCCTAAGCATGGAATGTACACACGATCACTTCAATCAGATTCAGATATACAGTAGGATTCACATGCTGAGGTTCAGAAGTATCCTATTTCTAGATTTTATTATCATGTCTTCTTAGAGGCATGATGATGCATAACATCAATAGAGAACAAGGTACACATTATATTTAAACTCAAACTGAGAAACATGGTATGTTATTCTCAATGGATGGGATAACCATATTTTATTTCTACCATATCATAATAAAAATAAGGGAAATTCAAGAACTAATCCAGAAGACTCATTTACTTAACCACCCATGAAATCTTATGGTTCATTGAAATCAGAGATGGTTAGGAAATAAATCTCACCTTTCTCCTATGTCATGAAAATATTTCTCAACTGCATACTTTTGTTACGGAAAAATCTCAATCTTCCTTCGAACCACATTATCACAAACCATCCCAGACACCCTGGTTACTCAATATCCAAGATGACCCCAACTTAGCCCGAAGGGAATTCATGATCCCCATGGGTATATAACTAGGACCTGACATCATACTTCTAAATGTGAGCATAGTTTTGTGACAAAAATTGAATAAGTAAAAAATGAAACAAGACATTATGCATAACAAAAGAAACTCCACTAGGAGTAATGTACCAGAAGTCAAACATGCATTAAATCCCAAATTGTTACATCCCAAGTAAAAAAATATAAGAAAACAACTGATGTCTCTAAAGAAACAACACACCAAAATCAATTATCGATAGCTAGTTCTACCTCCAAGAGATTATTTCACCTTGATTGAACCTAAAAGAAGATAATCTACAAACATCCGATGGAAAAAGTAGGGTGTGAGATAAAAAGGACATTAGGATCTCACCAAGGATTCCATATTGGATTCCATAAATATGTCTACCATAGGGATACTTTCAATATAAAATAAGTAGGTTTTCATTATATTTCATATTTAAACACATAATTCTATACAATTTAAATGATGGGAAAATACACTAAACGGAAATTATTTTATCAAAATTGGGATATATTTAAATCTCAAATAAAAAACAAGTGAGAAACAAGGTAATTTGACAGGTACGTCTGACTTGTATGTCTTCAAAGTTCTCATGGATTCTTCTTTCAGTTAACTAGGAAGTGTTGAAAAGGAATTGGGACAATACCTATAATGGTGAATTCAAATTTTATTTAGACATTGAGCTTTAACCATATATATTAGGAGTATGCAATGGAGTCACAGAAAGGGTAAATAGGTTATGCACTGTGTAATGTTATCCAGTGCAATCCAATAGAAGGCTCATGTTGTGACATGATTCATATGGTTATAGGATACATAATGTGATGAGATTTTACACATCACGAGTCATTTATTGAATAATTTTTCATTCAAAGTGACAGATTTTTTATCCATTATGATACATAACTAGTTTACAACATTTAATGGGGTTACATGTCATGTAATACGCCAATTATTGGTTTTAAATAGGTAGAACGACTGATATATCTCTTTTGAATCCTCTAAAAATACATTTATCTACTCCCAAATCCTTACCCAGGTGATCTTAGAGCTCTCCAACCCTTCTGGATCCTTTCCCTTGTCATTTAATTTTCATTATTCCTATAGTGTGATTCTAGGGTAAGCATTATCCTTCATTCATCATATTTCTCTCTTTATCCTGCTTTTGGATATCAATATATCAACATGAAATTGATGGATCAATACTTAGTATTTTTAGATTTAATTTCCATGTTTATTTTTTAGGATATCTACACCAATTTTCTCGTTGATAAGTTCAGTTACGAGTGTTGAATTTAGGTAGAATGGTAGGTGATTCCATCACTTTTGGATAAATTATTAAACCTAGAATTACTTGATGTATTTAAATTGTTGATTTAAATTAAATTCCTCAAACATTATTAAATTTATTTGATAAAACCCAATTCCATTGAATTGGGATATTTAAAATTGTTTTTGCATGTAAACTAGGAAATACCAAAATTCCAATGAATTGTGGTGTGATTCTAGAAATTGGTGGATTTAAATAATTTAATTAAAATTATTGGTTTTATTGATTCTATATCAATTTAATTTTTGAATATAATTATTTTAATTGATTGTGAAAATGATTTAATTGATTCCAAGCATTCTAAAATAGATTAAATGTTTTTGATTGAAACCGAGTGATTTTATATTTTGAAAATGAAATGTTTTTTATTGAAACTGTTTTTGGTATTAATTGGAAAATTTGAATTCAAAATGTGGGAATGGGATTTAATTATATTTTAATTAGTCTTAAAATAAATTACCCATAATTGATTATCTAAGAGGACATGAACTCATATGGTATTTTGTGAGTTATTACACACACACTATGATTATAAAATGTTCTCCAACATAAATATAGCAGGTCACATCCATAATGGAATGGTGATTAGTTTCCCTTGTCTATTGTTAGAGGGACGTGTGTATTCACATATTTTCATGATCACTTAGAGTGTGTGGTGTACTATAGCATGATCCTTTGATAGCTAATTGGAGGATGTCCATGTTTCTCACAATTTTTTTATTTGTGATATAAATATATTCTACTTTTATTAAATTAATTTACATGCTTTCTGAATATATAAATAATATTTTATATATAAATTTTTTACTTATGCCACTGTTTTATAAATATTCCATAACTTTTAAGTCCCTTTCATAAAATATATTTCCATAATTTGAATTATATAGAATAATTTTTTAAAATATTTATAAAATGAAAACAAATTTATATTAAATTGTAAGCATCCCTTTGGATAATAATTTTTTTTGGAATCTAATATAGAATCCTTGGTGAGAATATACTGAGCTTTTTAGCTCACATCCTACTTGTGCCTTCATGGTTTTCTATGTTATATTCGACTATGCTTGACCAAGGGGAAATTATATCTTCAAGGTGGATCCAACTATTTATCCTTGGTTTTAGTGAGTTTTATCCTTAGGAACTTGGGTTTTTCCTCTATTTTTGTACATTGGTTGTATCACTTTTGGAGTTAATGCATGTTTGACTTTTGGTACATTACTCCCAGTAGAGTTTATTTTGGTATGCAAATTTTTTTGACTATTTTTAATTCTGAAATGTTTGTGGGAAAAACATTTCCACTTTCAGTTGTATGATGAATGGTGCCTGTCACCGATCCATGTGGATCAGGAACTCCCTTTGAGCTCTATCATGGTCGGCTCGATTATCAGGTTACCAGGGTACCAGAAATGGTTATAGAAAAATTAGTTTTTATTTAAACTTATAACATATCGAATAAGATAATATATGAAATCACATCTAGATAAATATCTTGATATCATGTCATATAAAAATTTATTTCATATCCTTAGGTCTACTTCATACAAAAAAATACACAATTCATTATGAATTCATATCCATAATACAATGTTTGATTATCTCTGAACCACTTTTAGTGAATCTTTCTAAGTCAAACTCTACCATCATTTAGTAAATAATTAAGTGCGAACCAAAAAACATTCTATTATTGATGACAAATATAAGTCACTAGAACCATAATTTTAATAAAATGGAAGCCTTTAAAATGTTTCTAAAAAAAAATAAATATATAATAGATTATATCGTAATCTTACTCAGACACATTTATCTCTATACCATTTTACACTAGGCATATCCCATGGTAGCATAATTATATACATCATTCATTTTAACAAGACATTAAGTGGATAAATGGAAAGGTATATTTCAATCCCATCTGTCTGAATCATATGTTCTGAAGTCGTTATGTAAAAGTTGGAACAATTGGTGAATATGTCACATGTCACTCTCTATTATGGATGTAGATGGGGTAGGGATTAGTGGTAAGCACCCCATAATCCTACATGAAAAATGGGGGTTCAATCCCCATTGGGCACATACACTATATAAATACTGCAGAAGGACTGTAGCAACATTGTATTAGTGGTAGCACTATAGCAACGATGGGTACTGTAGTGGTGGTAGGGCCTGTAGCAGCGGATGAGCTCTGTAGTGGCGGCGGGCACTATGTGGCACTATAACACTATAGTAGTACTATTCACAGAATGAGCCTTGGGCCAAAAAAATTTGGCCTACGGGCCTTGTGATGGGCTAAATTCCCACTGGGACTTCGGGCTATGTAATGGTTCTCCCTCTACCCAGTTAAAGAGGTCTTTGGTTTGATTTAATAATAAATGAAAATTCGGCCCAACCTTAAAAAAACACACCCTATTATGGATTATCACATCACATTACCCTCAACCTAATAGATAAAAACATCATATATACAATCACGTTTCATAATAAAATTACTTAATATCACTCAATATATATTCTATATGACATAGTTTTCATACAAGAGCTCAAAATCATTCATGGTTAATCCACCACCAATGGCATGATAAATAGAATTCACCTTTTATTTGAATATACAAAGTGTCATACATTAGAATAGTATAAAAGTATGAAATTTCTCATGTCATCAACCTATCCAATATCATGTACAAGGATAGAAAATTGTCTTTTAATATCATGTATACCAAATATAATTTGTATATGGGATCATGTGGTATACATTTTTGGTTGTATAGCACACATATAATGTTGTACATTATTTTTACTTTATGTAAATATTATATATAATTATTGAATATTTGTATTACAACCACCATTATAATTTTATAATCACTTATAATAATCAATGACAAAAAATAGCTATAAACACAAGATCATACTTTTATAGGTCAATTATCATTAAATTTCATGAAATGTATATCTATATAAATATTAATATAGATAATGGTAATATATAATAAAATGAAAATTTCATTATATATGACACATTTCATATTAAATTAAATCTTTTATTAATAAATTATAAACAGAATATGCAGAATGGTACAATTTCAGAATCCTTTTGACACATATTTTTACATAAATTATTAAATAATTATCCAATAAACAAAACCATTGAGGGGACTCATGTATTTCATTGGATGGGTACCCAATGAAAAAATTAATAAAAATAAATAAATATTATTAAGATCAATATAATATATTTCTAGTTTCCTTTGAGAATCCAAAACTACATTTCATACCCTCGGAAATAAATAAATATAATGATAGAACCATAAATCATTGTAAATGAATGGGAATGATAACAAAGAATATCATATTAGTAAAATGGAATATCATGATATCATAAACTGTAATAATAATAAAAAATAATATATAATAATTGGATAAACTGGATAATATCATACAATCCTGTAATCCTAATAATATTTGAATTCCATGAAACATTACATAATTATATTTCATGGCACACTTCTGAAACAAAATAGGATGGTGGATAGGGTCTTATTATGGATTATGTTTATTTTCTAATCTCAAACATATCATCACATTTGATATAGAAATTACACAATGCATTATAATAATATTTGAGGCCACCTTTTATAACATGTATATTCATTTTTGTGCTAAGAAAGATAATCCATTACAGGGAGTAAGTATAAATACTTTAGACACCTGACCACATTAGGCATAGAGTTGGATACATCTATCAGTAAGTTTATATAAGTATTAGTAAATGAGGTCACAAAGTACAATATAAATTAAAATTCCTGGTAAACTATATATATATATATATATATATGAGTCATTTATTATAAATCAATAAACATATTAAAACATATTTTTTAGATAATAACATCATTCCATCAATCTTAACCTTATGCATATTTCCTAAAACACCTCTAGGAATCCCATGTGACAAAATAAAAATAAGGGCGAGCTCAAATGATTAGTAAGGATTATGTAGAGTGGAAAAAATAATGCATCCATGAACATAATCAACATAGAAAGTTAAATAACTGAGAACACATGGAATTAAATAATTGGATTGATCAATGTAAATCTAGAAATAATGAGAGATGATTGAATAATGACACATAAATAATCACATGAGCATTGATATACATCATGGATATTTTAATGAATAAAATATTTACATATAATATCAATATAAAAATGCATAATTATGTAAAGCATAATGAGGGATATCTAAAACATATAGTCAAGGCTTCATGAAAATAATCTAATGCTACCAAGGATTCATTCCATGAATCTAACAACATCAAGGATTAATTCCAGGAATCTAATATAGTCAATGATTCAAGATAGAAATCTCGTAAATGGTTAATACCTCATACAAACCCATTTATAGTTTTTCTCATGAAACCTAGTAATGAATCAAGGCACTTGCATTAGTCGGTCCCCAAACTGTTTCATATTAGTAAAAATCATCTTCATATTTCAAGCAATCAGTTTAATTCATACATAATGTACCTTATCAAATATCTGTAATTTTTCATAGATATATATTTATAAATATGTCCCTAGTTAATCAAATAAATTTTAAATTAATACCCATTTTTAAAAATGGTATATGGTTTAAGAAGTAATATTATCTATGATAATTAATGTAGATACTTAGGTGAAATTTAATGTTTAATTTTCATTAAAATGTGAATAACTCAAGGGGAAGTTAACGATGAAAAAAATATTCACGGAATTGATTTTTGATAATATTCTTAGTGAAAATAATCATAAGATATCAGAAGATAGAATAAATATCATTTCAATACAATATATACCCATTAGATTAAAAATGAGGGTTCTTTTAATTGTTGAAATAAAATGTACTTTAAAAACATTCTTCATTAAAATATCCTTTTCATTTTGAAGAAAATTTTGAAAATAATTTTTCTTCTAAAATATTGTTTTAAAAACCATTCTTATATACTATCATTATAAACATTCAAAGTAATCTTTATCGAAATACTGGTAGGTAAATATGTTCATTCCATAGAATGTAAAGATATACTTAATTTTTTATGGTTGAATGTTTTGAAATTGATTTTTTTGGATGATAAAAGATTATTCCATTGAAAATATTTTTTAAAGAAATATTTTTTTAATAAATAATTTTTAAAATATTAAAAACCATTTTAAAACCCATTTTCGAAAACATGGTTTTGATTAAAAATTTATTTTTGATCGAAGAGAGAAATTAAGTCGGGTTTTCAGAAAAACATTTTGTGTACCAATGGTTGAAAGAATTATACCATTACCTGAGAAATTTCACTAATAACCAAATTGGAATAAAATTAAATTCCTTATTTAATATCTATCACATAATTTCCTTTAATTAAAATTCAATAATAGGTAATATCAATTAAAATGAGATTGTGAAATGAACCATCAAATTGATCATAACATTGGAATGATAATTAATCAATGAATAGATTTTTTGTAAAAAAATTAAATCAAAATAGTTAATTTTAAACTCATAAATAACATTTCAAAAGTCATTAAAAACATAATCTTAGAATATTAATGAAATCTAAGAAGTAAAATAAACCAATTAAAAGGAATTAGGTTATGAAATTCTTTACCGCTTGGTAAATTTTAAATCAAATCCCCTTAAAAGAGATAAATATATTTTAAAATAAATTTACCTAAAAAATAATGTATTAATGATATTTAATGTAAAACATGTAGTTTACAAGACTTGTAAAATAAACTAGGTGCATAACATTAAAATATTCCTCAATAAAATAAATTTAGAGGAAATAATTTAAGTAATGAGTAACACTTGAATTGAGAGATACATAAAATAATAACATCAATTGGAACATTTAATATCCTGAAATAAATTAAATGCCTTATATAACAAGTTATAGGGATTTCTATACAAAAAAATAAATAAATTATTGGTGAATTTGTCATATCTCTCTTAAAAATAAAAGTGAGATTAGAAATCACCTTAGGTAACAATTCCTTTTGGATGAACACTCATTAAACTCTTATATAATGGTTTAATGAATATTATTAACTTATAACAAGACCATAATCATATTTTTATACCATATATAATAATATTATAATATCTTATATCATTTTTATCAATTATCATTCATTCTTTTCACTATTTCATTTGTTAATTGTTTAGTTTTTCGAGTATGTTTTGAATTGGTGTTTTTTATTCCTATGAAATATATCATTATTTCATAATTTAAAGAATTTAAAATAGGATTCAAATATAATATATATGAATTATTTAAATAATTATATTAAATAATTATATTTGTATATAGGAAATGAAATCCACTATTCATGGATATGGTAGGTTGTACGTATGCATGAATGCTGCTGAATTTTTTTTTGTTGTATTAAATTAATGGAAAGGAAATAATATATATATGTATATTATAGTTATAGTGTTATATTAATTTAATATTTATTATATATTTTAATTAAAATCATTCTTAATACAATCCATGTAATGTGTGAATGAATAGAATCACTTTGAGGAGGTAGTGGTCCACACGTCCAACAATGATGTTATCATATTACCACAAAATGGAAATCAATAATTTATGAATTATATAATAATTATAGAAGAATAAATACACTATTAATATCATATATATCACATGTAAACTGTAAATCTATCATTATAAACATCATTTAAAGGTTTTAATAAAAAAACATCAAATTGAGAGAAGGTAGTCCTCCATACACACAAATGATGATTGTGTATCCCATTTGATAGAAGGGTGTGAAAGTGTTGGTAAAACCCTTAAAGATAAAATAATATTAGTATATTTAGAATGATTATTATTTTTTATATAATATAAAAAAATAAAATAATTGGTGTATTATGAAATGACTAAAAAGTGATTATTTAATAATGTTACCTCTTTTTTGGGTAACTCATTTTGGTTTATACCAAAGGATGTTGTTGATTGAATTTCTGCCAAATGTGATTATTCAAGGATGAGCGTATGGATGTTGGGAGATTATTTTAATAGGGTTTTGATGATCCAAAAGGCTTTAGAGATGTAAATGATTGATGGGGGTGAGGGCCCTTTTATAATGATGAAGGAGTATCATTCATGTAAATATAAATAAGGTAAAAACTATTGGGAGGTCTCCCTTACATCATGTTCTTTCAAAATTGAAAAATAATGTTTTTGAAAAACTTATGGTAGAAAAAACATACACCCAAAAATAAACTCATTTCTATAATTTTTTCATATTCATTATATATTCTCAGTATTTCCATTATAGATTTTAATAAGGTAACTTGTATACTTTTATTTGCCTAGGTAATTTATCCTCTCAGCTTATAATTTAAAAACAATATTAGATAATTAATACCTAATATTTCAAAATATTATTTATAATTAATTAAATAAAATTCCTATTATTTTTGAAATTAATTTCAATAAATACACATGTAATAAAAAAACCATGTTTTAACATTAAGCGTGTTAAATAATTTTAATTTCATTTTCAAAATTTTTATCTCAAAAATAATTTGAACATATTACAATATAAATATTATAATTATTTCAAGTAATTATAAACATATTTTCAAATTATATTTAAATAAATTTAGAAATTAAATTTAATACTAATCTCAAATTCATGGTGAGAATGTGGTTTTTCAAGCGAAAATACTTAGAATTTTACTATTTTTTTTCTATTAAAATTAAGTATAAAATATTTAAAAATGAGAAAAATTAAATTAATATTTGTAAAATTTATCTAATTAATATTTTAAACTAATTTAAAATATAATTTAACAATATAAATTATTTAGGGAAATGTCAGTTTACTATTAAAATTTAGTATTTGTCAAAATTCATTTAAAAAATTAAACTTTTTAGAAGAATACAAAAAATATCTCTACACTAATTTGAAATTAATATTTCAAAAAAGTGTTATGTTTTTCATTTTATATTTATAAAATTGTGAAAATTTATTTTTAAAAATTTAATCCATTAAAAGGTTGAATCCACACCTTTTAAAAATATATTTTTATGGATAAAATTAGATTTGTCCTTATATTCTGACAGTTAAATATATTGGATGACTGTAAACAAAATCAATATATAATTTATATATTTAATTAATATCATTCACTAAAAGTAATTAATTTATTTTATTAATACAAATGCCTTTGAAAATTTATAAAATAGTACTTTATAAAATCATATCCTATATATTAAATTGGTTTTTATATTCATTTCTAATTAATTGGTAACAAATGAATTTAAAAATATTTGCATAATTTGGTTAATCATGTTTTTAACTAATAATTATGTAGATATGAGATAATTTTTATAAAAATTTCTTTTTGAAAAACCTTGTCTAGTGTGTGACTCTAGATATAGATGAAAGTTGTTATTACGTGCAACACAGGCTAACTCAGAATTTTATGTATCACTAGCTATAGAATAGATTAAATTTAATAAAATGAGTCGACATATCCTATGTTATTAGGATTTTATATTCTCTTATATACTTGGAGTTCAATTTCATACACATTATCGAATATAACAATCTTACTTTAGAATTTTTGGGTGTTACATTTTCCCAATATTAATTTAAATTTCATTCATGAAATTGAAATTTGATAATGTTAATAAACATTTTGATATGTGTAGATTAAGAAGTTAAAAAAACTCATATAGTAATAGATTTAAAAATATATCCACTTCATAAGAGACATTCAGATGTTCAAAGGTCAGATGAAATAAAATTTAACTAGGTATCTATGTTGGAGAACATATTTGGAAAGTTAATATATGAACTTGGAGTAAAATCATAAATTATTATAGGGAGATATTGAGGTATTTGATCACAAAAAAAAGTGAATGATCAATGTAAATTTTATGGCCTCAAAAGTAGGTATCTATAATGATTTAAAAGTCCATCACTTAAAGAAAAATTAAATTATTAGGATAAAATTTAATTTATAGATCATTTTAGTAATATTAAGTAATTATTTTACTTCCAATGAATATAAGGAAACATATATTATTAATGAATTTATATAAAAAAATTCATCCATTGGTTGTGATTTGATTTCTTATTCCAATAAATTAATTTCCAAAAATTCAATTTTATTCCTAAGGCACAAAAATTTACTTTTAATGGGTCATAAGATCTGTTGGAGGTTGAATGTCCTTTTTTCTATCTCTAACTATTTTTTAAAATAAATATGGCTAATACATTGATCTATAAACATCAAAAGTCATAATATTGGATCCATGCTAATATTTATTCATTTAAATGTTTATCTAAAATTAATGAAATATTAACCAGGACACCGTACATGCAAGTGGTAGGCCTGAAACCCTTATCATCATTCGATCATGGTTTCAAGCTCCACTGCCTTAAGGGATGCATTGGTCCAACACCGTACATTATGGTTTTAATTTTTAGGAACTATATTAATATAATTCTTATGATGTTCCAAAAAATATGATGGTCATAATCGATATGAAATTAATAATTATATATCCTTTTTACTGAGGTTCTCAATACAAGATATCTGTTTTAATAAAGTCTATTAATCTTATATGTATATGAACACTAAATTTTATGAATAACATTAAAATTATGTATATAAAATGTAAAATAATTATTCCTTGAATAATATTTCCACTAAAACATATACATGCAAAATTATTCTCCCAAAATGTCATTAATATTAGTAGAATCACATCATAAAAAACTAAAAAAGTGATTTTTATGACATAGAGTTTATGATCAACCTTAATATAAAAATACTTTGATGGTATCCATAACTCTTAATATAATGGAGACTTATGTGCTTATATCTTAATCATTAATGTATATCTTAGGTTTATGTTCCCTTATCTATTTTTCCTAAATTTAGTTTCCAAGATTACTACTAAACATTCACTAATACCAACAATATAAACCTGACCCTAGTAAGCTCAGATCTAGTTCCTGTAATCATGAAATTATGATTGATACCAGTATATTGCATCCTAATGGTCTAATCAGTTTAGTATTCTTTGTAAACTAGATATATACATAAGTATTTTACTATAACTGATACAAAAATAAAAACATCTATTTTTATAATAAGAACTCTATTTAATATTCTATAACAATGCATATATTTCTTAGTACACTTCATGGAATCCTTAGGAAAGGAAAAAATAATAGTAGCTTGAATTTCATAGTAAGGGATATGTATAGCTAATGAAACAATTAATCAATGGGAATAATAAAATTGGAATGATAAATTACTGAGCACACATGCCATCAAATAACTATATATATCATAATTAATATGTAAGGAATAAAGGATGATATAATAAAGATATATAATTAATCATATTAGAATGAAACTAAACCATTAATATTCAAACAAATAACATATTCACATGGAGTATCAATTACTAAATTCATAAGGATGGAATTAATAATAACGGATATCTAAAAATTATTATTAAGTATTCATGACTAAAATCTAATACTATCAAAGATTTATTCAAGAAATATAATATCATAAAGGCATCATGCTAAAAATATAATATTTTCATGGTTGTATGAAAAGATTCAAATAAATATGTTAGGCCTTTCCCAAAACCATAACCATAATTTCACATAAAACCTACCAATATATCGAGGGCATTGCATTAACTGGTGCCAAAACATTTCATTCTAGTCTAAAGCATTCCCCATATCAAATCATTGAATTAATTCTAAAATGACGTGCCTTATCAAATATCTCTATTGGGTAAAGGATACAGATTTATCAATATTTTCCCAGTTAATCAAATAAATTTCAATTTAAAAACAATATGTAAATTTTTTTTATGGTTTAGGAAATAACACTATACATGATATATAATGTGGATATTTAGGCAGAATATAATGTTCAATATTCACTGGAAAGTGAAAAACTCACGGGAATGTTAATGAAAACCCCTTGATTCAAGTAAAGTAATTTTAATGCAATACTTGGTCAAAATAATTTTAATCCCTCCAAATAAATAATAGAAGTGGTTTCAATATAAATTTTAAAATTGAAGATATAAGTATCATTCTTAACTATGATGAAAAAAATATCTGTAAATACATTTATTAGGAAAATAATTGTTATATTTTGAAAAACATTGTTAAATCTTATTTCATTGAAAATAACTTTTGAAAAACATTTCCTTAAAAAATAACCTTATAAACATATAATCTAAACATCATATAAATGATGGTGGTTAAATACCTACATGTTGTACATTGTAAAAAAAATATTCATTTTTCATTGTAAAATGGTTATAAAACTCCCTTGTTTTAAAAGAGACAAGATGATTCCATTGAAAACACTTATAAAAGGAAAAGGGCTAAATCTTCCTTTAATAAATCATTTATAAAATGTTAAAAATGTTTTTGATTTTTTTTTATAAAACAAAATATTGAGATTAAATTAATTTCTTAGAGAAGATAAAAATGAATTCAGGTTTTCAAAAAAACTATATGAGTTGGAAAGAGTGTGAAAATCTTAATATTACATGAAAAATATCATGAATAATTAGAGGGATAAAAATTAAATAGATTATTAAAAAATATTAAAATAATTTATTTTAATGGAAATCTATGGGTAAAAATCTATATTAGAATGATATTATTAAACCAATAGTTGAATTCATCATAACATTGATGTAAGAATTTATCAAAGATTCCATCATGTGTACCCAATGAATTGGAATTGGGTTATGAAATTCGTTAGGACTTGGTAACATTTAATTCATTCCTCATTATATTAAAAGATTAAAATTGAAACTCAAAACACCATTAAAAATCAATTATTCATGATATTAAATGTCCAAGGGATAGTATAAATACCCTATAATATAAAAAATGTGAATAACGTTATAATATTCCTCAATGAGATGCAATTGTGATAGAATCCCTTATTAATTGGGTATTATTTAAACCATATGATCCATGGAAGTATAAAAAAAATTAATACTTTTAATATAATTAAATAAGGTAAATTCATGATATAAAATGTAATAGGGATGTTTAAATTCCACATAAATGAAATGAGTTGTTAATATGTCATAAGTATCATATAAATAAATGTGGGAATAGAAATCCCTTTACCTTATAGTAGCTTTTGGATGAATACTATTAAACCAAATGTATAATGGTTTTAATAAAGTTATTAATAAATAAAATAAAAATAAATTTTTTTAAAATATCATATATAATATTCTTATAATATATTTAACCTATGTGTTAATAATTATTCATTATTATCAATATTTCATGTGTTAATTTTCTATCTTTTTAGCTTGTTTACACTTCCTAGTTTTTGGTCATAATAATTAGATCCTGATTTCATAATCCCCATAATTTAGTGAATGATTTATATATAATATATAATCATATTATATGAATTTATAATAATCCAAAAAAATTTAGATCGGAAATTAAATAAATCATTCATAAAGATGGTAGGTCATATGTATGCATGAACATTGTTTTAATTTTGAAGTTTTATTTGATGTTTGAAAAGTAAATGAGATATATATTTTTATATTATAATTAAATTATTATATTAATATCATATTTATAACATATTTTAATAAAAACCATTCTTAATACATTTAATTTTAAGTGTAAATGAGTCACATCGCTTTGAGGATGGGGTAGTCCACACATTCACAAATGATATTATCTGATTCCCAAAAAAAATGGAACTAAGAGATATATAATAATTACAAAAGAAACATAAAATATATCAAATATATCATATATAAAAAAAATCCATAATTATACAAAATAATGAAAGGTGGTAATAGAAAAACTAATGACATCGGTTCACGAGGTAGTAGGTCACCATACACAAGAATGATGATTGTGTATCACATTGGAAGGATGTGTGTGAAGATTTTGGTCATAACCATATGTTGAAAAAATCTCATGATATTTATGATTTTAGGTTATTTATATAATCAACATATAATAATAATTGATTTGGTGGATAAAAAATTAAAATTGAGGTTCTTGTTGAAGAAAGATACATATTTTTCAGTTAGATCATTTTGGTTTATACCATATGAAATAATTTTTTTATTTCATCCCCAAGTAAAGATTCTATGATGAGCGGAGTTTTTTTGAGATATTATTTCGTCATGATTTTGATAATAAAAAATGCATGATAGCTGTGAACAAGTGAGCGAGTGAGTGACCTTTTATATTGGAGTAGGAGTGGTATTCTTATAAATACAAAAAGGTAATCACTATTGGGAGCTCTCATGTACATCATTTTCTTGAAAAAATAAAAAAAGAGTGGTGGGAAAATATGGTCACACCCAACATACACAAAACATAAATACAAACTTCTTTTTCCTATTTTCTTAATCTTTATTTTTACTCAACGTAATATTTTTATTTATTAATAAAGTAAATTATATCCTTTTATTAACCAATTTAATTTATCATTTATGAATATAATTAGAAATTGATTTATTATATAACTAATACCTCTATATTTAAAATAATATTTAAAATTCATAAATTAAAAATCATATGTGATAATAAAATTAATTTTAATACAAATACATATAATGTGAAAAACACCCATTTTAACATTAATCATGTTAATTAATTTAAGTTTGTTGTACTAACTATTTTAATAAAAAACAAAGTGATAATTTTTAGTCTATAAATATTATTATTTTTTAAAATACTTTCACCAATTTTTCTGAAAATAATTAACATAATTTTTAAAATTAAATTTAAATCAAATCCTACTGATGTGGTGAGAAAGTGGGTTTTCAAATTAAAAATATTTAAAAGTTTACTATGTTTTTATATATAAATTAAAATTTAAATTGATACGAGTGATATCTATTTATTTTATATATGTAAAATTGATCTAATTATAATCTATATCAATTAATAAAATAATGTAACACTATAAATATTTTAGATAAAAAGTTAGTTTCCATCAAAATTTAGTAGTTTTTGTTATTCATAAAAAAATGAAACTTTTCATAAAATCCCAATTACTCAACTTAATCTAATTTTGAAAATAAAAACTAGAAAATGATTTTTAAATTTTAATATATTATTTATAAATATTTCAAAACTTAGTTTTGAAATAATTTCTCTATTAAAAGGATGAAAAAGTGAATTTAGAAAAATATTGTTTTTTATGTATAAAAGTGGATCTTTTCATATCTTATACCCATAAAATCTATTTTATGATTATATAAAATATTTATTGAATAATATATATATATATATAACTTATATCATTACTAATATTAATTAATTTTTTTCATTAAGGAAAATACCATTGGAAACAAAAATAATAATTCTTTATAAAAACATTTTTGTTATATTAAATTGGTTTTCATATTTATTTCATATTAATTGGTAAACAATTAAATCAAGAATATTTTCATAAGTTATTTAATACTATATATAGAATATAATTTAATGGATAATAAATAATTTTTATAAAAATATTATTTGTACAACATTGTCTCATGTGTTACTCAAGCAATTGAAGAAACTCATTATTACGGCTAACATAAGCTAACTCAGTGTTTAGTAAATTTAACATTATAGAATAGTTTATATTTATTTATAATATTAAATATATCAAATTATATTAAGATTTTTTGTTCCCTTTAATAAATTTTATTTTATTTCATACATGTTATCAAATAAAACATTCTTATAATAGAATTTTGGGGCATTATATGTAATACCATTGGAATATAATAAGTTATAGAAGTCTCAAAAAATATTTGAAGAATAAATAATTTTTTTTTCAAGGTTAGTATTTATTATATATTTTGGATATTAATTTTTTACAAAGTAATTATAGGTTTTAAAATATCTAGATCATTAACATAAAATTTCAAGATTAAGGTTGGAAAATTAATTTTGAAATTTAGAATTTTTTATGTTATTTTTAGAAAATTGTATGAAATATTCACATATAGTAAGAACATAATCATTTTAATAAAACTAGCAGCTAACTAGGAGGGATCTAAAAATCATTAGGATTATTTAGAGAAAAAATTTATAAAAAAAATTATATACAATTTTATAACATAAAATAAGAAATAAGATATTCCCTTAAATCGATATTACAAACAATAATGAATTTGGATGATAAATTAAATATTATATAAATTCACAGAAATGTAATAATGAATTTAATAGGTATATATAAAATATATATACTAAATATTAATGTATTTAACTACAATTTTTAATTTAAAATGTGAGTCAATTAGTTAAATGAAATAATTAAAAAAATAAATTTGTTTGGGCTGTTCCCTAACCTCTAGTCTAGACTCACTCAATGAATTCAATTATCATCATCACTAATCAAATTTTATTTAATAAATACTTAAATATAAATCATATTAAAATATAAAATACTTAATATCAATATTTCATGTTTGATAAGTGTAATTTAATTGTGATTCATTATCTAAAATAATTATCCCACTGGGATTCATATCAGTGTTTAAGGGTCTGAAAACATATAGATGATTATGGAAGTTCATTATAAAAAGATTCCACGATTAAAAAAGCATTAAATTATGTATTAATTATATCTATAAAAGTTTTAAAGGTGGGTTTTAAGAAATATTATTAAAAATAATATTGATTAAAGGAGTATGGTAGTTATTTTCATATTTTTTATTCTCTTAGGATGTTTTTCTGACAATGATGAACTTATTTGGGTTACATTAATGTAATTGATATATAAAAAGTCAATAATTTAAAATAAAATATAACATAATGTTGAAAATATAATTTTAATAGTAATTAATTTTAAATACCATCAATGAAGGTAGTGGTGAAAGAAATTATGTTTATATTGGAGTTTTTAAAAATTCCCTATTGAAAATAACGATATACATTTTAAATGAAATGAAAAACATTTTTATAATTATATTCATTTGTCATGAGAATATAATCATAAATTTATTATAATGAATTCATTATTTTATACTGAATGGGCGATGTATGTAGGAGGTACAAGATGAATGAAATATAAAATTGGTAAAGTGATAATATTATCTCTTTGAAAGTCATCTATTGAAACCAACCTCAATGCACCTATTTTTGTTTATAGATAACATAAATTTTGGTAACATTATTAGTGGACTAAGATTATAATTTGGTAAAAATTTGGTAATATCTAGGCCTGAGAATTTGTTATGATAATGGGTGGTTAGAGGTGGTACTTATAAGGGGATTAAATGGGTGATTTTAATACAGTATTTTGTAGTTATTTATTTTAGATCGGGATTACTAAAAATGATTATTTTTCTGAAAAATAAAATAAAATATTATTTTTGAGAGGTAAAATTAATATTTACTATATATATCATGAGACAATAATTCATGTATTTATCCTATACTATAAGTGACATGTTTTTTCAAATTTCACTATTCATGACAATTTAAACTAATTTATAAAAGTTGGATAATTCACTGCATATTTTTTTCAATAAGTGCATTTCAAAAGAGGGAATATTTTTCCTAAAGATAATTTTATAAATATAATGAAATTTGTTTATATATATATATATATTCAATATTTATTTGAAAAATACTATTTTTTATTATTATATTTAATTCTATGGGCCTTAGAAAACATAGTTATAGAATTGTAAAATTAAATTATTATTTTAATACTAGATAATATTGTTTTATAATCTAATTTTTGGATCATAATATCTCTTTTATATATTTTGGTATTTATCCTATGAATTAAATTAAGATATAGTTGTTTTCTAAAAACTAACAAACATTTGTTATCAATTTTAAAATATTTTTTATTTATACAATGATAAAAATTTCTATATTTTTAATTTCAATGAGAACTCAATAATATTTTACTATTTCATATATAAGGATACTATTAAAATATTCAAGATTTTATTACTAGAGGTTCAATTTCATTTCAAGTAACATGATTACTTTTCTAGTGGTCATATTTTGAATTTTCATATAAGTTCACTACCCTATTTAAATACCTTATATTTTATTCATTCAACTACCACACATTTTTTCACAAGATTATATATATTTTTATTTTAAAAATAAAAAATTTATTACTAAAATTATTTTTTCTATCAAAACAGTTTCACATTGTTGTGATCATTATAGGGGAAAATGATTATCTAAATTTTAATATTAGAAGCTCTCTTATTCTTGATTTTACCCAATTATAATATTTTCAAAACAAATCTATGTATATATTATATAAATGTAATTTTTATGTAGATATTAAAGGATTTTCATTCAATAATTTGGTGAATGATCTTTATATAATGCTAAAAAACTAAATAATGGATTTTAAACTAATTTGAAGGGAAATTTCATTCATGAAATTCCAGGACATTGCATTCTTTCCCCCTTAATTAATTTCAATATATTGAAAAATGATGATGTTACAGTTGAGTCAAAAGTATTATTTTGACTTCTCTAATCATTTTTTGGAAACCACAAACTCTTTTTAAATACATAATTAATAACTCCTTTATATTCGAAGTAGTTTAAGAATATAATCATATATTGTTTTACATTTCATTCTTTTGGAATTTCTAATTCATATTTTACCAATATGATAATAATTTTAATTATGAGTTTTGAAGTAATGTTTTATTCCATGAATATAGTAATTATCCTAGATATGATTTTTATTGTACACACCGAATATGATTTTTATTATACATAGAGTCTAGTTTTATACTGACAATATTTTTATAGTGATATAAATCGTACTGACTTTCTTAATGAAAATAATTGGAACCTTTTTTATTTAGTTTTTCTAATCCAAAAGACATAATCGTAATGATGGGAAAACCATTAAATAAATAACATTTCATGCATTCTATTACAATATGATTTTAAAATAATGTGGTTGTTTCAGTTATACGACAACCATTGGAGTTCCAGGTGTCCAAGTCCATCTAAAATTTTGTGAAATAATCCAATCATTGGAGACTAAGAAGGCCATCGGGTGAAATTTCTATAAATACCAGATCATTAGAATGAGGTTAGTTTGCTACTATTGTTTCTATAGCTTGTTTATGTTTCTGAATTTTGATACCCTGTGAGAGATCTTCAAAATTTATTATACATGTGAAAACCTATAAATTTACAATTTGTGAAATTCTAGTACCATTTACTTTTGAATCTCAAGTGTTTTCATTTTTCATTATGGGCCGATGATCGTTGTGAATATATTTGAAAGATTACAGGGATAAGAAGACATTTATTTTGATCTTATGCAGAATGAGGGCTTTTGAGGATATAAAGATAAGGGTTCCAATATTCATCTTGATTGAGTGTATGAGGGGATTGTAACAATGTTTTTGATCATCATATCAAGGTATTACACTATTGTGGGTAAGACAGACTTTCTTGAAAATATAAATCAAGGGACCTCTGTCCAAGGTTATTAATTACCCTAATCTTTCAGTTTTAATAATTATATTCATTTACTTGTTTTACAATTCCTCCACACTGTAATATAAATTTAATTGTTTTATATATTCATTTTTTATTCAATATTCTATGATTATGATCTTTGTAATTATGATGTTAGATATTAGAATCAATTCATTTACTTGATATGGTTCTATACACTTTATGATAAATTAATTAATTGTTTCACTCTTTATTGTAACTATTTTGATTAAAATCCATATTACACTTATTATAATTATATCATTATCTTATTAAATAATAAAAAATTTGAAATACAATGTGTGGAATACTTATTAAAACCAATTGATTACAATAAATTATCCATCATATCTATGGTAATGTTTAATTTTTTTAAATATATAATTTTTTAATATGATTAGTTTTATTTTATTAAAATAAATTCTTATATAGATAAAAACGAATGATTTTAAATATAGAATTCTTACCATCTTGTATTTTTCCATATATATATATATATATATATTTCATTCTGAAAATTGGTATGAGAGTAGGTTTTCATTGCACATATAGTTTGAAACATTACCTTTTCATATTAGTTATATTTAATTTATAAAATTGTTTTTTATTAATTTTTGTTACTCTAACTTATACTATGGAATTTTTTATATTGTTTTAAAGATGGAGGGACATAATGTTGGATAAATTAAGAATAAAAATCCTACAAGAACACCAATTTTTTAAGGAAATAATTATAAATACAAGAGAGATAGAATAAAGACTTTAGTGATAAAAAAAGTAGTTGATAATTTGATATGCTGACTAGAGACTATAAAATCCCTAGAAAAGAACATATTTTTTTCCCAATCAAGATAAGAAAGAATATTTATAGAATTATAAGGTATAAAATAAATTCTGTTGTTAAGTAAATAGAAATATATAAACCTAGTTTTCATCTTGTGATGTAACCAATAATATTTGTAAGAAACTATAAATTACTCATTTTATTACATATAATTAATTTGAAATAAAAAGATCCATGCGAAGGTCAGATTATTAATATTTAAAATTTTATTATGGAGAACCTAATGTTAAGGTACAACAATGGATCATTAAAATTGTGAATAGTTTACAATCTATGAGAGAGAAATATTAGATGACGAGATCCTTGTAAAAAAGTTTATATATAATATTCCAAATGAATGTGAATAACAAAGAATAGTTGTTTATGAGTAAAGGGAGGTAAAAAATATAACTCTTCATGAGTTATTTGGAACTCTTTTTAAATAAGTAATCAGATTAAAAATAGATTCTAAAAAGCCAAAAATAATAATGGAGGATTTTCTATTACTTCTACTTCATATAAAATGAAATCGTAGACTCTTGAAAACATAGTTAAGTAGTCAAAGAAAAACAATGTGGTTGTTCAATCATACTCCTGTGAATCAGATCATTAAAAAAATGAGTTTTACAATCTTGATCGAAGGATGAACAAGAATATTAGAAAGACCTATTTTCATTATTGATATATGAATCATAATATGGATAATAAATATATTAAAGTAACCAGTTATGAATGAAAAAGGCTGGACATATAAGATTAGTTTTTCCAATGATCAAAATAAATGATAGAAGGGAAGCACATTCTGATATAAATAAGAATAAATATTACAATACAAAATAAATTAATGTTTTGAAATCCAAGGACTCATGGAGTGCGAGTGGAAGAGATTATTCGGATGATTATTTAGATAATGAAAATTCCAGTTAGAAGAGTATTTGTAACTATTCCAGAATACCCATTGAAATTCAATTTTTTATGGAAAAGGTACACACTTTTGATTATTAGACAATCAATTCTTTAAATGAAAACAGTCATGATGAGAAAGATAATATTTTTATAATGAAGAAGATTTCTTTTTATAATGAAGAAGATTTCTTTTTATAATATAATTCATTTCCATATTATGAATAAGTCTCTAGATTTGCATAATTTCTTGACAATGAATATTACAAAGTTAGATATAATCATGAGAAAGAAAATTCTAGAATAAATATTTTGAAAAATGAAGTATCAGATCTGTCTGAAGATCAGGATAATAAATTTCTTCAAATTGATTTTATTTATTAAAAACTTTAGGAAGTTAATTTTGAGAAGGATATCATTTCAAATGATTTTTAAATGTTCATTTCTAAGAAAAATGTTTTAGAAACAAATCACTTTTGAAACTCATACAAATGTTGATAAAAATTTAGTTATAAAACAATTGTTTGAAACATTCTCATTAAAGAAATATTTGAAACACTTTACCACCAGTATGGAAGGATTTAATAAAATGTATAAACAACTTCCTCCAAAAGGTAATATTTCAGGAATGAGATATGCAACTGAAAAGTAGTTTTTAGTGACAATTATTTTGTTCTTGATAATTCCCCATTTTCACAAAATTTCAATGTGGAGATTATTAAAAATTTTTTTTCCATTAAATAACACTAAATATTTAGGGTTCAAAAAGCCTATTTTTTTAAAACAAATGTGGGTTCAAAAAAAATTCCTTTCAAGAATTTATTGATCCAATAATATTTTGTTACAAAATCCTAATTATTTGTTTTGGAAAACAACTAAATTTCCAACAACTAAAATATATTTTACATGGGTAGTGGATGTTCCAATCATATTACTGGTAATAAAGACTTTATTTAAAATTTTATTGAAATGAAATGTGGAAGAGTTATCATTGAAGAAAACTCTCATGGAAATATTTTTGGTATCAATAATATTGTTCTTCTTTGAAAATAATTGATTTCAAATGTTTCATTTGTAATAGGTATTATGAAAAATCTTATAAGAATAATCCAATTATGTGATGAATCTTGTCTGATAAAATTTATGAATGATAATTGTGTACTACACAATTACAAGGATGAAATCATTATTTCTACCCATTGGAATGAAAATGTTTACACACATAACATAGAATACCATTGGATACAAGATATAACTTGGATTAGTGAAATGGAAGATCAATCATGGTTGTGGCAGTGAAGGTTAGGACACTATAATCATAGGAAACTATATAAATTGTCTAACAAAATACTTGATAAGGATCTACCAGAATATAGATTTGTTTCTTGAAATTTTTGTGACTATAGTCAATATAGAATGAAAAACATGTCAATATTCAAATAAATTAGTGAGGTTTCATATTATTATTCTTTATAGTTACTTCAGATAGATATTTTTGGTCCTACACAAACTAGAAGTATTAAGAGGCAAGTATTATGCATTTGTTTTGGTTGAGGAATACACTAGATATACTTGGGATTAATTTTTAGAAATGAAATATGAAGCCTATTGTTAGTTTTAATAATTTAAATCAAAAGTTATGAATGATAAAACCTTCCATTTATAACTATTCATAGTTATCTTGGTAGAGAATTTGAAAATTCTGATTTTGAAACTTGTTGTAGTACAAAATCCATTACACATAACTTTTAAGCCCACATAACTCTTCAATAATTTTTTTGTTGAAAGAAGACATCATATTCTTCAAGTGATACCAAGAACCAAATTGAGTGTATATTATATTACAAAAATTCTTTGGGAAAAATCTGTTAGTACTACATGCTATACTATAAATTGAGTTTTAATTTGACTATTTATTAATAAATCACCATATGAGATATGGACATGATGAAAACCATAAATATCATACTTAAAAGTTTATGGATGCAATGTATTCATTTTTAATAAAAAAGATAATTGACATAAATGCACACCCATATCCGATTAAGGAATATTCTTAGGCTATTCCATTACTTATATGGCTTATAGATTTTTTAATAAAAATTTATTTACTTTTGAGGAAATAGTACATGTTAAATTTGAATAAACCAATACTTTTATTTTTAAAAAATCCAAACCTACATCTTCTGATGTATTTTCCAAAACAGAATTTCAGGATTTGATAGAAGACTCATCTGTTAAGGAGAATAATCAAGAAATTGTTTTTGGAGTATTAACATCTTTTAAATTTTTATCTTCTATTGATGAATAAGTTTTATAAAACCCATGTTAGTTATCTATTTTTAATCATCCCAGTGATATTATCATTGGTGATCTAAATAAATTAGTAAAAACATGATGTTCTTTGAGGAATGTTATAGAACATCTTGAATTTCATTCTCTATTCGAACCAAGAAGACCTGATAAGGATTTAGGTGATGAAAATTGGATTAAATAAATGCGTGATGAACTAAATGAAATCAAAAGAAATAATTTATAGAAATTCAATGAAAGAACTCAATAAACCTCTGTAACATAATTAAAATGGGTCTTCAAACACAAATGTGATGCAAATGAAATAATAATTATAAATAATGTAAGACTATTTGCTAAAGGTAATAATAAAAAAGGGGATATATTTTGAAGAAACCTATGCTCCTAAAGATAGACATGAATCTATTCTTATTATATTAGCCTTTGAATTATTCATTAATTTCAAACTTTTTCAAATGGACGTGAATTGTGTTTTTCATAATGGATATGTTCAAGAGGGTGTTTTTATTGAACAACCTCATTGTTTTTAAGATTAAAACCATTCGGAATATTATTTTAGTCTCACTAAACCATTATATGGACTTAAAAAATACCTTGGATCTAGATTCTTTCATAAATAAAGAAAATAATTTTTTTTATTTTTCAAAATTATGTTGATGACAATATATTACTACAATTAAGTAATATTTAATAGATTATTTTTTGAATCTTATGAAATATGAATTTTAAATGTATATGTTGGGTGAGATAACATTATTTCCTTTATTTTGAATTTCTAAAAAAAACATTCAGGACTTATATATCCTAACATATATATGTTAAATAAATTATTAATAATCATCGGTATGATAATACTAAATGTTGATGAATTTTTACAATCAGTAAATCAAAATACTTTTAATGTGAAAATAGAATGTTTACAATTATTAACATTTATATGTATGGACTAAAAGGTTTCTGTATGATTATACGAATGTTATCAATAAAATCCAATAGATTCCCATTTAAAATTTGTTGAAATTATTTTTCATTACATAATGGGATACATGGATTTATAATGATTTTAATCTTCTAGAAATGTTTTTTAACTATTTTTTTTTCGAATGCTGACATTGGTGTTTGTAAAACAGAATGCAAAATTACATCTAAAACATATCATTTCATAGGTGATTTCTTATATTCGTGGTCTTGTATGAAATAGAACTCAGTAGTAGTTTCCACTACTATAGACCAATATGTTTAAAGTTGAATTTTTGGGGCTCAAGTGTTGTGTATGAAACAAACAGTCATTGATTATGGAATGATTCGAACTAAAACTCAAATATTATGTGATAACACTAGTGCCATATCTTTAAAAAACCCCATCACATCATTATCTGTAAAAACACATAGATATTAGGCATTACATTCTTAGGGATCAAAAAATTAATGGAGGAATCATTATATAATTTATCGGAATGCAAGAAAAACATGATGATATTTTTACAAAACCATTACCATATGATATATTTGAATACATTAAACAGAAGCTATGAATGATCACTGTTAAGTAATCATTCATATCTACCTATTGTTAAAACCATATTCTTATATTAAGTTACTCCCATTTAATGTGGGAGTACATATGATTGAAAACAATTTATTTTCTTTTTAGAAATTTTCAGTCCAATTTTTTTTGTACTCAAAATTTTGCATTCTCAAAATTTTTTGTAATCACAAAGTTTTCATACTCGGAAATTTTTGTACTCACAATTTTTTATAATAAAAACTATTCATGCTAAAAAAATTCATACTCAAAAATTTTTATACTAAAGATTTTCATTCACATATATTTTTGTAAATATAAATTTTCACGCTCTTAAATTTCCATTCACAAAATTTCATACACAAATTTTTTCATACTCAAATTTTCATACTCAAATAATTTGGTACACAATTTTTTTTCATACACAAATTTTTTATCAATAAAAAAAAATACTGAAACCAATAGATTTATTTTGAGACTCTGAAAGGTACAATTTCATACCATACACTATTTAAATTCAATTTTTTTGTTGTTATTTCACTTTCATTTAAAGCCAATTATCAAATATATTTTTAATATGATAAATTATTATTATTTTAAACATTATCATATTCATGATGAATATGATAATTTTTTAGAAACAACCTTATGATTTAAATTTTTTAAACATTTGGATATTTTTTTATCTAATATGAATCTTAGAATATCAATAGTCATATTTTCATTGCCTATATAAAGGGAACCCCTACCTAGTTCCAAATCAATTGTCTATTATTTTCACTGAACCTCTTGCTCCCATTAAGTGGTCGAGTCGAATGTTTTTTGTGCCCAATGATATTAATAATAATCATATAAGAAACAACTGAAACCTCTTTCACCGTGTCTCAGAAAATGAAGGCTATGATTTCCCCTTAAATATTTCACAGGGAAAATGCTTTTCTGAGAAAGAATAGTAATAAGAGAATTCTATTATATGTATGATTATTCATTGAAAAATATTATTAAATTACATGGATAGGAATAATTGTGTAGAGAAACCCATAACTTATCTGAATCTAATTTTCATTGATGAAGGCATACAATAATAAATTACTTTTAATGTTAATAACAATTTAAAAGTATCATTTTCAATGTATGATATAGATATTACTATATTAGAAAATCAAACCACACAATTTTGTGGTGTACCATTAGAAGGCGATGTTTTTTTCTTTTTAAAAATCGTCAAAAAGTAAATGTAACCTTAAATAATGAAATAGATGAAAAACATAATTTTTCAGATTCATCGAGAAAAAAATAAAACTACCATGTTTTAGTAGAGAATCACCAAAAGAACTCTAGATGAAAGGATTTATAATTCATTGAAAAGGTGATAGAGAAACCATGATAGTGAAATCAATCTTCATCCATAATTATTTGGTTAATTCAAGGATACTAAATTTGATGTGTTATATTATCATAACCATCAACAATCATAATACATGGGAAATTAAGTCTCTACTGATTTTGTTTCCATTGATTTTGAGTAAGTTGATTTTTTAATGTTTGAAATCATGTAATCTCTCACTCATATCAATTCTAATAAATTTTAATGTTCTTTATATTAGTGAAGATATGATAATGGTTTCATTATTTTGTCTTGTTTTAAAATGAAATAAGTTTTCTAATGATAGAAAAGCTAAAGCTCCCAAAGAAATCTCTTTAAGAACCCAGGGTATTCCAAAACAATCATTCCTGATTGTTTTTGTGAAGGAAAATAAGGATAAGTATGATTCCTCTTTAAAACCATAGATGAAAACATATTATAGTGATTAAGTTGTTACTCTATGCACTAAAATAAAATCTGAAAAGATAGATGGAGACCCAAAATTTGGTCTTAGTCCATCAGAATCCATAGCTGAAAAAATCTAGAACCAAGATGTTCTTAAAGTATAAGATAAGAAAATGAGGTTGAAAATGAAAAAAATGATGTTTTAGATATAGATAAGTTGTTTAAAGGTGTTTAAATTTCAAGTGAATTAATTTATATTAGGGTATAAATTCAAAAAGAAACACTCACTCCCTCTGTCCAAGACAAGGGAAAGAAAATAAAAAATTTGGGTGAAGAATCGGCTCCTAAGAAGGAAACTCAAAATGAATTCTCAAAAATATAATAAGATACTAAATTGATAGAGATAGATGAGTATCCTAGTGGAGAGGAAGAATAAAATTATGAAGAGGTAGAATGAAATTATGGATATTAAAAATAAGAAAAGAAGAAGAAGAAAAGAAAGACAACAATATTGATAAGGATGCTAGTCAAGAATAAAAATCCCAATATAAATGAATACCAATATGATCTTTGTAAACTACTTCATGAAAATTAATATCCCAATAAGTGGATCCTTTTATTCAAGATTCTTATAGATCTCATGACAAAAAGTCATTCATATTTCATACAAATATGAATAGTCTTGGATCAGTGAAGTTCATAATCATGAAATTTAAATAGGTGATGCCTGATTTCATTTAGGATAACTTCTTGATTATGAGAAACAAACTTATTAAGACCATATAATTTATTTGAAAAGAGATCAGTTCATTGTACAAGCCCTAAAGATAATTGAAAAGGATGTTCTTTATCTCTCAAGGATTGAGTATAAAATTGATTTGGATATGGATAACCAAAAAAATATTGAACTAAATTATAATTATTAGACAAATAATGATCGTACATGAGGCTGACATCAAATTATTTGATGAATATTATAAAGAGAATAGTTAATCATCCAATAAAGTGGTAAATAGATCACAGAAATATTATTCAACAATAAAACTTCATGAAGATTCAATTTAAGACCTTTTAATACTTGTTAATTAAGATACATTTTCATTCAAAAATTTGGACTGTGATTCACCTAGAAAAATGAACAAATTTAGAATATCTAATGATTCTCAATATTAAGAATTCAGAGAGATTAAAATGAAGTTTAATTTTATTCATTCATAAGTCTGAAGGTTGATGTTTTATAAAGATGAGATAATTGATCTAGAAAATAAAAAAAATTGACGACTGGTATAATTGATGTTCATGATCAAAAAATTAATTCCCAAGAAGTTAAGATGCATATAATGGAAGAAAAATTTCAATCACAAGAAGAAAATATTCATAACCATGACCAATTATTTGATGAACAATAAGAAGTTTTTTAGTCTCAGAAGGAATCTCATGAATAGCTGATGAATGATAAGAATTAATTTAGGAAAATGAAGACACATGTCTAATATATGTTAAATAAGGTGAATTAAAAGGAGAATACATAATGATTTTTTGATCTCATGATGTATTTTTTTGAAATTTCAATGAATGAATTTTACAATTACAACTACTTTTATTGAATGTTTTCCATTTTTAAATGTTATTTCAATTATTCTATATGATCAAACTCTTTATCACTTGGTGTATTTTTGTCTCTCTTTCAATATTACTAGTATTATAAGGCCTTCCCTATTACATTTTTAAATTAAAGAGGGGTACAATGATTTATAAATGGGGGAGAATGTATTTGATAGCGGTAAAATGTGATAATTATAATAACAAAAGGATAATTCCTTTATTAAGGGGGAGTTTTTTTAAGAAAGATAATATAATATTTTGTGGTATTGTTATCATAAAGGAGGAGTTAAATGTATTAAACATCATATTCAGAAGTGTTTTAAAACTAAAAGGATATAATTATATGTTTTTAATTTTTAATATTATAGTTTATTAAATATTTTTAAACTAATATTTTTAAAAGTTATTTTATATTTTAGAATTTTGGATTTTTCATTCAATAAGGGGAGATATTTTTGAGTCAAAATTATTATTTTTACTTTTCTATTCCATTTTTTTTGATAATTATATTCTATTTTTTAAATAAAAAATTATGAAATCCTTTATATTTAATGTAGTTTATGAATATAATCATATATTAGTTTAACATTCATTAATTAAGACATTTGTATTCAAATAATACCAATATGATTATAATCATAATCATTTGTTTTTCATTAATGTTTCGTTCCATTATTATCATATCAATATTACTTACTATTTCAATCATAGATAACATATAAGATTTTTATTGTACATACTACCTTGTTTTCCTATTGAAAATATTATTTTAATGATATAAATAATACAAACTCTCTTATAGAAAATCATCCAACCCTTTTTCATTTAGTATTGTATATCTAGAAAACAGTATCATAATGAAAGGGAAATCAGTAAATAAAAATGATGTCATGTATTATATTTCAATATAAATTTAAATTGATGTCATCGTTTCCCTTATAAGATTACCATGGGTGTTCTAGGTGTTTAAGTCCTTTAGAGAATCTAAGAGAAAATCTAACCATTGGATTCTATGAACTCCATTGGTACAAACACCTGTAAAAATCATATTAGTTGAACAAGCATGGGTTGATACTATTGTAGTTGTGGTTGGTTAAAGTTTTTGAATTTTAATACTCTATGAGATCTCTTAAAAATTCATGCTACATGTGATAACCTTGATGTTTACAAGTTGTAAACTGCATTTTCCATTTACTTGCGACTCTCATGTTTTTTTCATTTTGGTTCATGTGATGCAGTTCCTCATAAATATTATTGAGGGCTTTCATGGATAGGAAGACAGTTGTGCCAATATTTTGGGAACTGAGGAATCTCAAATTTAGGAAGATAGAGGTGTCGATCACCTTCTGGATAAAGGACTTACGTGAAAAGAAAGATATGTACTAATCATTATATAAAAGTATTACCCAAGTGTGGTTTAGATAGAAATTCTTGAAATTATAAATCAAGGGGTGTCTATTAAACGTTTTTGGATACCCTTCTCATTGTGTTAAAAGAATTATATTCATTTACATTTTTTACATTTTCTCTATATTGTAATAAAATGTGAAATATTTTGTGTATTCATTTTTCTTGTCTTTATTATTTGATTATGATATTTTTAAATATGATTTTAGTGATTACAATCAATTCATTTACTCAATAAGATTCTATACACATTATGATTGAATCATTACTTGTTTATCTATTTACAATAACAATTGTGATAAAGTTACATGTTATGATTACTCTAATTAGATCCTTTCTTTTTTGAATATTATTCTGGAATATTTATTTTAACCTATTTATTAGGATACATTGTTCACCAGACCCAGGGAACTGTATGATTTTTTGTTAAAATACCAAATGGGTTAATGAATTTTCTTAGTTTAATTATATTGAAGAAAATTATTTTAAGGATAAAAACAAATGTTTTTAAAAATAAAATTCACCACCCCCTTGTAGTTTTTCATCTACCTATACATTTTGATCGAATATTTACTTCTTAATAACTCCATCCACTAGTATCTATATAATTTCATCATATATATAGTTCAACCATAGTATATTGACGATGTAAGATGTATTATTGGGTAGAAATTATTCCTCATGGTCCATGATCTTCACCAAATACATCTCATGCAATTGATAATCCTCTAAAACTATCACCTAATAATCTAGTGTGTGCAAAATATATGGAACATACATCCTTAATTATGATATGTGGAGCATATCAATCACTTTAGACCAAGTTGGTTAGAGATTCAGTCTGTTGGAAAGAGCTCCAATGTGGTCAAGATTCAAAAATACATCAATGTATATAAATCATATATTTACCTTCTCCCCAATTCTCATTACCCTCTACAAAGATGATATATTGAGTAATTCTTTATAACCAACCTCAAAATCCATGTATCTCCAACAGTTAGAAAAATTTCACTTTTTATAATCTAAATCCTAATGTATTTCAAAATGTTTTTGAAAAATTTTATCATTTATTTTTCATTTAATAGTCCCAACATCTTTTGATATCCAACATTATCCCCAAACACTAATGTCCTATATCTCTTCCCATACAGGGAACCATATAGAGACATTTGGATGCATATGAAGAATAAATTACTATATTAAAATTCTAAATTAGGAATATGTAGATCTTATATACCTATGAAGTCCATCATGTGTCCTCAAAACATAACCATATGTTGTTGGATACCCATATCATATTGGAATATAGATTGGGGTTATTATCAATAATAAGTTCAAATTAGATTTTAGAGCACGTTATAGATATTTATTAAACATGGATATAAACCATGGATATCAATCTTATATGACCCGTAGTGGTATTATATATAGACTCAAAAATTCATTGATTTATATCCCATTAATTTGATCAAATTATATTTCTACTAAAATTTTAAATAAGTTATATATGCTTGAATGATGATCCACTATAATACATATTGAATGATTTCATAGGGATGTCTTTTGAAGGTCAATGAAAAAATCAACTATAATGTTTTTTCATTTTAATATAGTATTCATTAATTTTTTCACCATAAATTGGAATTTTATAATTATTTCATCTCATGCTAAAATTATCGCCACAGTGATTTCGGTTTAATGTTCTAATTCATCACATTTTTACTATTATAATTTCCATTTAGATCTCTATACATCATCATTCTCCCTTATTGGATGAACAATTTCTAGACAGGTGAATCACTAAATAGATATTTCTTTATCTTACGCATTGATAATACATATAATTATCACACAAATCATAAAAATACTCCTTATTCAGTTATGATATATTAGTAATTCTACTTTATTATATTCTTCACATTATTCTATATTTCCCAGAAATATATTTTAGAATCCTTTCTCTTCTCCAAAATCAAGGATTTAGAAATAAATTGAGATATTAATAGTTCTTTATTTATTGTATGTAATCCATAAACATCCTATAAAAATATATAAAATTATTAGATCCTTTTGAATTCTCTTCATTGATACGGATATAGGTCCTTAATATAATGAGAATCTACCACCTCATTTTCCTTTCAAGGATGGTAAAATATTAAGAAATCATCATCACTGATAAAATCTTACCATCTTCTTTAATTAATATAATAGACCTCTTGGGTGAATATATATTTGATTATTTAATAATACATACATATTTCACACTAATCCCCTTAGTGATGTTTTATTTTTCAATTCATCAATTCAATGACCACTACAAAAAACTCAAAATCTTGTATTATAAAGTTATATTCATATATTTATATCCAAATATTGGAATGGGATTCCACTTTATAATTTTTCCATACTAAATAGTCTATTTCCTTTTTTGAAGCATAAACATATACCATTAATGGGTAACCACATGTGGGTTGTGTGATTACTATTCATCAATAATATTTTTATTCAGTTCAATAAATCTGTCTTCTTATTCAATAGTTCAGATAAACTTCATTCACATTAGATTACTAAAGGTAATTTGGTTTTACAACCATAATATGTATCTATAAAATCATCAATAGTAACCTAACACTCCATGTAAATTCTTGATCTTCACTACAAATATTGGTCTAGGGAACTTCTCAATCACTACTGTCTTAGAAAGATCTATAGATATCCCTTAATAGGCAATAAAATTCTTAAGGAATGACACTTACTCCATCAAGAACACACATTCACAATTAATTTCATACACTATCTCCTCTAATAATCTATTTATAATGGAATTCAAATCATCCTCATGCACCTCCTTCATTATTATAAATATCAATATATCATCCATATGGAATTCCAAAATACTTTTACAGTAATATCTAAAGACATTATTCATTAATAACATGAATTCATTTAATTAATTATTGAGTTTTAATGAAATCATTATTAACTCATATTATAGGTTACCTGTATTAAAAGTAGTCATGGGAATATACACATTATTTCCCCTTTAATTGGTAATATTAAATATGATACTAATAGTTTTTGGATATGTCATGTGTTTGCTTTGGTAAAATTTTTGCATTTTTTGACTAATTTTTTTAGTTATTCATGGATGTCTTTTGGTGATATTTGAGAAACATGGGAGGATGATAGGTAGTACAAATATGGTATACAGTATTCCCAAATAATGTTCCCCATACTAGAAAATTGTGTGACCCTATGTAGTGGGGATTGCCATAGCTGGATCATTGTTTTTCATACAATTAATCTAATCAGGATAACCTATGACCCCCTACCCCTAGAGGAACAAGACTAAGGAATAAAGTATGGAAAACATGCACCCATTCCTAGAAAATCATAATCAGTATTTCAATTAACCCAAAAATTAAATTTAAAAGAACATGAACCCCAAACACTCTCCCAAGTTGGAGATAACTCAAACCAAGTCCATTCCTCTAATTTTTGGAGGTTCCTAGATTCATTACTTAGGTTCCCTAACTTCAATCTTTTTTAATAGATTGGTGTATTGAAGATCTACACCTCCCTTGGTATGGGGTTTCTCTCGATTAGATCTCTCCCTCCCTTATACTCCCCTTCTAGAATAAAAGAGGGATGTTTATCAACTATTGGATCTAGTTATAGATCTAGGTTTTTTATATCATGATTCATATAATTGTTGGATCTAGTAATTGAATCACGAACATGTTCTTCTTCATTGTTTCACTTAAATTAGTGATTTTTGTTAGCATGCTATTATCATTAATCTCTTGTAGGTGTTCTATTATTCAAATCCCAATGCATTGATTTCAATTAAATATATGTAATTGTATAATTGCGATTATATTATTTTCAATTTAGTTTCTTAGATAAAATTAAATAGTTTGCTAAATAAATTAATATTGGGATTGTGAATCTTCGAATAATGAGACTTTGAAAACAATAAATAAATTATTAAATTAATATTGGACATATTTCAATTTTAAAAGTGTAATAATTAATTTTATAGTTAATTATTGGGATATTGAGACTATGGATTTTGATTATTTAATTATTTAATTAATTAATGAAATTTTCATTATTAATTTATTATTGAATTAATTAATGGAATTGATGTGATTGATTAATTTTTAAATTGGTCAATGGAATAAATGTTATTAATTAACTATTCAAATAATTAATGGAATTGATGTGATAAACTGATTGTTGAATAAGTAATGGATTTTATATGGTTAATTTATTTTTGAATTAATTAATGTAATTATATGAAAATTAAGTTATTGGATTTGATTAATTGATTAATTAATTAATGTTGATATTGTGATATTTGTGATATTTTAATATATTGATTGATGTGAAATGATAAAAGGAATGGTTATAATGGAATTCATATATAAATTGTGATAATCGATGGTAAAAAATGGAATTCATATGTGAAATGAGACAATAAATGGTAATAATGGGATTCAAATATGAATTGAGATAGTTATTAGTAACAATTCCATTCATATGAGCAATGAGAAGATGAATGGTAAAAAAGGAATTCGTATATCATGAGAGCAGAAAATTGGTATCAATGGAAATTTGACCTGTGACTTGAGATGAAGAATGGTAAAAATGGAATACATATATGAATTGATATGAATAATGGTGACAATGGAATTCAAATATGTGAGTTGAGAAGATGAATAGAAACAATGTCATTCTGATATGAATAGAGATAATGAATGGTAACAATGGTATTCAGATATTAATATCCCTTTTGGATAGTTCACACTCTGATATGGGATGATGTAGGTATTATGATTAATGGTTTCCTTAACAAATTAGTGGCAATGTGGTTAAATAAAGAGTAATTGAATAAATATAAATGGTTTACATTATTGATTTTATTATTTCCTTATAAAAATGAACATAATATTTTGATTATATATATTTTTATACATTATTGGTGGTGGACTACTGAGTTATACTCATACCCTACACAGGATTCCTCATTGGTAACTGAATAGATTTCATGGTTTAATAACTGGTTAAGGGAAAAGTACCTATGTTAGATGGATGATATGTGATGGAACATGGATTAGGGAACCAAACACTTTCTCCGGACCCGGTTGGGGGATTTTTTTGTGTCATTATTTTAGGTTTTCATTTAGACACTACACATGTACATGGAAAGACATGTTTTTATTCTTAGGTTATGGATATTTAATTTCTTAGTTTTGGACATCATGTGATATGGGTATGATTGTGGCTATTAATTAATTTAGATTTTATTATTCAGTTGTGATTTTTTAGTTATTTTATTCTACGGTACAACTATGATTATGATTGTATAGTCTCCCCATTATTGATATTATACCCTTATTTCTAGACGGAGGCCTTTGGAATATAGGGAGGCTCATATGAGGTCACATAGTGAACCAACACTGGGGAACTAGTATATGAAACCTAGGTCGGGACATTAAATTTTTTTATCACAACCATGTTTTCTTTTCTTTTCAATTATAACAATATTTATGGAAGGTATACAAGAGACTAGGTAGGGTCTATCCATCATTTGTTATGAGATAGTGCATGGGAGTATCTAACCCATGTATCGGTGAGAACCCAAGTACCCAGGGTTGGATTTTTATAATTGTTGTTCGTTATTAATGTTGAATATTATTTAGCCATGGGTGATGAAATTATTCTGTTATGTGATTATTATTTCAAAATATTTGATGATATTTAACTCGTCACATATTAAATAATGAATGTTGAGTATGCATACATCATTCTTGTAACTTAGTATTATTTTACAACATGTCTAATTGTTTGCATGCATGGGAAAATGGGTTCTAGGATTGTTTTTGAAATTGAAAAGTATTTCCTTGATTGAATAAATTTAATTTAAAAGGGATCATAATGATAATGTTAAAATGGTTTCTAATATGAAATATAAAAAGGATGAAAATGTCAATAAATGGTTTTCATATGAAAAATCTAGAAAAATGAAAAATATTTTACCCTTTTTTAACTATGATGTAGACGTAGGATGGTTAACTGTAGAGATAGTACCTTGATTTTGAAAATATAGTGTTGTTTGGGGAAAATAATTTTTTTGGATTGCTTTTATTCGTCCTCTTACATAAATGTGATAATGGTGTGTTACGTTTCCTAATACATGTGTTTGGATGTATAATGAGATGCCTCCAAGATGATGCTTGTTGAGAGGATGAAAGGATGACCTAGATAGAGATTCTCCTCTAGTAGTGAAACCTAAGGAACCGATAGTGTTGGGTGAGTAATTCAAAGAGATATTCCAAGTTAAATTTTCATGTCTTATGTATTTCATGGAATGACACCTAGGTCAGATTGTTAAGAGAATGTTTGATCTAATGAGGGAGTTTCAATGGAAACACCCACTTCCATTTTATATAGAGGGTGAACCTAAGTTGGTAGATTTCTAGATTGAGTCCATCAAGACTATAATTGACCATTTTTAAAATCCTAATGAAATGAGGTCATGTTCACTACTTATATTTTTTTGAGTATCATCGAATCATTTGTTGGATGTTCAAGACTGAAGATGGATGGAAGATGGGATGTCTTGAAAAACCATTTTGGAGAAGTTTTAGAGCACTTTTATCCAAACATTCTGAGACATGAGAGATCATCAAGGTTCATGTGGTTGACTGGGGGATGTATGGATTTGATGTAAAATGTTGGTCACATTGCAAAATTATAGTTCTTTTCTCAAGAACTGGAAGAGTATGAGACAACTACGATATGGTGTTTCTCTGATGGTCTTAAATGTGATATTTTGTCCCATGTTATCCTCTTTTAGTTAAATATGTTCATTGAGGTTGTTGATCAGGATCTAAAATATTAGGGGAACCTGAAGAAGTCATCTAGTGTAGGATAGATAGTCACTACTGTATGATATTTTTGGAATTCTTAATGAGATCAGTATGGATCGTTGCAAGAGTGTAAGCAAAGGGAATTTCAAAAATTGTGTCCAAGGAGAAGGATAAGTGAAACATGACCTTACCAAGATTATCTGACATTATTACAGTGGGATAGACCAATATTATTGTGATTTTTCCTGACCACTAAGAGAGTTTCGATCTTGTAGAATGAAGGGACATATATAGAGGTGTTTTAGGAACCCATGACATATAGGTAGTGATAGAGGATATAGACATTACCAGAGTGCGGTAAGGGGATCATCTACACCATATTTGGATTGAAGGTTGATTTCTAATTTATTTGGGGTTAGAGGTAGTGTAGAATGTGATTTTGGAGGATCTCCCTTATTACCTAAGTGGGGTAGCTCATGGATCTCATACTGTATCATATAGAAGAGGGACAAGACAGTTATATGTAGTTCAGCCTATACTAGTGGATATCAACGCTGAAACATCAATAGTGAGAGATAATATTCTTATAGTTTTGACACAATATAGTTCCTCATTATATACCGGTGCCCCTTATTACTTTATTTATACACTACATGTGAATGGTTTTAGAATGTTACTGGATTTCATGAGTGGGGGGTTGATGATACATACAAAATGAAAGAGTCGTTCTCTCAAGGAGGGGAGTACTGTTTTCTTTGGGATTCTATATTCATGTAAATTAAGGATTCGACCTAACCATATGTATGGAATTTTTAGTGGTATTACAATACCATATATATTGTTACCATATGAAATTAACCTTTATGTCTCCTAAGCATGATAAATATATTCAATATTTAGAATAGGATATTCAGTATGGTCATGTGGTCCAGTTCCATAGAAACTGAGGGAACATACCACCTAGGTTTTTAATAAATTTTTGGATTATGGGGGTGTGAAATATGATAAAATTATACCCACAATGTGTATCTTACATGATGTGTTTTCTGATTACATCTTATGTCTTCCACCAAATAGTTATATGTAATTTTTAATTAAGCTCATGTCGGGAGTTGATCCAGATTTATTTCCACCATACAAAATGGAACTGGAATTTCTTCAAGAGATTAAGTCATAATTAGATGTGTTTGAAGATAAGGTGTTAAACTGGCTAAATAGGTCACCTTGGATTTCTATAATCTATTTAAAAATAACACTTATGTATATTTTTGTTTATTTGTTTATTATAGTAAGATTAAATGGAATACAGTTATGAACAGTTTTCCTCTTCCGCACATCATTGATCTCTTTTACTATTTGAGGGAATCTTGTTTCTTCTCAATGATTAACCAGATATCATGGTATCATAAGTTGTGAGTTGGACCTTCTTATATAATAATCTCTAATTGTATAAGTAGTAATGTATTATATGATTTTATTATAATTCTATTTGGGTTGACGATGGCACCATCATTTTCAATGGGCATGATGAACATAATATTTAATCCGTACCTGGATCATTTTGTTTGTTTTATGATGTTATAATGGTTTACAACAAGACTCATGTTAAACATAACCAAAATCTTAACATTTTACTCTGTATAATTAAAGATAAATATCTATATTCCAAGCTATCAAAGTGTCAGTTTTTTATTTATCAGGTGTACTTCTTGGGTCACATCATCTTGAAGGAGGGTGTTTTGGTGGACCCAGAGAAATTTCATGTAGTTGTTTCTTAGGATAATCCTAACAATATTATTGATATTTTTAGTTTTATAGGGTTTGATGGAAATTATCAGAGATTCATCTAGGACATTTCTCAATTGGAATCACCAATTTCTGGCTTGATCATGAGCGGGATACATTTTTATTGGTTGGAAGCATGCACGAATTCTATCCAGGAGTTAAAGAAGAGTTTTACATCGGCATCAACCTTGATCAGACCTAATACAAGTGAGGAGTATACAGTTTTTTTAACTTTTTGGAATAGGGAATGGAACATGGATGATTATGGGTGATTGATATGTGGTGTATGGGTCTTGGATAATGAGGATAAATGAACAGAACTACCCTAATCAGGACCTCCAACCAGTTATTATTTTTTATGATATGAAGTATTAGAGACATTATATATTGGGAGAGAAGTTTACTCTATATAAATTTCATAATATCATTATCTAAATATTTTTTCATAGAGATGTAAATATTAAGAAGATGAGGTGGGATGATTATATGTAGGCAATCAATTTTGAGATAGCATATAGACATGAAAAAGGAAACATTGTGGCAAAAAATTTAACCCAGGAAACTCATAATAAAGTTGTTTAGGAGTATATTGTCAGGTTAATGATTATGGATTTATTAGTTGAGAAGAATATTATTGTTTAGGATAGTCATGATTAGATGAATCTCATATTAGTTTCAGTGGATCATAAAATATTGAGTCAGATCAAATACAGAGAGCACACTAATCCAGAGTTTTTATCTACAAGGGAAGGCCTTGAAGGAGGGGAGACACATTCAGAACAAATGATAGATGAGGATGAGATAATATATGTCAAGAATTGGGTTTTTGTGACTATGAGAATTTAATAGGAGATGATGCATGTGTTTCATACCTTGAAGTGGGTAGTACATCCAGGTGTGACCAAAATTTATTATGACCTATGATAAAAGATTTATTGTCTAGGAATAAAAAAGAATATTACTGGGATTGTGACATGATGATACACATGTCAAAATTTGAAGGAAGATGATTAAATAAATGTTATTTTATTACATTTATTTACCATTGTAGAATGGAGGTAGGACGATGTGAGTATTTACATTGTGGTGGGTCTCCTGAGGTGGCATTAGAGGATTGATTCTATTTTGTTTGTAATAGAAAAAGTGATGATATTAGTATATTTCTTGACTATATAGGGGAATTTATTAGTGGAGATGTTTGGGTACAAATATGTCTGGATGATAATACATCTTCATGGGGTTCCACGGACTATTGTTTTAGACTATAACTCATATTTTTATTTTTACTTCTTGTAGGTATTGGAGAATGTTCTTGGCATGCTGGTTTTGTTAAGTATGGTTTCCCACCAATAGAATGATGGGTATTTAGAGAGTAATATATATGTTCTTGAGGATATTATTAAAGAATGATTCTATGACATCAGTGGGTCCTATGCGAAGAACCTAGATTTGGTGGAGTTTTTCCCATAACAATAGTTTTGAGGAAATTATAAAGATGGAACCACATGAGGAAACTTTTTTTTGGAAATGTAGATCAACTCTATGAGGGATGGAGGAAGGTGAGTTAGAATTATTGGTACTGAGTTTCACGAAGGATAAATATAATGACGGTTAAATGATTTGGAATATTATGGATATGGCTCAGAGTAGACAGAACTCATATACTGATATACATCAACATCACTTAGATTTTACAGAGGGTGATTTTGTATTCTGTTGGGTGTCTCAATGGATGGGTCATCATAGGATACATAGACCTAGCAAGATTGAACCCAGATTAATTAGACCATTTGAGTTTGGGGAGAGTATCAAGATGATGGTGTACCAATTGGATTTTCTATAGAGGTACATTTTTATGCATGATATTTTTATCTTTTAGAAAGTCAATTGTATTAAGCTGAAACTTCACATGTGATTAAGGTGGATCATTTTTATCTTGAGATATATAAATCCTTTATGGAGAAGATTATTCATGTGTTGGAACACAATGATAAGGTATTGTGGTGAAATATGGTTCTAATAGTTCCATTATTATGGAAACATGGGGGTGTGCAAGAGGATTCATGGGAGAGAGAAGTAGATATGTGGGATTAGTGGCCCAATCATTCTGACATGAAATCTTATAGGTTTTTGGAGTTTAGCATGAGGATGATATGTTATGTGTTGGGGATATTATTAGATCCTGACCATTTATGGAGATGACTTAATATTTTCTTTTGAAATATTTTTCATTTTTGGGTACTTTTTGTTTGGGTTATTTCTTGGGGAGTCTTTTGGTGAAATTTGATAAATTTGGGAGGAGGAGAGGTAGTGCACTATTTTTCCAAACCATGAACCCCATCCTAAAAAAATGTGGGAGCCGATACATTGGGGATTCACACAGTTATCACACAGTTTGTCAAACTATGTGCCCTATTTAGAGAATCTATCCACCCAAAAGATAAGTATGGTTTCGGTACATAGTTTGAAAAACTATGCACCCCTACACATCAAACCACGAACATGTTTTAAAGTAAACAATAAAATTAGATTTACATTTACTTTAATCCTGAAAACTCACCTAAAGTGACCCTAACTCAGACCATGTAAATTCATATCATTTTTGAAATATTCTAAATGCATTCCCATGGCTCCCAAACTCCATTACTTGTGAATAAATGGTTAAATTATAGATATGAACCTCCCTGGGTACATGGATTATCCCCTATAAGATCTCTCTCTCCCTCTTGATCCTCTTCTTGGATAAAATTGGGATGTCTATCTACTATTTAATGTAGATCTAGATCTAGGATTGTTAGATATGATTTGTTTAAATCTTGTTTTATGAATTGTATAAATATCTCATTATTCATCATTATTCCCCTTAAATTGTGAATTTTAGATATCAATCATTTTCATCAATCATGAGGTAGATGGTTTATTATTCAAATACCAATTTAATGATTTCAATTACTTATATTCCATTATATAATTTGTATTATAAGATTATAAATTGACTTTCTTAGATTGAATTAATTAATTTAGATAATTAATTAACTATTTTACTATGAAATTTGTTATATTGATATTGTGATGTCGAATAATTAATTGAATAATTTATTATGAAATTACTGAGATTATTGAAATGGAGTAATTATGTGTTGAATCAATTATAATAATATAGGTATGGAAGATTTTGATTAAGTAATTGTTGAATTAATTAATGGAATTGATGTGATTAATTAATTATTTAATTAATGGAATTGACGAGATTAATTAGCTGTTAATTAATTAATAGAATTGATGTGACTAATACATTTATGAATTATTTAATAGAATCATTATGAAAAACTAACTGTAAAATTAGTAATGGAATTGATATTATTAATTAGTTGTTAAATTTAGTAATAAAATAATATGACTTTATAACTATTGAATTCAATTAATTTATTAGTGAATTAACTGTTGCATATATATTTATATATGTGACATTGTAAAATATATATATATGTGAAATTAGACAACGAATTGTAACAATAGAATTCATATGAAAATTGAGATAATGAATGGTAATAATAGAATTCATATGTGAAATAAGACAATGAATGGTATGAATACATTAAGTTGTCAATTGATACAATGAAATTTAACAATATAATTAATATATAATGAAGATGATGAATGGTTATAATTGAATTTAGATATAAATTGAGATGAGGAATGGAAATAATGGAATTCTGAAATATGAGTTGAGATGATGAATGGTAACAAGGGAATTCATATAAAGATTAAGATGAAGAATTAATGAAATGGAATTATGATATGTGAGTTGAGAAGATGAATTGTAGAAATATCATTCTGATATGAATTGAAATAATGAATTGTTAAAACAGTATTGAGATATATGATATACCATGGAAATAGTTCAAACTTCAGCACAATCCAGATATGGTATTGAGAGTACGAGTGTCCTTAGGAACCTGGGGGATATGTGGTAAAATAACAAGTAATTGAATAAATGTAAATGGATCACTTTGATTCTATTATCTATACTTTATAAAAAAATAAACCATTTTTAGCAGATATTTCTTTAGAATGAATTTGTGATGGCATACTATGTGGTACTCACACTCTACATGGGATGCCTGATCGTACCCGAATAGATTTCATGGTTTCATGAAATGTTAAGTTAAAAGGGAATGTATAGAATTACTTATATGAGAAGGATAATGCATGAGTGTATAGAACATGGTGTCGGGACACGCTTGGTTGAGTTTTCAGTTTCATAATGTTAATATTATATTTTGAGTCTTGATACATACTTGTACGAAGATATTCTTTACTTTAGTTATTTTTATTTTATTTCATTGTATTTTTCAACATGTTATTCAAGTATTAATCAAGTTATTATATGATTTTGTTTTTATTATTATGTTGTGATTTTTAATTTATTTCCAACTTTTGAATTAATATTATAATACGGGTATAGTGTATCCATGATTTAGTTTTAACCCTTAATGATAGATAGACATTTTGGTGTGCCGGGAAGGGCTTTTGAGGTCACATAGAAAACAAGTTCTGGGGCACCAGTGTGTGGCACCCCATTCCAGATAATACATTTCTCAACCATTAGACTTCCATAAGTAATTACTATGGGCTTACATAGTTGATCAAATAATATATAAATATATGGAAATATATACTTTTTTATGATTTCCTGAACCCAGTTCATAAAATAGTAACCAAAACTAATTGGCCACATTGCATCAAGAATTACTCCCCATACACCAGTGGGTTTCGACTAGTAGTAAGGGTCAGTGGTGGAAACTTAAGGTTACTACAGGCACATGATAACAGTGTATCTCAATGGAATAATCATAAAAATAAAAATATGAAGAATATAAAAAAATTGAAGACTTTATGTATTAACATATATTATATAAATAACCATGTAATATCATCTAAAAGTATCATATAAAAATTATTTCTCATTTAAGGCTATAAAAAATAAGAGATACATGGAAATGGATGTCCAATACGAACATGAATCAATTATAGAAAATATGAAAAACAAAACTATCACTAGATTTTATCATGATATATATCATTTTCATGTTCTCCCCATCTCTAATATTATAATAAATCAATCACTTTCATGCGGTCACTTTCCCTTATCCCTACATGTATCCATGATGTCTGTTTGGGTACACAGCGACAACTCGAATAGGGTTTCAAATAAAACTAAATGTGACACCACAATCAATATAATTAACAAGTACTATCTTTGAATATAAGATGAAGCTATGTGTAGATATATCATGAGTACAAGTAATATAACCATAAGATAAACTTTATCATAAAAAAAGTCAACATGTGATAATGAAACCATATAATAATGTATATCTTTGAAACTAAAAAGTATCAATAACAATGACCTATGTCGTGTAATAATTTATTATGCCAACATGGGCATCGTTCCAATGATTTTTAATGGAAAAGGCGCAGGAGTAGGCTAAATGCAATAAGTAAACTAGATCCATGGAGATAAAATTTCCAATCCATCCTAATGGGATTGTTCCAAGGAGTAAAAATGTGTAAGGATTCCAAGTATGCTGATTAAATAGGATCAATAGTGTTGAAATGTCCAAGTCATACAAATAATCAACATGAATTGGATCTTAGGATTTGAAATGTCCATGTAATCCTAATAAATCATTAGATACAATAAGTAGAAATGTTTAATCCATCAATGAATGTCCAGTAAATCATATACATGTAGTAGAAATGTCCTTATTATTTTAGTGTAATAGGTAAACATGTTAAATAGAATCCTTGGAATAAAAATCTAAATGGAATCCATATAGGTTGAATAGGTAGGATCCTAAGTGTAGATCAGATCCTATGTGTAGAAATTTATAAGTCATCATAACATAATCATTGACTATTCCATAAACCATTTCATTTATCACTTCATTAATCCCTTTATAAACATATGTAGTCCAATTGATTAACAATTCATAAATAATATATAAAACAGAATAGTTCTCTAACATGGTCCAACATTTAATAATACATTTTATTAGCACATGTAATTCCCCGTAATATTAGATTTCAAAATACACCCGTTGGGTGGAATAATCTTGTAAAAATTGATGAACCCACTGCTTGGGTAGTTTAGGTTGTGTTTAATAATGGCCATACTAATATTCATTTGTCACGACATTTCGTAAACATGAATTTATCATTTAATTCATGTGTAAATTAATTTTGGAAGTATCGCATGGAAAATTTATTGTTCAACATTGTTTAAACTACATACAAATAACTATACTTTTAGGGAAAAGTTATTTGAAATCTACAATTATCCCATAAAACAATATTCATCCAGTATTATCCTATGATTCAGTCGAGATCATAAGATAATGGATTAATGCATGAATTCTTGGTCGATATCCAATGAGATCAATACCACAAGAATCTAATGTCAAATGAATCAAAGAGATAAAATCCTAGGAGTAAGGCTTGAAAAAGGCTCTAACATGTGGGTATATGAATGGATGATGGACATATAAAGAAATAATATATTGAATAAATATTTAAAATAATTTGATTCAAAATGATCATTTCCACATTAAATATTGGTTCACACATTTTGGCCAAAATATTGACCAAAATTTTTCCTATCCATACAAAAAAATCTACCTCAATACCACCCTTGAATGGTCATGGAATATAGTAAGATGAATCTTGAACTGAATACATATTTCTCCTTGATCAAAACATTCACAGCAATAACACAACCATGCCAAATGAGTCGCCCATTTTGGGAGAATCATGTACCATCTATAGTGCACTCAAACACCCTAAATGGTTTACACTAACCATGAAGACCAGGAAGCATGTATTACACCAGATATATAGAAAATTTGTTTTCTCCAAAAATGAGGGCACCCGGCTCCAAATGGGCCATAGAAATTCCTACATCCATTATATCAATAATAGCCTTACTAGGCCTTCATATTAGGTCAAAAGAAAAGAATTAATCTCTAAATAAAAAAGTTTTGTACCTCATAAATAATTTGTGTTCTTACAATCACCCCCCTTAATGATATTCATACCCAAATTCCCCTTCCAAGGGTGGTCAAGAATCATCTAATAGTAACACCATCCACTGTCCATGTACATCAACTACCCATTCTAAAGTATCATCCTATACATCTTAATGATTCAATAGCACATGTACCACATGAATTGACTGGCCTCCTAGAACCTTCATGCTATAATCAACAATTCAGATATAATGATCCAAAAAAATACATCTACTTCTAACTGGGCATTACCATGTTGAATAACATGTGAAATATTAGAAATATATCATTGATGCTTTGGTTCATGTAAGATAGAATGCATGTTATAGTTCCTCTAAGGTTACTACAATAAATATTAATTCATACTAATTCTATCTATATTAATTAGTGTCCTCATATAATAATGAAATAACTTTCGTTATTTATGAATCCGTATATTCCCTATTCTAGGTGAAAATCACATTAAAACCAAAATCTCCACCTCAAACACTTGTGGTGGATGGTGAAGATCATTTTATGACTTTACTATAGACTAATCTATTGAAATCATCTTTCCGATATGTTGAACCTTCTCTAAAGTCTCATGAATGGGATGATGACCTAGTAGTGCTACCTCACCTTCCACTAATCTACAGAGTGGTGAATAGCATGACAAACCCTATAGGGCATTATAAGAATCCATATTTATGTTCATATAAAAGTTATAATTATTATAGTACATGGATAGAGGTAAGGATTTATCATAATAATCTCCGATATCAAGGATTCATGGTCAAAGAAAGTCATCCAAAACTCTTACTGTATGATCAGACAAATCATTGGTTTATGGGTGATAGTGTGTACACTGCAATATATATGAACATAATTATATATTAATATGTTCCCACAAATAGGTATGAAATGGGTGTTCATTTTTAACCATTCTATGATCACCAAGATAGTGTCACTACCTTAATGTGACCTACAAAATCTCATCACAAAATACAAGGTGACTTCATCTTATTTTCTCACAGGAGAAGGATTCATATATAAAATCCCCACCAGTCACTAGTGATCTACCTTCGCCTACTGACAGGTGGACTACCAAGTAACAAAATTAGAAATCTCACACTACATCCCCTTCCAATATTATGGAAGGAATACTTCAAGATACATTGATGTAAGGTCATGATGCACTTCCCATATATAGGTATGTAACTCTCACATCCACTCCTCTCTGATATTATTTAGAACCTGGAAACACATATGAATGTGTATTATCTCTTCCTCATCGATGACTAAACCATGAGGTAGTCCATCCCCTTTATGGACCTACCATTGGACCATTCCCTTGGAATCTCATAACTTAATCACCTTCATTCTATCTAGAAATGAAAAATTCCCTGATAATGATGCATGCATAGAGTATCCATGATAGTCATGAATGTTTATATTCATATCTAATAACAAGACAATAGTCATCCACTCACTACTATCCTCCTAGACCTCCTATGTCTAAGGCCTCTTAATAATTGCATCTATGGTTTAATTTCCCTTTTCGGACATATAAGAAATCATTATTTCAATTTAAAATATGTATTCAACCCATATTAATTACCTATTATTCAAGTAACACTATGTAAATATGCTTTGAAGAAGTTATATTCTATAAACACCACAAAAGTTTCTCCTAGTAAATAGTGATTCCAACAACGTAAGGCATGTACAATAATACATAATTTGAGATCATTTTTTTTTGTAGTTCATTTAATATGGAATTAGTTAAATGGACATATATTACATGACATCCTCATCATATATCAAAACTAATTATATACCTATACCTTATGGTTCTTAGTTGACTATATATATTCTTCTCCACTAGGGAAGTATTAGGATCAGTGAAAATTTCAATATCCCTTTCATATCATAAAATGAGGTCTCATAGGATGATGACCATGAGAAAATCCTATACTTCATATTCAAGAACAAAATAAGTACTTAAAATTATGAGAATTCATGTATAAAGGACATGTAATAACCATAATTTCCCAAAAAAAAATCATTATATCCAAGTTATTATTGGGAAGCACCTAGGAAACGATATCTCTCACAATCTCTAGGTCAATGGATAACCCACTATCTAAGATTATATAACCCAAAAATTTTATTTTATCCACCTAAAAGGGATCTCTATAAGATTGTCATATAACTAATGATCTATAAATGTATTCAATTTAATTACATGAAGTTTTTCATGGTTGTGTTTACTGTGAGAGAAAACCAAGTTGTCATTAATGAATTCCACCACAAATGAATCCAAATATAAATAGAATACCTGATTCATTAGTTCCATGGAAACTACTAATTAATTCGTTAGACTAAATGACCTAAATTGATACTAATAAAGAAAATACTTATAATAGAATGTTGTTTGAGTTTTTCCTTAATGTTTAACATACACATGATGCCAACCTGATCTCATATCAATCTTTGGAAAAACTCTAGCTCTTTAAATATGGTTCAAAATATCATTTTTTGAGGCAAAGGATATTGACTATTAAACATAAAATGGTTAAATTTTTAGATATGCATACATAAATAAAGGTTTCTATCTTCCTTCTAGGTGAAAAGGACAGACAAACCCCCATGGGGAAATAAGATGTCGTATAAACCCATTTTCCTCTTTATCCTATAGCTACCCCTTGAGATCGTGAAACTATATAGAAGCAATCAAAAAAATGGATTAATGGATATTTATACTTCTCCTATTACAATAAATATAAAAAGATTAACATCACAATTAGGAGTTAGTCCTGATATGACATTTTTTAATCCATCATTGAAATTATCCACCATTGGAGGGAATCAACTTGACTCATTACTTGATCTTCCACATATGTGATAGAAATGTAGGTTTTCATCCCACCCAGCCCAAGAAGCTTGGGTCTGGATTTTCCCTCCTGGACATCCCATTCAACCTTTTGAATAAAAATCATCCCTCTGGTTATGTGAAGGTCACCCTTCATTGATAGTAGTAAACATTATCAAGATAGGGAACAAATATTCTATTTAGAGATTGATGTCAAACCCTATCATCTCATGGTAAAAGATACCTCATAAAATGTAACACCAACTTATCTCAAGGAGGAACTCACATCACTAGCATACACTCTCCGATCGAATCCCTAATGGAGTATCAAGTGTCATCAGACCACCTGAAAACTAAACATCAATCCCAAGACTCTCCACATATAAACATAAAAAATGAATGATATGAAATTGTAAAGAAAATATATGACACTAATATGGAGGATAATATAATATTATATATCATTATTGATGCTATGCATACATCTTCTTAGAAATTAGCTTAATTTTGTACATATGGCATGATCCTTTAGCAAAAGATATAACTAGACTACACTGAGAAGGTCTATTATAATGATGTTATATGTCTTATGTTTGGATTCTTTATCCATGGACACCACGTTGTCCTAATCGATCGGTCATACTAAAACACCCTATCTGAGGATAAGATGTTGAACCCACTCATGAACGTATATTCTGGGATAACACTATGTAACTATCTAGTGGTTGAAAATTCCTTCAAAACTACAATATAAGGCCCATCATACCATAGAATCGGCACTTATATAGGTTTATATCAAATTTTTTCATCATGTATTGATGCCTCCCACACTGGTAATATTAAATAGAACTACTATCACTCATTATATAGATGATATTCCCCTCAAGAGAGACCACATAACATGTATTCCTACCTAGTGACACTGAACCACTTGATTGAGATGACAAACTGAACTACTCTATACCCTTAGATTCCCTTAGGTTTAATAACATATGTCTAAAATTATAGAGCTCTTTAAAATTGGAATAATATTCCATGAAAGATAATGTTCCCTTCTTTGATTGTATAATATATTTGGATATATCATCCATTAGAATAATTAGATAAGAATAATCATATAAGGTTGTTCGTATATTATTATATGATATGTCCTAATGATGATATGAATGATTCTTACGACACCCAATTTCTTGGAGGAATATTGATGCATATACATATATAGGATCACTCTCTACTTAGGTGGGTTATAAAGATGCATGAATGTCAATTTTTTGGCCTCTAGCCATTAATTTTCGTCCCATTGTCACTATATCCTGAAATGGTGGGTGGATTATACTATAAAAACATACTAATAAATTCTACCTCTATCGGTGTAGGTCCTAGGGGTCCCTATAGAGTCTGTATAAAGAATAAGGAACTCAATTTGAACTGAACATAAAAACCTATATCAAACATAAAATACGGTCCCAAAAGTGTCACTAATAGAGGTTCAACAGGTGGCCTAGAGCCCACCACTTATGGGGCACGATCCTTACCACCCTCCTAGCACAAAAATTGAGGCTGTTGTGGTTGAATGTCTCTGAAAATATCAAGAATATGGCTCAAAAAAGAATTGGTGTCATCAAGATCTTAGGTATTAGCATGAAATGATCTATCCTTCCCAAACACACATCATGACCTTTTTCCGGCTCCTAACACCTCGTCTCGTTGATACAAAGTTCATGAGAACACATGAGAAACTACTTACTACCCACTACTAAGGTCATATTAGGGTCATGTTCTCTACTATATTTCCATGTTATCGATATACATATTTTTAATCGAAATTTATAGAATTAAAAAACATTAAATTGATATTATCATCCCAATTTAATGGTTACCATTTCATTTTATAATTTTATTTCATTTAAATATTTTCTTATTTATAAAAATATCTCTTTAAATGTTGAAATTTATAGATCACTAATTCAAATTTTATCTTGGACCATAACCATTATAAGTTGATGTGTGGGTTATATTTAATCCTAAATAGTTATTTATTGAGTTTTTATATGAAATTTTATCAAAAGTTCATTAATATAGTAATATGTCACCAAAACATATTACAAACATTCCATGTAGAAATATAAATGGTCTATGGAATAATGTGTGACCTATAAATACTGATGTTCTAATTATGATACATGACGTTATAATTTCATTCCAAAAAATGCTAAGGGTAAAAAGATGTAATCATAAGCATCACAATATAGAAGGTCCATCACCCAATGGTGAAATCAAATTAACAATAATAAGAAAAATTTTCAACATCATATCCCATCCTAAGAAATTTATCTTTTCTTTAAATGTGGTATAGCTACTCCTAGGAACAGGTTTCTTACCAAACTCTACCACATTCCTAATCATTAGTGTATGATTCGAAAATGATAATAAAAAAGAAAATAATCCATATGATAGTACATTATAAAATATTGGACCTAGTTCACTCAACAATAACCTAACTTGGTTTCCCACATGGAATCAACTGCAACTCCCCATACCCCAGTGGTTACTAACTAGAAAGGTGGGTTCATGGTGTAATAGTGGGGATACTATACTCTAATGATGAAAGTGAAGAATGATGGTATAATCATATTAATCAAAAGTAAAACAATATAAAATAATTGAACATGTAATGAATAAATGTTTATTATATAAATAACCAAGTAATATCATCCAATAGTGTTATGTACAAAAGGTGATCATGGAATGAAAGAAAAAATAAGAGATACTTGGAATCAAGGATCTAGTATATAAGTGTATCAAAAGTAAAAAATTACCAAATAAAACTATTCCCAGATAGCATCATGATCCATATAATGGTCTAGAGATCCCCTACTCTTATGATATAATGAGTCAAGAACTATCATGGGGGTTATTTCTCCTATCACAATTGGCATACATTTTGTATTTATAGGTACACAATAGTGGCCTGAATAGGTAGTGAGAGAAATATCAGTATGACACCACCAATAGTTTCTATAAAAAGTGAAATCTATGTATATAAGATAAAGAGGTTAACATATATAATAGGATTAAAAGTAATAAAAGAAGACGTTGAATTAATAAGTCTAACAATTCATCATTTGGTCAACTAAACAAATCATATTTTTTATCTGTAGTTTATAGAACGAATAAGAAATAACAATGTACATCATGTAATCATGTATTATACTTACATAGTCTAGGGTACAAGGAATAGTAATGTGCTTGGAAACCGAGTGAGGTATGTAAAATAATTAAACAACATCCAATGAGTTAAAATTACCATGGAATCCTAATGGATATGATCCAATGAGAATAAATGCCCAAAAAATCCTAGAATGTCCAGTAAATGGGTTTCAATGAGTATAAAATTTCCAAAAATCCTAGCATGAGAATTAATGTAGTTAAATTGTATCTTTTGAGTATAAATTTCTACGACATCCATGTAGGTAAAGAATATGGGATCTAAGGAGTATAAATTTCCAAGTAATCCTTTCTAGTTCATTCACTATTCCATAAACCATTTAAATAATCAAGTCATTAATCCATTCAAAAATATTGGCATGCCAAGGTATAACCCAATTCATACCTTTCATATAAAATCACTTGGTGCTATAAGGACTTTACAACCATTAATAATCCATTTGATTAACACAATTAATTCCCAGTAATAATATAAAAAAACACACCCCATTAGTGTAATAACCTTTTAAAATGAGAAGACCCCAACTCTTGGGTGGTTCGGGTTGTGTTGAACAACCTCCAACCTAATATATAGGTGTCAAAATTTGTATTAAACATGAATTTGTTATTAATGTCATGAGTAACTTATCTTCAGAATAATATTCCAAAAATAACTATGTGAAGAACAATGATAATAATTTAAAAAAACTATAAATTTAAGGAAATGGTATAGAAAAACAACCATAATCTTGTATAAGAACACTTATCTAGTGTCAGCTGATGATTTTGTCAGTTTCCAAAGAAAATAGTAGAAAAATCTAACACCTATTAGCTATCCAACAAGACAAATTACAGATGAAATGGACATCATCCAAAATAATTTCTTTAAATACTAGTTTTAATGGTAGAAGAAGGCTCTAATGTGAGGGGTGAGGGATGGCCACTAAATGAATAAGGAATTAATAGGGGGTTTAATAACTTAATATAATTAGTGGAAAAATTAATATTTACCAATAAAAAACCGGGTCGCACAGTTTAGATGCAAGGTTGGAAACAATTATTCACCAACCAATTGCCCAAATCTACCTCAAATATACCATTACATGTTCATTGAACTATAATAGAAAAAATGTGCCAACCATGCATTTCTCCTCTACCAAACTTTCTTCAGTAATCACATGAGAATGCTTCTTGAATCACATTATTACAAAAAAATGTATTCCCTCTATTTTTAACAGAGACACCCACACGGTTTTCTCTATCCCATTGAATTATATGGAATAGTTTCACTAACCTTGAGACCAAATAGGTTTTTTCTCAAAAATTAGAACTTCAAGATCTGAATGACCCTTAGACACCTCTATTTCATCCATAGACTCATTATCAATTCATTTTTAGTAAAAAACAAGGAGTTGGACTAGAAATAAAAAGGTCTATACCTCATATAAAAGATATGACACTACATGTTCAATATCATGTTCTTTTCTCATTCACTGTAATCAATATATAGTTTCAATTAACCTTTAATATTTCTAATAAATTGGACCTATCCACCTAATAGTGAAGCACTCAATCATATAATACTCTTTTCTCATATATATTGTAAATTTTTCAGTAATTATTATATATAAATTTGATTGTTTTCAATTATGATTATATCCATTATATCAATTATTTTATCTATAAATTCATTCTTGTAAGTAAGTATTATCCATTCTTGAGAATTATATTTTAATGGAGATTCATCTCTATCCTTCAACATGTAATGAATATGAGGAAGATTAAGTATATAAAGAGTTATTTCCCTCTCTTAAAATTTTATTATGTCTTAATATAATAAAAAGTACTCATAATAAAACATCCAATTCCATGTAATGAATTTTAATATGATTTAAATTTAAAAATTATCATAAACTACAACTTCTGATACAATAGTTATTAATGTTTTCACCAATGATTTAAAATAATTTATTTTCATGGGTCCATTCCCTTATAAAAAATCCTAGGTATACATGGGTCACATAAATTGAAATAAAAAAATATTTATAACCCTAGAATGATAATAAAATAAATATTATTATTATATCATAATAATGAACATTTTTTATTAAAATTAATTAAATAAGATTATTCAAAAAATAGACCATATATCCATAAATGAAATAATATAATGTGACATTTAAATTACAATATTTAATGTAATGAAATAGTAGTATTTGATAAATTAGTTATCTTCATTTTTCCATCCAAAATTATTCATTTAAGAAAAGACACAAATTTTCTCCCATGGATGACATTAATATTCTGATTTCAATAATTATTGTCTTTAATAAAATAAAATTTATTATAGTGGAATAAATTAATAATAAGTTACACACACAAAATGATATAAAATAACTTTTAATGGGAATTTATTTTTTATGTATAAAATGAATTCAATATTAAAATTATATCATGTTTCATAATAATTAATCAATACTTTAGTATTGAGTATTATCATTATACATATATTTCATACTGTAGTTACTCATATTCATAACTATGATTTAATTAGCTATGATATATCAATAAAATATAAATAATATGATTTTTATAATATATCTCAAATATGTTATTGATCGATGTTTCATTTTAAGTATGTCATCTTTAATATTAATCCCTTAAATGTGTTCACTAAGTTGTTAAATTATACCACCATTTAAAGAAATTTTTCCTTTTAATTTTTTGTCATTCCTCAAGGGTTCATCCTATATTTAAAACCCACATCATAAAAAGAAATAATAAAATATATTCTCAAAAGGTGATGTGGAAATGATAAATGTTACATGATATATCACATAATGGGGTTCATATATGAAGATATAATTGGTTGGATGATATAAAATAAAAATAGAGTATGAAAATTCCATCTTATGAATAATAGATAGTGGTATAGAACATGATATTTCCAGTGTTAATTATTAGAAAACAATAAATTTTTATAGGGGAAAGGAGTAACATTTTATTTGAGAAGAATGTATAAGGGTAAAATCAAAATCTCATGATCCCTTTCATAAAATTTATTGTTTCATTTACTATAAAGATAGGGAAAACTATAAAATTCAATTTTTTTTTGTTTAAATATGCATAGTTTAAACCTCTGGTTGTGCTTTGATGAATTTACACATCATTACCTTTTCCAAATATGAATATTAATTATGATTATTCTTGCTAGATGTTCTAAAATTAACATTCAATAGAACATATGAGAAAAAATTCATTACTTTTTTCTCTAAATATTTTCCAAAACCAATATAATAAGAACATGATATAAAACATAATAAATTAATATTTAAATCCCTAAAAAAATTAGAGTTAAACAGATTCGATTATTTGAATAGATAACCACAAAACCCCTCAATAATATGTCTCATGGAATTCAAAAACTCAAAAATATGAAATATTTTTTGATTTATTTTTTATTATCAACTTGACTCTTATTTCCTAATAATATCAATCACTGATAAGGTGATATATTAAAAACATAAATACAATAATAATATACACCAAAAAAGTTTCTAATTTATTCCACAATTATCATGAAACACCATATAGAAATAATAAAATCACATATACCTCCATAAATTAACTCAATATATATACATCAAATTATGATTACATTAATATTATAATTTTTATTATATAATACACTTATAAAAAATAATCACTTAGTCACTGAATAATTTTCTATCATTTTGTTATCTATGTGATAAAATTATATTTAAAAAATATATTAACTCTATTATCCCAATCAATAAAATTTATCTCAGCATTAGTGATCATATTATTCAAAATTTTTTCATTAGAATTAATATTATTTCAATATAATATGAAATAAATATTTCAAGAATAACCATTTTAAAGGAAAACATAAAAATACACAGCATTGTATTTTGATAAATGTCAAAAAAAAATTCACTTAATCATATTAGTCATTAAAAACAGAAAACCTCAAACAGAGTATTAATGATGTTATTATTTTGATTAATGTTACACTTATAAACCAATGAAAAAATTGTTACATCACATAATACTTGGTAATATTAGTGGTTAAAATAGATGTACACTGTCATTCAAGATAATAGTTCAAAATGAAAATATGATTTAACCCGGTCATATTCACTAGGAGAGTCAATACATGGGTGTGATAAGGTCACACTCACCATGTAGAAAAATGGGTGATATATATTTGACCAACTCATTTTGGTTATATTAACCACAATTCCACTGATTACAAATCCTTATAATCATAGTGTATCCAGAAAAAAATTTATTTATAAGAAAAACCCTTACTCTCTACTATACCTAACATTCTATGATATTTTATAATAATTAGATATAACCCAAAATTATGAAATAAGATTTTTTCCCCTAATCTATGATTCACTAATTCCAACTCCAATGGTTTTTAAAAAAAATGAACTAATACCAACATTAACACACTGTTTATAATTATCCTTAAGAAATTAGTTACTTTATTACATTAGTGTAATATGTAATAGAAACCACAATCAATGATCCATGAGTTTATTAGTCTTGAAGGGCCATATATAGAATTTCATTCTATATTAAATTAGAAATGAAATACAACATTACTAATTAGGTGTGAAAATTTCTATTTACTATTAAATATATTTTTATATCATTAATTTACACTTATATTTATTATAGGGAAAATAAAAAAAATAAATCAGTGAAATAAGAATCCTAGTTTTAGGAAATTATTAAAGAATATTCATAATATTCATGAATAATATATCTAACAAAAATAATAATCACATATTATATATAAAAAATACCATAAAAAGGAACACAATCCCTTGATAACTTGATAACATAAATAATAATATGGATAATGCTAAAAATAATCAAAATCAAAGAATGTGTAATGGAATGCATCATAAGCATAGATACATGTAACTAATTCATGAAAATAAATGTGTATCGGTAACTTGTACATCAAATACCCAATCTATTTTTTCTTATTATATTCACTTATACTTCAAGGGGCTATTTATTTCTAGGACCCACCCCTCTCATTAAAATTATTACACATTCGAAATAAATTAAATTCAATATTTTATTCATAAAAAATATTAATTATAACATTATAGTATTTATTAATTACTTGATAATACTAATATTTTACCTATCAATAAATTAAAATTCATCACAAGATACATTTTTTAGAAATGGGTTAGCATTTAGGAAATAATTGTATCCATGATTTAATGAATATGGATATTTAATAAGCATTTATCTCTAAAAGAATGATTATAAGAATAAAGTGAAAATTTAATGACAATTTTAATGATTATAAATTTTCTAAAAGTAAAAAATATGACAACAAATACATCACAAATTAGAATTTATAAGAAATTAAGGACTATTTCTGGATAAAATACAATGTTAAAGGGAAATAAAAAACTTCTCATTAAATAGTTTTATATTTAAATACATTGAAAATATGAAGATAATGTTGAATATTATAATATATTTATAGAATAGGGAATGTATGTTGACATAAAATATATTAAAAAATGAATTATACATTTTTACATTTCGTAATGAATGTTTAATATGATCCATTTCAAGAAACATATAAATATTCCATTAAAACCATTTAAATTTTCAAATATAACATATAATGTTCCTAATAAATCATTTATGTATATAAAAATGACTGATTAAAAAAATTAAATATGAAGAAATGTAAGAAATAAATACCTAATCAAAATAAGAAAAAAGATCTACCTTTTCTTTTGATAGTTTTTTATTTTTATCAAGTTATATAAGGAAGAAATGATTTAAATAGATATTGAAAAACCAAAAATAAATATTGGATAATAATATAAATTATGCGAATGATGGATATATTATAAAATTTGTTTAATGAGAAATAGAATCTATCTAAGACAAAATGATATTTTAAAATAGATTTTTAACACTATGGTAAGTTTGGAATTTTTACACATTGAATGAGTAAACATGAATTGAATCATTAATCATCACAGATGAATATATATTATTGTCAAAATCATAAATTTCTTAGTATATACACAACATAAATTTAAATTGTTTTATAATATAATATATTTATAAATGTAGTGGAAATTGAGGGGGAATACCTTAGAATGTTTTTATTATATAAATAATAATAAATCATAAAAGTTATTTCATTTTAAAAATATAACTCCACAAAACATATATGTAAAAATTAATGTTATTAAAATGAATGGTCATTTCCAACATAATTATTTCATATAATATCGAATGAATATGTAAATTATCTTAAAGAATAAGAATTTATTTACGACACCACTTACCACCTATTGACATTCAAATCAAACCTCAATGATAGAGATAACTTTATAAGGACTTTTAAACACCCATAAATTTCATGATAATCATTATAATAAATAGTATTGAGTAGTATCTATACCAAACAGAAGAAAAAATGGTTAATATGGAATAAGTCTCGTAAAAATAAATCTGAGATTTGAAACACTTACATTAGTTCACAAATTCATTGGATGTGATTTTAGACTCATGTATAATAAATATAATATTATTATAATTCTATATAATAACCTTATGAATTTTTATTGAATCATATATGATCCATTCATTACATTTTAATAATATTTTTATAATAATTCTATATTAAAATAGAAATTTCTAATTGTGATCTTTTTGTTTTTTCATGAATGTTTTAGTTCAGTAGTTTGTGTCTTTTCATATTTATCAGGGATTTATCATATTGGTAATGTTAATAATTATATATATATATATATATATATCATATTTATTGATTTTATAAATATTTATAATCATCCTTGAATGGTAGAGATATGAAAATGTATGACACCTTTCATGCATATGATAGGTCGTACATACACATGAATGATGCTTTATTTTTTAAACAGATGTAATGATAAAATAGTAAATAAGAGTTAACAATTATAAGTTAAATATTTTTTCATATATATAATATATATTCATAAAATATATCATTATCACAACAAATATATAGATTAATATATTAATGAATCCTATCACCTCATGGATGCAGTTTTTCACACGTATAGGCATCAGACAATATCATTCATCAACAAAATGTAAGGTAATAAGGTATATAATATGTACAACAAAAAATTATAAAATAATAATATTTTATTAAATATAATTATAAACAGAAAACATTTACATGATCTTGAAAATCAATAAACATTTTTTTATAGTTTATTACAAACAATAGTGACTTTCTTCCACATGATGCATGACACACAAGACCAAGGTTTACCAAAAAAAAATACTATTAATATATTTTTTTAAATAATAGTTATTCCTTGGACATTTTAATGGTGGTTATTAATTGGGTTAACTTAATTATTACAAAATATATTCTAAACACATTTATTGGTTATTTTCTTAAAAGATGGTTTAGTTCCCCTGGGGAACATAATTTAATATTAAATTTTACCACGTTTAGAAAATTTATAAGAAAAAAAATACATTTTTAAATAAGCATATGGTAATTTTCTTTAGGTGAATTTTTTATATTTACCTGAGACATTTCATTTATTTTAAGAATAGTGAAAATATTATATTTGAATTGAAATTTGATTTTATGTTTGAATAATTCATAATGACAACCTATATTTTTAATTACTTTTAAAATGAAAACATGTTAAATATATATCAATTTATCTAATATCGGTAATTGGAAATAGTTTCTTTTTTAATTTATATGTAGAAAATTGGTAAACATTTGAAAATTTTCACCTTAAAACACCACTTTATCGTCATGCCAACATGATAAATTTTAAATTAATATTTTCTAATTCAATGAAATGAATTTGGAAAAATAAATTCAATATTTGGTATCAGAATAATTTTTATTTTCTAATTCGGAAAATATAAATTTTGACCAAAGTGATTACTTAAAACATTTAAAATTAATTAAAATTATTAAGCTATAAATGAGTTTACTAATGGATTATACATTAATAATAAGGGGGAAAATGACTTAGAAATCATTCCAACACTATTTTAATGGACATATTTTTACCATATACGTTATATTATATATAATTTATTATTATATTGTCTATTTTACAAGAAATAAAACATTAGTTTAATTAACTCATTTAAAAATATTACAAGTGTCCCACTCACTCCACTTTTAAAAGGGCACCCACTTTCCTCTTATATTCACATATTAAAATTTTAGTTCATAAAATACCTACCCAAATAACTAATGGAATTAATGGATTTATATGATATTATAAATTAGTTATACTAATGGCATCACTATATCATATATATGTTTTTTAAAATCCATTTTTTAAGGGATATGTTAACATCGCTCGTGTGTATGGATGGAAATTACCTAGTAAGGCTATGTGATTCATGTTTCACTAGTGATTCCCATAGAAAGTGATATAGATGAAGAAAAATATAATATTATGTATACATGACATAATTATGATATCCATTAAAAATTTTCAATTCTTAAAAGATAACATATATCATTGTATTTATTTCCTTTTTACTCACGTAAAGATGATAACATCATTTGTGTATGTGTGGACTACCACCATCATGAAGCATTGTGAAACAATTTTCATCACTAAAAGACATGGATAATATATATATATAAGTACATAATATGTTATTAATTAATTTATTATCATTATGGAAAGGTGAAATATTACTTACCTCCTTTCCATATTCCAAATTAAAAATGGAATCATTATACATGTGTATGCATGTCCTACCATCTCCCTGGTCGTAATATACTTAGTTTTTCATAACCATCATTCATGGTAGGTTTTGAAAGTAAAATATTCATAAAAATAAGATAATTAGTTCATTATTATAATTATTTATATTATAGAAATATAAAATATGTTCAAGAACCTGAACATTACTAACAAAACACACATAAGAAATATTGAAAATAATAACCTGAAATAATTAAAATAATGAATGAGTATTAACAAACATGAAATAAAATGTTATAAAATGATCATATATGAGGTCATAAAGATTAATATCATTCTATAATATGTTAATAAAATTTCTAAAATACTATACATGATTTCAAATAATGTTCAAACAATGTGAAGTGTAAGGTAAGGGATTTCTAAACACAATTTCCACACATTGGGTTTAACATCTACGTCATTGATTTTTCTAGATATGATTGTGTTTTTAATGATTTTTATTATATTATTATATAATTATTCTTATTTTAGGGGTCTTTATTACTGATACACATAATTGGTTCACTGTTCATTTCTCACCTAAATATTTTGACCATAGTAAGGGTTTACTTCAAAATCTCATTTTAATCAGGTTTGTTTACACATGAATTTCCAATAAAATAAACAACATGTTAATTTTTTTAAAAACCCCATTACTTTTAATCTCATATGGTTATTAATTATATTATTCAATTAGTATTATCATTTTTCACTCTTTGGAATATAAAATAATCACAAAATATTTTTATCATAACCTTACTTCATTTCTCTCTTCTGTTAGAAATTTGTTTTCTTACAAAACAATGTTTTTATATAATTTTTTCTAAAATGTATTTATCCTATTGAAAATTATTTATTAACTAAAATTTTAAATATTTTTTATAATTGAATTTTTATGTAATTTTCATAAAAATCCCATTTTTTATCAAAAACATGAAAGGAATATTCTTTTAATTTTCCATAAATTCAAGCTTTATAACCTCTTAATAATGAAAAAGGAATATTATTTTTATTTTGTGTAGATTATATGTATTTAACCACCATTATTTTTTAAAGCATCCTTTACAAGATTATAAGTATTCTTTTTTAATTAATATGTTTTAAATGTGATTTTTAATGAAAATTATTTTCAAAAGGTTTTAAAACATGAAGAGGATATTTTACATAACAATGTATTAATGATATTTTTATTCATTAGTGAACAAAACACATTATTATAATTATGATCCAATAGTGATATATTATATTTATACCATCCTTATTATTTAATTTGATGGATTATGACCATTTTTATTGTTGATGTTCTATTTTGATATCTTTCAAGATATTTCTATGGATGGTTAAGGTTTTTGAATAGGGAAACTATAAACAATTAATATTTTAATTTTGAATAAGATGTTTGTGTTCATTAGTTTAAAACCCTTTCTTATGAGGAATCCATTAGAACTTGTATGTGAAGGGAGATGCCCGTTATATCCCATCAATGGATTGGTAGGTTTAATAAGATAAAATAGAAATGGTTTTAGACCTAGACTTAAACAATTATATTAATTTTTTTTGCATGAAGCCTTAAATAAATTATATTTCATTGCATGATGCCTTGATGGTATTTTATTTCTAGGAATGATTCCTTAATATTATGCTTTATATTCTAGTGTAATGCATTCCATAATTATGAGTTTTTCTATTGGTATTCTATGTGATGATTTCATTAATTAGATTATCAATGTTTAAGTTTCATTATCATGATATTATATATATGTAATTATTTGTCACCTTTTATTCATTCCGTATTATTCTCATGTTGTTAATTTATTGTATTATGTTGTATTTATGTACATTTCCATTTTTAATGTACCTTATATATTTATAACATCAAATGTAATGTTACCCATACTAAACATCTCAAATCACCCCTTTATTATGTTTTATTTTACCCATGATATGTGGATGTATACTATGAATTATATTAAGGGGTATGCTTAGAGGAATAATGGAGATATTAATGAAAATTAATTTTTTATTTTATGTTTTGAGATAGAATGTCAATTAAAATTATGTATCTAGTTTAAAAATAGGGCTAAATTATTCATCCATTTATAAAGTGATTCCTTGTATCTTATAATTATCGAATGATTTATGGAACCAAATTTGTGATTTTAGGGTCACAAATGCTATATTTGTTATACGGGGATTTTTGGAAGAATTATTATGAATTTATATTTAAGGAACATATGATTATTAAAAAAAACATCATTATGTGTATGTGAGGTAATGATTATGTGGATTTTACAAGTAGTACAACTCTATCTGGATAATAAATGCAGATTTGGTTCTAGAATATAGGAAACTAGGTGTAAAAAAACTAAAATAGGGTCATTGGTCTTGACTTGAGTATCACTAAGTAACCAAAAAAGGCCCTTACTAGACACCTATTCTGACATTATATGGGGATATATGTAGGATAATTAAAATTTTATTCACCACCCATTATGAATGATTTTATAAAAATGGTATCTCTAAAGAACCAATGTTTATGATTCTCAGGTTAGATCTACATAATTTTTTCAATCTATGTGTTTCACTAGTTTTTGTATTATACAATAGTTTCGTAATTTTTTTATCTAATCAATTTTATTACATTATATAGAAATAGAAACTAATAAATGTAATGTAAACTATATCAATGTGTATACAACATGATGGGTATTTCCTCTTATGAAATATAATAAAGCTGGAGTTGGAGGAGTATTTAGACTGATCCGATTATAACATTATTGGGGTAACTGATTTGGGTTATGAGTTATAAATATTCCCATATAGACCATCCCACTGATCGACAACATCTTTTACTATTGTTAGACCACTTCATGTGTCATCGAATTCTATTATTAAATTGGACTAAAAATCCATTTTTTACTTGAGAAATGGATAAGTTCCTTAAAACATCAATTTCTAACTATAGGATATTCTGAAATTGATAATGTTTTTATATATATTTATCATATCTCATAAAAATTATATGAATTCTGGTAAATTAATCACGACACTATGAATAAGGAGGAAATAACAATAATGGTGAAGAATGATTTCAAGGTAATATTCATGAAAAATATTTTCCATGAGAGAAACCAGATAATAATGAAAAATAGTTACTGAGTCTAATAGAAAGTGAAGGGAAAAAATTTTCTAATTATAAATACAACTATAGAATATTATCATGGAATTATGTGGACATCTTATGTATTCCAAAGAATAAGATTGATAATTTCTTACATGGGATTTAACTAATTTTCTAAAGCTCAATAGTCTCACAATCATTCTCATTATACAAGGACATAATATCGTATTATATTAATATGGATAATTAATTATCAAATTTATATGACATTAAATAGAAGATATAAAATAAGAGGACAATAGAGTAAAATATGGATAAAGGGAAGAAGGGAGAGAAAGAGTTTCAATTTTGTGATACATGTCAAAGGGAAACCCTAGTCTATGCTTAAAAGAAAAATGAGTTTTCTTCATGTGTGAATAATATGACACTATGACCTAGATTTCAATGGAATGAATGAATTTTTAAATCCTGACTGATTCTATGGTATGTATATAGAGCAATATAAAAATGAATTTTACAAGCCCCAAGGAAATGTACAACATAAAAATATAAGGGATCAAGGTCAAGCTTATGTTATTATTACTGATGAAGGGGAATGATTGATGATCTTGCACTTAGATTCAATAATTTTGATATAATTGAATAATAATAAATGATATTATAGTTGAAATAATTATAAATCATATAAGGATTTTACTGTAGTAAATTTTCATTATGTATTTGAAAGTGTATGTTGAATGGTAAAAATGACAAAGAAAAATGAGTTAGTGGAATGTGAAAATTCATTGAAAAAACATCATTGATGGAAATAGTAACCTCAATATTATTAAAATGTTGATGTCATGACCCACCCCCCAGGGCTCGTGCCATGACTACCCCAATCCCACCTTCTATAGGCCAGGGGCTGGTGACTAGCACCAAAGGCGCAATTCCCAAAATCTAGGAAGGCATTGCCTTTATAACTATAAACACACATAACAGAGTACATAGCTGGATACAAAACACTAAGTATAACTGTATAAAAATAGAGTGATGAAAACTAATGGGGCCAGAAATACAAGCCCGACTGTAAAGTATAAGTACAACTGAAAAGAGAAAAATAGCTTATAGGTGAGAAGTAGCTCCTGGATCGTCCACCACGGATCCTACCAAAAGGTAGGTAAAGATATCCTACACAGCACTCCATGTGTGACTGTCTCCTCTGTGTACCGTCACACAGTGTGGTCCACCTCTGAGTACCATCCAGTCCTGGTACACTCAGCCTTAGTCAGCGTTGACCGTCGTCTGAAACCAACACAATGAGTTGTGGGCATAGCCATTGCAGGGGTGAGTATAACGATACTCAGTAGGGTCCACGAGAACCTCAAGGTCTCATAAAATACAACAAAGATAAATCACAGAGTTTGAAATCAACAAATAACCATACTTAGTTATATGCCCATACATATACCTATGTTATCAAGTAATCCATCTCAATCATGAGGCCAACAAAAAAGTTACATACCCAGCTCAACCATGATTTTTATTCACATTATCAAAACCATGGCTGCTAGAGAACTCCTTTTATATCGAGTACAGTGGGCCTTCCACAACACTAAGGTGTTTCCCACTAACCTTGGACTGCTGAGGTACTCCTCCTGTCGAGTACCGTGGGTCTACTTGGTCACCAAGGCACTCCCCACCGTGGGTATGCCGTGTCACCAAGGCACTCCCCCTCGTAGCCTGATGAGATACTCATCCTATAGAGTATCATGGTATTGTCACAACACCAAGGGTCTACCCACTGTGGGTTCTTCTATGACACCACGGTGCTCCCCACTGGGCTAGTCGAGTCACTCTGAGTCGAATCGGTCACCTGTCGTCAGGTCTCAGCTAACTACTAGGTCTCCGCACTCTACTCGCTTGTCATCGAAAGGATCCACTCCATGAGCTATAGTTCAATACTCCAACTATCATGAAGTCCCACGTAGAAGTATCTCAAAGTTTCGCCACGTCATAGGGATCTCAACGCAACAAACGGTGTGTCAATCGGACTCCCGGTCTGTGAGTTATTAAACTTTTACTCCCGGGGGCTTGGTTGGATTTGTGCACAATCCTACCTGACTGTAACTCAACTACACCCCGAACTCCAGTGGGGTATACTCAAAGGTACTGTCACACTCCAAGATTACTAGCACCGCTGACGGTTCGTCAAACAGACGTCCAGTGCCAAAGATATGGCCAAAAGAAAGTAAAGGGGTGTTAGTGGGTCCGGGTCTGGTCCGACCCAGTCGGACCGACCCGGTCTGGGTCGACCCGGTCAGACCTATTGGGACTGGCCCAACCCATTGGGCCGGCCATCTTGTTAGGTTTGGCCCGACCCACTTGGTCCAGCCCAGCAGGCCGTGTGGGTGGTTCGGCCGAGGCTCGGTGCCGGTTCAGGCCGGAGTGCATGGGGTGTGGCTCGACGTCTTGGCCCGGATGTCCGAGATTGATTTGTCCAACACCGCGAGGAGCGTGGCTCAGGTGGCATGACCCATCAGGGGTTAATGGGGCGCGCGGGCTGGAACGGTTCGGTCGAGCGCATGGGAGGCGGCCATGCATGGTGCCAAGAGAGCCGACGGGTGGCCGGGTAGGGCGCCAGGCAGGCGGCCGGGCAGGGTGCCAGGCAGACTGAGGGGTGGCTGGGCAGGGCACCGGGCAGGTCAGTGGGCGGACATGTAGGGTGTCGGGCGGGCCAGCGGGCGGCCGGGCACGACTCCAAGGGAGCCGTAGGGCGGCCGGGCAAGCCGCCAAGCGGTTCGGGTGGCCGGGCCGAAGTGGTTCGGAGCGGCGTAGGCCAGTATGGGCCCGTGGGGTTTGGCTGGGGAACACGGGAGGCCGGCGGCAGTGGGGAGCCGGGTGGCCCGGGCAGGCTGGAGGGCAGCCTGAGAAGCTGGTGGCAGTGCGGGCCGGGGGGGCTTGGCCGGCTCGTTTGGCAGATGGCATAACCAGGGGGCTCGGCCTGTGGGCCACGGTTCAGCCTGGAGCGCTGCAGAGCCAAGGAATGGCACGATTTGTAGAGGCCGTGGGAAGCGTGACCTCTGCTTGTTGCCTTCGTCGCCTTCAACGCCGCTTCGTTGTTACGTCACCATGACGAATATCATCACAAACAAGAATGACATAGGGTTTGGGCATTGTTGGTTTGGCCCGCACCCTTCACATTTATGGTGGTAACATTTGGATCATTAAGAAGTAAGAAAGATGAAAATCTATTGCTTCACAACCTACATGATGATTCCATTCCAACTGATGAATAGAAAAAGGAAGGTAATATTATTCAAATTAACCCCTACCTTTGTTCATTGATCACCGATGAAGTCGTGGGAAGAAGACGAAGGTGATCGTCATTCGTCGTGTGCGCCGCAAACTTCCAATCCCAAGCTCTTACATAGGATTGTTGATGACGATACAGAGGGAAGGTTGGTTGAATACATCCCATGTCAGTAGAAGCTCTGAGGAAGAAGTTGAATAAGGTCGGTGTTCTTCGTAGTCGAAGGCGTTCTTCGTTAAGAGCATTCTCCCAAAAATCCTAATCTCAAAGTTGTCACCAAAGTGAATAGTTCCAACTAAAATAATAAAAAATTGTGTTAATCTATTATTTAATTTGTTCGAAAAATTCAAAATGTTGAATTAATTAACTTGGATCCCCCTCAATTAATGTGGAGGATTTGGAACCATTAAATTAAGGGAGTTGGAACCAATAAAAGAGGGGGATGTGGAGAGACTCTCCCTCATTATTGAGGGGACTCTCCCTCATTATTGAGGGGAGTTTATAGGTTTTATTCTCCCACCATTAATAGGGGGTTTAGTCATGTGTGGTCCCCACGTTATATCCTCTCGTAGAAGGTTAGGTTCGGGTGCGCCCCACCACCATAACCTCTCATGGGAGGTTAAGGTTTGGTGGTCCCACCTCCAACATCAATGAGGAGGGTTTAAAAAACAAATAAAAATTATTCCACACACTTTATTTTTATTTAATTCATTATCTAAAAACCCAAAAACTATCCTTTAACCTTGACCCACTGCCGTTGAGGAGATAGTCTTCTTAAGCGAATACAGGCGCTGTGAGTTTAACGGTGTCCTCAGATTTCAATTCCATGCACCGGTTCAAATGTTATAAAAACCCTCTCTTATGTTTACTGAATTATCTGAAAAATAATTTAGAAATTGATTTCGAGCACATCGGGTCTTGGAATCATGCACCGTTAATTTTCATGGACATGTAAAATTCCCATGTATTTAAAAAAAATCCATGGAATTTACAGGCCTTTAAAATCTCCCCACTTGAGGGTTTTACATCCCTATAAGATATAACTAAAACTAAAGGAACATGTGGGGGTACTGAGCACACATCTGACCCTCCCACTCCCATGTGCTCTCCTTGAAGTTCCCATGCTGTCAGTGAACGCACACAGGAGGTATTGATCATCCACGTAGGACCTGCTCCTATCAATCCTCAATATCTACTGAAACCTCTGTGAAAGTCTCCCCATCGTCGACGTCTATCTCTCTATGGTCGATGATGTGGGAAGGGGCATGCACGTATCTCCTCACCTGAAATACGTGGAAGGCGTCGTGAACCCGATGTAACTGAGGTGGAAGAGATAAGTGGTATGCCACCTCGCCAACTCTATTGAGGACCTAGAAAGGTCTGATGAATCCTGAAGATGACATTCCGCCTCTGCCAAATCATCGTAGTCCTTGTCAAGGTGAGACCAGTAGAAAGACATGGTTTCTATCCTCGAATTTCAGAGGTCTTCGTCCCCTGTTAGCATATGACTTCTATTTGCTATGTGCAGTCTTCATTCGCTCCTGGATGGTCTGGACCTTCTCCATGGCAGCCCGTACCGTCTCTAGTCACACTAGTGCTAACTCCCCAGGGTCATTCCAGCACAATGGTGATCTATAAGGTCATTCGTATAACACCTCAAATGGTGGAATCCCTATGGTGGATTGATAGCTATTTTTGTATGAAAACTCCACCAAAGGTAATTGATCCTCCAAACATCGACCGAAGTCGAGGACACAAGAACGCATCATGTACTCAAGGGTTTGAATGTTCCACTCAGTATGGCCATCCTTCTAAGGATGGAAAGCAGTGCTCAGACAAAGCTGTATCCCGAAAGCCTCCTGCAACCCCTTCCATAGTCGGGAAGTAAAAAATGCATCACAATCGTAGAAAATTTATGAATGTAGTCCATGTAGCCTCACTATCTCCTCCATTTAGAGACACCCCAATCTCTCTACTGAACCCTGCTCTCTGATCGGTTAGAAGTGGGCCGACTTGGTGAGTCGATCAATGATCACCCAAATCAAGTTGTGACCCCTGGATGTATGTGGATGTCTTTTCACAAAGTCCATGGATATCCCATCCCAATTCCACTCTGGGACCTCTAAAGGCTAAACCAACCCAGCTGGTACCTGGTGCTCTGCCTTCACATGCAGACAAGTGTGGCTTTGAGAGGAAAAATCCTCTACTGCCTTCTTAATACCTAGCCACCAGTGCTGTCATCGAAGGTCCTAGTATATCTTCACCACTTCTAGATGTACCGCTAAAGGGGATGTGTGTAACTCTCTCAACACTTCGTCCTGATGTTACACTAGTACCATATTATGTTCTCTGAATGGGATGACATGCGCCCCACCTTCAAAAAATCCACTAGGTGCTTTCCTTGTGGATATCAGATCACGTCGTGTCTCGTAGTCAGCATCCCCATGTTGTGCCTCCTTGACTCACTGAAGAAGTGGGGGAGTGACTGTAAGAGACTGTAGAAAGACTTCTCAGTCTGTATGCATAAAGGATATCTACCAAGCGGCTAGCTGCTCCATCACCTCACCTAGAAACGGTATACCAGATCTCTTCTAGAGTGCATCTACTACAACATTCACCTTTCCAAGAGTATAGACTATCTCAAAGTCATTGTCCTAGAGGAACTGAAGCCATCGCCACTATCTCAGGTTCAGGTACTTCTGAGAGACAATATACTAGAGACTCTTGTGACCAGAGTACACGGTAAAATGTTCACCCATCTGATAGTGTTACGACATCTTCAAGGTGAAGACAACCACTGCTAACTCAAAGCCATGGGTAGCATAGTTTTTTTCATGTTTTCTCAGCTGGCAAGAACCATATGTGATCACTACTCGCTCCTGCGTCAGGACACAACCGAGTTCAGTCCCGAATGCATTGCAGTAGACTATGTACCCTATGCCCTCCTCTAGAAGCCTCAAGATGGGGGCACTAGTCATCATCTGCCTAAACTCTTAAAATCTCTATTGGCATATATCTGACCACATGAAGGGTTGACCATTCTTCGTCAAGGCTGATAGTAGTGCTAAAACTCTAGAAAAGTCTGGAATGAAACTTCAGTAGTAACAATCTAAACCCAGGAAACTTCATACATCTGTCACACTCCTGGGTGGCTCCCAAGAATGTACCATATCAATCATTGATAGATCCACTACAACTTCAGCCTCCAAGATGATGTGTCCCATGAAGTGAACCTCTCGGATCCCAAACTTGAACTTTGAGAGCTTACGATAAAGCTAGTGCTCTCTGAGTGTGTCCAGTACTACCTGTAAATGGTAGGCATGCTCCTCATTAGTAGTTGAGTAGATCATAATATCGTCAATGAAGACTATGACAAATAGATCGAGATAAGGCTAGAAAATCCTATTTATGAGTCCCATGAACACTACTGGAGCATTGGTTACACTAAAATGCATAACCAAGAACTCGTAGTGGATGTACCGATATCTGAAAGCCATCTTCTACACATCCTCATCTCGAAATCTGAGCTTGTGATAGACTGATCTGAGGCCTATCTTCAAGAACCATTGTGCTCCCTTTAACTAGTCAAAGTGTTCGTCAATCCTCAATATTGGATACATGTTCTTCACAGTAACCTGGTTTAGGCGATGGTAGTCGACACAAGTCCTCAACCTCCCATCTGCCTTCTTGGTGAACCGAATCAGGGCTGCCTAGGTAGAAACACTGGGCTAGATGAATCCATTCTCCTGCAAGTCCCATAGCTGTACCCGCAACTTGTGAAGCTCTGTAGGAGCCATCTAAAAGGCTGGTGTATATATCAGTGTCATCCCAGGGTACAAGTCAATGTAGAAGTCCACCTCTCTGCGAGGAGGTCATCCTGAAACATCGTCAGAGAAAACATCTGCGTACTAGTCCACCACTATAGGACAACTTGAACTCTCCACATCAAATGCTCTGAGGGTAAGGCAGACCAACTGATGAGTGATCGACTGCACCCTCCACTGAGTAATTCCGTTCTATGCTGCAATGGATTCCGTCTCGCCGATGAAGGTAAACCTGGTCCCATCCGTGCAGACATACTACACTTTGTGCCTAATATAGTTGATCTAAGCATGTAATGTAGATAACCAGTCTATACCCAATATTAAAGCATTAGGCCTCAACGCCACTACTAGGAGATTATAGCCAAAGCTCTCACCTCCTACAGTAAGCTCAAACTGTCAGCACCAGTGTGTAATCATCGAGTCTCCTCCTGTAAGAGTCTCTTACCGTAAAGATCGAGCAAATGGCCCTGTCAGAATCTCCGAGCACTAAATGAGGGTATTGGCATTAAAAGAGTGACTACCACCTATTTCTATAAGAACTACAACTAAGGTGGAGTAGACACAGACCATATCTCGAATCATCTATGGGGCACGATGATCATAAGCCTTAGCTTCATGGAGTTGATCTCTCACCTGTCTATATGCTCCCTACAGTCAGGGTGGACCTCCTAATGGTGGTGGCGGTAACACCTTGAAATGTCATCCACCACCAGCTGCATGACCAGTTCCTCTACCACGTCCACCTGATCCCTACAGACCGCCTCAATTGAATCTTTTTCTCTGCCTGGGCGGTCCTATAATCGTCTGCTGATCATCCGAACGACGGGTCAGACAGTCACGAACCATGTGACCCTGCCCATTGCATGTGATTCATTTCCCTCTCCTAGAATGTATGTCTCCACTTTAGGTTCCCCACACAACCGATCCCGAGTCATATGGTCATACACCTATAGGTCTGGTCCTATTGGACCTCTGCAACATCTGTCTACTACCATCTATAGAGGACTTTTCTACATGTCAACTGGTGGTGGATGTCGCTATTGGAGACTGCTCAGTAAGGAAAATCTCCACTAATAGGGCTCTATCTAGCACCCCTACCTATGTTGGGATGCTGAGTGAGATCATCGGAGCTTTGATCTTTTTTCTGAGCCCCTGATCGATGGTTTGGGCCATAAAGAATGTGTCTCGTACCATATCGGTGGAGTAGCATGAGAGGTATTTGAACCTCGCAGAGTACTGAGCTACAGTCTTGTTTCCCTACTATAGATGATGTATTTCCTGTATTTTCACTACACAGAGAGTTGTTGGAATAAACTCCACCTAAAACAGGCTATCGTTATCTCCCCAGAGAAGCGTCGTCTCATCATGAACCTAGAGTATCAAGCTCCACCATATGACCGATGATTCCTGTAGAAGTCTGGAAGCAAGAATCACCATGAGGTCGGCTGGTGTCTCTAACAGTTGAAAAAATCTCACCAAAGCCTCCATACAATCCTCAGCCACTTGTGGATCCATTTCTCCCCTGAACCTGGGTGGCCTCTGGCACAAGAACTCATGCAACACACTCAAGCGGCGTGCTTCATCTGCAGCTGGGGCTAGTGCATCGGTGGCCAAACAGAAAGTGGTACTGCTAGTGCCTCCACTAAAAAAGGGCCCCGCACCAAGGTATCATCACTCGGTGGGATATCTAGGCATACAACTCTCAAGACTCTAGCTGGTCATCCACGGGGAGGCATCCTGAAAGAAACAGATGCGACACGGTCAGAAGATTCAACATGGTGAGCTGAACCGGTTGAGCTGACTTAAAGAAAACTTTTGAGAACACACACCCAATCCATGTTTTCGTGCACTGAGTCAGAAATCAGTAGTCAGGGTCCTAGTGTATGGATACGTCAGCCACCGCACCAACACTGGAATCCCAGAACTGTAAACCACACTCAGTACCCTTAACACAATTTCTTCACAGAAAAGATCAGAGTAATATGTTCTGCATTAGAACCAACTCCACTGATACCAATTTTTCACTACCCGTACCCCAGGGCCCATACAATGACAACCCCAATCCCACCTTCCATTGGATAGGGGCTGGTTACTAGCAGTAATTGCATAATTCCCTAAATCTAGGAAGGCATTGCCTTTATAACTATAAACACACACAACATAGCACTAAGATGGATACAAAACACTAAGTAAAACTGTATAACAAGAGAGTGCTGAAAAGTAAAGGGGCCAGAAATACAAGCTCAACTGTAATGTACAAGTACAACTAAAAAGTGGAAAACATCTAAAAGGTAAAAAGTAGCTCCTAGATCATCCACCACGGATTATACATGAAGGGTAGGTATAGATAGCCTCTATAGCCTTCCATGAACATCAGTCTCCTCCTTATACCATCACACCTTGTGGTTCACCTCTGGGTACTGTCCAGTCCTGGTACACTCAGCCTCATTCAGCATTGTTTTTCGTCTGCCACCAACACAACGGGGTACTGGCATAACCTATGAAGGGATGAGTATAATGATACTCAGTTGGGACCCTGAGACCCTCAAGGTCTCACAAAATACAAAAAGGATAAACCACAAAGTAAGAAATCAATAGATAACCCTACATAGGTATGTCCCCACACATATACCTAAGTTATCAAGTAATCCATCATAATCATGAGGTCAACACAAAAGTAACTCACTCATCTCAACTAGGATTTTTATTCACATTATCGAAACCATAACTACTGGAGAAATCCTCCTCTGTCGAGTATAGTGGATCTATAGTGACACCAAGATGCTTCCCACTAACCTTGGACTGCTGAGGTACTGCTCCTGTCGAGTATCGTGGGTCTGCTGCATCACCAAAAAGCTCCCCACCATGGGTTTTCCACGTCACCAAGGTGCTCCCCGTCATAACCTGCAGAGGTACACCTCCTGTTGAGTACCATGGGTCTGTCAAGACACTAAGAGGCTCCCAACTGTGGGTCTTCCACGACACCAAGGCACTTCCAACTATGATAATCAAGTCACTCCAAGTCGAATCAGTCAGCAGTCATCAGGTCTCAGCCAGCTACTAGGTCTCCGCACTGTACTCGCTCTTCATCAGAAGGATCCTCTCCATGAGCTATAGGTTGTTACTAAAACAGTCACGATGTCCCACCTAGAAGTATCTAAAAGGTCCTCTACATCATAGGGGTCTCAATGTAATAGACATCACATCAATCGGATGCTCGGTCTGTGAGTTATTAACCTTTTAGTTCTGGGGGACGAGTTGGATTTGTGCACAATACAACCTGACCGTAACTAAACTATACCCCAATCTCTAATGGGGTATACTCAATGAATGAGTGACACTCCAAGATTACAAGTGCCACTAACGGTTCATCAAACGGATGTCTATTGCCAAAGATATGGCCAAAATAAAGTAAAGGGGCGGTAGTAGGCCCGAGTCTAGTCCGACCCAGCCCAGGTCCGGTCCGACCCGGTTCGGGTCGACCTGGTCAGACCTGTTGGGTCTGGCCCGACCCATTTGGAGAGCCATCCTGTTAGGTTTGGTTTGGCCTACTGGGCCTAGCCCAGTAGGCCACATGGGTTGTTCGTTCCGGGCTCCGGTCCTGTTCGGCCCGGAGTGCATGGGGCGCGGCTCGGCGTCTCGACTCGGATGGCCGAGACCGTTTAGGCCAGCGCCACGAGGAGTGCGGCTCGGCAGCACGAGGCATGGAGGGAATGCAGGCAAGTGAAATTCTGCTGGGCACACTAGAGGTGGCCAGTCTGGCCATCAGGCATACTGGCAGGGCGCGGCCGGGCGGGCAGGGCGTGGCCAGGCTGGCAGGCGGCCGGGCAGGGGGACAAGGGGGCCGGCGGGTGGCCAGGAAGGGCGCGGCCAGGCAGACTGATGGCCAAGAAGGGTGCCAGGTGGGCCAGTGAGCGGCCGGGCAGGGATCCAGGTGGGCCGGCGAGCAGCCGGGTTGGGTGCCAGGCGAGCCGGAGGGTGGCTGGGTCGGGCGCCAGTTAGGCTGGGAGGCCGCGCCAGTGCGGTTTGGAGGGGCTTAGGCCAGCGCGGGCCAGTGGGGTATGACTGGGGCATGCAGGAGGCCAGCAACAACTAGGAGCCAGGCGGCGCGGGTAGGCCGGTGGGCGGCCGGGGAAGCTGGCGGCGATGCGGGTTGGGGTTGTTCTGCTGGTTCGGCCGGCGGACGACGCGTCCATGGAGGCACGGCCATAGGGCCGCGGTTCTGCCCGAAGCGCAACGCAGCCGAGGTGCGGCGCAGTTCGCGGAGGCCATGAGAAGTGTGGGTTTTGCCTGTTGCCTTCATCGCCTTCAACGCCGCTTCGTTTTTACGTCACCATGCCAAATATCATCACAAACAAGAATGATAGAGGGGTCGGGCCATTTTGGTTTGGCCCGCACCCTCTGCGTTTAGGGTAGTAACATTGGGCTCATCAAGAATTAAGAAAGATGAACTTAAATTGCTTCACAACCTATGCAACGATTCCTTTCCAAATGATGAAGAGAAAAAGGAATGTAATATTATTCAAATTTACCCCTACCATTGTTTGTTGATCACTGATGAAGTAACGGGAAGAGGACGAAGGTGATTGTCATTCGTCGCATCCACCGCACACTTCCAATCCCGAGCTCGTGCGTCGGCTCATTGATGACGATGCAGAGGGAAGGTTGGTTGAACACGTCCCACGTCGATAGTAGCTCCAAGGAAGAAGTCGATGAAGGTCGGCGTTCTTCGTAGTCGAAAGCATTCATCATTGGGAGCTTTCTCCCAATAATCCTCCTCTTAAAGCTGCCAGCAAAATGAACAATTCCAAACAAAATAATAATAGATTCTATTAATCTATTATTTAATTTGTTGGAACAAAATTAAAAATGGTGAATTAATTAACTTGACTCCCCCTTAATTAATGTGGATGATTTTGCACCATTAAATTAGGGGAGTTGGAACTAATAAAGGAGGGGGTGTGGAGAGACCCTCCCTCATTAATTAGGGGAGTTGATAGGTTTTCCTCTCCCACAATTAATAGGGGGTTTAGTCCCATGTGGTCCCCATGTCGTAACCTCTCATGGGAGGTTAGGTTTGGGTGGGCCCCACCACCATAACCTCTCATGGGAGGTTATGGTGTGGTGGTCCGACCTCAAACTTCCATGAGGTGGTTTTAACCAACAAATAAAAAATAATCCACACACTTTATTTTTATTTAATTTATTCTCTAAATACCCAAAAACTATCTTTTAACCTCGACCCACTTCTGTTGAGGTGATAGTATTCTTAAGAGAATAATGGAGGTACGAGTTTAATGGTGTCCTCAGATTTCAATTCCGAGCACCGGTTCAAAAGTTATAAAAACCCGCTCATACGTTTACTGAACTTTCCTGAACAAAACTTCAGAAATTGATTCTGAGCACACCGGGCCTCAAAATCATGCGCCGTCAATTTTCACGGACTCATAAAAATACCATGTATTTAAAAAAAATCCACAGAATTTCTGGGTCTTTACTGTTGAGATAATAATTTTGGGAAAATGAGATGATTGATATGGATAATATAAATTGATTTTTACTAACTACCTTAGAACTACTTAAGGAATAATTGATTTTGGAAATTCAGTGACCTTCATTATAAATTTGGATAATATTTTAGACATTAATTTATTATATTGGACTACTTGTGATTTCTATATTGGTTTTAGAAAATAGTTATAGATAGATAGAAAGAGTTGTCTCTATTTTGTGGACATTGTGATCCTTCAAAAGTGAATTTTGGTGACTAAGAAATAAAAAAACATCTATGGATATTAATTATTATTAGAGTAAGAGATGAATTATTTATTTACTAAGGAGCTCACAGAGGATGAAATTGAACTTATGAAATAGAAACACATAATGTAATTACAGTTATTAATATTCATATATATTAAAATAATACGTTATATTTTGGAATAGGTTATTGAAAGAAAATCATTTCACGATTGCATTCATATCAGTTGAATTAGATGGTATTTTAAATCATCACATATTTAAGGGATTGATTCACATACCTTTCAATTTATAATTCACTTTCTATTGATGAAAGACCTCAATCTCTCTCTATTGGTATTTCCTCTGTTCTTTGATGTCCATATCAACACTTTCCACTGAGTTGCCCTAACTAGAAACCATGTGATGTGTTATTAGATATGAACATGGTACATCTCTTTATATAGTACTAAGAGGATGTGTTATTGTCTCATTTTCAATGTTGTTATTTCATAAATTGTATTTCCAAAAGTCAAACCCAAGATTTCCAATGTCATTTTTAAATTACAAGGACATAATTTCTTTAAGATTAAGACAATGTAAAACCCCAAAATTCTAAAATAATAAACTTTTATCTTGTATAATTAAAAACATGAAACATTTATTTTACCTACTAATGAAATGAGTAATATATTTATCTTCTATAACATGCAATAATGACTTTATTTGAAATCATACATTACAAGAAATACTGAGTTTTACTGGGGAAAAAAATTATTCGTATTATTATTTAAAATGATAGTTTTCTCCTAGAAGATTGAATGTAAGGTTTTAATATAATTAACAATCATAAGAAAATATATATTTTACACACATTTATTGGTTAGATATTAATATCAAATAATATTAAGGATCATTTACATTTAAATGAAATGTTTTTAGAAAAACTACATTTTCCTAATAGAAGGTTTGGTCTTGATTACTGCACATATATTTAAAGAAACTATACCAATTTTAGAAATATTATATGAAGAACTAAACATATGTTTTGAAATTTTAATTTAAAATAAGATTATGGTGAATTTTTTGGGTTTTTATGATATATTTAATTTTTTGTTTAATAATGAAAATAAAAAATTTGAAATGAAATATGTTTTTTATTAGTAACATTATAATGTTAAAATATATTTTCAATTGGAATTAATGAAAAATTAATTCAATATTTAATCTGTTAATATTATTTCTTTCCATTTAATCAATTTCATATTTAACTTTTATATAAAAACATTTTAAACAGTTTTATATTTTAACATTAAAAACATGATTTCTCCTCAGATCTTTAGGGTTAATTTAAAATTAATTTTTCCAATTTTTTTTAAATGGAATTATAAAAATGGATTTAATATTAAGAATCATAAAAAATAGTATTTCTAATTTGGACAAAATATTTTTTTACAAAAATTATTATTGAACATAATTAAAATTATTTATAGTTATTAAGGTAAAAATGAGTTTACTAGGAGATTAAATATTAGAAATTAGTGAAAATTGACCTAAAAACATAAACAATACCCTTTTATGGACATATTAAGTCATTATAAATTATAATATATATAATGTACCATTATTGGGGCCTGGTACCCAGGAAAACCATTAGTGGAATACAATCTTTCAAAAAAATTACATGTGTGCCACTCACCCCACATATAAAAGGCCACCACCACTCCTCTCATTTAACCTTCAAATCCAATTGGATTGGAAATTTACATAAAAATTAAAATCCATAATTCCATATCCTATTCTTGAATATAATATATATGTTTTAAATATAACCTAGGATAGATTTACTAAAATCCTATAGAGCACGCCTGAAGAAGAGGTAACGTTGTCCAACAAGATTCTTTATTTTACTACTTTCTCCACCACCATCAATTTTTATTATAACATGATGATATAAAATTCTCAGTTTTATAAATATAATTGTATTAATTTTTAATATATTCATGAAATAAAACCATCTCAACTTCCGTTAAATGAGTTATGAAATCATTCTTCGTGTGTATAACAGACTACCACTACGCAAACCGATGTCTTTCATTTTTCCATTTCCACCACTCAAGATTATGTGTTGTGAAGAATATAAAGAATATATATGATATTTATAATATATTTATACCTAATTAGTCACAATTTAATATATTTATCTTCAAATTCCATTCATTAGGAGATATGATAGCCTCACTCAAATTAATACCAATCTACCTCCTCACAAAGCAATTTGATTTTTCATTCACTAACGCTTCACATGGAAGGTGATAATAAGAAAGTTAATAAAAAAGTTTAATATATATTATCTAATTGTGATATAAATTATATAATTTTTATTCAAAAATGATAATATATATCAATTTTTACTGTCCTTTTACCTCACATAAAGATGATAAAATCGATCACGTACGCGTGGATTACCACCCTCATGAAGCGATGTGAATCTATTTTCATCACTGCAACACAAGGATGATATATATAAATATATAACATGTAATTAATTACATTATTCAATATATTTAATGTTAAAATAATACTTACATTATTTCCATACTGATCTATGAAAATGGAAATGTTGTGAATGGGTATGTATGACCTACAATCTCTTTAATTGCAACATACTTCATTTTATATAAAATAAAATATGAATTGTGTTAAAAGTTAAATTGAAAAAAAATATTATAATTATTTCACTATTATTATAGATATGATATAACAATATTATTTCTATAGGAACTTTAACATTCAAAAAATCCATGCATGAGAAAATAAGATAATTGACACCAGAAACAATGAAAATAATGAATGATTATTAAAGAATATGTAATAAGATATTATAAAAGTACCATATATGATATCATAAAATACAATATGTTTATATAATAATTTCATAACATTTTTATACAAATATATAGATTTCTTAATCACATTAAAAAAATGAAGTGTGAGGTAAGATAATTCTTTACTTTACAGTCTCATTTTAATTGGGGTTCTTTACAAAAAAATATCCATTAAATGAAAATTGTTGATTATTATTTTGTTAACCATTTAATTTATTCTAATATTTATAGTAATTATAAATTTAAATTTCTAGAACTATTTTTTCACTTATTGGAACAAAAAATAATTTATAAAATGTTTTTCACAAATCCAACTTCATTTTTCTCTTTGGTAGTAAATCGTTTTTATTACAACATTGTTTTTTCTATGTCTTCTAATTATAGTTTCAAAAAACATTAACCCATTTAAAATAATTTATTAGATTAAAGTTTTTAATATTTTTTCATAGAAATATTTATTTCATTTTCAAAACAATTACTGTTAGGATTTAATAGAAAATATTAAATGAATCTTCTTGTAATTTTTCCAAACAAGGAAACATTCTAAACTTGTTACAATGAAAAATGAATTCTCCTATTATCTAGTATTTCATGAATGAATTTAACCACAATAATTTATTTTAATATTAATTCCAATTTTCATAAGTTTTCTTCTTTAGAGAATGTTTTCTTTAAAATTTTATCTTTAATGAAAATGTTATTCACATAGTTTATCAAAATGAGAAGTATGTCCTCCTAAATAATGTTTTTAATAATATTATTATTCATAAATAACATGAAAAAATTATTTTAAATATTATACAATTGTTATGTGTCATATTTATATCATTATTAATCATTATTTATATTTATTACTAATAGCTTGATTGTGCATAGGCTATTTTGATACCTTTTACAATATTACTATAGATGGTTTATGATTATTGACTTTGGTAAGTATTAACATTTCAAATGTTAGATTATAATATGATTTTTTGTGGATTTTGTTTCAAACCACTCATATAAGGAATAAATTGGTTCATATAAGTTATTGGTGTGGCTCTCTATGTACCCTTGATGCATCAATATGTTTTGTGTGGAAATATATTTTTTGTTTTGGAAAAGGGATAAGCCATTTATATAAATGTTTGGGTATGGAGCCTCAATAGTATTAAATGGATTGAAATGAGGCCCAAATAGAATTATAAGTCTTTAAACGAGGCCTCACATTATGTTTTATATGTCTATTATTGTTAATTAGATCATTATGAAGTTATTTTCTGATATTCCATGGGATTATTTGTTAGATAGAATATCGAATGTAATGTTTCATGTTAACGAGATTATTTATAAGTAATTATTTGATCACCATTTAATACATAAATATTATTGTAATGTTATAAATATAGTTGAATGTGTATCATTTATTTTCCTTTAAATTTTGACTATTTTTTATTTATTCCTAGTTTATATTGTACACTTACCCTTACAAAGCATCTAATATAACCCTTTTATTTTTTTAAATTTTACCCAGCATGTGAGGAAGTATTTCATGATTTTTATGCAATGATATGCTAATGGGAATAGTGAAATTATAAAATAAAATTAGTTTTTCATTTTTATATGTAATGTTAATTAAAAATATTTATCTTGTTTATCATAACTACTAAATGATTCATTCCTTCAGGATGTGATTGAAAATATATTATGCAAATGGAATAAAGTACAACATGCGCTCTTGGTTTAGGGGTTGGGGTCGTTACATAATATATTATATATTCAGAACCATAATCGGGTAATATATATCAGATATAATATTATGTTCAATATTTATATGTATCTAGGTAAAATGTTTATTCAAAACAAACTACACTGGTATGTGGAGATGGTAAGAAATAAGTATGTACAACCATTGTAATCAAATTATGTAGGATAGATAAAAGGTGGTTATTTTTTAATAATAAACATAATAACATATCATTGTTTTTATTATACTAGATTTATTATTTTAGGATGGTTATAATATATTTAGAGGAAGTATATGTGTAAATAAAAATGAACATGGTGATAAATATAATTGCTTATTCTTCAGTTGACCTCCTTAAATCCTATTATATGCTCACATTGAATGGACACTTAAAAATAAAGTAATCTTTGAATCAGGGATATAGATGCTAAGAGAAGATTTGGGTGTGGTATAATAAAGTTTGGATTTCTTTGATGGATTGAATAAAAAATTGAGTGGGATTTATTTTTATAAGAGAGGGGTGGAGGATTTTTAAAAAATTCATTAAATATTATATTATAATATGTGTATGATCTTTACATATGGTTCCAGAATGCCACAAATTCATTGATGATAAGGTATTTTCCTCAATATAATCCTAAAATTAAATCAATATATTTTTAAAAATTATTTGAGACCTTAATATTTTATAACACCATCATTATCATGTTTTATCCTTTACAAGAGTAAAAACATTCATACATGAAGGGTTATAATTTCACATATAGTGTTAGAATTGGGTCATAAATGGATATTTTACTAAATATTATCCCATTTTTCTTTTGAAATGTACTCTTTCAAGATTTTAATGCTTTTTAAATAACGTAATAATTTTTTCCCTAAAATATCAGTAAGTTCATTTTTGAAACAATCTATTTTTTAAATTAAGGAATTAAATATAGAAATGGAAAAATATTACAAATGATTCACACAAACCTAATATTCTATATGAAGTAATAAATTCTTGTTGAACTATATCAATAAAAAATTGCTTTTATAATTATAAAAACCATTTAAATTATGTTTCTATAGCTTTTGAAATAGTTGTATTGGCAATGTATAAGTAGTTAATGTAATTATTTAATCAATAAAAATTTTAAACAAATGACTATGAGAAAAAATTCATATATCCTAAAAATATATATTTAAAACTGATAATTTTATCTCTATATACTTATGTTTATTTTTAAGATATTATTATTTATAGAGTGAAATATTAGAATTTTCTTTAATTGAAATACTATAAAATGTTATTTTGAAAGGAATATTGGAGAAAAAATGCTATATATTTGAAATATTGGTGGATATAACAGAATTTATCCAATAAATATATATTAATTCATGTGATGATTTGATTTAGAGGCATTATATTAATGTTTGAATTTTTTCCCATTTCCACTTATTAGTGGGACAAATATTGACCATGTTTGGAATTTATAATGATAAAAAATTAAATTGATATATTAAAAAAAATTAAAATACTAAAAATAATATGGAATCCTTTTTTAGGATTAAAAATCAATAATTGGCCCATATCAATTTTAATATAAATGTTTTAAACATCATAAGGAAAATATTGTTGAAAAAAGTGTGTTTTCATGCTAAATATTAACTTATATGAAAATCATGATTATTTATAAATTATAAGGAATTAATTGGATTATTATTAATCAAATAGAACATGTTTTACTAAATCAAAAATAGAATTGTAATTTTAAATTATTAATTTTAAATAAATGAATTACCAGTATTTTGAAAATCAGTTTTTTTCACCATTTACTAAAAATCAATCATTTTAGAAAAATCCAATATATTCCACCTTATGTTCCTTTTGATATGATTACATCAAAATAACACATGTTATGAAATACAATTTATAACTATGTTAGAAATTAACTATAATTTCCATTCATAAAATCTAATGAAATTTATTTTGAAAAAATTATATTTTTGGAGATTAAAATGACATAACTAAAAAATGAATAATTATTTCAAAATAAATAATCAATACATTTGTTCTAAGTATTAATATTTTAAATATATTTCAAAATATGGTTTCTCAAATTCATACAAGAAAATTAAATCTCTAAGATATTGTGGTCATATTTGAATAATAATATTTTTATAATATATTTCAATTCCCTTAAAGAATGGTGTTGTGTGCTTAGAAAGCAATCGAGAATATTTTTATTTAAAAAAAATTGTGTTATAAGAGAAATATGGTCATTGATTATTATAATTCCACACCATAGAAAAAAAAGAACACATCAGTCAACCTCAGACCAAACATTCTATCATATCATATCCTCAACTACCTGATGAGGATATCACATAGGTTGATATAAGTCTAATTGAGGGAAATAATCTAGAGCCTAAATCGACACTTGTAAAAATACATAGCTAGACTCCCAAGATAAAATCCATTACATAATATGAATCTTAAATGTAGGTATTCATTTCAATATTTTATCAAACTATATATCAAATCACATCATCAAAATTTCAAAAAATCACATGTCTCATCACGTCATCTAAATGAAAAATGAATGCATTTTTTGTCAAGAATGTCGATGTAATTCAAGTAAATATGCCTCAAAGGGACATTTTAATATGTGAATCTGAAAGAAAATTATTTCCATTACCCATAATGAGGAATGAATTTTGGGATTTAAATTTCCCATAATATTATTTGAAGTAATAAAAAGTACATTCCACATTTATCATAGATTCCTGATACATTTAAAATAAATTGATTCCATTTAAAAAACCATTGAAAAATCAATACAAATTAATAAATAATAGATTTCAAAGGAATACCTCATTAAAATCCAATTACATCTATTTTTATAAATCCACATTTTTTAATCAATATGAAAATAATTATCATAAATATATTTATAAAGAACTAATCTATTATTTAAACACACACTCACAAACATAGTCCAATAAAATAGTTCCATATAAAAACATACCAATAATTATATCATTCAACTTTTATCATCAATATTAATTAGAAAGGTTGGTTGAAGGTCCCTATATTAAAAAGAGGAAAAGAAAGTGGGAAGACTTTTTTATTTGTAAAGGGAAAACCTATTACAATATCGTTTACCTAGAGGACTATAGCCTCAAAATTTAGTGTCTTGAGAAAAAAAGAGGAAAAACCCCATTTCAAAATTAATAAACATTAAAAAACCAAATCTGAATCCATGAAAACATTAGAAAACCCCTGTCAACTACCCAAGCACCACCAAACCAAAGTAGAGTCAATAAAAGTATCTATTTATCATCCCATTCATCACTGAGGACGTTGCTGACCTATCGTGGCTAGATTCGTATTGGGGATGCACCCAATATTTCACAAACTGACTCCCTTAGAAAACCATGATTGAAAAGAGAGGATACATTGATAAATGATATGTTCATCCCTAGAGACATAAATCCTTAATAAATACAGGGATATGATGAACTCCCATTACTAACATATGTTTTGATGTAGAAGATGATGATGGATATATGGATCCATGACCATTATGGAGAAATAAATACCAACTAGGGACGTCTATGATAACCAAAACATTGATTCACCATCAATTGAGGATAGTGGAATCCAAAATCTTCCATAGAGAGCCAATATATTCAAAATTGAAGATGAAAGTATTTAGATGGAGATAAAAATATTTGAACCGGGTTTCCATAGAAAAAGAAATAAAACCCCTACAACATCACACATAAATCATTCCCACTAATTAACTAGTTGTACCAGCTATATTTGCATTATCCATTTAGACAAATTTGGTAGAGAAAAGGTATCTTGGTAGTAAGCCCCATAATTCAACATGATTCTATTTGGTTAGTTTTTCACCTCATAGTCGGTGGACATCCAATGGAGAAATCTGTAAATCAATATATCCCCCAATTCATTTGTGGTGCTCATTGCCTACTCAGTGGACATAATTCTTCTCTTCTAGTTGTATGTAAAATTATATTATTAAAATAAACAACAATTAAATATTTAAAACCCTAAAAAATATATAAAAGGAAAAACAATACCAATCCATAGTTAAGAGAAATGTTGAGATGTCACCAATATTATTTATTACGTGTTCATAACATGATTAGGTAAAAATGACTACATCCCAAACAACCCAAAGTCCATCATCTGAAATCCTTTAAAATTATCAATCATCAATGAAACAATTAGCATTTAATTCTCTATTTTGACCTATATTCACTATATTCCCTTCTGTGTAGTAATTGAAGCTTAATGTGACCCCTAAAACCCACTGTGAGTAGGCCATGAGTTTGTGAAATGTTTTAATTATATACAACATATATCATTGGTGGAATTACTATATATAATATAAATAATGAGAAAAAAAGCACTAAACATATAAAACTCAATGAAATAAATTTTCCCAAAACCCATTACTATAATCCAGGTAATGTCATATGAATCAAAGTAATGACTAAAATTATGAACAAATTTGATATAACAACTCTTGGGGAAGAAACACAAATGCCATAAAATCACTATGGACTGATATACAATTTTTCAAAGTAATATCTTGATCTCTATTCCAAATATATATATATATATATATTATAGTGTATTTATAAATATATAGGGTTCCGAATACCAATATACTCAGTGAGTGAAAGACCCCAGAACACCGTGGGAGGGGAGGGGTGAATCGGTGTGTCAACCTTTTCTTTTTGATTTCACGGATCATTTTCCTAAGTTGGTAGAAACTTATTAAATATGTCAATGGAATGAAATTAAGGAGATAAAATAGTAATTTTACTTGGTTCACCGCAATGTGCAATGTCCAAGTAGAATACATTGATAGTGTTTTAGATATACATAATTTAACTAATCTTCACTAGTTTGTGGATTACATGGTCTAGTCATAGTCACTCTGTTCTAGGTGGACTACCTTTACAATGGTTCAGGGATATATCATTGTTTCCCTCAGATCACTTTAATCAACTAACCCAATCCTACTACCTTGGGAGATGTCTAACTTAGTTTATCGACTTGAAGGTCACTTCAATAGATTTTCATTGTAGTTTTTATCTCTTTTCAACAGGAGGCACTACTTTCATCAATGTCCTAAATTTATGCACTTCAAAGCACTGATCACACAAACCAGATATTCAAAAACATATTAGAAGCATAACAATACTCTTACACAAAATACCTCAACATGCATCCATGATTGAGGAATTATTACGAATGATGAATTCTGTGTAAACCGTATATTCGGCGCAACCCTTATCTTTCACACAACTACATTGATGGGTTCATTTGGTCTTTTCAAACTAAAGGAACTCCTTGTTCACAATATTATATTTTCATAATTATTTCATGCACAAATATTTCACATAGCAGAGAAACTGGACTTTCATTGGAAAATTCACAAGTCTTTAATGTGGGTAGTAGCCAATTTATATGCCTTGATGACCTGATGCACATGTTTCCGACGCATCTTTGTCAGGGTGCCAAAGATTTTTAATGAGCATGAAAAACCCAATTTTTGGTTGCATTAGGTGCGTAATATGATTCCTTACAACATCATCTATCGCACACATTTAATTCTTGCATGCACTTTTTTCCATAACCATATTTTGATGCACTGATCCAAAATTTTGTGTGCAAGTTTCTAAACACCATTAAATCTTGCGTACAACTCCCTTTGCTGATATAAATTTTCCCATATTCTAATTCTTGGACCCAAAATTTTGGAAAACACTATGAAACTATTCCACCTTCAATATTGATGCTCACCTAAACTATATGACCCCCTTCTAGAGAAACATCCTAAACTTCTAAATAGGATTGACAACAACCACAAACCGTACTACATTTATAGAATAGAACATTTGTGGTCCGAACAATCCCCCCTTGGTGTTTGTTGGAAATATCTAGATAAATTCAATAGACGAACAGATAATTCAAAACCTAAAATGAAAAGAACAAATCATCTAACACTCTATGTCTACGTGAGAAATTTGCGGTGTAAAAAACAATAGGGGAAGCTTGAATTGGGTTCCTGTGTTTTGTAATTCTTAAATACATCCATGATATTTTATTAATGTGTTATAGAATCATTACATGTCCTGAATTTATTCCTTTTCCCCTATCACAAAATTCTTATCATGTCACAGATGCATTACATGTCCTGAATTTATTCCTTCCCATCCTAAAAACGAATTCTCATTGAGTCATAGAAGCATTACATGTCCTAAATTTATTCCTTCTCTCCAATTGTAAATAAACCCATAGATTGGAATTTGTTCATTGTATAGCTCAATTCACACTCCTCTTGGATAGTATATCCCCCATAAACCATCATTTCATCCAAAAACATATTGAAAATAGTTAACATAACTGAGGAGATAGGAAATAAAGTATCCTTTTTATGCATTAGGAGGTGGCTGAACACTAAGGTTCAATCGATGTTTCTCAAAGACAACCGTTGACTGAGGGTTGGTCATAATGTCATCCTCTTTCTCATTTTTTACCTCATGTTCCATGTGGATCACACATTTTTCAACTTTTTTATTTATGAAGTTATATTTAATTTCATTGTGTTTCATATGAGAATACTAAATAGGATTCTTCATAAGATCAATATCACTCTTGTTATCACAATAAATCACCATTGGTTGCTTCACCTCATCTACTATGTTAATTAGTTACTAATTCATCTAAAGAAACAAAGTTAACACCTTGGTAGCGGATATATATTCAACTTCAGTAGTACTAAGAGAAGTACATTATTGTTTCATGCTTAATCATCCCACACATTTCTTCACAATATAGAATACTCCACCACAAGTGTACTTTCTGTCCACTACATCTCCAGCCCAGTCAACATTTTAAAATGATGATAATTCACTGTCCCATCCTAAAGAAAATTATAACCCATAATAATGAGTTCCTTCAATGTACCTTGTGATTATTTTTACTATTTTCATATGTTCTTTTTTCAGATTACTCTGAAATCGCACCACATATCATGTTCCAAAGACGACATCAAGAAATGTCATTATTAAGAACAATAGGCTTCCAATAATCCTCATGTACATGGTTGTATCTACAGAAGGTCTCATACTCATGCTTTCCATGTTTGGTTTCAACTGTAATCAGAGTTGAAATTGTTTTGGAGTCATGTATATTAAATTTCTTCAACAGATCCCTTGTATATATTTCTTGAGAAATGAATGTGTAATCCTTCTATTGAATCACCTGCAGCCCTATGAAATATGTGAGCTCCCTAATCAAAGAAATTTCAAATTATGATTTCATGTGATTGGAAAATTCATCCACAGATCTCTTCTTGCTGCCACAAAATATAATGTCACCAATATAAACTAGAATCATGAACTAATCTTTGGCAGAATTATTCACATAGAGATTGTGGTTGACTCCTCCTATTTTGAATTCCATATTCTTGAGATAATAATCTTGCTAGGAATACCATGAGCATGGTGTCTAATTCAAACCATATAAGACCTTCTTTAATTTTTAAACCTCTAATTAATCAGTACCATGAAGAACACCCCTGGTTTTTCGGTGTATACTTGTTCTTCGATAACACCATACACTAATGTTGTCTTTACATCCATGGATATACATTATATCCTCTTTGAATTTACATAGAAATAAAAATCCATGATGGACTCCAGTCTAGCCACTTGAGAAAAGGATTATTCAGCATCGACTCCTTCAGTCTTGGAATATCTGTTACATACTAGTTGTGCCTTGTTTCTGATAACAATTCCATGCTCGTTAATCTTTTTTCTTTAAAGATCTGCTTTATACCAATCACATTGTCAACTTTGGGTCTCTTGACAAGATCCCATGTTTGATTCTTGTCAATATGTTATAACTCTTCATTCACAGATTTCACCAATGATTCATCCTTCATAGCTTTGTCAAGATATGAGGGTTCCATAACTGATAGAAATTCATATTGTGTATTATTTATCATTCTCCTCATCTGTGTGGGTGCAGTCCAGTTCCCAATAATGTTGGATTGAACAATTTCTGCTCTTTGATTCCTCCTTTGAGATTTATCTGAATACTCTCCTGCCATGGTTTACTATTCATATTCATCTTCTATGTTAACATCATGATGTGTCTCCTAATAATTATGTACGCATTCTACTATTTCTATATTTTCATTTCTCCATTTTCACTTTCTTCCTCAAATTCTATCACATCATCATATGAATTCCACAAACCATTTGCAACTTTCTTTTAAATGATCATAACATCGCTACATTCCACAAAACTTCCAAGGTGGTTTTTGAAACACTTGTAGGCTTTTCTATTTAATGAGTATCCAAGGATAATTAATTCATCTAAATTGTCACAATACATTCCTTGATTTCCTTCTTTTTTCTGATGTAACAATTACTTCCAAAAACACAAAAGTATTTCAATGAGGGATTCCTTCCATGCCATAATTCATATGTTGTATTCATCTCACCCGTATAAACCCATGATCAATTTTGAATATACACTACATCTTGAATGACCTCTTTATAGTACTGTTGAAGAATACGACTCTAAATTGGGATAGTTATTTCCATGTTTTTCACCTACTAATTCCAGCACTCAACAAATCCATTTAGATATGGTGTTCTAAAAAAACTACCTCATGTTGTATCTCATGTTTCTCCAAGTAATTTTCCAATTAAATGGGCATGTATTCCCATACATTGGCATATCACATCACTTTAAGTTTTTGTTCGGTATCATTCTCGTCGATTCGGTGATATGTTTTCATGTAGTACAAAACTTGATATTTCTTGTGTATAACCATTTCACATTACATTATACTATAATCATCTATGAACAAGATGAATTACCTTTCCCCATGATTTTTAGTAACATTTTTCAGGCCACATACATCTGTATGAATGATTTCAAGAAGGCGAGTCTCCCTTTTCTTCTTTGGATGATATGAACTACAGACCAACATCCGTCAAATGCATGCATCACAAGACTTTTCATGTTCATTCTTAAGGGTGGGAATATCTATGAAAATCTCCAGTTTTAATATCTTCACCATGTCCTATTGATTGTTGTGCCCCAGTCTCCGATGCCATATGTTATTTTCTTCTTCAATAGTCATATATCAAAAATTATCTTTACTATCAACCTCATATATGTTTCCTTCTATTTTTCATCCTTTCATAAGTGAATTTCATATATTTCCCTTGATAGTGAATCCTTAATGATTGAATGAAACTATAAAACCCGAGTTAAAGATTTGACTTATGCTGAGCAGATTATGACGTAGGCCATCCACATAAAGCACATCAGTTTTTTAGCTCTCCATTAGCTAGTTCAGTAATTACACATCCTTTAATTTTCAAAGCTCCATCATTACCAAACCATTCTTTTCCATCAACCCTCCTCTTGACACTCATTAACAAGTCTTGATTACCTATATTATGATACAAACAACTATTATAAAGAATCTAGGTGTTGTTGCTTTTTGTATCTTTCAGGTCTACCTCTGCAAGGTTGGATTTATCAATTTTCTTCTTTTCATTCAATTCATTTAGTGTAGGTAACTGAGGGTCGTACAGTTATCTCTTCCATGAACATGGGTTCATCATAGTAAAAATATTTTTCCTTAGGAGAAAACCTATTTGAAAAAACAACATTATCTTGTGGATGGGTTTTGACTTGACTCATACTTCAGTAAGAGGATTCCATGTCACTCTTGTGACTGAAATAAATGGATTTAATGCCAAAGTTAGATCAACGAAAACAATACCCATTGAAATTATTTATTCTATAAGTAGTAGGATATAAATGTGTTCCCCACTTTTGAGCTTGTGTCTCTCACCCATTTAAATAGCTACTTGCCACTTCACAATATGAAATAGAATTCCCCAGATATCTACAGAAGTGACACTTCATGAGAGGAAATGTATTCTCACTTATATTTATCCTCATGCCTTCTTCATTGGTAAAAATATTTGACTACCTGTTATTTTTAGAATCTTAAGGATAATATTTTTTTTCCCATTTTAGTTTGATTTAGGGACTTATTTTTCAGTTGTTCTGGTGATTTTACAACTTTATCAACTTTCATATTTCCTTTATTCTCATCCACTTTATTTGAAACATTTGATGTTTTTGCATCACAACTGATTCCACTATTTCACATGCGTGTGGGTATTTGATCACTAAAAATATTTTCAACTCCATAAAACCCTCATTTTTCTCTCTCCATTATCTCAACATCTAAGAACCTACCAAATTGTATTTTCTTCTTTTCTTCTTTTGAAATTGATTCACTTTTGAACATACTCCTAAGAATAACAACTTCTTCTTCAAGCCCCCAATAATTTTTGTCTTATCTTCTAGTCTCGAGGTAAATTCATTGATGCCCTTTTATGGTTATTCGATTATGATCATTAGTTTCACTATATCATCTATCTATTCAAGGATTAATGATTGTAATTTCATTAGTTCTTCTAGTAATTTAATTTCATCTTCAAGATGATCAATATATTCTGATGATTCTTCCACCATTTCATGACACTTAATGCATATCTTATGATTACTATAAATATTAAAAAATCTCTCTTTAGTTGTAACTTGGAATCAAAAATTATTTTCAACTGATTATATCTATATTTATCTATTGATGGTCATGAAATTTCAATTGTAGCCATCATGTATTCATGGTTTCTAGTTTTAAATTCTAGTTCTTCTTCTTCATAGAAATCATTATCGTCATATTCAACTTCATATAAAATACTCTTCTTCTATATTTTAATTCTAGATTTGAATTCCCCCTTTTTGAAAAACATTTTATGAGTCTTCTCAATGTGTTCAAAATTCCTTTATTTATCTTCTATATTTATTGAGCACTGAGTGGCAATGTTCCCTACATTTCCACAATGAATGCAGGCTAGCGGTAACTTCCCTTTAAATTTACCATTTCCCTTCCGGAACTTCTTGGAAATGAGAGAAAGAATTTAATTTTCCTCATCTTATTTACCACTAATATCTTTTGAAAATTTTAGTTTTTCTATGGATTTAATTCCATTTACTTTCTCACTCGAGTCGTATCATCTTCTTTCTTGATTCTCATTTCAGATGCCACCATGCTACTCATCAGAACATCCAGAGAACGTTTGGAAAGATATATTTCCTCAAATACTGTCACATTTTCATTGTATAGGGGTGGATGTATTCTCAATATTTTTTCACAATATCATCATCTTTGATTTCTTCACTTATACATTTAATTTCTCCTACCACTTAAGTAATTCGACTGAAGAAGGAGTTTGCATTCTCATCTGGATGCATCTTCTGATTGTCAAACCTATTGTGAAGGAATTGTAGTTTTGCATCCTCCACTTTGAAATCTATTTTATAAATATTTTAATGTTTATCACAGATAGACAATGCCAAGGTGAAACTCATCACATTTAGATAGATGTGCTTAGAAAGGGATGTGTTGATACCGTTCTGCGCTTTAGCATCTACATCAAAAATATTTTTATCTCCATCAGTCATAGCCAGCCCGATTGGATCAGTGACATGTGTTCCATACATAGTAGGAAATATGAATTCCATTCTAAGATATATTAGTTGAGATCTCATTCAATTATTCCAGATATGAAAATGACTTCCATCGTAGAGGGGGACTCCCCTGACATTGGAAGAATTCACCATGATGGTAAAAGACAGATCAAACGCCAATAAACTAACTCCAATAAAACTTGAAAGACCCCAGAACTCCTTGAGAGGGGAGGGGAAAATCATGGTGTCAACATTTTCTTTTTAAAGTTATGGATATTGTTCCCACAATGGTAGGAACTTATAAAATATTTCAGAAAAAAGAATGTAAGGATATGACACAACACATTTACTTGGTTCATGCATAGGGATACATCCAAGGATTATATGACAATAGTTTGTCAGTCATACCTCATTACCCTAATCATCACTATATTATGGATTACAAGGTTCATTCATAGTCACTCTATTCTAGGAAAAATGCCTTTATAATGCTTTAGGGATTGCTCACTGCATCCATCAGATAACTTCTATCGACTCCCCCTAGCGAAATTCTTCAGGATATGTCCATCCCAGATTATCGACATGAAGATCAATTCATTAGATTTTCATTTTAGTCTTTGTCTCTTTTCCGCTTGATAAAATTCTTGCATAGAAATCATGAATTAATGTACTTGAATTCATTGATCACCCAAACTAGATATTCAAAAACCTGTCAGAATCATAACACTACACTTAATCCCAATACCTCAACTTCTGTGCAAGATTTGGGAATTGTTGTGAAATATTAATTTTGTGCAACCCCTAATTTCCATGCAACACTTATATTTCGTGAAACTAAACTAAAGGTTCACTTGGTATTTTCTGACTAAAGTAACCCCTTGCGCACATATTTTAGTTTCCTTAATTATTTTGCTCGCAAATCATTCACACAGCAGAGAAACCCAATTTTTATTAGAAAATTATTAAGTCTTTCATAGTGGTATCCATCTATTTATAGGCCTCTATGACCCTAAATGCATGTTTTAGACACATTTTTGTTGGTGTGCGCATGATTCATCATGAGCACAGAAAACCCGTTTTGGCGTCACATTTGGTGTGAAAGATTCTTCCGCACAACGTCATCTATCACACACATTTAATTCTTTCATGAACTCTTTCCTTTTCTATATTTTTATTCACAAATCCCAAATTAGACCTTTCATGTAAGTTTCTATACACCTTTCAATATTGCACACAACTCCCTTTTCCAAAAACACTTTTTTCTATATTATAATTTTTGGACCCCAAAATTTAGGAAACACTGGGAAATGACACCACCTTCAATATTGTTTATCGTTTGAAATATATGATCCCTTTCCTAGAAAACTACATGAACATATAAATAAGATTTAAAACAAACACAACCCATACTCCATTTATATCATAGAACATTTGTGGTTACAATAGTGAGTTCATCCACTAAAATACTTTTACTAATATGGAAGAATCATATAATATAATCTATGAATAATAAATTATACAAAATTAATCTCCATCGATTATCATTAATAAAAAAATTCTCACCTATGATGAATATATAAATATGAATAAAATATAATGATAAAGTATATCTAATGATATATCAATATTGGTTAAACACAACCACTTCTTTAATAATCTATTAACCCTCACATCTTAATTGAACAAATTAGTGTTCTCACAACCCTCTGTATATCAACATTAATTTACAATAATTCATATTTACATGCACCATTCATGATCCAAATTCACACACCTTCTCTATAAAACACATAAAAAAACCATAAAAAGATATAAAATAGCACCAACACACCAGCATTACGATGAAATTATAAAAATAAACTATATGATATTTGGGATTTTCATAAATTAACACCTCCTATATCCTAGATGTTGGGTGTTCACATGAAATAGAGAACATCATATGGGGATCAATCATATTACCATACATAGCATATTAGTTATCAAATTGGGAAAAAAATTAAATGGTATATAGTAAAAAAATAATCTTAACATAGGGCCCACTTTCTATCCAATTAACTCAATACATAACATCAACAACATCATTACACAAAAAAATGTATCATTATCTGTAATGAAAAAACATCTAAAAACCAAATATAAAAGAACAAAAACCAGTTTTTATAGTTATATTTCATTAATAATTTCATAAAATTCTTCAATAATAACAAGTTATTATTTCCATTATCCACATTAAACATTATATATAGAAATTCCTAATTTCTTATAACCCACAAATGATTTTCCACATACTTTTAAAAATATATCTCATTATTTATATTTTAATTTAAATATATATACATATATATTTATTTTATAATTAAATTAATAACATCATTATCTGTATAACCACAACATTATTCCACTTTTAAATTTTATTCAGAATATACCTAACTAAATATCTCGTCAGATTATTTTGGTAATATTTTTGGAAGAATACTAACCAAAAAGAGAATAACATATAAAGAAATAGAGGTTTTCTAGTGAAATGTATAACATTTAATTAAATATTATACTTTATTTTCATCTTCTTAAAACATAAAATATTATTTAAATATGATTAAATAATAAAAAATCTATATTTCATATTCTAATATGATTTTACATTAATATAATAACCTATATTCAACACCTTCCTCAATTTATTTTGAAATAAATCCACTGTTAATATCTACCATAGACTACTACCTCATGAAATGATGTAATTTTGTTTCCATCACCAAATCACATTGATATTATATATGTGTCTAAATTTAAAGAATTAATATAATAATTATGATATAATAATATTTATATAATGTTAAAACACCACATACATTATTTTCATAATGTTTATTGAAAAATGAAACAGTTACACAATAATACGTATATACTACAACTGTTATGAGTGAAACAAATTTCATTTTACCTAACTATAATTTATTTTCATTTTTAAAATTATAATTTATGAATAAATAAAAATAATTATTTTATTATCATTATTCTGGATATGATGGAAGAATTACCCCATTGGCCACATTAAACACACTGAAGAAGTTTTGAAATATTAAATTTCATATCCCCAAAACACCTAACATTGGAATAAAGGAATATGTAATTAAAGGTGTAATTATAATTAATAAATAAATGGATTATAGGTAATGTATTTTACATTGGAATTCTTATTAGGAAATAAAATAATTTATATATGTTTATTATACATGTGTTATTAGTTATATATTTAATATTTGGACATGATATATGGGATTTCATCTTCAAATTTCTATATTGAGGCATATATCAATTTTATGAACTGAATTTATTTCATTTTATGTATATAAAAACATTTTATATTTTTTATGGTTAATTATTCATATATCTTTGTATTTTATGTTACCATTCATATTTTTTCATCCAAGGGGATGTGACATGAATTTTACAATGTTGTAAGGGATTTATTGACACAATTTTCATTAATTGGGTTATATATCCACTTAATAGACTATGTTATTCCAATATTATGTATAAATTGACATTTTGATGTTTTATTATATATTTTATCATCATTTTTGTTACATTACATGTGTATACACATTTTTTATTAATTATTACTTCAATATTTGTGGTCATTGCATTGGTTTTCTCTATCTCAATATCATTTTCATGAGACATGTTTTATGTTATGCACTATGATTTCCTTGTTTGGTATACTTACTAAAACAAGAATGAATTTTAAAAAATTACATATATTTGATCATTGTATTTCTATATATATATATATATAATATTATTTACATTAATGACTATTATTTGAATGATTGCATGTTGGTAAAGTCATTACATTATAAGATCATTATTTTTCAAAATTGTTTATGTTCAATGATAATTTAGAGGAAAATAATTTCTCATATTTTATTAAACAAAATCTATTTTATACTCAAATATTCCTGATTTAATTTACATATCTAGTTTTTGTTTCCTCCATTATTTGTTAAATAAATATAAGCAATTTTGTTTCTAATTGATGCATATATAATGTCTTTGTTTAGATAGAGAATATATTTTTTCTTCTATATCCATGTTTTCTGAAATTTTCTTAAAATTAAAATTTTGAAAAATAAATTATTTTTTAATCTTATTATACATCATATATGATTTTTATTTTATTTTTCATAAAATAAAATTTCATAATTTTTTCTACACGATAAACTTCTGACTATCTTTAGAAACATTAGAAAATAATGTATACTGTTAATGTTTATGATATGAAAAGTTATTTCTCACATTATGACTATTAATTGATTTTATGATTCCATTACAAATTTAAATTTTTTATTTTCAATGAAATCATTTATATGAATATTTTTTATTTTTAAATAAATATTAATTAAAGAAAATTTTATTTTTGAATGATTTTAAGGAAATGTTTTTATTTGTACTTTTAAAGGTACTATCATCTATATCAATATACATAATGATTCCTCTACAACAATAGGATTATTATCTTATTATACAATCTATTTTATTTCTCTCTATGGCTTATAAATTTTTTCTTATATAGATTACCATATAACTCATTTCACTTCCATGTGAAAAAATAGTATTAATGGAATAATAATGTTTTAATGGGTATTGTGTTGAAATGTGAAAGATTATAAATGTTTTATTCATGAATGGTTGATTAACTTTATTATTGATGATGGATGTTCTAGATAAATTTTATACTACTTTTGAGGTCAATAAAAATTAGATTAAAGGTATGTTTGGTATAATATATATTAACGAGAGAGCTCGATATAGCACTTGAATGCATTGGGTAATGATGATGCAGTTGACTAAATATAAGTAACTCTTGATATGAGATAGATTTAATCGGTTTGATGGATACTCCTACGAGACTATGAGAAAAAACAAGGGATGTTTATGTCATCTATAATGATCCATTTAATGGTTCTATAATGACAATTTTTATGAATACCACAACATTTTCCTTATGATTACGTTGATTTATTTATGGTTCATTTGATCAAGATTAATATCACATGGATCATGATTATTAATTATAATATAAATTTCCATTGGTAAATCATTATTTAATGTCATGTGTTTCTTGATCTATGTTTCGGTTAGTTTGAATTCTTTAATTTATGTGAATTCACATTGATTATATTTCCATACTATTATGCTCACATTATTATCACTTATTAAATTATATTATTAATTTTTATATTTCACATTACTAAGTGTTTGAGCTCACCATTCCTATATTTTCCATTTCCATGGGTTGTGAAAAAAATTGTTTATATTATTCGTAAGAAGGTTCTTATATGTGATGATCATATTAGGAGATTAAATATAGTATTATAATCTAGTTTTTTATGAATATATGTAATTATATTAATATCTTTCCAAATCTATGAAATTATAATCCAAAACGCTGTTTTGGTATGTATGTATTTTTATATATTTTTTATTATATCTGATGAATTCGTAAAATTGGTGCATGTTTATTTATATAAAATATAGAAGTTAAATAAACAATTTTTAAAACTATATATAAGAGTGAGGACTTAGGGTTGTTACGGTTTGTATCAAAATAGGGTTTAGAAAATATTGGAGATTATAATTTTTTCACATGAAGTAAACATAAATTTTTTTGAGGTAATAATTTTTTCTTAAGATTAATATTTCTCAATATTTCATCATCTTAGACCTTATTTTTTATATTTTTGTGATGAAATTATTAATTGATTTCAAATATTTTGGGAGAAATTTTATTTGGTTAAGGTATATGTCACCCATAGTATTAATATGAAGTATTATTTTTAATGAATAACCTTACATATTTTGGGACGTAAGATAAAGGTTATGAGACAACCATTTTTTGTAAAAAAAAATTATTTAATGAAATGTGTTTTGAGGTTATTTTAGAAATACGGTTATTTTTTCATGGAGAGATCTAGTATGGACCCTTGATATTATTTTTTATATTTTTGAGATAAATTTATTATTTCTTCCTATGACGTTTTATGTATTTCTGATATTATCATAACATATACTAACATATTAATATTTTTTAATATCTAAATTGATGTGTAAAATAACATTATACTATGTTTAAATATATGGTTCGATATAAGATGATGTTAGTTCTTCATGACTGAAAAATTCATCTTTATGACTCATCGTTTGGAGAAAAATATATGATCGTTGTGGAATTTCATTAAACGATTAAGTTATAAATATAAATTAAGTATATTTCCTTATGATCATAGTCTACATAGTGTTGAAATTCTTAAATTCAAGGAAAATAATATTAAAAAAAATACTCTTACAATTATTTCTTATTAATTGATTCTCTTTTTAGTGCTCATTTATTAATGATTTTTAGGTCATTACATTCTTCATGATCATTCAAATTTATGTGACTAGTGATCTCTATCAGACTCCATAATTATAAAAAGATTTAATTTCATAAATTTCTATATTTTCACTCACCAAAAGTTTTATCTTATTTGAAAACCATTTATCTATTATTCGAGATGACCTTATTATTTATCTTTTACACTTTTAAAAAAGAATTTATATTAACCCTTTTTATAATGTGGGATTTCAACAAAGGTATTTTCAATTCTCAAAGAATGAATTATGTAAGATCCTAACCTTTTATAATGTCATCTTGGGTCTGTGTTTAGATGATTTTTGTTATTCTTATGTCTCGTTATTTTTGAGTTGTGACATGGGGTGTGTTGGGTGAGTTTTTATTAAAAATTAATAGATATAGGGTTGTGCATAGATTGTAAAATATTTGACAACCCAAGAGCCTAAACTTAGGAAACCCTATGAACCATGCTATCCTGGACATATAAGTCTACATGGTTAGCACAAGGATTACCCTAACCATGCGCCCCTAGCCAGGAAATCGTTCATTCAGGTTTTAATTATCATAAAATCAGTTTTTAAATCACCAAAACCCTCAAAACTCTTCCATTTTGACAAAGGATTAGGATTGATGAATTCTAGGTGATCCTAGAGCCATATGCAGGGATTAAAATGTTATTTGAACACCATTATTCAAGATCTAAATCCCAGATTGATGTTCCACTCACTTTTCTATAAGTAGATTTCATCTCGATGCCTCACCCATTCATTACTCTATCTTTCATTGAAATTTTCATTGAATATATCCATTATTTCCATGTATCTAAACCTTTAAGTCGAGATATAGATCTAGTATTGTGGATATAGATAAATATTTTCAAGATCTATATGATTTTTTTTTCAAAATTTTGTGTTTATGGATTTAGATGTGGGACTTGATCAATGACTTTTAGCTACTCGGATTTTTTAGATTTATGTTGGGATAACATCAGACAATAAACTGAGGTTGGTGGTCTAAATAAAACTCCCACATTCATGGATTTGATCTGTTTATGTTTGATTGATGAATTTTCTAGCTTCCCATGATAAATGATTTCATAAATTGGTGTAATTAGGAATTTGGAATTGACTTTTGATTTCCTTGGTAATTATTTGATGATTTAATTCATGGAACTAAGGTAGGGTCTAATAAGATCTTGGATTTTGGGAACTTTATTATGGGTTGAGATATTATAATAGAGATATCAAATTTGGTTGGGTTTGAGATAATTAATCCATCAAAATTAATGAGGAGATGATGACTGGTAATGTGAGATAATTAATGATGAATTATTAATGTTCCATGATGTTTATTAATACCATTAATGGTGAGATTAATTATGAAGAGTTGATATTTTTAACTGATAATTAATTGTAATTATGGAAAAGGATTTGTCTTGACTGATTATGTAATTAATTAATTAATTAATTGGTCATGTTCTTAGTTAATTGTTGTGATAACTAATGGGAATTGATATGTTTTACTAATCATTGGAGTAATAAAGGAATGACATGGATAGTTCTTTTTAATTAATGAATGATTAAATAATTGGGAATGTGGGTGTTGGATTTGGAGTACTAGAACGATTTAGATGTTGGTAATTAGAAAGTGAGTTCATCCACAATAATTTTATAAGTGCTTGTGATGTTGGGTGCTTGACATGGAAAATCTACACTGAATTATATTTGGAGCTCTTGGCATGACGTTCAACACCGAATGAGATTCATGATGCTTGACATGGAGTTCAACTCCAAATGAATAACAATAAGTAATTATGATTTTAAATGTGATACAGGAATTGAAACAGGGTCTAATGTGATTATTAAAAAATAAATGAAATTGTAATAACTGTTTAATTTTTCCTTGTTTTCATTGCTTCATAGAATTTCATATAATGTCTTTTCACTGGACATATTTTTGACACCATTGGTGGTGGCCAACTGAGTTGTACTCAAACCCAATTTAGGACACCTAATCAGCACCTAAGTAGAATTTTTTGTGGTAGAATAGGATAAGGGAAAGGCCATAAGATATATTGATGTTTGGGAATGAATAATGGATGAGGGAACTAAACATGGTTCAGAACCTGCTTGGGAGTATTTGTGTATTTATTTTCAGTAACATTGTAGGCTAATGAAAATTTCATTGTCATCACATGTTTTCCCTTTCAGTGGAGTATTGAATTTCCTATTTTGACTATAATGTTATTTGGTATTATTCTGGTTATTTATATGTTTTCTCCCTTCTTTATGATTACATTCATCCATTGATGTTTTATTCTGAAAAAATAGGGTATAATATCCCCCACGACTAACTTACTAGACCCTCGCTGCTAGTCGAGACCCTCTAGCATACGTAGAGGCACACTTGAGGGCATATGACCAACCGTCTCAGGTCACCATTTAGTGGAACCCATATTGGGACATTACAAATTATCACTCTCATGATAAAATTTTGACAATAACATTTATTCAAGGGGGAATTTATAATCCATTAATTTTATAAGAAATTATATGTTCAATAATATATTTGATACAAAAGGTTATCTTAAACATACCACGAACTATTAAGATTTAAATATGACCATTATAAATTAGACATTAAATTAATGGTCATGACAAATTTTAACCATATTATTATATATTTATAGGGGACCTAATCAATAGAAATATATTTATTAATTATTAGGAATGGAGCACTCAATTTATAGAAAATGTTTTAATATGTTAAAATTTTCACTATTTTTAAAATCAATTTTTATTGCATTTTTTAAAGGAATGTAATTATTATTTTCTATAAATTATATAATTTTATTTCATAAAAGTTTTATCAAATTTGATATCATTATAAATTGATTATTCTATAGTGAAATTTTGACATTTTTTTTAAAATACTGATTATTCAGTGAATAGGAAAAAAATACTATAAGTTTTCTAAAACTGTGATTTCTTTTCATTAGATATTACTATAATGAATTTAATATTATTTCATTTTAATATAATACTTTTTATAAAATATATTATATATTTAATTTCATTTGAATCAACATTATACCTAATTTTTTTATACGTTCATTCTTGGGCATAAAAACATTTCTCTAAGGAAAACTTTTGTTTGCGTTTTATGAATTTCAATAAAAATTAATTTATTGAAATTTCTTGCATTGAATCATAAAAATGTATTCCATTTTTTAAATCCATATGTAATTTATTTAAATAGTACCCTTCTATTTTGGTTCATTATGGTTAGAAACCATAATTAATTTTCGGTAACCATTATAATGATATATAAAGTTATTAAAATTAAAAATTTATTAAAAGGTCTCTAACTCATCAAACAAACCTAGATATATTTAATTGGAAGAATATATTTCACCCATAATCATTCAGTCTATGAAAAATGAAAATTATTAATCATTTTACCTTGGTAATAACATTAATATCATTTTATATATTTATAGTAAAAAATATATCATTATTTCTTTTAATATTTTTAAAATTTTGTGATTTGGAAAAAAGGAACATATGTTCGGTTACAATTGGTCATTTTAAAGATGAAATATTTTTCGCCATAATTATTTTTAAATTTTATCAAATGAAATAATTTTTTAAAATACTTATGAAATTATCACAATGTTCTTGGGAATGCATCAAATATTATTATAACTGAATATAAAAAACAATAAATCTATTTTCTTTGGGTGAGATAATATATCCAATGAATTTTTTATATATTTAAAATATTTTTTTTCTAAAATTATTATATAAAAATTATATTTTTTCAAGTTGTTTTCAAAGTCAAATTTTATGAATAGTTCAAAAAATAACATTAATAGTATATAATGATAAATATATTTTATTTAATTTTTTAAAAATAATACAATCTTGAAAAGGGACAATATAATAATAAATGTTAAATAATTTCATCCATTTTACTTTTATGAGAAAATATATTCCATATAAATAAAAATTATGACGCTTTAATTTTAAAAATAATTTTCCATGGTTAATGTTAAAATTTGTTAAATAAGAAGATAAAACAAAGGTTAATGTTTAAAGTGATGTATAAACTACAATAAATTTGATTTTATGATTATATTAAGACTTTATATTCCCTACATTATAATCTAGGTCATTTTAGAATATTTTTTCATAAGATAGACACAAATTATTATATATTATTGTGTATATTTCAAAAACAAATATTCATTATTTATTGAAATAAAAAATATTTTATTAAATGATTTAAAATTAATAATTATATTATCATTGGAATCATAAAGGGTATAATGTAACACCCCATGATTTTATAGTATGTTTCTTTTAAAATTTGACATCATTTCTAGTTTATGCTTCACATAATATCGAGTTTAAATTTGTAATATACTATTAAATATTACCCTTGTAATAGTAATGTATCTATTATGAATATTAATATGACCAATAGAATAGTAACATTACATATGAAATTATAAATAAAATTTTGGTTTATTATCAATGAAATATTGGTATATCTATTTCATGGAAAAAGTAAATACATATTTTAAAAATGATAAATTAATTATTGATATTTTTGTAAAACATAAATTTGTATTTTCAATTTTATAATATAAATAATTAATTAAAATAATTACTTCTTGATAAAATAGCTTCATGAAATAAGATTTTGTTGTCTTATTATTATAATATAATTTTATGATACCTTAATTAATTTTTGAAAGTTTTATAAAATTGGTTATAATATTGATGCCAATATATTTTTGGAAACTGATGATTTTATTTAAAAATTAAATTTCTCATATTTATAAAATTATTGTAATAAAAATGGATTCCATTTTTAAATTATACAAATTAAAAAATCCTTAGGGTGATGTATTGTTATTTTTCTAAAATAGTTGAATTTTTCATGAATAGTAAAATTTGGTAATTTAAGATTTCTATCAAATACATAAATTTTTGAGTCATAGATGATGATGTAAGCTCATAATATTGATCTATTATTCATGAAATTAATATAGTTATAAGGATAAATCTATTCTATGATTTTTGTCAAAACCATAAACTGTTGAATTAAATATTCCAAAAAACACGCATCTCCGCCACTATAAATACCACCTCTTCTCCTCACACATCCAAATCCTAGAATATTGACAAATATCATCCTAATACATATCCAAAACCTTCCCTACATGTTTTGGTATTTTTTGGTATCACCCAAAATACCATTTCAATGTTCTTTAAGGAGGTTCTCAAGGAGAGGAATTCAACATGAAAAAATTTACTATCGCTGTTTTAATTTTCAGTCAATTTATTTTCTTTTTATATCCTTTAATTAACTCCAATATCCCAAAATTCATGATAAATGCATTATATTATATATAATTTAATTTTATTGTGATAATGAAATATCTACTGTCAACTTTTTTCTCTTCAAATTTTTATTCAACAAATGAAAAAATCATCCATGAGGTATTGATTTACCTCCATCATGGATAAAGGGATTAAAATTTTCAATTACTACTTTATGTCTAGTCATAAGAATATTTTTATTGTTAAAAAACCATTAATATATTTAATAAAACATATTTAATGTTCGGGAACTAGTGTATATAATTAATATTATTTCACAAAACAAAACTAGTGTGATGATCCTAAAAATGCCTAAATATTCCAAACGTTTATCATGAACATTTTATCTAATGAATCCTTCTCGTATCTGGAAGAAAAATGGTATATAAGACCATAAAATATTATTTAAATTAATTAATAAAATATATTTTTTCTTCTTTAAAACTATTCCCATTTTCCACGATCAATCATACATTTATACCCGTGAACTAATCATGACAACAAAGGAAAGGAACACCTCCAAATGATGAATTGAATCTTATAAGACATCATAAAAACCATTAATGAACTGAATAATATTATAGTAAATAAAATAAATGTTAATTGGTTTTAAATAAAATTATTATTGAATATAATTTTATTATCCAGAATTTTATGTACAAGTACAAAATGATTTCAGACATAAAGTCATTGTTATTCCCGAATATCTATTTTACCTTAGGGATATATTTTCTCTCTATATACTCCAAGTTAATTATTCATTCATTTTATATAATTAATCAATTTTTTTGTTAATTATTCCAAACTCATTTATTCAGAATATGTCAAATTTCTTTGTGGTGAAATACATGATTTTATAAGGTTACCTTCCCAATTCTTCTGAATAAGCATTCTTGATTTAATGATACTTCCCAATTTATTATGCATTTTTAATTAAACTACTTAATATGTTTCAAGAACCAAATATTTTTCTAAAATAACTCATTTTATCTTGAAAAATTATCCTTTTTCATTTCTGGGATTATGAAAAAATATCCCTTCATCTATTTTAAAGGTGATTTAGTATTTTACATTAAACTACACTAATGTGGCTCATTTCAAAAGTTTCATAAATGATATTTTTATATTTTTTGACATTATTTTGAAATCATTTTTTCCTCAAATATAATTTAATTGGCACACCCTTTTATTTTCTGAGATTTACTTTTTTTAATTTTATTTTATAAAAAAAATATATTCCAAAATAAATCTTCCTTTAAAAAGTAAAAAGGGAATTTATCTAAAAAATTTCTAAATGATTTTTTTAGAGTAATTTCATTTATTTCAACACCCTATTTTGAATATAATTGTTAATTGAGATTTATAACATATGTTTCCATTTACCTTTTTTGTTGAATGTTTTATGATTATTTTGACTAGGGATGTACCCTCTCAAAACCTTTTTCAATATTACCTTGGACATTTTATGATTATTTATACTGATTGGGGATATTATTTAGAATTAATATTATTATTTCAATGTGAGTGTGTGTATTTATATGTTTCATGAATTTCATATGAGGACCGTATGGTACTTAGTAATTGATTGGTGGGTCTTACAATATCCCCTTAATGCATCGATATGTCTAATGAGACCAACTATGTCAGGTTTTAACTAATTTATATATGGTTTCTTAGTTGAATATTTGACAGTATGATCATGATGTCTAACATTATGAATTCCCCCATTATAATATTTTTAGTAAATGGATCAGGTTATTATTTGACTAGTACAATATATATTTTTATGTTTCATTATCATGTGATTATTTATATTACATTATTTATTCTCCATTTATTCCTTCCATATTATGCTCAATATTATGTTTTAATGGAATTTGTTAAGATATTAACCATGACTTATAGTTTATATTAGCTTCTTCTATATTTCTTACCCTTACTGAGCCTCTGATCTCACCATTTTCATAAGTTTTATTTTCCCCCAGGATCTGAATATTTATTTTACAAATGACTTGAATGGATAATATAAACGTTTATGGATGTTTCCTATGGAGTTTATATGTTGTTTTTCCTTTGAAGTCGTAATGTAAAACTTATGTTTTTATCTATTTTTCCAATTTAAATAAACTATTTTGTCCAATGGGATGGGATAAACTGTTTATTGTACCAATGTAATAATGTAATCCACTAAATCTTGATTACAATTATTGAGAAAATTACAGTTGGTTTCATTGGACATTTAGTGGAAACATTGAAAACTATATTTTGGAAACATAGATTAGGGAATATAACCTCATATAGACCTTAATGATATGCATTGATGAAAATCCTAGAATTTTGGTAAGTTAGATATTTTGTGAGTCTTCCTAGAAATATATCCATGTTGGGATACTATATGTGGTTGTGGTTTTGCAATGATGATTCTTTGGTTAAAACTCATTCAAGGTGCATCAGGCCTGACTCAGAAAAACCTGGAACATGAAAATGGGTTTTACCATGCAACTAGTTTGACACTCCATGGGGATTCTCTTATGATTATTCAAATTTTCCTTAAAGATCATTATAAATTATTTAAAGTAAATACTTCACCACAACTTTTATAATTATGAGATTAACCATGCATAAATTTTCTAATTTATGATAAGTTTTTGGCTATTTCTATGTTATATATTATGATTTATTACCTAATTTAGTGTATTAAATTATCTAGAAATGGATCATCATTGAATTAATGTAAAATGTATCAATGTAATTATCACATATAACAATTTCCCTCCTATACTAGATAACGATGTTGGAAAAAGAGATAAAAGTAGAGTTATAAAATATATATCTATTCTAGGATAGCTGACTCGGGATAGGAATAATAACCTTACCCATATTGAGCATCCTGGTCGCCAAAATGGGAGGAAAATTATAGATCTATTCCTGAGACAAGGACCTATCTCATTCAATGTGACTACAATACCATTTGTAACTGAGTAGTTGATATGTTTCATAGATAATATATTTTTATCTTTAGGATCTATTGAAATAGAGAAAGTTTTCTTGGTAGTTTTTCATATATCCTGAGATGTAGAACAATTGTGGTAATTAATTTAGAACAAAAACAAAGAGTAATAAATTAAAAATATATAATTGAATTATTTTACTGAATTTTTCTAGGATAAATTTTTCTATTGGAAATAGTGATTGTATATGGGGAATAAAGTATTGTTTTTAATATATAAAGAGGATGAATATTTTATGAATTATGAATACAACATTACATGTTTATAAATGTATACTGCAAACTACATATAGAATGAATAGAGAATGATTGATAGATATTATGATGGGTTAAAACCATTCCTCCAAAGGGAACTAGTCCCCAAAACATTCTCATCATATGGAGATATTGTGTTATGCGTTATTGTGAATGATAAAGAATTATCTACCTCTTTTGACATTAATATAAGTGAAGAGAATAATTGAAAAAATGATCAGTAGAAAGTGAAATATGGAAAATAGGATGATGTGAAGATATTACTTTCTATCATATAATAAATAATGAAATAAACATCCTAAAAACTATTATTAGGGATTGGATATTATAATAATTGTGTAGAAAATGGCCACCATGCCAATGATTTCAATGGAAAGAAAGAAGCTACCAATGTTAAATTATAAAATTTTAAAGATATGGGATATTGTAAAAATAATATTCCATTGTGTCAAGGAAACATTCACAAGAAAAGGCCAAGGGAACAAGTTTGTGCTTATGCAGTCATGATACTTGAGGTTTATGTTCTTAATGATATGTTATTGGTACATTAATAATCTCCTAAATTTTTTCAAAATCTACATTCGATTCGGGATCACCATATTCCAGTATATGAGCCTATTTTAATTCAAAAATTAGATATTTCCAATTCAAAATAAAAAGGGGTTTATCAGTAAATACTCATAGTCGAACCATACTACAACAAACATATGTCAAGTAGTTCCAACTATGACATTTAAACAAGCTCTAAGTTTTTATTTTATCATCATACATGTAGATAATTTTAATATAATTCATGGTATGGATGTGATATTGAAATTTAGTGAAAATATTAATTGAAAATTAAGGAAATTATGATTTGTGATGAAGGTATGGAATTTATCATATTTAGATGAGAGACAACAGTATCTATGTCATATCTGAATCCTCCTCCTATATCACTTCTAAATGAAATTCTTTTTGAAAAATAGAAAACATCATCTATGGATGAGGAAAAAATCATAAAATTGCAGGAGTACCTATTGAACATGAATACATTGATGTATTTTAAAATAATTTATGTAGACATACTCCAGATCATGAAGTTTAGTTTTCTATTATTTTAATCCCTGATACAAGGAAAATATCAATGAATCCTTATTTAATGGATATTGTGGAATTATTGGAGCTAAAAAAACAACTAGAGTATGCGACTAATCAAGTATTTATGAACCATAGTGTTTCTATATGGGGATACCATGTTCTCTTTGTCAGGAAGAAATATGGATCCATGAGGCTTTGTATCTATTATAGAGAAATAAATTCTACTTCAATAAAGAAAATGTATACTCTACCTTTCATTTATGTTTTATATGATCAACTTCATGGAGAATAATATTCATCAATGATTTATCTTTGATATGGATATAATCAATTGTGCGTGAAGAAAGAAGATATTCTAACGACATTATTTTGAACCAGGTATCGACATTGTGAGCAAATAGTAATTCTATTTGTACTTATAAATTCAACCTTTATTTTTATGGATCTAATGAAGAAAGTGTTCAAAAAATTTCTTAATGATTTTGTTGAGGTATTTATTAATTTTTTCTAGATATATTCCAAAAGATTTGAGGACCATGACAACCACATGAATATTTCTTTGGAGGCTCTAAGATGAATAGAGTTATATGATATGTTTATCAAATGTGAATTATAGCATGAAATAGTTTATTTTCATGGCCATATTATCTCTAAGGATGAAATATCAGTTGATTATTTGAATAAAAATGAAGTTCAATAATTTAAAACACCAAGGAACAAAACTGTGGTGCACAGTTTCATTGGATTTCTAGGTTACTACTATCTTTCAATTTATAATTTTGTCTAAATTTCCAACCCCTTAACTAGACATACTCGTAAAGAGGTTAAGTTCATCAGGAAAAAATAATACAATGAATTGTTTTAAAAATTTAATAGAATATTAGTGAAAACTCTAATCTTGAATCTATTATTAGGAAATAGTATATTTTTAATTTCTAGTGATGAAACGAAGAAAATAATATATTGTGCCCTTATGATGATGATATATTTATTTCTTATCCATCAAGGTAGTTATAAAATCATGATCAAGAATATACAACTCATGATCCTGAGTTAACTATTGTAATCATTACTCAGAAGATATGGAAACACTATATCTATAGTGAAATATGATATATATATATATATATATATCATATAATCTTCTAATATATCTTATCATAGAATAAACTCAACCTGAGGAAAAGGTGATCGATCAAGGTAATCAAGGATTATGATTGTTCAAAACATTATCACCTAGTGAATGAAAACAAGGTTTCATGTTTATTGATCATAAAAGATTATTGAGTTTAGAACAAATTGAGTATTGACAAGGATCTTGTGTACATTGATCTAGTAAAGATGGAAATGAGAATTATCAAGGAAGGTAAAACATCACAACTTATTAACCTGTTTTCCAAACCATATATATTAGAAATAAGTAAAATTTCATTGTCTGATGAAGTGATTTTTCAATGAAAAAGTTAAGCAATGAATAATTGGAAATTGATAGACTTCATATAAGAGGCTATAATCTTGAAATTTGGGAATATGATTTGTGTTTCTGCTATATGCAAGGTAAATATTGAATTATTGGATGATGACCATTACTCAAATATCTCTATATACCATGGTAGAACTAAGATGTATAAATATTTGAAGGATCATTTCTTTTGGGATAATATGAAGATGTTAATTTCTAATTATATATCAATACTTTCAGTCTGTCAATAGGTGAATCCTAAAATACAACATCGTAAAGTTGTCAAGGTATCTCTATCTATTTATACATGTATGTGGGATAAAATTTCTATCAATTTTTTCACCATATTAATAAACACTCTATGAAATAATGATGCAATATGGGTAATTGTTGAGTGAATTACCAAATATTCATTTTTCCTTTCTAAAAGGGAGTGTTTTCTATTGGATCCCCTCAAAAGACATCATATTTATGACGTTTTAAAACATCATTGATCACCTATTTCAAATGTTTCTCATTTTTATACATTATTTACATCAAAATTAAATAAAATTAGTTGTAAATCTACTGGATACTATGGTTTATTTGAGAACTACATATCACAATCAAATCGATCATCTTCCTAAAAGGACCATTCAAACACTATAATACTTGTTACAATCATGATCAATTTAATTTCAAGGAATATGAGATGAGTATTTAACGTCGGTAGATTTTTCTTACAATAATAGTTTCCTTTCAGGTATTCAGGTTATACAATATGTGGTATTATAGGGAATGTAATATCATCCTCCAAATTGTTGGGATGAAGTGGGTGAGAGGAGGCTTGTAAGTACAAAACATGTAGAGGAAACAACAAAAAATTATAAGACATTTCAATCCCATATCGAATCATCTCAAAGTAAGAAAAGAGTTAAGATGATAATTAAATTATGGATGTCAAATTTCTAGTTGGAGAATATGTTATCTTAAAAGTAACTCTATGGAGGGTTGTTATAATATTTGGAATGAAATGGAAAATTATTCCTAGGTACATTGAACCATTTGAATTACTTGATAGAGTTAGAGCTTTGCATTATCATATGGTGATGGCACCTAGACATTCTAAAGTACAAAATGAGTTCTACATCTCTTTGTTATGGATGTACAGGCCAGACCCAATGCATGTCCCCATATTAGAATGAATATAATTGGGACCCGATTTATCATACTATGATGAGCCAATCCCAAATTTGGAAACTAGAGAATATGTTTTGAGGAATCATACAACTCAGTTGGTAAAGTTACATTGAAAAAAATCATAAAATTAAAGAGGCGATGTGGGAACCAATAGAATTTATGAAGATGAACTACCCAAATATTTTTATTATGTGACAATTTAGAAATTTCATGGATGAAATTTTTTGAATGTGGAGAGAATGTAACACACCATGATGTTATGTTATGTCACATTTAAAATTAATCATCTTCTATTCATTATGCACCTATCAATACTAAGGTTATATCCATAATATAATATAAAAATGACCATTGGAATGTTAATGTGTCAATTAGAATTACAAATATAACTCATAAAAAAGTAACTTCACTAATGAAACTATAAATACAGTTTAATTATCTTATATATGAAAATAAGGTATATTAATATCATGGAATAATTAATTAAATGTTTTAAAAACCATACATTATGTTGTTGTATTTTTGTGAAACATAAATATTTATTTACAATTTTATAAATAAAATAATTATTTAAAGAAAAATTATTTTCATAAAATATATTCATTAATTAATTTTTTGTTTTCTTATAAATAGAATATAACTTTACAAGAACTTAATAAATTTTTTAAAGTGTCATAAAATCGAGTATAATATTAAAATTGGTAATTTTTAGGTAAATGGTGATTTTATTTGAAAATTATATTCCACATATTAATAATATTATTTTAATAGAATGTTTTCAATTTTTATAATTATACAAGTCAAAAATTGATTATGGAGAATTTATTGGATTTTTTTAAAAAAAATTGTGAATAGTTAAATACTATAATTTACGTTTTTAAGAAATACATGAACTATTGAGTCATAGATGATGTATGGATGATTTAAGCATATAATATCAAAAAATCATGAATTATTTTAATATAATTAGTGAAATGGTTCAAATTATTCCACGTATTGATACAAAATAATAAACTAAGGAAATAAAAATTAAAAAACACCCCTTAACTCAACTATAAATACAACCCCTCACCAGCTCTTATCTTCAGACCTAAAAATCCTTGAATCTTGTCCAATTTCTACACAATACATCCCACAAAACATAAATATATAAATTATTTTCTTTCTGGTCTCACCCAAAATATCATTAAAATGTTCCTTAAGGATGTTCTCAAGGAGTGGAAATCAAGAAGAAAAACCCCTTTCACAAATTGAATTTTCATTCAATTATAGGATTTAAAGGAGATTGGGTGGAAAATAACTTGTTGCTCAATGTAAAATAAGGAACATGGAAGATGCTGTATATCACAAAGGAATTGGAATCAAGTCATATATAATACTTAGAGGGACTCCTATGTTGATCATGATCATTTATAGGGGTAATAGTTTCATGGATAAATAAATCTATGATGAAATTTTATATATTGATCATGTTCATACATAGAGAAGGGGAATTCATAAAAATTTGAGGTTATCTTGTGTCGGGACCCATGTTTTGTAATATAAGTTTCACATATCTATCTTTCATGACATATTTTATAACATAAATTGTATTACATTATTAAGAGAGTAAGTTAATGAAGGATTTATGTCACGAACCAACCCGGGTCGACCCTGAACCGGTCACCCGAGCCGGTCCGCGACATGGCCCGAGAGGCGTTCCCGATCCTCTCGGGCTGGCGACAAGCGCCAGGGCATCATTAGAGACTGTGGGAACGATTTCGCCCAATATAAAAAAATAAGAATGCAAAGATAAAACAGAGCAGCGCAGAAAGATAAACCAAATAAAGTGACTAAATAGGAACAAACAAGAATCAAACTAACCAAACACGACGTGCGAACAAACTCCGTGCGACCTCGCGGGTCGCTCTCCGACTCAACGATCAAGCGTCGCCCTAGGCGAGCGCACTCAAGCTATATCCTGCACAAACACTAAAAACAGAAAAGAACTATAGGCGTGAGTATTAAAACTCAGTAGGCTTGCCCGATATCTATTCCCAATGCACTACCTTTAAAATAAAAGAAACATCATTTCAAGTTTGAACTACAATCTATAAAAGTATGTTTTTAATAATATTCTACTTAAAAACAAAGTACGAACCATTGCCCTTAGCCATTTTCCAAATTCGTGTTCATTTCATTAGTGCCAATGACATTTCAGGAAAAGAGGAAAGTGATGTTTAAATTTTCAAATTTGTAAAGAAGGGATTAAACACTTCCATTAGAAAACAATTTTTAGAAACCCATTAAAAAGCAATTTATCAGTTTCCAAGGAAAACAATATGCCAGAATGCACAAAGTAAAACATACAGCAAGGGCAATGTAAGTATACATGTGAGCATCATAATCATTACTGCAAGCTACAAAGCTGAATAGACATGGGTGAACCTAGGAGATCGAGAATAAACCAGAAGACACCAATACATGAGAAATCGTCCTTATTGACATGTCACGATGAAATCAAAACGCACAACACGCTCGACCATCCACTCACAGGCAGGTCGAGGGCAAATCCCATAGCAATAAACCCAATATATCCACCTACTATGGGCCACTGGTCAGTACCATAACCTACCAGTGCAGCAATCGTTCTTAGAATATTCTCTCAATATGCCAGATTCCCATGTCTCAAGTGTTTAAGAAAAAAGGGTGTGAGCCAACCGATGCCAACCGAGCATCCAATCAGATATATATATATATAAAGAACAACAGGCATTCCCCGAGCCACTCCATGGGACAACCTCATGCCCTTTTTTTCCCACTCAAGTACCCGGGAGCCTCTAAGCGCGGCCTCCCAAACAATCAATCTCAACCAAGGCATGAGAGTCGTCCTAAGAGGGTTTTTATCAAAACATTTTCATCGCTTTCCATAAGGTGCCAAACAGGCATTTAATACAGTTCACAATTACTACCAAAACCAGTTTAAAACTATTTGAAGAATCCACAAAACACTACTTCACAGGTTTCCAGTATTTTTATAAACCAAACCAAACCATTTTCTTTTCCAAATAAACTTTAAGAGCCAACCGGGCAATTTCTCAAACGAACCAAAGTATTTGTCCATGCTTCAAAAGAAATCATTTCTCATTAAACCAGAACTCTGTTTTACATTCCGTGAATTATGTTTAAAAGACAAACGGGCATTCTTTCATTATTGGGTGTCCGCTCGTCAAAAGGATGTTTCATGAGTCGTGTATAAAATAAACGGCTCCTTTTGACATTAAATAACCATTTAAAAATTAACCATCTTATATTAAAAATTAATTATCGTATATTATCTCATATTTATTACAATTAATAAAATGTTGATTTTGAACAATTAGGGTGCGAAAATATCATGAAATAATATAACTTAAATTTTAAAAGCAGTGCAAAGGGAACCTACCTCAAAACCAAGTGTGACGGCAAAACGACTTTGGAAGCAAGGCGCGATGACACGACGTGTGTCCGAGACTACGTGACAAAGTCTAATACTCTGCATAAACAATTTCAAGGACTCAGACACAACCAAAAACTCACCAGAGCCTGCGAAACCAAGCGGCGGGAAGAAGCGCTCACCTTGAAACTAAAGCGCGGCGTCGACGGAACCTCGGAAACAAGGCGCGGCGGTGGCGCTCACTTGGAAACGCCCTATGCGGGCCCTCAAATGATAATCCTACCAAACGAAACATAAATTTATAACCCTCTACAGAGCAAAAGACAGAGCAGGAATAACAATGATAATAATAATAATAATAATAATAATAATAATAATAATTGTAATAATAATATCAATAAAAATAATAATATTAATAGTAATAATAACAATAATAAGAATAACAAGATTAATAATAATAACAAAAATAATAATAATAATAATAATAATAATAAATTTAATAATAATATCAATAATAATCATAACATTAGTAATAATAAGAATAGTATGAATAATAGTAATAATAAAATAATAATAATAATAATAATAATAATAATAATAAAATTAATAATAATAATAATAATAATAATAATAATAACAAAATAAAAATAATAAGAATAAAAATAATAATAATAATGATAATAATAATAACTAAAAATAATACTAATACTAATAATAATAATAATTACAATAATAAGATTGATAGTAATAATAAAATTAATGATAACAGTAATAATAACAATATTAATAATAATAATAATAGTAAGAATAATAATAATAATAATAATAATAATCAAAGTAAAGAAAATAGATAAATAAATCAACGTAATGAAAATAAATAAATAAATATATAACCTTGGGTACGCGGAATGGCCGCGGTGCAGCGGCGAACTGGGAAAATGCTGCGGTTGGGTCGCTGCTGCGGACAGCGGGAAGACGACGGAGCCGAGTACCAGGGGGGCAGCTATTGTGCGGGTTGTTGCAAGGGAGAAGAGGCGATGCGGGCCAGAGGCGAGCTGGGTGCGTGGGTTTCTGCAAGGTAGGAGGGAGCAGGGGAAAAAAAACAGCGTGGCCGGCAGGGGAGGAAATCAGCGGGTCTGCGGAGAAGAGGGAGGTCACGAGCCAGGGTATTTACGCGCTGAACAGCAGGGGAGGGGGTGCGCTAGGAGAGGAGGCCGAGCGGGGGTGTCGTGTGAAGAGGGCGGGGCAGAGCCGGGGAGCCGGATGGGGGTGCGGCGAAGAGGCGCCGGACTGGGCGCGACGACGGACAGAGGGAGAGCAGGTCGGGGGGTCGTGCGCTGCACCAGGTTCGGGAAAGGGGGGAGCTCCGGAGGGATGCGCAGCAAGGCTGGGAGGGAGGCGGAGGCCGCTGCTGGTGGTGCAACAAGAAGACCGAGAGGGGGAGAGAAAGAGAGAAAAAAAAGAGTGGGGGGGGGGGGTGGCCGCGGTGGGTGCAGTGAAGCGGGACGAGGGCGGGTAGCAGGGTGCCGGAAGGCCGCTGGAGGGTGAGGTGGCCGGGGCCGGAACTGGTGGTCGCCGGAGGCTGTGGATAGAGAAAACCAGGGAGAAGCCGGGTAGGGGCCGAGGCGGAACCGAGGGAAGGAGAAGGGATAGATGAGGGAATAGAGGAGGGGGTGGCGGCGGCTCCAGCGGGAGAAGTGGAGGAAGAGAAAAATAAAAGAGGGAGAGGCGCTAGGGTTAGGGGAAAGGAAAAGATAAGATAAAATAAAAACAAAACAAAATTAAATAAAATAAAATAAAACAAAACAAAATCATAATAATAATAATGAAGTTGAAAGTAAAACATATTATAAAAGTTATTATACCAAACTAATAAAACATATGTAATAGAAATTTGTGCCAAACTTTAATAATAATAACAAAAGTAACCACTAATAATAAAATAATAATAATAAATGAATTTTATATCATCTTCAATAATATTGAAATTAATGAAAGTCCACGCAAATGCATGGGCGAAGCCGCGCGGTGTCGCGCTCTATCCGCGCTCCCGACGACGTCGAACCCAAGATGCATACTTTTTATCAAAACTCAAAACTTTCATCCGAGACTGAACGTGAACCACAACAAAAATAATTTAAATCCAAATAAATCATAAAATAAAATAAACGCGCATGTCAGGGTGTGACAATTCTCCCCACCATAACGCTTTCCGCCCCCGGAAAGCCACAACACCAACCAGTCGATCGATCAACACCTAAGGATTTCACAGAACACGGTCCAACCTCTTAACCAAGGATGTCACAACGACTACCAGCGGGACTGAACCTCATTGCCCAAAGTAAATCACCAACCTAGGGAAGGCCCGAATGGGCTCCCCACCATAAGAACTCAACTAGCATTCAATAACGACTTAAGATAAAACCCAAAGAGACTCATGGTGGGTCTCCCCACCATAAAGAACCGACCAACTAACGACCAAACGGGAAACCAGCTTAGACATGCACGAGACCTTACTCCAGCTAGAAAGAGCACAACAAGGACCTTTAAACCACTTACTCACGTCCAAGAGTATTAGGATTTGATCTGAAAATTTTTACGCAAACCAAAACCCTTACCCCATGGGCGGGGAGGGTGGGCCTAAGGATTGAATCACTGAAACTTGGACGGAAAACTACTCACGTACCACTACTTAGGGATGGACACATACCAAAGCCATAACCGATTCACATCGGTGGTCCACACGAGGTCACTGATCAGCAACATACATCCAAAAAGGCACAATTACTGATATTGCGCGATGGATAAATCCATCAAGCTCTTTGCGACAAGAGGAACTACAATGACAGAGGAACCAGAGCAACAACACCAAAACTATCTCACCACGACGATAAAGGCACGACTTTCACCAGACTCTTTAAAAATTTCCCCCGGGGGGTTCCTGACTACGCGCCGGCTTCGCTCCGAGACCTTTTGGCTGGAGCTCTGATGGATGAAGCATCTCCTGCCTCGCAGTCAGGTTCTGGTAATCCCAACAAGGAACATACCTCTTTTGATATGACAGATTGAAGGACAAGATTTTTTTAAAATTAAAACACACCAGCATTGAAAGACGAGGTTCGTCAAAAGACCCATGAAGTTCCCATACATTTCAAACCCAAAACACCACCAGTACAACTACAACGATAAAGGATCCCTTAAACTGGAAGGAAACTTACACCAAGAACTTTGAACAAAGACCCAACAACACACTACTTCTGAGAGCTTCCTCTGCGACGCTTCCTTGCAACGCCCCGACAAAATCGTTGCAGGTGACCCAGGCGTCCACATGCCTGGCAGGGCTTCGGAGCGCTTGGGCACGATGACTTCTTGTGACCCCGCTTGCCACACTGATAACACACAATAATATCTCGCTCCGAAGAGGTTGATGAAAGATCTCGAGGCCTCTTGATTCCACGACCTGATCCATCCACTTCCATTTGCTTACTCATCTCCTTTCCAGAACCTTCACCAGTGCTCATAGGGATCGAAGGAGGGAGAACTACTTCGAGCACTCCTGCCATCGCAGCTTCGACACGAAAAGCTTGTCTCGCCACATCAACAAAAGAAGTCAGGTTGGACTCTGAAACCTTCGACTGCAGATCAGGGCGGAGACCCGCCTCGAAGCGTCGAGCCTTCACGGGGTCATTTGTGGCATACTCTGAATCATAAGGCACTAGCTCCACAAAGCGATGGAAATATTCTAACACGGATCCGTCGCCCTGCTGCAGACAACACATTTCCACCCCCTTCCTCACCCTTTCTTCCTCAGAGAAATACTGGCGAATGAACGAGGCCTTGAAAAACTCCCAAGTAATCTCTTGACGGGGCTTGTTCCGAGACACTGACTTCCACCACATCCACGGTGAACGTTCAAGCATGAAGGTCGCAAACTTGACCTTCAACGACTCGGGCAACTCAATGAGGATAAAGTCCCTTTCAATCTTCCGCATCCACTCCTCTGCCACATAAATTTCTGCTTGACCATAGAAGAGAGGTGGATCGAGCTTCCGAAACTCAAGCATAAAATCCTTAGGTTGATCAACCGCACTATGATCACCCATCGAAGCCTCAAAGGGAAAACCGCTGGACAAGGAAAAGTCAAAAACCCAATCAACGCCAACTCAACGAATGAATAACAACCTCAAAATCAAACACTGTATAGGTGACAAGCTCAAAATACGAGAAAACAAGTTATCGTAACATCAAAAACTTTCTCTTTGAAAACATCTTTGATTTAGAACAAGCTTAGTGGGTTAAACCTTCGCCATTGGTATTCTTTAGAGCCTCACTCACATGCATGTATCTGTGCCACCCAGGGCATCCATCCACCATACCAGACATCCATCCACATTTCCAACAGACCAAAATGCATGTGAGTACTCATCGGAACACCAAGGCCAAAACAAGCAACTTCATTTTCCAAAAACAATTTATTCATACCACTTCTTTTAAAACCATCCACAAATTAAACATGTCATTTCAAACAACCATTTTTTTTTCAAAACCAACTTTTCTAATTCAAACCACTTTCAGAAATCAACGGAAACCCAAAACAAATCAAACAGGGGACTAGTGTCAGTGGGTGACTTGACCATATGGTTGGCGGCCATATGCCAAACACGCCACTGACACAGAGAGCCTTCTTGGACCATGCCCCCAGCTCCACATGGCTTGCCAGGCCGTGCGGGTTAGGAGGACTAGTGGCCCAACTCCCTTTGTCGTATCCCAATCACAAAACCTTTCCATAAAAACCCAAACAAACCAATTAAACCGGACTTCCCATGGAAACCCGAGGATCGGTACGGGCAAGAGTTCGCGACGCTCTTCTCGCACCTACCCCTCAAGTCCCGACAATCCTACTCCATCTACCTTGACATCCCAAATAACAAAGGGCGCTCTGAATAGTGAGGTCTGCTAAGAGAAAACCTCCTCTGATACCATTTTTTCACGAACCAACCAGGGTCGACCCTGAACCGGTCACCCGAGCCGGTCCGCGACATGGCCCGAGAGGCGTTCCCGATCCTCCCGGGCTGGCGACAAGCGCCAGGGCATCATTAGAGACTGTGGGAACGATTTCGCCCAATATAAAAAAATAAGAATGAAAAGATAAAACAGAGCAGCGCAGAAAGATAAACCAAATAAAGTGACTAAACAAGAACAAACAAGAATCAAACTAACCAAACACGACGTGCGAACAAACTCCGTGCGACCTCGCGGGTCGCTCTCCGACTCAACGATCAAGCGTCGCCCTAGGCGAGCGCACTCAAGCTATATCCTGCACAAACACTAAAAACAGAAAAGAACTATAGGCTTGAGTATTAAAACTCAGTAGGCTAGCCCGATATATATTCCCAATGCACTACCTTTAAAATAAAAGAAACATCATTTCAAGTTATAACTACAATCTATAAAAGTATGTTTTTAATAATATTCTACTTAAAAACAAAGTACGAACCATTTCCCTTAGCCATTTTCCAAATTCATGTTCATTTCATTAGTGCCAATGACATTTTAGGAAAAGAGGAAAGTGATGTTTAAATTTTCAAATTTGTAAAGAAGGGATTAAACACTTCCATTAGAAAACAATTTTTAGAAACCCATTAAAAAGCAATTTATCAGTTTCCAAGGAAAACAATATGCCAGAATGCACAAAGTAAAACATACAGCAAGGGCAATGTAAGTATACATGTGAGCATCATAATCATTACTGCAAGCTACAAAGCTGAATAGACATGGGTGAACCTAGGAGATCGAGAATAAACCAGAAGACACCAATACATGAGAAATCATCCTTATTGACATGTCACGATGAAATCAAAACGCACAACACGCTCGACCATCCACTCACAGGCAGGTCGAGGGCAAATCCCATAGCAATAAACCCAATATATCCACCTACTATGGGCCACTGGTCAGTACCATAACCTACCAGTGCAGCAATCGTTCTTAGAATATTCTCTCAATATGCCAGATTCCCATGTCTCAAGTGTTTAAGAAAAAAGGGGGTGAGCCAACCTATGCCAACCGAGCATCCAATCAGATATATATATATAAAGAACAACAGGCATTCCCCGAGCCACTCCATGGGACAACCTCATGCCCTTTTTTTCCACTCAAGTACCCAGGAGCCTATAAGCGCGGCCTCCCAAACAATCAATCGCAACCAAGGCATGAGAGTCGTCCTAAGAGGGTTTTTATCAAAACATTTTCATCGCTTTCCATAAGGTGCCAAACAGGCATTTAATACAGTTCACAATTACTACCAAAACCAGTTTAAAACTATTTGAAGAATCCACAAAACACTACTTCACAGGTTTCCAGTATTTTTATAAACCAAACCAAACCATTTTCTTTTCCAAATAAACTTTAAGAGCCAACTGGGCAATTTCTCAAACGAACCAAAGTATTTGTCCATGCTTCAAAAGAAATCATTTCTCATTAAACCAGAACTCTGTTTTACATTCCGTGAATTATGTTTAAAATCCAAACGGGCATTCTTTCATTATTGGGTGTCCGCTCGTCAAAAGGATGTTTCATGAGTCATGTATAAAATAAACGGCTCCTTTTGACATTAAATAACCATTTAAAAATTAACCATCTTATATTAAAAATTAATAATCGTATATTATCTCATATTTATTACAATTAATAAAATGTTGATTTTGAACAATTAGGGTGCGCAAACATCATGAAATAATATAACTTAAATTTTAAAAGCATTGCAAAGGGAACCTACCTCAAAACCAAGTGCGACGGCAAAACGACTTTGGAAGCAAGGCGCGATGACACGACGTGTGTCCGAGACTACGTGACAAAGTCTAATACTCTGCATAAACAATTTCAAGGACTCAGACACAACCAAAAACTCACCAGAGCCTGCGAAACCAAGCGGCGGGAAGAAGCGCTCACCTTGAAACTAAAGCGCGGCGTCTACGGAACCTCGGAAACAAGGCGCGGCGGTGGCGCTCACTTGGAAACGCCCTGTGCGGGCCCTCAAATGATAATCCTACCAAACGAAACATAAATTTATAACCCTCTACAGAGCAAAAGACAGAGCAGGAATAACAATGATAATAATAATAATAATAATAATAATAATAATAATTGTAATAATAATATCAATAAAAATAATAATATTAATAGTAATAATAACAATAATAAGAATAACAAGATTAATAATAATAACAAAAATAATAATAATAATAATAATAATAATAAATTTAATAATAATATCAATAATAATCATAACATTAGTAATAATAAGAATAGTATGAATAATAGTAATAATAAAATAATAATAATAATAATAATAATAATAATAAAATTAATATTAATAATAATAATAATAATAATAACAAAATAAAAATAATAAGAATAAAAATAAAAATAATAATGATAATAATAATAACTAAAAATAATACTAACACTAATACTAATAATAATTATAATAATAAGATTGATAGTAATAATAAAATTAATGATAACAGTAATAATAACAATATTAATAATAATAATAATAGTAAGAATAATAATAATAATAATAATAATAATCAAAGTAAAGAAAATAGATAAATAAATCAACGTAATGAAAATAAATAAATAAATATATAACCTTGGGTACGCGGAATGGCCGCGGTGCAGCGGCGAACTGGGAAAATGCTGCGGTTGGGTCGCTCCTGCGGACAGCGGGAAGACGACGGAGCCGAGTACCAGGGGGGCAGCTATTGTGCGGGTTGTTGCAAGGGAGAAGAGGCGATGCGGGCCAGAGGCGAGCTGGGTGCGTGGGTTTCTGCAAGGTAGGAGGGAGCAGGGGAAAAAAACAGCGTGGCCGGCAGGGGAGGAAATCAGCGGGTCTGCGGAGAAGAGGGAGGTCACGAGCCAGGGTATTTACGCGCTGAACAGCAGGGGAGGGGGTGCGCTAGGAGAGGAGGCCGAGCGGGGGTGTCCTGTGAAGAGGGCGGGGCAGAGCCGGGGAGCCGGATGGGGGTGCGGCGAAGAGGCGCCGGACTGGGCGCGACGACGGACAGAGGGAGAGCAGGTCGGGGGGTCGTGCGCTGCACCAGGTTCGGGAAAGGGGGGAGCTCCAGAGGGATGCGCAGCAAGGCTGGGAGGGAGGCGGAGGCCGCTGCTAGTGGTGCAACAAGAAGACCGAGAGGGGGAGAGAAAGAGAGAAAAAAAAGAGTGGGGGGGGGGGGTGGCCGCGGTGGGTGCAGTGAAGCGGGACGAGGGCGGGTAGCAGGGTGCCGGAAGGCCGCTGGAGGGCGAGGTGGCCGGGGCCGGAACCGGTGGTCGCCGGAGGCTGCGGACAGAGAAAACCAGGGAGAAGCCGGGTAGGGGCCGAGGCGGAACCGAGGGAAGGAGAAGGGATAGATGAGGGAATAGAGGAGGGGGTGGCGGCGGCTCCAGCGGGAGAAGTGGAGGAAGAGAAAAATAAAAGAGGGAGAGGCGCTAGGGTTAGGGGAAAGGAAAAGATAAGATAAAATAAAAACAAAATAAAATTAAATAAAATAAAATAAAACAAAACAAAATCATAATAATAATAATTAAGTTGAAAGTAAAACATATTATAAAAGTTATTATACCAAACTAATAAAACATATGTAATAGAAATTTGTGCCAAACTTTAATAATAATAACAAAAGTAACCACTAATAATAAAATAAAAATAATAAATGAATTTTATATCATCTTTAATAATATTGAAATTAATGAAAGTCCACGCAAATGCATGGGCGAAGCCGCGCGGTGTCGCGCTCTATCCGCGCTCCCGACGACGTCGAACCCAAGATGCATACTTTTTATCAAAACTCAAAACTTTTATCCGAGACTGAACGTGAACCACAACAAAAATAATTTAAATCCAAAGAAATCATAAAATAAAATAAACGCGCATGTCGGGGTGTGACAATTTAACCCGAATCATGTATTTTAATGGAAAGAGATGAAAGGTCACCCTCTATTCGGTCCTAAGAAATAGAGATGCACCATAATTTTTTTCCTTGGTTAGAGGATTTAGTAAGGATGTAATTATTTTTTATAGAGAAAAATAATGGTCCCTAAAATCATTGTAACTATTTTATTTTTTTATTACCTAACTATTTTTATGATTTATATGGGTATGTATTGGTGATTGTGAACAATGATTTTTCCCAGACTTCCATTTTATATGTTTTCTACTTGAAATGTTTTTTTCCTTTTCAATTTATGAAGTGCTCAAAAATTCATGGATCTAAAAAATGTTTATTTCCATTTAGGAGAGACTCAAAATTTTCATAGGGTTCCATTTTTTATTTCTCAATTAGGGGTAATTATGTCTCATTCAATTGGTTTTTTCATTCTCTTCAAAACTAGACAATTACTATTATATATTTTAGTGTCTTCCAGCTTGGACTATCTACTATTGTAGTTTAGGGTATTCTAACTCAATCATCTTGTTATTGAATATTATTGAATTCTATATTGAACTTCCTATTATCATAGTTTTGGGTCTTCTAGATTAGACAATCAAACACTATATTTTAGAGCTTTCATGTTCGGATCATCCATTAATGTATTTTATAGTATTATATCTCTAGAAATCTATTATTTTAGTTTAGAAACTTTTACCTCATACAATGCATTGTATTATTTTAGGTTCTTCTTGCTCGGACCGACTGTTACTCAAGTATATGGTGTTATAGTATGGAAAGTATATTATTGTTGTTTAAGGTATTTATGCTCAGACAATATGTCATTGGATGTAATTGATAGTTATTCATGAATGTTATACAAACCCTACAACTATGATGGGATTCTATGTAATTATATTTATAGAAGGGTTATGAAATTATGAATTCATGGTTTATATTCTAAATATTAAATTTTCATAAAGAATTATGACACCCATCATTCATGAAGAAAACATTATGGATTAATGTATATGGCGGTTCATGACACCCTTCATCATTTTATTAAATGGTAATTTTGGTTAGTTAAATATTATGATTATTGAGTCCACATGGTTAGTTGGAATATGATTTATGTAATTCGTCACCTGAATGGATAAATGGATGAAAATTAAATTATGTAACCATGTCAGGGATCACCATAAAACACACTAATGTGACGAGTTCCAGCACATTTTTCCATAGGATTATGATGATTATAGGTACTTCCTTGCATGGTGGATATTTCACAGTTTGTTGACTTAGAGGCTATTATGAATGATCCTGTATGGGTAAAATTCACTTCCAATCAGATGTGTCCCCAATCTTTTCCAATTGGAATGAATGATTTATGGAGGTTCAAATATCTAGATAATAAAGTGAATCTATATGAAAAGATAAATCCATGATTGGATCAAGCACCGTAAGGAAAATTAGTTCAATATCAGGAATCATGGTTTTGAAACGATGTGGTTTTGTTTCACATGGTGTGATACATCAAAAGGTTCGAGAAAGATATATCACATGTTTTTCTCTAAAAATATTTATAACCCACAATGACACTACATTGAGGATATCATTTTCGCTTGAATATTATTCTTATGGGAATTTTATGTAATGTTATAGGAATAACTGTGTTTACTAGAGGATGAAACTGTTGGGTACTGGTCAAACATTGGTAGTGGACAAAGCCAATGTTCAATCTAGTGAGGAAAATTTATCTTACATTTTTAGGGGTCTTCTCCACTATGACCAAGAATTCAATATTAAAATTATCTTTGGAAGGGTGATAACTCTCCTGTGAATCCTAGAGGGGACCTTTTGTATTATCCATTTCCAATTACGAGTTTGAGATAGGGAAGAACAATGATCATGGAATCCTAATCTCCATGAGGATCTAATTTAATCCTTAATGATATGTCGTCACATGATGAATACTTTGTCATGGAGTTTATATGTGAAAAATCATTACTCTAACATTTTCCTAGACTATAGGGTCTAGTGAAAATGGAAAGTAATATAATAGGTCCACAAAGTGGGCCATATGAGAATTTTTCCTTATTTTCTCTCACAATAATGTTTTCCTAATCTCTGAAGATATAGAGTTTCCCACTAGCGATATGAATTTTTCTCAAAAGTCCTTTTGTAGGTTCACATCCTCACTTGTTTAAAGTAACTTTCTCATGTAGTTTTGGATATGGATGTTTTGAAAATCAAAGGATAATATTTATGGTTCAACAAATTTTAAGGAACTTTATATTGTTTAAGGTCATAAAAAACATGGACCTGGTATGATAGGACTATTACACAACTACATAATTGGGATACCCAAGGTCATGATGAATCAAACATCATTTAGAGTGGAATATGAAAATGTTTTAATTTGTGTCTCATGTTTCTAGGGTTATGATTAATGTAATGAGAAAATCATAAAAAAATTTCTAGAATCACTCTTAGGTGATTAGTGTCACTATGATGATGTCTGATCTCCTAAGTATTTGAATTTCTTTTAACAAGATAATAAAACATTTTCTTAATAGTTGAAAGCTCATATGAATGAACAAGGGAAGAAAATCATTGTTAAAAAGGGACCCATTAATGTTTGGTATCATTTTCTATGGGCCATGGAATGCTGGAGGTATCTGGAGATTCCAAATAATGGTTTTTTGATTTATGGTTCGAGGGATTAATATATTATGGAAGAACCCCACACCTTGGTTAACTAGGTTTTGGCTATTGGGGTCCTTCACTAAGGAATAATTATCAGTGATGGAAATCACATTTTAACATCATATAGTGGGGAAATATCTATTATAAAGTATAACATTATGTGATAAGGTCACATTCCTAGCAGTTTAAATTTATTTATTAATGATATTGGTACAACTATTAAACTTTTCAAGATATCCTTGTGTACACATTTCACTAGATATGGGAATTTAGATGTATGATACCCATTTTTTACTTGTGTAGCATTATTTATGGGTATTCATATGCCGGTGAGCTTCTTGTGGGGATTTATCTCAAATAAAAGAAATCTGTATGTAAATATGACATGTAAATATGAAGAATGAATTTGTATGACTTCTCCCTACGTAAAATATGTAAATAAAATATTTTATGTTTTGGATTCAATGGGAATCATTTTTAATATTGTATTATTAGGAATCATACTATAATAATCTCCACTTATGAGGTCCCTCAGCATAGATCTAACTCACATGCTAAGTATATTTGACTTCTTTCCTGTTATCATTGAGAGTATCGACACGATCATCTTCTAAGGGGTCATCTAAAAATATTGAGATCATACGTAAGGATTGGGAATTTCTATACTTCAATCAGGTATGGAAGTGGATAATTCATAGCTAGCACAAATTCATGGATCCGATGGCCTTCTATATGTCATTTTATTTCATTTAAAATGAACCATATATGAAGTTGTTTAATGTCATGCAAGTAGAATTTTCTCATTCCGTTTAATGATATTTCCTTAGGACACGATCATGCATTTTTAAATCATGACACTTGGACATGTTAATGATGTTTTACACCATGTGACTTGGAAATAATTTTGTATCCATGATATGCCTCGATCATGTTGGTCAAAATGGAATGTTATATTTCCTAATATCACATAATCCATGCTCATTATCAGAAATAAAGGATAATCAAGAAGTGGATTAATCCACCTGAGAGTACTAGATGTGTAATATACGGGGGTGTTAAGAAAATAGACTATATATATATGACTCTCATGTAGGGATATGATTTGAAGTGTTGGAAACAATTCATTGGGACAAAATGGGGGATCCTAGCATCCCTATGTTTCTTATGATGTAAGGAATCATGAAACACATAGTTCTATCATAGTTTCAATTATATTCCCAATCTATATTAATTAGGTTCATTTTTATCACTCTATGGGTTATAGATAGAACTGGTATTAGAGATTTTGGCATCGCTACATCTCCTATAGTAATTGGAATCATTCCTCATATAGTTATCGAATGAAATTTCCCAACACCTATCTTACCACTATGCATTAGAGGGGGGACATTTATATAATAGTTCAACATAGTACTAAAGGTTATGAAATCATTATGTATTCTATGGTAATATTTATCAATCCATAAAGAGTACTTTTAGTGAAAAATTTCAATGTTGGTATGACCCAAATGTAGAGGTTGCATTTTGTCCATTGATATTGTACTTGGGCCCATGATTTGGGATATTGGCATCATAATGTATCATGTTATAGACGGAATCAATCCACATGAATCTCTTAAGATGAGGTGGGGTGGGGGACCGATACTATTTTTAGTGGTCCTCTTGTCTAAAGGCCAAAAAAATTTGTAATGTTATATCATTCAGTAGACATTAAATATGTAGCATAACATCATGTAGTTTAGATATATGTTGAGACTTTTATGGTTGTTCATCCAGTACCTATCACATACATGACATATTTTAAAGATATTTTTTATTTAATTTACATCTTTGATTTGTTTTTGGGGTTTTCCATTCATTTTTAATGGAAATGGTGGGTTCCCAAAATTTTGGCCAACCCGAGAGCCCATTTCTAGTTTTCAAAGTATATTTTGTTTCTTTAATAACTCCTTTGTTTTTAACCTTTTTCCCCGATTAAACTTAAAAATCAACTTCATTTAACTATTCAAACAATAAAATAAATTTGGAACCCTTAACAATTAATTATCATCTTGGATTTGGGTGATCAAATTAGGTATTGGGCCAACCCGAAAGCCCATTTTCAGTTTTAAAATTATTTTTTTAAGTCTTTCATAAAATATTCGTTTTTTATCATTTTTCGTTGATTTCACCTCTCACCTGCTCCCAATGTACCTGGTCGCACCCCCCATCTTCGTTTCCCCCTCTTTGGGGATCGTATCAGTGGAGAATTAGGGTCTAACTTCTCTGGTTTCTAAAATCGTCCAAATTTCTCAAGTAAGTGACTATCCTTATAAGTTCCTTCCTTATCCTTAAGTATTATATTTTTTTGAATCCCCAAATGTCTAGAAGCTAGGGATTCGTACCTAGGGTTTCAATTTGAGTTTCTTGGTCCAATACTCTGGTTTTAGGTTTGATCTCACTTCCTTGTGGTGCGGTGGTGGTGGGGATGAAGTTTCTCACTAGGATTTGCGGTTCTTGACTCTTTTGGTAGGTGATTCCATGTTTATGCAATATTTTTGTCTTATAATTATGTATTTATCATACTTTAAGGTTTATATTATTTTATTATTTCTGCAAAAATTAGTTTTATTGGTTTTTTTTTTGCAAATGAATTTTTAAATGCAAATTTCATGTGAAATTGGGGGGGGGGGGGGTTCATGGAAATGATTTATTGGTTAATTTGGGAATCCAATATTAATACATAATTGATTTTATAGAACTATAATAGGTCTTCAAATAATTTTTTTAATTTTATCCGCTTTGTATGTTTCTGTGAAAATGGGTTTTAATAGTGTTTGTGGAACATGTGAACTTTAAGTCCCATGTTTGTGTAAAAATGGAGGTTTTTCAAAGTTATCATTTCTTGGTTCACAATGGGCTGCCCTAAATATGAGTTCTTGTTTTAATAGAAATGTATTGGTATGAATTTCCAGTTTTGATAACTTTATGGTGTGAACATAGTGTGAAAGTTTGGCTCTTAAGGAGTTTGGTGTGTGAAACATTACCAGATTTGGAGGAATTGTTTTATTAAAAATTTATGTGTTTTGTTGTGTGTTTTGAGTGGTATAAAATGTGATAGCTTCTATATTATTTGTGTGTGACCATTATTAGTGTGTTATATTATTATATATTTATGTTTCATTATGAAACTGATTGAGTAAAAAGGGGAAGCCCGGGTACCTAGATGGGGCGGATTTATACTAGTACGTCTAGTGGACCGGATGGGTTTTGTCCCTATTTCACTTAGCATTTGGATAAATACAACTCTAACTAAACTATGTGGATGATGATTGGGTACCAGTAGGTTATGAGTATGTTCCCAACTAGTTACTCGTGCACGATAACGGATTTTTCTATGGTTACATTACACCGAGGTACGAGGTACATAGGGCCCAAGACAACCTAGTGCCTAGGGGTGTTCCAGATTTTGTTGCTCATTTGATTTGTAGTATTTACCCGTATAATAGGGTGTGTTTAGAAGTACATTACAGTAGCTATAATTTTTATTTTAATGTGTTAACAATATGAAATTCTCAGATTGAAAACTCTTTTCAATTGAAAGCTGCATTTCATGGAATTTTAAAACTATTTCACCTTGTGTATTAAAATTGCTTGTTTTGTTCATATTGTATTGAATGATCTTCGGAATCATATGGTGGTATCCTATTGGGATTAGGCTCACACCCTACTTACACCCCTTGGGTGTAAGTAGTCCTTCTTATGCTTAACTCCGGTAAAGGGAAGGCTAATGGTGATGATGGTTCAGGGTGTTAGTCCCCATCGCTGGGGTGGAGTTGTGGAGAAGGCTTGCGGGTGATGACCTCCTCATCATTTGAAGTCCATTGGGATGTCTTTCTATTGTTATTTTTTGTATTTTGACCACTTGTAATGTCTTTAAAAAAATGTGTTCAGATCTGGTTTTGTTAAGAATTGTTTAGTATGAAAATTTCATATTCTAATTATTGATTGTTTTTTTATATTTTATGCTTTCTTACTCAGGTAAATCATTCCCAAACAAGATTTTTTGATACCCGAGCACTTGTGCCAGCCTGTGGGGATAGGGAATGCCCTTCGGGCCTTCCCATGGGCCGGGTTTGGTTCCGTTAATAGTGGTGACCAGATCTGGTTCATGACTAAATGGTATCAGAGGAGGTTAAAGTTTTTGAGTTATATTGCTATTTTGGGATGAGTTTGTATAGATAGGAGCTAAGACCGTCGGGGCTCGGGTTTTTGGTTGTGAGTAGGGTGTCTGGCCGGCACCTCTCATGGAAGACCTTGATTCACTAGGGGATGTTGGAATTTATGGATTGACTTCACTTCCAGGAGAGACGTGTGGGCTGCAGGCCACATGTGGAAATCAGGCGAATGTGGAGTAGTTGTTTCTTTTATTAATGGAATGTCTTTTATTTATTTATATTTGATGTATTTGATTACAATTTTCAGAATTATGGTATTGACTATTGTTTTTTGACTATTGCATTTTGTAGCAACATGACTCCCCGAAAAGCTCCCATGCGCCCACAGGAGGAAGCTGGAGAGAGTTCTCCCACACCGATTGATCAGAGGCCCATGGAGGCTGTGGTTCAAGCTATCCAAGCATTGGGACAGGGACCATATCCTACTCCTATTCTTGTTAGGGAATAAGATATAGGTCCTGGAATAGATAAATCACAAGCATTTCTGAAAAACAAGCCTCCTACCTTCCGAGGTAGCTCAGAACACCAGGAAGCAGAAGAATGGCTTGAGAAGATCGAGCGTATGTTTGAGTTCCTGGAAACACCCGGGGATTTTAGGGTGATGTGTTCCTCCTTTATGTTAGAGGGTCCCAGCCGTAAGTGTTGGGTGTTAGTGCTTCATGCTGGGAAGAATGAGCAGATGCGCTGGGGAGATTTCAAGGTTGTCTTTAATGAACAGTACTTCCCTAAGGTGTTGGATTATGATATGTCTAGAGAGTTCATGGAACATGTTCAGGGGAATCTATGTGTGATGGAGTATGCCAACCGTGTCACTGAGTTGGTTCAGTATGCTCCAGAAATTGTCTCTAATGAGCAAGCGAAGGCCCAGAGGTTTGAGAAAGGCTTGCGACCAGAGATATACTCTCAGGTGTTCTTGTTTAAGCTGAGGAGGTATGATGAGGTCATTGATCGGGAGTGCATGGTGGAGATTGATAAGAAATTCAGGGCTGGTTTCTATGGTTCTGTATCATCAATGGGAAGTGGCATCTCCTCAGAGAAAAAAAGGAAGCAGGATGATCTTTTGAAGAAATGTGGTGGCAGTTCTGGCCACTCTTCCAGGCAGTTTTCTTCTGCGACTTACGATGCGAGATTCGTCATGTGCCACCAGTGTGGGAAGTCCGGGCACATCTGACCAGCATGTAAACTTCCTCCGAATCCTTGTTAACTGTGTGGAGGTATGGGGAATTTTCAGCATTTCTGTGGTGTGGCACCTACACTTCTCGGTGGGGCTGGGTCAGTGGCTTCAAGAGGAGTGCCGACATAGTCTGAGCCATCGAGGGCTGGGGGATCTCAATTTGGAAGCTGTGGTGGTAGGGCTGGGTCATCTTCTGGACAGATCTAGTTCAGTGCACAACCACTGACTAGCGGTCATCCTCAGGTAGATACTGGACATCTCCATGTAGTGGATCAGGCACCAGCAAGATCAGAGGCGAGACCGTAAACAGTTTTATGTACCGTTCTGATCACATCATGTATAGATACTGCTCTTTTTTATACTGGTGCCTCTGTTTCATTCATTTTTTCCCATTTTGTTGACATGCTGAATTTTCCAACTGATTTGATGTCTTTCGCGATGGAGTTGGTGACACCGCTGGGAAAGAAGAAGGAGCAGGGTCTCAGGTGCCTGTCCTGTACTCTTTCTGTGTCAGGGGTCGAGATAGAGTGGGACCTCTTGGTCTTAGATATGGAACTTTTTGATGTCATACTCGGGATGGATTGGCTAGTACACTTCCAGGCACACATCAATTGCTACAGACGACATGTGAGTTTCATGACACCTGATGGGAGTCATCAGGTTTTTCATTGAGAATGGGATCCTCGGTCAGGTCACGCATGGCCAACACTCCCAGAGTTGGGAAGTGTTATCTTCCATTTATCTTCGCTCATGCTAGAGGATGGTCTTTACCCTGAAGGTTCACTACCTCATTTAGTGAATGAGTTTATGAAGGTATTCCCAGATGATTTTTCAGGTTATCCCCCAGAGCGGGATGTGGAGTTTTCGATTGATATGGCACCGGGAACACAGCCAATATCTCTTCCCTCTTATCGCATGGCCCCAACCGAGCTGAGGGAATTAAATATACAGTTGTACGACTTAGAATCTAAAGGATTCATTTACCCGAGCGTCTCTCCTTGGGTCACTCCTATGTTGTTAGCGAAAAAGGATGATGGATCCCTCTAGTTGTTCATTGGCTACCAGAAGCTGAATAAGGAAACAATTAAGAATAAATACCCTTTGACCAAAATAGATATTTTGTTCGATCAGTTGAAGGGGAAAATTGGTTCTTAGAGATAGACTTGCATTCGGGGTATCATCAACTTCGGGTGAAAGAGTCAGATATCCCAAAGACTGCATTTCGAAGCAGGTACGACCACTTTGAGTATTTGGTCATGCCATTCGGATTGACCAATGCTCCAGTAGTCTTTATGGAACTCATGAATAGGGTGATTCATCAGTATCTCAATTCCTTTGTTGTGGTGTTTGTGGATGACATTCTGATATACTCTAGCTCTAAGGAGGAACACAAACATCACTTTAGGATCGTTTTGGGTACATTACGGGATCACCGCCTCTATGAAAAGTTGTCAAAATGCACTTTTTGGATCAGGGAGGTGAGATTTATTGGGAATCTGATCTCAGAGCATGGAGTTTCAGTGGACCCCGATAAAATTAGTGCGGTCATGTCATGGGAGCAACCGAAGAATGTCTTCGAGATAAGGATTTTTCTTGGCTTGGCTAGTTATTACAGGAAATTCGTTTGGGATTTCTCTCAGCTTGCTTCACTGATGAATTCACTCACCTGGAAAGTGGTGAAGTTCGTATGGGGTCTAGAATGCCATGCGTCGTTCGAGGAGTTAAAGAGGCGGTTGACTACCGCCCCCATGCTGATTTTTCCAGAGGCTGGAAAGGGATATGTGGTCTATTATGATGCTTTAGGTATGGGTCTTGGGTGAGTACTTATGCAGGATGATCATGTGGTCATGTACAGATCTCTCCAACTTCGACCACATGAAAAGAACTACCAGACCCATGACTTGGAGTTGGTAGCGGTGATGAATGCTTTGAAGACATGTAATCACTACCTCTTTGGCGATAATTTTGTGTTATAATCTGATCGCAAAAGCTTGGCTTATATCTTCTTGCAGAAGGACCTCAACCTGAGGCAGCATCACTGGATTGAGTACTTGCAGGGGTTTGACTTTGACATTTTCCATACCCTAGGAAAGGGTAATGTAGTGGCCAGCGCCTTGAGTAGTAGGGTTCATGTGGAGGATTTTGGAAAGTCCAGTGATGAGTGGGAACTGATGGGGCTCCTTTCTCAGATGCATGTAGAGACCAGGGAACACAGTGGAGGGGCATTCTTGGCGAGCATCTAGTTGAATCCTTCTCAATTTGAGTTGATTCTGTGAGAACAACCCAGTGATGAGCTTTGTCAGCGGTCGAAGCAGTTTCTTCATGGTGGGGAGACATTCTCTAATTGTTCGTCGTCTCCCGAGGGAATCTTGTGCTTCAAGGACCGTTCAATAGTGCCATTATCTCTGTGGAAGGTGGTAATGCAGGATATCCACCAGTCTCAGTGGGTAGTCCATCAGGGTGCCACTAAGATGTATTATGATGTCCGTCGGCAGTTTTGGTGGCCTGGTATGAGACAGGACATAGCAGACTTTGTTTCGAGATGCTACACATGCCAGCAGGTGAAAAAAGAGCACCAAAGGCCTTCCAGTTTGCTCTAACCACTACCCATTTATACCAGGAAGTGGGACAAGGTCTCCATGGACTTCATTTTTGGCTTACCTCATACACCTCGGGGTAAGAATGCCATTTGGGTGGTGATTGATCGTCAGACCAAATCACCCCACTTCATTCTGATAAAAGATACAACTAAACTGGATGAGTTGGGCCATTTGTATCTTCATGAAGTGGTGATACTTTAGGGAATACCATCAGCAGTTGTCTTAGATAGAGACCCCCACTTCACTTCTCGTTTTTGGGAAGGCCCTCAGAAGGCCTTGGGGTCTTAGATTAAGATGAGCACAACATACCACTCTCAGACGGATGGTCAGACAGAGCGGGCGAATCAGATTTTGGAGGACATGCTTGATGCATGTGTCATGGACTTCGGATGTTCTTGGGATAAACATTTGGGATTGGTTGAGTTTTCATATAATAATAGTTACCAATCCTCGATTCGAATGACCCCTTTTGAGGCGCTCTATGGTCGGCCATGTCGGTCCCCACTATGTTGGGATGATGTAGGAGAGACTTCACTGTTGGGGCTGAGCTTTGTGCAGGAGACTTCTGAGAAGGTCAAGTTGATTAGTTTTCACTTATAGACAGCTCATAGTCATCATAAATCTTATTCTGACCGGAGGCGTCGCGACTTAGAGTTTTCTGCAGGTGACATGGTATTCTTGAAAGTGGCCCCTCGTCTGGGCCATCGTCGATTGGGGAAGTAAGGTAAGCTAATGCCGTGGTATATCGGGACCTTTGAGATCACAGAGCATATTGGAATGGTGGCATAAAATATGGCCTTAACTTCTCAGTTGATGTCCATCCATGATGTCTTCCATGTCTCTAATTTGAAGAAATACAACCCGGATCCGTCCCATGTGTTGAGTTGGGAAGGACTGGAGATAGAGCATGACTTCTTTGTTGTTGAGAGGCCAGTGAAATAGTGGACTCCAAATAGAAGATACTTCTAGGGAAGTCTATTCCATTAGTCCAAGTTCTATGGAAGCATAGGAATGATACACATGAGACATAGGAGCGAAGGTCATGGGTCGAGGAACAATACCTGTTCTTATTTTCCAATCAAGCTTCATGTTGACTTTCCGGGGTGGAATGTTCTTCATGGTGGGGAGAATTTTCATATACATGACATATTTTAAAGGTATTTTTCATTTAATTTAAATCCTTGATTTGTTTTGGGGGGTTTCCATTCATTTATTAATGAAATGGTGGGTTCCCAAAGTTTTGGCCAACCCGAGAGCCCATTTCCAGTTTTAAAAGTATATTTTGTTTCTTTAATAACTACCTAGTTTTTTAACATTTTTGACCAATTAAACTTCAAAAATGACCTTCATTTAACTATTAAAACCACCAAAAAATTTTCACCCTTAACAATTCATTAGCATCTTGTATTTGGGTGGTCAAATTAGATATTGGGCCAACCCGAAAGCCCATTTCTAGTTTTAAAATTGTTTCTAATTCGTTCATAAAATATTAATTGTTTATCATTTTTCAGGGATTACACCTCTCACCTTCTCCCACTGTACCTGGACGTAACCCCAGCTTTGTTTACACCTCTTTGGATATCGTATCAGTCAGGAATTAGGGTCTAACCTCTCAGGTTTCAAAAATCATCCAGATTTCTCAAGTAAGTGACTCTCCTTCTAAGTTCCTTCCTTCTACTTAAGCATTATCTTTTTTTTCTTGAATCCCCAAATTTCTAGAATTCAGGGGTTCATACCTAGGGTTTAACTTTGAGTTTATTGGTCCAATACTCTAGTTTTATGTTTTATCTCACTCCCTTGTGGTGCGGTGGTGGTGCGGTTGAAGTTCCACACTAGGATTTGCGGTTCTTGACTCTTATGGTAGGTGATTCCATGTTTATGCAATCTTTGTGTATTAGAATGATGTATTTATCATACTTTCATGTTTACCTCATTTTATTTTTTCTGAAAAAATTAGTTTTATTGGGGTTTGTTATGAAAATGAATTTTTAAATGAAAATTTCATGTGAAATTGCAGGTGTTTCATGGGAATGTTTTATTGGTTTATTTGGGAACCCCCTATTAATACTTAATTGATTTTATTGAACTATAATATGTCTTACAATAATGTATTTAATTTTATTCCCTTTTTTGTTTTCTGTGAAAATGGGTTTTAATAGTGTTTGTGAAACATGTGAACTTTAAGTCCCATGTTTGTGTAAAAATGAAGGTTTTTCAAAGTTATCATTTCTTGGTTCACAAGGGGCTTCCCTAAAAACGATTTTTTGTTTTAATAGAAATTTGTTGGTCTGAATTTTCTGTTTTGGTAACTTTATGGTGTGATCATAGTGTGCAAGTTTGGTTCTTAATGAGTTTGGTGTATGAAATATTACTAGATTTAGAGGAATTGTTTTATTAAAACTCTATGTGTTTTGTTGTGGGTTTTGAGTGGTATAAAATGTGATAGCTACAATATTATTTGTGTGTGACCATTATTAGTGTGTTATATGAAAATAGAATTATTATTCATGATTAAATTAATTGAGAAAAAAGGGGAACCCCGGGTACCTAGGTGGGGCGGATTTTTGCTAGTACGGCTAGTGGACTGGATGGGTTTTGTCCCTGTTTCACTTAGCATTTGGATAACAACAACTCTAACTAAACTATGTGGATGATTATTGGGGACTAATAGGTTATGTTTATGTTCTATACTATTGGATTGTGCATGATAACTGATTTTTCTATGATTACATTACACTCAGGTACGAGGTATATAGGGCCCGAGACAACCTAGTGCCTAGGGGAGTTCCGGATTTTGTGGCTCATTGGATTTGTGGTATTTACCCAAATAATATGGTGTGTTTGGAATTAAATTACAGTATCTAACATTTTTATTTTAATGTGTTAACATTCTGAAATTCATGGATTGAAAACTCTTTTTAATTGAAAGTTGCATTTCTTGGAATTTTGAAATTGTTTCACCTTGTGAATTAAAATTGATTGGTTTGTTTACATTGTGTTGAATGATCTTTGGAATAATCTGGTGGTATCCTATTAGGCTTAGACTCAAACCCTAATTACACCCCTTGGGTTTCAATATACCTTCTTATGCTTGACTTAGGTAAAGGGAAGGCTAAGGGTAATGGCGGTTCAGGGTGTTAGTCCCCTTCGCTGGGGCAGAGTTGTGGAGAAGGCTTGCGAGTGATGAAACCCTTGTCATGTGGAGTCCGTTGGGATGTATTTATATTGTCATTATTTTTATTTGGAAAACTTGTAGTGTCTTTAAACAAATGTATTCAGATCTGGTTTTGTTAAGAATTGTTTAGCATGAAAATTTCTGATTCTAATTATTGATTATTTTTTTATGTTTTATGCTTTCGTACTCGGGTAAATCATTCCCAAACCAGATTTTTTGATACCTGGGCTCTTGTTCCAGCCCGTGGGGATAGGGAATTCCCTTAGGGACTTGACATGGGCCGGGTTTGGTGCCATTAATGGTGGTGATCAGATCTGGTTCGTGATAGTACCTCACGAAACCAATTGTAAAAAAATACATCTTAATCATGTAGAGAATCCCTTACCAGAAAGTCCAAATGTGATGTGATCCATACTCATTTTGAGAGACAAATAATGAGAATTGTTTTATTCACTAAACATGGGTGATTAGTAGAGTGGATGTTAAAATTTTATCATATTGTGTCAAATCTAGTTCATGTGATCAAAGAACCACTTCATGTCTCATCAATGTGAAAATCAGGACAACCATATTTCTGAAATATAAAACTGTTAATAGAGGTCTGACCCATGAGAAGAGGGGTAGAATTATTTTTGATTAATATTTTGGCGGGATCCTGTATTAGAGGTAGGGTTGTCACTACATATCTTGTGATGGAATGAATCAAAACACATGTAGTTCTTTATGGAAGAATCTATATGTAGGTAGGACCTATACATAGAGGGTGTATTATTTTAATTTGAAATTGCTACTAAACCTATGATTTATGATTTTGGTGTCACTATGTATCCTATGATGAAAGGAATCAATCCACATTCACTCTTTCAATGTAAAACACACCACACTGGTTTGAGCTATATAAAATGGATAATATTTCTATGTTTACATTGGGGATAGGTCGAGGATTGGATATTAGGTTGTCAGAATGTATCATTTGATGGAAGGAATCAAGACAAACGTTGTTCTTGAATATAAGACTCTCCTCATATGTATGTCCCATATGTAAAATGGGGAATTTATTTCTATATTTATTAAAAAACCATTAATTAGATATCTTAGTGTCACTATGTGACATGTCTTGTTTGGAAGCAAGAAATACTATGTTCTTTAATAGAAAACTCTCTAAGAACTTATAACCCATATTCAATGGGGCCATCATTTTCCATTCATATTTTCATTATACATAGGATAGAAGAAATTGGTGTCACTACGAATCTTGTGATTTTAAGAATCAAGTAACACATTGTTCTCAAATGGAATACTCTATATGATGGTCTGACCCATAGACATAATATGGAAAGTTTTCATTGATATCAGAGATGTAGCTAGGATTTGGGATATGGGTTTCAGTATATATAATTTTATGGATACAATCAACACACACATAGTTCATGAGTAGATATATACCCTTTGTGTGTTTCAATGCATCATAGGGACTGGAAAACATAATTTTTCTTTTGCGTGGATCAATCTCATGTGAAGTTATCCATCTACAAAGAAATTACTTCATGTAGTTTAATGTGATGTTGTATTAAAAGCTTAAAATTAGTGCTACATTGTATGGTGAGGACAATTATCATGTAGTTGAATGTCTTTAAATGTGTATGGAGATGTTTTCTCATTTAAAGACATGATTCTATGAGATGGGATGATGTGAAATTCAAATTCAGTATTCCAGTACTTCTTACATTCAATTTAACATCATGCATTAAGGATGAAAGATTTTATACAATTTAGTGAATGTCTACATGTAATTGGGTTATTTTTTGTATAAATTCGAGTTTCTTGGAAAACTTCTGTTTAACATAAAATTTTATAGTAAGGATAAAGTATTCTAGATGGAAGCTTTGAAATTTAGTTCATGAGAAACCATTCCTTGGTGGGGGTTGTAATGAGTTCCCCATCTATTGGGACCAATAAAGAAGATACATTGGAATACAACATATGTATGATTTATGGCCCTTCCCATTTGGATTATAGAATTGGATTTTTCTTTCCTTTTATCATTTCAGTTGTTAGAGACAATTCTAGTTCCCCTTGTCAGAGCAAGTGAAAATAATTATTCTTATTTAAGGCTCACATGATATAATATTGATAGACTTCTCTATTGGGAAATATATAAATGATTTTTCTTAGAGTTTCATCAACTCATCCAACTACTTTTTCAATTTCTCAATTTAAAAAAGTGTTCCAGAGACACCATGAATTATTTAAAGAAACTATAATTCCCTGGGAAACACTAGTTTAGTTCTGTAAACTTATGAATATAGTTTCATATGTGCCATAATGTCAACTATTGTATTTATGGAAAATAAATCATAAAGAATATTGTATGGAAAACAATTCTTATCATTTTCCATCACTATCTATATTATAGTTCATATATTCTTGTTGATGGACTCTATTGTTTAACTTATAATTTCATTTTAGTGAGATAAAAACATTTATTCAGTGTTATACTTTTAGTAAAACTAATTCAACTCTGAAAAATTAAAGTTTGTGTTGATGTTCATCAACATTGTGTGAGGAATGTTGTATTTGTAGATGATATTTAGCTTCACAAAGTTGGTTACATTATGAATCACATCCTACATGAGGGATTTTTTCTCGAAAAATTTGGAAAAGAATTAGGTAGTCGAAAGGATATACCTAAACTAGTTTTCTATGGCAAGGGGATAATTCCAAAAAAAATCAATTCCACATAAAAAATAATCATATAATATTTTGTTGTATGTAGATGTTTTTGTGGTTGATGAAAGATGTATATATGAACCTGGAATGAAAAAAATTTCATGGTTAATGCTACGTTGTCTAGTATAATTTATTTTAATTAGTAATCATGATACCTAATTTACTGGGAGAGTTATGTCCAAAACTGATGACCACCATAGGAGACTGTGTGGACTTCTTCTATGATTTTGGGAATCACTACTTCTAATATTAAGTTTAGGAGGATTCCATCATAGGAACATTTGTAGAATTTTATTTTTTCTTCATGTGTACCATCTAAAAGAGAAATTATCACTTCATGGCTTCAAGTATTTTCTCTTTCAAATTGATCTATGGATAGGGTGAAATTTTAGAGGTATTCAATAACGAGATACATCCATCTATGAATGGATATTGGTTCATAAAGCTCCAATGTATCATGGACCTAATTGATTTCTTCCTTCTAAAATTTGATGATTGATGAGACCATCATTTGGATTTTGATATGGAAACACACATCTTCTTAATTTAAGCTATCTAGGATAGTGGTTTCACTATCCAGTGCATCAGCACTATCATTATATGGTTATGTTATATGGTTTATAATTAGTTCAAAAGTGAACAATTACATTATATATTTCATATAACCAATGATTGGGGAGAATTATTCCTTATTTTTGGCATATTCACCACTGATTTGTTAGATCACTAGCTCTGAATACCCTTTGATTATTAGGTAGGATATCTATAGTTGTAGGAATATTTCCAAACCAGTAATGAGGGATTGAAATTCTTCCTCATTATTAGTAAGGTATTCATATTGTGAGAAGAATTAAATCAAGTTATCTCTGACTAGGAAAAAATATTATATGTTGAAAAATTTGGTTTATATTTTGGATATCTTGACTCCTTCAAATAGGTCTTCAGGATGAAATGTCAAAATTTATCACTAATGTGTAGGGGGAGTCAAGGGAAAAAATTATTTTCATCTAGATGACTGGTGACCGCTTCTGTGCCTTCTCAGGTGGGAGTGGAACAAGGAAATAATCAAGTCTCAAACCTTTAGGTTCATTCTTCAATATGAATTGGTTGAAATATTATTTTAGAAAGACCACCAATTGGGAGAGTGTCCTTGTCAATAAAGGTATGAAAAATACATACTTGAGTCATTCAATATGAGAATCTATGTGGACTTTATGACATGGCAAGTATTTTCTCCAAATTTTATGCAATAATGATCTGTGTTATGTAGTTCTTATCCTATCAAAATTTCAGATCTCACTACCTAGAATAATTTGACATAGATTATAGAGGCTTTCTTCATTCCTCGTATCATTTTCCCATGTGAGTATAACTCCAAGTGATCTTTCCATAGAGGCCACATATTAATAAGTGGATTTCCTTCAACCTATAACCTCAAGAGTGGTTGGTGAATTAATTACTTCTTAACACTCTCACAGTCTTTTTTGTCAACCTCATACCATCAGAAGGAGACTGACTTATTTATTAACATGGGGAAGGGGATATATTTTTCATTTACAATATATATGAAATGATGAATGTACCTAAGGTTCCCTTATAGCCTATTCAAATATATAAGATTTTTAGGGGGGGTGAAATATCTCACATTTCAATAGTATTATTTTTATTTACCTCAATGAAATTGTGAATAACAAAAAATTAAAAGGAATTTTAATGACTTTACACTAAAAGAACACTTCATAGGATTTATCTTCAAATAGTTTTTTCTCAACTTGTTGATGATTATTTGAAGATGAGGTAGTTGAAACATCATTTTATATATTTCATTATCATCTCGTCAACATAAAATTATATTATTCATACCAAAAAAGGAGTATAGATATGATTCATATGACATTGATGTGTAGATCTGGAGTTTTTTAATCTAAGGTTCATAACCTGATTGAAAATGATCTTTTGAGGAGAACTGATAGTGGTGGAATGCTCATATTTTAGAACCATATTTATGTTATTATACACTAAATTCAACTATAAGATGTAATGGGATTGGAATTCATTCATAGAGTTTCATCAATCAATTGTTCTTTTATTGGATATGGAAAATCATCCTTCATATATTGTAGATTAATGTCTCATAAAACAATGAAGACCCTGATATTCTGATTCTTTTTCATTAACAGGGATGATGTTGGAGGGAAATTTTGGGTACTTCACTTCCTGAAGATAAATTTAGATTAATAAATTTTACAAATTCCAATTCTCAATTAGTGGAATGAGAGGTTTTCATTCTCTTGGATTCCATTGTGAAACCTCAATTGTCATTAGATAATACTATGTGGTGTTTATCCACATCATGGTTCAACCCAATCATCTCTGTATAATTCTGTGAGGACATGTATTGATTTTTATTTTTAAATGAAATATAAATCTAATAATCCATTACATTAAATGTGAAAACAATAAATATAGGGTGAAGGTATTCTTCTGTCCTGAGATCCACCATATAGAGCTCACCGATGGTGGTGGAGACAACTTCCACAAAGGTGGGAGGAGCATTCCCATGGTCATCATCTTCCTCTTATATATCTGAGTTTTTTGATGCATTTTTATATGCGGTTAGAAGGTTGAGGGAATCTGTTTCACAATTGAGGTATCATCAGACATGGGAATTGTCATTATAATCATAAACATTCACCATTTCTATAAGGGATTCAAAATATTCTTTTTTTCATTCGATGCTACCACTAGGGGTAGGATGAGCATAGTTATATGGAGTTGGATAGAATTTCATGGGGGATTCATCATATTTTCGAATGATGTGAGTGAATTATTTGAACTGGTTAAAGTATTAAACTGATCCCCATTTGATGAATTCGTATCAGAAAATGTAACTACTATAACATGGGCATGAGATAAGGAAGTTTTCAATTAATAATTGTGTATATGGAATAAATCTACTACCTCAATATGGTTTTTAGGAATTACATTGTCTTTATCCATTATACTCCAGGGATTAAAATTGGTGGTTCACAATCCATTTGGCACTGAAACCTTCTAATAATTAACCACTATTAGTTGTTTTCCTTAGTAATTGTAGAAACCCATCACATCACATATTTCATCGTAAGACTCTAAGGGGTAACCATCACCACATATTATTCCAACCATCCACCACCATAATATTTTTTATTTTATAAATTATGATCTCTGTTAGTATAAGTGAGAACCAAGAAATATCTAAAAGAGGGAAACCCAAGGAACCCAGTCCTGGACCAAACCCCCCAAAAAAAATAACCATAAATCATAAATGGGCCGGTTAGGGAACACTTTCCATGATTGACCTGCCCAAATAACACACACTTCAACCCTCGACCATGTCGACTATTACACCACCCTACACTTCCTTGGGCTGTCCATTGCATTACAGATCATGAAAAATCGCCTTAGGCTAGAAACCTTAGTCATCATCCTTCTCCAAACAACCATCATCGGACATCCAGTCGTCATCCATCAAACCATCACATTGAGGGCTACTGTGACCCATAAACCACTGTGATAGAGTCCAATGAAACAAAACAACTATATTCTCACCAAAAAGCACCAAATATCAACAGATCCAGGCTGACAGGAAGATCTTCATCGGTGCACAGACCACCCAGAATAAAAAACCATGCCATTAGCAGTAGAACCTCAAACTCCAAAATCTTATCACTGAAACCTATTACAAAACACTATGAATAGGATGAAATCAAGAGATGAATAGGCATGCGGATGTCATCGACACCGAGATTCCCGGAGGACACAACCTTCAACCTTGTAATGACCCGGGATGAGGACGACGACCCTTCCGAATCAAACATGAATACAATAAAACAAGACCCAAGGGATGGGGAGAAACCATAAGGGGAACACCATTGGACCTAAGCATTATGGATGTATCCCTCTGAAACCTCATATTGATCTAGGAGGAAGGTAATGGCCCTACCAGGTTCTGACACCTGCAGACCCATCTGTCCGAGCGCCCAAAGGCAGCCATCGAGCGCAGTCAAGATCCAATACACCAAAAACATTGTGGCTATGGGGAAACAGATATGATCTCAGATAGTAAATACCACCAAGGGTAAGATAATTAGGAGGAGGAGGAGGGTAAGGGAATAATGTATAATAACTTCATAGGAAATCCTAAATGGTATCTCCAGTGCTCGACGTCCCTTATGAGCCCATCACCTAGATTTTCCAACCATCTAATATATGGGTTATATCAAACATTGATTAGATGTTAAAGGTAAAAATATGTGGTCATGAGGAAACGAATTCCAAGTTATAAATTATACGATGTTTCTTGTATAAATAATCATTAACTAAGAATTGGTTGGGAGATCCCAAAATTGACCCTTGAGATTCATCTTCTACAGAATCCTTTTATGGATGTTATCATGCCCTTGAATGGCTAGATTTGTCTAAGACATGTACCCATTCCTATATATGTATAAATATAGGGACTGAATAAATATAATTATGATTTTGAATCCAAGATCAAACAAGTCCTTTCAAATGTTGACATTATCATGTCTTCATGAAACTAATATGTTTGAGATATCTCTGTGGATATATTCTTTCTCACATTATTCTATCAACAAGATGGTGAAATGAAATTTTGATGTTATAGAATCCCCTCGGTAAACCTTGGTTGTAGTGAACATTGAATCAAAATATTTTTGGATCTTGATGACATGAAAGACAATATAATTGAGATATTTTCAAGGATAAAGAAAAACTAAGATGGAGGGATTATCTATAACCACTTACAACTATTTCATAATTTCATAAGATTGTTCTATAGTTCATTTCTTCCAAACATGGGGTTACTCTGTATAATGTTTTTCATGAGATGGGGTGTTTTTAGTGGATGTTCATGGTACTTGATCAGATGTTGATGAAGCATCTTCAACATGTGGAGTTGGTCATGTCATATTTCCCCTATGTCTCGAATGATCATGAAATTAAACCCCTCTATTCAGTTGTGTAAAATGATAGGTATATAATATACATTATTTGGTTTGGAGGCATCACCATAATTTTTTGGCTTTTTTTGTAATCTCTCATTTGTCTCACTTATAGATTCTTCTTCCATAGAGATGTTACTGAAATATTTTTTGGACCATGCCTGCATCATCTTCTAAATCCCATACATTATTCTTATAGCCTCCAATTCCATAGGCATGCACTAGAAACTCTTAATTAGAGTAATATTCCTCATCTGAGAAGATATTATTGAATTGATCAAAATTAACAAGACCAAAAATGTTATATTCTTCTTATAAGGGTTTTTTTGGTGGGGTAATTACTAATCTACGAATGATGAGGGAAATAAGTCCTCAAGAGCGAGTGATTTTGTAAGAGATTGATATAAATCCCTCTATTTCTTCTTTTACTATGTGTAATGATTAAATGTTCTTTATAGTGGTGTATTCAGTGATGTCTTCCTTGGAAATGGGATTGTGTTTGGTATGTGATGTTGTTATCTCATGGTGGAATGAACTTTCTCAAATATATTTAAATTTATATTGTTTTCAAATTTATTTTTTATACTTGGATGGATCATGATATATGTTAACCAATTATTCTCATTGGAAAATTGATACAAAATTCACATGTGTCTTGTAATTCTCCAGCATTACCTATCCAGAATCAGTCATTCGTTGGAGATTGCATTTGATTGCAAACAATAATATATAGTGTGAGCTGACCACTTATGTAAAATGAAGTATTCATGAAAATAGTGTGTTTTACATGATTGTGTTTCATGGGATATAGATTATTTAGTAGGTTATTTACCATGGATAGTAATAAATAACAATGTATATATTCATTTAGGAAATAGTATGCATTAATTATACATTCATCAAATGATGGGAATCCTTGGAATCTTTTTTATTTTCTAAGGGAGAAATTTTTGTTATTACAGCTTGGCTGGAGTGATTGACCAAATCGGGGCATAACTTCATGCTTGAATGAGAACCCCTACCAGTATGATGATAATAGATATAATATCATTTGTACTATGAAATTTTCCATGTGATCTGGGAATGGGTTGAGATTTATATTTGTTCCATTAGAGGGAATATTCAAGACATTGTTGCATCTCTAAAAACCTGTGAAATCCACCACGAATCTTTATCATGGTCAAAGGTGATTTTATCTTATTTAAAAGATTTTTAATTAAATGTTAGAAATTTTCCTCCTTGGAGAGAGGTATAATATGTGAATATGAAAAATATTTCCATCTGGAGATTATGTACAAACCTATCTCATTCAAATGATGATTGTAGTTTTTGATTATGGAGAATTTTTTCCATAGCGTAGAAAAAGAATTATAAATAAAACGATGAAAATTTTCTTCACATCCTATGATGAATCCTCCTAGAGGGATACCATTTTAAAATATTTTTATCATCATACCACATTAGGACACAATGTGTGTTATATTTTGTTCTAGATCTCCCATGAAATCAATTTCTAAGAAAGAAGGATTTTTAAAATTGGTTGGGGATAATATCATCCTGACATTAGTAATATTGATTCTTCTCATGATCAATAGGCACACACTTACCTTCCATGTACTCCATTAATGATTTTAGTGTCTCAATGGCATAGATTATTTTTATAGAAACTACCATTTGGACAACCTCATATTTACCAGGAGTGGGTGAGGCTTGATGTGGTGGTACCATTTTAATATCTCACTACATATATATAATTCTTATGACTAAATGATAATCTTGAAAAGGGGATATTATCCTCTTAATGGTGGAACAATGATATCATCATTAAATTACTCGTATATATATATATATAATCTAGATTTCTAGATCCATATCCAAATGTAGATCATATTCTAGTCTTTTAGTCCATTTATATATCTCTCAATGTGTGAGATGAGTGATATTACACTCTATATGATGATAATACATATTCTTTATATTATCCATGAGTATTTCCTCATTGTGTTGTATGCAACATTTTAGCTCATTATCATAATGTGCAATCCATTTGTCTATGGATCCAATTTTGGATAAATTGGGTGGTGAGTGGGAAATATCAAATGATTTCAATTTATTCATCATAGAGATCCATCATAGAGGCTGTAATTTATAAATCAATGGTTCTAGGTTCAATTTTCTTCTCTAATTATTCATACATGCATGCTTAGTTGGTGAATCCATATAACCCTCCTAACATGTTATGATTTTTTCATTATATCCATTTAGGTTTACATATTTTTTTACTTCATCCTCTATTTTGGTGGTGATAATGTTTACATAAGTGTACAAGGAAATTATAGTTATCCCATTACTCCAAAATAAAAAGAGAAATTCCTCACATATAAATCCTCCTATGAGGGTGTCCCCAAGGTTATTTTTCTGAACCATGGCCATAGTCGTTCATTTGGGATTTTGAAACATGATGGGTTTGATTTACTTTTCCATATATTCTTGATGTTTCAATTTATTGATAAGTGACCTTAATAGTGTTTTTGATAATTATAGATGAAAGGGATCCAATTGGAAACACATTGTCTCTTATCAATAACAACATATGGGATTCCAGCCATTGATATTTACATCACAACCTAGAGAAAATTTATTTATTCCAAGGTGATGATAATGATATTAATTCCCTATAGTAGTGGATTTGAGATGAATCAGGGACACTAGTTGATATTTTTTATCATGTTTTTAGGATTTTATGATTCTATTTAAGGAATTTATTTCTAATGAGTTAGAAATTGAGATATAAATACCCATAAACCTATTGGATAAGGATGATCTGGAAGGTTTACTAATATATATAGGACTGACCTAGGTTTTTATGAACTCGGTGACAATGAATGATAAGAAAATACTATGGCCCATGGTGATGGTATTGGTTTAAATCCACAGTCGATATTTCATGTATACTCTCAAGGATTGATGACTAGATGGGTAGAGAATGACCTAAAAACTCCAAAAACCCTATGTGATGGGTTCTTTCCCTACCTTTTGTGTTAAATGTGTTCCCATTTTATTGAAGAGACCATCTTAGGAATATGTTGACAGCCTTCACCCTTTATTCATCAAATATTTTGATCCTCAAGAGAATGGATTTTGTTTTATTGACCAACTATATTGTGTGTTACCCTGTACGATAATTTATGATGATGATATGACAATAAAAGATTCTATATCTTGGAATTTATGTTGTTCATGGAAATTGGTGAAGTGAAAATATCCATATTTTACCCATCATCGGATAAAAAAATATGGAGAGGCCTCATTGATAAGTTTTCATAGAGAGGTGGTCCAATGGAAATTAGAAATTTTTATGTTTTTTTAAATTCATATTCCATGTAGATATATTTCAGGCTCATTTGATTGAACAATACTTGTATATTTTATGGTGAACCATGTATCATAAACATGGGAGGTTTCCTACCATTGACCATTAGTGATTTGACCATATATTTTTTCATATGTCATGTATGAACACCTTATCTAGATCATTTAGGATCTAATAGTTGGATGTTAAAATTGGAGAAATAATTTTTGGTTAGTTATCCCTTGAAACATATCCTTATATATCTATATCGGCTTATTCTTTGTCAGATTTATATTGCACCATATATTAAAACAATGATGGTTACTTCAACAAGTCCACTAATGGTCATGGGGAAGATTTACTGATAGATGATGGGGATTACACATTAAAATTTTCCATAGAGAGGTATTCTTACTAGTCTCATGGAGAATATGGTATATGGATTTGTCATTATGATGGAATCCTATGTATAATATTTGTAACATAAATAAATGTTCTCATTGAACAGTTCACCCCAACTCCATTAATCATTTTGAGTTACATGAGGTCATAGTCAGGATATACACATAAGAGGATTCCCATGTGTAATCTCACCTCCTACCTGTAAATGGGTGATGAATTATTATTGAATCATAGAAGGATTTGTGTTCTACGAGACAAGGTAAATAGGATATATATGTACTTACACCATGGTGGATGCCCATTAATGAACGGGTTATTGGATGGAATCCTATGTATCCTGTTAGAACTAAACTCATAGTGCATGTAGATCTACATCCCCTAACCTATTAATTGGTTGAAATGGGTTATTACGCTAGACAAAATATTTTTATCACCATGGAATCATATAATTAGGTAATTATAATAGGATGTATTCCCATGTTTCATATTCATTCTTCATCCTTTTAATGTTAGTGAGATATGATGAGCATACATGTTCTGTCCAGTTGGATGGTTATGACATTAACAACCCATACAAGGGAATTAAACAGATAAGGTCACATAATCATGTAACCCAAAACCAATAAGGATGGCCCCAAATAAATGGGGATATTAGATTAAGGTTCTGTCTGGAGTTTTCATCATATGTATTTAAATGTTATTTCTTGATAATATCAACATGTCCTAGGTTATTTTCACAGACTTCCTAAGTGACTTCTCAATATTCCCTAGTTGTTTTCTTGGAAAGTCTACATTGTCTTCCCAGTATATGTGATGTCTAACCATCATGTCTTTAGTATCTGTATGACCTATCTAGGGTGTCATCTTAAAACTTATGGAGTGTCTCTCTGACATGGAAGGCATGTCAATGGGTATTCTCGTAACAATGATTCAGTGCTCCATGTGATCAAATATGACAAATTCAAGGTTCATCACATGATCAAAGATGACATGTTAAAGGTGCTATAGATGACTGAAACTAACATGACCACCATGAAAACATATGACCAATATGATGTTTCCACGATGTCTTTGAAAAATAATAATAACTTTTATATGATGAATTTACATAATCAAAATAAATTGTTTTGTATGTATTCATTGAATCAAGCTGAAATATCTAGGATGTCGCAACATGAAAATTTGGACTGGATTGAGATTTATTCACCTGTTCAAACTGGATTGTCCTGGATATCATCATATAATATGAATAACTTATTTGGGATGTCATCACATGATCAAAATGATTTATCAATGATATATTTTTGGTATTGATATAACTAGATTGAGGTTGGATGAGGGAATTGTGAAACCATAGAAGAATCATGCGATCATGATATACTAAGAGAGTCAGGTAAGAGGGTCTCACAGATAGTTCTATAATTACATGCATGACATAGGGACTCCATCCCTGTGTTTAAGTTTAACATCCATGTTTATCATTCTAATGTTGTGAGTATAATATTTTTCATGGAAGGTGGATTTCATTTTCGAGTTTTCCTGTCATGGCCACCCATCATATTAATTTCAGATATAGGTTGAATGTTACAAATGATTTAATGGGATTTATGAGATGGGTTTATGAAAACAAGTTCAAGGGGAACATAAAGGAGTATTATACATGGGAAAGGGTTTTCATATTATGTGTGGTGCATTCCCAAAGGATCAATTCCAAATGTGTTCCCATTTATTTTTGTGGATTAATTTTATGTCCACTAGTTCTCATTAATGGAAAAACCATATGTTAGTGGAGGGTGATCAGATGATATTGATACATGTATACATAAATTTATGGATTAATGGATGAATCAATTCATAGGTCACTCAAATTATTTTATTTTATTTGTCATGCAATAGCATAAATTATTCTTGAAATCAGATGACCATAAATGAGTCTCATTACTGGGTTTTACACTTCATATGGTAAATTCTTCCAAAGGTAGTATATCATTTCCCCACTTTTATTATTTCTCTCATGGATATATTATTGTATCTCCATTTATACATCTCTTTCCCCATTTTTTATCTTTTTTCCCTTTTTCCTCTACCTTCCCCTTCAATAACTCTCACACACCCTATAATGAGTGGGGTAAATTTTTTATATTCGAAGAGAAATTGTGTTTTATCACCAATTTTCATAGTGAAGGTTTCATGTGATCTATATTGAGGTGATAGTGAGTCGACATGAGTTTCATATTATTATTAGGCTATTTCATGAAATATTATCCTAATACTCATATTGACATGAGATCATGAGACTAATTAATATTGGGATCTTTCGACTTCACATGATATTTATAAACTAATATAATTCTAGGAAATTTTTTAATTTTAGTTTTCATTCAAATATATATGATTTTGGAAATTTTGAGAGAAAATCACATGAGTGTCATAATTTATCACTAGACCCATTTATCATTCACTTGAGGCCTTCTGAATACACAATTGGTAGGATTCATAATTCATCATGTGGGAGACTCAAGAGAAGTATCTTTATTTAAATAGAATAGTCCCACTGCATAAATTGTTTCCTGGATAGATTTTGATGGTTGAGTGTGTCGTAGATACATGGTTCGATGATTGGAGATTAATATAAAGGGGGAAGTAAAGGTACAGTGATAAAATAAGGGTTCCCAAGATTTAACATATTCATTGGTGTTCATAAAGGATGATTGGAGTTTTAAGACAATGTGGGCGAATTCCTGGAAGGCTCTGATCAAATTGATTGGGAAACTAATCTTCTATTTTTTTGGAGGAATAGTGTGTTTTGTGAATGATGTCCAAAATTATTTTAACAAATAGATGGATAGTGCTTAATAATATATCATGGATCCACCTGCCTTGAGAAGAGAGTATTGTGGTCCACACCCAAACATCCTCGGGCCTAAATTTTGTGGGTCCACATTTTAGTTTTACAGAAACCTGTTACATAATATTCTCCTTTGATAAGTGTGCATGGGTTACCATGTATTTGGAATGGGAAAAATAACATTGTTATTTCTTTGGGAATGGTAAAGGATATTCCCATATGTTATCGAGATAAGATGGTTGTCTAGACAACCATAGATATTTAGTTTTTTTTGAAATATGGATTGTACTTTCATGGGCTTTACATTTCTGAAATCCATGTTTGAATATTTCTTGGTTCACAATTAGGGGTGAAAAAAAATCACCAAAGTGTATTTGACATGAATGATGAAAATTGGTATGTATGTTTTTGACAATATTTCAATTCTTTGTGTAATAATTATACTATAATGACATTTTTATTCCAAGAAAATGTCTGAATTGATATCTAGATTCTTTATACAAAATTTTTACATGGTTGAAGAAGGTTTATATATGAGAACATAATCCCTTAATTTACTAATTATTACTTCAAATGTTATGATCATTGTAAGGGATTTTATTATCCTAATACAATTTTTTAAATAATTATTCAACTAATCTGCCATGAATTCCATATATGTTGAAATTTCTACCACATGAATTAATTTTTTATATTATATCATGTATTTAGTGGTACATATCACGATATACCATGTAATATACTAGTTTTTCCTTTCATGTAAGATTTTATAAAATTATAGTATAAACCATTATTTTTATATAAATATATGTTATTAAGGATTCTTTTGATGGATTTGGGATGTTCTGTGCATGTTCAATGCACTGATCTTCTAATTTTTTGATAGGATTATTGAGGACCATTGATGGATAATGGCTATTCATAACCATAAATTTCAACCATTTAGCATATTTTGTAAGGGGATAAGGTTTATTTTAAACATGTGACATAACCTAGAAAACCATACGACCAAAACTAGAAGGTTCATGGTTTTATAAACTATGCTTGGGAAGTGACAGGACCTTGTGAATATCTAATATAAGTTGTATTGATTACATATGTGCCTTGCATGTGGTGTAGTAAATGGTGAAACTAGTTATACGATGGTGTTTTTTTCATGTATAGTGATTGTTCACGGATTACACATTGTTTTTTAACCTTAGTGTAGGCTATACAAGGACTTTCTCTACATAGATAGTTATAAGGCCCCAACCTTAAACATTACTTAATCTTGAGTTATTTCAAGAATACACATTGAGGATCTTTTCAGGTTTAGAGTTTTAGAGAATTAGATTATAAATCTTGCATTACATTCCACATTTAAACAAAGTGGATACATAAAAGATAGTATTCATTTTTTCCCATGAACAGAAACATATTTAAAAAAACATGGATTCTTTCATGACACTTCCTTGATAATATCATCACATCATGTACCTTTACCTTAACCTGTGAAATTTTTTAAAAAACTTGGGATGAGCATAAAAATCATAGTAAGGGATATAAAAATATGGAAAGGAAACATTAGTACATGTATACGTAAGAATTATTGAAATCATACTTTACTCATAAAACATAAGTAGGTTAACATACCTCATGAAATCATAAAATTTATGAATAACTTATAGAAATCATAAGACATAAAGGTAACTTGAGGCATTCATAACATTATAATGTAGGGAGTAACCCTCATTGTTACGTTTGGAATACCCATAACAGAATATTACCTAAATCTCTTAGGAGAAACCTTAACATTTAAACCCATCATGTTACCCAATGAATTGGAGTGATATTTTAACACCCCATATAAATAAAGAATATGACATTTTCATATTTATCCATATTTGTGAATAAAATATTAATATGTCTTTAAAGGGGACGCTATGCTCGATAGCGTACCCAACACGCAACAAAGAGTTTCTTGGGAATCTTACGTTGCACTCTAATAATAAAATAATATTATTTTAAATGGTAGTTAACATGTAGCCGTCATATTGGCGGGAATGGATAGAAATAACTAAAATATGATTATATATGTTTTTAAATATTTTTACATTTATCCAATAAAAGATAAAGGCATAAAATACAGAAAGAATTCAATTTTAGGCATATATGCCCTAGTTTTCACTAAAGGTTCACTTATCACCTTTTGATGGTGAACCGTAATTAAATATAGATTTGTTCACTCTTATAGATTCTATTGGACCAAATAAAACTTTTCTTAGGAATTGGGACATCAAAATTTACTTTGTGTAAATTTTTGGTATCTTTCTGATAAAGTTCATTTTTTAATGAATAATGTAAAATGTTGTATTTTAATTCAAAACCTCTTTTTTATCTAATTTATTTATATGATTAGATTATATTTTGAATTGGTTTTAAAGTGTAATTAGAATATATTTTTACCATTAAATCCAATAGTGGTCTTTGGAATTAATTTCACTTTGAAATCAGACTTAAACTAGTGTCAATCTTTTGATACTTATTGTTTTATAAAAACACGCTATTTTCTCTGACAGTGGGAATTAATTATTATATTAATTAATGTGACTTATATGTTTTGAATTTTTTAAAATGGACTTAATTTTTTAATTCGGAATATCAAATATAGCTTAGGGTGAATTTTTGGGATTTTTCTGAAAAACTTCAATTTTTGATGAATAGTGAAACCACTAAGTGGTACTTATAAAAACTGATTTTTCCGTTTAAATGAAATTTTGCCATCTTTGTGTTTTGAATTTCAAAAATCCGACATACATGGTTGTCATTAATAAGTAAAATTTGGTTCAATGGGATAAAAATAATTTTTTGGTGAATATTAACTTATTAAGTTTTTAATCGTAGAGGTAATTAGTGTAGTTTAAGGTAAAAATAATGTTTTAATAATATGAAGTGAACTTTACACATGTACTAACCTCATTGGATGTGTCATGTCTGACCAAGGCAACCCATGGGTCAACTTGGGGACCCCATGAATCCACTTTGGTTGGAAAATGACATTAATATCTTTTTATTTAAAGTTAAAGTAAAAATGAGACAAGCATGAAATGTTTTACTAAAACAATTTTTACATGGGGTTATACAAATACAATTTTTGACTATAAATATTCATTAGAAAGATAAAAAGATTTACTACATCATAGTATTTTATTTATAATTTTTAGACATTAAATAAATTAAATTATTTATGACATCATGATGATGCAGCGATGACCTCATTATTTAACGATTTAAATAAAATGGAAATATAATGTAATATCTAAGAAATACACATGTCCAAAACCTATTTTATTAGTGGATTTCGAACCCTTATCACCTTATCATTGAAACAAATCAATATGGGACCTCTTAAATCCGAATACCATTTTAAAATAAAGTGACTTTTCTTTACCTTCCAAGAGTGCCCCTCCTCTCCTCTTATAAAAGGCCCCCAACTCTACCTCCTTACCCACACTCCCAAAGCCTTTGGATCGGCCAAACTCTACCCATTTTATCTATCCACTTCCCTCTTTTACTCCTTGAATCCTCACTTTGGGCAGAAGTCTTCCATAGGAAGCCTTTGAGCTAAAACCAAAGGGAGTTACCTGATTTTAAGGTAATGTCTTCAGATGAGTCATTTTGTTTTATTTTGCTTCTCCAACCCACTAAACTCTTTTTATTCATTTATTTTGTAACAACTCCAGTATCTTAAATATACTAGGATGTTGTTATAAGAAGTATTCTAGCTACACTTACACACACCTACATCTAATGGTTAAAGAACATACTGTTTCTGTGAATGGAGAATTTCTGCCTCACGAAACGATGATTGTTAAACACTCATATAACACCTTCAAAGGTGGCCATTAAGATGTCACTATATTTATATATGATATATAATATGTTTATGTTTTACTTAATCTTTTTTATTTCTCATTTATGTCATACCTTTATGGTTTTCATTATGGGTAAACACGATATCTTCATTTAAGGAAGTGCGGACTACCGCCCCCTCAAAGTGATGTGATTCGTTAATGCCATATATGGGACTTATAAAGGATGGATTTAAAGTTATTATATATGATTTTATAATGGAATAATAATATACCTCTATATCATTATTATTTCTTTCCATTAATGTATGAGATAGAAATGAAAGTAGCATTCATGTGTACGTACAGCTTACCGTCTCCATGAACGGTGGATTTCATTTCTTACCTATAAATGATTATCTAATATTATAAATACATGTATATGCTGGATATATATGATATATATGATATCCAAATCATGAATATCATTTTGGATATAATGAAACTTTGACCACACGAACAACATGTAATTGTAAGAAGTTCACTTTCGACTTAAGAACCAAATATCGACAAAACAAACATTATTAACTTAAATGATTACATAATGTTTATAAAATGGAAATAAGTGATATAAAAGAAATAATGAACTTTAAAATGTTTCTTAAGAAAATTGAAATTAACTCAAGTTTATTATTCAGGACGTTAAATAACGATCGAGTCAAGTCGGACCCGAGGTAAGGGATCCTACACCTCTCTTTCTTTTTAAGTACACTCTTTTATGTCATTCCTTTTAAGCTCATCTTTCTTATTATTGGGATGTTATTTTATATTAATACTACTGTAATTATTATGTTCATATGATGAGAGACACTATTTCATCTCATCAATCCATTTTTGAAGTTTTGAGTGGCGCCGTTAGGCTGCCAAATTTTCGTAAGAGATCTAACCTCTCTCTTTCTTTTTAAGTCCTCTCCTTTATGTCACTTATTTTAATCTCCTCTTTGTTATGTTGGGGGATGTTACTTTATATTACTCTTTCTGTAAACATTATGTTAATACGATGAGAGACCCTATTTGATCTCATCAATCCATTTTTGGAAGTTTTAAGTGGCGTCGTTAGGCTACCGAGTTTTCGTAAGGGATTTTTCATCTCACTTTTATTCCCGTGAAATTTATCCCACATTTGCCACAATTTCCTTTGAGTGGTGTATGTAATTCCCATTATTCTATTCTTTGAGTAATATACTTTCATTTATGAGAATTTACATCAATGATGTATTGTCCTTCTTTCACGGGGTGTATGTTTTGAAAGATACCCAAGTCGGTAAGGGAACCTTTCACCCTCCTCTTTTTAAAAGACTTATTTTGTTGGGTCTTTTAATTTACATATTTTTATGTTGGGATATGTTCTCATATATCCTTATTGATTTAAATTTTATGTCCAAGTGATGAGATATACTTTTTATCTCTCATCAACTCATTTTGATGTGACGCCGTTAGGCTGTCAAGGGAACTTCTTAACCCAATTTTGAATTCTTTGGGTTCAACATGTAGTTATTGAATATGTCATCCTTTGAATATGTGTGAATGAACTTTGATTATTTTACACTTAATATCCACTTATATTTGGTGTATTCGTTTGTCACACATAATTATGTAATTGATTTATCCTTAAACCAAGGATATTGTCTTTGTATGGGACTTCGCCTCAATCTCCTTTCATTGAGGCATATTTTATTTTATACACAACTTTATTTTATACGGTGTATAATCCCCTTTGACTTTTACATTTATCCAAAAGGAATCTTTTTTATATGAAGCGTTTTACAAAACAACAAAAGGGAATGTTTTTGTCGTACGTATGCTGCGACAACGACTTCTCCGCCGCCGTGACCATTATTTGGGTTTCGGCTTCCTCTACAAGCCATACCTTGTTTTTAAAAGAAAAATAAATACCATGTTTTACTTTTATTTTATTTTGGTATTGAAAATGGTTTTCATGATGTTTTTATATCAATGTGTTGTATTGATATCTTGTGATTGAAAGGTGGAAATGTTATGTTTCCTTTATGCATGTTTTATGTGATATGATTATGTTGAGGTTCTTGGGCATTATTATAAATACGGGTGGTTCCGTGATAAACTAAGGGTAGGTGAGCCTGATATAGATCTCCAATGCATTGGGTTACGTGAAGGAGTGAAACATTAAGGTTTCTCCAAAGAGATTTAGGGAATATACTGTGATGGGTATTCCAAATGTAACCAAGAGGGTTAATCCCTACGTAAGAATGTTATGAATGCCTCAAGTTACCTTTTATGTCTTATGATTTCTATGATTTATTCATGATTTTATGAGATATGTTAAAGTGCCTATGTTTTATGGGTAAAGTATGATTTTATTCTTATGTATATATGAACTCATGTTTCCTTTCCATATTTTTATAACCCTTACTGAGCTTTTTATGCTCATCCCAAGTTTTTGAAATGTTTTTCACAGGTCAAGGGAAAGGTACACGATGTGATGATAGTGTCAAGGATGTGTCAAGAAAGAATCCATGATTTATTTTAAATATGTTTCCGTTGATGGGAAGAATGAATACTATCTTTTATGTAACCACTTTGTTTAAATGTGGAATGTAATGCAAGTTTCATGATCTAATTATCTAAAACTCTAAACCTGAAAAGATCCTCAATGTGTAATCTTGTAATAAATCAAGATTAAGTAAGGTTTAAGGCTGGGGCCTTATAGTTGGTATCAACGGTCGGTTTAGATAACTTTAGAGGTTAGGGTATTCTTTAAGCATAAGTGGCATTACCATAATGGTTATGATTTCAGAAAGAGTCCTAGTTTTAGATAAAGTGAATGAGTAAGTGTATCTTAGTGTTTACCTTACTCATTAGTAAATGATGGTTTTGTTGATATAATCACACTTACATTTCTGTTTTTAGTGAATGGATGGATCTAGCAGGCACCAAAGAGACAACATGTTTGAAGGAAACTGTGGTGGTTCTATGATTAAGATACTAGATAAAATGGGGGATTCAATGAGGAAACTCTTGGTTGTTCTAAACCAACTATCAAGGAGTCATGATCAACCACTTGAACCTTGGTATGATCTTTAATGCATCATGTACGAGATGACTAATCCATGTGGAAATTAAGGTAATAATTATAAAGGTAACCATTAGAGTTTATATGATCCTTACTTTTGAGGTAATTATGGGTTATTATATGATATGCTGGAAAATGAAAGGCATGAGATAAACTTGAGGTTAAAATATGTTATGATAATTTTTGATGATTTTAACTCTTTTTGGGGAATGATTTAAGAATTATATAGTTTTGGAAAAAGGACAACACACAGACCGTGTGACAACCCGTCGCGTCAGACAAAGCTGCGAGAATCGAACCCACAACCAAAGTGCGACTGGTATTTATCGCCTACCACTGGACTACGTGAAGTCCCTGGTTAGTTTGACCGATTCTTTTTAGTTAGATGATTTTATGAATTAAGAGTAAGTTGATTTTGGGTTATTTATGAAAATGATTAACCTATCATGGAGGATATGTGATTAGGTTAATTACTTTTCAATACGAGAATTTAGGAGCAACTGATGTTATTTGGAGATAAATGTTACGATTTAACTTGGAAGACTATGTGACTAAATCCTTCAAATATTTGGGTTTCAATCTTAGATTGGTTTACTTTGAATAATTTTATGGACAAATTGGTTATCGAATGGTCCTCGTTGAACGTTGGGTTTTGTTGGACAATTTTTGAGATTAAGAATAGATTTTCTTTTTATAAAGGGTTCCTTTTTTTGGATTATCTGACCTTGTACTAACCTTTTTTGGTTTTGGTTTTGGTTAAAGCCTAAAGACATGGGATGTATATAGTTCTCTTTGTTGTATTAGGTGATTCTCTAGAAGTTTATTATAGTACTCTTAATATAAACAAACTTCCTAAATACTCGTCTTTTGGAGAAAATATGAGTTTGTGTAAAATTTGAAAGTCAACATGATAAGTGATTATGTTTCCTTATGAATAAATTCCTCAATAAAAAGTAACTTAAAACAAAAATGTTGTCTATTAACTTTTCCTACTGGGTAACCCAACACCATTTAACCCATCACAAGTTTGTGATTTTCTTATTGTTAACTTTCTCCTAAACATGATTTCTATCACTCTCAATCAGAACATGACCCAAAGTTTTCTCCTCTATGTCCATGTTTTCCTACATGGAGTCCTAGTATGGGTTAACTCAGGTGACCTCTGTACTTATCTTTCTTTATTTTAAAGTGATTGTTTTACCGACTCTTGTTCCGATGTGGGACTTTCAAGGATGTTTCCAAGATCAATTTTAAAAATTGTGAGGACGCAATTCCCAAAAGGGGGGAAGGATGTAACACCCCAGGTAAATAAAGAATATGACATTTTCATATTTATCCATATTTGTGAATAAAATATTAATATGTCTTTAAAGGGGACGCTATGCTCGATGGCGTACCCAACACGCAACAAAGAGTTTCTTGGGAATCTTACGTTGCACTCTAATAATAAAATAATATTATTTTTAATGGTAGTTAACGTGTAGCCGTTGTATTGGCGGGAATGGATATAAATAACTACAATATGATTATATATGTTTTTAAATATTTTTACATTTATCCAATAAAAGATAAAGGCATAAAATACAGAAAGAATTCAATTTTAGGCGTATATGCCCTAGTTTTCACTAAAGGTTCACTTATCGCCTTTTGATGGAGAACCGTCATTAAATATAGATTTTTTCACTCTTATACATTCTATTGGACCAAATAAAACTATTCTTAGGAATTGGGACATCAAAATTTACTTTGTGTAAATTTTTGGTATCTTTCTGATAAAGTTCATTTTTTAATGAATAGTGTAAAATGTTGTATTTTAACTCAAAACATCTTTTTAATCTAATTTATTTATATGATTAGATTATCTTTTGAATTGGTTTTAAAGTAAAATTAGAATATATTTTTACCATTAAATCCAATAGTGGTTTTTGGAATTAATTTCACTTTGAAATCAGACTTAAACTAGTGTCAATCTTTTGATACTTATTGTTTTATAAAAACACGCTATTTGCTCTGACAGCGGGAATTAATTATTAAATTAATTAATGTGACTTATATGTTTTGAATTTTTTAAAATTGACTTCATTTTTGAATTTGGAATATCAAATATAGCTTAGGGTGAATTTTTGGTATTTTTCTGAAAAACTTCAATTTTTGATGAATAGTGAAACCACTAAGTGGTACTTATAAAAACTGATTTTTCCGTTTAAATGAAATTTTTCCATATTTGTGTTTTGAATTTCAAAAATCTGACATACATGGTTGTCATTAAGAAGTAAAATGTGGTTCAATGGGATAAAAATAATTTTTTGGTGAATAGTAACTTATTAAGTTTTTAATCGCGATTAGAGGTAATTAGTGTAGTTTAAGGTAAAAATAATGTTTTAATAATATGAAGTGAACTTGACACATGTCCTAACCTCATTGGATGTGTCATGGCCGACCAAGAAAACCCATTGGTCAACTTGGGGACCCCATGAAGCCACTTTGGTTGGGAAATGACATTAATATCTTTTTATTTAAAGTTAAAGTAAAAACGAGACAAGCATGAAATGTTTTACTAAAACAATTTTTACATGGGGTTATACAAATAAGATTTTTGACTATAAATATTCATTGGAAAGATAAAAATATTTCCTAAATCATAGTATTTTATTTATAATTTTTAGACATTAAATAAATTAAATTATTTATGACATCATGATGATGCAGCGATGAGCTCATTATTTAACGATTTAAATAAAATGGAAAGATAATGTAATATATAAGACATAAACATGTCCAAAACCTATTTGATGAGTGTATTTAAAACCCTTATCACCTTATCCTTGAAACACATCAATATGGGATCTATTAAATCCGAATACCATTTTTAAATAAAGTGACTTTTCTTTACCTTCCAAGAGTGCCCCTCCTCTCCTCTTATAAAAGGCCCCCACCTCTACCTCCTTACCCACACTCCCAAAGCCTTTGGATCGGCCAACCTCTGCTATGTTCTTCTCTCCACTTCCCTCTATTACTCCTTGAAGCCTCACTTTGGGCAGAAGTCTTCCCAAGGAAGCATTTGAGCTAAAACCAAAGGGAGTTACCCGATTTTAAGGTAATGTCCTCACATGAGTCCTTTTGTTTTATTTTGCATCTCCAACCCCCTAAACTCTTTTTATTCATTTCTTTTGTAACAACTACAGTATATTCAATATACTAGGATGTTGTTATAATAAGTATTTGAGCTACACTTACACAAACATACATCTAATGGTTAAAGAACATACTGTTTCCGTGAATGGCGAATTTCTGCCTCACGAAACGATGATTGTTCAACACTCATATAACACCTTCAAAGGTGGCCATTAAGATGTCACTATATTTATATATGATATATAATATGTTTATGTTTTACTTAAGCTTCTGTATTTTTCATTTATGTCATACCTTTATGGTTTCCATTATGGGTAAACGCGATATCTTCATTTAAGGAAGTGCGGACTACCGCCCCCTCAAAGTGATGTGATTCGTTAATGCCATATGTGGGACGTATAAAGGATGGATTTAAAGTTATTATATATGATGTTATACTGGAATTATAATATACCTCTATATCATTATTATTTCTTTCCATTAATGTATGAGATAGAAATGAAAGTAGCGTTTATGCGTACGTACGACTTACAGTCTCCATGAACGATGGATTTCATTTCTTACCTATAAATGATTATGTAATATTATAAATACATGTATATTCTGGATATATATGATATATATGATATCCAAATCATGAATATAATTCTGGATATAATGAAACTTTGACCACACGAACAACATGTAATTGTAAGAAGTTCACTTTCAACTTAAGAACCAAATATCGACAAAACAAACATTATTAACTTAAATGATTACATAATGTTTATAAAATGGAAATAAGTGAAGGAATAATTAACTTTAAAAAGGTTCTTAAGCAAATAGAAATTAACTCAAGTTTATTATTCAGGACGTTAAAGAACGATCGAGTCAAGTCGGACCCGAGGTAAGGGATCCTACATCTCTCTTTCTTTTTAAGTACACTGTTTTATGTCATTCCTTTTAAGCTCATATTTCTTATGATTGGGATGTTCTTTTATATTAATACTAGTGTACTTATTATGTTCATATGATTAGAGACCCTATTTCCTCTCATCAATCCATTTTGGAAGTTTTGAGTGGCGCCGTTAGGCTGCTGAATTTTCGTAAGAGATCTAACCTCTCTCTTTCTTTTTAAGTCCTCTCCTTTATGTCACTTATTTTAAGCTCCTCTTTGTTATGTTTGGGGATGTTCATTTATATTAATCTTTCTTTAAACTTTATGTTAATATGATGAGAGACCCTATTTGATCTCATCAATCCATTTTTGGAAGTTTTAAGGGGCGTCGTTAGGCTGCTGAGTTTTCGTAAGGGATTTTTCATCTCACTTTTATTCCTGTGAAATTTATGCCACATTTGCCACAATTTCCTTTGAGTGGTGTATGTACTGCCCATTATTCTATTCTTTGTGTAATATACTTTCGTTTATGAGTATTTACATCAATGATGTATTGTCCTTCTTTCATGGGGTGTATGTTTTGAAAGATACCCAAGTCAGTAAGGGAACCTTTCACCCTCCTCTTTTTAAAAGACTTCTTTTGTTGGGTATTTTAATTTACCTATTTTTATGTTGGGATATGTTCTCATATATCCTTATTGATGTAAATTTTATGTCCAAGTGATGAGATACACTTTTTATCTCTCATCAACTCATTTTGATGTGACGCCCTTAGGCTGTCAAGGGAACTTCTTAACCCAATTTCAAATTCTTTGGGTTCAACATGTAGTTATTGAATATGTCATCCTTTGAATATGTGTGAATGACATTTGATTATTTTACACTTAATATCCACTTATATTTGGTGTATTCATTTGTCACACATAATTATGTAATTGATTTATCCTTAAACCAAGGATATTGTCTTTGTATGGGACTTCGTCTCAATGTCCTTTCATTGAGGAATATTTTATTTTATACACAACTTTCTTTTATACGGTGTATAAACCCCTTTGACTTTTACGTTTATCCAAAAGGAATCTTTTTTATACGAAGTGTTTTACAAAATGATAAAAGGGAATGTTTTTGTCGTACGTATGCGGAGACAACGACTTCTCCGCCGCCGTGACCATTATTTGGGTTTCAGCTTCCTCTAGAAGCCAAACCATGTTTTTAAAAGAAAAATAAATACCATGTTTTACTTTTCTTTTATTTTGGTATTGAAAATGGTTTTCATGATGTTTTTATATCAATTTGTTGTATTGATATCTTGTGATTGAAATGTGGAAATGTCATATTTCCTTTATGCATGTTTTATGTGATATGATTATGTTGAGGTTCTTGGGCATTATTATGAAGACGGGTGGTTCCGTGATAAACTAAGGGCGGGTGAGCCCGATATATCTCTCCAATGCATTGGGTAACGTGAAGGAGTGAAACGTTAAGGTTTTTCCGAAGAGATTTAGGGAATATACTGTGATGGGTATTCCAAATGTAACCAAGAGGGTTACTCCCTACGTAAGAATGTTATGAATGCCTCAAGTTACCTTTTATGTCTTATGATTTCTATGATTTATTCATGATTTGATGAGGTATATTAAAGTGCCTATGTTTTATGGGTAATGTATGATTTAATTCTAATGTATATATGAACTAATGTTTCCTTTCCATATTTTTATAACCCTTACTGAGCTTTTTATGCTCATCCCAAGTTTTTGAAATGTTTTTCATAGGTCAAGGGAAAGGTAAATGATGTGATGATTGTGTCAAGGATGTGTCAAGAAAGAATCCATGTTTTATTTTAAATATGTTTCTGTTGATGGGAAGAATGAATACTGTCTTTTATGTAACCACTTTGTTTAAATGTGGAATGTAATGCAAGTTTCATGATCTAATTATCTAAAACTCTAAACCTGAAAAGATCCTCAACATGTAATCTTGTAATAACTCAAGATTAAGTAAGGTTTAAGGATGGGGACTTATATTTATATCGGGCTCACCTGCCCTTAGTTTATCATGGAACCACCCGTCTTCATAAACAATGCCCAAGAACCATAACATAATCGTATCACATAAAACATGCATAAAGGAAACATAACATTTCCACATTTCAATAACAAGATATCAGTACAACACATTGATATAATAAAAACTTTATCAAAACCATTTTCAATACCAAAATAAAAAAAAGTAACACATGGTATTTATTTTTCATTTGAAAAAAGTTATGGCTTCTAGAGGAATCCGAAACTCAAATAATGGTTACGACGGTGGATAAGTCTTTTTCACTTCATACGTACAACAAAAACATTCCCGTTTTTCGTTTAGTAAAATGCTTCATATAAAAAAATATTCCTTTTGAATAAACGTAAAAGTCAAAGGGGTTTATACACCGTATAAAATAAAGTTGTGTAATAAACAAAATATTCCTCAATGAAAGGAGATTGAGACGAAGTCCCTTAACTCAGGTAAGACTTGAATCGATCATTCTTTAATGTCCTGAATAAAAAACTTGAGTTAATTTATACTTTCTTAAGAACCTTTTTGATGTTCATTATTCCTTTTATATCACTTATTACCATGTTATGAACTCTATGTAATTATTTAAGTTAAAAATGATCGTTTTGTTGATCATTGGTACTTGAGTCAAAAATAAAATCTTTATAATTACAAGTTGTTCATGTATCCATTATATCTAGAATTATATTCATGATTTAGATATCATATATATCATATATATCCATTGTATACATGCATTTATAATATTACATAACATTTAGAGGTAAGAAATGAAATGCACCGTTCATGGAGACGGTAAGCTTTAAGTATGCATGAACGCTACTTTCATTTCAATTTTGTATTTTATGGAATGGAATCATAATTACATAAAGGAATATTATAATTCCAGTATAATATAATATATAATATAATTAACTCCATCCTTTATATTTCCCACATATGGAATTAACGAATCAAATCACTTTGAGGGGCGGTAGTCCACACTTCCTAAAATGAAGATATCACACTTACCCATAATGGAAACCATATAGGTATGCCATAAATGTAAAAATACAAAATCTTAAGGAAAAAATAAACATATAATATATCATATATAAATATAGTGACATCTTAATGGCCACTTTTGAATGTGTTAGATGAATATTGAACAATCATCATTTCGTGAGGCAGAAATTCGCCATCTATGGAAACAGTATGTTCTTTAACCATTAGATGTAGGTATGTGTAAGTGTAGCTAGAATAATTCTTATAAAAATATCCTAGTATATTTAAGATACTGTTTTTGTTACAAAAGAAATGAATAAAAAAAATTTAGGGGGTTGGAGAAGCAAAATAAAACAAAAGAACATTAGAGAAGACTTTACCTTTAAATCGGGTAACTCCTCTTGGTTTGGACCAAAATGGTTTCTTGAAGAGCTTTATACCTAAGTTAAGGCTTCTAGGATTAAGAAAGGGATGTGTAGAGATGCAATGTGCAGATTTTGGCCGATCCAATGGCTTGAGAGGTGTGTGTAAAGAAGTAGAGGTGGGGGCCTTTTATAAGAGGAGAGGAGGGGCACTCTTGGAAAGTTATAAAATGTTACTTTATATTAAAAGGATTTTCGGATTTTAAAGGTCCCATATTGATATATTTTGAGAATAAGGTGATAAGGGTTCAGAATATACTCATCCAATAGGTATTTGACAAGTGTAAGTATTAGATTTTACAATATATTTTCATTTTATTTAAATAGTTCATTAATGAGGTAATCACTGCATCATCATGATGTCATAAATAATTTAATTTATTTAATGTATAAAAATAATCAAAAAATACTATGATGTAGGAAATATTTGTATATTTACAATGACTATTTTTAGTCCAAGATATCATTTATGTAGACAAAATTAAAAATGTTTTACTCAGGTAATACGTTCTTTAGTTATATTCTTCTTTAAAAATAAAAATGATAAAGTGTCACTTTCACCAAAAAGGGATTCCATGGGGTCACTATGTTTGGTACAAGGCATCCCATGAACGGAAATGATACAACAAGTAGCATTTAAACACATTTCGGTGTCATTTTTTATTATTATGATATTATTTTATTATCTTTAACTACCCGATTACTAATTAATCAAGATAATTAAAGATAATTATCATCGTTAATATTCATAATGTCCAAAAACAAGAGTCTTAATTACATAATTTGTAACTTATGATTCCAAATATGGAATCAATTTTACCAAATTACAAACATAGTAATCACAATAATGAATTTAAAAATAATTCCCATTGTCAAAACAAATAGCGGGTTTTTTTAAAACAATATCTTTGAAAAGTTTGGCACTTGTTTATTCCAAATTCTAAAGTGAAATTAATTATAATGAACACCATTGGATTAAATGGAAAATATATATTCTAATTACACTTTAAAACCAATTAAAAAGATAATATAACCATATAATTAAATTAGATGAAAAAGCAGTTTTGAAGTAAAATACAGTATTTTTCACTATTCATTAAAAAATGAACATTATCATAAAAATACGAAAAATTTATCCAAAGTAAATTTCAATGTCCCAATACTAAAGAATAGGTTTATTTTTACAAATATAGCTTATAAAATTGTCAAAATATTGATTTAAAAATGGTTCGCCATCAAAAGGCGGTAAAACAATATTTTAAAAATATTATAGAATTCAATGCTTAAGATTGGATTTATTCTCATTTTATGCATCAAAACACTATCTAATTTATAAATAGACATATATAAGAAAATATATTATTCATTACTTACTTGGTATGTTACAATAGTAATGGTGAACTATTAGTACATGGTTATACTAGCTTTGGGGCCAAATCATTATACCCTTCAAAAGTATGTAAATTATCATTTTCATTTAATTTATTTAATAATTGTCATCCTTTTCAAACCTATAAAATGTAGTGTAAGGCTTTCATTTTGGATATATTCATTTTCCATCACCATGGTTTTGACCCTCACCCCACATACAATTTATAATTCAAGAATATTTAGTCATGTATAATATAAAATGATATATATCTTATTCCTTTTACTTGTTTTCTTCATTTTTCATACTATATCAGATGTTATATACATGATAAGAAGTATTAACTATTTTATGTAGATTGGATATTTCATTAGTTTCTCCCATTCTATTCTAAATTAAATTCTGATAATGTACATATGATGGTTCCTAGATATTGGTTAGGGGGTTCTGATCATTACCATAAAATTTTGGTTATTTGTAGAATGTGTTTTCATGCCACATGCCAAACATCCTGTATGATTCTTTTTAAATGATAAATATTATTAATAAAATAAATAATCCATGAATATTTTTTCATTATCACCTAACTAAAATAATTAGATCCCATCAACCATAATTTTGACATCCCCAAAATGGAGATTTGTTTAACAATGAATGAAAATTATCTTCCATATTATATAATTATTTTAAATTTTATGTTTGTTGTTCTAGTCCCTATAATTGAATGGTATACATGAAGAAAATAATATGGTATGATATCTTGTTAGGTCCCTCTACCTCAACTGGTACCACACATTTTGTAGTGTTTTTTATATTCCCTTGACTAATTATAAATTAAAAGGAGGCCAAAAAATACTTTAATGGTTGTGGAAAGTTATTATAAATCAAAATATCAAATTAAATTAGATGAATTGTAAAATAAATTAAAAATAATTAGAAAAAATGGTTTCATTCCATGTACTATATTGTAGTATGACATGTATATCATCACAATATACTTACCTTTTTAATCGATATGATGTACCACATTGTTGATTGAAAAATTATTGAAATGATATTTCATATTATTATTCCTGAAAAATAGACATGATGTTATGTAATGATATTTTTAATAAATGGACATGATGTGTTTCATAGGTTTTTGACAATTTGTGGTAATGATGACCGTTGTTTCATAGAAATAATTAATTCATAGGGAATTTCCATCTTAGGATGAACAATATAAAATCACATGGGTTTCACATTTGGAACCTGAATAGACATGTGAATTTCTTTTTCTTAATGCCTCTATAATTTTAACATGTAAACTAATTCATGATATATTATCAGACTAGATATAACTAGAAATCATTGGTGGTTCCTACAAAGTTAAACACACACTATTTTCAAGCCACTATTTTTTTCCCTGAAAGAACTCATGGATTCATGTTTGGACAAGTATAAGGGACTTGTTATAGAAACTTTATTTTAAATAATATTATGGATTACATGAGCAGTGGACCATGTTTTCTCTCATAATGATTTTTGGAGATAGGTTTTATGATCTTGTACTTATGGGTCCTGTAGTTATCTGCCTGCTACCACATACCATATGATCCCATATATGTATAACATCATGAACATCTTCATTTTTTATATACCATTGGTTTGTTACTTATATCTATATATTATTGTTATTATCGACTATTTTCTGATGCATCATTATTATTTTATTAATATTATATTTATTATATATCATTGCACTCTAATCTAATTATGAGTGTATAGAATTACCATTATACCGCTATATAATCTCTATACTAGTCAGAAGAATCTAGTGTATGATGATTCATGCTTGAGATCATGTGGCCAATCAGGTTTAATGATATATAAGAGAACCAGGTCCAAGAAATCGCTATTGGTATCATTTCTTCATTTAATCCATTTAACTATTTTGGGTTATTAGACACGAGACTAGTACATGTTATAATATGTTATTGACTCCATTCCTTGGAGTAAAACACATATATATAAATAATTAATGAATCGTAGTTTCATTGAGATGATTTGTTCAATTGTTTCATATTTTAGTTGTACCAATTTCAATATAGGGTTACACACATGATTTGTTAATAAATGGTATTTTTTTACAATTTTACCATTATGGAATGTCATTATATGATCATTAATTATGATAATCACATGATGATTTATATTTTGTGATCATTTGATTCCATGTTTAAAATATTTCATGAATGATTTGTATTATTTCATTTGTTACTTGGTTGATATATTTGTTATTTGAATAATTGATATTTTCATGTTTATCTTGGTGGTGGAAACTTATTTAACCAGTTGTGATATGTTTTTTTCCATTGAACCTAAATTTCATGTTCTAAAATATTGATTATTAATGAATAAATATATTCCATTTATCATCTATAATCCATACACCTATATAGATTTTTAATGGTGATCCATATAATTTATTATTAATTTAGGGACTCATTACATCTTAATTACTTCTATAAGAGTTTGGTTTCAAATACATGAATTAAAATTGTAACTTAAGAATATGAGGACTTTATAACATGCGAATAGATATTCATCCAATTGAAATTTGTGAAAATTAATTTTTTTAATATTATAACTCAGATATTATTTACTATTAGTTAAATGGGATTCCAAAATTAATTTATAGATAATGGATTTTTAAAAATGGGGACCAAAATCCATTATTTTGGAAAACATATTGGGAAGATGCCCCCATAATCATTTAACATCACTCTTTATTATATTCCATGGTTGTTAAACACTTGTGGGGGGTATGTTTATGATAAATAGGGATTTTTATTTATTATTTTTAGCCACTTGTATGGTGTTACAAATAAATTTATGGTGGGGGAATACATAACCAATTCCCCAAAAATATTTAAAGTCCTTTGTATGATTTCAGCATTGTTTAGGTTAGGGGTTTGTTAATTAAAATGTTATTTAGAACCAATTGATATTTCTCCTCTATATCTTGTGAGTGACATTTTCATTAACCAAGCCTTCTTGTGAGAACAAATAAATAAATTAAACAGTTTAGAAATATGTTTTGTGATAATTTTCATATAATTTTATGAGATGATAAAAAAATAATGGTGCAATTTTCAGCTTTTAGAATAACATCCTTTATAAATTATTATGTTTGAACCATGTCTTTAATATGATTATTGGTTATGATAATAATTAATAGGCATAAAAACATGAATTAAACCATTTAGATGTATTCCTTTCGTTGACGTAGGTATAGGGTGTTGGTTTAATTTTCTCTTGAGTGTTCATATGATAGAAATTTGGAAACTACTTGTGGGTCTTTGTTGGATTATTTTTAATAGATATGTGGGGCCTATATTTCAAGAAGCTAATCTTGGTGACCTTTTTGGGAAGAACCATGGTTTTTATAATGACCCATACATTACATATATTTTTATTACTTCAGAATTGAAGCACGCTTATTACAACATATAAAAAAACCAAGAAAGGACCGTATAGGTATAGTGTCTTTAGAAACCGGTAAACATAAACAACTGGTTCATAAAGCATCTACTTTGACTCCCATTTATTTCATCATATCCAGAGTCCCTTTTGGCATATTATACTTAATAACCTTCTTTCTGACCTGGGGAAATAAAACATACAAAAGGGTGAGCTCAAATGCTCATTAAGGGTAAACAAAAGAAATATCAATCACATCATATACATAAGAACACAACTTTTGGAAATCTTAACCTACAAAAGAGATCATAATATCATAACATTGGATAAATCATAGAAGTGAAATGTAATCCCAATAATCATAACTTAAAACCTGAAACTTTGTGTAATACACACATAATCATAGAGAATCATTTCTTATTAGTCAAGACTCATTGCCAAGACTATCTTAGTGGACAAAGTCCATTTCTGAACTGAGTTCACTCCTCGTTTCAGTCCTGTTTCACTGAACCGGTATAACCTACCGTTCCAGCCATGTGTATCTCAGGAGATAAAAAATCATTACCCAATGCATTATAGGGAGATATAGGTCCCACCCATCTCATAATGATACCATTCTTATGTGTGCCACAAAATTATAAATCATACATCATTGCATAACCCATGAAATAAAAATGGAATTCTTAAACATCGTGACATCATAAAACAATTCATATAAGATAAATGAATTCATAAAAATAATTCCATCACAACATAATCAAATCAATGTAATGATAGGGATATAATCAGAAACCTATATTATCTTAGATGGAAAATAATTTTGATAAAACACCTGAACTCCATTCTTGAGGAAAATATCCTTTTGACTTCAAAAAAATTTTCCTTTCTTAACATGTCATACAATTTTAAACTAAAAAAGTTGATTAAAAATAAACTTGAAAACTTGTAAAGGAATCTTCTTAGAAACAATGTTTTAAAAATCCATTCATGCCGTATAAGTTAAAAAAACATTCTTCTCGTACTTTTGTCCGAAAAGTCAAAAAGTACCTCGTACAAAAAACGACAAAAGATTCCTTTCATATATTTTACTAAAAACTCACCGAAGGGTAAAATTGGATTTAAACAATTGTAGGTGGATGGAAATAACATTACATATTGAGGAAACCTGGATGTGGATGATAAACTACACCCCAGTAAATTCCAAAGTATAAACAATCTCGGATAGAAATGAGATTGTGATATTTCCCTTACCTTTGGTCTGATATACTTTGTACGTGTCCAAACCTCCTGTATAATGATTTAAATAATGTTATTGACTTATTACAGAATTATACTTATTTTTATGATATCATATATGGTCATATTCTTAGCTTATTATTAGTAATATTTCATTACTACTTGTTATTCGGGTGTTTATTACTTTTTGTTCTTATGCGTGTTTGTCGAATAAATTCTTATTCTTCTCTTTAGGTTATAGATACCTAATTTCTAGAATGGTATTAGTGTAATATATATCATATTAATTCATTCAATTCATTTATATAATCATTATGAGAAGAAGATCATGTAGAACGAGTCACATCACATCGTGGAGACAGTATTCCGTACGTACGCACGAGTGATGATATTGTTCCTATGATCGTGGAATTGTATTGGAGTGTATGTATACTATTTAAGAATCAGTATCACTTTATAATAGTCATATATTGTCATTTTTTACACCATTATACCCATACAAGTAAGGTGGTGGTGGAAAATAGATTACACCACAGCGTGGAGATGGTATTCCGTACATACGCACGCGCGGTGATTTCTTTTTCCGTAGGATGGATAGATGGTGAAATAGGGTTGTTTCATAATTACAATAACATATCAGTATATGAGTGATACTGATATTATTACTTCATAATTAAACAACTAAAGAAGAAGAAGTGGAAGAGGAAATAAAGATGAAAGAATTGGTAACAGACATTACCTCTTCTTTGAAGTGCTTCTTTGAGACCTACTTTTATGGAACTAAAATAGGTCTTTGAAGAAGACCATAACCTCTATAATGTTTCTAGTGAAGTGTAGAGAAGCAATTGTAAGGGGTTGGACGAGCATGAAGTCTCAATGTGGTGTGAGGAAGAGGGGGAGGAGGTGCCCTTTTATAAGGGAGGAGAGGGGCACCTTTGGAATAACTCAAAATATTATTTTATTATAATGTCAAGTTCGGTTTTAAATAGATCCAAATTGAGTTATTTCTAAGATAAGGTGGGGATGGGTATAAATACTCTCATCAAATAGAATTTAGACAAGTTTAGGTCATTATATTAACCTTATCTGTTAGTTTTAACTCTTAGTTAATTTGATTGACATTTACCATGTCACTTTGTATTTTTATATTATATAGTTAATAAACTTACCATATACATCCAATCGACACCCAAGTTGTGTTTTATTAATATATATAACCTTATATAAGTTATTTGGCCGAAAATTATATTTTTAGGAATAAAATAACAATTAATAATATAATATTTGTTTTAAAAACTATTTTATGTCAATTTTGACACTATTCAATAGTTGATTTTTTTGAAACTCATAACAAAATGATTACTTCGACAAAAGTTAATTAAATCAATAATAACATGTCTTATTAACATAGAAAATTATTTTAATTCATAAAAAGTCTCAAATTATACTTATTTAGGTATTTATAATATCAATTATGTTAGTATTTCAGTAATAAGATAATTACTGCATCATCTTTGTGTATAAATAAATTAAATTATTTAATGTCTAAAAATTACAAATAAAATACCATTATGTATGAAATATTTTTAGCTTTCTAATTAATATTTATATTTGAATTTATCTTATGTATAACACCATATTAAAAATGATTTACTTATTAAACTTTGATTTTAACTATTTTAACCCTTCTTTAAATAATTTAATAATAAATGTCCTAATCTAATCCAAGTGGGCCTAAATGGTCATATGTTATTCCTAAGGTTGTTTATGGTCGAATTACACTTGTCTAATAGAATTAGGACATGTGTTAGGGTAATAATAATATCATTTTTACCCTTAATTACCCTATTTACTTTTAACCGTGGTAAAAAAAAGTAAAAAGATTCTATTCACCAAAAAATTATTTTCATCTCATTGAACAAAATTTTACTTACTGAAATAAACCGTGTCTCTTGGATTTTTGAAATTCCACTCACAGAAGCAGTAAAATTATGTTTTATGAAAAATTCAGTTTTTTTAACAGCCACTTAGTAGTTTCACTATTCATCAAAAATTGAAAGATTTCAGAAAAATACCAAAATTTCACCCTAGGATAATTTTGATATTCCGAGTCCAAAAATGAAGTCCATTTTAAAAAATAAAATTTATAAAATTTAAAAAAGTTGTTATTACTATTCATAATGGCTAGTTTTAATAATATTTTAATAGCATATCATTGTTTAGTGAAACTCGGTATTGCGTATGACGCAAGCTATTGAGGAAGGCCGTGGTTGCGTGTAAAGCAAGCCAAGCTAGTGTTGTGTGTAGTGAAAGATTCCTTTGATGATTTATATAACATAAAAAAAAAATATTTCACATAAAAGTCTCGGGTGTTACAGTTTTAGTGTTGATTTGTTATTTTGGTGAGGGGTTATATTTATATGGTAACACCCTTAGATATAAAAAGAATTGGTAATAGTCGTGGATGAGTTATTGGGTGAGAGGTACCATTTCAGTATTTTTTGATTTAAATGAGATTCTTAATTTATAATTTGACTCCTTGGACAAAATCTCTTTTATTTGGTAAGATGACCATTTTTAGTTGGACGAGAATCATTAAATAATTGAAATTAGAATGCTAGACATGAATACAGATTATTCATCTATATTGTTAGTCATGTAATCATTCTTCTTTTTAGTTTTATGTCTCAAATAGGTAAATTTTTGTATAGTATAATATGAAACATTTTTAAAAGATCATGTAATTAATAATATATCTATATGTCTGGTTTTATTGAGCCTATGATATAAATTTTAATGTCTGATCCTCTTATATTGGAGAAATATTACAATAGTACCCATTTTTTATGTCGTCATTGTTGAGTTAAGGAATGATAAAATTCATAGTATGAATATTACTGATTATTTCTCTTAAATTTTATGTCCACGAGTCATATAAAAATTAAATTTACCTACACATTATAATCTTATTATTGGTAGGGATGACTTCAATTATTACTAAAAATATGACTTATTTTTTAATTGACAGATCATGTGTGTGAACATGGATCAAGTGGAGCATCACATGTGAGTATATAATTGAACTTGATCTAGTGTACATTCAACAAACATGTTACTCACCCCAATAAAATTAACAAATAATATAATAGTTTTTAAAATGACATGGAACTATGTTTCATGGTTATTCGCTTTTTTATTTAGAATGAATTTTCATTAATGGTTAGGTGATTACTAGGAAACATCATTAGTGGGAAGCATTACATTGGATGATGAAACCATGTCTTCCTAGATAGAGGGGACACATATATAGAATACTATTTTGGAATAGTCAAAATGAATTTTACTAAGTTTTAGCTATATAGTTTTGATGAATATGTGTATTTCTGATTGATTTTTGATTTTCAATAGATATTGAACTCTATATTATGGCATAAGATTCAAAACTGATAGTGGAAAAGTTACATATAGGGGTTACATCTGTGTTAATAGTAAAAATGATGAAAAGGTGGTATGCTTAGTATGTAACCATTATTATACACTGTGATTTTATATTGGACTTTTGTTATTATGTATTATACATCATCAGTGCCATCAAATTTTAAGGATGTATATTTCATCCTAGAATGAGATGTATGTTGTTGAAATGAATTCCCATTTTAAACATCTGAGTCAAGGTGGGTAGATTTATATTTGGAATGTCTAATATTAGAGACTTTTCATAAGGAATGTTTTTGTTTATATTTTTTAAGTCCTTTATTTTGGTAAAATATTTGTTTCCCAATGTTCATGTGAAGGCACGAGGGTGTTCCGAGGCTTCTGGACATGAACATGGAGGAAAAAAGAGTATCTAGGCATGTTTCACGATTTTCACATGGTAGTTGAAAACAATACTGATCGTCCTAGGTAACCATGGAGCCTTAAATAGAGGTGTTTGCATGATTAAAACATGATTAATCTAATCATGCAGAATTCCTTGTAAAATGTGTGAAAGGGAGATTTTGGGATAATAGGTCTCACATGGTTTTCACACAGTTTTGCTAACTATGTGGGTAAACTGTGTATCCCATGAATATTGATAAATTTTTATAAATTCTATTATGGGATTTGAAACCCATACTCAGGATATCAACCTTTATTACATATTGAAACCATATGAATTAAACAAACCAACCGAGAGATTCAAAGGGCTATTCTCCCTCAAATCATGGTATTTTAGAGTGTTTTCAGTTGTGAAATAAAGATCTATGTTAGGCTAATCACTCCCTTGATTCTCTTTTGGGTTTTTCATTTTAATCTATTCTTTCTCCCCATCCAAAACAGTAAAACTCATATTTTTCGATGATATTTAGGTTTAGTCATCCAAGTATGGTTGAATCAAGATCAAAGAACTCTATTATGGGTGTCTTTGCCAAACAATTCTAAGTACGTGGTCTATAAGTTATATCCCATAGTTTTAAATGAGATTTTTTCATTCTTGGGTTTTTTTCATGGTTACACCTTGTTATTATTTTAATCATTTGATGAGAATTTTTTTAATGGGAGTCTATGTGATGAATGGATACCCTTGTCATACCCATGGGACACATAGAGGATGATTTGACCTTTGTTGGGACACACATGGGGTGCGATGATACTTTACAAGATGTTAGATACATATGATAAAGGATGTCTAGTAATAATGGAGGGCCCTTGAAAAAATGTAGAAATGTTGAGTGATAATTGAAATTAATTATTGGAAAGTGTCCATGCTGGATAGTGTCTTTATAGATTGTTCAACATGGTAAAAAATGGGTTAAATTAGTTAAATGGGGGTTCTACCTTATAGCTAATGAATTCTGTTGAAAAACAAAAGTGGGTTGGTGTGTATAAATTGTTTAACACTTGTAATGGGTTATGGATATTTAATTGATGAATATGGTTAATGGGGGGAGACTTGTGAAGGATAATTGGGCTAATGAGTTATGTATTGTAAAATAGAATAGTGAACAGTCTATGGAATAACATGGAATTTCTTGATATATTGATGGGAAACCAGATTGTTATAATTATTTGTTGTAATGGTAATGATATGGATAAATATGGAAAATTGATAAATAACCATGTTCATGTGGCTTGGGGGTAGTGTTAATTACTGATTTTCCTCCCACGGGTAGGGTTGGAATGACACTCTAACCTACCTAGTGATGCATGGGTTGGGGAGTCAGACTAATGCTCTATTAAAAAATTATTGAATTCAATGAAAATACCAAGACTGAGGCCCCATGGTATGTTTGGTGACTACTCAATAAGCTTATTCCTAGTAAGTTAGGGAATCAAATTGTTACCTTATGAGAAATGATGAATGACATGAGTATTGGATGAATAATATAATTATCTAACCCATGAATTACATGTTTATGATGAACTAATAGATGAGATGATGTATATTATGAACATGGAATAATAATACTAATAGTAATATAAATTTAGTGATTCTTAAATAGTGCCCCCATATTTTCCTTAACATATATTACATTCATCTTTACTTTCTCTCACTTTCTGTTAGCCTGGATATTTTTTAGACACATTTGGTGGTGGCCTACTGAGTTGTTCTCAAACCCTACGCAGGCCACCATTGAGTACCTGAGAATATTTCATGCTTTCAGGTCAGGAAAAGGGCAATGGCCCTATACTGGGGAGCTGTTTTGGACATGGGACATGCATGGAGGAGGTTCCAGACATTGAGTGAGTACCATTTTTGGTATTCTATTTTTTCATTATTTTGGGTTTGGTAACTTGTTATTATAGAGTGACATGACATATTTACTTTTCATGTTGGTTTATAACCAATTGAGAGATTTTTGGTTATGCATGGTATTGGTTTATTCTTGTTGTTTCCACTAGATATATTGTTATATATTGTGTATTACTCTAATAAAGAGGGTATAGTGTCCCCACATAACTAATTGTGACACTCTATACTAGTACAAAACCTCTAGAGTATCGGGAGGCATGCTTGAGGTCATGTGACGACCCAACTCGGGGCACCGATTTAGTGGAAGATGGTTTGGGGACGTTACAAATTTGTATCAGCGGAGTTAATTTCACTTTTTTACTATTTGTGGATGGTAGAAATGTGGTTATGAATGTGTCTGGACTTGGTAATGAGCTCATGGATGGGAGTAGCTAATCCATTTATGGGGTAAATCCATGTTACCCAGGATGGAATTGTTCCTCTTATTCCGTGTTGTAACATTTAATGATATTTCACCATCAGGTGATGCTATTGTTGTGTGATTTGATGGTTTTGTGATATTACTATTCTGGTGCAAAGGGTATGAGGTTTTTCATTCACACATCCTTCTAGGCACCTATGTAGATAAGTGACATGCATCATAGTAGGCAAATACACGAGATGAGTGAAAGAGATATAATGGAAATGTTGTAAATATTTTCTTAAAGTTAATGAAATTGCACCCTTGAATGGGGAAAAAAGGGAAGTGAAAAGGTATGTAGTAATGATAAAATTGTGGTTAATAAATAAGTAAATGTGGTTGAAAATATTGTAAGAGTAATTTGGAATAAATAAATTGTTTTGAATTTGTGTAAAAGATATGGTTTATAACTGGTTGAGTTAGTTTCCCAAAGTTAGCCATGGCCTTGGGAAGGATGATTTATTATAGGGTTATAGATGTAAGAAACCAAATCAGAAGGATATTTCATATGGTTTTTTATGGCTAGAGATGAGCCTTTTCTTTTTCATTATAAAAGTTTCATGGTTGTGTTCTAAAATGTTCATGTTTGGTATTATAGAGAAATGTCACCCTAAAAGAGTGTGCCGATTGGGTGACTAGAGGATGAGGTGCAGAATTCTCCCCTAGTAGTGGAGCAAGATATTCCTATGGTTCAGGATGATAGTGAAGAGAATTTGTCTATTAAATTCTCTTATTTCATGCAAATGATGGATTAGGAACCAGGGAGGGTTTTATAGAGTATGTTTGAGTTGACCAGGGAGATCTAGCTACATCACCCTCCGACCATTACCGGAGTGGGTAGTTGAGTTTCAGATATATTTTATCAATAAAATCCTTGAATATCTGGATACTCCTTTCGATAAGTGAGTTAAGTTGGCAACCTACATGTTGTGGGGCAAGGGAAAGTTTTGGTGGGATATCATAGATCAGAATGAAAAATTTGAGGGAATGATGTGGAAGAGTTTTCTAGAAATGTTTCTAGAGAATTTCTACCCAGAACACATAAGGCGGGAGAAGTTTGTGGAGTTTATGAGTCTGACATATGGTATGATGTCAGTAATGGAGCATAGAGGCAGGTTTAAGAACTTGTAGCAATTTGTTCATGCTTTAGTGAGAGATGAGGAAATAATGGAAAGATTCTTCCAAGATGGATATCAGAACAAGATTGGATCATAGGTAAATATAGTTTTGATGAAGAGGCTTATGGAGGTGGTGGATCAGACCCGCATATCAAAGGGAAACCTCAAAGTGACATCTCAAAGTGTACATGTGGTTCTAGTGGGGAAAACTGGTGGCATGACATCTGATAGAAAGAAGAATTGTTTCAAGAATATCCAATAGGGAAGCAGCGGACAACATGACCAGATAAAGGGTCCAGTATCTTAGGTTAGTGATCGTGTTTTCTGCTAATAGTGTGAAAAGTCGAGACACGTGCGAAATTAGTTTCCCCAACCACATGTTGAGTGTAGAGAATATGGATAGATGGGCCATGTGAAAAGGTTCTTTTAGATCACACAACATACAGAAAGACTTAGAGAGCAGAGATCAGTGTAGTGTGCAGGTAGTCTCTCAATTACCCTATATTAAGTAGGACGTTGGAGCTCCACAAGATGTACTAGTATGGGTGGTGGACGTGTAACACCATGGAGTGACCATTTATACTTGAAGGGCAATGCAATGCTGGGTACTCAGTCTAGATCCCATGGTAGAGGGATGGTCAATAAACACGCCATTCAATCTACACCTAGAGGAGTCAAGGATGAACCTTATACGATATGATCTACGATTCTTGGGGCCTCCACACATTCATATTCTATATTTGACACTGAAGCCATGCATTCTTTTATTTTGGAAAAATTTGTAGCAGTGATGGGCTTATCTATGGAATCTTTATGTGGAGTTATGTAACATGATAATCTAATGGGGGAACGAGTTGAGAATATAATGAAGTGTAAAGGATCTACCTTAGAGGTTGGTGGATGTCATCTCCATCGTAATTTGCTTTTTCAGGAGGTGACACATTTTTTCTTGATCCAATGTATGGATTAGGTAGTGGAGTATCGAGCCCAAATCGATTATTACTAATGTCGGGTAATGTTTACTTCTCCTAATGGAGACACTTATGTTCTTCTTGGTGACTGGGATGTTCGAGCAGGCCATGCAAGGCCTTTTTATCAGTAGTTGGGAGAGCTCATAGACCAAGTGGCATGTCTTGTTCTTGATGATGGATAAATAGAGAAACATGTGTTTCTTATTATTGTGGATCAATTCCATGATTTCTTTCCTGAGGACTTCTCAGGTTTACCACCTGAGAGAGATGTTGAGTTTACGATACAGTTGCTGCTAGGGGAAGAACCTATTTCCATTCAACCATATCGAATAGCACTCGAAGAACTCCAATAATATAAAGATTGACTAGAGGATATGATGAAGGAGTTATTCATTCGACCATGCACATCACCATGAGGATCACCAATTTTGTGTGCTAATAAGGATGATAGGTCACTGAGGTTATGTGTATACTACAAGAAAATGAATCAGATGATTGGTAAAAACTGATACCCTCTTCCCAGAATTGATGACCTTTCTGACAAACAGATGGGTGCGATAATGTAATCCAAGATGGATTTCAGACTAGGATTCCATTAGTTGAGGTCAAGACCTTTTTATATAAGATAGATAGTTTTTACAAGTAGGTACGGGTTATAATAATTTTTAGTTATATCATTTAGGTATACCAATGTACTGGTTGTGTTTATAATGCCAATGAACTAGATATTTCTTCTCTATCCTGATCATTTCATGTTTGTTTTTTTATGACATCTTTGTGTACTAATGAACACATGAAAATTATTACCACCATCTTGGCATCATCTTGAGTATAATTTGAGAGAATATGATTTAAACCAAGATATCAAATTTCCAGTTCTGGATTAAAATGTTCCTTTCTCGGAACACATCATTTCTGAGCCATGTGTTTCAATGGATCCAGATAAGGTGATGGACATGGTGTCTTGGGAATTTCCCATGAACATGGAGGATATATAATGTTTTTTGGGTTTGTATGGTTATTTTCATAGGTTCATTACGGATTTCTCCAGTTTGGAATCACACTCTCATGATTAACCAAGAAGGGTGTTATGTTTGAATGGCCAGAGATGTGTAAATTCACTTTCCAAGAATTGAAGAAGCTGTTGACTACCGCACCAATTCTAATATTACATGAACATGGAAATAAGTACACTTTGTTTTATGATGCATCTGGTGTGGGACAAGGGGAAGTGATTATGCATGATGATTAGGTTGTAGCTTATGTGTCGATATAGTTTATACCGCATGAAATAAACTACCCTAATCATAATCTGAAGCTATCTAATGTAGTTTATGCCTTAAAGTGTTGGAGGTACCACTTATTGAGAGAGAGATTCATGGTGTATTGTGATCATAAGAGTTTGATGAGTATATTCTCATAGAGGGATTTAAATCTTTAGTAGAGAAGGTGGTTTGAGTACCTATAGTCCTTTGATTTTGAGTGGTTTACCCACTAGGTAAAGGGAACAATGTTTCAGATGCGCTGAGACAGAATACTCAGAATCAGGTGATTTTGGAATCCAACATTGAATAGAAAATGATTTCCTTATTTTTTAGATGCATTTGGAGGTACAATATTGGAATAGGTAGATAACCCCTTAATCTATAGAAGTTGAAACCAAACATTTGAGCTTTGTTAAAGAGAGTTAGTAGGCAGATCTAGAATTGTTTTCTATGAAGGAAAGTCTTAATAGTGGGGAGTCACCTTCTAGTTGGTCCTTCAATGGTGATGTAATAATCTCTATTAATGGTTGCATGGTAGTGAATGTGTTTTTTCTAGAAGAGTTGATGTGTGAGTCTAGTTCATTGAGATGTAAAGTACATCCAAGCTTGACATAGATGTATCGTTATCTTTGTAGGTAGTTTTTGTGGATAGGGATGAAGAAAGATATTGTGGGTTTTGTGGCATGATGTCTTACCTTTCATTAGGTAAAGATCAAGCATAATAATCTAGGTGGATTGTTATAGTCATCACATATAATGGAAAGTATGTGGAATGATGTAACTATTGATATCATAGTGAGACTTCCAAGGATGCCTCAGAAGAATGATGAATTCTGGGATGTTGTGGATCGATTGACTAGAGTAGCTCATATCATGCCGATCCAGGAGATATATATAGTTGAAAATTTGTGTGGGTTTTATGTTTGAAAACTTGTGATATTTCATGGTGTGTTGAGAATGATAGTTTCATATCATGAACTATGTTTGACATCATGCTTTTGGTAGGGATTATAAATAGAGATTGACACACTGGTCTTGCTGAGTATGGCTTATCACTGGTAGACAGACACATAGTCCAAGAGTACGATTTAGTTTTTAGAGGACATGTTGAGAGCTGGTGTCTTGGATTTTGGTGGTTCATGATAGAAACACTTACAACATATTGATTTTTCTAAAAATAATAGTTTCTAGGATATGATTTTGATGGAACCTTTTGAGGCTCTCTATGAGAGACCATGTAGATCAACACCATATTGGTTAGTGGTCGGGGAATCTTAGCTATTAGGATTTAATCTCACGAAGGAGATTCCATAGAATGTTTGATTGATTCAGAAGCACATGAAAATATCCCATAGTAGGATGAAGTCATTTGCATATCAACGTCATTGGCCTCTTGAATTTTAGTTGGGTGATAGTGTGTTTCATCTAGTGATTCCAAGGATTGGCCTCCGTCGAATTCAGAAATAGGTCAAGTTGGAAACAACGTATGTGGGGCCTTTTGATATAGTGGAGAGGATTAGACTAGTGTCATATTGATTGGTTCATCAATAGAAGTATAGTAATATTCATGAAGTTTTTCATGTTTTACAACTTCATTAGTATCTTTTTGAACCATCTCATGTGATAAACATTGGAATATTTGAGCATGACCCCTATCCTTCCTTTGAGGAGATTCCAGCTCATATTGTGGATCATTATGAGAAGGTTTTATAGGGCATAGTTCTACCTTTGGTTTGTATTTTATGTCATCATGGTAACATCCAAGATGAAACTTTGGAGTTATAGTTAGATATCTGGGCCCATTTGCCCGATCTCTTAGCTCCAAAATTTCAATGATGCATGAGAAGATTGTCTCGAAGATGAGAAGACCTATTGTTGGGAGGTTGTATGATCTAGGACATTTCACAAGGTATGTTTTTGTTTATGTTTTATTTTATGTACTTTATTTTTGTCAAAATATATGTTTCGCAAAGATAATATGATATATTGGGGGTCTTCTAAGGCTTCCTGACATTAAAATGGAGGAAAACTTTATTTCTAGCCTTGTTGGATGGTGTGCACACTATTAGTGCAAACCTGAAATATAATCCTAGGTAACCATGAAGTGTTGGATAGAGGTTTTCACAAGGATACAACATGGATAATATAACCATGGTAATATCCTTGGAAACAATGTGAATGGGGGATTTTGGGACAATATCACTTTTATGGTTTGCGCACAGTTTGGAAAATTGTGCGGGTAAACCATGCTTCCCAGAAAAATTGAGAAATTTAAAAAAATTCCATTATGGAATTTTATACCCCAACTTAGGATTTATTACTTTAATTCCTCTTGGAAACCTATTAATAGACCAATCCTCCCATGTTCTTCCAATGGTAATTTTCCCTCAACTCCAAGTCATTTTGAGTGTAATTAGTTACAAAATGAATATCCAGGTAAAGCTAATCCTACTATTACTTATCTTTTTGGTTTAGGATTCATCTCTTCCTTCTCCCCATCCAAAAATCAAAAACCTAACTTTTTCAGTGAGTTCTAGGTTAAGGATTGAACTATTGGTTGAATCTAGATATACGTCCTCTATTAAGGGTGTGTTTGCCAAAAAATTCAAGGTAGGTGGCCTACATGTCATACCCCATAGTTTTGTTTGAGATTTGTGCATGCTTGGGCAACTTTCTTCATTACCCCTAATTATTCTTGAGACCCTTTTATGATATTTGGTGGACTGGGTGTCTATTTTATGAATTGGAGAACCGTATGGTCCCCATGTGATTCATAGAGTATGACTTAACCTTTTTAGGGTCACCCATGGGGTGCGACAAATATTTCTGAACATAGAATTAAGCCAAATATGTGGAGGGTTGTCTTGTAATAATTTAGTTCCCTTGAAAGGCATGATGAAATGTTTAATGAGAGTGGAAATGAATTATTGGAATGTTATGATGCCTTTTAGTGGCCAAAGGGATTATAGATCATGGTAATAAATATTGGTTAAATTAGTTAAATATAGTTTGTGACTTATGGATAATTAACTATGTTGAAAACCCAAAGAGTGTTGGTGTGTAAGAAATAGTGAACACATTGAATGGTTTTTGGATAGTGAGATGATGAATATGGAAAATGGGGTGAGACAAGGGAATACAATTTGGGCTAATGGGTTATGTATTGTAAAATTCCATTGTGAATGAGTGATGGAATAACATTGAATTCCATGATTGATTGTTAGGAAACATGATTGTCATATTTATTTGTTTTAATGGTTATGATATAGATAAATGTGGTAAATAAATAAATAAGAATATGCACATGGCATGGTGGTGGGATTAAGGACTGATTCTCCTCCCACATGTTGGGTTGGACTGATTCTCTAACGTACACTGGAATGCATAGTATAGAGATTTAGACTGATGCTATATGCCCTAAATGGTTGTACTCAATGAAAATACCTAGACTGAATCTCAAAGGTAAGTGTGGTGATCACCTGATATGCTAATCCATAGTGACTTATGGACATGACTTATTTTTTTTCAAGAAATGATGAATGTCATGAATATTTGATGAATAATGTAAATGTCAAACCCAGGTATTACATATTTATGGTGTACTAAATTATGAGATTATGTATATTATGAACATGGAACAATAATCCTAATATTAATTGAAAATTAGTTATTTTTAATAGTGTCCCCTTATTTGAATTCACTTACATTCCCTTTAAATTTACTTGAATTCAATATATGTTAGACTGGATATTTTGTAGACACATTAGGTGGTGGAAAACTGAGTTGTACTCACCCCATGATCAGGCCATTGTTGGGTTCCAGAGTAGATTTCATGCTTGCAGGTCAGGACAAGGGAAAGGTCCCTTTACTAGAAAGTTATGTTGGACATGTGGAATTCATGGAGGAGGTTCTTGGCTTAGAGTCAGGAAAGGTTTTTGGATTCCCTTGTTGTCTTTTATTTTGGGTTTTTTTTCAATTGACATTATAGCATGACATGACTCATTTACTACATATTGGGGTTTGTACCCAGTTGGGAGATGTTTGTCTATTCCTGTTATTGGGTTTTTATTATTTTTTCTATTATTTATATTATGTTATAATATTTATTACTCTAATAAAGAGGGTATAATCTCCTCTCATGAATAATTTAGACCCTTGCTGATAGTCAGCAACCTATAGCATACAGAGAGGCACGATTGAGGTCATTTGATGAACCAGATATGGGGTACTGGTTTAATGAAACCTGAGTCAGGGACATTATAGAATGTTAGATTATAATTAGATCTAATTATAAATTACATATATTATTTTAAATATAAATAATTTGATTATATTCATGAACGATAAAACAATTCTTATATGGTATGAGAATGGTTTTTGATGTCTTGTAGACAGTCATGAGTTGGTTATGGTAAATGATTGACATTCAAATCATAGAAGGATCACTAAGGATATAGTGAGATCCTAGAAAATCATGATTGATTGATCATGAATTATTCCTTAGGTATTGGTAGAATCATGATTGAGTAGTAAATTGTTTTCATCAATTATAACTAAGCATTTTCAGGAGGATTTTTCAACAAATGGTTTGAGGGACTTGGTAGAATTAAATTAGAATAAGTCAAATTTATAGTATATCAGTATAAATTTTTTGATAAGAAATGAGTGCCTAGAGACTTGGTTGAAGACCAAAACAACCATGCCACAAATCTAGATGACTTCTTTTATGGAAATAATTTTTTTCTTGAGGTGGATAAACTGTGGACAGACTTGGAAAAAAAATCTTTGTGACACATGGAATCCAGAGTTGTTTAAAAGGAAATATGGACTCTATTTGATGGATTCTAAAATAGGGAAATAATACATTCTTATGGATGGAATCTTAGTGCACTCTTAGTCTGGTGGTGATCATGCCAAATATCTTGTTATTTTACTTTGTATTCTAAGAGATATATGGTTATATACTGAGATAACCAATTTTTTATCCTAATATGATAAAGGGACTTCAAAAGAGTTTGGCTCAAGGTGTGGTCAAAAAGAATTCGGAAATATTGTAAAACCATTCTTCTTTGTGTGAGGAAGATGACTCACATTCTATGTTGAAAACTATCTAAATCTTATGAAACCATTATTGGGAAATGGGAATGAGTTATAGGTGAGGTATAAGTTAGTTCTAGAGGATGATAGGGATTCTAATCATACTAAATATTAAGTATGAGAATAAATGGGGCATGATGCATGGTACTCAGATAATTTTATCATTGGGTAAATATCAATGATTATCTTATGATGGGGCTATGAAATCTACTACAATTTGGAGACCCTCATGTTTGTATGGTTGGGTGACCATGGAACCTATTGTTGGATATTTTTTTAGAACCTTAAATGTTATTGGGTAAATTAATCCATGTAAAAAATAAATTTTTCATTATATTATTTGTATAGGTTCAACTTTGGATTTGGTCGGAGCTTGTGTGTGGGTATTTGTCCCATGATAGTTCTTTAAAATCCATGGATACTGGATATCTAACGATCTATTTATAGTGATGTGGTACAACAACCTTAATCTATAGGTTTTATTTGACAATGTGATATTACCATATGATGTTTATGAGAATTTTTAATTTTTCACAAAATTATATCATAGTGAAAAATTTTAAATCTATTTGGGTTTGGTTTTAAAATAAATCAGGACAGGAATCCAAGAATTTTTGGGTTGAATTGGCTGGAGAAGATTTGACTTTAGTTATTTTTTATTAAACATGTTGTTGATGAGATATTACATCCATCATGTCTTGGGTTGAGGTTAGTGTGTGGTAAATTTTGGAATAGTATTTTCTAAGAATATATGGTGAAACAGATCTTGGATTCAATGACATAAATTTGAGAATTTCAATACAGTCAGGGAAATTGTATATTTTCTTCATGTGTCTTTGGTGGTAGTGAGTTAAGAAGAGTTCCATGAGAATCATTAGGATTAAAAGGTTTTTATTTTGCAATAAATTATTACAATGGAAGTATCAATTATTAGATTTGTTAATTTAATATAATAACCCATACTAAAAAAACCAATTCCTTAATTATGGAAGTGAAAACAACATGACCATTTCCAGGTTTTGATGGCTATAGTAAGTGCAATCTGGATGTGTCCCCATGATAACTTGTTTTGTCTCAAATTATGAATAATTTTTCCTGTAGTATAGTAAATGATTCAACACGTTTTAATCATTTGTAATCAATATATGGATACATTATTTGAAATTTTTACCCATTTAGGTCAATTAGATCATTTTGATTCCCATAAAGGCTTCCCATAGTGGATAATTTATACTGTTTGGAGTTTATATGATCCCATTATTTGGATGATGTATCCAAAAATTTCAGTTTGATCAATTAATTATATTAAATTGTATGTTCTTAAGGATTTAACTGAACTTTTAGGGGATTCAAGGGGTTTTCAGTGCTTGTATATCAATTTTTTGGACATTCAAACTAAGATTCATGGTTGTTTCATGGTTAGTACTAACCATGATGTTCGGACCTACATCCCATTGAGTAAGGGTATATGTTTTTATTAAACTATGGGGAATGTATTATAAAATCTTATAAACCAAATTGGAATGAGTAAAGGTATTCAGACTGAGAGAACCAGTTTGGGATATGTCTAACACTAAGAGGGGGGGTGAATCAGTGTGGGGGACTTTTTAAACCAATTGAAACTTTTATCCCTATACCTCTTGTCCTATTAGGATCTTGAATCTCTTATTCTCTTTTCCCTGTCACATTCAATAATAGAAAACATTAAAAATATGTACATGATATTTTTACAAGGTTCACCACTCAATAAGAGTAGCTACGTCTTTTCCATGCATGGGTATGACCACTGCATGGATTCTCCATTATAATCTGATATGATTTTACAATGGAGTTTCTAAGAAAACAATCCTCTAGCTAGTATGAGTCCCTACACTTTACATGGGGGTGGGAAACAATCCTCTTCCCTGGACTGGTGATAGCCTACTCCAACTTGTAGCCTCTAGCTTGTTCTTTATACCACCTATAGAGACATTCTTCTTCCTTCTTCAAAAGGCAGGTTCTGGTCTTGATCTATTTTAGGTCTCTTCATTTTATTGCTTTCAAAGTAGTAGGCAAGAAATTATTTTCTTTCTTTCTCTTTTTCTCTAGTGAAAAATCCAACTGCACTAGTTCATCTTTCTTCATCTTAGTGCAACAACCAATTGCACTAAAACTCCTCTTTCTCTAGTCTGCTCTTCTTCTTCTTCTTCTTTTCTTATTTCTTTTCAGCAAACCTGTATGCTACACACTCTTCTTCTTCTTCTTCTTCTTCTTCTTCTTCTTCTTCTTCTTCTGCTTCTTCAATGCAAAACCAGCTGCACTAAAACCTACTCTTCTTCACACGTTCTCTTTCAGTGCAAAACCGTCTGCACTGATCCCTTCTACTTATTTTTCTTTCTAGAATCAAAAGTTATCTTTGTGATTGTAAAAAAATAAAGTATACATCAACTTAGCATCATCAAAGTTAAACAAAATTTGGTAAGAACTTATAGAACAACTCACAACTTGCACACCAATCCTAACTTGTGCGCCACCCTGCTTGCGCGCCTCCTTGCTTGTGTTCCACCAAATACTTGCACGCCAAAATTGTTACCATCTCAAAACTTGCGTGCCACCTTTGTCTTAAACACAATCTCCGCTTGTGCACCTCTAACAACTTGCACACCAAAACTTGCGCGGTAATACCTACATTGAAATACCTGCGCAGAAATACTTACGCGACAATACTTTCATGGCAATACATGTCTGAAAATACTTGCACGACAATACTTTCCTGACAATACTTGCGCGGAAATACTTGTGCCAAAATACTTGCGTGGGAATACTTGTGTGCCTTATAAATAACCCTCAATTTGCACGCCACTTCAGCTTGCGCGTTGCATTCTACACTTGTGCATTTAAAGCTCAATTTTTTCTATTAAGTGCTGAGCCTTAAAAAATGAGGAGGTGAGTCATCTATTTATAGCCATTTTGGTGACTTGTGTGCCCATACACTTGCACTCCAATACTTGCACTTCGTTCCATTACTTGTGTGCCGCTTCATCACTTTCCCTCCCTTCCATCACTAGCGTGAAACTTTCTTTCCTTTGTCATATTTTTCTATTATGATGTTGGAATATCACTTGCACACAACATGCACTTGCGTTCCAAGACTTGCGCACCAATACATGCACGAAACTCTTGACTTGGGTGAAACTTTTAAACTTGCGCGCCACTTTTTTTCCTTTGTCATATTTTAATTGGATGATCTTTGAAATAGGACTTGCACACCACTTACACTTCCGCATCAATACTTGCATGCCACCACTTGTGCGCCACCACTTGCGTGCCACTACTTGCACGCCACTTTCTTTCCTTTTCCATATTTCTGAAATATGACTTGTGTGCCTCTACAACACTTGCGCACCGACACTTGCACGCCGACACTTGCGCTCCTCCACTTGTGTGCCGCCACTTGTGCGCCGCCACTTGCGCTCCGCCACTTGTGCGAATTCTTCTTGCCTTTGCCATTTTTGGATTGTATGATATTGAAATGTGTTTTGTCAAAAACACTTCTTTACTATATCTATCCTTCATATGGCTTGCACCACAAGTTCCCCAAACTTGTGATGATTGTAAAATAAAAATAAGCAAAGCATCATTTAATTTCATCCATTCTTTTTGGAATATGAATTCCAAAGTACTTCTTTCATCATCACTTCAAATCCTCAATTCCTTTTGGAGTGTTAATAACAAAGAAATCCATTTATCTCTCTTATTCCAAAAGTGGAGACTTAAGGCTTCTTCAAACACATTCTTAGAATTCCAAGTCCTTCCACACTCTTTTTTTCATCTTTATCCATCATTCTCTACTTCATTTAAATCATATGATTCTTTTCTTCAAGTAAGCTCTTGCATGATTCTCATGCAATCCTGAAGCATTTCATTGTCTTCTTCAAATTCTCATTCTTCTTCAACCCTCCTTAGATAGATGATACTTAACCATTCTGCTCCACTCATCCTCAAATGGATGATACTTCTTCATTCTTCATTGTTGTAAAAAATGTGTCACCTTAGACACAAGTTCTTTGAACTTAGGATCGGTTCAAAAATCATCTGAATTTCCTTCATAGAGAATTTCCCATGTATGACATTCAATGATATGATTTCATAACATTTCTCCAGGCATCCCCACTTCAGCCGATCTCTATTAACTTTGGAGTTCTTATTCATTTTGACAACTATTGACAACTGTTGACAAAAAATAAAATCTTCATACACAAAGTGGTCCCAACAGTCTCCCATTTTTATTTTGTTGTCATTACCTTAATGTATCCTCAAATGAATGTGTCAATTTTAAAATGATATTCTTATCTCTCTCCTTTACTTATTTTCTTTCCCCTAGACATTCATTTCATTTCTCTCCCCCTTATTGAAAATAAATACAAATTTCATGGTAGAGAGGGTATCATTCCATACTTAATCAATGTGCCATCAATCATTTCACTCTAAGTCTACTTGAGCAATGCTCGGTGTAGAAAAAAAGAGGATTTGATATAGACAACAAAGATGTCCATTACCCACTGAATATGACACCTCATGAGATGAGAACTCATACAATTGTCTTCAAGGGTTCTCCACTTTCATTCCAGGCGGATGTTATTGATTGTTATAAGAAATAATCAACCTAAAATTCATGCACTCACTTCAATAAACAGATCGAAATCATTCAAGTGCAATTGGAGGGATAAGTGGCCTTGGGGTATTTTCACTCTTCATATGTCATTTATTATCTTTGTTAATCCCCCTTTGTAGAATGATATTTATTTTTAGTAAACAAGGATAGTAGATTTAGAAATAATATACCATTTCCAATGACCTGTTCTTCTGACAATCTTCAGAGTTGTGGAATTTAGTACCAACTAAAGTTGCTACTTATTGAGATAATTACTCTGGAAGCTTCTTCATGTGTCTCCCTCTAAAAAGAAAACTTCTCATCAATGAATCTCAGGTTCTCCATCTAAGATCTTGCATCACCTTCAATTCCCTATATTTAAAGAACAAATACAATACACAAAGATTTAAGGGAATAAGGTGGATCCTCCATGCTTCTTTAATGTGAGCTGGATGGATGAGATAATTTTCTCAACCAAGATGCTCCATTTTCTTCACTCCTCATACTTTCACATTTGATCATTAATTTTGAATGTGGATATCTGGATCTCAATACTTCTTCATTCTATTTGTGTTTGAATCTCCATTCTTCAAGTGATTTCCAAGCACTAGAATCTCCCGGTTCAACTTTCATCATCTTCATGAATTATTGTTGTACTGGAATAAATTCAAAGAAATTTCTCACAGTATGACCAGCCTTGATACACCTCACACACAGAACATCATTGTATTCACGTAGAATATTCTTTTTTCATTTAACACTATCCTTAGATTGTGAATCATCCATTTTCCTCATTCTGTCCAAATATTCTAGCCAAACCACCAATATATCATTAGAGATTGAGGAATTATTATTAGAACTTTTACATGGATTCTTTTGAGTGGCTTCTTTCTTAGTAGTTCTTTTGGATGCACCACCCTTCATCTTTTTGGATTTATAATCAAAGGACTTACCATAATTCCTTATTGAAATATTCTTGGGAGAATTTGTTTTCACATTATTAATCTGATTTCTTCCCAAGGATGCTTCTGCATTCTTGCCCAGGTTCTGTGGTATTCTTTTCTTATATGAACATGCACCATTCATATGGCCACTCCTATTGCTTACATCACAGATGTTATCTAACATTACTAATCTGTTTGCAGTATACAGATGTTTTTGGATCTGTGGATGATTCCTATTCTCCTCTGGATTTCTCCCCCTTAAGATGGGATTTCTCTGTGCTTTTACATTTAAGGGATTGTACCAACAATCCAGTTCACAATGCCCAAACCTATTGCAGCACCAGCATTGACAAAAAAACCTTGAATTCTTGTCATCTCCTTGATAAGGTTTCTGCATCTTCTTCTTAGTATGTTGTGCTTTATGTGGGGATCTATCTTCCACACTCTTTCCCCTATCCAGCCTAGCCATGGTGGTAGGTTTATTATCACTTTTCTTCATCCATACTTGTTTAGAATTTTTCTTCCAACCTGCACATTTTGTAGAAACAATTTTCAAAACATTAGTACAAGTTGGTATGGATAGTACCTTCTTATCAGCTGCTTTTGATAGATCAATGAGTGAAGCCATGATCTTCTTATCAAATGTTTGAGGTCTTTTGATAGTAGAATCCTCTAGAGAACATTGAGTTCCAACAGCTACAATTTCCTTCTTTTGTGGAGACTCAATATGTGTCTTCTCACGATTTGTCAACTGAGCTTCCAAGTCTAGACATCTCATATTGAGGAAGGATTTCTAGTCTTCATTCATAGTCATATTCTCTTCACAAGTCTTCTTTAATCCTTCAACTTTATCTTCATGCATCTTTACTTTGTTTCATAACAAAGAGTCATGTTCTTTTATCTTCTTGGAGTTTTATTCCAAATATAACTTCTTGACAACATTGATCTTTTCAAGCTCATCTTCAAGTGCATGGATCTTCTATTCTAGAATACTGTTGACTCCCTCCATTTCTTCAACATCTTTGAGCCACTTTGAAGAATATTATTCAAATCCCCTCCGGTTACTTCTAAGGATCCAACCTGTCTGGAGAGCATTAAACATTCAACAATTTTTGCTTGTAATCCTTTCTCCAAAGCATCAGTTTATTCTTCCAGCTAAGTGATATTTTCCTGCATTAATTGAAATACTCCACCAGCTAGGGATGCAATTTCTTCATGAATACCATGCAGAATCATTCTTAATCCATCAACTGATATTTCTTGATTTTTTTAGATTGATCATCACCACTTGTGCTAGAATTTTCATCATGAGAATAATTTTTAAATGTACTAACACATACCTCCTTATCATTTGAGTTAGGAAGGTTGTCCATATTCTTGGTGGGTACTTGAGCCACCTTATCATTACATTCCATGTCTGGTGTGTCTTCAATGTCATCCAAATATGGAGATCCAGATACTTCCTCATATTTAGATGAGAGGGAATTCTTCATCAATTTTCTCTTCTCTTTCTTTATCTTGTTCATCATGGTCTTGGTAGATATATCTTTCTGCTCAGAGATATACAAATCATTACAAACACTACTCTTCATTTTTGACTCAGGAAAGGAAATCATGTTTTCAAAAGATAATGACTTCACTGTAGAGAATCCAACATAGGTGAGCCTCCCTCTAATACCAATAGAGAGGACCCGTTTTGGAAATGTCAAACACTGAGAGGGTGGGGGGGGGGGGTGAATCAATGTTGGGGACTTCTTAACCCAATTGAAACTTTTATCCATGTACCTCTTGGCCTGTTAGGATCTTGATTCTGTTATTCTCTTTTCCCTATTGCATCTAATAATATAAAGAAGTAAAAATATGCACATGATATTTTTATAAGGTTCACCACTCAATAAGAGTAGCTACGTCCTTGCTATTCATGTGTATGACCACTGCATGGATTCTACCTTATAATGAGATATTCTTTTATAATGGAGTGGCAATGAAAATAATCCTCTAGCCAGTGTGATTCCCTACACTTTAGAGGGGGGTGGGAAACAATCCTCTTCCCTGGACTGGTGATAGCCTAGTCCAACTTGCAGCCTCTAGCTACTTCTTTATACTGCCTATGGAGACAGTCTTTTTCCTTATTCAAAAGGAAGGTTCTTCTCTTGATCTATTTTAGTGCTCTTCACTTGATTTCTTGCAAAGCAGTAGTCTAGAAATTCTCTTCATTCTTTATCTTCTTCTCTAGTGAAAAATCCAACTACAGTAGTTCTTTTTTTTATTCTTAGTGTAACATCCAACTGCACTAAAACTCTTCTTTCTATAGTATGTTCTCTTATTATTATTCTCTTATTTATATGCAGTAAAACTTTAAGATACACACTGTTCTTATTCTTCTTCTTCTTATGATTCTTCAATGCAAAACCAGCTGCACTGAAACCTACTCTTCTTCACACATTATCTTTTAGTGCAAAACCATCTGCACTAAGCCCCTCTTCTTCTTATTCTTGTTAGAATCACAAGTTATCTTTGTGATTGTAAAAAAAATGAAGTATAGATCAACTTAGAATCATTACAGTTGAATAGAAGCTGGTAATAACTTTTAGAACAACTCACAGCTTGCACACCAATCCTTACTTTCATGCCTCCTTTCTTGCGCGCCACCAAATACTTGCGCGACACAATTGTTCCAAACTCAAAACTTGTGTGCCATATTTAGCTTAAACACAGTCTCCGATTGTGCACCTCTAACAACATGCACGCCCAAACTTGAGCGGCAATACTTACGAAACAATACTTGCACGATAATACTTGCCCAAAAATACTTGAGCGACAATACTTGCGTGAAAATATTTTCACGGCAATACTTGCATGGCAATACTTGCATAAAAATTCTTGAGCGGAAATACTTGTGTGGCAATAATTGCACGGAAATAATTTCATGGAAATAATTGCGTGGCAATACTTGCGTGCCTTATAAATAACCCTATGCTTTCACGCCACTTCATCTTGGGCGCTGCTTTTTGCACAAGTGCGTTCAGAGCGCAAATTTTTCTCTTAAGTGTTGAGCCTTAAAAAATGAGGAGGCAAGTCATCAATTTATAGGAATTTTGGTGACTTGCATGCCCATACACATGCATGCCAATACTTGTGAACCACTCCATTACTTGCATTCCGCTTCATCACTTGGGCGCCCTTCAATCACTAGTGCGACACTTTCTTTCCATTGTCATATTTTGATATGATGATGTTTGAATATGACTTGCACGCAACATGCACATGCACACCAAGAATTGTGCACCAATACTTGTGTGACACTCTTGACTTGCAGGACACTTTCAAATTTGTGCACCACTTTATTTCTTTTGTCATATTTTGATTGGACGATCTTTGAAATTGGACTTTCACACCACTTACATTTGCGTGTCAATACTTACGTGCCACCACTTGTGCACCACCACTTGCATGCCACTACTTGTGGGCCACTTTCATTCCTTTTCCATATTTCTAAAATAATGATATTTGAAATATGACTTGTGTGCCTCTACAACACTTTCACTCCGCCCCTTGCGCGCCGCCACATGCGCACCTTCTTCTTGCATTTGTCATATTTGGATAGTATGATATTGAAATGCGTTTTGCCGAAAACACTTATTTACTATCTATATCCTTCATATGGCTTGCACCACAAGTTCTCCAAACTTGTGATGATTGTAAAATAACGATCAGAAAAGCATCATCTAATTTCATCCATTCTTTTTGGAATATGAATTCCAAAGTAATTCTTTCATCATCACTTAAAATCCTCATTTCCTTTTGGAGTGTTAATACCAAAGAACTACATTTATCTCTCTTCTTTCAAAAGTGGAGGCTTAAGGCATCTTCAGACACCTTCTTATAATTCCAAGTCCTTCCACACTCTTTTTTCATTTTCATCCATCATTCTCTACTTAATTAAAATCCTATGATTCTTTTCTTAAAGTAAGCTCTTGCATGATTCTCATGAAATCATGAAGCATTGTATTGTCTTATTCAAATTATCAATCTTCTTCAACCATCCTTAGATATATGATACTTCACTATTCTGCTCCAATCATCCTTAAATGGATGATACTTATTCATTCTTCATTATTGTAAACAATGTGTCACCTTTGACACATGTTCTTTGAACTTTGGATCTGTTAAAAAATCGTATGAATTACCTTCATAGAGAATTTCCTTAGTATGAAATTCAATGATATGATTTCCTAACAATTCTCCAGGCATCCTCACTTCAACTGATCTCCATTAACTTTGGAGTACTTATTCATTTTGACCACTATTGACAACTGTTGTCAACAAATACAATATTCATACAAAAAGTGGTCCCAACAAAAAGAATTTTATGGAGGTCTCATAGGAATGTGAAACTCTATAATGAATTTTGGAGTTATTTTTCACAATTACTCATGGTTTCTCTAAAGATGCTTATAGAGTTGTGATTTGGTGTCTCCGTTGATAGTGATTGTGCATGAGATGAAAATTGGTATTATATCTATGCAGTAGACTATGCAAGGTATATCACTACATGGGCGGTACTCTTCCATAGTTTAAAAAAATATTACTCTAACTATGTATCCCAACCGTGAAACCCTTAAAATGATAGGAAATTACCATTTTACCTTAATATATTTAACCCTCCACCTCATTTATTCTTCAATAAAATTCACAAAAATATTTACATCTTTTAACTCTCCCTTGGACATCACCTATTATTTGATCCACATCCTTTATATAATGTTGGATTTATGCATCATCTATCATGTGGGATAGACAATGATAAGTCTCTCATTTTTTCCTTTATTAATCATTTTCCATAGTATACAGGACATTAAATCCTGGTGATCTTTAGGCCATATATTCCATCCATTTGTCTACTTCTCAATTTTATCACGTTTCAGCAGGAATCAATGGACAATAATAGATTAGTGATGCTTACTTGGTATGAAATATGTTATATAGATCCATTTCATAAAATATGGGATGTCTGTAGCATCTGTTGTCATGGTTCATCATAATAGTTTTGTGTGACGCCTTATAATTATTATTATAGAATTAATAAAATTCTATAACCATGATTTTTTTGTCCTTACCACGTAGTTTTCATTACTAGAGTTTGTATTTATTGATGTGAACCACCCCTTACCAATAATTAATTAAAATAATAAGACTTATTATGAAAGTTGACCACCTTGAGGTGATTGGTTTTGCACCAAACAAATAAATGGTTTAATTTAATAAAATAAAATGATATGTTGACCTCTTAGGACCATATACATTGAAAAGTACCACACCATTAATATTGTTAATTAAATTTCTTTAATAATATAAAATAACTTGAAGAAAAAACATGTTATAATTTGGTTAATCTTGTTATTATGAATCAAATTTGAAAATTAGATAAAATTAATTGTTATATCAATTGAATGGAATATAAAAATATGTGGGGAATTATATATCCATAATTTTAATATGACAAGGATGTGATTACTTCATGGTCATTATTACCTTTTAAATCAAACTTGTTTTTGAAATTATTGTTCGAAAATAATGGTCATTACATTGTATATAATTAATTCTATAAAATGGAAAAAATTGCCCACATAATGTTATGTAAATTTGAGGACATGAAATCCCATATTTTTATTCCTAATTAATGAACATGATTTTCTATATAGATACATGTAATATAAATAAATTACATCATATATAGTTATTAATAATTTATATACATGATTTTCTTTATGGATTAAAAATAATTCTTATATTGGGACATTCTATCTTGGGATGAAGTAGTTAGAATTTTAATGGTTTCACATTGGGTACCTGAAACTAAATTGGTATTATGTGTTTCATTTACTTTATTATTATTTCTCATAAGAATTTCCTTTTTATATTCATTGATTGGATAACACAATAAATCATTGCTGGGTCCTAATTTAGTTTCAGTAACACCTTTTTTTGAATTTTATTTTATAAGTGAATAGAAATCATGGATATAGGTAGGAAAAGAGGAAGAGGCCTATGAAGGGAACCTGATTTTTATGTACTGGAATGGAGTACCATAGTAGTGGAATGAGAAAATTATTGATATTCTATTAGTGATAACTTCAATTCATTTTTAACTTTTTTTTAGCTTGTACTATATTGTATGGATATGTTCATATACACCGTGGTCCTATTTCTTATAGATCAATAGATGTCATCATTTTATATTTGAAGTTTATTTTTTTTCTTTTATCTATTTTTTAATTATATGGAATGTCTATTTTATTGATTATTACTTATTATAGAATTATTGTTCTATTAATTATATACCACTATGCTTTAATCTTATTATCAGTGTATAGTATCCCAATTGTGCCAATATAGACCCTTGAAGCTATTTTTTTGCCTTTGGTATACATGGAGGTGAACTTAATGAAACATAAACAATTTGGTTCAGTTAAATTTTAGTAATCTCGGTCTATGACATCACATATAATATTCATCATTTTAATTACATTTGATTCAAATGTAATGGATGTGGTAAATTATATTTACTATAATTTCATTTCATCTTGATTTTTTATTAGCATGGTCACTTTAGGGGAAATCATATGATCTTCTTTTATTGAAACACACATATTTTCTTCTCCTATAGTTATGAATTTTTTACATTACTATATTTACATTATCTTGATATTTACTCATGGATCATCTTGATTGTTTTTTAATCAAATATAATATATTCTATTATATTGGTAATCCTTTTCTTTTAGATTCAGGTTTTTTAAAATGTTTCTATAGATGGTTTTTATGAGCAAAAATGTTTCCATATTTTTATTTTACTTGATCATGTGAATTCTTTGGAATGATTTCAAAATGATATTTTTTACACATAGCTCCCCTTAGAATATCTTCAAAAATAATTAATGGAATATCTATATATTACCCTTTGAACATGATTATATTTTCCCACTATCATGATTGTTATTTTTTTAAAAGATTGTTTATATGTTTCTATTGCTATTTTCAATAAAGGTTGTTTCTACTAATATATAATTTTTTATTATATACTAAAAAATGAAAATAGTATTTTACCATGTTTGATAGATATTTTTTTATGTGTACAATTATAATTATTTTCATCATAGTCACCATAACATAATGATTCCTTTACAAAACTAGGATTATGATCATTTGATAATATCAACCTTCTTTCTTGGGATTAATTTTTGAAGATTTTATAAAGGGATTATAATTAAACCTATTTTGTTTCCATGGGTAAAACATGCTATAAATAAATTAAGGTATTTTCAAGGGTGATCTCTTAAAATGTGAATGATTCTAAATGATTCATCCATTAATGATAGAGGTACATTATTGATATTTATAGATGATTCTGACATGAATTTTATGGTTCATGAGCCCAATATAAAAAACATATTGGGTATTATGGATAAAATTTATACAAATAGGTTATCCAGATATAACTATTAAATTAATTTGGTAATAATGACAGAAATAACAAAATATAAGTAAAACCTTTGAGGTGAAGTAGTAGAATAGTTATCAAGTAACATATGAGAGATTATATATATTCACAAGGTATTTGTATCCCATCTGTAAGATTTATTATAAGTGTTCTATGAAGATAATATTACATGATAACAAATAATTTTCATTATTCATGATATGAGTTTTAATTGATTCTTGTTAGAATGACTGTTATCAAATGGATCATGATTATTGATTCTAATGAGTATTTAAATTGATAAATTGTTGATCATTTCCAAATGTTTTATGATCCATGTTTTGATTGTAATGTATTATCTTATGTTACGATCATGTATATTTTTTTGTCATCATACACTTATGATCATTCTATTCCAACGGATGGAGTTTAATTGTTAATGATTATATTTACCTGTATTTAGTGTTTGATCTTAAAAAACGCATGTTATAAAAATTCATAGGTTCTGAAGAATAATTTTATGTTTGTGATACCTCTAATGTTCCCTAAAAGTTAATATGTTAGTGGAAAATTAAATATATTTTAATGAACCACTTGTTTATGTATCCATGTTGAAGTGTTTTACCTAATTATATAAAATTATATTCTAAAAGGGCCTTGGGTATGAATTTGTTCTAATAAATTAATATTATATCGTAAATTGTAATGGGTTAAAATTGTTTCATGATTTTCCATATGAATTCTAGGAATGTAAGGATTAATTTTTATAATCCTATTAGAGAGTGTAGATTTAGGGATATTATTCTTTAAATCAGAAAAGAAATTCATACTATGGATATTTATAACTATTATCTCATTTCAAATAATCTCATTAATTTTATGAAAATATGAAGATATTTAAAATATTAAAGGAATCAATGAGTATAAACAAGATAGAAAAATTTGATTCCTCTGAGAAACAGATTATACTATTCATGGAAGTGGAATATTAAATGATTTTTTAAACAGAAAAAGGATATGAAGTGGCTGACATCAAACAAAAATAAATCAATAATTTCTTTTAATGTGAATAATATAAAGGTGATTTATTAATATTTTCTTTATAGGATAGATATTAAGGATATAAAGAACAATAGGAAATTGATTATAGATAGGGGGTACTCATCAATAATAATGGTTCATTTGAATTTTAATAAGAATAAGAATATGATAGTACATGAAACGATTCATTTTATTAATGGTGAATATATAAAAGAAAAAAGGGTGTGGTAAAAAACACCATGAATTACCCAAGGTAACCATTATAATCTAATTATCTACATATTTTGGAATTTATTAACTCGAATAAAAATATAATATTAAAACTATAATATAGTATAGGAAACATTAATACTGGGATATAACCCATATATACAAGGATATGTGAAATAAAAACTCTAATATAAATAGTTAACATGGAGAACACAAAATGGGGGGAAACCAAATGGAATTATAAGTTTTTAAATAAGGATGTTTGTACTGGGAAATTTTATATACTTCTTCATAATTAAATTATTAACAAAAATAGTAATTTATACTCATTATAATGATGGAACCTAGTTTAAGAAACTGTTCTTCCCAGGTGTTCCATACCAAATCACTATGCTCCATATTAATTATTTTATAGTATATTTTATCTTTTATAGATTGGGTAACTTAAAATTATTATTAAACAAAGTAAGAGACCCCCAATGTTTGTGGAGAAAATTACATACTATTTAATTTCATGATTCTTCATAGAAAACTATCATGCTCAATGATGAATGAACATAATTTTAAAAATATAAAAAAGTATAAAATTCTATAAATTTTTATAATGAATGAGTTCTTTGACAATTTCAATTAAAATTCAATACAAATCTTTGAAAACAACTACCCTTCCATTTTGATAATGGTAGGGGGAAAATAAAAAAAAGGATAAAACTAAAACATGAAGAAGAAACTAAAATAAAATGAAAAAACATCATGAATTGATTTAATTATACCCAAGGTAATCATGATATATATAATACATTATTCTATTGAATAAAATAATACATATAAAAAATATATCATAAGTATGGGAACTGAAGGAATAGTGTCATAAAGTTATGTATATAAACATATTATTATAAAATAAATTATCCATGATTAATTTTCCTTTATCCAAATGATTGTAATATCTACATTGTAAATATATCATTATAACATAAGAAATGAAATACATAAGAATAGGGTGAGAACAAATGTTCATTAATGGAAAAAATAACATCATTTCATTAACATTTAGTCTAGAATAATATGTGTGAACATGATATGGGGTGAAATTTCCTATCAATGATAACATGGAACTATAATATTTTTTTATAATTCATTATTAAATGATATATAATTTTATATTAATAAATATACACCATTGAAAATGTATATAGTGTCATGAAATATTAAACATGAATCATGGTGAATAATCATTGGAACATTAATATAACATATGATTATGATATAAATACAATAAAAATATGTATTTCAAGGAATCCAACGGTGAAATTAATCCAATTATATGATTTGGTGGACCACTTGTGTACATTCTTCAACTTTCACTAGCCCTCATTTGTGATGATGGGATTGGGATAATACCTCATTTTTACCACATTAACATGGTATAAATACACATTTATAACGATTTGATCTCATTTCTAATATACATAAACCAATAACATAGATGGATTTATATTACCCCGTCATATTCATCCATACATTGGTCTTCCACATAGCATCAATCATGAACATATATTAATGAAATCAAAGAAAAAAGTGGGGCTAAAAAATTCCAGTCAAAGCACAAAGACAACATAAAAGATAAATGGATACATAGTATAAAACATTACAATATGAATTGTTTAATAACAAATAATAGGTCTTGATCAAAACCTTTATTTATAAGTGTCACGACCCCCTCCCCACAAAGTGTACCCCTCCTGGGCCGGCAATGTGAAAAGGGAGATAATGACCCCCGAGTCCCGCCTCCAGTAGGCCCCGGGTTGGCGACTAGCACCGAGGGTATAATACACACACAAATGGGAGGCATTACCCTCTAAGAGAACACAAGCAGAAGAGAGAGATAGAATAGACTCCAACCAACTCCAACTCAGAACTGAAATGTAAAAGAAACCCAAGTACATATATGAAATGCCATGCAAAAGTACTACAACTGAAAGGGAAAACTAAAAGTACCCAAAAGAAAGTAAAACGGCAGCGACCACAAGCCCGAACAACTCATCCTCCAACCACAAGCTAGTAGTAACCAGCTTGATCTCCAACCTGCTCCAAGTGACCTGAAAAATAGTTTATATATACATAGGGTGAGTATAACAGTATACTCAGTAGGATCCTCCCCAAGCCTATCGTGCAAAAGTAAAGAAAGCATGCTAAAGCCCAGTGAACAACAAGTGAAACTAACTCGTCACCTAAATAGGTATACTATGTTCCCAACCTCACCATGGCTACTCTCACCAAGTAACGCATACAAGAATATAGAATATAATAAAGAATATCAAGGGTACCCCGCTACTACTTCCCCACTGGTTTTCCACTTTTCCCCAACGACATACGTCCTGTGCATCTCTCTCCAAAGGCTTGCCCGTATCAACATGGGTCAAGCTCCACAATCTACACCTCGTGCACCACAAAGGCTTGCCCGCAGACACCTGGGCTAAGCACCACACCATCCTCACAACCAAAAGTAACCAGGTAGTTTCCGGGATCCACCACAACTCGCATAACATGTATCATACGTCGGGTATTATACCTCAAGCCATTACAGCCCATACACCGAGTAAGGATCCTCAAGCCATCACAGCCTATACACATTAAACCTATAGTAGTCCATAGGGTACTATATCTAGAATATATGTGTGTGAAATAACCACAAGCCATTATAGCCCTCTACACACATATATGGGTAAAACTAACCACTGTGCCTACCAGCACTAAGATCTACCAAGAGAAGAGAGCAGGGCCAAAGGGGGTAGTCAGCCATTCAACCTCCCATCAGAATGTTGGGGAAAACACCCCCCCGGGCTCAAAATCCCCTGGGTGTCAGTTTCCCTTACCGAAAGGGTGGAGTAGCGTATAGAAACACAAAAAGTACAGAATATATAAGTAACTCACATCCACACTATGGGAATTACCTAGTCTTAGATACAACTGCAGCTAACGTCTCTCAGACTCCAGGCTGCTACTTCTAAGACTAGGTATCCTATAAGCACACAACCAATTGAAGAGCTTTATTAGATTACTCCATTCTCATTTATCAGTTCCACTGTACATTAATTAATTCTTTAAATATTAATTAAGATTGAATAATTCCACATTTAACTGAAATGGCATCACTTTCAAAAACAACTGCTCCTTTTAAGATTCACATCACCTTTAAATTCCAGCATCTCCATCCCCATGGATTTTCACCATTTAATCAAACATTCATTACAGAATTACTTTTCCACATTCCCAGGCATTCTAGAAAAACATCCTATGCTTTTAAACACAAAGGAGGCTCAACACGGTGAGTAGATATACTACCCGTCGAGTCTTTGCCGCCTATAGAAAGAGCATATACCCATTCTCCCTCGAGAGGCTAAACACGGAAAGCACGTGGCATACCCCGCGCGTCTTCGCCTCCTTTGGAAGAATGGTAGCAAGACCAGCTACCTTGAGCAGTGGGGAAAAGCAAGGCAGATTAACATTCAAGAAAATCACAAGCAACCAGCAACCACATCCATCCCATTCCATCACCCCTGGTGTCCTCCCTGACACCCATATGCATAAACTGATGCATCTCGCCACACTAGGCATCATCCACTGCCACAAATATAAGGCCTCCATGCCTATACATATCACAACAACCGTCCAGGCTCACATCACAGCACAAGCAGCAGGAAAACAAACATCACAAAATGGGCTCTCGGCCCGTTAACAAACAAGAGGGTAACTCAGAACCCTTTTTGAAATTCCCACATAATCTCTTCTCTAATCCATATTGAATTAACAGATTTGTTATTCGTAGGTTCCAATCATGGATACCTAATCAGTAAGCTATCACAATTAATTAACCATGCTTACTTCCCTAATTTGATTATCCTCAAATTAGAACAACTACAACAACGACAAAAAACCAGATTAATTTATATGCCTCTTTATCTTTAGCCAATTAATCAACAATTAATTCCGGCTTTACGTTCATTATCAATTTCTATCATTAACGATCAACAAATCAAAGAAACATAGATATCACTATATCTAGGAAAACATGAGGCAAACCGTTATCACGGTACAAAGCAATAACATGTGATCAACCAATTCTTTTAATCAAGTTCAAGTATTTAATTAGGTCAATTTCATTGTGATCCAAAGGAATAAATCATGATAATTCTACGATTGCACATATATAATTAGAGAAGCCATGAATCCCCTACCTCAAACAGTTCGTCACGTTCTTTATCCACACAACAGGTCACAATCCTCCCATCGCGACAACTGCATCCACCGGAGGACGCTTATCTCGAAGATTGATTGACACGACTCAGTTGCATCCAAAACAGAACAGAACCAATCCTCGGGGTAACGATTGATTGTGCAACTCCTACAGAAAGGATTGAAAGGTTCTAGCGCCTTTTAGTTAAGAACAAACGGAAGGAACAAGGGAGAATGATATCTCGTCCCTTTTTAAGATTTAACGAGGTGACAGTTTAAGATCCGGATAATTCTCCATTAAAAACGGATCGCATTAACCCACGCGGTTTGACCAAGTAAAACATTCCAAGCCTTAGGAATAATTAATATAGGATTTATGGCATTTGAATCGGCCTTAAGAGCCCTTAAAAAAAGGCTTTAAATGTATTTTACGTCAAAGGAAACGTCAAAAGGGGCAAAACTGTAGGAGTCTGGAAACACTGTTCACCCACCGTTACTGTACATGAAACTGATCTGTCACACCGATCTGTGAAACTGATCTGTCACACCGATCTGTGAAACTGATCTGTCACACCGATCTGTGAAACTGATTTGTGAAACTGATCTTTCACACCGATCTGTGAAACTGATCTGTGAAACTGATCTGTCACACCGATCTGTGAAACTGATCTGTCTCACCGATCTGTGAAACTGATCAGTCTCACCGATCTGTGAAACTGATCAGTCTCACCGATCTGTGAAACTGATCTGTCTCACCGATCTGTGAAACTGATCTGTCTCATCGATCTGTGAAACTGATCTGTCTCACTGATCTGTGAAACTGATCTGTCTCACCGATCTGTGACACTGATCTGTCTCACCGATCTGTGAAACTGATCTGTCTCACCGATCTGTGAAACTAATCTGTCTCACCGATCTGTGAAACTGATCTGTCTCACCGATCTGTGAAACTGATCTGTCTCACCGATCTGTGACACTGATCTGTCTCACCGATCTGTTACTGTTCATGAAACTGGAAACACTATTCACAGAACTGGAAAATTGGCAAAGTGTTAGGGATAAGTCCCCTTGACCTCCCAGAACACCGCCAACACCAACATTTCACAAAGTAATGGACCGGAGAGGTCCGAGCCATTACATTAGATACCTCTCAAAACATTCTCGTCCTCGAGAATTAAAAACCAACCCAGAAGAAAAGAGGGGTCCGAACAACCACCCCATAAGATACCTCTCAGGGGAAAACCAACATGAGTTGTTCAAAATCTGGAACAAAACTACGACATCCGAGAACAAACAACCCATAAAAACAATTCAAACATAACATCACATCAAAGGTACATAAATAAAACATGAAAGGTCCAACCACAGAGAAAACATCATTACATGAAAGGAGTTAAACATTAAACAACTCTGGGTACTGAGCACGTATCTGTGAATCACGCTCCCAGGTACTCTCCTACATGCCACCGTGTTGCCACAAGACACGAACTAAAGGAATAGAACGCCCACGCAACACCTTCTCCTTGTGGTCTTGGATCTCCAAAGGTCGCTCCTCGAAGGTTGCATCATCATCAATATCGATCTCTCCCCAATCGATAATATGAGATTCATCATGAAGATAATGACGGAGCTGCGATACATGGAAAACATTATGTATCCGACTCATCTGAGGGGGGAGTGCTACTCGATAAGCCACAGATCCAACACGAGCTAACACCTCGAAAGGCCCAACAAAACGGGGAGAAAGCTTACTCCCATGACCAAACCTTCGTTGCCCACGACGGGGAGTCACCTTTAGAAACACATGATCCCCAACATTAAACTCTAAGGGTCTCCTTCTTTGATCAGCATAATATTTCTGACGATCTTGTGCTATCTTCATCCTCTCACGAATCACCTGAACCATCTCTGTTGTATTCTGCACTAGTTCTGGTCCGAGAATTGCTGACTCTCCGACCCCAGTCCAGCACAACGGAGAACGGCATGGCCGGCCATACAAGGCTTCAAACGGCGCCATGCCGATGGTAGAGTGAAAACTATTATTGTAAGCGAACTCTACCAAGGGTAAGTGCTTCACCCATGAACCTCCAAAATCAAGAACACAAGAGCGCAACATGTCTTCAAGAGTCTGGATGGTTCGCTCTGTCTGACCATCCGTTTGAGGATGAAAAGTAGTGCTAAGGCACGATTGAGAGCCAAAAGCATGCTGGAGACCTCTCCACACCCTAGAGGTAAAATGAGGATCTCGATCAGAAATGATCGTCCTAGGAACTCCGTGAAGCCTAACCACCTCCTCCAGATACTGCCTCGACAAAACCTCCACTGAGCTCAACTCCTTGATTGCTATGAAGTGGGCCGATTTTGTTAAACGATCCACTACCACCCATATAGCATCATGTCCTCCCGGAGCTCGAGGTAAACCTGTAACAAAGTCCATTGAGATGTCCTCCCACTTCCACTGAGGAATCTCTAAGTGCTGGAGAAGACTACCAGGAACACGGTGTTTGGCCTTCACCTTCTGGCAGACTAAACATCGAGACACACATTCTGCAACTGAACGCTTCAGCCCAGGCCACCAAAACTGACTCCTCAAGGATCGGTACATCTTCGTCACACCAGGATGTACCGCCAAGGGTGAACTATGGAACTCTCAGAGAACCGTCTCGCGCATCGCCAAGGGAACAAAAAGCCAGCCATGATACAACACCCGATGTTGTTCATCCTCCGACCAACCGTCAGGGGCCTCTCCACAAACGACTCTGTCTCTACAAAATTCCACCTCTGGATCAACCAACTGAGACTCTTCCACCTTCCGCATCAGGGATGACTGCACCGTCATCTGGAAAAGACAACCTCTTCCCCCAACTTCTCCCATATCAAGATGCAAAGCTGATAGCTCTTCCATCACTCTCCAAGAATCACCAGATTCACGCACAACATCATTACGTGACTTTCGGCTCAGTGCATCAGCAACAACATTTCCCTTCCCAGGTGTATACGATATTTCGAAGTCGTATTCCTGCAAGAACTCCATCCACCGACGCTGCCGCAAGTTCAAATCCCGCTGAGAGAAAACATACCTCAAACTCTTATGATCGGTGAAAACCACAAAGCACTCGCCAATGAGGTAATGTCTCCACAATTTCAGCGCAAACACCACGACTGCCAACTCAAGATCATGGGTGGCATAGTTGCGTTCATGGGGACGCAACTGCCGAGACCCATAAGAAACAAATGACCTCTACTGCATGAGAACACAGCCTAGCCCCAGATGTGAAGCATCACAGAAAACATCAAACTGGACTCCCTCTGCTGGAAGACAAAGGACTGGAGCACTTACCAACTTCTCCTTTAGATACTCGAAAGCTGTCTGACACTGATCAGTCCATATGAACGCTTGATCCTTCCTGGTCAAAGCTGTCAAAGGAGTCGCAACTCGGGAGAAATTAGCCACAAACCTCCTGTAATAGCCTGCGAGACCAAGGAAACTTCGCACCTCTAACACTGTCTTGGGGGCTGCCCAAGACACCACAGCTTCTATCTTTGATGGATCCACGGATACTCCCTATTGGGACACAACATGCCCCAAGAAACGGACTTCTTGAGTCCAAAACTCACACTTCGACAACTTCCCAAACAGCCGATGTTGGCGAAGAATTTCCAAAACGGATCGTAAGTGCTCTGCATGCTCCTCTTCAGATGTGGAGTACACAAGGATGTTGTCAATGAAGACCACAAGAAACTTGTCCAGGAATTCACGGAACACAGCATTCATCAACCCCATGAAAACGGCTAGAGCATTCGTCATGCCGAATGGCATTACAACAAACTCATAATGCCCATAACGACAACGAAAAGCAGTCTTCGGGATATCCTCATCCTTTACACGCATCTGATGATATCCTGACCGCAAGTCGATCTTTGAGAACCAACTTGCACCCTTCAGTTGATCGAATAGGTCATCAATCCGTGGAAGAGGATAGCAATTCTTTATTGTCACTTTGTTTAAGCGACGATAATCGACGCACAACCGCAAACTGCCATCTGCCTTTTTCACAAACAAAACTGGTGCACCCCACGGTGACACACTTGGCCGAACAAAACCACACTGCAACAGACCATCGAGCTGAATACGTAGCTCTCGTAACTAAGAAGAGGCCATCCTGTACGGAGACATAGAGATAGGAGACGCTCCTGGCTGTAGCTCGATCCCAAACTCGATCTCTCGTTGAGGGGGTAAGGATACAACCTCTTCTGGAAAGACATCAGGGTACTCCTCTACGACCCTAGGAAACGCCAACTGTTGAACCTCTGAAGAACTCAGCATCATCCCAGCCATCATGGATGATAAGGATGAAACTCGTCTATGACTCATCCGAGGATCTCTCTCACCAAAAAACACCACTTTCTCTCCATCTTCATCAAAGAAAACGACCTTCTTCCTGTAGCAATCCACAATAGCCTGCACCGAATACAACCAATCCATGCCGAGGATGACATCATATGGTTGTATTCGTAAACATAGGAAATCTCCCCAAGAGCGGTGCTGCCCCAACACTAGCTCACAATCTCTACATACTTCAAACAAGCTAGCTCGACCTCCAACTGGCGTAGTCAGCGCCAAGGGCACTAGAAGCCTCTCTACCTCAAGTCCCAAAGCGTGAACAAGGGTAGGGGATACAAAGTAGTGTGTCGCTCCTGAATAAAACAAGGCATACACCAAGGTAGAAAACAAGCAAAGGGTACCTCGGACGACGTCTGGCTCGCCTGGAACTGGCAACGCTAGAGCATGAAGCTGACCACGACCACCTCCACGGCCTCTCTGACCCTGAGGACGACCACCACCACGGCCGCGCTCTGCTCTCTGAGGACGGGGAGCGTCATGGTGCTGTCCTCTGCCTGCTCCATCTACCCTCTGGTGATCTAAAGCTGGTGCAACCTGCTGCTGCTGCCTCGGCTGGAACTGCCTCAACAGAGGAACCTGGTGTGGAGTGCCTGGTGCACATTGACTGCTCTGAAAATTTGGGCACTCCCACTGCTGATGACCATGAACACCACAAGAAAAACAAGCGCCTGATCCCTTTGCATAGGCCTGAGAGTTGCTGCCTCCGGAGAAACGAGATGGGAAGGGCTGGGACCTACCCCCAGGTGAACGGAAACTCTTCTGTCTTGAAAACAGGGAACCCCGGACCACAGCTCTGCTTCGTGAGGAATCATGACGATTCCCCTCTCGTGACGATCCGGTCCTGGACAAAGTCCTCTCAACAACCTCTGCCCTCGCCAGCACCTCTAGATATGTCTTCAGCATAAATGGGGTGACCTGGCGCTGGATCTCTGGACGCAAAGCCTCCTCGAAATGCCTTGACCTGGCCTCATCATCTTGTAACAGGTCTGAAGCATATCGTAGAAGGTTCCTGAAACGGATTCCAAACTCTCGAACACTGGAGCTCCCCTGTCGAAGGGTGAGTAGCTCCTGGCGACTGGACGCCTTCGCAGTCGACGAAAGAAACTCGACTCTAAACCTATCTCGAAACTCCTCCCATGAGATCGCTGACTCCTCACGATCCCCGAGGAACAAGAACCACCACTGCCTTGCTGCTCCACGCAGCATCGTCACAACCAAGGACACCCAGTGTTCCTTCTGAGCACGAATTGAACTAAAGCCTATCTCGACCTCCTCCAACCAATCTTCTGTAACTGCATCTGAAACGGAGCCCTCGTACTTCTGTAGACTCTGGCGCTAAAACTCTCGGAGTGTCTTCCTCCAAGTGTCATTGTCGTCAACCTCTACCCGGCGGCGATCTGCTGAAACAGCCTGCTGGGCACCTTCTGCGCAAACCTGACGAGGACGTCGACCTGGAGCCATACCTATAAAATAACAACCATTAGAGCTCCTAAGCCAGAAATATGGAAGATTAAACATCAATTAATTAATTATTTTGTTTTATTAATTTTAGGTTACCTATCCCAAGGTCTACCCATTCAAACACAGGCGCAAGGAATAATGATGCATGATCCTTTCCTAGGTCTCTACCCTGCAACCAGTATCACTTTGTTTAGTATCCATCGTAAACTTAAAGGTCCGTGCAACAGATCATAGGGGGCCCTGTACGCCTATGTCTCTACCGGTCTCCAGTGTTTACCCCACTTGCTAAACATGAATGACACTGTTGCCCTACCATCCCATGCATCCTCACCTGTGCCTAACTCCAAACTCCATCCTATCCCTCAACCAGACCTCTGATACCACTCTGTCACGACCCCCTCCCCACAAAGTGTACCCCTCCTGGGCCGGCAATGTGAAAAGGGAGATAATGACCCCCCGAGTCCCGCCTCCAGTAGGCCCCGGGTTGGCGACTAGCACCGAGGGTATAATACACACACAAATGGGAGGCATTACCCTCTAAGAGAACACAAGCAGAAGAGAGAGATAGAATAGACTCCAACCAACTCCAACTCAGAACTGAAATGTAAAAGAAACCCAAGTACATATATCAAATGTCATGCAAAAGTACTACAACTGAAAGGGAAAACTAAAAGTACCCAAAAGAAAGTAAAACGGCAGCGACCACAAGCCCGAACAACTCCTCCTCCAACCACAAGCTAGTAGTAACCAGCTTGATCTCCAACCAGCTCCAAGTGACCTGAAAAACGGTTTATATATACATAGGGTGAGTATAACAGTATACTCAGTAGGATCCTACCCAAGCCTCTTGTGCAAAAGTAAAGAAAGCATGCTAAAGCCCAGTGAACAACAAGTGAAACTAACTCGTCACCTAAATAGGTATACTATGTTCCCAACCTCACCATGGATACTCTCACCAAGTAACGCATACAAGAATATAGCATATAATAAAGAATATCAAGGGTACCCCGCTACTACTTCCCCACTGGTTTTCCGCTTTTCCCCAACGACATACGTCTTGTGCATCTCTCTCAAAAGGCTTGCCCGTATCAACATGGGTCAAGCTCCACAATCTGCACCTCGTGCACCACAAAGGCTTGCCCGCAGACACCTGGGCTAAGCACCACACCATCCTCACAACCAAAAGTAACCAGGTAGTTTCCGGGAGCCACCACAACTTGCATAACGTGTATCATACGTCGGGTATTATACCTCAAGCCATTACAGCCCATACACCGAGTAAGGATCCTCAAGCCATCACAGCCTATACACGTTACACCTATAGTAGTCCATAGGGTACTATATCCAGAATATATGTGTGTGAAATAACCACAAGCCATTACAGCCCTCTACACACATATATGGGTAAAACTAACCACTGTGCCTACCAGCACTAAGATCTACCAAGAGAAGAGAGCGGGGCCAAAGGGGGTAGTCAGCCATTCAACCTCCCATCAGAATGTTGCGGAAAACACCCCCCCAGGGCTCAGAATCCCCGGGGTGTCAGTTTCCCTTACCGACAGGGTGGAGTAGCGTATAGAAACACAAAAAGTACAGAATATATAAGTAACTCACATCCACACTATGGGCATTACCTAGTCTTAGATACAACTGCAGCTAACGTCTCTCAGACTCCAGGCTGCTACTTCTAAGACTAGGTATCCTATAAGCACACAACCAATTGAAGAGCTTTATTAGATTACTCCATTCTCATTTATCAGTTCCACTATACATTAATTAATTCTTTAAACATTAATTAAGATTGAACAATTCCACATTTAACTGAAATGGCATCACTTTCAAAAACAACTGCTCCTTTTAAGATTCACATCACCTTTAAATTCTAGCATCTCCATCCCCGTGGGTTTTCACCATTTAATCAAACATTCATTACAGAATTACTTTTCCACATTCCCAGGAATTCTAGAAAAACATCCTATGCTTCTAAACACAAAGGAGGCTCAACACGGTGAGTAGATATACTACCTGTCTAGTCTTTGCCGCCTATAGAAAGAGCATATACCCATTCTCCCTCGAGAGGCTAAACACGGAAAGCACGTGGCATACCCCGCGCATCTTCGCCTCCTTTGAAAGAATGGTAGCAAGACCAGCTGCCTTGAGAAGTGGGGAAAAGCAAGGCAGATTAACATTCAAGAAAACCACAAGCAACCAGCAACCACATCCATCCCATTCCATCACCCCTGGTGTCCTCCCTAACACCCATATGCATAAACCGATGCATCTCACCACACTAGGCATCATCCGCTGCCACAACTATAAGGCCTCCATGCCTATACATATCACAACAACCGTCCAGGCTCACATCACAGCACAAGCAGCAGGAAAACAAACATCACAAAATGGGCTCTCGGCCCGTTAACAAACAAGAGGGTAACTCAGAACCCTTTTTGAAATTCCCACATAATCACTTATCTAATCCATATTGAATGAACAAATTTGTTATTCATAGGTTCCAATCATGGATAACTAATCAGTAAGCTATCACAATTAATTAACCATGCTTACTTCCCTAATTTGATTATCCTCAAATTAGAACAACTACAACAACGACAAAAAACCAGATTAATTTATATGCCTCTTTATCTTTAGCCAATTAATCAACAATTAATTCCGGCTTTACGTTCATTATCAATTTCTATCATTAACGATCAACAAATCAAAGAAACATAGATATCACTATATCTAGGAAAACATGAGGCAAACCGTTATCACGGTACCAAGCAATAACATGCGATCAACCAATTCTTTTAATCCAGTTCAAGTATTTAATTAGGTCAATTTCATTGTGATCCAAAGGAATAAATCATGCTAATTCTACGATTGCACATATATAATTAGAGAAGCCATGAATCCCCTACCTCAAATAGTTCGTCACGTTCTTTATCCACACAACAGGTCACGATCCTCCCCTCGCGACAACTGCATCCACCGGAGGACGCTTATCTCGAAGATTGATTAACACGGCTCAGTTGCATCCAAAACAGAACAGAACCAATCCTCGGGGTAACGATTGATTGTGCAACTCCTACGGAAAGGATTGAAAGGTTATAGCGCCTCTTAGTTAAGAACAAAGGGAAGGAACAAGGGAGAATGATATCTCGTCCCTTTTTACGATTTAACGAGGTGACAGTTTAAGATCCGGTTAATTCTCCATTAAAAACGGATCGCATTAACCCACGCGGTTTGACCAAGTAAAACATTCCAAGCCTTAGGAATAATTCATATAGGATTTATGGCATTTGAATCGGCCTTAAGAGCCCTTAAAAAAAGGCTTTAAATGTATTTTACGTCAAAGGAAACGTCAAAAGGGGCAAAAGTGTAGGAGTCTGGAAACACTGTTCACCCACCGTTACTGTACATGAAACTGATCTGTCACACCGATCTGTGAAACTGATCTGTCACACCGATCTGTGAAACTGATCTGTCACACCGATCTATGAAACTGATCTGTCACACCGATCTGTGAAACTGATTTGTGAAACTGATCTGTCACACCGATCTGTGAAACTGATCTGTCACACCGATCTGTGAAACTGATCTGTCACACCGATCTGTGAAACTGATCTGTGAAACTGATCTGTCACACCGATCTGTGAAACTGATCTGTCTCACCGATCTGTGAAACTGATCAGTCTCACCGATCTGTGAAACTGATCTGTCTCACCAATCTCTGAAACTGATCTGTCTCACCGATCTGTGAAACTGATCTGTCTCACCGATCTGTGAAACTGATCTGTCTCACCGATCTGTGAAACTGATCTGTCTCACCGATCTGTGACACTGATCTGTCTCACCGATCTGTGAAACTGATCTGTCTCACCGATCTGTGAAACTGATCTGTCTCACCGATCTGTGAAACTGATCTGTCTCACCGATCTGTGAAACTGATCTGTCTCACCGATCTGTGAAACTGATCTGTCTCACCGATCTGTTACTGTTCATAAAACTGGAAACACTGTTCACAGAACTGGAAAATTGGCAAAGTGTTGGGGATACGTCCCCTTGACCTCCCAGAACACCGCCAACACCAACATTTCACAAAGTAATGGACCGGAGAGGTCCGGGCCATTACAATAAGATATATAACTTAGTGAAAAAATAGTTGTGAAAATATAAATATATTCACAAAATAATAAATCATTGTTATAAAATATATAGAGAAAATTAAATTAACGATATTTATTTGAATGGGATAATGATAAATAAAAAATGCATTAAAATACTGGAAAAAAAATTTCATTGATAATAAAAAATGTCAAAATAGGGACAGTGAAGAATAAACATTTTAATTGGAAAGGATGGAATCCACTTTAATTGATTTTTAAAAAAAAATATATTTGAAATCTCCCATTTTAAATAATTATTATTATTTTAATTGAAAAAATGGACATTTTAGTTATGGGAATAATATTGAATAAATCAAATTATCTTTCCATAATAGAGAGGAATACATTTTGAGAATGATAAACATAGACATGGATGAAAATATTTATTTGTGAGAATGAGAGTTATTCATTAAAACATTACACTATTGTTTATGAAAAAATTATTAAAGATGTAATTGTTGATGATGAGAATTATTTTAGATTCATATCAGAAGAAGACATGATTTAATTCATGATAATTTTATGATAAAAAACCCATAAAATTTATATTTATGTTTGAAATAATATGTTTTGATTTATCAGATATTGAGTAGTTGAAACTTTTATTAAATTTTTAATAAAAAAACAATGGTTCTTACAAGGAAAATATAATAAATTAAAAAAAAAATAAATTAAAAAGGGATATATATTCATATTATAATTAAATTTTTAAGTGAATACACTATATAAATGGAATTATATCACACAATAACAATCATGTCCTACATAGTTCAAAATAATATAAATAATCCATTATATATGATTCCTCTAAGTATAAAGTACTATATACAATTTAATAAAAAAACTTATAATGAAATTATATTTTATATCCTTATTCATATACACCTCCATTTCATAATATATATTAATTATAATTTGTAATTAATATATTAGTTAATTATCACATTTCCTAGCCATGGGGTGTTAGACTGTTCAATTTATTTACTATTAACATCATAAAGAAATGAATAAATACAACTAATTGGATTTGAACCCACCATTACCTTATCATTTATGATAGAATAATAAATTTTTTCATTTATTACTTATGTTCAAATTTAATTAGTTTTAAATCATGAAAATGGCTTATAATATGTAAATTGTGATGAATTAGTTTTTGGTGTGTTTAATGATCAAAAGGTGATAAATTAAAAATATATTAAATATTAAAACTTAATTTTTAGAATAATTTATAGAATTAAAAACATATATATTACTTTATATTAAAATTTTATCGAATCAAAAAATAATTTATGACATCATCCTTATAACATAATTTATATAGACAGTTAAATCGACCTAAATTGTTACTTGATTTAATGATTTAATGAGTAAGGGGATTTATAAAAAAATATATTATATCATAAATAGAATCATAAACATATCATAAACATCTTATATCATCATTAATTCCATTATAATAATAAAAAATGATTGGTGGTGAGGAATATAGGAAATATGTTGCTCAAAGATAATGTTGCCTGCATTTACCAATGAATGATACTTTTGTTTTTATTAAAGTAAAAGTTATATGAATACATAATAATAAAATATTTAATATACTAATTAAAATATATGTATATTTCAAAAATTTCATTATTTTACAATGCCTAGAATAGACAATTATGAAGATAATTAAGATGAAAAACTATTTAGTTGATAATACTAATGTTTAGGAAATGAATTTTCAATTGAATTATACATGGAATTTAAGGATCTATACTGACTAGTGGTGATTATAATATTCCAAATGAGGATAATTTTTATCTAGTGTTTAATTTTTGATTGTTTCAATAATAAATTCACTATAGAGGTGAGTATTGAAGTGGTTGAAGTGTTACCCATTTATTAGTGAATGGAAAAACATTTTTGAAATTAACATGTCGTTTTCAATAATGTAATGTTACTATTCAATGGTCAATATCTATAAAATATGAAAATTTTTAGGGGAAGTGTACGTTGTATAGATTTTAATCATGATATATTTTGGAGAAATGTTTCATTTTTATTTCCATTTAATTTTTTTCATAATATTTTATAACTAAATTAAATTTACCTTCGTAATTAATTTTTAATCATAATGAATATTATTAATTAAAAAAATTAGGATAAAAAAATTTAACTTATATATAAAATTTGGTAAATTTTTTTGGCTCATATTACCAATAAATTTTTTATAATGTTGAAATGTTAATTGTAAAATAAACACACCAAACTCATAAATTTTTTTAAGAAGAATGAAATATTCAATTTTAAAATTTATGTAAAAGATAATATTATCATAGAAACATATTTTTTCATATAATAGGTTTTTTATTAAACATCAATAATTTATGTTCATTTTAGATTAATCCAATCCCAATCATTACATTTAAAACACAAAATTAGATGAAATGACCAAAAATAGTGTTTTTAATGTAAGACATTAATTTAGAACTACAATTTTTAGACGTAAGCCTTATAAGTTGAATTAATATTTTAAAATGAATACCATTATTCAATAAATATATTTTTATTTCATAAAAGGTTTTAAAATCTTCTAATATACAATAATATGATGATAAAACCCAAAAATTTAAAATTTAGAAAAACTGTACTTCTCAACTAAAAATCAACATTTTTAGAAGGAATCAAACAACCGTAAGAAGGCAATATTGATATTATCAAACCAAAAAATGAAATCAGTTTTATCTAATTCTGATTTTATAAATTCTAAATTATCTTTTTATGTGAATTTTAAAAAATAAGTGAAAAAAATTCTTTTCTGAAAAAATATGTTTTTTAAAATTTTATTTTTATTAATAATATCACGTATCTATTTTTAATTAATTTTTTTTATCTGTAAATAAATAATAATATTTTAAATTTGACCTATTTAATCTATTTTTAATAAATATACATTAATTAAGATATTGATATCTGAGAATACAAGATATATTACTTTTTATGGAAATACTAATAATCAAATTCCCTTAAAATTAACTATTTATATTATAAATTTTAATTAAAAATGACCATTCATATTTGAAAAATAATTATAATTATATGTATACAAAATATCATATTTTAACATAAATAATAATATTTATATATAACCCATATATATATATATATAATTTTAAAATAACCATTTAATTTCAAGATGAGTAATATTAATTTAAATTATCTACTTAACACTAATTAACATGAGTATAGATATTATAGAAATAATAAATGACAATATTTTTAATATCCACATATGAAATGGAAAAATTTATAGTGGTTAAATTTAATTTATATAAATATATATACCTACATACTAATTCATTCATTTAACTCTATCTTCACAAGGAAGAGTTATTATTTCATATTATTAATTTTTCTTAATGTGATCTCCTATTATGGGGATCTTCATAATTATATTTTTTTGGGTATTTTTGATCCTTAATGTTATATATGATCTTGGGGATTTCAATTTCATGATTATTTTATACATTTTAGTCAAGTTACTATGTTAATTTATTCACTTTTAATTGATTTCTTATCTCTAGGGTGAGCAATAATCTATTTTGTGAAATGATTCTTTTTTAGTTCATTTATTGTTATGTAACACTTATTTATGAAAAATCGTATGTTAGTTTTAGTTTTTATCATATATGACTTGTTCCTAATATATTTTTAATTCTTTTTAGTATAAAGTTTTAATAAATAATTTAGAATTATATAAAAATATTTCTTGGAATGAATATGATTCATAAAAAACATGGATTTTACATTATACCACAATAAATAAATTTAGTACATGAAATTTTTATTAAAACGAAATGAAAATAAATAAAATATGGAATATAAATTGTAGAGACGAATTAGGATATAATTATAGAATAAAAATAATTAGAAAAAGTTAGGAAATACTATCATTCCTTGGAATAAGGTTATCCTAAATATTAAGTTTCTCTACCACTATTTGGGCCTATAATATTATATAATTATGTATCAAGACACATATTTTATAACTCTTTATAGATACTTTTTTTATCACATTTTCTTATAATAAATATCATAGTTTAATATGAAATGTTTTTCTCATTTAAAAAGATAATTCTTCCACTATGTGCAAGGAACAATTCATCACTAAAATCATGATATGTGTATCTAAATTAAGGATAATACGATTTTTCCCAAAGAACCTTACTGTATATATAATCATGGAAAAAAATAATCACAACACAAAATTTATTTATTCAGAAAGAAAATATTATGTGTCGTGATATAAATATCATTGAAAATGTAGTGGCCTGACCCCATAAATTTGGAGCCGGTAAATTATTTTATTACATTGGAACGACTATAAGGAGTCAAATCCCAAAGGACTATTCAATTTATCAGTAATGAAAATACAAATTCCATATATGAAACCCATATAAAATTTGTAAATAGAAAATACAGTTATTATACATAATCAAATGAATTAAATTGCATCCTATAACAATTTTCCAAATATTTATTCTTTATTACATGGGGAAAATAATCAAAATAATGGTGACCTCAAATTCTAAAAAACCATAAGTAAAGAGGAAGAAATAATGAATCAATGAGATTAAATCAATATATAATGGTAAATAGCTAATAAAAAGTTTCCATCAAATAAATATATAATGAAAAATCTACATGGAAAGGTAAGAAACTAAATACACTTTGAATTTAATTAGTGAACTTAAAATGAAAGCTATCGATAGATTTGTCGACACAAAATCTCATGGATAAATAATAATAAATAAATTATCTATAATGGATATTCATAATTATATAATTACATGTTTCCCATGAATAAGATACCTTTTCCATCATGAAACAGTTTGAATAATTCTGATTTGGGAAACTAATTCATCTCATGAGACTACTAATGTATTGACTGGCTTGCATTAACAAGTCCGTAACCCATGCGGCTTTCCTTAAATGGTCATCAACCCCTAAATTTCATTCTCAAGGAATTTTTCATATATAGAATAAATAATTTACCCTATAAAATATCTTTATTGAATAATTTATACAAATTTATCAATAAAACCACATTGGAGGGTTAGTAACAAAAATGTTTGTTGACATTAAAACATTCTGGAGGAAATTAAATACATAACCATTGCAACATGTACCATAAAACCTTGAATCATTAAAATAATAATTCCACAATAATTAAATGAAACTTATAATATCAATATAATAATGAGATTAATGATTTATCATGTAAAATTAGAGTAGAAAACACTTTCTGAAATTTTGGGATTCCCCTATTGGAATTGTGTTTCACTGGGATGTCTCATTTTTTCACTTTATATTCTCCTTTGAGAAACAAAATTTTAGAGCATATGGTTATTGTTCAATATCCATCAATCTGTATGTGGTTCACATATGAGAATGGGACTTCAAGTTCAGCCCTCATGAAATTATTAACTCTTTTGTTTAGACATGGGTTAAAATTTATGGGTTTCACTAGATTCCAAAACATCATATGTTACGATATGATATTTCATTGTCTATAGGAACTCCCATAAAAATAGACAAATTACTTGAAGTGTCCATATGTGGGAAATATATTGGATTATTAGTTGAAGTGGATTTATATTCCACTTTATTTAAAAAAATTTATCTTTCAACCAGTGAAGAAAAACTTTAGTTGAGAATTGAATTTGAAAATATCAATAGTGTCTTTCCAAATTGTAAGGTAATTTGTCATGATTCTTCAAATTATAGGTGATCTGTTATTTATGATTTTTTATCTATCTGTTTATATGAAACTAATTTATGCTCTAAAGGAACTAAATATTTAAAATCTAGAACTCCTCGTATATTTATAAATGATACTCAGAAGTTGACTCATATTGGGCATATGGATTCCCTCATGTATCTTAGGAATGGAAAAAATGTTGTTCCTAAATCTAGAAATTGTGATGAGGAAAATTACACTGCATTTTATTAGGATTTCCCCCTAAAAACATTTTGAAATATAAGGATTTTATAGGTCATATTTCTTACATATCATAGGATTATATTGTTGAGTAGGGAAAAGAAGTTATGACTCAGATACTGTAGGATAGCATGGAACAAAAGTCAAGTCTGAATACAGTGGTGAAGTGTTTTAATAATCAAGTAGTAATAGAAGGGTCCAGTGTCTATAATGGTCTCTCTACTGGTATGATAGGTGCTTCTGGGAACTCTCCTGAATCTATAGAAGATAGACTATCAAAATGACCTTCCCCTTCCTCTAATGTTGTTAAAATTTTTTTCCCCATGTATCTATCACATGAGAAAATACATTATCTCCCTTATGTCAAATTTTAGTATTGAAAACATTTTATGTAATCTTGAAATCTTTTTTCCAATACATCTGATGCTATCTCAAAAGAAGAGATTCAGAGAACCTTTAAATTTTATGGGTGTTTTTCATTCAACCCACAGCCCTCGCTGACTTCTACATCTCTTTCTCAGGGCATGGCCACTATGTCATGAAAATACCAACCAGTTATAAATCACACTGTTATCTAGGTGAGATCATCCAAACCTCTTGAATTTATTTATTCTCACATAAACAATGTATGAAATGATGATGGAGAGGGCACCGATGACCCCCCTTGTTAGGCCATGGTTAATAATGATGTGTTGGATTCACCAATACTAATATATTCCTAAAATAAGGAGGTAGAAGACAAGATTTCACTGGAGAAGCTACACTATACTGTTGAACATGATAAGGAAGAAGGTTATTGGAATCAAGGTAATTGGAAAATGGGATGGAATTCAAGATGTCATGGATGGGGGTGAATATGGGATAACTCAATTACAAAAAATATGAGTCACATATTGAGATGTCTAACACATAGGGCTCATATATTGAAAGAATTATTCAACATGAAAAAGAATTGGAATCACTTCACACCAGGTGTCTTAGAAGAGGACAATGATGAGGAATGGATCAGGGATATTTACGAGATGAAGAACACAAGATTATAGAAATCATTTGGGGAAAACATGGTACTCTGTGATGTGGAAATTCTTCCCTCATGTGAACTTATCTTCTCATCTCTATATTTAAGTTTTTCTTTATTTATTATAAATGGAGTAGTTTATACCTTTTTTAGAAAAATTTACATATACGATATAAAAGTTAATTGGTGCATAACAAAAATAAGTTTCAATGGAATGTAAATTGAGATGAAATGCATTAATTTATTATAATATATAAATTTTAAGATCCAAGATAAATTATCATCAAATAAAACATTTAAAACCATTAATATAATAAAATTCGGGATATATTGTTTCAAAATGGGAAGTAGGTACACCATAAAAAATAAGTAAGTTGTGTTCATGGATTATACATCACAGAATGAAAAAATAGACAATAATCCAAAACGTTAATATTACTATTTAGGTGTTTCCTTTATCCTTCATTATAGTTGTTTAAAATATGTTACTAACTTATAATAGAACATTCATCAAACAAATTGGGTCACCATCCAACCCGGTGCCCAACCCAGTATGTGAGAATTCCTTAGGGGCATTCCTAATCCCCATAGACTATCCCAAGTGCTCGACTATCAAGATAATATGTGGGAATGATTTACTTGCAATAATAAACAAAAAAGACTAGAAATATAAATAAAAAACATGAAATAAAAAACAATACATGACCTTAAAATATGATCAGAATTAAAGTATACAACTCAAATCAATTCCCAAAGGGAACTACAACAAATAAGAATAATAAAACCCCAAGAGAAACCTCCAAACTACATGATGAACCACATCATCAAGATACCAATATAAACCTGCATGAGAAAATGAACAACAACCCAAACCACAACTGCTAATCACAATTCCTCAACCTAGGATAGAATAACAATAAGATCAATATACACAAAAAGGTGTACGGAGGGTGTTATCCAAGATCCCAGTTGGATTACACCCAACAAAAAGGTTCCAGGACATAATGTCAAAAAGATAATTTAGCATGATTAATACAATTTAGGATTTTAAAACACTTTTAAGTAAAACATTTTATAACTAAGATTCAAAAAGAAATACATGAAGGGAAAACATTTTAAAAAAACCATTTTAAATAGGAAGTTAAAATTCATTAAGTGCACACACACACTTACGTGGTCTCTCGTATTCCCATAGAGGGCACCACGTCATGTATAGTAGGGCATTGTGGGTAAATAACCTATGGTAACTAGAACAAATGGGACCCTAGAGACATTGTATCTCAATGTAAATGCGGAAAAGGAACAAAAATGATCTACATCATCATGCATGAGCCACTAGTAGGGATGGCACTAAAAACCTATTGTTCTCCAATTATCAAAAATATTAAGTTAATGTTGTAGTGTCAATCATTCTCGACGAAACTAGGGATGAAACACTTCTGTATCATCTAGCATAATTTTCATATTACACCCACCTATATACCCATGGTTTCCCTTATACTTGAGATAATTTTCACATTGACAGACACCACACAACAAAATTATCCAAAAGGCCAATCATTTAAATAAAAACACCGCTCTTTACAAAACATATCCTTTTTCAATTTACATACACCATAAAAAACCCATTTATAAAATTCATTTTCCATCACGGATAAAGATCCCTAATTCCCCTTTTTATAACAGATGAAAACACCCAATTAAGACCATCCAAAACAATGGGTCATTCCCCATCAGAAGACCGCTCAATCATTAAATTATTCATTAAACATTATTTTCAATTTCTCAAACACTTCACAAATTATTCAAAAAATGAAAAAAAATGAAAATCATACCCAAAGTAATTAATTTACCTCAAAAATTATCCATTTAAATATAACCACTTTTTAAAGACTGGAAAATTCATTCTCACCATAAAAAAATTCCCTAAAACCCATAAAAAATCATAACATTAAAGCACACATAAAACAATTGCATTACATTTATTAAAAACTCATTTCTAACTTATCAACACGCAAACCATTCCAAAAATACCATTCTAAAAACATAAATAAACTAATGAATACAATTGTAAACTCAAACAAGAATAAGTATATTCATCTAGTTATGTTTGGGAATAGTACCACCTACCCCACATGGAGATCCTTTAAGAAAATAGCAGAAATAAAACCAACACATCATTTGCACCATGAAAAAGAAAAAAGGATCCCAAAATAAGAATATAAAATACAAAAACAAATTGTTAAACCTAATATTCGAACCCCAACCCCGCTAGAAACCCTATAACTACAACATTAGAAATAAAAATATTACCCAAAGGAAGGTCCCTACACTAACGATGAGTGGGGCACCCATAGAAGGTCGATGTTGGTGGAGAGGTGTTGTCCAATAGTGGTTTGAGTGCTGGGGAGAAACCGATAGGGGATAAAGTGGAATGCATAAAATATTCCTCTAGAAGGGGTCATGCACGGGAAGAGGCACGCTGGAATGGGTTAGCGAGGGGGGTTTGATGGGCTGAGTATGAGGACTGGTGGTGGGAGGTAGCTTCACCAGAGGAGACACATCATGGGTTTGTCGGAGAAAGATTCGATAGAATGGGGGGTGGGGGGTGGGGGTGGGGGTGCTTCCCATTAGTATTTTTGATGCGATGAGATTGGATAGGGGTGAGGGGGTGTAGTGCGAAGGCGGGAAAGAGTAATAGAACAAGTGATAAATGAAAATTTGAAATAAAATAAAACTAATAATAACAATAATACTCAATAGTGTTTTAATAATAAACATTAGCATAATAAAACCTTTATTAATAGAATTGACAATCATAATAATAACAACACAATGATAAAAATATTAATAATCAATTCATTTTTTAGTGATATTAATTTCACCCAAAATTTTAATATTAATGTTAACAATAATTTTTTTAATACCAAAAATAAAAAAAATTTAATAAAAATATTGTTAGTCGCAAAAATAATTATATTATTATTGCAGTTATAACATTTTCTTCACATTAATTTTATGTGATTTCTACAATTCATTCATTTATTTTTTCATTTATTTTAAAGTGTCCGGCAACCGCGCGACCCATAAAAATTTTAAAATTAAAGACGATGAGAATTATTTCACTTTTAATAATAATAATATTAATTAATTTATTAATAATTATAATAATATTAAGGTAAATTTTAATACTAAAAATAATATTTATAATTTAATTTCTAATAGTAATTATTTAATAACAATTTTAATAATTGTAATAAATATTAATAAAAAAACAAATTTAATAATAATAATACTTTAAACCTCAACAAAAATAATTTTATTATTTTGCTTAAAACTACAAATTGATGTAATTTTTTAAACACACATGTTAAATTAATCTCATTATTCTTTTAAAATTTTAGTTTATTTTGTAAATTAAGCAGGCTATATAGTCTCCGAATAGTTCCATGCCCATACGCCTAGTGCTGATAAACCCAAAGCATATTTTTTTATCAATAGAACTGTTAAATTTTAACATGGGTTCACCCAAATCCCAACATGAGACAGAACTAAAGAAAAATTGAAACCTGGGTGTGATAATTCTCTCTACCACAATGCTTTTAGACCCATGCAAGCCACAAACAAGGCCAAACACCAATGAAGAAACTGATGATCAATTACAGTTCAAGTAGATTCTCAGTAGACAATAAACAAAGAGGTCTAAAAACACCAATGACAGAAATGCTAAAATAAGAACTTAGTAGATCGAGATAGACTGAATGCTAAGTGATGAATGCCCCAAAGAGATAAAAAATCAATTTTATTTCTTAAACAAATATACTCTCACACCAAGGGAAACCAAATTCACTAACGAATAAACCTCAACTACCATTAAACGACAACCACACCACTTGACTAGAATGAACAAACAAGACCAAACCACTTACAACGAAAAGTCGCATCACATAACACCATTACATATCTAGGAAGAGATCCAAAAATCCATCATGGGGAGGCCCAAAGGGACTCCCTACCAAAAGAGATGGGATAACACCAATATGTTCCATAGGAATCTCAATTATAACAACATTGGGTCTACCTACCATTATAAACAAAATAAGCACACAAACTAAAAATCATCCTTATACAAATCAAACACCACTACCCCAAGGGGTGGGAAGGGATATTCCCATCTACCAGGGAGTCAAAACCAGAGACGAAGTCATTCCGATAAATTCACACCCCATGATGACCACCAAAACTGAATTTGGACTAATTTTAACAAAATAGACCCCCTAAGGGTAATTAAATACAGGCCTATACTTCGGAAGATGAAACTACTAGGTTTTCAAGAAAGTGAGATGATTAGGCTTACATATAAACAATGGTTATCCCCTTTCACTCAAATAGGATAGAACATGGAAACGATGTCTTCTCGCCACATTCAATCGAAAGGGAACAACTAAAACAAGATAATGATGCTGATGTATTAAACTATCCCCCTCTTCCATACTAAGAACAAGAATTATACCCACGATATTCATGAACATGGGATTACCCTATCTATGAGCATGCTTCACTCTGAGATCTATTGCTAGAGCTCTGTTGGTTTAAGCATCTCTTGCCTTACTATCATGATTTGAAACCCTTTAATGAAATTCCTTTTTTTGTTCCACAAGCATCCCTACAATAATTGAGTAAACACCATCAGAAACAACACACCTTTACATCCACTAACACTGACATGGTACATCACAAACACAAAATCTAATATGGTTCATGGGAATTCCTCCTTGTTACTCAGAATGAGAAACATCGATAGGAATGAAACATAAAATACAACTTCGTATAAAATGGTTGAATTGAAAATTTCTTGAAGGAAAATAGACTTCTATCTAAACAGAGGACTAAGGAATGTCCCACATCCTTCTCCCTTACAACCGAAGAAGAGAATAAAAACACCTAGCATCATCGAACATGACCCTTTAAAATGAAAGAAACAATAAAAAATGGACTTCAAAACGTGTCTTAAATGATGCAATATTTTTCCAATCACCCTAATTAGCCTCTTACAACCATATTTAGCACACAAACAGCAAAGAAAGAACCCTTATACAGAGCTAACAAATTATGTGAAGACCTTTTTATGTTATTTTAAAATACCAAGCACCCTGACTACTTTTTACTTTTCCCCATGTAATTTCCCTTCACATCTTTTTATTTAGGCTAGCGGGTGTCAAACAACACCTTTGAAAACCTAAATGACTCACATAAACTATGATTTTTTTATCCTCATATGCATGTTTACATTACCTATGAGATAATTAACATAACCAAAAAGAATATAAAAGGTTATAACCAAAATATATAAGAAGTAAGTTCTTACTTTGATCAAATAGAGGGCCATTCAATGGTGAAAAATCTATAGGTGCAAGAAAATTACGCACTAACTCTTTATGGGGGAGTATTCTAGCCAAGAATGAAGACCAAGAACCTAATCAAACTGGTCCACTAGTCAATAATACCCTAAAAAACACCTGATTGTTGGGAAAAAACCACAACAAAGGCCTTCTGAGACACCTCTCAAAAGAGACCACTAACCAACACATCAACCCAACAAACATACGAAACACAACTAAAATAATCGTTTCAAAAATAGTGGATTTAAAAATTAAAGACACCCCTCTAAAAGATTCCAAAAACATAGAAATACATACCCCAAAACTATTGATTTTCAAACAATATACACTTTCATTATAAAAACTTCTAAAATTTAAACCATATGGGCGGTCTACACAAACATTAATGGTACCTCATGGGACTTACACACTAATGCTCGCATGTTAGTCGGGCAGTAATTCACCTTCCTCATATAACTCATGAATGTGGTTTCCCATGTAAACACCAAAGGATAAAACAAAATTCGTTCCATTTTTCCAAAACAAAAATCGATCCACCCCACCTCTTTGCAAAACCACTAGTCACATGTTTAAAACCTATTTCAAATTTTCACAAAAAATGCTTCAAAAAAGCATCAAACCGTCAAATAAAACTCACATAGAGTGTAAGAAAAATTATAAAAAACAAAAAATTATCAAGATTAAAATTAATTTTCAAACCATTCATGTCAATTTCAAACACTTCATCCCATTGAAAACACCTTCCATCAATTTAAAAAATTCCTTTTAAAATAGTGTTTTGAAAATCACAATAAAATCAACCATGTTTCTAAAACCATCATGTTTTTTAATCCACAAGTTTCAATTAAAAAAAAACTATTCTCAATTTACACAAATAATACTTCATAAAAATCCACATTTCTAGAACCTCATTCATAATTTTTCTAAAAACCCATGTTCCACCACTTTGAAAATATATTCATTTCCACATAAAAATATTAATATAATAAAATTTAAAACATAGGTTCTCAAAATTATTTCCTAAACCCTAAGGTATACTATGAAAATAAAGGGGAAATTAGTGACACTGTATGACTTGGATATATGGTTGGTGGCCATATTCCAATCACTCCACCATTACAGAGAGTATAATAGGGCAATGTCCCTGGCTCCACATTTTTAACCAGGACCTATGATGTTTATGAGACCATTGAACATAGATTGTTTTTCATTTCCACCTAAAATATTTACTATAAGGTCCAAAGATTCAGATATACCTAAAATTCCATTGGAAACTCAAGTCCCACCACATGGTGTGCTGGCTTGGAACCTTACACATAACCATAACATCGAGTTCTGATGACCTTAACTCCAGTCTACCATGATTATTCTTAAAGGAACATGACCCAAGAGAGAAAACTCATAAGATACCATTTTGTCACGAACCAAACCGAGTTTCTAACCAATCGGCGTCTGACCCAGTCTGAGACAAGGCTAGAGGAGCATTCGTGATCCCCATGGACTGAAACAAGTGTTTGGGTATCAAAATAATATGTGGGATCAATTTAACCGAAGTAATAAATGAAAACTTACTAAGTATATAAATAAAATAAAATTAGAGACAAAAAACCACACAACCCCTTAAAATATGATCATATTTAAAGTCTACAACAGAACTCAAAACCCAAAGGGAACTAAAAAAAAGAAAGTAAACGAAAACTCTAACACAAATCTCAAAGAAACATGAGAAGCCACATCCTCAAGCTACTAACACCAACATACACCAGAAGGCCAACAACAACCCGAACCTCAAACTATAAGCAAAATACCTCAACCTAGGATACATATAGACAAGATATACATACACCCAATGCTATTTGTTGGTTGTGACCTAAGATCCTAGTAGGATGCCACCCAATAAAAAGGATTCATGCCATAAAATCAAATATATAATTTAATATACTTATTCAAATTCATTCTTCTAAAAAAATTTATGGAAATAATTTACAAGATAAGAGTAAAAAATGAACACCTGAGAAAAACCCATTTAAAAAAACTAATTTCCAGAGAAAGATAAAATATATAATGAGTCTACACACAATAATGTTGTCTTCCTTTTTCCAAAAGAGGTAACCACATCATGAATAATAGAACACCATGGGTAAATCCAATATGGTAGATAGCACAAATGGTACCCTAGATACATCATATCTTGGTGTAAACATAGCATAAGAAATGACAACAATCTTCGTTCTCATAAAATATCCACTAATTGGAAACACACCAATAACATAGTGGTCTCCAACCGTAAAAAATATTTAGTTAGTGTTAGAGCATCATTCCTGCTAGATGAAACTAGGATGAACCACCCCTATTTCATATAGAGTTCTAGTCCTAGTACACTAAACTAGATACTCAGGGTTTCATTTTTTCTTGTTTTAATCTTCACATGCACACACACAAAACCACTATATCGACACAAAGGCCGAAAAAGTAACTGAAAACACCCCTCTTTACAAAATATCACATCTGTCAACTTATAGAAACCATAGAAAACCCCTTTTTAAAATACCTCTTTGATCACATAAAATGTTCCCAAATTCACCTTTTTATAACATAAGAAGACACCCAATTAAAATTATCCAAAACAACAGGAAAAGCCCCATCATAAAACTACTCACACATTAAAATATTCTTAAAATAGACTTTCGCCTTCTCAACCACTTTATAAATTATACAAAAAAAGAATAGTAAATAAAATCACCCCCAAATTGATTCATTTTCCCTTGAAAATACAAATATAAATATACACAATACGCAAATTCATTGAAAAATATTTTTTCATCATCCAAAAAACCCCTAAAACCCATTTGAAAAACATTACATGAATACACACACAATATATTACCATTGAATTTATCTATAACTCATTTTTAACTTATCAACACACCAACCATTCAAAAAATAAAATTATATATACACAAAAACCCATAGAATACAATTATAAACTCTAACCATTATAATTTAATTCATCTAGTGATGATAGGGCTCAGAACCCCTACCTCACTTGGAGATCCATCGTGAAAATTTCCTAAATTCCCAGCCCCACCTCATTTTCACCACGAAGAAGCAAAAAATATCCCTAAACAAGTTTATCTAATCCAAACACAAAAGGTTAAATTGTAAAATTAGTCCCAAAACCCATTAGAAACCCTAAAAACCCATCAGAATAAATCAAAATCTTACCCAATGGGAGGCGCATGTGCCGAGTATATGCGAGGCACCCATGGAAGGTCATTATCATCAGAGAGGTGTCAACCTATTGTGGTTCTCATTCCAGGGAGGAACTGGATGGGGAGGAAAAGGCCAGACATACATCCTAGGCTAATAGAGTATGTGTGCGAGAAGAGGCGTGCCATATTGGGTTCATAAGGGGGGGGGGGGGGGGGGTCTATTGGAAGGAGTAGGAGGAATGATGTCCGGAGTTATTTTTGTCGAAGAAGACACACTAGGGGTTCTTCTGAATAAGCTTGGATGAAATGAGGGGGGATAGATATGGGGAGGCTTGATGTGACGGTTTAGGAGAGGAGGGAGGTGTGCAACGACAAGGTTGGTAAAGGTGATGAGAACTACCCCTAAAATAAAAAATTAATATAAAATCTAACTAATAATAAAAATACCTAATAAAATGATAATAATAATGTTAATAATATTAGTGCCTTTATTAATATACATTCCAATCATAATAATAAAAAAAATTGGGAAAAAATTAATATTTAATTAATTTAACAGGGATATTAATATCAAAAACAATTTCAATAATATTACTAATATTAATTTTTTGTAATAACAAAAACAAGAACAAGAATAGTAAAAATACTTTTAATCTCAACAATAATAATAGTAATTTCTCTGTTAAAAGATTTGACTCTTGTTACATTAATTCACATGTCACACATCATTTTGTTTTATGCATTTATTTTAATGTGTTTGGAAACAGTGTTGTTACCCCACACGGCCCATAAAAATTTTAATAGAAATGACGGTAGAAATTATTTCACTCTAAATAATAATATAATTAATATTACTTTTAATAATTATAATAATATTAAGGTAACTTTTAATAATAACAATAATATTCATCATTTCATTTCTAATAGTAATAATTTTAATAACAATTAAAATAATTGAATAACTATTAATAAAAAAATATTAATAACAACAATAGTATTATCCTCAACAATAATAATTTTATAATTATGCTTTAAACAAACAATTGATTTATTTTATTTATTTAATTTATCCATAATTTTATCTTTATTTAATTATTATTCTAAAATTTTAATTTATTTTGAAAATGTGCAGGCCACACGGTCTATGAACAATGCACATCACATGTACTTGGTGCCACTAAACCCAAAATGTTCATTTATATCAACAAAGTTCAAAAATTTTAACACGGGTAACCAATATCTTGACCTGAGACTGAATGGAAAGAGAAATTTAATCCTGGATGGGATACGAAAAATATACATTTTTATAATCTTATATATCATATTCTTATAATTTATTATTACCCTTTTTCTAACAATCTTTCATTATTTTTATGATTTTTGGTGTGGATTGTCAGTTTTCTTAATTATGTTTTGATATGTTATTTGTTGTTAACATTAAATAGAACCTGATTTAAAAATATCCATAATTTAAAACATGATTAAATTATCTTATGTATTCAATACATATGTTATTGGAATTTTCCATAAGATTTGGAGATAAGAATCTATATTCACTATTCCTGGAGATAATGGACCGTATGTATGTCTGAATGATACATTCTATTCATTGTGGTATTAAACAACTGAAATGAAAATTTAAAATATGTTTATAATAATTTTTGTACAATATCTATGTAATATATGATACATATGGTTACTAAATAACCATTTAAACATTCCATATATAGTGTGAATGAGTCATATCGCTTGGATGAGATAGTAGTCCACACTCCCAAAAACAATTTCATCGTATTTAAATAAAATAGAAAGTATAAAAATAGGTGTTATAAAATAATTATACACGAATAAATAAATAATAAATATCATATATATTACATATAAACATATTTTCTATGATAATTTTCACCATGATAAGTTGTAAAATAAAACAGAATAATCACCATTTCGTGTGGCGGTAGTTCTCCGTAAACATAAATAGAATGCTCATTACCCATTAAATTGAATGTTTGGAAGTGTACATATAAAGGTTTTCATAATGACATATAATTATATATAGGTTATTGGTTTTTTATATAAGATATAAATTAGGTGATTTGATGGAGTAGAGAATAGAAATAAAACTAAAGTGCTTGAGGAAAGATATTGTCTCTTACTTGGGTAACTACTCTTGGTTTTTACCAAAGGGATACTATGGATGGATTTCTTCTAATGTTAAGGATTATAAGATGAGTGGAGGGATGTTTAGAATCCATTTAGGCTGATATAGGCTGAGATAAAGTGGTTTTAGAAGTGTTATGGTGTAGGAGGAGATTAGTATTTTTATAGTGGTGGAGGAGTGAAACTCTTGTAAATTTGGGAACGAGAATTCCACTAACTTTTCTAAATGAAATGACACCACCATTATTGTAATATTTTGAGAAACAGGATTATATGGACAAATTGTTTCCCACCAATGTCTCTTATACATGCTTCTTGGTCATTTGGGATCGTGAAATTAATGTTTAGTTATTTATTAAGCTTAATTTTTCTATAATTGTTTTAATTAATTTTAATTACCATCCCTAATATCATTGGTATATATTGAGTTTCCATATTATAAAGTATAAATAATTCTTATTAATAATTATAAATACATTTTTTGAAATTCTAATCACCCAATTGGAATAAGTTAATTTAAATTCAATCCCATGGACGAGACACCATTACATGTTTTAAAAGTAAAACCATCAAAATTTATTATACGTATTTATATATAATTTCCATGTGAAATTTATTATGATTAAATTAATTAAATTTATAGATAATAAATTGATCGAATTAAACTTTAAAACCAAATTTAAATGCAATTTAACAGTTTAAATAAATTAGATGATAAAGAATATCTACATTAATTTTATGTACTTTTTACTATTCATTAAAGAACAAAAATTCATTGAATCATAAAAAATATTACCCTAAATAAATTATTATTATTTCCATTATAATATTTTTTTTATTTTTAACTATAAAATCCATAAATATTCCATGAATTGGAATTAAATGTTTCTCCATTAAATGGTGTTAAAAATGCCTTAATATATATATTATTTTATAAATAAAATTGGGTATGTTTTACCTTAATCCTAAAAAAAAATTTATATATCAAAAAATATTTGATGGAATATATAATATATACCTAATTAACATCACTCAATAATACTTATTAATTTAATTTTCTTGTGTAAAATAGGTTTGTGAGCATAAAAAATAATATTTTTCATTATATTCAATTGGTGTTTGTATTCATTTCTAATAAATTTTTAACCGTTGAATTAATTTTATATTTCTGTAAAACATATATTTTCATAATTTAGTTAAATATTTTCATAAATAATAATTTAATAGATAGGTTATATTTTATTATATCAAATAATATTATAATAATTTCTCATTATTCGGTGAAACTCGGTATTGTGTATGACATAATACATTTAAAAGAACTAGTAATTTCATGAAACATACACTAATTCAGTATCCCATTCATTTCATGATATACCATAGGTTAAAATTTTATAAAATAATAAATATATTGTAACATCTTGGGGTATTATATTCCCTTATTCTCATGGTGGTGCTAGAGATACATGCAATCAAATATAGTGTTTTTACATTAGCATTTCAGTGTGTTATAGAAATATTATTATACATAGTATAGTTAAAATAATAATATTGATAAAAAACCATCAACAATAATATATTTGATTTTTCATTCATATTAAATATGATGATCCACTTTAGATGTTGTTCTTTAAAAATTATTCCATTTTCTTCTTGTTCAGGGAGGTTGGTGATGCCCATTATCTATGTTAGTCTATGGATTATGGAACTATCAAAGATAATTTCAATGTACCAAACATATATGAGATTTAATAACTATTTTTACATTTATATGAATTTTATTACATTCCATTGGGTTAACCAAATTCTTCATTTTTATATTGTAGTTTTTTTCTCGTGGTTCCCTCATTCATATGTAATTTATATTCCGAACACCTTATGGATGTTCACATAATGATTATTTAGAGATTATATATTTATATAAGGATATAAATATTTCATCTTTCATTATTTTAGTTAATTTATCATTCATGATAATTTATTCTTCTTTTTTCTTTCTAGATTCAGACATTGACTATTCTCGCATTGATAATCATATTTCATGATAGTGGTATTAGAAAACTAATATGATTTCTCACTACTTCTACCATTATTATTGGATGTTCATTGAGGTAATTTATGAATTTTCACTCACAACCATAGTTAATTCTAGATATAGTCCATACTAATACCAAATTGTTTTACATTAGTAATGATTCCTTATCAATAAGTGGAAGTAAAATAAAATTTCTTCAGCCATGAGATGTATTTTACTTTTCTAGTATCATATTTCCCTATGTTTTTTTACTAATTATGATTGTAGTTTAAAATAGAATTCATGAAATTGGATTTTTTATACATATCTTTTTAATATGTAATTGTAAATATAAACTAAATCAATTTAAGATATTTATAATTCTCATGTAACTAACCAGTGAATATCATATTCGAGTGTCTAACTAGGTGGGAAATCATAAGGCCACTCATCATGAACCCATGTGTTGATTAAATAAATTACCTTAAACCCTTTTCAGGGATATTAACCCAATATTTAATTGTTCCTTTTCCACATCCAATTTCATTTATAAATATAGAGATATTTTTCTAAGAAAACGAATTAGTCATGTCATTATAAAAATTTCAGGTTAACAACGTATACATATACTCATCCCCAAGGTTTTCACAATGGTTATCTATCAATATTACGAATACTTAGAAGTATAATATCTAAAAATAATGGAAATAATATTTCATAAAACAAATTAAATTGAAATTAAATAGAACTTAAAAAAATAATACAGTCTAATGATATAATTAATTAATATTAGAAAAAATAGCACAACCCAAGGAACTAGAGGATTAGATACAGATAGATTATCTATATAAAATTTTAAATCTATAATCAATTTCCCAAAATAAAACACCTTTATAATCCTTTAAAGAAAATCCAAAAGTTATAAATATCTGAAAATCCTATGTAATAGAATACACAAGAAAAGGGAGAGATAAAATTTTCCGATAGGAAAAATATATCATCCCGTAATCAAGGGTTATATCCTTAAGACATGTGAAAACATGGTAATTGGATAAATTTTTTATAATGAGGAACACTGAAATATAAGATTAATATATTTCTCCGGATTGAAGGATGTGTAGTATAAAATTATAAATAATATACAATTCATCATGTGTTTAAAATAAAATTTCCATGAACATTATTCATGGTGCCTTATCATATGTAATTGTTTTTTCATTAGAGTATTTCATAAACAGAATCGTAGAAACCACACATAAAATCAAATAACTATGACTTCCATCACATAATATGATTGGTCTGACCCCTATGTACCATTATTATATTGGGATAATCCTATCAGGTACACTTGTGCTTAGGACTAAATCTCCCATATACCCTTTTAGATAATGATACACCCTCCCATTTACTATTTCACATGGGATATGTAACCATGTTTTTCATTTTGTTTTAATGAGTCCTGAAATTAAATAAATTCATTTGTGGATGAATTTGGACCCTTCCCATCATCATCCATACATATTTTTTCTAGTTAAAATCAATCATAAACATATAATAATGATCCCATGGAAAAAGATCCGGTTCAATAAACATTCAAGAATAATCAAATAACATAAATCAAATAGATTAAGGGATGTCAATAATATCATTTTCCAAAATTAATTTTGTCATAATAAAATCTGGACGATGTTTCAAATATCACTTCATAATATGTAAACCTTGATGATAAAATAATATTAAAAACCCAAATGATTTCCCAAAAAAATTTAGATGTTATTATAAAAGAGTATGTGGTAATCACATTAAAAATATTTTTTATAGGTAAATATAATACTTTTCAAAAAAATATAAATTGTTATGAATAAATTTTACCACTAAAGAAATAATTTTTATCAATAAAATGTGTGGCTTATGATAATAAAATTGGTTTTAAAAATATCGAGAACAATTCTAAATAAATAATAAAATTAAAATAACATTGTTCGATGACTGATATCATAAAATGTGTATACATCATTACATTGTAAATGTTTAAATTTATCTTTAAGAATCATTAATAATAATTCATATTATCTTTCAAAAAAAGGAAAACATTGAAGCTAAGGAAAACCTTGAAATAAATGAAAAATTTTACAATAAATGTTATTGTTTTTATTTCTAATTTTCATATTTTATTTCATGTTTTTTTATAAATGACATATTTATTAATTATGATATGAAAATTTTCAATAGAAAAAAACATTAATATAACAATGTTTTCTAGAGAGTGAAATTTATTGTATATTTTAATTATTTTTTATAGATGTTTTTGAATTCACTTTATCTACTAGTGGAGGAAGTCTAATAATGATCACGACAACATTGTTATTCCTAAAAGGCAGTGTTTACCCTAGGAAAGGAGTTTGGTGTAATTCTTTTTATTTCATGTTTTCTAAGAATGAATAAAATCTAATTTTTTTAAATATATATTAATTTATTCACCTATGTTCATTTGATGAAATATTTTGAACAAAACATTAGAATTATATTATCTCTCCATTTTTTTGATTCTATGGTTGGGGAATTTTCTACATGGAGTTATAAACTTATGTTTTCTGTAGGGGTCAGTCCTGGGCCCCTTTTCACTTTCCATTTAATTTTTTAGTTTTTTATTCCCCTTCTAGTCATACTCATCCTCCTATATTCACATTTATTATCTTATTGGAATCAACTTCCACAAGACCTATAAATGAAATGATAAAGGATAGAGAGAAATAGAAAGAGAGATGGGTAAATAGGGGTACTTCTTCTATCATAAGAGGATAAAGATCAGCCTATTGAAATTGAATATCATTGAAATGGGTTAATATTCAATGGATTCTTATAGAAAGTATGATGTTTTATTTTTATACACTAATCCCATATAGGATTAAATTTTTCAATTTTTATATCCCTGCTAATATTTTTATATAACCCTAGTGATTTAATATATGTTTAGACATAGAGAAAAAATATGTTTCAGTCCAATTTAATAGGTTCCCATTCAAGAGTTCGGAATAACATGGTATGTGGTTCTATAAACATAGGCCATGAACTATTAAAATGTTAAAATGTTGACATTAAATAATTACACATTGTATACTTGGATTACACATCATGAATAGAGGATTGGGCATGTAACAATGTACATTGGAATATGAGAATCTTAGAATTATACTCCATGTGCCAGGGGTGTATGTCATATATTCGTACTCTACCGTTAAGATTGTTCACGTACAAATAGAATTTTTAGGGTAACATTGCTATATTAAGTACATGGAATGACAGAATGTGGGTTATACATAGTGTAGAAGTAAACAATTAGGTTAAGACATATTATTGGTTTTCATGAGGAAAATATGTAGGTAACCCATGTGGGGGGCCTTCCATGTACATGGTTTTTCATTCCATGTTAAACTGTATATTATATCTATGTGGTCATTAATGTAACACACAATTCACATGAGTATACACATTGTGTACTTATCCCTTTCTACCCATTATAAAGTTTTCATGTATTTATATATCAAGGATAGAATTGGACAACTGTGAAGTCTATTTTGAGATATTATTAACATAAATCATGATGTTGGAACTTAATGGTTATTGGATGTAATTTTTGAGTTTTTTTACCAATTATAGATTCAATATATAGTTTCTTACACCAAAAATTAAATACATAGATCTCATGTAAGATAGACTAGGAATGATCCCAAGATTAGGATCATGATAAATTGTAGATGGTCATGGATTAATATCACCAATGACATCATTTTACATTATTTAGAAGAAATTACTGGTATTGTCGGACTACGATGTGATTTCTTGAGATAGATATGATAAAAATGAGAGAAATTATATGGTGGGACTTTGGAATAATATTTCCCATTGGCCATCTCCCTATGTGTTGTTTTATTATCAATTACCTCTTATAATCTCCTTTATGTAATGTTCACTTTTTTCCAATGTGGCCACAATATATTATGGGTGAGGTTGTGGGTTTTTTTACCTCAATACCCTAGTTGTGATTTAGGATCCCATGTAGTATTAATCCACCCAATTACATTTTCTAAGGATCCATAGAGAGATTTATCTACTATTTTACTATTATCTAGTATCCCAAAAAGGATTTATTTAGATACATGCTCAGAAACCGTATCCTCGGAGGGATTCCCTCACTTATGATTGGAAAAAATGATCCTGATTAATATTCATCTCCAATGATAGATTTTGGGTACCATCTGGGTACCCTAATGTTTAATAGACCCAAATCTACTATGTTGAATTTTTTAAGATATTATAGTATGATTCACCTTAGAAAATATTCTAAACATGTAAACATGATGGGTATTATTGTTAGTGATGGGTTTAAGCATTCAACCATCCAGTATCTATTTATTGTTTCACTCAGTTTCTCTTGATCAAGATATGATTTATAGTGTTTCTTCTTGGTACTAGGCCAACAAACGTGATTTGATTCCATATATGATCTGGATTCCCAATGTTACTTCATGGGATTTTTATTCTAGGTCTTTTCATTTACTATCACTTTGTTAGGATTCCTTGATTTTCTTACTATAATCCATCATTTGTTCTATAAAATATTAATATTATATAATTCATATGATAAAAATTGAACTCCTCATCAATATTATAATTGGAGAACACATCATTATATAGTGGACATAATGGTGTACAATTTTTATATATCATAGTGACCATGACATGCCATGATTATTGTTGAGATTAGTGGACATGGTATTCTTTGGCGATTATTAGGATTTATAGAATTGGTAATAACTAGATTATATTTCTATGTGGATGAACATCTCCAGAGAATTAGATATTTTTGATATTATTGGGGTTTAATGATGATTGCTCTAAGAGATGGCTGGTATAAACCTCAATGTTGGGGTTGATGACTTGCAATGTACCTCGCGACTGGGTGTTATTTTTATAATATAATTTCTCAGATATTTTCTGGTATTTTTGGAATAAGGAATTTTCAATCAGGATCATGGATGTAAGGATTTATAGTGAATTACTTTGATTAACATCAATTTTTTCTCATCTTGGTTGTGTGTAATTTATGAGTACACACTTATGGTGGAATATTATATATTCACTATTGATCATGGGAAACATATATTTATTTCAAACCCCTTGTACATTCACCAAAGTTAGAGAAAAATCCTCATGTCTTCTTTTAGTTTGAGAAAACATGTATAATGGATCGGTCTACGTCCCATGGTCACATGATGAAATACCTCTACACATTTATATTATTATGATAATGCCAAAGTAACAAGATAGTGTCATGGAGATTGGGTCTTTGGTTGGCCCCAAAGTTATTAGTATATTCATGTACATTCATTTTAGTTTCTTTTTTGTACACATATTTATGTGATCATCCTAGTGGGTTACAAGTGTTGTATATTTGGCATGGACCTTTAGGAATATTTTTGTTTTATTGTACTATTACATTCTGGTATATTTTTTTCATCCACAATTTGATTATTTAATGTTATGGATAATATTTGGATATTTATTCAATTTCAATTACTCTAATACGAGGGTATAGTCTCCCCTATAACACACCATAGTATATCACTACTAGTCGAAGACATCTATCATCTGGGAGGGACACATGAGTCATGTTAACCAACCGATTTAGTTACTACATACAAATATATTTATGTTTGGATGTGACATAGTTTTATTAAGCGGTTCCATTCCGATTGTATTTCTTTTGGGATAAAGTATAGAGGATTATTAGTAATTCATTAGTCCTAGTGAGGTATATTGAACATGTGTGTCAAGAAAAAATATTCTAGTAAGATATCTTGGTCTCTAGGGATATGGTATTGTTGTCCCTGGTATGTGATGTTATAGTTTCATATGATTTTTCATACATTGATAAACTTGTGGTGTGGATTTTCTGATTTATTATAGATTACTTCAATTTGGATAATTTTCAAGAGTCCAATGATTGATTTGACTCTTTTTAGTATGAGATGAGAGTTTAATTTTCATTCATCTTATTAAGTATGTAGGGTCCACTTGATATAGGCCTTCAAGTGTAAAATTTTATAGCTGAAAATAATTGATTTTTTTTAAAAATTTCAACAATAATCTAAATTTTGTTTTCTAATATAGTTATTTGGATTAATTCTATTAAATTAGGAAAATATGTATATATATTTACTTATTATATATTTTCACATGGATCTATAATGAGATTCTTTACAATGTGGTTTATTGCATAGTCTTCATGCATAAAAGGTGAAGTGGACCAAGTAGATTGATAAGGCCTATGATTCATAATAAATGGACTCATATAGGGTTTTGATTCATTGGAACATTAATTTAGAACATCAAAAACCACTTATACAATTTTTACCCACATATAATGAAATATAATTATGTGTAAATAAACATTGTCTGTGGTATCACACATATAATTGACAATATGTTGTGTTTTTACTATTATCTGATATAGGTATCATTTTACTATTAATACCATTATAGTAAATACTTTTTGGGTTGTAATCATTTTAGGATTAGTTATATAATTTTTCATATCAACCTATATAGTGTTTCCATCTACATTTATATCAAATTTTATGTAAACTACCTTCATGAAAAGTTATCTTGAAGGATCCTCTCGTGAGGTGATGATAGGTGCTTGGATATTTATAGAGAACATGGAACACAATTAGGTATTAACATATGTGGATGTATGGTGATTGTAAATTCATTAAAATTTCAAAATTATATTGTGACAGATTATCAAGTATTAAATTTTGAGGATTGATGAAGAGGATCATAGCCTTGTAGTCTGATTCAGGTTAGGTGATGATGTTAGAGTTATTTCCTTATGATATGTGTTACCAATGAGATAAAATTAAATGGGTTTATAATTTCATCTTCAATGGGGTTATCCTCTATAACATCAAATTTTGGAAATACATAATTATACCTCTGTTGAAAGGTTTTGAGCCTTATATATCAGTGTTTTACATACCTCCTTTAAAGAGGGTTGTGTTGTGTGTTAGATGGATTAAGTTGATATTGGTGTAATGATAATTACCCATGTTATGTAACATTAGTAAGAGGTTAAACCTATGGTCTTGGTTGAAGGACTAAGGGGACCGTCCAGAGACATAATAAGTAAGGGTAGAACAGAGAACTAGATTCCCATAGCGGAGGATCGGACAATAACACCTTGAGATTTGGTGAAATTTATTATTTGAATTAATTCTATTTTTTTTTGATATTTTTCATTTAACAAAATTCTAAATATAGTTTTTTATATTAAACCACTGGATTTATTTTTCTTATATGAGATTAAAAAATTAGATAAGATTGTGACACACGCAACACTAACATGTCTTCTTTTACACACCACACAGAGTTTCTACAAGGATTTATTTTATTATTATAATTATATAAAAAATATAATTATAACCTAGCTATTAAACATAAAAATAAAAATAGAAATAACTAATTTTTAAATATTTTTTAATTATTTTCAATTAATAAAACATTTTGATTATAAAACATGTAATATTGATAATGCCTCTATTTTTTTGAAATTTTTTTTTAATGAAATTCTTTCTATGTCTTCAATTAATGATAATAAAAATAAATTTTAGAATCTAAAAAATAATTAATTAGATAAAATAAACATAATATCTAAAATTATAATTACCTAATTAGTTGAGGGATTTTTTTTTACTTTTCTGATAAACATAAATTTGGGATAAATAGTGAAAAATACTTATTTTTAATTCAAAAATAATTTTTATTCTAATTTATATATATAGTTAAATTATATTTAAAATAGTTTTAATGTCAAAACATAATCAATTATAAATATATTAATCCAATGTCGGTTAATGGAATCATTTTTCTATTGAATTTAGATATAAAATCTTAATGAACTTTTGAATATTCTCACTACCCACATTCTCTCCATTACTACATGATTATTGTTAATGTTAATTTTTCCACATTTGTGAATATAATTTTGAAAAATGGACATAATTTTTTTTAGTAATTATAATATGTATAGTATAACAATATATACATAATTTAATACACAAAATATTGGGGAAATTATAAAAATTAATTATATTATTTAAGGTAAAACTAAGTATAATAAGGGACTAAAACGTAAACATTAGGGATTAAATGACATTAAATATTGTCCAAAAACCATTACATTATTTTTTTTGATGGTTTTAGAAGAAATTTATTAGTTAAAAACGTGGGTACACATACGTTTTCATTAAAAATGAAATGTTTCTCCCCTCCCTCCCTTATAAAAGGCCACCATTTCTCCCCCTACTTCACACATCTCAAGCCAGTTTTATTTTCCAATAGATTCCCATGTAATTTAAAAATATCTATATATTCACCCATTCATCTTACCATTAGGATGAAATCCAACCAATTAAGCCCTCTTGTGAAAATGTAAATTATTTACCCAAAGAAGCGGTAACATCATTCAACAAGCTGCATTCCTTTATTTTCATTCCCCATCAACTAAATAATTCATATTACATGATCATATAATAACACCAATATCCTTAAAATAAAAGTATGGTTTTATTATATGGTTTCTACCTATAATTTCACTCACATCCATCTAATGGTTAACGAACTTACTGTTCTTGTGCACAACAATCTACTGCCTCACGAAATGATGTTTCTCATTTTAGCTTAAACACCTATAATGGTTAAGAATTATAATGGGTACCCTATAATAAATTATATATATAATATTTATCATGAATTTATACTTTTATTGTATTTATATAAACCCTACCTTCATGATTTCCATTTTTTATAAATATGACATCCTCAGTTGTGGACATGTAGACTACTGCCTACTCTAAGAGATTTGACTCGTTCACACATAAAATGTAATGTATAAAGGATTGATCATAGAAAATTTATATGATATATATAATTTCGATATTATTATGAAATTATAATATAAAACTTACCATTATTCATTCAAATTTTTTTAAATATGATAACTTCATTTGTGGATATGTGGACTACCGCCTCCTCAAAGTGATGAGATTTAGTCACATATTACATGGAATAAATTAAAAATAATTTAATTAAAACTAGATGATATATATGAAATAATAAATCTATTATAATGATATTATATTTATATTTATATATTTCATTTACTTTATTTATTTTAATATCGTAATAAAACAGAGGTAATGCGTCAGTACAGTAAATAGTATCCATGAACGGTGTATTTTATTTAATATTTATATATTTTATACAGTATTATAAATATTTATATACTAAATATAAATTATATATAAATTATTTTTTACTTATTGGAAATAATTATATCATGATTTATGTAAGAGGATCATTAATAACAATTCAAAATGCGTACAATTAACAAAACAGTTTTTACCCAAAATATTACTTTAACCTGAAATTATTAGAAAATATAGAATATGATGTCATAAGTGAACAATATATAGTTTTATATATAATTATATTCTTATTTTTATGATTTATAAAAAAATTATATTTATTTTATAGGCTGTTTGAACCAATGCTATGAATTTCAAGACATAATTTATGGGAATTTCAAGACACAATTTATGGGAATTTCATCTAATTTTTTATTTTCATCAGACACCTACAATATTCACCACTCATTTATTTTGTGTTGTGTTTATTCATCCCTATTAATTGTTATATAATTATTTTAATTTATTTAATTATATTAAAATCTTTACATATATGTTATTTATTCATTTGGAACATGATTATATAGTTACCTAAGTAGTAAGGCTTTTCTCATCTCACATTTATTTTTTATGTGACACATGCCATGTTCATCTTGTAATTATTATTTATATTGTGTGTACTAACCATATATTCATTATACAATTAGTATAATAAAATTAATGGTTATTTAAATATTCATTTTATGATATTTATTTCATTGAGTTTATCTTTCAAAAGAAACAAAATTGGTAAATTTTTTTCTCAATTCTCCTTCTTCGAAACAAATGCCATGATAAGAACCTATATTTTTCTACGTGGTTTATATAAAAAATTTAAAATGTTTAATTATGAATTTAACTTTTTTAATGATATTTTATGCTTCTTTTTATCTAAATTTAAAATATGGTATGTATAATTAAAAGTTACAAAGTGGTATGATTTTATTGATACAATCTCATTGTTTATTGATATTATTTATGACTATGCTTCCATCGATGAAATCTTGTGATCCATATCTCAAGATAAATAAAGAATTCTATTATCTTGTTTATATTCATGATATTTTTATGTAATGGTAACATTTTCCACTCTTTGTTACGCAAAATAATTATGAATGTTTTTTAAGAATGATTGACTTTACCTCTCTCTTCATTCAAAAATATTTTTTTAAAAGGACATTTTATTAAAGGTTTTTGAAAATGTTTACAAGAATTATTTATAATTTTCCAAACTATTTAAAATAAAACTTGTAAAATATATTTCAATACTTATTTATATTTTTTCTAATTTTTTTAAAATTATTTTTTCCAAAACCCTTTTAATCTTTGTTCACACAATTGAAATGAATTTTCAAAGATATTGTTTTGAAATCTTTTTCAAAATTTATTTATAAGTTTCAAAAATATTTTCAACTATATTTTTTTAAAAACGTTTTAAAAAATTATTTATAATTTTTCAATGTGTTTTCAATGAAAAAATTTTCCTAATTTTTTGAAGCTTATTTTATAATTTTTGAAGAATATATTTTTCAAAAGGTTTTCGAACTCCCTTTATATGTTTTCAAGTAAAATGTTTTGAAAAAAAGAAAACATTATTTTATATGTTCTGAAGTAAAATAGTTTTCAAAACATTTTTTAGATTCCTTTATAAGTTTTCATGTAAAATGGTTTTCAAAAGTATTTCAATCATTCATTATATGGATTCAAATAAATTTTCAAAGAAAAACATTTTTCAAAAGGTTGTCTATTTTAAAAAGGCTTTTAGAAGAATAAAGGATATTTTCATCAAGATGTGGTGTTAAATAATATTTCAAAATTATTTTCCATATATTAGGACATATAATGATTTTATGCATTCCTTTATAGTAAATTATCTTATGCTTCCATGCATATTTTATTTGAATGTATTAAATTTTGATGGAACAAAGATTATGTTTGCAATTTATGTTCCATTGTTTATATGACATTGAAAAATTATTACTTTCATTATTTCTGATTTTATGAAATGATTATGAGTCCTATCTATTTTATATAGGAAATTATATGATTAAATGTGTATGATACCCATTTCATTTGTGGGTTATCATATGATTAATTATTATAATCTTTTGGAACACATATTATGTGGTGGTTGTGACATACAACTCCCTCCAATTAATTTGTTAATGATTGATTAATAATGAGTCTAAATGATATGTTTTAACCATATTAGATGTTCACAATTTTATGGTTGAACATGGATTCTGGTCCATAAGATTATGCAGGAACCAAATTATATGTTCAAAATGTTATGATTGAACCTTATTATGTGTTCCTAATGTTATTATTGAACCCTATTACATGTTCTCAATGTTAGGAATGGACTTGGATTACTATACATATGTTTATTAATGTACCTGATTACATGTTCAAATGTTTATTCCCGAACCATATTCTATGTTCAAAATATTATATATGGACCTAGTATCGTGTCCAGAAGTCTCTATGATGGCCTGAGTTCATGTACATAACATAATGAGTGAGATTGTTTCCACTAATACATGTCCATGATGTTATTTATTAATGATTATTCTAAAATTACATGTTTTACTCATATGTTATGACTAAATGGAATAAGATTTTGATTGCCTTATGATTCATTATTTATTAACTCCCAATCCTTATGCCATGATTCTTGTTTATGATCAATGATATACAGGGTATGAACATTAGATGATGCAATCATGTTATTATTACATATATCCCTTTTTTACCCTTACTATGCATTGGATCTCACCCATATCTTTTATTTCACATCCAATGAGTAAGATGAATTTTTTTTAGGTTTTAGTACTAAAGGGTAATATCTATATGGGAATCATTGAATATATTTCACTAATTTATAATATTTTGTTTCATGTTTCCATAGATAATAATCATGTATGATTCTCAAGCATGTAATTTTGTAATATTATTAATATTTATAAAAATTGATTTGATGCCCATGTATGTTAATCATGCGTCATCATATATGGCATAAAATGAAAGGTTTAGTTATCCTTTAGGAACATGTATGTGAAAAACATTATGATATATGTTGGAATATTTAGAACTATATGCCTTCATATCATCTATAATTATGTATAATGATGAGTTATAGTTTAGGAAAAATTTGTGGAATTTTGGTAAAGAATTGAGTTATAGAATTCTGGGAAATACATCCACGTTTAAATAATATTACATGACATGGTTATTGAACATATTTACCAAGGATTAACAAAATTTACAAGGTGTGTTGGACCTAACTCAAGTATAATATATTGCATGAAAACAAGATTTAAAATGCACCATGTTTGAAACTCTTGGCAGATATACTTTTGGCATTCACTGACACATCAAAACTATCATGAAGGATTTCAATATAATTTTTCATCGAATAACTTATAATAAACCTACTGTTTCATTTATTAAATAAGGGGTCATGATTTAGACATCCTATAAGTGATTTTTTTCAGGACTGTGACGTTTTTTGTTTTGTTATATTTTTCTCAGCCAATGATTTCTTGTTTTGAGTCAGTGGCGGGAACTAAAAGGAAAATGGTTAATATTGAATGTTTCAGTTGTGCGTTATGTGTGAATTATAAAAATTGATGTCTTATACAGAAAACTCATAAATATAATCATGAAGGTGGTTTGCGTATTTGATATAATTTTGTACATAAGGATACCACAAACTATAGGTGAAAGTTGTCAAATGATCCTCCATTATTGTTTACATGAATCATAAGAAGCTTGATTAGATTGAGAATTATGAACATTAACACATGATTCACATTCCTTATTCCAGGAAGGAGGTATTAAATAATAAGATGAAGAATACTGAGTAATGATTTACCAATAATTATAAATGAATGAAGTATCTATGTTTTGGAATTCAAAGATTATGTTATATGAATCATTAAATATATAAGTATTTTCAGTACATGTATTCATTAAGGATACATTTAATGGTGATTAATACATTGAAAAATAATTTAATAGTTGGATGATATTTTTATCAATTAAAGGCAACCATTAACTTGTTCAATATATAGATAAATTTGTGTTCATGTTGGATAATGAGATGATTTTTACTGGAAAAATTAAATTATATTGAATCAATAGCCTTAGAACAAATTATGGGTTTTTAACAGAGCATCATATGTAATCATGGATAAAGCTTACAACTTTATTAATTTAATTAATATATCCAATAATAATTTCAATAAAGATTCTTTTATGTTTTCCATAAGGATTTCTGGTAATTCATTTTATTATCACGTTTCAATAGAATATATGATATGGGAATTCATATTTTTCAAATGCTAAAACTAATAGATACATTGTGATATATCATGGATCAATGATATGATTTTTTATGACATTTATAATTTTTAGTATTTTCAACTTTCAGAGTGGTTTTATTGCTATCCATTTATTGAAAGTCTATGTTAACTTTCAAATCAAGTTTGTGATATTAAATTATTATCTCACCATAAGATTATTAATTTATATTGGAAAACTATTCTAACCACTTTTCTTTAATAGTAGTTAATGATTATTGGCGTCAATTATCATGGTTAACATGATTTATTAATGCCTAAGGAATTAAAAATCCGCCAAAATTTTGTGGAATGAGAGATGATTTTGAAGTTGATAAAGGAAAAATAAAGGGAATGGTTGTAGTAATATCTTATCCATTTTTTAAAATTCATTAATTTAATGAAAAGGAATCTTGAAAAAAAATTATACATATGCCTTTCTTTCCATGAAATCATATGGATCATTAGATCATTGCTTATTTAATGTTTTATTTTTGTTTTTAACTTTATCCTAATCATGTTCTCTATCACTCTCCATCCTAAACTGATTATTAGTTTTCTATTTCATATTCTTGCATTCACTACCCACCTAGGTTCTCATATATGGAATCCTACATATATGTTACATTGGGTAATTATGTATTTTTTAAATTACCATTTTTATAGTATGGTTTAGTATTCATTTTTATGATGAAGGTTTCCATAAATGGTTTTTTCTAGTATTAAACCCTCAATATCCCAATCAAATATTGTTTCAGAAATTCATTTTATGGTTGTAGAATATAACTTCTTGATATTTTCTGAAATATTTATTTAAAATTAATTTAATCCTTTTGGTATTTTTAATTTTATAAAACCTCGAATATAGTTTTTTATATTAATGCACAACATTTTTATGGTAAACTACATGAAAGAAATAGATTATATTTCACTACAGGGAACAGTAACTTGGCTTGTGTTCTATGTTACACAATGTTTTTAGAAGACATCATTTTATTATTATAATTATTTAAACAATATAATTATAAACTAGTTGTTAAAATTAAAAATCTGAATAGAAATTAATACTTTGAAAATTTTATTTAAAATGGTTTTATATAAATAAAACACACTGAAAATTAAACATTTAATTTTGATAAAGACTTTATATGTTTGAAAATACTATTTTCTAAAATAAAATTCTTTATATGTCCTTCAATGAATGATAATAAAATCAATTTTACATACTATTACCGATTTAAATTGGTAAAATAATAATTATTTTTTAATATAAAATGTCAATGTTAACTTAGGGTGACTTTTTTGTATTTTTCTAAGAAACATCATTTTTTGATGAATATTGAATAATACATAATTTTATTTCAACACTGAATTTTCATATTATTTATTTATATTGATAAATTATGTTACAAAATGATTATAATGTAACAATAAATCAATTATACATATATTATTCCAATTTATATCATTGGAATCATTTTAAATTTATTTTAGATATAAAATTATAATGATCTTTTATACATTCTCACTTTTAAAAATAATATTCTCACCACGACTTCAAGATTAGTGGTAAATATAATTTTTCCACCTATGTTGATTGAATTTCAAAAAACTATACAAAAAGTTTGTAATCATTTTAATATATAATCTAATAAAAATAACATATTTATTGACAAAAACTATTAATGAATGTGACAAAAATTAATTACAATGATTAATATAAAATTATGCTTAATAAAGAACTAAACCAAAATCAAAAGGGAAAAAATGAAAAATCCACTTATCAAAATCCCATTTTACGACCATATTTCAGCCATAAACCTTTAATTATTGAGATTACTTGGTTATTTAGGACTTATGTTAGGTAAATGACATGGTCCACCTAACCTGTTTTAAAAAATTCCAGGAATGTCCCCTCCCTCCGTCCTATAAGGCCACCACATATCCCTCTATTTCACACAACTAATTCCACTTAAGGCTGGCCAATATATATCCAATTAAGTTCCCAAATTCCCCACATCTTCTATGAATATTCCCTTTTGGAATAAATCCTTCCAAGGAATCCCTTCGGTGCAATCCAAAAGGATTTACTGAAATAATAGGTAACATCCTTCCTCAAAATCCTTTCCATTATTTTTATTATACACCGTCTCAATTCATCTTATTCCAATAAATAATTATAAAAAAAGTATCCTCAATTTAGTGAGATTTTTTTATTCTAATGTTTTGACATTCCCTTTGAAACATATCAATATAATGGGTAACCAACATACCATTCTTATCTAAGGCGATCTAAAAACTCATGAAATAATGTTGAATGTTTTAACCTTACCATATCTTATGATTGGAAATTATGATGGAAACAATATTTTTATATGATATATATACACATGATATTTATGATGTATTAATACTTAATTAATTAATATATAAATTCCACATTCATAACTTCCATTTTTTAAATATGATAATTTCGTTTGTGGACATGTGGACTACAACATCCTCAATGTGATGTGAATCGTTCAAACTTTGAATGGAATGAATTATAAATGGATTTCAGTTAAATTATTTGAAATATATTATATTTATAATTTTTAAATTTTTATATAATTATTATATAACACATGATTTCATACATTCCATTTTGTATAAATATGATAACTTCATTTATGGACGTGTGGGCTATCACCTCATCAAAGTGATCTGATTTTTTTACAATTTACATTAAATGTCTTATGGTTGGGTTTTGTACACACATATGATATATAATAAATAATACTTTTACTTGAATTATATTTTATTTAAATACATATATTCTATTCACCTTATTTTTTTCAATACGATAATAAAATGGAAGAAATGTTCATGCGTATGTACTATCTACCATCTTCATGAACGGTGTATATTGTAAAATATTTCTATGTTTCATATATTACTATAAATATTTACATACTGAAATTATATGATATATAAATCATTTTTAAATTCTTGATACATTAAATTATTAATTTCCCTTATTAAATGATATTTAAAAGTTTGAATTTTTTTATTATTTCATGGGGATCCTAATTCTATTGTTAATCAATTAGTAAATATTTTATCACCTCAATTTTATTTTTCGTGAGACACAAGCCTTGTTCACCTCATAATTATGATATGTGGTGTGTATACTACCCATAAAAATATTCTATAATAATAATTATTGAATGTATGGGAATTTATATATACATTTCATGATCTTTCTAACATAAATTTAAGTTTCAAAACCTACCAATTTGGTAAAGTAAATTGGTCCCAATTTGTATGATTTTGTGACAAAAGCCCTATTAACCAACAATATTTTTCTATGTGATCTATATAGAATCCTTTGAAATGTTAAATAATTAATATCATTCTTTTAATGATATTATGATAATTATGTATTTTAACCTTTTGACCTATGGATTATAATTTAATGTTACCAAGTGGTATAAGATTATTAAATCAATCTCAATGTTTATTGAGATTGTTTAAGATTATAATTCATTCGATGAAATATTATGATACAAATCTTTAGATAAATAATGAATTTTATTTTCCTATATATATTCTTGATATCTTCATTTATTGATATAATTTTCTAATATTTGGTAAATAATATGATTAATAATGTGTTTATAAGAATGTCTAAAATTACCTCTCTAATGACAGAAATCATTTTTCCTTCAAAACATTGTTTTATAAAGTCATTCAAAATGATTTCATGAACTATTTATAAGTTATTAATTTATTTTAAAATAAACTATTTTACAAAAAATGTGATTTATTTATAATTTTTATGATTTGTCCCAAATAAATGTTTTTTTCAAAAAATTTATATACATTATTTATATGTTTTCAATGTATTTTCAAAGAAACCTTTTTAAATATTTTTTAATCATTATTTATATGTTTTAATGTATTTTTATAGAAGTGTTTTTCTAAATTTTTTAATCATAACTTATATCTTTTAAATGTTTTTTTTAAAATAATATTTTTTTAAAAATTTATTGAATCTTATTTTATAAATTTTCATGGAAAAATAGATTCAAATTTCTTTCAAGCATCAATATATATTTTTAAGGAAACAATTTTTTCAATGTGTTTTCAAACTTGTTTTATAAATATTCAAGGTAAATGGTTTTCATAAAAAATTAAGATCCTATTAAACATTTTCAAGGAAAAAGTTTTTCAAAATGGTTTTTATCCTTGTTTATATATTTTCAATTAATTTTCAAGGAAATGGCTGTTCTATTGGATTTGGGTTTAAAACAGACATTTCAATGATAAAATGATATATTCCTCAGTAATGATTTTTAAAATATATTTAAAATTTGTTTTTGATCTAAAATAACATCTGTTGATGTTACTCATTCCCTACCAGAAAATTAACCAAATGTTATTTTCATATTCTTTCTCAAATAGATGATGTTTTTTAAAAGATTATTGTGATAATCATTTCTCTTCCATAAATTTTATGCTCTCAAAACCCACTTCTCTTCATGGGTTATGCGTTGATGAAATGATTAGGAGATCTATATATTTTCTACAGGTAATGATATGATTAAATGGTTCACAAACCCTTTTCATTTAATTAGATTTGATATAAGAACAGTTTATAGTCTTTTTCAAACAAATGATGTGATGGTTGGGAATTATATCTCCCTTTAATACCTCTGGTAATGATGGATTGATCAGGTGAATAAATTTTCTGTTTGAACCTAATTACATTTTCATTGTTTTATGCATGGACCCTATTAGTTGTCCATAAGTCGATCTGAGAACGTAAGTACATGTTCATAGTGTTATGTGTGAACCTTATTAGGATTTTATAATGTTATGAGTGAACCTGATTAAACATAAAAAAATTTATACTTTCACCTAGATTCATTTCCATAACTTTATGTTTTCACATGATTGCATGTTCATAATTATATAGAGGTTCCAGTTAACATGTTCAAAACATATCTATAGGCCTAGTTGTTTGTCCTTAAGTCTATACAGGGGCCTCATTTCATATATTTAACTTAATGAGTGTACATTTTATAGTTATACATGTTCATGATGTTATATATAGATGTGTATAACACAATTAAATGTTATAATACTACGTTACACTTTAATTGATTACACTATTTATTCACTTATTTTTAATGAATTATGAGAAGATAATATTTGTGAGATGATTCATGTATATGATATTTTATATTTATTTTATGATCTACTAATTATACGATCAGGTTTTAATGAACTTATTGTTATATTATACTTGCATACCTCTATTTATTACCCATACTAGGAATTTCAGATCACCCCTTTCATATGTTTTATTTCAACCTGTTATGAAGAAGGGTTTATACATATGACTTCTAAAGGGGGTGAACTTTTTGGAAAACATTAAATATCATCTCTAATTTATCTGATTTTATTCCATGATTCTAAAAAACTAAACTATTATGGTCCACATGAATTTACATTTGTAATATTATGAATATTCATCTAAATTGATGTGAAATACATGTTTGTTAATAACGTGTATATATAAAAACCACTATAGGTATACGGTTAATTAGATCAGGGGGGAACATTTTAGAGAGGTTGTCTTGAGTTTACATTAGGATTTTATATTGTGGCATTGAATGTATACACATACAGTCATAGATGTATGGAATGTGGTCATGATTTTTTTAGGAATAACGATGCATTTGGTTTTTGAGGAAGAACTTATAGTTCTTAGATATCGTAACTACCATCCATGGGTAAGTTTTCCTTATTTTTTATTCCTTTAGATATTGGTTTTTTTGAGGCCTTATGTTCAGAAAATGAAATTTTGAGATTGTTTGGTTCATAATAAATCATCACAAGAATGATATTATTTAATTTGTATATACTATCAATGAAAAATTACATATTAATTAGACAAATTTGTCATGTTTCATAGTAAAATTTCTGTTTCTATGGAAGTCTTATGTGAGAATCAATCAGGTCTTCAAATCAGAGGGAATGACATGTATTCACATATTGTATGGCATGTTTTGTTCATAGGTATTATGACTACTAATTGGTTTAAATAAATCATTCATGAGAATACAGGTACAAGAAAAGGATTGTTGATTTTTATAATTACACTTTTAGTGATAGTGAAATGAAGATTTTTTAAATTCAAAGGAGTCTTTATGATGAGGGATATCATGGACCTAAAATGGGTGTCACGATAGGATGACCCATGGGTGGAATCTTATATTCATTATTAGAAGATGTAGTTTTAGGAGTTGGTTAACAAATATATATATATATATATATATATTTATGTTCACTAATCCTCATTTGGAGAGATATATACATGAATAATAATGGAATCATAAAACACTAATTGATTATAAATTATTAAGAAAAAAATCATAACACTATATAATATATTCTAAGAGGGTGTCAATAGTACATATATCCATCTAAATACCCAATATGTTTTGAGGAAAGGAACAAATTGGAAGTTGTGCTCAAGGAGTAGTATAATGTAATCCATGAGTTAGGGTGCTCAATATTACAAATTTGATAGTAGTGAGCCTCATTATTTGAAGAATTTTTTATTTTTATATGGGAACTATTCTCGAGAACCATGAATTTGATATGATTCAACATTTTATGTAGGAGATTAGGACTGATCACTTTTTGTTATTTCATTCATCATATTCCATGATAGATAGGGTGTGGTACATCGATTGTTAATCACAGTTGTGTGGGAAAGATATGAGTATTTGTCAGTTTGATTGTAAAAGATCAATCATGATTGATCACACTCAATTTTGGTATAGTTGTTGAAGTTTTAATACTGGTATATGTATTTTCAATATAGTAAAGTTTTATAGATGCTCGGGTTGGGTGTGTGGTTTTGGTTTTACCACCAAGGATTCTTTAGAATGATAATGTAAATTGTGGGGAATATATAATGATCTTTTTATTATGGATTCTCATAATGTGTATTAAGTTCTTTTCCCCAAAGTTGATGACCTCATATAATTTATCAATAAGCAAGGTTAATCCCAAAATAGACTATTAATTAAAGGAAAATAGTTTTTTGGAATTCTATTCCAAACTAATGTATTTGAAATAAATAATTTCTATTAAATAATTAATTAATTATAAATTTATGTGTGTGTGTTTGTTCATAAACATATTTTGAAATAAGAATCAAATTGATATTTTTCATCATCCTTTGTGTCTGGAATGGGGTGTTTTTTAGTCAATGTATAAAAAAGGTCGGACATCTGGCATAGGCCCGAAGGAAATTTTCTTTTTGTTTTCATTTCTTCATTTTTCTTCTCCAATTTTCCATCATCTCCTACTTTATATTTTCTCATAAACCTCATGTAGGACCACCATCTCATGAAATATTAGTAAAATGGGAGAGGGAGAGGGAGAGAGAGATAAATAAGGGGTATAATAGAGATGTCGATGGGGTGAATTAGACGATCAAGAAAATCATGTGACATTTGTAGATCAAGGAAACGAGTGATGATTTGGTGGATTTTTCCCAAAGGTATTAATTTTTTTATTTTTTCTATAAATCTAATATTTTTTACCACATTATAGTTTTAAATATATGTAATTATTTATAGTGAACCTATCTAGATCTATATATTCCACAATAGTGATAAATTATGGGTTTTAAGCCAATTGTTGGGGTTCCCATTAAAGAATATACAATTATATGGCATGTGGTTCTATGAACAAATGGTGAGTAATCTTTCTATTTGGGGATAAATTTTTAAATATAGCTATTGTACTTGTATTAGACTCTAGGTGTTAGTTCTTAGCCTTCATGCCAAGTGCATGGGCAGAAATAATTCTCAAAACTTCTTGTAGTTTACTAGGGGTACCCTCCATAAAGACATACTCATCCATGTATCCGAGTACATTGTATGCCATTCCATGTACGTTAACATGTTCATATAGAGAACAAGAACCAAACCCATCTTGGTTATGTACTAAAAAAAGTACAAGGACATACTATTAGAGGTATAAGTATATGTACCCCAAGTAGGGTACGTTCTGTGTGCTAGACATAAACACTGTGCAGATGGTCATTACATGCCAATTCTAGTAGAAGTAAAATCCTAGGTGTGGCATTGACTAAGTATATTGTGTACTTGTGTATACACATCATGTACTTCTCATTTTCTACCATTTTTAGGGGTTTTCACTAATACAGTGGATTAAGAATTAGAATCATGTATAGTCCATTTTTATCATTATTTCATATATATTATGATAGTGTAATCCATGGTGATTTGGAGGAATTATGTGAGGCATTTTTGGTTCTTACACTAAATTTATAGGTTATTTCCCCATAAATTGAATACATTTAATTAATGTTTGTGAGAAATTGAGTGAAACCCAATATAGGATCATGATATATAGTATATGAACATGGAATGAGATCAATAATTTCATTAATAATGTTTTCTTCAGATGGTTTTTCGGTTAGTATGATTTAGATGTGTTTTGAGGAGTTGGATAAGATTATATTTTGGTACAACCTATCTTTACACCATGATCTATAATAGGCCATGATCCACCTTATTATACTATTTTTTGGTATCAATTCCATCATGGAAAACTCATGTAACACCCAATATTTTTGGGAAATATTTTTTGGAAATAAATTTATTTTCTAGGATAGATTGAATTAAATAAAAAACTGGAGTTTAAATGAACCACGATATACTATTATTATTATTTAATTATATCTATTATATCATATCCATTAAAATATGGTGGTATAAAAAGTAACATATTGATTTATGAAATTCAATATAATTATTTTAGATAATGAAAATATGTTGATAAATAAGTACTTAAATTATTGTAATGACTTTATATACTTATATAGAATATATTTTATTCATAAATGGTTTACATTGGTGTTTGTGAAAATATATTATTTTAAAAAAATTCATCTTTATTTATAAAATTCCAAAAAGTAATATTTGGTCAATTATAATAAAAATTATAAAATTTGGGATAATATAATTAATTTAATATTATATCTTTATTTCAATCATTTATTACTTATTAAAGATTTACTTTCGAAAAATGCTATTTTATAGCATCTACTGGTATAATTTTAACATTAATTATGACACTTAAATTGATTAAATTTTGAGAAATTGATTCTATTTTTGAAACTTGGAAATTTAATATTTTAAAATAGGTTCAACATAATTTTTTTTGATATTTAATAACAATAAATGTGAAAATGATTTATCATTATAATGACTTAGACATGCATAAATTGAGGTCAAACTAAAAATATATGGGTTAAAAGTACATAATAACATGTCAAATTCCAAGTTTTTGTCTATATTTTGATCTTATCTCATATAATTCTCAATAATTATACAATTAGGTTACATCGGGAATGTATAAAATGTTGATATGAAATTTTAATCGTAAAAGTTAAAAGTCTGTCATATTACCCACTCATAAAATTGAATACAGTCTCCTTTACTCATGAAGAATCCAATGAATTTTGGTTTGGAAGTTCCTTAAAAAATTAATTCATTAAATTCCAATGTATTTTCTTGTGGAATTATCTTTTAGGAACCCATACTATGTACTCATTAGGTTAAAACCTAAATAGTTCCTCTAAATAATATTTATAGTCTTTAACCATGTCATTTAATTTTTTTTACTACTTGAAATCTTCTACATATAAAGTAATATAATAAAATTAGTAAATCATATTATTTTATATGTTCTTATTTTAATGGATTAACCTGTATCCATAAACCAATCCATCAAATATAGAATTAAAACATCAATTGTTTGTGTAGTCCACCAACCCTAGTAAGCCTGCAGATGATGTCTAATACCATTATGTTAGCAAGAATACAAGGAATCATGTCCTAATGGAACATTGAGTTTAGTGGTCCTGGTAAGCTATATATATATGTGTTTTTTTAAAAAAAATGAATTAAATAACTACAAATTAATTGTAAGAACCCGATTGTTATTTTCGAGGCATGAGTTTCTTCTTTTCTCTTTTCCTTAAGTGTTTTTTAGAAAATAATGAAAATGGAAGAAAATACAAAATTTTTTGATACACGCCATGTACTTTTCCAAATGCCACATACATTGTACAGGTGGAATAAGTACACAGGGCGTGTAGGCCGGTCAATGATGATGGGTATAAAAACGGACTACACTCCGTGTAGTGGGTATTTACACACCGTGTAGTCAGTTGGCAGACAAACAGTAAGGTGGTGGCCAGATGAGCGATAGTACACACTGTGTACTCAGGTATTACATGCTGCGTACTCATGTCGACAGATGAACAGTACCATGCTGGCAAGAAGCCACCGAAGGAACAGCTAGAAAATGAAAACTACACACTATGTACCCAATAGTACACACCGTGTAGCCTGTTTTTTTTGCTTAAAATGGGTAGTAGCCTCCCATGTTCAAAGGGAAGGATTAGAACTTTATGGGAACTCGGGGGGATGGCTGGAGTTTTTGAGATCACCCGATCGAGCACCGGGAATTCGATTCCACCCTTGTTGATCTCTTTGGAACCACACAGGTGAGTTCTTCCTTCTCCTTGCGTAGCTCTAACCAATTATTCCAATAAAGAGTGTCATTTAAATTTGAAAAAGAATTCTTTTACCTCAGATCTACGTCATTCTCGGGCATTTCGAGGAGCATTGTTCGCATATACCAATCATGGGTGATCGAGTTAGGTGGTCTAGTGTTTATTTCCAACTGCTGTGGTGAATTGGTGTACCGTTATGATACGGTCCCATGAATGGGGTATCGTATGGTTGAGACCTTACAAAATTAAATGCCTAGAATTGCGTAGGTACTTTAATGAAAATTTATAATTGTTGTTTGGGATCATTTCTTGGATCTAGGACCACCACTGTGGTGCGTTCCTCTATTTAGCTGTTTTTCCAGGTTACCCGAGGGTATACCATGTTTTTAGCATGTCTTAGATTACCTTGAGAGTAATTGAATAAAAATTTATTGATTATGTATTGGGAATGGCCCGATTACATGTTTAACCTCAGGGAAGTGTTGTGATTAGCCTGTGGGCAGTGCTTTGTTCAGCCTGAGGGTAACTTATTTTGTGCTTGTGGGTAGTAGATTCTGTTCCTATGGGCGACACTTTGTATGCCTGTGGGCATTATTCGATATGCATGTGGGAAGATTCCTGTGGGTTTGGATTCACTTTACCTTAGGGTAAGGGTTTACATGCCTGAGGACACTGACTATTTACTTGGAAATACACCATGGTGTTTTCATGATATTGAATGATTAATTGAAAATTATAAATTGGAAAATGTAACTGGTACAGTTAGTTACTTTTGAGTACTGCTCAGGGTATTTCATTTATTACTGCACACTTTTGTTGCACATTTTCACTTACAGTTAGGAACGTGCCGTTGGTGGGTGTGTACTGGGATTTATTTCTCACACACTGTTTGTGGTCATGTCTTCTACCCCAAATAGATTACATTTACACAGGCATGGATAAGGTCAAGGGTCCCTATACAGGTACTTGAGTGTTGCTAAGGTGTAAGGGAGCATGGGACTGAGCTCAGGCTCGTGATGCTGCCAGTTGTTCTGATTTGATCTGTTGTACCTGTACTTTCCATTATATCGTATTGTACTATTGTGTAACATGTTCTGGATGATTTCCTAGAATAGTGACATGTTGCATCTTGATATATATATATATATGACTACTGTTTTGTTTACTTCAGTTTCCCTTTTCAGTTTTATACTATTTACTTCTTCTTCTGTTGTATGTTGTTCTTGTTTTCCGCTGCGCTACACATTGAAAAATGAGGGCATATATTCCAAACTATTTGAACAAGGCCATCGCTACTAGTCGGTAGCCTCTAGCATTTGGGGAAATGCGCTTGAGGTCATGTGACCAACCAGGTTCGGGGCACCTGTGGAGTGGTACCCGAATCTGGGATGTTACAAAGTGGTATTAAAGGAGGTTCTTTTCTTTGACTTACTATTGGATCCTTAGTCAAGGATAGGATGGAAATTGTAGTTGGTGATATGTTGTACCTAGGAGTATCTACCCCGTGTACAAAGAAAATCCAGTCTACCTCAATTTTTTTCAATTATTATGATTTTTCAAACTTTACAGTTGATCTGATTTTCACCGTTGGGTGACTCACTTGTAATTGTGCTGTTTATATGTTATCCATGGGTTCTATTTAGTTGCAACCCGATGAGATGAGGGTCTTCCATCTCATGCATCATTTAGGAACATGTTAGAAATCACATGCCATGCAGAGTTCCATGCCATGTAGGCGCATTATAAATTTTATGTTTTTGTGATAGTCAATGTGCTAAAAAATCATGCTATTGTGATAGCTTATTTGATAAAAACCTGCAATGTGATAGGGTATCTTTTGTGTGAGATTGCTGATAGGATGGACGCCAAACATTAGTTTTTGGGGAGTATGGTCCCTCATTTACCGGAATTTGGTGGATCATTGTATGTTTACCGCATTTATAAAAACAGATGAGATGTCAAACTTTGATTTGCGGGGTGTATGGGCCCTCACGAATCAGAATTTGGCACTTAGGTGTTGTTTTTCAGTATTTTCTGGGTTACAGAGTAGTATATGGGGCTTACTATCCAGAAAAATCAGGATACACGACGTGTAGTTCCTTTGACACAAGCCATGTGATCTTCTGTTCGGGAAGAAATGAAAAATATTTAAGTACATGCCTTGTACCCTCAGTACACACCGTGTAGTCTCTTCCCGTGTCATAGACCATGTGGGCGGGGACACGGGGTATGGAAAGGCTTGGGAAAATCACACTGTGTACCAGATGTACACGACATGTAGTGTTGACCCAGAGTCCACCCGTGTGACTAACAACATGGACGGAGGAGACCTTGAGACATACACGCCGTGTCCACCATGAAACACGATGTATAGTCTGACCTAGGGACCCTACTGTGTAGTTAACGAACATGGGTTGGTGTTTTGTCTTCTTGAACACGCCGTGTACCTGAGGGACACGCCGTGTAGTCCATACTGGTGGGTGACCGTGTGGACTTAGCCATGTGACTAGGGAAACGGGGTGGTGTACATGCCGTGTGTGGGTGTAACACGCCATGTGGTGTCAGCCGAGTTGTCGGCCATGTCACAAATGACACAAGTAGTTGGAAATTAAACCATACACGTCGTGTAGTCTTGTTCAAGTGAGCAGTGTGGCTTAGCCATGTAGAAGGACTCAAGAAAGGAAGAAGATTCAAGTACATGCCATGTATTTAGAAAGCACGCCCTGCGTTTGGGGTGTTACATGACCAGTTTATGCTAGGGTACACACCAATGTTAATGGCTTGTGAGAACATGCCGTGTCATTTTATACACATTGTGTAGTCATGTTTTTTAAATTTTGGAAATTTTCCTTCTCTGTATCCTTGTTTTCGGTCTTTGCTAATCTTGTTCTTAGGTGTGCGTTTGACCTTGTATAATCACTCCACCGAGAAGACCACACATTGTTCGCCAGGAGATAGGCAATAATTATACTCCAGAGATGGAAGGCCATGAGCTACCAGTGGATCCTCCAGCAGAGAGAGATGCAGCACCATCCATTACACCAGGCATAGGCACAGATGCGCAGTTCAGTGAAAGATTCATGCGGTTCATACAGACCTTTTAGGGTGCACCACCGGCTACCGCATCTATGGCTGAGTTGACTCGTTTCTTCCAGCAGCAGCATCCATATACGTTTTCATGGGATGGCAGACTACAGGCTACAGAGTCTTGGCTGGATTCATTGTAGACTATTTTCTATCATCTAGAGACACCTCCAGGGAGGAGGGTGAAGTTCACGACTTATATGCTGCGTGATTCAACCAAGAGGTGGTGGTATGTTACCACCTTGTCAGAGCATCATAGAGACATGACATGTGAAGATTTTTAGATAGATTTATATGACTTCTTATTTCCAGATATGCTGATGGCCGATAGAGCTTGAGAGTTCATGAATGTGAAACTGGGAAATATGTCAGTGATGGATTATTCTTCTCGTTTCACCTAGTTTCAGCGTTTTTCACCCGTTCTGGTGGGCTATGAGACGTTGAGAGCTAGACACTTTGAGCATGGTATTTGATATGACATCCGCGCATTGGTGATTGTTTTCAGGTTGGCTACTGTACATGATATTGTGAAGTAGGCACTGATTACCAAGCTGAATCTGCGGGAAGCTAGTGGTGTGGGCCAGTCCAGTTCAACACCAATTTCTGGTACTATTTCTACTGGTAAGAGAAAGAGACAGATGGAGTTCTATCACAGTGGCAGTCCCAGCCAGTGTAATATTTCTGGTGGCCAGGTCATGTGCTACCAGTGTGGTATGGAGGGGCACAAGAGACCGCAGTGTCCACGTGACCCAGTGGAATGCCGAGCTTGTGGCAGGATGGTTCATCTGTAGTGCTTTTTCAGGGTGTTTCCACTAGTGTCTAGTGAGAGGGGTTCTGTGTAGACTCTGTATGCTAGAGCCGGACCAACAGCTTCTTACCAGTCAAAAAGCTGGAATATGTTAGGGCGTGTAGGTAGAGATGGTGGTTGTGGTAGTGGTAGCCAGACACCAGGAACTCAGAGGTAGCAGGGCGGGACAAATCAAGGTAGCCAGTATAGCATCCCGCCATTTTATAACATAACTTTCATTCCATTACACGGAACTGAGGATCTTTAAGGTTTAGTGTCTTGGAAACAAGGAACATAAAACATGAAACAAAAAAAAAATTCTTCTTAAACACTTGAAAGGCTTCTCCTCATGTTCACCCTAGGCTCATTACTGCATCTCATAACCTGGGGACATACATCAAAAGGAAGGGTGAGCAGAAGGCCCAGCAAGGGAAACAAGTGAAACATTTTACATATGAACTTGAGATACATCAATAAAGTCATGAAAAGAACTTTAAGGCATGAAAATGAAATCAAGAGGCATATCATAATAAAAATAAAACTTTTTCATAACTTGAAGATGTGGCTACATAATTTAACATAGACAATCATGAACATATCACCAAGGTCCATCCCCAAGGTGTCATTTTAAAATTACCAAGGTTATTCACCAAGGTATCGTGAAAATTGTAATCTCTAGTGGTTACATCATTACCCAATGCATTGGAGCACTATCAGGGCACACCCTTAAATTTGCCTTTATTATCATGTGAGCCACATATATCATCATCAAACATTTCATAGATAAACCATATATCATAAAATAAATGGGTTTCATTTCATAATCATAACGTTTTAAAAACTGCTTTAAAGACATGATCTTTACGTTACTTTAAACCCACGGAAAGGGAAAGTGGGTATCATGTATGTAAATCCCAGAATTTAAAATAGAACATTTTTGTATATATGTTAATAAACCTATAGAAATAAGAGCTTTGAGTATTCACTTAATAACATGAAGAAATTTTGAGAAAAAGAGAGAGGCATTTTGAGACAAAAAAATTGCAGCATAACGGCTATGTTACAAGGTTTTAGAAAACATTGAGAAGAGAGGGGACATGGGTCAAACATTCATAAATGACCCATCAAACTGTAGAGGGAAAAAATATAAGGGATTTAAGAACATGGTAATGAAATTTGAAAACATACCATATGAAATGAAGAACATGAAAGGAAGAAAAAAAAGATTTCTCTTGTGAGAATTCGGCAGCCTAACGGCGTCACTTAACTTCAACAAAATTGAATTGACAAGGTCAAATAGGGTCTCTAATCATATGAACATAAGAGTCCGGTATGATATATATAGAGGTCATACCCCAACATAATATAAAGGAACTTGAAAGAATTGACATGAGAGTAGAACTTCAAAACGAGAATGGTGAAGAAGCACTTAAAAAATTCGGCAGCCTAACGGCGCCACTTAAACTTCATCAAAATACTGAATTGAAGAGATCAAATGGGGTCTCTCATCATATGAACATAAGATTCCAGTATGATAGATATAGAGATCATACCCCAACATAACAAAAAAGAACTTGAAAGAATTGACATGAAAGTAGAACTTCAAAACGAGATGGGTGAAGAACCACTTAAAAATTCGGCAGCCTAACGACGCCACTTAAACTTCAACAAAATACTGAATTGAAGAGATAAAATGGGGTCTCTCATCATATGAACATAAGAGTCTAGTATGATAGATATAGAGATCATACCCGAACATAACAAAAAAAGGAACATGAAATACTTTACATGAAAATAGATCTTGAAAAATGAGAAGGGAGAAAGAATCCGTTACAAAAATTTCGGCAGCCTAACGACGCCACTTAAAACTACATAAAACGAAATAATGAGAGTAAGACGGGATCTCTCATTATATTAACATGAAAAGGGCAGTAAGAGGACTATAAAAGAACATCCTCCAACATAAGAACATGGAGCATAAAAGGAATGACATAAAAGAGATTACTTGAAATGAAAGAGAGAGGTCGGATCCCTTACCTTAAAATGTAACTCTTAAACCTCAAAGGTTGGGACCTTGAGGGCTTGGGGGCACCTTGGGAGGACTCCTTGAGAGGTAAGGAGACCAGAAATTCGTTGGGAATGAGTGGGGAGTCGAATGGATGAGAGGAGGGCTTGGTATTTATAGGGAAAGTGAGGGGACAAGGCATTAATGGCCAAGGGACACCTCACTAGTGGTTTTGGAAAAACCATGGGCTTGCCCATGGTATTTGCCCATGGTATTGGCCACTTGGGACACCTCACACCTTATCTTACTATTCATAATTCGATCATATTGAATAAATACTTAATACATCATTTAATGATGTCATTAAACACCCGTAACTTAAAAACTATACTTTCACTATTCACCGAAAATTCAACTTTCTCAGAATAATCCCAAAATTTCACCTTAACCAAATATCAATGCTATAATTTCAAAACTGAACTCCATTTTATTAAAATAATTTTCTAAATAATTTTAATTTTATTTTTAAATAAAAACACTATTCACCGAAAATTCATTTTTTTCAGAAAAAACCCCAAAAATTAACATAACATAATATCGATGCTCTGAGTTCAAAAATAAAGTCATTTTTATAAAAATAATTTTCTAATTATTTTTAATTAAATTTTTAATTAAAAAACACTATTCATCCGAAAAAACTAATACTTGAATAATAATTTATGAAACCGTTATTTAACCATTTTATTGAATCACATTACTTAATCAAAGTGCCTAGCTTATTTTAATACTTTATTTAAGTGAGATTACTAATCCATTTGGACACATTATTAATCCTAATCATAAAATCACTATTCATAATTTACTATTCATCAAAAATCAAGTTGATCTTATTAGAATCTAAATTTAGTACTGAACATAATTGCAGAAGAGCATTTTTTGAAAATCATTACACATTTTTAATTATTTAGGGTTTACATAAACATATTTAAAATATCCTTTTTCTAAAATTCATCAAAAATTTTCATACTATATTTATCCGGTCATTTGAAAATTCATAAAAGAAATCGAAATTTTATTTAAAACAAAGGATTACACAAGACAGTTACGGTATCCTTACATAGCCCCTTATCACACCAGCATAGGACCTAAGTGTAAGGTGTGCTAAGGTGAGAGAATCCGAGGGAGGCTCGGCCAACATTGCACGAGTAGTAATTTCTATCAGTTTGAACTTCTCGCGAAGACGATTTCGTTCTAGCTTTATACGATGAAGTTCAGCTTGGGTTTGGTCTAGAGCAAAGCCCAATGGTGCTACCTCCTTCCCAAGTTCTGTTAGATGGGCTTCGATTGGTCCAGGACTACTGGGTGAGGCCATCGAATCTTCTTTCTATATTAATTAACCAAGATTGCTTGTATTTAGACACAATAGTCAAAATGTTTAGTTTCCAGCGGTCATATTGACAAATGGTCAAATAACAGTCAAAACCCAACAGTCTCACTTTAATTATACCCATGTTACCAAATGAAACATTTTTGTTGAGTATAACAATAACACATAAAATTAGGAAACAAAATTTATTTAAAAAAAAATTCAGGTCATTACAATCTTCCCCCCTTAAGAAATTGCGTCCTCACAATTTTAAAATTGGGTTTTGAAATTTCATTGAAAGTCCCACATCGGAAAAGGAGTCAGTAAAACTATTACTTTAAAATAAAGAAAGGGAAGTACAGAGGTCACCCGAGTTAACCCACACTAGGGTTCCATGTAGGAAAACATGGACATGGAGGAGAAAACAAAGGGTCAAGTTCTGAGGGAGAGTGATAGAGAACATGATTAGGAGAAAGTTAACCATGAGAAAATCCCAAACTTATGATGTGTTTAAACGGTCTTTGATTACCTAGTAGGAAACGTAAACCAACAACATTTTTGTTTTACGTTTCTTTTCAAAATTTTGAGGATTTCATTTACTACATAGAACAAAAACATAAGAAAATATACCTACCTTCAAGTAGAGTTTCATCCTTTAACAATTTCCTACCAACACTAATCTTTTCTCCAAATGATGAGAATTCAAAAACACTTTGTCTCATAAAAGCACAAGAATCATCTTCTATAGAATCACATAATCTACAAAAGATTAACTATCTATTTCTTCTATCTTTAAACATTATCCCAAAAACAGAAAGGTTAAGGTAAAACAACTCTTCAAAAAGAAAGAATCCCCTGGGAATGGAAACTACTTTTAAATCATCAAAGTTCCATGGTACTACCCAAAGTTCATCATAGACCATCCCATAAATAAAGGTCCTTAAAATTCCTCAAAACAAACCAAACTAAGATTGAAACCCAAATACAAGAAGGATTTGATAACATAGTCTTCCAAAACAAATTCATTGTTCATCTCCAGACAACATCAACCACTCCTAACATCTTATAAAAAAAGTAGCTAACCTAAACATATTTTACCCAAGATAGGTTAGTCATTCCCATAAGTAACCTAAATTACTATAAGTTCACCTTAAATTCATCGATTCTTCAAAATATAAGTCAACCTTACTCCTCAATGAAAATACCGTAGTAATCTATTTACCTCGATCAAATATGGTTCCCAAAATAATGAACGTCTTCCAAAATAATAATCCTATTTTAATCCCCTAATCATCCCTGTCATATTAATACGAAAATCATCACATTTCCTATCACATTGGTTGTCGGAACATGTTCTTCCATTTCCCACCATTAACTAAGAAGAGAAAGCATAATTAGGGGCTTAAGTACTTAGCTAATAATCATGAAAAGGAACTGAAAGCATATAAGGATAACTTGTATATGAAAGGTATACCCTAACTTGTGATCTCCTAGGTTCCCATCTAGGTTATGAATGATCATATATTCTTATGTGAACCTCTATTTTATTTTATCTTTGTTCCTTTAACAATGGTTCATACCAAGCTTATGAATTTACCAAAGCATATCCCCCGGGAGTGTCGTAACCAAGAGTGCAGCAAGGCCCGTTGTCGTGTACCAGTTCCCGTTCGAGTCTAGCTCAAAGCGGTGTTTTCGGGTTTTACCCCTATGTACATCTGTGCCAGAGCCACCTCTACCTGCTCGTATCCAGACAGGGATGTATTTGCTTGGCAACCCCTTACTCAATACTCACCAAAATACCAGGAAGATTTCCTATATTAAACTTTTCTATAGGGTTCTTCCTAGAGTTTTCATATCCTAATTTCCACAAATAACTAAACCATCCTTTGATACCAACTATAGCATCCCGCCATTTTATAACATAACTTTCATTCCATTACACGGAACTGAGGATCTTTAAGGTTTAGTGTCTTGGAAACAAGGAACATAAAACATGAAACAAAAAAAACATTCTTCTTAAACACTTGAAAGGCTTATCCTCATGTTCACCCTAGGCTCATTACTATATCTCATAACCTGGGGACATACATCAAAAGGAAGGGTGAGCAGAAGGCCCAGCAAGGGAAACAAGTGAAACATTTTACATATGAACTTGAGATACATCAATAAAGTCATGAAAAGAACTTTAAGGCATGAAAATGAAATCATGAGGCATATCATAATAAAAATAAAACTTTTTCATAACTTGAAGATGTGGCTACATAATTTAACATAGACAATCATGAACATATCACCAAGGTCCATCCCCAAGGTGTCATTTTAAAATTACCAAGGTTATTCACAAAGGTATCGTGAAAATTGTAATCTCTAGTGGTTACATCATTACCCAATGCATTGGAGCGCTATCAGGGAACACCCTTAAATTTTCCTTTATTATCATGTGAGCCACATATATCATCATCAAACATTTCATAGATAACCCATATATCATAAAATAAATGGGTTTCATTTCATAATCATAACGTTTTAAAAACTGCTTGAAAGACATGATCTTTACGTTACTTTAAACCCACGGAAAGGGAAAGCGGGTATCATGTATGTAAATACCAGAATTTAAAATAGAACATTTTTGTATATATCTGAATAAACCTGTAGAAATAAGAGATTTTAGTATTCACTTAATAACATGAAGAAATTTTGAGAAAAAGAGAGAGGCATTTTGAGACAAAAAAATTGCAGCATAACGGCTATGTTACAAGGTTTTAGAAAACATTGAGAAGAGAGGGGACATGGGTCAAACATTCATAAATGACCCATAAAACCGTATAGGGACAAAATATAAGGGATTTAAGAACATGTTAATGAAATTTGAAAACATACCATATGAAATGAAGAACATGAAAGGAAGAAAAAAAAGATTTCTCTTGTGAGAATTCGGCAGCCTAACGGCGTCACTTAACTTCAACAAAATTGAATTGACAAGGTCAAATAGGGTCTCTCATCATATGAACATAAGAGTCCAGTATGATAGATATATAGGTCATACCCCAACATAATAGAAAGGAACTTGAAAGAATTGACATGAGAGTAGAACTTTAAAACGAGAATGGTGAAGAACCACTTAAAAAATTCGGCAGCCTAACGTCGCCACTTAAACTTCAACAAAATACTGAATTGAAGAGATCAAATGGGGTCTCTCATCATATGAACATAAGATTCCAGTATGATAGATATAGAGATCATACCCCAACATAACAAAAAGGAACTTGAAAGAATTGACATGAAAGTAGAACTTCAAAACGAGAAGGGTGAAGAACCACTTAAAAATTCGGCAGACTAACGACGCCACTTAAACATCAACAAAATACTGAATTGAAGAGATAAAATGGGGTCTATCATCATATGAACATAAGAGTCCAGTATGATAGATATAGAGATCATACCCCAACATAACAAAAAAAAAGGAACATGAAATACTTTACATGAAAATAGATCTTGAAAAATGAGAAGGGAGAAAGAATCCGTTACAAAAATTTCGGCAGCCTAACGACGCCACTTAAAACTTCATAAAACGAAATAATGAGAGTAAGAGGGGATATCTCATTATATTAACATGAAAAGGGCAGTAAGAGGACTATAAAAGAACATCCTCCAACATAAGAACATGGAGCATAAAAGGAATGACATAAAAGAGATTACTTGAAATGAAAGAGAGAGGTCGGATCCCTTACCTTAAAATGTAACTCTTAAACCTCAAAGGTTGGGACCTTGAGGGCTTGGGGGAACCTTGGGAGGACTCCTTGGGAGGTAATGAGACCCGAAATTCGTTGGGAATGAGTGGGGAGTCGAATGGATGAGAGGAGGGCTTGGTATTTATAGGGAAAGTGAGGGGACAAGGCATTAATGGCCAAGGGACACCTCACTAGTGGTTTTGGCAAAACCATGGGCTTGCCCATGGTATTTGCCCATGGTATTGGCCACTTGGGACACCTCACACCTTATCTTACTATTCATAATTTGACCATATTGAATAAATACTTAATACATAATTTAATGATGTCATTAAACACCCGTAACTTAAAAACTATACTTTCACTATTCACCGAAAATTCAACTTTCTCAGAATAATCCCAAAATTTCACCTTAACCAAATATCAATGCTATGATTTCAAAAATGAACTCCATTTTATTAAAATAATTTTTTAAATATTTTTAATTTTATTTTTAAATAAAAACACTATTCACCGAAAATTCATTTTTTTCAGAAAAAACCCCAAAAATTAACATAACATAATATCGATGCTCTGAGTTCAAAAATAAAGTCATTTTTATAAAAATAATTTTCTAATTATTTTTAATTAAATTTTTAATTAAAAAACACTATTCATCCGAAAAAACTAATACTTGAATAATAATTTATGAAACCGTTATTTAACCATTTTATTGAATCACATTACTTAATCAAAGTGCCTAGCTTATTTTAATACTTTCTTTAAGTGAGATTACTAATCCATTTGGACACATTATTAATCCTAATCATAAAATCACTATTCATAATTTAATATTCATCAAAAATCAGGTTGATCTTATTAGACTCTAAATTTAGTACTGAACATAATTGCAGAAAACCATTTTTTGAAAATCATTACACATTTTTAATTATTTAGGGTTTACATAAACATATTTAAAATATCATTTTTCTAAAATTCATCAAAAATTTGCATACTATATTTATCCGGTCATTTGAAAATTCATAAAAGAAATCGAAATTTTATTTAAAACAAAGGATTACACAAGACAGTTACGGTCTCCTTACATAGCCCCTTATCACACCAGCATAGGACCTATGTGTAAGGTGTGCTAAGGTGAGAGAATCCGAGGGAGGCTCGACCAACATCGCACGAGTAGTAATTTCTATCAGTTTGAACTTCTCGCGAAGGCGATTTCGTTCTAGCTTTATACGATGAAGTTCAGCTTGGGTTTGGTCCAGAGCAAAGCCCAGTGGTGCTACCTCCTTCCCAAGTTCTGTTAGATGGGCTTCGATCGGTCCAGGACTACTGGGTGAGGCCATCGAATCTTCTTTCTATATTAATTAACCAAGATTGCTTGTATTTAGAGACAATAGTCAAAATGTTTAGTTTCCAGCGGTCATATTGACAAATGGTCAAATAATAGTCAAAACCCAACAGTCTCACTTTAATTATACCCATGTTACCAAATGAAACATTTTTGTTGAGTATAACAATAACACATAAAATTAGGAAACAAAATTTATTTAAAAAAATTTCAGGTCGTTTCAGCCAGGCTGCGTCGTAGGGCCGCGACATTGGGAAGGCATATGCAGTGCAACCGACCCAACAAGAGCGGGATCCCAGACCATCTACTATTAGAGGTACTATTATATTAGCTTACGTCTTATCTTCAGTACTTTTTGATACGGGTGCTACACATAACTTTGTATCTATGACTATTGTGGAGAGCCTTGGGCTCTGTGATTATTCGTCTTCTGATTTTATGACGCTAGACACTCTATTCGGAACTAGAATAGCTGGTGTGCGTCAGTGCATGGAGTGCCCCCTTTAGGTTGGTGGGTGTCACTTTCTTTGTTACCTCTATGTCTTGGATATGATGAGCTATGATGTCATTATTGGGATGGACTGGTTGGTTCTCTTTCAAGCCTTTGTAGACTGCTATAGTCGTAGGGTGCGTTTCATGTCACCATAGGGCGGAGAGTTTCTATACAAAGGCAAGTGGGATGTTCATGCGATTCGAGCTAAACCAGAGCATCGTGGATGAGATGGAGTCACAACCCAAATTGTGAGTTTATATCTAGATAATCAGGGGACTTTTCAGAAGGACTTCCCTCCAGTGGTTGATTGTTTCATGGATGTCTTCCCAGATGACTTTTTAGGTTTACCTCTAGAGGATGAGGTCAATCTCTTTATTGAGCTTATGCAAGGAGTGACACCTGTAACACCTCGAGCTTTAACGATACACCTCTCTTTCAATAATGCAATAGCTTGCATTTTACCAAGTTCGAGTTCTAACACACACCAAAACCAATCAAAGTAGCCATTATGAATAGTAATACCTAATTTTTGAAATTTTATAAATTTTATCTTGCCAAATGGACTTCGTTTTTGGATTTTGAATATCTAAATTAGCCTATGTTGAATTTTTGGTATTTTTCTGAGAACTTCCAAATTTTTATGAATAGTGAAAAATACTTAAAAACAACTTTTTTTTATCAAAGTATTTTATAGTGATAAATTATACTATTGAGTGATTTTAAATTATAATTATAATATATTTTTACCATTTTATCCAATGGTGATCATCAGAATTAATTTCACTTTGAATTTGGACATAAACAATGGTCAATCTTTTGATATATATTGTTTCTAAAAAACACGCTATTTGTTGTGACAGCGGGAATTAATTATAAAATTAATTAATGAAACTTATATGTTTGGAATTTTATAAAATAGACATCATTTTTGAATTCGGAATATCAATTATATTTTAGGGTGAAATTTTGGCATTGTTCTAAAAAACTTCAATTTTTGATGAATAGTGAAACCACTAAGTGGTAGTTAAAAAACTAATTTCTCGTTTAAATGAAACATTACCACTTATATGATTTTATTTTCAAAAATCTGACAAACATGGTTGTCATTAGGAAGTAAAATGTCGTTCAATGGGATTAAAATAATTTTTTGGTGAATAGTAACTTTTAAGTTTAATTAATCGCGATTAAAGGTAATTAGTGAAATTTATGGTAAAAATAGTATTATAAAAATATGGAATGACCTTTACACTTGTCCTACCCCTATTGGATGTGTCATGGCCGACCAAGAAAATCCATGGGTCAACTTGGGGACCCCATGGATCCACTTTGGTAGGAAAAGGACATAAATAACTTTTTATTTAATGTTAAAATAAAAAGGTTACAAACAAGAGTTGTTTTACTAAAACAATTTTTAGATGGGGTTATAAAAGTCATATTATTGACTATAAATATTAATTAGAAAGATAAAAAGATTTACTACATCATAATAATTTTTTTTTTAATTTTTAGACATTAAATAAATTAAATTATTTATGACACCATGATGATGCAGTGATTACCTCATTAATTAACGATTTTAAAAAAATGAAAAGATAATGTAAACTCCAAGGCTTACACTTGTAAAAAGACTATTGGATGGGTATATTTAGAACCCTTATCACCTTATCCTCGAATTATACAAGTTTGGGACCTTTAGAATCCGAAAAGCATTGTATAATAAAATAACATTTCATTACTTTCCAAAAATGCCGCTCCTCTCCACTTATAAAAGGCCCCTACCATTCCCACCTTATTCACACTTTCAAGCCATTTGGCTCGGCCAAACTATGCCCAAATACTCTCCCAACTTCCCCCTCTTACTCCTAGAAGCCTCACTTTGGGCAGAACTTTTCTCAGGGAAGACTTTGGCTCAAATCGAAAAAGAGTTACCCGATTTTAAGTTAATGTCTTCTCTAATGTTGTTTTGTATTATTTTGCTTCTCCAACCCCCTAAACTCTCTTTATTCATTTTTTTTGTAACCACAACAGTATCCTAAATATACTAGGATGTTTTTATAAGAATTATTCGAGCTACACTTACACACACCTTCATCTAATGGTTAAAGAACATACTGTTTCTGTGGATGGCGAATTTCTGCCTCACGAAACGATGATTGTTCAACACTCATATAACACCTTCAAAGGTGGCCATTATGATGTCACTATATTTATATATGATATATATTATGTTTATGTTTTCCTTATGCTTCTGTATTTCTCATTTATGGCATACGTTATGATTTCCATTTTGGGTAAACACGATAATTTCATTTTAAGAAGTGCGGACTACCGCCCCCTCAAAGTAATTTGAATCGTTAATGCCATATGTGGGATGTATAAAGGATGGAGTAAATGATATTATATAATATATTATACCAGAATTATAATATACCTTTATATCATTATAATTTCATTTCATTAAATACGAAATAGAAATGAAAGTAGCGTTCATGCGTACGTACGACTTACCGTCTCCATGAACGGTGCATTTCATTTCTTACCTCTAAACGTTATGGAATATTATAAATGCATGTATATACTGGATATATATGAGATATATGATATCTATATCATGAATATAATTCTGGATATAATAGATATATCACCACATGAACAACTTGTAATTATAAGAATTTTATTTTTGACTCAAGTACCTAAGATCGACAAAATGACCGTTATAAACCTAAATAATTACATAATGTTCATAACATGGTAATAAGGGATATAAAAGGAATAATTAACATGAAAAAGGTTCTTAAGTAAATAGAAATTAACTCTAGTTTGTTATTCAGGAGGTTAAAGAACGGTCGAGTCAGGACAGGACGCAAGGTAAGGGAACTTCTTAACCCAACTTCCATTCTTTGGGTTAATCTCCTACTTTCAAATTACGTCATGATATTATTATGTCCTATATTGTAGTTTTACTTTATTTATGTGTAATTATAGTGAATAAACATAATAGATCTATTTTATTTAAAATAATGATCTTTTTAAGGGACTTCGTCTCAATCTCCTTTCATTGAGGCATATTTGGTTTTATACACAACTTTCTTTTATACGGTGTATAAACCCCTTTGAATTTTACGTTTATTCAAAAGGAATATTTTTATACGAAGCATTTACTAAACAAAAAAAGGGAATGTTTTTGTCGTACATATGTGGCGACAACGACTTCTTCACCGCCGTGACCATTATTTGAGTTTCGTCTTCCTCTACAAGCCATACCTTTTTTTTAATGAAAAATAAATACCATGTTTTACCTTTCTTTTATTTTGGTATTTAAAATGGTTTTGAAAGTGTTTTTATTATATCAATGTGTTGTATTGATATCTTGTGATTGAAATGTGGAAATTTTATGTTTTCTTTATGCATGTTTTATGTGATACGATTATGTTATGGTTTATGATATGTTTAAACCTATTCATATGAGGAATGCATTGGACTTAATAAGTGATGGGTGGAGCCCGCTATAGCTCCTCGATGCATCAGCAGATCTCATGAGACAAACTAGTGTCTTGGCACGAGGACTTGACAAAATCTTATTTGTGGTCTTGACACGAGGCCTTGGCTACGTGGTTATAATAGTCTGGCATTATGGATTCCATCATTATGAAAGTGGTTATTGATATTGCATGTGATCATTCGACTAGTAGAATATCCATGTGAAGAAGTAAATGGAATTATCTCATTTTACTTTTTCCATATTATGTTGAAGTTCATGTTTAGAAGGCTTTTGTTTTAGTTATACATTGCCTTAAATGTTTATGTTTATTGATGAAAGCTTCCGCTATATTGTTATCCTTACTGAGCATCTGAGCTCACCCATTTCAATGTTTTAATTTTTTCCAGGATGTGAAGAAGTATTTTATGAATGACCTGTAGGGATAGTCAGAAAGGGATATGAGTGTGGACTATGAAGACCATGATATTGTAATTTTTTTACTTTAAGATGTAATGAAAGACTTATGAATGTATCTAGTGTTTCCAAGGCTACTAAACTAATCGGTATTTCGAGACTTGATCATTTGTGATCATGCCAAAGTTATGAAGTAATGCTCTGACTCTGGGTAGCTGGGGTCGGGGTGTTACAACACCGGTATTCATTCCACATTATAGGATGGATACGCCTGAGTTGAAGGATCTCAAGAGACAGTAAGAAGAGTTAAAATCAAAGGGTTTTATCCATACCAGTAATTATTTTTGGGGTTCTCCAGTCCTTTTTTCGATGAAGGTAGACTGTACCCTCATACTCTGCATGGGCTATCGGAAGCTAAACCAGTTGACGATCAAGAACTGATATCCCTTGCTGAAGATTGATGATATTGTTTATCAAATTCTAGGTGCATGATTGTTCTCGAAGATTTACATGAGATACATATATAATTAGTTGCACGTTAGACTATCTGATATACCTCTCACAACCTTTAGGAGTATGTATTGTCTATATGAGTACTTGGTTATACGGTTCGGACTCATGAATGCACCAGCAGTTTTCATGGCTCTGATGAATCATGTGTTCGATCCTTATCTGGATTGTTTTGTGGTATATTTGTGGACGATATCTTGGTGTACTCTTACACTCGACACGACCATGCCACCCATCTTGAGATCATATTGAGTACACTAAGAGAGAATCAACTATATGCTAAGCCCTTAAAGTGCCCCTTTTGGATGGACCAGATTCACTTCTTTGGTCATATCATCTCAGAGGCAGGAGTTCCAGTAGACCCAGAGAAGGTGAGAGTAGTAGTTTCATGGGAGTAGCCTAAGAACGTGTTTGATTTACAGAGTTTATTTGGGAAATCTGGTAACTACCAGAGTTTCATACAGGACTTATCCCACTTAGCAGCACTGTTGACGGGTTTGACTAAGAAGGGTGTGAAGTTCATTGGGTCAGAAGCTTGCGAGATAGCCTTCCAGGAGATAAAGTGAAATTTTACATCAACACTAATCCTGATACGCCCAGAGAAGAGATAGATCTATACAGTTTAGTGTGATGGATCATGTATTTGGATGGGTTCTGTGTTGATGCAGGGTGATCGTGTTGTTGCGTACGGGTCTCTGCAGTTGTGGCCACAAGAGTGGAATTACCCGACGCATGACCTCGAGTTGGCTGCAGTAGTACATGTGTAATGCTATTGGAGACATTATCTCTTGGGAGAGAATTTTGTGGTTTTCAACGACCACTAAAGTCTCAAGTATATTTTTACTCAGCTCGAATTGAATTTGAGGCAGCAAAGGTGGTTCAAATTCCTTCAGTCCTTTGATTTTGAGCTTGCCTATACACCTGGTAAGGGTAATGCAGTAGCTGATGTACTGAGAAGGAAGACTCAGACATAGTACATTCATGAGGCCAGTGGTGAGTGGCAGCTTATGTCTTTGTTCTCTAAGATGCATTTCGAGGTGCATGCCAGTCAGGGGAAAACCTATCTTTCATCTTTTGCTGTGACTTCTACCCTCCTGGATAGAGTGAGGATGAGACAACTATCTGATTCAAAAGTCCTAGTCCTACGGGAGTCAGTAGAAAGTGAGGACCCTCCCCCTAGATGGACGATAGGAGATGATGAGGTACTGTGTTTCAATGGACGAGTGTGGGTTCTAGGGGATATACATGAGGAGTTGATGCGGGAGTTCCATGCTTCAACTTGGGTCATTCATCCCGGAGTTACCAAGATATACCGTGACTTGAGACGTCAATACTGGTGGCCGGGTATGAAGAGAGAAATAGCTGGTTTTGTTATGAGATGTTCCACCTGTCAGTAGGTGAAGGTGGAGAATCAGAGGCCAGCCAGACTGTTACAGTAGTTACCCATTCCAGAGTGGAAATGGGATGATGCCGTGACGTACTTCATGACTGGGATGTTGAGGTCACCTCAAGGCAATAATTCTACGTGGGTTTTTGTGGATAGACTCATGAAGGTTGCTTTCTTTTTTCCGATCAAGGAGACCTTCACTATTGATGAGCTCAGAATGATTTATATCTGAGAGGTTGTACGTCTTAATGGGGTCCCTTGTTCTATCATTTCTGATAGGGATGCCCATTTTACATCTTGTTTCTGGCAGAGTTTTCAAAGGGCACTTGGTACACCGGTGATTCTGAGCATAGCTTACGACCCTCAGACTGATGGTCAGTCAGAGCGAATAATACAAGTGCTAGAGGACATGTTGCATGCATGCGTCCTAGAATTTGGGGATCATGGGAGAATCATATACCCCTATTATCGATTTCCTATAATAATAGTATTTGGGAAACTATTGAGATGACCCCTTATGAGTATTTATATGGTAGGACATACTGATCACCTTTATACTGGGTGGAGGTAGGTGAGGCAGCTATACTAAGACCATGTCTCATGCATGAGACTTTTGAGCTGGTCCAGTTGATTCAGAAGTAGATGGCTACTGCACAGTCTCATGAGAAATCTTATGTTGATCACCATAGATGACCCTTAGAGTTCATGATCGGGGATCGGGTTTCCTAGTGTGTTTCACCGAGGTTGGGACATAGGCGGATCAGAAGACATGGTAAACTTTTAACGAGGTATTTGGTGCCATTTGAGATTCTTGAGAGAGTCGGCCTGGTTTCCTATCAGTTTCAGTTTCTATAGAGGTACTGGGCCATGCACAACATCTTCCATGTATCTCATTTGCGCCGTTATAATTCAGAAACGTCTCATGTCTTTCATCTAGAGGAGGTTGAGATTTATGTTGATTCATCCTTTGAAGAGCATCTGATTCATATCGTGGATAGGAGCACAGAGGTTCTCCGAGGCCAATTAGTTCTTCTCGTACGGTTGCTATAGTAGCATGGCCAAGTGCGAGACAAAACCTGGGATCAGGAGACCGACGTACATTCTCAATGGCCAAAGTTGTTCTGAGAATTATCTTCAACATCCTTGGAAGTGCAATTCAGGGACATATTACTTTAAGGGGGAAGTTTATAAGAACCCGATTCTTATTTTTGAGGTATGGGTTTCTTCTTTTCTCTTTACCTTAAGTGTTTTTGAGAAAATAAGGAAAATGGGAGAAAATCCTAAATTTTGTGACTACACGCCGTGTACTTTTCCACATGCCGTATACATTGGCTGTGTGGAATGAGTACATAGGGTGTGTAGGCCGGTTGATGATGACGGGTGTAAAAATTGACTACATGCTGTGTAGTGGGTATTTAAATGCTGTGTAGTCATTTGAAATGAAACAATAAAGGTGGTGGCCAGCTGAGAGACATTATAGGCCGTGTACTTAGGTATTACATGCCGTGTACTCATGTCGATAGATGAACATCACAACTCTGGCGAGAGGCCGCCAAAGGAACAGTTAAAAAAAATGAAAACTACACACCGTGTACCCAATAGTACACTCTGTGTAGTCTGTTATTTTCACATAAAATGGGCAGTAGCCTCCCCTATTTAGAGGGAGGGCTTAGAACCAGAGGAGAACTTGGGAGGGATGGTCGGAGCTTTGGAGATCACCCGATCGAGCACCGGGAATCCGATTCCACCTCCGTAGATCTTGTTGGAACCGCACTGGTGAGTTCATCCTTCTCCTTGCATAGCTCTTGCCAATTCTTCTTCTAAAGAGAGTTATTTACATTTTAATGAGAATTATTTTACCTCAAATCAATTTCTTTCTCAGGCATTATAAGGAGCATCATTCGCATATACCGATCAGGGGAGATCAAGATAGGTGTTCTAGTGTTTATTTACAACTGTTGTAGTGAATTTGTGTACTGTTGTAATACGTGCCCATGAATGGGGGTATTGTATGATTGAGGCCTTACTAAATTAAATACCGATAATTGCGTAGGTAGTTTAATGAACATGTATAACTATTGTTTGGGATCACTGCTTGGATCCAGGACCACCCCTTGGGTGCGTTCCTCTGTTCAGCCATTTGGACAGGGTACCCGAGTGTATACCATGTTTTTAGCATGTCTTAATTTACCTAGAGAGGAATTGTATATAAATTTCTTGTTTATATGTTGGGCATGTCCCAGTTACTTGTTTATCCTGAGGGCAGTGTTGTGATTATCCAGTGGGCAGTGCTCTGTCCAGCCTGGGGGCAACTCCTTTCGTGCCTGTGGGCAGTAGATTCTGTGCCTGTGGGAGGCACTTCATATGCCTGTGGGAATTATTAGATATTCCCGTGGAATATTCCCGTGGGTTTCGATTCTCTTTAACTAACGGTAAGGGTTTATGTACCTGAGGACACTGACCATTTACTTAGAAAAAAACTATGGTGTTTTCCTGATATTGAATGATTAAGTGAATATTAGAAAATAGAAACTATAACTAGTATAGTTAGTTACTTTTGAGTACTTTTTGGGTTATTTCATTTATTACTGCACACTTTGTTGCAAATTTTCACTAACAATTAGGCACGGGCCTTTGGTGGGTGCCTACTGGGATTTATTTCTCACACCCTATTTGGGGTCATGTCTTAGGCCCCAAACAGATTGAATTTCTACAGTAATGGATAAGGGAAAGGGTCCATATACAGGTAATTGAGTGTTACTGAGGTGTAGGGGGGAATGGGACCAAGCTCAGGCTTGCGATACTGCCAGCTGTTCTGATTTGTTCTATTGTACCTGTACTTTCAATGTTATCGTATTGTACTGATGTGTAACATGTTCTGGCTGTTTTCATTGAATAGTGACATGGTGCATCTTGATATATATATATATATATATATATATATATATATGACTACTGTTTTTTTACTTCTGTTTCCCTTTTCAGTTGTATACTATTTACTGCTTCTGCTGGTGTACGTTGTTCTTGTATTCCGCTGCGCTACACTTTGAAAAATTTGGTCATAGTTTCCCCACTATCAGACCTAGGCCCTCTCTGCTAGTCGGCAGCCTCTGGAATTTAGGGAAATGAACTTGAGGTCATGTGATCAACTAGGTTCGGAGCTCCCGTGGAGTGGTACCTAGATCTAGGATGTTACAATAATATTATTTTAGGGATAACATTATTCCCACTTAGTATATCATTGAATATATTTCTTAGTACACTTCTTGTATTTCTGTGGAATGGAAATAAAATTATGGTGATCTCAAATTCTTAGTAAGGGTTATGTTCAGTCAAATATATTTGGTATTAAGGAGAATAATCAATATGGATAGGTAATAACATAACACACATGACATATAATAAATAAATTGGGATGGAAGTGGATAAGAAATATTGAATAGTAAATAACTAAAAATACATCCATATAATATATATAATAAGAGAATAAATAATATTTAAAGGTAATAACTTGAACCAAATTCCACTAAAAAAACTATATAATTCATAATTAATATGGAATGAAAAAAAACTAAAACAAAATACATTTAGTCAACGTCCTAATAAAGAAATGCAGTCATTGATAATTTCAAAGAAAAAATTACATGTAAAATAATAACTGAATATAAAATAAGGTAATTTGTAATTATTTGATGCCATATTTTTATGTATATGGTACCATTACTATAAAAACCATTCACAAGACTATTAATCATACTACTTTCAAGACCTTTCACAATACAGTTTAAAACATACAGGGTTACAAACTCAATGGGTTTGTTCCCAACTGAGTTAATCTAATCAGACTAATGATACATCAAGGTTATTACATTAAACAATCACCAAACTATGTAATATATGTCAAAATAATTCCTCATATATCAAGTATTCAATTTAATTTATAATGAATATTCTCTATCGAATATCAATATTGAGTAAAATATACCAATTTATCAAAATATATCCAGATATCAAAGATAATTAATTGTAAACACTATATGTAAAAATGATATATGGTTTATAAAATAATAATAACCATGTGAAATGATATGGATATTTGGAGAAAATTTAGTGTTCAACTGTCACTAGAAATTTAATATTTAAAGCAGATATTAAAAAAGAATCATGAAAGTGAATGCCAATACTATCCTCGAACGAATCATTAATAGACCATCCATAGGAAGAAATATTTGGGTATTAACAAAAAATGTCAAGTGGAGTATGAATAATGGGTTGTTTCTATCAAGGAGTAAAAATTATATAATTTTTTTTGGAATCATTCTTGAGGAAAAGATCATCTTAAATGTGAAATTTCTTTTTAAAATCCATTTGTTATGAAATAAATTCTATGAAAAAAATTATTTATGAAAGAACATTTTAATCATGATAATGAATCCATAAATAAATGATGGTTGGTAATTCTTTATGTGCTATACAAGGTTAAAGAGAAATTATATTATCTAGGTATGAGGTCAGAAAAGTTCCTCATTTGAAAAAAAACCTTTTTAATAAAAATTAAAAGAAAAAATTGTAATAATTTCATTAATTAATCATTTTGGAAAGGATAAAAAAGGTTGAAAACATTTTTAGAAAATATGTTTTCAGAAGAAAATATGTCCACTAACTGAAGATGTTAGTGATGTTTTCTTTTTATAAATTTTTTTTCTAAAACACTTATTGTAAAAAATAGTGGAAATTTGTTTTATTACTTGAAAAAGATAATAAAAAACAATACGGTAGTAAAATTAATGGTTTTATTAAACAATGAACAAATAATTTCCTCAAATAGAAATTAATTTCCATACAATCCCAAATAAAATATTTTTTTAGGTAAACTGATGAAAAGACCATAACATTAAATTGACTCACAACCAATTAATTTATTATGTGTATCAAGCGTATTTAAACATAATGGAAGTGTAAATTTGAAACACATATGGTCAAAAATCATAATACACATAATAATTTAATATTATAAACAATAAGTAAGTAATATAACCAAATTAAAATGAATTGGGTTTTTTAATTTCATTACCCCTTTGTAATATCACAATTTGAAGTGGAATTATTTATACAAAATATACAATATTATGTGAACAACAATAAAGTATGCCTCAAATAATGAAAATTGAGACAATGTCCCTTACCACATGGTAAAATTTTAATTTATAAGAACCATGAATCAAATAACATAATATAAAATTATATATACCATAATGATAAAATTTTCAAGACATTAAATATGGTATGGTCAATATATACAGCAAAAAATAAGTGGTGAAAATGAAATATTCCTCATGGAAAGAGAATTGACACAATAATCCCTTACCATAAATTTCTATTTCGGTGATAATATATTAACATCATGTATAATTGTTTTATTAATGTTTATAACATTTAAAAAAACCATAATCCTATTAATAATATCATATCTTACTAACCATTTGTTACTAATCATTCAGTATTGTCAATATTTTCTTTGTTAATTGCCTAGTTTTTCGAATATGTTTTGACTTTTTATTTTTGGTCTTCCTACGTTGATAATAATTTAATCACATCACAAATTAAACCCTGATATAATTACCATATATATTAAATATATATTTATTTAGAATAATATATAACATTTGGAGATATTGAATTAAATTCACCATTCATGGAGACATTCATGGAGATAATAGGTTGTACGTACACATTAATCCTGCGTCAATTTCATTGTTATATTTATAAGAGTAAAAATGTATATGATATATATATATATATATAATAATTATAGTATCATATTTATATAATATATGTCACATATTTGTTTTATTAAAACAATTATATATTCATTACATCTATATTGGGAATGAATCAAATGGATTTGTGTAGGCGGTAGTCCACACATCCACAGACGATGTTATCTTATTTCAAAAAAATGGAAAGCATAAATGTAACAACCCAATGTTTTCCAATGGAAATTACCTTCTTATATTTATGTCATAAAATCACTTGAAAATATAATATAATGAACTACAATGTTCTAATTTACATTTAAATATAAGTTTTTCACTTCTGTGTTTTGAATTTCTGAAATCCGAAAAACACGGTTGTGTTCAAGATGATTTTTGGAGTCTATTGAAAAAATAATAATTTTTAGTGAATAGTAATGTACCCTTGTGAACAGTAACATACTCTTATAAATGGTATTATGACCCTTATGAATAGTAAATTATCCAACATAAGTGTAACCTTACCCATGAATAATTAAATAAAATTTAGACATCTTATGAAGTGACAATTCGACCTTAGTAATTGTTTTGTCATTTTGTAAGTCATAAATAAAAAATATTATAATTAATTAATTAATTTAAAAGAAAAATTATTTTCTTAAAATGTTTTCATAAATAATCAAAACAATGTCTTATTGTTTTTATATTATTTTATAAGACCCTATGTAATTTTTGAAAGCACTATAAAATCAGTTTTAACTTTTCAAAACTGTTTTTTAAGTAAATTATGTATGTAATTAAATATCAATTTAAAAATATATAGAAAATTATTTTGGAAAAATTGTCATAAGTTTTGTATTCTATACATAAAAAAAGGGTTTGGGTAAATTTTTGGGAATTTTCTAAAATACTTGAATTTTTGATGAATAGTGAAATACCAAAATTTACAAAAATAAGCTAAATTAGATAATTATAGAGTCATGTGTGATGTTCTGCCGATGTAAGCCCACATGGTTTGGGATAACATGATAAAATTACTATTCTTGGTCATTCAAGACTCACTATTCCTTGTCTTAGGGGAAATTAATAAACTAATGAATTTTATATTAATGAAACCCCTCTCCCCTCCACTATAAATACCACCCTTCACACCCTCATTTCCTCACACATATCAAGCTTTAATAATTCTCTAAACTATTCCAAAACATCATCCCTAGACCATATTACATTTCCAAGAGTGGCCGGTATCTTCAAAATACCAAGCCTAGCTTCCTTAAGGAGGATCTCAAGTGGAGGATTTAAGAGGTAATTTCTCTACCTATTCTCATTTATTTTTCTTTCAAGTTCAAGTTCATTTCTTGATCTATCCCCACCTATCTTCATAAAAATGGTATTGTAACTCCTGTATTATAAATATATTGTAATTTTATGATGCTAATGGAAAATTATATCATCCAACCCCCTTTCCCTCTTTCTTTTATTTTATTAAAGAGCACATTGTTCGTGAGGTGTTAATTTATCACCTTCAAGAACAACATGCTTTATTCTTCAATTTCTACCTTCAGATCTAGTCGTGAAACCATTTTTATGCTTGAAAAATAATTTTTTATATGTTTTATTTCATATTTAATGTTCTGTAAATAACTTATGGCCATATTACTAAGTGATAAATTAAAACAAGTTCATTGTGATCGAGAAACCACACAAATTAATCAAAACAATCTTCAATTAATTTTTATCTAATGATTCATCCAAATGGTATATAATATATATTTTTATAAGATAATTTTAAATTCTGGAATTTCATTAATAACATGTAACATTATTTATGGATGTTTACCCATGTTCTACACGAACATCAATTTAAGAATACAAGTGAACTAGTCAAGAAAACCATAAAAACAAACATTCCCGAATAATATTTTTAAACTCTATAACTAAACCAAAGGAACATAAAATCACGTAATGATACCATAATAAACCATATTAATGTACCAAAGGTTCTGTATTTCTAATTAATTAATATAATGTCATTATAAAGGACATTAAAGAGAAGGAAGCATTCAGATATATGGTAAAAGGAAATTCTCGATCCCAACTTTTATCCTTCGAGTTCTCCATCTTTCACTCCATTATTTTTTATATGGTTAATCCTTAAAGATAATTTTTTCATAATTGTCTATATTTTTATAGGATATACATGTTTATCACTGGTTTCTAGGACAAAAAAATTGTTTATCAGTGGAAATCTTCTTTTAAGAACACATATTTTACGTCTCCCTCAAAGTGAACGGTTCTTGAAACATGTATGTTATTCCCTATTTAATTTGGGATCCCAAATTTTATGATTGTTTTATTATGAGATGAAACCCATTCCTATCCAGGGTTTAGTTATTTCATTTTTGATATGTGTTTTATGTGGCAAGCATGATAATGATAATGTTATGATGTGACGGGTGCGCCCAGAATTATATAGCGCAAAATGAATGTTTCAAAGTGACGGGTGCACCCGGAATTATAAAGGGCTCCATTGCATTGGGTAATGTGATGAATCTCATGAGTAAATGCGAAATTAAGTGTAAAAAAAATTCTATATTGGTTCACTAGTATGTGTGGTAGTTAACCACTAAGACATGATGTTTTATTTTTATGCATTTTCACATTTCAAGTATTATATTTATGCTTCCTCTCATGTTCATGATCTATTTCCCATGTTATGATTATGCTCACCCCATACTATATTTTTCATATCTATCCTCTTACTGGGATTCTATATCACCTCTTTTTATGTATATCCTCAGGTGGCTACATGTAGTAAAGAGAGGAAAATTTCCAATAAGAAGTTAGAGAAGAATAAATTAAATATGTATTTATGTTTGATATTGTAATTGTAATGTATGGTCCTAGATTGACAAAGACACTAATCCTTTGGATCCAATATGTGTAATTATATTATGTTTTTTGTCTTTAAAATGATGCAATAGAAAAGTAAAAAAAGGTCGGGATGCTATAGTTGGTATCAGAGGTAAGGTTTAGTTAATTTGGGAAATTAGGATTAATGAACCCTTGAGAAAATCTATAGCACGAGACTAAATACAAATATGAAAACAAGAATATATAATTAGGGATACCATATGTTATGATTTTCAAATAAATTTTCAAAATAAATAAGTTATTTATTCATGAATTGTTGACTTATGTTTTGTTCTAACCTTTTCTTTTTTAGAAAATGGTGGAAACCAGGAGAAATCGGGCCAACAACTCGTACAAGGGCCAATGAAATGATTGTCTGAATGACATCCACAATGATTTTGGAGGTGGAGTTCAAAACTTCATGGTGATTCTTACCCAATTATATCATGTTATGAACAAAAACCATAATAATGGGGAACATCCTCCTTCACCAAAGAGGGAGAAACTGGTTATCGAATGTTTTATGCGGAAATGACCACCAACGTTTAGTGGATCCTCTGATCCATTAGTTGCGAAACAGTGGGTAAAATACCTGGAGAAGATCTTTTATGTGCATCGCTGTTCTGAGATGGATAATGGGACCCTACACATTTATCTCCCAGATGGAGAAGCCGATCAATGGTGGGCTTGGATTAAGATAATCAATCCAAGGGAGGAAATTAAAGAGATGGAATGTGAAGACTTTAAGATAATGTTTCTTAATAAGTATTTCCCACGAACTCTTTGTACGAAGATGGAGAGAGAATTCATAGAGCTCAAGAAAAAAAGAAGATGAATCTGTCACCACAGATGAAGCGAATTTCACAAGACTTGCAAGGTACGCTTCGAGGTTTGTTATCAACAATTAAAGAAAAATTGAGTGATTCTTTAGTGGATTAAAACCACACCTTCTAAAGGTTCTTGAAATTTGAGACATTGGGAGTTATGAAGAAGTTGTTCGATGTGCTCTCAAAGTGGAGATGGATTTTGGAAAATACTTCCATGTCTATGGTGATAATAAATGAAAGATGGAGTTTCATGCCGGAGGATCTAATGACAAATGAGGGAAGAAAACTCAATGACCCACATGACAAAAATGTGAGATGTTGCACCATGGGAACTACCTCAAAGGGACGGGGCAATTCTTCAAGTGTGGGAAATAAGGACACCATGCCCATGAGTGTCTAAAAGACATGAAAAGAAAAGAAAATTTTGCCAATAAATGTAGATAACCACTCATGGTTCAATGCTACAACTGTAGGGAGCTTTGGAACTATGCAAACCAGTGTACTAAACCCCGAGTTTTCAAGGGTAATCAGCATCAATAGCCACTAAAGCTAGAGGAAATAGGTAAGGCTTATGCCATAACTACTGCAGAGGTGGAGCATGATAATTATTTCATACAAGGTACTCCTCTTATACACTCAGGAATGGAAAAAGTATTATATGATTCGGGTTCTACGCATTCCATTATATCTTGCATGTTTTATAGAACTACAGAATTGAATCCCCAAAACCTTGAATGTAACGCCCCGACCCTAGTTACTCAGAGTCGGTGCATTATTACATAACATTGGCATGATCCCAAGAAAGATCAAATCTCGAAAGACCGATTCGTTTAGTAGCTTTGGAAACACTAGATATATTCATAAGTTTTACATTACATCATAAAATGAAAAACTACTACAACAACATAATGTCTCCACAGTCCACACTATTATCCCCTCATAATATCCCTGCAGGTCATTCATAACTTACTTCTTCACATCCTGGGAAAAATAAAACATAGAAAAGGGGTGAGCTCAAATGCCCAGTAAGGATAACAATATAGCGGAACATTCAAAATAAGCATAAACATTTAAGGAAATGCATTACTAAAACAAAAGCCTTTTAAACTTGAACTTTAACATAGTATGGAAAAATTAAAATGAAATAATGCCATTTACTTGATCACATTGATATTCTACTAATCTAATAATCACATGCAATATCAATAACCACTTTCATAATGTTGGAATGCATAATGCCAGACTATCATAACCACATAGCCAAGGCCTCGTGCTAAAACTACAAATAAGATTTTGTCAAGGACTTGTGCCAAGACACTAGTTTGTCTCATGAGACCTACTGATGCATCGAGGAGCTATAGCGGGCTCCACCCGTCACATATTAAGTCCAATGCATTCCCATATGAAAAGGTTTAAACATAACATAAACATTCCTATTAAAACTAGAATAGGAAATGTCAATAATTTCACCATAAACTATGAATGGTATAAAAATAGAACATCCACAGTCAAACATATCACAAAACCTTCAATACAATATAGAAGTTTTGTATCATAATAAATCAACTTCAAATAAGCGTAAAATCCATCAAAGGATGTTGACATAGATGAAATCAAAACACTTTTCAGAGAAATATCTCTTTCTATTTTTGAAATCATTTAAGATCCATATAAAATAAAACTTTTTATTTCAAAATATTCTTATAAGCTTGTAAGGAAATCATTGAAGATTTTATAATGCCGGAAAATAACCGCACCCGCCGTATAAGTTAAAAAAAACATTCTTACCTTAACTCTGTCGAAAAGGATAAAAAAGGACCTTGTTTTGAAAACGACGGAAAGATTCCTCTTATAAAAAGTCAAAAAAGGGTATAAATGACTTTAACCCATATTCCTGTAAATAATAAAAATGTTTTGAAATACATTTTTAAGAAAACATGGATGTGTATGATAAAGAGATCCCAGTAGATTATTACATATAAACAACCTCGGATAATGAAGAGATTGTGAAATAACCCTTACCTTAGGTCCGACTTGCTTTGTACGTGTCCAAAACTCCTGTATAATGATTTAAATCATGTTATTGAATTATTAAAGAATCATATTCATTGTTATTATATCATATATGGTCCACTTATGACTTTATATTACCCGTTCTTTTGTAAATTCATGTTAAAGTAGCGTTTTGGGTAAAATCGTCTCATTTGTCGTTCGTGTTTTTAACTTGTAATTATTAATATGATTACTTGTATCATGATTACTTATATCCAGAATGTAAAACATTATTTATATATAATATAAATATTCATAATATACATATATATAATATATTGATAAATGGAATGAAATACACCGTTCATGGAGATGGTAGTCCGTACGTACGCATGAACGCTATTTTCGTTTCCTTATTTAATTGAATGGAATTAATTAGATGACATACATATAAATATACATAAATCCAGTATCATTATTATTTCATATATTTCATTAGTACTTATTACATATACTTTATAATCATTCATGAATGGTTAATCATTGATAATGAATCTCATCATGTCGTGGAGACGGTAGTCCGTACGTATGCACGGGCAATGATATCGTTCCCATGGTCGTGGAATTGTGTTGAAGTGTATATATAATATTTCAGTATCAATATCACTTTATAATAATCATATATAGTTACTCATTACACCATTATACCCATCCAATTAAGGTGGTGGTGGAAAATAGATTACACCACGGCGTGGAGACGGTATTCCGTACGTACGCACGCGTGGTGATTTCATTTTCCGTAGGATGGATAGAAGGTTAATTATAGTTGTTTCATATTTATAATAACATATCAGTATATAATAAATACTGATGTTATTACTTTATCTTGAAACAACTAAAGAAGAAGAAGTTGAAGAAGAAAGAAATTGAAAAAGATCGGTAATGGATATTACCTCTTTTTGACGCGCCTTTTCTTAACCTCCACTTAAAGAACTAAGGATGGTCTTTGAAGAAGACCATGACCTCTAGGATGATACTAGGGAAGTGGAGAAGAGATTTTGGCTGGGGTTGTCCGAGCTTGAAGGCTCAAAGTTGTGTGAGGAAGAGAGGGAGGAGGTGCCCTTTTATAAGGGAGGAGAGGGGCACCTTTGGAATAACTAAACATATTATTTTATTATAAAGCCAAATTCGGTTTTAAATAGATCCAAATTGATTTATTTAGAAGCTAAGGTGGGGATGGGTCGCAATAATCTCATTAAATAGAATTTAGCCAAGTTTAGGTTCCTATTTTAACCTTATCATTTAGATTTAACATTAAGTTAAATAATTTTACTTTTACCGTGTCTTCTTGTGTTCTTATACTATAAGGTTAATAAAATTACTATATCGAGCCAAAAGAACCACAAATTGTTTAATATTAATATATATAACCTTATCTAAGTCATTTGGCCGAACCTTAGATTTTTAGGAATAGAATAACAATTAATAATATAATATTTTTTTTAAAAACTATTTTATGTCAATTTTGACACTATTTAGTAATTGATTTTTGTGAAAATCATAACATAATGATAAGTTAGAAAAAAGTTAATTAAATCAATAATAACATGTCATATTAACCTATAAAAGTTGTGGAATTCATAAAAGGTCTTAAAGTAAATTTATTTTTGTATTTATAACATCAATTATGTCAATATTTCATTAATAATATAATTACTGCATCATATTTGTGTCATAAAGAAATTAAATTATTTGATGTCTAAAAATTACAAATAAAATACCATTATGTGGTAAATCTTTTTAGATTTCTAATGAATATTTAAAATCGAATTTATCTTATGTATAACTCTATATTAAAAATGGTTTAGGAAATAAACTTTGATTTTAACTCTTTTAACTCTTCTTTGAATTAAATAATAATAAATGTCCTAATCTAATCCAAGTGGGCCTAAATGATAATATTTTACACTTAAGGTTGTTTTTGGTCGAGATAAACTTGTCCAATAGGATTAGGACATGTGTTAGGGTAATAATAATATCATTTTTACCCTTAATTACCCTATTTACTTTTAACCGTGGTAAACAAAAGTAAAAAGTTACTATTCACCAAAAATTATTTTCATCTCATTGAACCACATTTTACTTACTGAAATCAACCGTGTCTCTTGGATTTTTGAAATTCCATTCACAGAAGAGGTAAAATTAAGATTTATGAAAAAAATAATTTTTTTAACTTCCACTTAGTAGTTTCACTATTCATCAAAAATTGAAGTTTTTCAGAAAAATGCCAAAATTTCACCCTAAGGTATAATTGATATTCCGAATTCAAAAATGATTTCTATTTTACAAAATTCCCAACATATAAGTTTCATTAATTGATTTTATAATTAATTTCCGCTGTCACAACAAATAGCATGTTTTTAAGAGATAATAACTATCAAAATATTAACACTTGTTTATGTCTGGTGTAAATGTGAAATTACATCCAATGACCAACATTGTATTGAATTGTAAAAATATATTCTAAATATACTTTAAAACCACTCAAATTAATAATTTATCACTATTAATTATTTCGATTAAAAAAGTTGTTTTTAATTAAAATTTAGTAATTTTCACTATTCATCAGAATATGAAATTTATCCCAAAAGTACCAAAATTTCACCTTAGGCTAAATTCGATACTACAAATCCAAAAATGAAGTCCATTTTGAGAGCTAAAATTTCTAAAATTTTAAAACGTGGTTATTACTATTCATAACGACTAGTTATAATAATATTTTAATAGCATATCGTTATTTAGTGAAACTCGGTATTGCGTACTACACATGCTATCAAGGAAGGTCGAGATTGCGTGCAAGGCAAGTCAAGGATGTGTTTTGTGAAAGATCCTTTTGGTGTAGCGTACAAAATAAGGTATTAATAAAATTAAAAAGAATATTTTTCGTAAAATCTTGGGCTGTTACATTCTACCCCCCTTAAAATGAATTTCGCCCTCGAAATTCGCCGGGTTTATAAATGGTTCACTATTCAAAAGTTTCTTTAATAGAAATTCACATTCTAAAAAGGAATACCAAAAATTGGCTTTAAAAACTAAAGTATTAAATGTAATGATTACCCAAATAAACTAATCACTGGGTTTCCACATAGGTGAAAATATGGATATGGAAGAGAAATCTAACCATCATGTTCTGATGGAGAGTGGTAGAGAACATGGCTATGGAAAAGCCAGTAATCACAAATCCATAAATTTGTGATGATCTAAGGTACCATCTGATTATCAGGTATAAGATCACTAGGACAACATTTTTGGTTTTCAAGATCATTTCCCTAAAGTTGAAAATTTGAATTAGAATAAATACTTACTTTATTTTGGTACAATCTCACTATTGTTCGTGCATTGAACAATTTCCACTTCATCTCTTAAATAAATTAAGTTGAATTTTTTATTCTTGAAGTGTTAGGAGATCATGTGATAGAATGACAGGTCATTCCATTTGTCTCAAACAAAAGGTTAGAAACAATTATATACATAAGTCGATCTATAGTGAGATTAATCATATATGGTTCCTAAAATGGACTTATACATCATATATCATACAGCTTAATATAATAAAACTAGTTTCTACTAAACAGGGACTTCCTGTAGGCCAGTGGTAGGCGATAAAGGCCAGTCGCACTTCAGTTGTGGGTTCGATTCCCACAGCCTTGTCCGAAGCGATGGGCTGTCGCTCGTCCTACAGGTTGTCCTTTTTCTAAAACTATATTACTATAACATTCCATCAATAATATCGAAAAAAACTTCTATCCTTAAAAAATACTAACTTATGTCCAACATAATCCATTCCAATCTTTAGGCTTATCCATAATACTTGAATCCACTCTCATAATATAGTGAAAATGATTACCAGAGATTTAATACCATCGTTGATCCCCATATAACATAAGATATGTCTTGTTGGTCACATTCCAAACATTCAAAGTCCTTAATCATGTATTCTATTGAATACCTTAGTGAAAACATGAATGTAGTTAAAATGTAACACTTTCCACATACCAAAATCCTCAAAATTCTATAAACTCAAACCATGATATCACTTAGTCCTTATATCAATCATGAACTCATGAATACTGTCAAACATTTCATTTTTTTCCCTTATCCCTTCATTATGCGCATATCATCTTTTTTACAAAAATATCTCAATCACTTTGAATACCACATTAGACCAACACATAAATATTCCAATACTTTATGATAAAACATTATTTTTGAATCCCATTACATAAACACTTAATCATTCCACCACATTGTTGTCATATTCAACATCGCCAATAGTGATCGCATGTGACTTCCCTTTGTCCTTTGCCTTAAGTGGTTGATCATGTTGATCATCACTAACCCTTGGATTAGGGCATTTATTAGCATAATGTCCTATTTCTTTGCACTTGAAGCATTGAAGTGTTGGTGGTACATTCTCTGCAGTGTTTGCTTTATTCACATAATTAGAAACCCTTTTTCCATTACTTCGACACTCAACTGCTCGATGACCTTCTTTTCCACACTTAAAACATTTTCTAGTCCCTTTAAGACAATCTCCACCATGATTCTTTCCACACTTTGTGCATAAGGAAACATTCATCTTCTTTTCACCATTATTCTGAGATTTCTCCTTGAACTCCATCTTTCCTTTCTTGTCAAAACCATGAGATGGATATGTAACACCAACTTCCATTTCTACCTTGATAGCACAACACACAATTTCTTCATAGCTACTGAAGTCTCTTATAGCTAATGCCCTTTGAAGACTTGGTTTTAAGCCACTGAAAAATCGATCAACTTTACTTTCAGGTTGGATGATAATGCCAGATGCATACCTTGCAAGTCTTGTAAAATTTGCTTCGTATATACCAACAGATTCATCATCCTTCTGCTTCACCTCAAGAAACTCCTTTTCCATCTTTTTTCGAAGAATACGAGGGAAGTAATTACTGAAAAACAAGTTCTTGAACTCGTCCCATTCCATGGACTCAATTTCATCTCTTTTGCTCGTATTCTTGATAAGATTCCACCATTGATCAGCTTCACCTTCCAAACGATATACTACTGAGATGACTTTATCATGATCAGAACATTGAAGAACTGAAAATATCTTTTCAGTGGTACTGATCCATTGTTCACCAACAAGTGGATCGGAAGACCCACTGAAAGAAGGTAGACGTTGCCTCATGAAGGACTCAATAGAATATTGTTCCCTTCTCTGCTCATTTGGAAGTCCAGAATGATTCATAGCTTGTGTAAGTATAGCAATAAGATTTTGCACTCCATCTCCCATAACATTTGTTTGTTCAGGAGGACAATCATTGCATTGTCCATTACAGTGATCAACACGATTCCTTCGGGTTCCAGCCATCGTCTAAAACCCAAAAAGAATAGTGTAAGAGGCAAAAATCATGCTAGGTAAAACAACATAGTAAAGGGGGAGCACCCTCAATATCTAACATCTTAGGTTAAATTCTAAGATTGTTACCGTATTTCTAGGACTATATCCTATACTTATACTTATCCTTAGGGGCATCCCTAGACATACCTTATAAATATCTCTAGAGATCTCACTAACGTTTTCACATCCTAGTTTCCAAAGGTTGACTAAACCTTTCCTCTGATGCCAACTATAGCGGTCTGGAATTATTTCCAGTGGACTATAATTGATACCTATCAGGGCACTCCATGGGCGGATACACCCCCTGGGCGGGACACACCACCATCCCTAGTGGCATCCATTTCCTCATGAAGCCCTTGGGCGGAGAGCCATGCTTCGTCCAACGCTCACATGTGAGAGTTCCCAAGGATCAGATACATTCCTACCTCCTTTGCCTCTGATACCAACTGTAACGCCCCGACCCTAGTTACCCAGAGTCGGTGCATTATTACATAACATTGGCATGATCACAAGAAAGATCAAATCTCGAAAGACCGATTGGTTTAGTAGCCTTGGAAACACTAGATATATTCATAAGTTTTACATTACATCATAAAATGAAAAACTACTACAACAACATAATGTCTCCACAGTCCACACTATTATCCCCTCATAATATCCCTGCAGGTCATTCATAACTTACTTCTTCACATCCTGGGAAAAACAAAACATAGAAAAGGGGTGAGCTCAAATGCCCAGTAAGGATAACAATATAGCGGAACATTCAAAATAAGCATAAACATTTAAGACAATACATTACTAAAACAAAAGCCTTTTAAACCTGAACTTCAACATAGTATGGAAAAAGTAAAATGAAATAATTCCATTTACTTGTTCACATGGATATTCTACTAATCGAATAATCATATGCAATATCAATAACCACTTTCATAATGTTGGAATTCATAATGCCAGACTATCATAACCACATAGCCAAGGCCTCGTGCCAAGACTACAAATAAGATTTTGTCAAGGCCTTGTGCCAAGACACTAGTTTGTCTCATGAGACCTACCGATGCATCGAGGAGCTATAGCGGGCTCCACCCATCACATATTAAGTCCAATGCATTCCCATATGAAAAGGTTTAAACATAACATAAACATTCGTATTAAAACTAGCATACGAAATGTCAATAATTTCACCATAAACTATGAATGGTATAAAAATAGCACATCCACAGTCAAACATATCACAAAACCTTCAATAAAATATAGAAGTTTTGTATCATAATAAATCAACTTCAAATAAGCGTAAAATCCATCAAAGGATGTTGACATAGATGAAATCAAAACACTTTTTAGAGAAATATCTCTTTCTATTTTTGAAATCATTTAAGAGCCATATAAAATAAAACATTTTCTTTGAAAATATTCTTATAAGCTTGTAAGGAAAGCTTTGATAATTTTATAATGGCGGAAAATAACCACACCCGCCGTATAAGTTAAAAAAACATTCTTACCTTAACTCTGTCGAAAAGGTTAAAAAAGGACCTTGTTTTGAAAACGACAGAAAGATTCCTCTTATAAAAAGTCAAAAAAGGGTATAAATGACATTAACCCATATTCTTGTAAATAATAAAAATGTTTTGAAATACATTTTTAAGAAAACATGGATGTGGATGATAAAGAGATCCCAGTAGATTATTACATATAAACAACCTCAGATATTGAAGAGATTGTGAAATAACCCTTACCTTAGGTCCGACTTGCTTTGTACGTGTCCGAAACACCTGTATAATGATTTAAATAATGTTATTGACTTATTCCAGAATCATATTCATTGTTATTATATCATATATGGTCCACTTATGACTTTATATTACCCGTTCTTTTGTAAATTTATGTTAAAGTAGCGTTTTGGGTAAAATCGTCTCATTTGTCGTTCATGTTTTTAACTTGTAATTATTAATATGATTACTTGGATCATGATTACTTATATCCAGAATGTAAAACATGATTTATATATAATATATATATTCAGAATATACATATATATAATATATTGATAAATGGAATGAAATACACTGTTCATAGAGACGGTAGTCCGTACGTACGCATGAACGCTGTTTTCGTTTCCTTATTGAATTGAATGGAATTAAGTAGATGACATACATATAAATATACATAAATCCAGTATCATTATTATGTCATATATTTCATTAGTACTTATTATATATACTTTATAATCATTCATGAATGGTTAATCATTGAGAATGAATCTCATCGCGTCATGGAGATGGTAGTCCGTACGTACGCACGAGCGATGATATCGTTCCAATGGTCATGGAATTGTGTTGAAGTGTATGTATACTATTTCAGTATCAATATCTATTTATAATAATCATATATAGTTACTCATTACACCATTATACCCATCCAATTAAGGTGGTGGCGGAAAATAGATTACACCACTGCGTGGAGACGGTATTCCGTACGTACGCACGTGCGGTGATTTCATTTTCCGTAGGACGGATAGAAGGTTAATTAGAGTTGTTTCATATTTATAATAACATATCAGTATATAAGAAATACTGATGTTATTACTTTATCATGAAAAAAATAAAGAAGAAGAAGTTGAAGAAGAAAGAAATTGAAAAAGATCGGTAATGGATATTACCTCTTTTTGACGCGCCTATTCTTAACCTCCACTTAAAGAACTAAGGATGGTCTTTGAAGAAGTCCAGGACCTCTAGGATGATACTAGGGAAGTGGAGAAGAGATTTTGGCATGGGTGGGCCGAGATTGAAGGCTCAAAGTTGTGTGAGGAAGAGAGGGAGGAGGTGCCCTTTTATAAGGGAGGAGAGGGGCACCTTTGGAATAACAAAACATATTATTTTATTATAAAGCCAAATTCGGTTTTAAATAGCTTCAAATTGATTTATTTCGAATATAAGGTGGTGAGGGGTCGAAATCCTCTAATCCAATAGAATTTAGACAAGTTTAGGGTCCTATTTTAACATTATCATTTAGATTTAGCATTAAGTTAAATAATTTTACTTTTACCGTGTCTTCTTGTGTTCTTATACTATAAGGTTAATAAACTTACTATATCAAGCCAAAAGAACCCCAACTTATTTATTATTAATATATATAACCTTATATAAGTCATTTGGCTGAACCTTAGATTTTTAGGAATTAAATAACAATTAATAATATAATATTTATTTTAAAAACTATTTTATGTCAATTTTGACACTATTTAGTAATTGATTTTTGTGAAAACCATAACAGAATGATAAGTTCGAACAAAGTTAATTAAATCAATAATAACATGTCATATGAACCTAAAAAATTTGTTGAATTCATAAAAAGTCTTAAATTAAATTTATTTTGGTATTTATAACATCAATTATGTCAATATTTCATTAATAAGATAATTACTGCATCATCTTTGTGTCATAAATAAATTAAATTATTTGATGTCTAAAAATTACAAATAAAATACCATTATGTAGGAAATAGATTTAGATTTCTAATGAATATTTACAATCGAATTTATCTTATGTATAACCCTATATTAAAAATGTTTTAGTAAATACACTTTGATTTTAACTCTTTTAACTCTTCTATGAATTAAATAATAATAAATGTCCTAATCTAATCCAAGTGGGCCTAAATGATAATATTTTACACTTAAGGTTGTTTTTGGTCGAGATAAACTTGTCCAATAGGATTAGGACATGTGTTAGGGTAATAATAATATCATTTTTACCCTTAATTACCCTATTTACTTTTAACTGTGGTAAACAAAAGAAGTAAAAAGTTACTATTCACCAAAAATTATTTTCATCTCATTGAACCACATTTTACTTACTGACATCAACCGTGTCTCTCGGATTTTTGAAATTCCATTCACAGAAGCGGTAAAATTAAGATTTATGAAAAAAATAAATTTTTTAACTTCCACTTAGTAGTTTCACTATTCATCAAAAATTGAAGTTTTTCAGAAAAATGCCAAAATTTCACCCTAAGCTATAATTGATATTCCGAATTCAAAAATGATTTCTATTTTACAAAATTCCCAACATATAAGTTTCATTAATTAATTTTATAATTAATTTCCGCTGTCACAACAAATAGCGTGTTTTTAAGAGATAATAACTATCAAAATATTAACACTTGTTTATGTCTTGTGTAAATGTGAAATTACATCCAATAACCAACATTGTATTGAATTGTAAAAATATATTCTAAATATACTTTAAAACCACTCAAATTAATAATTTATCACTATTAATTATTTCGATTAAAAATGTTGTTTTTAATTAAAATTTAGTAATTTTCACTATTCATCAGAATATGAAAGTTATCCGAAAAGTACCAAAATTTCACCTTAGGCTAAATTCGATACCACGAATCCAAAAATGAAGTCCATTTTCAGAGATAAAATTTCTAAAATTTTAAAACGTGGTTATTACTATTCATAACGACTAGTTATAATAATATTTTAATAGCATATCGTTATTTAGTGAAACTCGGTATTGCGTACTACACACGCTATCGAGGAAGGTCGCGATTGCGTTCAAGGCAAGTCAAGGATGTGTGTTGTGCAAGCTCCTTTTGGTGCAGCATACAACACAAGGCATTAATAAAATTAAAAAGAATATTTTTCATAAAATCTCTGGCTGTTACATTGAAGTAGAGATATCTGTAAAAACAGCAAGTGGGGAAATCATTGCAACCCAAGTGTTTGACTCTTATCCTGTTGGTGTATATGGGAATATTCTTCCAGAAAATATTGTAATACTTACCATGGTGGAATTTGACTCTATAATGGGAATATATTATCTCTTGTTATATAGATCACATATCAACTGTCAGGAAAAGGAAATATATTTTCATATTCTGAACCATCCCATGCTCCTCTACAAATGCAAGGAAGATCATGAATCTCCTTTGAAAAATCCTTCAATGGTGTGGGTGTTGATTCCCTATGAAGAAGTATACCTCTCCCAAATGGTAGAGTCGAAGGAAAGTCCCAACCTTGAAAAAATTCCCATCGTGAGGGAATACAATGATGTATTTCCCGAAGAGTTACCTAGAATTTCCCCGGATCGTGAGGTTGAGTTCTCAATTGAACTCATACTCAGAGCTACTCCAATCTCGAAGTGTCCCTATAGGATGGATTTCATCAAACTGGAGGAGTTAAAGAAGCAGCTGCAAGAGCATCTGGACAAAGGGTCCATACGCCCTAGTGCATCACCTTGGGGTGCAGCAGTGCTCTTTGTGAAGATGAAGGATAGAACAATGCAACTGTGTATCAATTTTCTGGAACTCAACAAGATCACAATAAAGAAAAAGTATCTTCTCCCAAGGATTGATGGCTTGTTCGATTAGTTAAGAGGTGCTTTATACTTCTCAATGGTGGATCTTTGTTCTGGATATCATCAGGTAAAGGTGATGAAGGAAGATATTAAGAAGACCGCCTTCCGAACAAGGTATGGGCACTATGATTTTTTGGTGATGTACTTTGGACTTACTAATGCCCTTAAAATATTCATGGATTTTTTGAATAGAGTATTTATACATTACCTCTAAAAATTTGTGGTAGTGTTTATCGATGATATTCTCTTCTACTCCAAGAGAAAGGAGGAACAATAAGAACATCAAAGACTTGTGTTGGCGACATTAAGAAATGATAAGTTGTATGCCAAGTTCAGAAAGTGTGACTTTTGGATGAAGCAAGTCACATTATTGGGACATGTGATCCCAAGTTAAGGAATTTATGTGGATCCTTAAAAGACAATGGTGATCGAGGAAGGGACCAGGCCCTCTAGTGTCACAGAAATCTGTAGTTTTTTTGGGTTTTCTGGGTACTACCGATGTTTTGTGAGAAAATTCTCATGATTTTCAAGCCTGCTAACTAAGTTAACAAGGGAAGGGGTAAAGTATTTATGGACAGAAGAATGTGAGGGAATAATTAAGGAGTTAATGAGAAGGTTGATCACTACACCTGTACTCACAGTACCAAAAAGTTGAGAAAGTTTTGTGATATACAGTCATGGTTCCAAGAAATGCTTGGGTTTAGTACTCATGCAAAATTACAATGTGATAGCCTACACCTCATGACAGTTGATGATCCATGAGTAGAACTACCCAACGCATGATCTAGAGCTGGCAGCTATTATTTTTTCCTTGAAAATCTAGCGGCACTACCTTTATGGAAAGAAGTGTGACATATACACCGACCACAAGAGCCTAAAGTATATATTCAAACAAAAGATGCTCAACATGCGTCAAATGATATGGTTAGAGCTAATCAAGTATTACGATTGCTCTATTAACTATCACCAGGGAAAGACAATCAAGATAGTTGTTGCTCTAAGAAGAAAAGAACCAGCTACTCTATCCATGTTGTGGATTGAGAAAGACCCTATTTTGTTAGATATGCAAAGAATGCATTTAGAAATAATAAGGGAAGGGGATACATCCAACCTTTCCAAATGATTGCGCAACCATCCATCCAGGAGAATATTAATGAAGCACGAAGGGATGATGTGGAGATACAAAATAGGGTGAATGTAGTAAAGGAAGAGAAACTACATGAGTTCTATATCGACGATGATGGTGTGATTCAGTTTGGAACACAGCTTTGTGTTCCTTCATCACCCAGGATAATGAAGGATCTATCAGACAATGTACATAGCTCAACATTATCTATCCATCTTGGGAGTACCAAGATGTACCGTGATCTCCAAGAACACTTCTGTTGGGATAAAATGAAGAAAGAGATTGCAGAATATTTATATGGGTGCTTGGTATGTCAGCAAGTTAAAGCTGAGCAAAAAAATTCCAAAGGAATGATGCAGCCATTGCCTATACCTATGTGGAAATGGGAAGATGTTAGTATGGACTTTGTCATGGGTCTCCCAAAGACATCAAAGGGAAATAATACGATATGGGTTGTGGTTGACTGACTCACCAAGACTACCCATTTTACCACTATTCTAGAAGACCTCTCACTTAAACAACTTGCAAAGATATATGTGAAGGAAGTGGCGAGACTGCACGATGTTCCACTCTCAATTGTCTCTGACTGTGACCAAATGTTCAAATCTAAATTTTGGATGAGCCTTACAACATTCTTTGACTACTGAATTTAAATTCAGCACGACCTATCACCCCCAAACTGATGGCCAGTCTGACAGAACTATTCTGATGCTTGAAAATATGCTAAGAGCCTAGTCTCTTGAATTCAAAGGTGGTTGGGATTAGCATCTCCCATTGGTTGAGTTCTCATACAACAATATCTTCCACTTCAGTATTCAGATGGATCCATATGAGATCTTTATGGGAAGCGGTGTAGAACTCCAACCTATTTGGTTGAAGTTGGAGAAAGAAAGCTACATGGACCCAATCTTGTTCAAGAGATGACAGAGAAGGTTCAAGTCATCCAGAAACACATCAAAGCTGCTCAAAGTCAGAAAAATAGCTATGCTGACAACCATCAAAGGGACTTGGAGTTCGATGTTGGAGATTAAGTCTTCCTTTAAATATCTCCATGGAATAGAGTAATGCGATTCAGGAAGAAAGGGACGCTAAGCCCAATGTATATTGTCCACGTTGAGATCCTTGACCGCATAGGAGCTGTGGCCTATCATCTAACACTTCCAAAAAATATGGCACATGTTCATGATGTTTTTCAGGTATCACTACTGAGGAAGTACATACAGGACCCCTCACATGTACTAAACTCAGAGGTGGTGCAGTTGGAAGATGATCTCTCCTATGAGGAGCAGCCAGTAAAGATTCAGGATCGGAGGGATAAGGTTCTAAGCAACAAGACAAACCATCTTGTTAAAGTGTTGTGGATGAACCATATGTTTGAGTATGCATCTTGGGAACTAGAAGAGGCAATAAATGAGAAACACCCTCACATGTTTGTGTAAATTGAAATTTTGGGGGCGAAATTTCTTAAGGGGTGGAGAATATAACAACCCAATGTTTTCCAATAGAAATTCCCTTCTTATATTTATGTCATAAAAGCACATGAAAACATAATATAATGAACTAATAAGTTCTTAGTGACCTTTAAACAGAAGTTTTTCACTTCTGTGTTTTGAATTTTGAAAATCTGACATACACAGTTGTGTTCAAGATGATTTTTGGAGTCTATTGAAAAAATAATAATTTTTGGTGAATAGTAATGTACCCTTGTGAATGGTAACATACCATTATGAATATTATTATGACCCTTATGAATATTAATCCATCCATCATAAGTGTAACCTTACCCATGGATAAATAATTAAAATTTAGACATCTTAGAAATTGACAATTCAACCTTAGTAATTGTTTTTGGTATTTTGTAAGTCATAAATAAATAATTATAATTAATTAATTAATTTAAAAGAAACTTTATTTTCCTAAAATGTGTAAATAAATTATCTAAACAATGTCCTATTTTTTTTAGAAAATTTTTTAAGACCCTATGTAATTTTTAAAAGCACTATAAAATCAGTTTTAACTTTTAAAAACTGTTTTTTAAGTTAATTATGATTTTAATTAAAAATCAAATTAATAATATTTTGAAAATTATTCTTGAAAAATGGACTTCATTTTTTTCTTCTACATGTCGAAAATGGTTGGGGTATATTTTTTGGATTTTTCTAAAAGAAGTGAATTTTTTTATGAATAGTGAAATACCGAAATTTACAAAAATAAGAAAAATACGCTAATTATAGAGTCATGTGTGATGTTCTGCTGATGTAAGAACACTTGGTTCAGGATAAAATGATAAAATTACTATTCTTGGTAATTAAAGTCTCACTATTACTACTCTTAGGAGAAATTAATAAACTAATGAATTTTATATTAAGGAAACCCCTCTCCTCTCCACTGTAAATACCACCCTTCACACCCTCATTTCCTCACACCTCTCAAGCTCCAATACTTCTCTAATATCTACCCAAACATCATCCCTATCCCCTATCCCATGTCAAATAGCTACTGGTGTCATCAAAAGACCAATCCTAGCTTCCTTAAGGAGGATCTCAAGAGAAGGATTTAAGAGGTAATTTCTCTCCCTCTTCTCCTTTTTTTCTTTCAAGTTCAAGTTCATTTCTTGATCTCTCCCATCCTATATTCATCCAAATGATATTTTAACTATAGTATTATACATTTAATTTATTGTTATGATGATAATAGGATATTAAATCATCCAACCCCCTTTAACTCTACATTTTCTCTTATTAAAGAGAACATTGTTCGTGAGGTGTTAGTTTATCACCTTCAAGAACAGCATGATTTTTTTCATCCATTTCTACATTCAGATCTGGTCATGAAACCATTTTTATGGTTGTACCAGAATTTTTTATATGTATTATTTCCTGTTTAATGTTCTGGAAAAAACTTATGGCCATATTACTAAGTGATAAATTAAAACAATTTCATTGAGATCGAAATACCGCCCAAATTAACCCAAACAATATTCATTTGATTTTTATCTAGTTATTCATCCACATATTATATAATATATCTTATTATAAGATCATTTTAAATTCTTTAATGTCATTAATAACATGTAATATTATTTATGGATGTTTTCCCATGTTCTACCTGAACTTCAATTTAAGAATACAAGTGATCCACTCAAGAAAACCATAAAAACAATCATTTCTGAATAATATTTTTAAACACTACAACTCATCCAAAGTAACATTAAATCACTTAATGAAACCATAATGAACCATATTAATTTACCCAAGCTTTTATATTTATGATTAATTTATATAATGTCATTATACAGGACATTAAAGAGAAGGAATCATTCAGATACAAGGTAAGGGGAAATTCTCGAACCCAACATTCATCCTTCAGGTTCTCCCTCTTTCACTCCATTATTTTTTAAATGGTTACTCCATAAAGATCATTTTTTCATCATTATCTTTCCTTTTATATGATATACCTATTTGTCACTGGTTTTTATGTCAAACAAAATGTTTTTCAAAAGAACTCTTCTTTTAAGAACACACCTTTTACTTCTACCTCAAAGTGAACAGTTCTTGAAACATGTAGTTATTCCCACTTTATTTTGGTAACCCAATGTTTATGAATTTATTCTTATGAGTTGAAACCCATTCTATTCCATGTTATATTTATTTCATTTTTGATATGTGTTTTATGTGGCAGGCATGATAATGATAATGTTATGATGTGACGGGTGCACCCAGAATTATATAGCACCATATGAATGTTTCAAAGTGACGAGTGCACCCGAAATTATATAGTGCTCTGATGCATTGGGTAAAGTGATTAATCCCATGAGTAAATGTGAAATGAAGTTTTAACAATATTCTATCTTGGTTCATAAGTATGTGTGGTAGTTAACCACTATGACATGATGTTTTATTTTTATGCATTTCCACATTTCAAGTCTTATATTTATGCTTCCTATCATGTTCAAGATCTTTTTCCCATGTTATGATTATGTTCAAACCATGCTATATTGTTCATATCTATCCTCTTAAGGGGCTTCTACATCATCGCTTTTGATTTATATCCTCAGGTGGCAAGATTTACTAAGGATAGGATAAGTGCCAATAAGAAGTTAGAGAAAAGAAATTAAATAAATTATTATTCTTGATGTTATAATTATTATGTATGGTCTTAGTTTTACAAATACACTAAACCTTTGTATCCTCTATGTGTAATTATATTATTATTTTGTCATTAAAATGAGGTAATAGTAAACTTAAAAAATGTCGGGATGCTATAATTAGTATCAGAGGCATGGTTTAGTTAATTTGGGAATTAGGATTAGTGAACCCTAGAGAAAATATATATTATGAGACTAAGTACAAATATGTACACAATAATATATACATAGGGATCACATATGTTATGATTTTAGTATAAATTTTTCAAATTAATAAGTTATTTATTCATGAATTTTTGACTTATGTTTTGTTCTAACCTTTTCTTTTTTAGAAAATGGTGGGAACCATGAGAAAAAAGGACAAAAACTCGTGCGAGGTCCAATGCAATGATTTACCAAATGACATCCCTAATGATTTTGGAGGTGGAGCTCTAAACTTCATGGCAATTGTTACACAATTATCTCATGTTATGAACAATAACCATAATAATGGGGAACATCCTCTATCACCAAAGAGGGAGAAACTAGCTATCAATTGTTTTATGCGGCAACGACTCCCGACGTTTTATAGATCCTCTGATCCACTAGTTTTGGAATAGTGGGTCAACTCCATGGAGAAGATCTTTTCTGTGCTTCAATGTTCTGAGACAGATAAGGTGACCTTAACCGTTTATCGCCTAGATGGAGAAGCCGATCAATGGTGGGATTTGATTAAGAACACCAAGCCAAGGGAGGAAATTAAAGAGATGGAATGGGAAGACATTAAGATAATGTTTCTTAATAATTATTTCCCACAAAATCTTCAAACGATGATGGAGAGAGAATTCATAGAGCTCAAGGAAAAGGAAGGAGAATCCGTCAAAACCTACGAAGTAAATTTCACAAGGCTTGAAAGGTACACTTCATGGTTTTTTATCAACAATGGTAGAAAAATTGATAGATTCATTAGTGGATTAAAACAACACCTTCTAAAGGCTCTTACAATTCAATAAATTGGATGTTATGAAGAATTTGTTTGATGTTATCTCAAAGTGGAGATGGAGTTTGGAGAATGGTCCCATTTCTATTGTGATAAGAAAAGAAAGATGAAGATTCATGCCAGAGGATCTAATGACAAAAGTTGGAAGAAAACTAAATGAACCACATTCCAAAAATGTGGGAAGATATAGCATGGGATCTGCCGCAAAGGGATGAGAAAATGATTCAATTGTGGGAAAGAAGGACACCATGCTCATGAGTGTCTAAAAACAAAAAATAAAGGTTAATGTAGCTGTTGAAATAAGAGAACTACTCATGGTTCAATGCTACAACTGTAGGGAGCTAGGGCAATATGCATACCCGTGCACTAATCCTTGAGTTCTCGATGGTAATCAGTGTCAGCAGCCACCAAAGCCAAAGGAACAATGGAAGGCTTATCCCATCACTACTGTGGAGGTGGATCATAATAATGAAGTCATATCTAGTACCCTTCCTATACACTCAAGAATGAAAAAAGTCTTATTTGATTCAAGTTCTACGCATTCTTTTATATCCTGCAAGTTTTCTAGAATAATAGAATCGAATCCCCGAAACCGTAAAGTAGAGATATCGGTAAAAACACAAAGTGGTTTAATCATTTGAACCCAAGTGTTTGACTCTTCTCATGTTGGCATATGTGGTATGATTCTTCTGAAAAATCACGTTATACTTCCATTGGTGGAATTTTTCACTATAATGGGATTGGATTGGCTCTCGTTATATAGAGCATATATCAACTATCAAGATAGGAAAATATATTTTCATATTCAAAACCATCCCATTCTCCACTACAAATTCAAGGAAGATCATGAATCTCCTTTGAAAAATCCTTCAATGGTGTGGGTGTTGATTCCCTATGAAGAAGCATACCTCGCCCAAATGGTTTAGTCTATGGAAAATTCCAACCTTGAATAAATTCCCATCGTGAGGGAATACGATGATGTATTTCCCAAAGAGTTACCCGGCATTACCCCAGATCGTGAGGTTGAGTACTCAATTGAACTCATACCTGGAGCTACTCCATATCAAAGTGTCCCTATAGGATGGCTCCTATCAAACTGGAGGAGTTAAAGAAGCAGCTGTAAAAGCATCTGGACAAAGTGTTTATATGCCCTAGTGCATCACCGTGGGGTGCACCAGTGCTCTTTATGAAGAAGGATGGAACAATGCAGTTGTGTATCAATTATCGGGAACTCAACAAGATCACCATAAAGAACAAGTATCCTCTCCCAAGGATTGATTACTTGTTTGATCAGTTAAGAGGTTCTCTATACTTATCAATGGTGGATCTTCATTCTGGAAATCATCAGGTAAAGGCGATGAAGGAAGATATTCAGAAGACTGCCTTCTGAGCATGGTATGGGCACTATGAGTGTTTGGTGATTCCCATTGGACTTACTAATACCCATGCAATCTTCATGGATTTGATGAATAGAGTTTTTTGACATTACCTCGATAAATTTGTGGTAGTTTTTATCAATGATATTCTCATCTTCTCCAAGAGCATGGAGGAACATGAAGAACATCTAAGACTTGTTTTGGAGACATTATGAAAGGAGAAGTTGTATGCCAAGTTTAGCAAGTGTGACTTTTGGATAAAGCAAGTCACGTTCTTGGGACATGTGATCAACCATGAGGGAATTTATGTGGATCCTTCAAAAACAAAGGCGATCAAGAAATGGGTCAGGTCCTCTAGTGTCACAAAAATCTATAGTTTTCTTGGATTAGCTGTGTACTACCTACATTTTGTGAGATACTACTCACAATTGTCCAGCTAGATAACTAAGTTAACAAGGAAATGGGTAAAGTATGTCTGGATAGAAGAATGTGAGGGATGCTTTAAGGAGCTAATGAGAAGGTTGATCACCACACATGTACTCAAACTACCAAAAAGTGGAGAAAAGTTTGTGATATATAAGGATGCTTTAAAGAAAGTATTGGGTTGTGTACTCATGAAAAATGACAATTTTATTGTCTACGCCTCACAACAGTTGAAGATCAATGAGCAAAACTACCCGACCCATGATCTAGAGCTGGCAGTCATGATTTGTTCCTTGAAAATATGGAGGCACTACCTTATGGTGAGAAGTGTGACAAATACACCGACCACAAGAACCTAAAGTATATATTCATAAAAAAGGATCTCAACATGGGTCAAAGGAGATGGATAGAGCTAATCAAGGATTATGATTGATCTATTCACTATAATCCTAGAAAGGAGAACAAGGTAGCTGATGATCTAAGCAGAAAAGAACCTGCTACTCTATCCATGTTGCAGATTGAGAAAGACCCTATCTTCATGGATATGCAATGAATGGATTTGGAAATCATAAGAGTAGGTGATACATCTTACCATGCCCAAATGATTGTGCAACCATCTATCCAGGAGAAGATTAAGGAAACAGAAAGGGATTATGTGGAGATACAAAAGAGTGTGAATTTAGTAAAGGAAGGGAAGATAAAAGAGTTTCTTATCGACGATGGTGGTGTGATTCAGTTTGGAATGTGTATTTGTGTGCCTTAATCACTCGGTATAAAGAAGGAGATATTGGAAAATGCACATAGCTCAACATTCTCTATCCATCCTGGGAGTACCAAGATGTACCGTGATCTCCGAGAACACTTCTGATGGGATAACATGAAGAAGGAGATTGCATAATATATATCTCGGTGCTTGGTATGTCTGCAAGTTAAAGATGAGCAACAAAATTCCAAACGTATGATGAAGCCATTTCCTATACCCATGTGGAAATAGAAAAATTTTACTATAGATTTTGTCACGGGTCTCTCAAAGACATCAAAGATAAATAATGTGATATGGGTTGTGGTTGACCGACTCACCAATACTACCAATTTTCTCACTATTTGGGAATACCTATCACATGAAAAACTTGGAATGATATATGTGTAGTGGTGAAACTGCACAGTGTTCCACTCTCAACTGTCTTTGACCGTGACCTAAGGTTCACATCTAAATTCTGTATGAGCCTTCAACATGCTTTGAGTACGGAATTAAATTTTAGCACTGCCTATCACCCCCAAAATGATGGCCAGTCTGAAAGAGCTATTCAAATGTTTGAAGATATTCTAAGATCCTACTCTATTGAATTAAAAGGTGGTTTGGATCAGTATCTCCCATTGGTTGAGTTCTCATACAACAATAGCTTCCACTCGAGTTTTCAAATGGATCCATATGAAGCTCTTTATGGGAAGCGGTGTAGAACTCCAACATGTTGGGATGAAGTTGGAGAAAGAAAGCTACTTAGACCCGATCTTGTTCATGAAATCACATAGAAGGTTTAAGTCATCCAAAAACACATCAATGCTGCTCAAGGACGGCAAAAGAGCTATGCTGACAGCCGTCGAAAGCACTTGGAGTTAGACATTGGAGATAAAGTCTTCCTTCAAATATCTAAATGGAAGAAAGTCATGAGATTTGGGAAGAAAGGGAAGCTAATCCCAAGGTATATTGGACCAATTTAGATCCTTGACCACATAGGAGAAGTGTCCTATAGTCTTGAACTTCCACCAAATATGGAACAATTTCATAATGTGTTTCACATATCACTACTGAGGAAGTACATACCAGACTCTTCACACGTACTAAACTCAGAGGTGGTGCAGTTGGAAGATGATATCTCCTATAAAGAGTAGCTAGTAAAGATTCTGGAATAGAGGGATAAGTTTCTATGCAACAAGAGAACCCATCTCGTCAAAGAGTTATGGAGGAACCATAAGTTTGAGGAAGCTAATGGGGAACTAGAAGAGTCAATGAAGGAGAAACACCCCACCTGTTTGTGTAAAGTGAAATTTCTGGGGTGAAATTTCTTCAGGGGGGAAGAATATAACAACCCAAATTTTTTCAATGGAAACTCCCTTCTTATATTTATGCCATAAAATCCCATGAAAACATAACACAATTCACTACTAAGTTCTAAGTGACCTTTAAACATAAGTTTTTCACTTCTGTGTGTTGAATTTTGAAAATCTGAAACACATGGTTGTGTTCAAGATGATTTTTAGAGTCTGTTAAAACAAAAATAATTTTCTGTGAATAGTAACGTACCCTTGTGAATAGTAACATGCCCTTATGGATAGTATTATGACCCTTACGAATAGTAAATCATCCAACATAAGAGTAACATTAGGGATGAATAATTAAATAAAATTTGGACATCTTAGAAAGTGATAATTCAACCTTATTAATTGTTTTGGTATTTTGTAAGTCATAAATAAATAATTATAAATAATGAATTAATTTAAAAGAAAATATATTTTCCAAAAATGTGTTCATAAATTATTGGAACAATTTCTTATAGTTTTTATATAATTTTATATGACCATATGTAATTTTTGAAAACACTATAAAATCAGTTTTAACTTATAAAAACTGTTTTTTAATGTAAATTATGATTGTAATTAAATATAAAATTAATAATATTTAAAAAATTATTTTTCAAAAATGGACTTCATTATTTTATTCTAACAGTCAATAAATGGTTGGGGTAAATTTTCAGGATTTTTCTGAAATACTTTAATTTTTGATGAATAGAGAAATATCAAAATTTACAAAAATAAGCTAAATAAGCTAATTATAGAGTCGTTTGTGATGTTCTGCTGATGTAAACCCACATTTTCCAAGATCACATGATACAATTACTATTTTGGGTTATTCAAGACTCACTATTCCTTGACTTAGGGTAAATTAATAAACTAATGAATTTTATATTAAGGAAACACCTCTCCCCTCCACTATAAGTACCACCCTTCACACCCTAATTTCCTCACACCTCTTGTGCTCCAATCCTTCTCTAAAATCTACCCAAACATATTCCATATCCCCTATACCACGTAAAATAGATTGTGGTCTTATAAAAAACCAAGCCTAGCTTCATTAAAGAGGATCTCAATATGAGGATTTAAGAGGCAATTTCTCTCCCTCTTCTCCTTTATTTGTCTTTCAAGTTTCAGTCCATTTCTTGATCTCTCACCACATATCATCATCCAAATGGTATCATAACTCCATTATTATACATTTAATGTACTTTTATTATGTTAATAGGATATTATATCATCCAACCCCCTTTCCCTCTTCTTTTTTACTTTATTAAAGAGAACATTGTTCGTGAGGTGTTAATTTAACATTATCAAGAACAACATGATTTCTTCATCCATTTATACCTTAATTTCTTGTCATGAAACCATTTTTATGGTTGAACCATAATTTTTTATATGTATTACTTCCTATTTAATGTTTTGGAAATAACTTATGGCCATATTACTAAGTCATAAATTAAAACTAGTTCATTGTGATCCAAAAACCGCCCAAATTAACTAAAACAATCTTCATTTAATTTTAATCTAATGATTCTTCCAAATGGTTTATAATATATATAATTATAAGGTCATTTTAAATTATATAATTTCATTAATAACATTTAATATTAGTTATGGATATTTACCCATGCTCTACCTAAACTTCAATTTAAGAATACAAGTGAACCACTTAAGAAAACCATAAAAAGAAACATTCCAGAATATTGTTTTTAAACTCTATAACTCATCCAAAGGAACATAAAATCACTTAATGAAACCATAATGAACAATATTAATGTGAAAAAGGTTCTGGATTTTAATTAATGAATATAATTTCATTATACAGGACATTAAAGAGAAGGAAGCATTTAGATACTATGTAAGGGGAGATTCTCGAACCCAACATTAATCCTTCTGGTTCTCCCACATTCACTCCATTATTTTTTATATGTTTACTTCATAAAGATAATTTGTTAGTAATTGTCTTTCCTTTTGTAGGGTATACATGTTATTCACTGGTTTTTATGTCAAATAATTGTTTTTCAAAATAACTCTTCTTTTAAGAACACACCTTTTACTTCTCCCTCAAAGTGAAAGGTTCTTGAAACATGTATGTTATTCCATCTTTATTTTGGGAAACCAAAGTTTATTAATGTGTTCTTATGAGACAAAACCCATTCATTTCCGTGGGTTTGTTATGAAATTTTTGATATGTGTTTTATGTGGAAAGCATGATAATGATAATGTTATGATGTGACAGGTGCGCTTGGAATTATATACCGCAATATGAATGATTCAAATTGACGGGTGCGCCCAGAATTATACAGTGCTCTAAGGCATTGGGTAAAGTGATGAATCTCATGAGTAAATATGAAATTAAGTGTGAAAAAGATTCTATCTTAGTTCACAAGTATGTGTGGTAGTTAACCACTGAGACATGATGTTTCATATTTATGCATTACAACATTTCAAGTCTTATATTTATGCTTCCCCTCATGTTCATGATATTTTTCCCATGTTATTATTATGATCACCCCATGCTATATTGCTCTTATCTATCCTATTACTAGGCTTCTAGATTACCCATTTTGATGTATATCCTCATGGGGTACATGTACTAAGGCGAGGACAAGTGCCAATAAGAATTTAGAGACAAAGAAATTAAATAAATGTTTATGCTTGATGTTCTAATTGTTATGTATGGTCCTAGTTTTCCCAAGACACTAAACCATTTGATCCTCTCTGTGTAACACTATTATGTTGTTTGTATTTAAAATGATGTAATAGTAATGTAAAAAAAGTCCGGGATTCTATTTTAAATTTATGCATTATATGAAAATTTCAAAAGCGCAAATAAAATTTTATTATGAAATATATCATACATAATCTATTTGTACATTGTTATTTCCAAACATTATAGGTTGCAATGGAGGAATGAACAACATCAGTTCAAGTGGTGGTAGTCTACTGTATAAATAAATGATGATTGTGAATCCCAATTGATTGATGTATGTGAAAGTGAAGATATAAATATTATAATAAAAAAACTTAGTATATTTAAGATACTAAGTTTATTATATAATAATTATATAAAAATAATTAAAATGGGGAAGAATTATATAAATGAAATGTGATTGTTGAAGAATGTTACCTCTTATTCGAGGAACTCATTTTGTTTTATAACGAAATAACTCTTTAGTTTTTGTTATGCACATAGTTCAGATCGATGTATTATTAGAGGGATACAATGATATTATTTTTTCTTAGTTTGGATGATACAATTTTATTTTTAGTTATCAGTATGGTGGAGTGGTGAAAGATTTTTTATAGTGGAGGAGGAGTTTCAATCTAGTAAATATAAAATGAAAAACATTATTGGGAGGTCACCCATACATATTGTTCCCCCAATAAGGAACAAAATTATATAAATGAGATTATATGTTTAATATATGGCCATTGATTTTATTTAAAAAATGTTCTTATGACACATTTCCCTTAATATTATAGTTTATTTCTGTGTTAAGCTTACTTTTACCTTTATCATTGTAAATAATTTTACTTGCATTGAGTAATACTTTTTTTTAAAAAGTATTTGACCTTATTAAAAAAATATTATTATTATTTTAAATATGGATTAATTCTTCCAAATTAAAATAACTAAAGAGTATGAAATTAATTTAAATTTAATCATATAGATGGGTGGAAAAAATAGAGTTTTAATGTAAAAATGGTCAAAATAATTAAATTTTTATCATATTTTAATGTGAAAATTATTTCAATGAAATAAATTATATTAAAATATTTAAAATTCATCTAATTTGTCTTTAAAAACAATTGAAAATAAAATTTGGAAATATAAAGAAAATAGTTGAAAATGTAGTTTGGAATTCAAATTCTGTATTCTTGACTATTCATTAAAAAATAAAACCACCCAAAGAATATCAAAATTTCAACTTAAGATAATTGCTTTGTTCATATTTCCCAAAACATATTTATTTTGGAATATAAAATTTATAAGAATTCAAAAATATGATTAAAAATCAGTTTTCAATTAAAATTCTTTAAAACTAATTTTAGAACAAATAATTGTTTTTATGCATAAAATTTGATATGTTGTCATATTATATCTATAAAATAAATTTGATGAATGTAAGAAATATTTTAGTTAATTTATAAAATATAAATTACATTAATATGATTCAATAATTGTTATTAAATTATTATATTATAAAAAACACCTTTGGGAGCATAAAAATAAAAATATTTTCTTTATATTCAAATTGGTTTATGTTTTTTTGTTAATTAGAAATGAATGAGTAAATATATTATTTTTAAATATCAAATATTTTAATTAGTTTTTTAATAATATTCATAATCTTTACCATTATGGATGTATTATTTACTATTATATTAAATAATAATATTTTAATAATATATTGTTTTTTATTAAACTCTATATTGTGTATAATATAATAAATCAATGAAACTCATTATTGTGTCTGATATAAGTTAACTCATTATTGCAAGAATTCAAATAAATAGAAAATATTATATTTACTTAAAATTTAAAATATACCATAAATTATCTATACTTTATAGTCCTTCATACATTTTGTGATGCGTCTCATGCATGCTATTAAATATATTGCTGTTTAGATTTTCAGGATGTCACATCATCCCCAACATAATTAAACAACATCCTCAAAATGTACACATGATCCTCGTAATGTAGGGATTTATATTTGAAAATTCATTTTTTAATCCCACATCATTAAATGATTTAAAAAAATATTGTCTTATTAAGTGATAATGAGAACTACAAAGGTCATGTTGAATAAAATATATCTTTTTGTCTATATTATTGAACAGTAGTGAAATGTTAAAATTTATATTTATATTAAAATTGTAAAATTTTATATGAGTGATTGAGGCCATTTATTATAAAAAAGTGAATGATCAATAGAATATTGAGAGCCTCAAAATGATAAATCTATGATGACTTAAAACACATTTGGTTCATTAAAAATGTTGAAATTATGAAAAAATTTCTGTTTTAAGATCCATTTCCTAGTGCTGAGAAATTATTTTATTGAAAATGAGTATAATTAAATATAATTACAAGACATGTTTCACTTTCATATAAACTATTTATCCTTTTGGTTTTCCTTCACTCAATCTCATATTTTATCTCATTAATATATGAAATTAATACTGAATAATTGACATTTTTATGATCGAATCCCTAAAATTAATGTTTTTTAAGAATATAAGATACATGATAGGGTAAAAATTATTAATTTCTTTATTTAAATGGTTTCTAAGACAAATATGTTTAATGCATTAATATCAATACTCAAAAGAGGAACTACTATTTCATCATTAATAATTATTCATCACTTTTTTAGCTATAAAATTTCATATTTACTTGGATATTTCTTAGGTTAGTGGAATTTGTTAACCACTTATTAACCTTCAATTGTTGTTTAGTTATATAAATCCTTGAATGATATGATTGTTTTCACCCAGAGTATAGATTTTCCATTTTCTAAACTATATACCTACAACGTTCCAAAAAATATTATGGACATCCTTGATAGAAAATAAATCATTCAATATCATTTTCATTAATTTTTTCAATAAAATAATTCACAATGTTTAATAATATTATTTTTATGTAAAACCTAATTATTTTCAATCCCGGTGAACTTATGTCTATAAAATGGATAGGAAGTATGTCTGAAATAAATTTTCCATTAAAACCTATACATGCCATAAATTTCTCCAAAATTTTATTAATCATAGATAACCTAAAGAGATATTTAAGACATAGGACTTAAGGTTAACCATACTCTCATGATCCAATGATGGTTTCCATCACTCCTAAGTTAATAAAGACAAATGTTTTTATAAAATTTTATCCTATCCTCACATGTTATAGGATTCATAAAACGATAATACGATAGGTAAAAACAGTTCTAAAATTTATATCTAGAATCTTAGTAATAGTTCAAACATCTTATTACATGATAATTTGTTCCCTGGTCTATGGATTAACCTAGGTAATTCATTTTCATTATTTATTAAATACATTATAATGGGTTGTAAAGAAAATTGGAATTAAACTAATCATATCCCCTATAATTTTCCAACTAGGTGTGTGGAAAGGCTCGTTGTCATGTACCAAGTTTTTCTCAAGTCAGGACTGATGAATAATTTCATATTGTTTACCCCTAGGTACATCTCTACCAAAACCACGTCATATTGCATTACTGAAAGAAGAATGTATTTCAAGAAAAACATATAGAATATATACATTACCAAAATTATATGATGTTCTTATAAATTTATCCTTTATTATTGCCTCAATTTTTGGTTCTATAATCATTGTTTCCCATAATATAGTTCCAAAGGATTCTAATGAATATAATTGAATTTCAGGTATAGTTCCCTGAAGAAAGTAAGCCCGGATCTAATGTCTACTTCCATTACATTTTCTTGAATATAATGAATCTAATGCTGAATGACTAAAGTTTTTTATAGTTTTTATAAACTAGATAAAAAAATGACTTTTTTAAATTAATACATCAATTATAAAATAATTGTTATTTGATTATAATTTTATTCCCACAAAGAATATCCTTGCATATCATTCTTAGTAATATTTTTGTATTCTCAGGGAAAGAAAAAATTAAGGGTGACCTCAAATGAATAGTAAGACTAAAATAAAGTGGGATTAATATTGAATAAATGTTAATAATTAATATGGAAATCTAATAATTGAACTTACATGTCATATAATCAATAATCTTCGAAGAATGCTAAAAAAAATGGACATGTAAATAACTAAACACACATTCTATGGAAAAAAATGAGTGTCTATAAAATATATAAAGGTAATAACTAGAAACACATTCCATTAAAATAATGATATATGGCATAATAAATATGAAAAGGCAAATAACTAAAACACATTCCATTTAATCAATTAAATGAGAATGAAATGAATCCATAGATAATTCCAACAAAATATATCATGTATATTAATAAATGAATTTACAGGATGTTATTGAATAATTATTAGAATCCATGATTCCTAGGTACATGGTACTTTTACATTCAAGTCCATTCAAAATAAGGTTTACCACACTATTGTCAAGACTTTTCATAAAACAGTTTAGAATGTACATGGTTACAAACTCAAAGGGATTGTTCCCAAATGATTTCCACTTTTGAAACTGCCTATGACTCAAGAGAATTACATTAAATATTCCCCAACCAGTTTCATACCTATAATAATTATTCAACACATATATTTATTATTTGATTTAATTCATGAACAATAATCATGATCAAATATTTTTATTTACTAATTGATATGGATTTATCAATTTTCCCGAGCTATCAAATAACACTCAGTGTAAACAATTATTAAAAAATTTCATTCATTTTATAAAATAATAATATCTATGATTAATGATTTTTATATTATAGATAAACATAATGTTCAATTATCATTTCATATTGAATTTTTATAAGGTACTACAAAAATCAACCAAGGAAGTGAATTTCAATACTATACTTGACCAAAACAATCTTAAACCATCTAATGTAAGGATTATAGTTGTATAAAAACAATATATTCCTTATTGAGCAATGATAAGGTTTTTTTATTAATGAATAGATATACTATGAAATATATTTTGAAAACATTCTTGAGGAAAATATCATTTTAATTTGGAAAAAAATAAAAAATATTTTTATTTCCAATCACTATTAATAAAAAAATCATTAAAAAGTATTATTTTTAAACATGAAATGGAAGCATTAAGTAACCAATGACTGATAATTACATATATGTCTTACATTGTATAAAGAATATTATTTTTTCATGGAATAATGGATTGAAAATTCCTCATTCCGAAAGTGAAAAAATATTCCTTTGAAAAACATTATAATAGTAAAAAAGTGTAAATATGTTTTTAATTAATCATTTTGGAATGTTTAAAATCATTTTTTAGAAATTTTTATGAAAATAGTGTTTTTATAAAAGAATAGGCACTCTAATTAAAGAGGGAAATTATTTTGGGTTTTCATAATTTAAATTTCTAAAACATTTTAAGCACCAAATAGTGGAAAATTTGTACTATTACTTGAAAAAGGTAATGAATAAACATATTATTATAAAATTAATTTTATTTATTAACAATAAAAATATATTTTCCCTTAAGGGAAATTCACGTGCATATAATTTTTAATAAAATGATATTATGAAGTAAATACTTAAAAATATATAACACTAAAATGAGACTCAAAAAATTAATTAATTAGGTGTATCAAGTGTGAATCCATATATGATAATTTTAAATGAAATAAAATATTTTCAAAATAATTTTACACAAAGTCATATAATATTAATGAAAATGTTTATTAATTATAACCCAATGTAAAAATGGGTTATGAAATTTCTTTACAACTTAGCAACTTTAAGTGTAAATCCACTAATTTTAAGAAATTCATATTTAAACTCAAGATTTAATAATGAATGAAAAAACTAAGATATCAAAAGTCAATGTCGATTTATACACACCATATATAAGAAATTATGCTGCCAATAATAATGTATTCCTCAATGAATAGAAATTGAGATGATGTCCCATACAACTTGGTAACATTAAAAAAATTTAACTTCCATGAATGAATTAATTTCAAATGAAAGAATAAATAACATGAAGATAAATTTATTCATGATATGAAATACTATATGGGTAGTATATAAATAATAAAAATAAATAATTTGTGAAAATGGTTTGTGGTGCATGTATAGTGAAGTGAGGCAAGAATCCCTAGCATTGGGTTTCCTATCGACTGAACACCAATTAAACGCATTTATAATGCATTAAAGAATTCTAAAAAAATATTTAAAAACTTTAATCATATTTATTATTACATAAATTATCTTTATATAATATCTTATTACCCTTTTGTTTATAATATTTCACTAATTTATCTATTTAGGGTGTTAAATACATTGTTTTGGAAGTATGTTTTTTACTTGTTATTATTCTACATCTTATAACAATTATTATATTAATTGTATCTATAATATAAAACAATATTTAATTATCATATATGTTCATTATGAATTCATTTATAAAAATTGATAATATTTTGAAAAATGAAATTAAAATCACTATTTATATAGACTGTATGCCAAATGTACGCATGGATACCACTTCCATTAAATTTTATGATTTAAAAGAATAAAAAATTAAATGAGATATATATATATATATATTATAGATCTAGTATAATATTTATGTCATATATGTCCCATATTTTAAATAAAATCTTCTTTTATACATTTAATGTATAGTGGGAACGGATCACATCACTTTTAGAAGGTAGAAGTCCACATGTGGATAAATGGTGCTATCATATTCCCACAAAATGGAATGAATTAAGGTATGTGCCACTAACCATCCCATATACCTTGGTAACCTAATAACTAAGTTATCCCTAGCATAGCCTAAATGGCATTCCTAGTCCCTAGGGGTTAACAAATAGAACTTGATATAGTATAGAATGAATGTGGGAAAAAATTCTGGACAAACATCGTGAAATAAGGATAAACAAGTCAGTCTGCATATAAGAGAAACTCAATTGAAAGAAGTGTAACAAACGTCAAGCGTATATGAAAACCCAATGTACTATATAAAATCTCCATAAATATAGGATACCTACCCAATTCCCAATAGACACAATTCACCAATCCCACAGATTAACAACTAATACAACCTCCATGAGGCACCTTACCCTTTATCAATCATTAATAATGATAATCAAAAAACACATGAATGCACAATTATTGTGTGAGCTAAAATACCATTGGGATCTCACCAAGGACTCGATAACAGATTCAATCATTTAATTAACAAAATAAATAAAATTTAATTTTAAATAAATATATTTGCCATTTCTTGAGCTTATTTGAAGATATAATTCTTTAGATATCATATTATGGAAATAATTTAAACAAATGGATCACATAATGATTTTATATAATGTAATTTATATAAAATCACATTTCAGTAAAATAATTTTACAAAAATGTATAATATTCATTTCAAATACAAAAAAGCTTGCACCATGGTCATATTCCTAAATGCATGATTGTTACATGATAAGGGACTCCAAACACTTAATGTGACATATGAATATCAATATACACTGGTCTCTTTGGTACATCAATGGGAAATATAATCCCCATCCCATTAGTGATGTGACATTTTAAATTTATCTTTTGGAACTTTGTAAATTGTATAGTGTATTCTGAAAAACTCACTGAATACCTAAGGCTTTCATGTTCCCTAATATCATATAAACAATGTGAAATTAACTTTAAGACTGATTAAAATAAAAAGAATCCCTTTATCCATTTCAAATATAATAAAATTCCATTTAAAACCCAAAATATATTTTTAAACAAAACATGTTGTTTCCTTAGATAAAACCCAATGGTTTCTATCAAAACCATTTTAAACAATTTTTCTTATAAAATAATTTTAAATCAATTCACAATTCAATTTAAAAAAACATATACATAATTTAAATATAAAAATATAAATATCACAGAATTCCATCACTTTCATAATTACTCCCCAATTCAATGAAATTGGGGGGTTTCCCAAATTTTATACCAAAAGGCTAATTTTAAATCCAAATCTCAAAATTCATTTGAATAGGGTTTTTAAAATTTATATTCCATAATAATGAAACCCCCATATTTAATAGAAATTAGTATTATAAAATCAAGCAATTTAGGGTTAATTAAATTTTTCTATAATAATGGTACCGCCTACCTCAGGATATCTAGATTTCGAATCTACAAACCCTAACCGGGATTACAAAATAAAGAACTAAAACAAGGGTATCCAAGAGTCAAACCAATATCCATGATCTGCAATATAAGTGATTAGATTCTCTAACAAACACAATGATCTATAAAACTGTAGGTCTGAAAGTGGATATAGATAGACACAAAGAATGGGAAGAGGAAACATACAGAGGGAATATGGAACATCATTCTCCTAGCTTCAATTCGCTACTCGGAGGGTGTAGATGGGAAAATAAATGATCTAGGGAAATCCTATAAAATTGGAAATTTATTGTGGTCATATCATCCCCTCAGGGACCTAAAAAGAAGGTTTTATGATTTTAAAATAAATTTTAGGATTGAAAAACATTGTATGGATGGTTAGCTGGGAAATGCCACACAGTGAAACCAAACCATACACCATCGTCTTGATTAAAATTTAATGGGTGTCATGGTTCCTCCTACATGGATGTACAGATTGAAAAACTATATTAAAAACTTGTCAAACCTTACTTCCTCAGTTTTCATGGTTTTCTCTAGAAGGGTACACAGTTTTTTAAACTATAAGATAACCGTTCAGAGCCTACAAGCATTCAAAAATACTGATTTTTTCACAAAAAACAAACCCAAATAATATCCAAATGATGAATATTTAATATAGAGGTTTAATAATACATTCAAATAGTAAAAAGACATTACATCCTCAACACCATGGATACATTCTATCCATAGAAATCATAGTCAGATGATTCTATGCCAAAACAATGAGGCCATTTCTATATAATTAGTTCCTGCCTCTCCTAGGTCCCATGAGAATTAGAACCATGATTCCACATAAATTAAACCAAATGAATCTTATTCCAATTGATTACCTTGTTTTCAAAATCAACTATCATGACTGGTTGTTAAGTCATGGACAAAATATGTTCAAACATAATATCACATTAGCTCTGAACATAAGATGAATAAGATAAATATTTTTATAGTTGAGATGATAGAAAATTTCTTATCGACCTCAAATAAGATGGAGGTTCTAAATGATATGAAAATTCCCCCATATACTCAAAAACTACATATGGTTCACAAAAACAAGTTCAAAATTTACGTTTCCTCTGAGGTCGTCGATGGCTCAAAAAATGTGATTCATTAAATAACACCTCATCACCAACAAAATATTTAAGGGCTTATGATAACGATAGACATATGATTTAAAGATTATTTTTTATGTTCACATCCTTTGATGAGTTAACTGAATCATTGATGTCATCTCTTGAACAAGGAATAATCAAACAAAGTAAAATTCTCTAATCTCCAACCAATAAACTAGAGATATGCAATACTGGCCAAAAAAGAAATCAAAAGGAGACATTAATATGGGTAATCATAATAATTGTTATAAAAAAAATCATCCATCCCAATGCGATCATTCTTGGAAACAATTCAATCTAGAACACAAGCATGAATAATATCATCAAAAATTTGTATTCCCCTTTCTATCGATCCATTCAACTGTGGATGGTATGTCATGCTCAAATGTACATGAGATCCTAATACCACATGAAGGCTTCTCCAAAATTGATAACTGATCCAAGGTTCTATATCAAAAACTATAAAATATAGAACATGATGTACTTGAATAATATCTTTTAGTTATAACTTTATCAACCCCTCAACATTTGTGGTGTCATGTATTGGTGTGAAGTGGGATTATTTTTTAGCCAATTAATCATGAAAGACATCACATTCTTTATTCTCTAGGTGTTTGGAAACCTAACCCAAATATTCATAGAGATCACATACCACATTCAAGTCAGCACTAGAAGTGATTGAAGAAAACATAATGGTTTCTAGTGCTTGGGATTAACATATTGGAAAGTATAACAATGAGAGAAAATTGCAGCAATGAATCATATCATACATGGCCAACTAAGTCTATGTTTCATGTCATAGAATATCTTCATGGTTATATGGTTCATAACCCACTGGTTTTCATGGTAATCCCCCAACAATACTTTCTATACAGAAAATGTTACCACACATGGTTTTTGGTAACATAGAATTAACTATTATGGATAACAATTAGTTATAAATATTCTCACACCATAAAGAGTCTCTATTTCTATGTAACTCATCACCAAGATACTACTCCTGATGGATCAACTCAAGAAAAGAATATTTCTACTGAACACAAGACAAAGCAACCTCATCTCCTAATTCATGTACTCTAATATGATAATTTTAAAAAATAGCCGTCATGGTCCAATTAACCAATGATTTTTTCACTTCATGGGTTGTATTTTTTCTACTCAAACCATCTGTGAATTCTTTCCCTTTCCTCGGTGTACAAGTGATGTAAAATTGGAATGATTTCATGTATTCCAACCAACATCTTATGTGTAGATTAAAAAAAATAGATGATACTACTCATGATCTAGCCATTTGAAAAAATGGTATACCCTTGACTAAAAAGGTAGTCAATCCAACACTTATGCGAATCTATCATAGCTGCGTGTTCAAGGTTATGGGTTATATAATTATTCCCATGTGGCCTAAAATTTCACGAGACTTATGTAATTACATGATCACCCTATATAAGAACATAGACCAAACCTGATCTCAATGAATCATAAAAGACCACATAGCCCCGCCCATGGTCTTGAAGAGTCCACACCATAGTAGTAGTCAAAAGTTTTTCATCTCAACAAATTAAATAATTTATTTTTAATCCTAGGTAAACACTATGTCATTTTGGGTTAGAGAAAAAATTAGAGAATATAAATTTGAGTTTTCCTTTAAGAACCTGTGAGAATACACACTTAAACCAAGAACCTCTAAATCCAAGTACATTTCACAATTTTAGTATGTCATAATAGCTTTCACCTTTTCAGGTTCAAAAGTCAAATTTTGTAGCATGGCATAATGTTGGTGATTTTTCAAAAATTCCAAAACATATCTCAGATGATGTACGTGCTCTGTCTCAATCGTAGAGTATAAATGGATGTAATAAAAAATACTACCATAAAGGTATCAATATACTCATGGTAAATACTATTTAATATAGCCATAAAGGCATCAAGATCATTATTTATCCAAAAGGCCAGACAAGGTACTAATAATGGTCATACCAGCTCTGAATGGAATTTTTCTAAATATTGGATTCACTTATTCACCACTTATGTTAAACATATGGGTGATCACTATTCAAGAACCACGTATCCACTTTCAAATGATCAAACAGATTATAAAGTCATGACAATAGATACATGTTCTTAACTATGACTCTATTGAGTTTGGGTAATCAAAGAAAGGAAACGTGAACCATTAGCAATACTAGCAAAGAGAATTGTCAACACATATAGAGAAACACATAGGATTATAAGTCATATATCAATTATATCATCCAAATGACTATTCATCTACTTCATTTAATCTAGTTCCATGAGATATGAGTAAATATAAACTAGTTGAGTACTAGGAACTAAGACGATATAAATCTCTACATCAATTATCATCGGTAAAACAAATAAATCTTAGGGGTGCATGTTAGGAAAACTAGTGATGATTAATGGGAGACGGTCACTTAATTATTATCTCTCCCGATAAAAAGTGAACAAAGATATCACATTTCCAACAAATGGATAAGAATTTCCATCTCTACTCGAACCTGAGAACCATTCTACTTGAATGATATGCTAAACCCCACCGGGTTTAGTAATGGATAACCATAGAAGATAAAAATCAATATTATATTTATTTTAAATGATCCAACCCATTCTGAATATGAAATCATGTAGATTCATGTTGAGAACCATACAACTCACAAAAATCTCAATATCTGATAAAGAATAAAATACAAGAAGGATTACATAGACCCTTCTCTCTCTTCCTTCAATGGTTTGTAGTAATATCAATCACATAAGACCATATCTCTATATGATGATTTTACATATTAAAAATATATATTGAAATACACAAATGATATTCATCGGTATCAAATAGAGAATTCAGTAATGATGATGCAATAGTAATGGTATATCTCATATTAGTTGGACTCGTTTCTACTTCTTACTGAGATACATCCATTGTGTGAAGAATAATCATTTCACATTCATATTCCTAGAACCCATTTTACATTGAGTCTTCTAATTTCACCACTGTCTTATGAGGTTTTAATGATCCCATGACACTTTATGGGGTGGAATAAACAAGGGAGATCATATGTAGGTTACCTGAGCATCTTCACGAGCTGATACATAAAGTGACTTAGTTAAAATCTAAGTATAAGGAATATGATTTCCAAATTCGTATCAGATCATTGGGTTTCTTCTAATAAATGTGGGAGGTATGGAAAAGCCCTAATATTTAGTAGCACTATTAGAATCACCACACATAATTTTTTCCTCAGTGGAAAAAACACTTCCACATGGAGAAAAATAATCTCTGGACATCCCTAACATCCAATCCAAATCCATCTCGAACATCAATGATCTACGCAATACTTCATGATTAGAAATAATATTCAATAAATAAAACCTAAGAATGAATATCATATAATAATCCCAACTCAAACTGTTGGGTCATCATCACCTCTTTTGATACTATCTTAGTTGAAAACTGTAATAGCTCAAAAAACAGGTCGCAAACATTGTCAAGGTATTATTGGCCTTATAAATCTTGAGAAACTCAATTTACATGGAGAACACCATTGACTCTACATATAACTGGTCAGTAAAAATATCCTGGTTGTATTTCTACTCTAATCCTTCATACTTGTTTTCCATCACCATTGCATCCCATAATCTCCAACTCTATCCTTCCTGCATGAAGGTGGACCACTTCACCTTAATTTCTTCATTTATCTCTAAGAACCCAAACAAATGCTTGATCCTGCTCAACTATTCATCATCCACTTCAGGATAATTAAATCCTATAAACATTTGTATCTTTTAATGATGGAACTCATGAGAATAAACTGAGATATCATCACTTTGAGGTTCCATAACTATACCTTGAACATGAACTAGGGGTGGTACCTCTCTAAGATCATGGAAGGTATGCACAATCACATCAACCAAACTCACATCCATGAGAGGATTTCGTTTATAATGTTCATAAGTATAATCCTCCGAGATCTGATTTCCACATCTTCTAGGTGGAACAATGCTACATAAAATTAGTAGACAACATAGAATACATCAAATTCAACACTCGAGTTTAGCACAAGGGGAATTAATCCCAACTAATAGGCAAAAAATATTTGGATTTTCATCTATCCCAAAATGTTATAGGGGAAATACTAGAACTAGTAATCAAGATAACTTTCCTAAACCTCCCATGGTGATATAAGGTTTGTTGTAGTGTAATCTCACTATGAACTCAATCACCCCTAACACTAAAGTCCATAATGGATTACACAACTACATATTGACATCATGGAAGGATTAAAACCCTATATATATGATACTAATTTTCCACGAACTATCCCAGTTATCCTAATGATCAGATAACCGAGTCAGTGACAATGTAGACTGAAGGGAATTCCCAATCCCCATGGGTTTTAAACTAGAAAAAGTAATCATAGAATATAATTTTGGGAATGAATTTTATACAAATATATGTGAAAACAAAAAGTAATAATTAAAAGTTCTGGAAAATTGGAAAACTACCCTTGTCACAAGTGACACAACTCACTGACCCTAAGGATCAACACCGACTACCACAACTAAGTGGCACCGTAACCTTTCTCAAATCAAAAATAAGATAGTCTACAATAACCTAAAGAAAGAAGTAAGGTGTGAGGTAAAATACCCATAGGTTCTCATGAGGGATTCCGTAGAAGTTTACAACATTTAATTAACCAAATAAAGAGATATCAATTGTAAATAAATAGATTTTGATTCTAAAAAATATTTTTAAACAAATCATGAAATGATTTCTAAATGATGAAAATACTTTAAAACTTGATTAAATAAATATTTCACATAAAACAGATCATATATCTTCATAAGAAATGTAAGAAATTCACTACAATGACAAATGTTCATTTAAAATACATAAAAGTGAGGATCATTTTCATATACCTAAAGGTAAGGTAGTTCCAAGATTAAGAACACCACACACACAAAGTGACATGGTAGTATGTATTTACACACATTACATTAGAATGGAAAATACCCAACTTCATTTCCATCCCATCGGGGATGTGACATGTTGTATTTATGTTTTGGAACATTATAAATTGTAGGGTGTTTTCCAAATAACTCACTAAAAATATAAGTCTTGAATATGAACTAAAAACAAAAAATGATAGTAATTTTTATTTAAGACTGCTTAAAATAAAATTCATCCAATTCTCTATTTCAAAAAATGAAACTATGCACTTAAAAATGAAAAAGTATTTTTATTAAAACCTTTATTTTTTTAAAATAAAACCCAAAGGCTTTTATCAAAACCATATAATTTAATTTTCTCATATAATAATTCTAAATAATTTCATAAATACATTTCACAATTCTCTTTCACAATTTGAATTCAATAATTTAAATTTCACAAATTTCTATCAATTTCATAATAAATCTCCAATTCATTGGGTTTAGTTTTTTTCATAATTTTAGGCCAAAAATAAAAAATCAAATCCATACCCCCCAATTCAATCAAATTTGGTTGTTAACAATTGAATTTCATTAGAATCACATATAACATATTACATTTGATAAAAATTAATCAAATAAAGCTATTTAGGGTTAATTAAATTAGACAATCATAGTGGAACCACCTACTTCATGATATACTGATATCAAAACCCAAAACCTGAATTGTGATCCTCTAATGAAAAATGATTAATTTTTTATTCTAGAATCACACCTTGATCAATGATGTTATATATAGGCTATTATATTATATATCAAATATGATAATCTAAAAATCAATGGTTGGAAAGTGGAGATAGTGGTAGATACAGATAAAAAAATAAGAAACCTACATGGATAAAAACAAAAATAATTCTACTAGAATATATTCGCCTCTACAAGGGTGTATGGGGGAAAGAATGTTCTCTTGGGAGGTCATATGGAAGAAAAAATAACATGGAGAACATACTGGCCCATTAGGGAGATAAAAAAAGGTTTTGGGATTCCGAAACAAATGTTCATATGTAAAAAAATATAGATATATTTTTAGCTAGGTAAGGCCACTTTGTAAGACAAAACTATGTGGCCTTTACATGAATATAATTTAATGGGTTGTATAGTTTATACGAAGTGGCTTCACGGATTGACAAACAATGTGCTGACCATGAAAAACTTCACTACCCAGTCTGAACGATTTTCTTGAGATGGGAATATAGTTTGGTAAAATTGTGTGCCAAACATGCAATGGATAGAAACATTTAAAAATTACAATGATTTCACATGAAATAATCTCAACACAACTCAACCATTTAATATTAAATATACTGGGTTTAGGAATATCTAAAAAATAATAAGAAGTTATAACAATTCAATAAAAGAATCATTCTCCCCACCAAAATCTTACTCAAATGATTCCATTCCATGTAGATAAGGAAATTTCACTTTCATAAATGTCTCTCTCTCCCACATATCATGATAATAAGGAATGTGATACCATATCATCTAAAACAAAGGATTCATCATCCCATAAAATACCTTGATTTCATAATCAACTATTTTGACTGGCCATTCAATCACAGATAAATTAGGTCAAAATATATATCACACTAGTTCAAAACATGACATTTATCAGATAAATATACTTATAGGTGAGATACAAATAAAAAGTTATGTATCATTTTCATAAATGTTGGAAGTGTTATATGTTATGAAAATATCCCCAACTTCTCAGCAACCTCAAAAGGACTTACAAAATAGGGAGCATGTTTACCTTTTGTCACAAGATACTAATGACCCAAAGGGGGTGAAAATTTTTAGAACACCTTATTTCCAACTGAAAATTCCAATGGTTTGAGAAAATTAATATTATAATATTTAGAATATATATATACTATCGAAATAATACGATAAATTATATAAATCTTTGATGTTGTCTATTAAACTAGGTGTAACCCCCGACCCCTTTAGACATGAGCCGATGCATTACCTGTGATATTGGCATGGTTAGAAGGATTGAAAATACCAAATTAATGATCAGTTTAGTAGTCTTGAAGAAACTATATACATATATTTAACAAAAATTACATTGGATAAAATTACAACATATAATACATAAGGAAAAAACAAAAACTACATCCACAAGCAGTCAATAAATGACATCCTCTTCATAACATGTTGAAGGAAAACAATGAAAGGGGTGATCTCAAATGCTCAGTAAGGATTAAAAATAGCAAAAGCATAAGTACAATAATAAGTGAATCGTAATCAATATGACATAATCAAAATTGCATAGTGAATAAATGAACAACTAATGCCATTAATAAACAGAGAATGAATCTGCATCTATAAATTTTGTCATAGTGAAAACCTCATGGATAGTAATAAAAACTGATAGTGAATAAATAGAATGATTATTAATTGTAAATCATTTATCTGGGACATGAACCATAATACCATACAACGGTTTAGTTCTATGTGTAGAAACCCATCTAATTTTTTGGAAGCAAACTCGAAGGGTCTGTCGCCAAACTGTTTTGGCTCATGAGACCTACCGATGCATCGAGGGGCTGTAGTGGGCCCCACCAAACTCTACATCCAAGAATTATTGATACATTGATTCAATACATGAGCAATATGTATTTGTGTTACCCGTATAGAAGAGAGAATATAGATTCATCAATATTCACACTATCAAAACAACATTCAAAATAAATACCATATGTAAAATGGTATACGGCTTAGACAATAATAATATCCATGATATGAGAATATGGATATTTAAATGGAATATAATTTCAATTGAAAAGTTATATCAAATGGGTAGTAGGTACCCCAAATAAGAAAGAGTTGGTGCACAATTACGAAGCAAGTCATAACGAAGTGAAAATTGGGACAAAGATCGTTACCGTGTTGTATTCAATTGAGTTGTATGAAAATGAGTTAATAACCACCAAAATAGTCACAGAATAAAATTCATATAATGATAACCATGATAACATATTTAAAATGATAGTACACCTATACCACATATAAGAAATAATAGGTGAACAATGGATATCCCACAGAATTGAAAGTGAGACGAGAAAAACCTCTTACAAACATTTTGGCATGGTAACAAGCGTTATTGAAAGGTATTAATGAGAGGTAAAGGGGTATAATTGTTTACATGTCAAAAGGGAAGTATGGGGGAGGTAAGGGAATATACCCCATCATTAGAAATTTAAAAACAAAAGCACACAATATAGGGTGGATTCTTGAATAAAAGTGACAGAAAGGATCCCTTACCTCATGCTTGAAGGTGTTCTTAACTTGTTATTAAGGACTTGAATAAACAAATTAGGATTATTAATTCATAATTAATGAACCTCTTTTATATATAAATGATATATTAAAAAAAATTAGTTTATTATAGTCCTTTTTATTTGATTATAATGTTCAATTTCATTGTTCGAGCTCGTTTATTTACTTGGTTTTAAATGATTGGTTCACTTATATTCAAGTTCAGATAAATATATAAGATGGATGGGGTTGTCCATAAATGAAGTTATAGACTCTTAGTGAAAATATTTGAGATTACATGGTCTTAAATTTAATTCAGGTTACATATATTAATGTCAAATCTCTCTACATATATAACCTTAGTGGTAACCGTTTTGGTTAATCGGTGGGTGTGATTATGATGAACATGTTTTGATCTATAACATAATACCATTTGTACAAAAGTATTACAGAACTAAAATATGGTATATTAAATAATAATATAGTTCCACCATAAAAAAATGGTTTTGTGACCAGATTTAATGATTATAATATAAATCGATAAACCGTTGTCCTTGAATGTGCTAAATTAGCACATCTCAAACGGTGCTTTCATTTCTTTCAAATAAAAGTGGGGAAAGGGGATAAGATAATTTAATATATACCATTATCATGAAAACATTTAATTCCATGCATGTTATAGGATTTATCATACTTTTTGGTGAAGGGAGGTGAGAAAAGAATCATAAATTAAAGAACATAAATGAAAAGAAGGGGGTTGAAAGAGTAATTTACCTATTGAGACTTCCTCCTTTGAGAACCTCTTAAAAGGAGAGGTTTTGGTCTTTTTATGAGACCAAAGCTTTTTCGACATTGGGAAGGAGGTTGGGAATGTATTTGGACATAATTTGGAGAAGGTACAAGGCTTGAGAGGAGTGAATGGATGAGGGGGTGAGAGAGGGTTTTTATAGTGGAGGAGAGAGGGGATTTCTTAATATAAAACTCATTAATTTATTATTTCCTCTAAAGAAAACAAATAGATAGTATTAAATGACCAAGAATAGTAATATATGATTGTGAATTGGAACCAATTGGTATTACATCATTATATCATCATCAATGACTCAATTAATCCACTATTTAGCATTTATTATGAATTATCAGATTTTACTATTCATAAAAAATTCATGTTTTTTAGAAAAATCCCAAAAATTCACCCTAACCATTTTTCGAAATGTATAATCCAAAAATGTAGTCCAATTTCTGAAAACAAATTTCTAAATATGATTAATTAATTATTTAATTAAATCATTATTTAATTGAAATATTTAAACACTTAGAATATTCATCTTCATCTTTAGGGTGTCTAAATTCTTTTTTACACTCAAAGGTATGGATACCATTCATAAGATTGATATTACTATTTATAAGGGTATGTTACTATTAATAAGGATAGGTTACTATTCATAAGGGTAGGTTACTATTCACTAAAAAATTATGTTAATTCTATCAGACTCTAAATATCATCTTAAACACAACTGTGTATATCGGATTTTTAAAATTCAAATCACAGAGCTGGTAAATTTCTGTTTAGTGGCTATGTTATAGCTACCTCCTCTAAGTAACCATGTTTTTTTCCATAGGGGCTCAGTGATTCATGAAATATAGGGTACCTAATTAATATAGTGTATTTAAGAGAATCATACCATAAAATGTTTGGGGTGCTACATTATTCCCTCCTTAAAAAACTTTCGTCCTCAAAATTCACAAAAATATTACCTAAAATGATTTGGTTATGACTTTAACATAAGCTCCTCAGGCTCCCATGTTGCTTCCTCTATCTTATGGTTCCTATATAGAACCGTCACCAGATGAATCATCCGATTTCTCAATACTTGTTCTCTAGTATCATGAATCTTGATAGGCTCTTCACAATAAGATAGATCTGGCTCAAGTTCTACTTCTTCATAAGTGAGTACATGTGTTGTGTCTGGCATGTACATTCTTAACATTGACATGTGGAACACATTTTGAACCTTTTAGAAACCTGGATTCATTTCCAAACTGTAATCTATGGCTCCAATTCATTCTAGAATTTCAAAAGGTCCGATGTACCTGAGACTTTACTTTCCCTTCTTACTGAATCGTATAATATCCATCCATGGAGATACCTCTAAGAAGACGTGATATCCTTAATGAAACTCCAAATACTTCCTTCGGTTATCTGTATAGCTCTTTTTCCTATATTGACTTATTTTGATATGGTTTGGGATAATCTACACCTTTTCCATTGTTTCTTCGACAAGTTCTGGGTCCACAATCTTTCTTTCACCAACTTCATCCCAACATGTTTTTGTACGGAATCTCCTCCAATATAATGCTTCATAGGGTGCCATTCTAATACTTGTATGGAAGCTACTGTTTTAGTAAAATTCCACAATAGGTAAACAATGATCCCACATTCCTTGAAAATCAAGTGAACAAGACCTCAACATGTCTTCCAATGATTCAATAGTCTGTTCTGATTGTCCATCAGTTTATGGGTGGTACACAGTGGTCAAACGAAGATCACTATCTAGGGACTTCTGAAGACTTTTCCAGAATCATGATGTAAAATTTAGATCACGATCAGAAACAATTGACAGGGGTACTCCATGATGTCTCACAACTTCATTAATATATATTCTTGATAGACGTTCAAGTTGTAGATTTTATCTTATAGCAAGAAAATGTGATGACTTGGTAAGACGATCAACAATGACCCATATTTCATCGTTCCTTTTAGGAGTCTTTGGTAGTCCCATGACAATTACCAGTATGATATTATCCTATTTCCACTCAGATATGGGAAGAGGTTGCAATAATACTCGAGTGTGTTGCCTTCCATCTTCCACTTATTGACAAACCATACATCTTGACACAAAATAACCAATCTCCCTCTTCATGTTGTCCAAAAATTTTTTTCCTTCAAATCTATATATATATTAGTGCTACCAGGGTGTATAGAGAAATTGGAACTATGATCATCATCCAACAATTCCATTTTTAGATCAGGTATATCGGGAACACAAAGTCTCTTCCCAAATTTCAAAATTCCATCTTCATATACGAAGTCACTAAATCTCTCATCATTCCTAGCTTTAATAATGTTGTGAAACTCCTCATCATCAGCTTGAGAATTTTTTATCTTTTCTAGTAAAGATGGTTTGGAAACCATTTGAAAAAGCATTGATGTTTCACCTTCTATGGTTATTCCCATATCCATATTTACTAGATCCATGAAAATAGGATCCCTTTCAACTCTCATATTGTTCAAAACTCCGTGATCCTTTCTACTAAAATCATCTACCACCTTATTTGCCTTCCTCAGGTGGTAGTGTATCGTGAAATAATAATTTTTGAGTAGTTCAAGTCATATCATTTGTCTCATGTTGAGTTCTTTACGTGAGAAAATATACTTCAAACTCTTATGATCAGTATTAATCTATCATTTTTTCATCATAGAGATAATGTCTCCATATCTTCAAAGCAATGATTAAAGCAGCAAACTAAAGATCATGAGTTGGATAATTTTTCTCATGAGTCTTCAACTATCTTGATGCATAAGCAATAAATTTATCGTTTTTTCATAAGGATGCAGCCCCGCCCATTCTTTGATGCATTACTGTATATCACAAATCCATCACTTCCAGATGGAAGAGTCAAAATTGGAGCATTGGCCAATCTTATTTTCAATTCTTCAAAGCATTTTGTACACTCTTTTGTACAACCAAACATAACTCATTTACATGTAAGCTTGGTTAGCGGGTTAGCCAGTCGGGAAAAATTCTGAACAAAACACCAATAGTAACTTGCTAAGCGAATAAAATTGTGTACCTTGGTTATATTTATTAGTATGGGCCAATCTTGGATTGCCTTTGTCTTTACAGGATCAACTAGGATTCCATCCTTAGAGACAATATGGGATAGAAAAGAAAATTACTAAAGCCAGAACTCACACTTGATAAACTTCCCATATAATTGATTTCTTCTTTGAGTTTCTAGAATAACCCGCAAGTTATTCTCATTATCTTCATCGCTTTTTGAATATAGCATGATATCATCGATGAACACCAAAAAACATTTATCAAGATATTCCCCGAAAACTCTATTCATTAAATTCATGAATACAGAGGTTGAATTAGTCAGAACAAATGGAATCACCGTAAACTCGTAATGCCCATACCTGGTTCGAAATGCTGTATTTGGAATAAATTCCTTCCTCAAACGCAGCTGATGATATCTGGACTGAAGATAAATCTTCTAAAAGTATTGGTATACATGGAATTGATCAAATAAATCATCAATCCAAGGTAGATGATACTTATTCTTTATTTTAATAGCATTGATTTCCCTATAATCAATGCATAGCCTCATGGATCCATCATTATTCTTGACAAACAGGACCGAGGCTCCCCATAGAGAAACACAAGGTTAAATAAATCCTTTTTCACTCAAATCCTCTAGTTTTTTATTTAGATCTACCAATTCCACAGTGTCCATTCTATAGAGAGTCTTTGATACATGTCTTTCATTAGAAGTTAAATCAGTAGAGAATTCAACTTCCATCTCTAGAGGATGTCAAGGTAAATCCTCTGGAAATACATCAATGTACACTTGCACTATGGGAACGTCTTCAATTTGAATATTTCTTTCCTCGACCATAGATGTTGGTTTATCTTCCTCTCCATGTATTTCATTTAGTAGAGCTACTGGGGGTGGTTCTCGATAAGAATCAGGTGGTGATGTTTCTACCCTAAAGACAAGGGATTCTACAACATTTTCAAAAATTGTAACTTCCTTCTTCTTACAATAAATCTTCACATCATAATTTGACATCTAATCCATACTAAGAATTATATCGAATTCAGTGGTGGGTATGATGAAAAGGTTAGAAACTAAATCACATTTTGGTGACTCTATGGGGACTAGTCGACATGACTTTATTGCAACGATACATCCCCTAGGTGTTTTGACTAACAACCCCTTTATTAAATAAAATTGGACATATCTAATATTCCTGGAAAATTGAGAAGATATAAATGAATGTGATTTTCCAGAATCAAATAAGGTGTTGGATAAGTTTGAGGAAACAATTAATGTACCTTCCACCACATAATTAAGAACTTTGACCTCTCCAGTTGTAATCACAGAAGTTCTCCTTTGCTCTCTTGGCCTTTTATGAGTCATGTTTCCTTGGTGCTTAGGATACTCATTTTCATAGTATTCATTCTCTCTACAATTGTAGCATTGAATATCATTGAATTTTTTCTTCCCCTTACATTCATCGGATCGATGACCCTTTTCTCCACAGTTATAGCAGACTCCCATGCCTTGCAAACATTTACCAAGATGATTCTTTCAAAAGTTCTCACATAATGGTAAACTATTCATTCCCTTTCTCTTCTTTGGTTCTTCTCCGTTTCCTTTATTATCAGAGTACCACTTCTTATCTTGGTTTCCTTTGAAAAGATTTGATCTAGAAAATTCCCTCTCTGTTTTGATGGCACTTGATACTATTCCATCATATGATGAAAGTGTTTGAGAAGCTAGTGCACTCCAATGACTCAGCTTAAGACCTTCAAAGAAATGATCAATCTTATCTACCGAGTCACGTACGTAATCTACGATATACCTGGACAGCCTTATAAAAGTAGCCTTATACTCTGCAACACTGTCTTCTTCCCTTTGTTCCAAGCTAAGGAATTTATGATTCATTTCAGTTCATTGTTCACAAGGGAAATATTTCTCGATGAATATTTCTTTAAAATTCATCCACTCCATATATTCTATTTCTTCTTCCTCCTTGGTTTTCGGAATCATGGACCACCATTGGTCAACGTTACCCTTGAGAAAATATACTGCTAGCACCAACTTCTCATTTTCATTGCTTCTTAATACCATGAATAGATTTTCAAGTGACTTGATCCAATGCTCAACTACCATTGGATTAGTAGTCCCACTTAAATATGGGGGCTTCTGCTGCATGAAATGATCCAACATAGTTGTGGAATGGTTATTAGTTACAACTTGAGTATGTTGTCCCAATATAGTTATGATCTAATCTTCTCCAACATTGACTGTGTTGACTTACTCAGTAGGGAGATCCCTACCTTAACCACGAGTATTGATTCCCCTTATTCCATTAGATTTCATTTCTAAATGATGGGATAAACTATATTAGTTTATGAATCTTAAATAGAAAATCACTCAACATAGATTTAAATTCAATGCATAACTAATCTTAAAAAGATGGTTTCTCTGAGGTAAAATTTACATTAAACTCATTCATAATGGCTTGTAAAGAAAATATGAATTATCTTAAGCATATATCCCAGGAGTGTTGTAACCAAGAGTGCACCAAGGCCTGTTGTCGTGTACCAGTTCTTGTTCAAGTCTAGCTCAAAGCGGTGTTTTCGGGTTTTACCCCTAGATACATCTGTGCCACAGCCGCCTCTACCTACTCGTATCCAGACGAGGATGTATTTTATTAAAGATACACATAGTATATTCCTTACCAAAATATTTGTATGTTCTTATATTTTTATCCTCAAATTCTACCTTAGGTCTTTATTTCCTAAAATATATTTCCTACTCTAGTTTCCATGTTTCCTACTAAACTTACTCTGTTACCAACTGTAACACCTCAAACCCTCTAGACACAAGCCAGTGCATCACTTGTGATATTGGCATGGTTAGAAGGAATTAAAATCCCAATGGAATGATCAGTTTAGTCGTCTTGAAGAAACTAGATACATAGATTTAACCCAAATTACATTGGATAAGGTTACAAGATACAATACGTAATGAAAAAACAAAAACTGCATCCACAAGCACTCAATAAATGAATTCCTATTCAAAACCTGTTGAAGGTAAAAAATGAAAGGGGTGATCACAGAAGATCAGTAAGGGTTAAAAATAGTGGAAGCATGAGTAAAATAATAAGTGAATCGTAATGAATCTGACATAATCAAAATGGCATAGTGAATAAATGAACAACTAATTCCATTAATAAATTGAGAATGAAACTGAATCCATATATTTTGTCATTGAGAAAACCTCATGAATAGTAATAATAACTGATAAAGAATAAATATAATTCTTATTAATTGGAAATCATGTATCTGGACCATGAACCATAATAATGTAAAAACTGTTTAGTTCTATGGGTAGAAACCCATTTGATTTTTTGGAAAAAAATCAAAGGGTCTATCGCCAAACTATTTTTTCTTATTAGACATACCGATGCATCGAAAGGCTTTAGTGGGATTCAACCACCTCTAAATCCAATAATTAATTATACATAGATTCAATACAAGAGAAATATGTATTTGGGTTACCTGTATAGAAGAGAGGATACAGATTCTTCAATATTCACACTGTCAAAACAACATTCAAAATAAAAACCATATGTAAAATGGTATAGGTCTTAGACAATAATAATATCCATGATATGATAATATGGATATTTAAATGGAATATACTTTCAATTGAAAAGTTATATAAAATGGGTAGTAGGTACACCACATAAGAAAGAGTAGGTGCACAATTACGAAGTAAGTCCCAACGAAGTGAAAATTGAGACAAAAGTCGTTACCGTGTTGTATTCAATTTAATCATTTGACAAAGAGTTAATAACCACCAAAATAGTCACAGAATAAAATTAATATAATGATAACCATGATTACATCTTTAAAATATCATTACACATGTACCACATATAAGAAATAAAATGTGAACAATGGAGTTCCCACAGAATTGAAAGTGATATGAGAAAAACCTCTTACAAATATTTTGGCATGGTAACAGGTGTTATTGCAAGGTATTAATGAGAGATAAAGGGGTATCATTATTTATATTTCAAAAGGGAAGTATGAGGGAGTTGAGAGAACATACCCCATCATTAGAAAATTGATAACATAAGCACACAAGATAGGGTGGATTCTTGAAAAAAAGTGAGAGAAAAGACCCCTTACCTTATGCTTGAAGGTGTTTTTGACTTGTTATTAAAGAACTGAATATACAAATTAGGATTATTAATTCATAGTAAAGAACCTATTTTATATTTAAATGATTTATTATAATCCTTTTTAGTTTATTCTAGGCCTTTTTGTTTGGTTATAAGGTTAAATTTCATTGTTCGAGCTCATTTGTTTACTTGGTTTTAAATGATTTGTTCGCTTATATTCATGTTCAGTTAAATATATAAGATAGATGTGGTTTATTAGAAATGAATTTATAAACTATTATTTAACATCTTGGGGATTACATGGTTTTAAATTTAATTTGGGTTACTTAGTTTGAATTCAAATCTTTAATTATATATATAAACATAGTGATAACCGTTTTGGTTAATCGGTGGGTTTGAATACGATGAACATGTATTGCTTTATAACTTAATACCATTTGTAAAATATTATTATAAAACTAAAAATAGGATATATTACATAATAATAAGGTTCAAAAATAACACATATGGTTTCATGACTAGAATTAAAGATTATAATAGAAATCTATAAACCGCTGTCCTTGAATGTGCTAAATTAGCACATCTCAAACGATGCTTTCATTTATTTCAAATAAAAGTGGGGAAAGGGGAGAAGATAATGGAATATATACCATTAACATGAAAACATTCTAGTACATTTTTGTTACTAGATTTATCATACTATTTTGGTGAAGGGAGTTGAGAAAAGAAACAAAAATAAAAAAACATAAAAGAAAAGAAGGGATTTGAAAGAGGAATTTACCTCTTGAGACATCCTCCTTCGAGAACCTCTTAAGGGTGGAGGCTTTGATATTTTTATGAGACCAAATGTTTCTGGACGTGGGGGAGGTGGTTTGAAAGGTATTTGGACAGAATTTGGAGAAGGAACAAGGCTTGAGAGGAGTGAATGGAAGGGGGTGAGAGGGGATTTATAGTGGAGGAGAGAGGGGATATCTTTATATGAAACTCATTAATTTATTATTTCCTCTCAAGACAACCAATAGTGCATATTCCATAACCAAGAACAGTAATATATTCTTGTGACTTAGAACCAATTGGGCTTACATCAGTAGATCATCATCAATGACTAAATTAATCCATTATTTAGCATTTATGGTGAATTATCTGATTTTTCTATTCATAAAAAATTCAAGTATTTTAGAAAAATCCCAAAAATTCAAGTATTTTAGAAAAATCCCAAAAATTCATGCTAACCATTTTTGGAAGTATAGAATCCAAAAATGAAGTCCATTTTCCAAAAATAATTTTATAAATATTATTAATTAAATATTTAATTAAATCATTTTTAATTGAAATATATAAACACTTAGAATATTCATCTTCATCTTTAGGGTGTCTAAATTCTTTTATACACTCAAGGGTATGGATACCATTCATAAGAGTCATATTACTATTTATAAGGGTATGTTACTATTAGTAAGGGTAGGTTAATATTCATAAGGTTGGGTTGCTATTCAACAAAAACTAAGTTAATTATATCACACTCTTAATATCATCTTGAACCCAATGGTGATTATCGGATTTTTAAAATTCAAATCACAGAGCTGGTAAATTTCAGTTTAGTGGCTAAGTTATGGATACCTCTTATATGTAACCATGTTTTGTTCCATAAGGGACCAATGATTCATGAAATATAGGCTACCTAATGAATAGAGTGTATTTAAGAGAAACATATCATAAAATGTTTAGGGTGCTACACCAGGCTTGGTATATCTATGAAACTTTCACCATTCTCTAGCCAACACAACTGTGATATATAAACATATACACATAAAGAGTTAATAGTATCCATTCTAATCAAGGGCATGAAATTATTTTTATAAAAAAACTAAAACAACATCATTTTGTCCTCCTAGGCCCCACCAAAGTCTATAACTTCACAATGTTGAGTATTCTTAAGAATATGTATTACCCTTTCTCTTTGGACATCCAACTGTGGATGGAATGACATTCTCAAATATACCTGAGATCCTAGTGCCTCATGAAGGCCTCCCCAAAAGTGAGAAGTGAACTAAATATATCATTTGGAACTACTGTATATTAAAATAGCTATAAACTAACAATCTTTTTAATGTAGAGATTTCTCAACTCCTTAACATTGGTTGGGACACAAATGGGTATAAAGTGAGATGATTTTTTCAGTCAACAAATCACAACCCACATCATGTTCTTCTTTATCCGAGAATGTGAAAACCCAATCACAATGTCCATAGAAATATCATCCTTCTTCCATGATGGTACTAAAATTGGATGAAGCAAACAAGAAGTTATCTGGTTGTCTACCTTAAACTACAAGAAATTATAATTGTTAGACACTAGCTATGCAATTCCACATCTCATACTAGGCCAATAAAATTTGATTCTCATTTCATAAAATATCATCATGATTCCTTGGTTAACATACCATCTTAATTTATGGAAATCCCCCTTTAGATCATCAATTTTTCAAAATGATACCTAAAAATTATCCAATGACATATAATATCCTCTATAGAGAATGGGAATTCAAAAACAGTATCCCACCATAAAGATACTCTTGAATGCTATTGAACTCATCATCAATTTTATACTCCTGAAGAATCATCCCAAAAATAGAGGGTTTCAACTAAACCCTATAAAATTAAACCTCAACTTCTAATTCCGAGATTCCAAAAAGTAATAGTGTTAAAAGATCCATGAAATAAAACTCTTTTGATGATTATTTCACTAACTTGTTCAAACGTTTCTTGCTCAAATAATCTATTACGCCTTTCTATTTCCCTTGGGAATTTGAGATGTTAAATTAGAATGGTTGGTCGTATTTCAAACAATAAACCAAGAAGAGATTCAAAATATTTTTTATAGAAGATAGAACTCATGATCTTATTATGTGAGAGCATGGTGAAATTTACCCTAAAAATATAGTGATGAAAAATCTTAATTATTTGTGTCATAACTGAGTGCTAATGTTCCAGATCATATAATTCTTTTCAGGTAGCCTAAAATGACAAGATTTATAAGAAAAAACATGATCATCCTTCACAATAATGCACTACAAACCAAAACCCGATACATCACATATACCACATAGTCTTTCCCAACCTATGGAAGAGACAAAACTGATCAAGTTGTCAAAAGAGATTTCATCTCAAAAAAAAACTCTAAAATATATCAACCTAAGAAATTTTTAATCCATTATGAGTTAGATGAAATCATCAAAAAATATAACATTTATAAATCCTTTATGAACTGGTGATAATACCCTGGAAAACCCAAGAAGCTATGAATCTCAAAAATATTTTAGGGTTGTTCCCAAGTTATAACATCATTGAATATTTCTAGATCAACTAAAAAACCATGATCTAAGACCATATGTACCAAGAACATCACTGCCCAAATATTTATAATTCATTTGGATAATTAAGAATAAATTTATTTATTTCATAGAAATTTCAAAACTATTCCTAGATGAAGTATGTGCACCTCCTCAGATATAGAGTATGTGAGGATTTTATCAAAAAGATACTATAATGATCGTATCAAGATACTAGTGAAAAATCAAGTTCATTAAAGCTATAAAAAATATTGGCATATCTGTTAGACCAAAAATCATGACATGGTACTCATAATATTTTTACCTACTTCTAAAGGCAGTTATTTGAATGATTGATAGTGATATTCTCAATTGATGGTAACTAGAATAAAGATCCATCATTGAGAAACACTTCACCACATTCAAATAATCAAAAAGATTATAAATTCTTAGAAATGGAGACATGTTTTTTATCATGACTCTGATTAATTTTCAGTAAACAACACAAAGGAGAAGTGAACCATCATCTTTCATAGTGAACCAAACCAACATTGTAGAAGGTGGAACACTCGATCATATAAGTATATTCTCAATAAGATCATACAACTGAGTCGTCAAATATTTTTTATTAGTGCCATGTAGTAAGAGGGAATTGACATTGGTTGTGTACCATAATCTATATCCAAAGAAAAATCCACCTCTATTACATGAGTAAAACAAGAGAATTCGGATCGGAACACATCAGGAAATACCATGAAAAAATGGGGTAGATTATATGTCAATGATTCTGTATCTATATCAAATGAGGTCACAAATATCAGTTTCCAAACCTCTTAATAAAAAGGGATGTCTCTACTCGACCTTGAGTCCCTTTATCCATGAATGATAAGGAAACCCCCCATCATGTGCTTTAAAGGAGACACAACGATGATATAAATCAATCATGGAACTATTGGTAATGAGACAATAAATCCTAAATATAATGTCAGGATGTTTCATGTAGATAACTAGAAATCTCCATGAATGACAGAATATGATAAAGAGAAAAATAGAAGTGGGACTACAGAGGAACTATACTCTCTTCCTTCCATGAGGTGTAGTAACATCCATCACATAAAACAAAGTATTATTTGGAATATTTAGCATATCAAAAACACAGTTTGAAATACATCAATGAGATGTACCATTATCAAATAGAATAGTCACAAATGCTGAATCTATTGTAATGGTACCTCTTATAGTAGATGAACCCATATCTACAGCATCTAGGGACTCCTTCACTATGTGTTGAGGATTTATTCTATATTCATGTGGCTGGAACTATTTTTTCATTGAAGAACCTATGTGTTTGTGGTTTTAGAGTATTATTATGATCATGTGACACTAAACCGACTAAATAATGATTGAAGAACATCTGTAGGTGACCTTAATGTCTTCATAATACATATACCATGAGCACCTCTGTGAAAACCCACATTGAATTCCTAGGATTTCGACATATGTATAAAATTCAAGGGCCTTTAACATTAACATTAGGAGGTATAGAAAATATCTATTATTGAGTACCACTATGAAAATCATTATGGTTCCTTTTTCCCATAGAGGAAAACACAATTCCACATGGAGAAGAAGAAACTTATAAAAACATTAAATTCTTATCCACGTCCATATCAACAATCAGTTATCTATCCATTACATCAGCATAATAAGGAATATTCCTCACTAATTCCAAATAATGATTAAAATATTATAACCCCAAATCAATTTATTGAGTCTTAATCATCTAGTATGTTCCTTTTGTAGGTGAAAACTACACAATCTATGAAATAAAAATATTGTATACTCTTTCATGGAAATGTAAAACTACTCAAACTAGAAATAAACTATAGTCATTCCCAACACTATGAAATCTATAGAGATATGGTTAGTGAAAATATCCATGATTTCTTTCCACTCTAATCCATCATGCTTCTTTTTTGTAATTATTCTATACCACCATCTCTAGCTTGGTCCTTCTAGTTCATAGTTTGAATACTTACACTAGATTTCATCAGGTGTCTCCAAAAACACAGATAAATGATTGATCTTGCTCAACCATACCTCAGACTCTTCATGATCATTAAAGAGACTAAATTATAGTGGCTTCTTGTGAAGGAAATCCTTAGAATGATGTTGGAGATCATCCCATTGTGGTTCTATAGCTGGAAACTGAACAATAACTAGTTGTGATTCCAATCATAGCGCCTCTTTAGTATAAGGAATCATTTAACCAGACATGGGTTAATGATAAGATTTTCTCTCTTAGGATCATTAGTAGCTTCATCCTAGATCTGATTTATATATATTATCATAGGAATGATTCTTCATAAAATCCATAGAAAACATTGAAGATATTAGATTCAACACTCAAACCGATCTTAAGGTAAATTAATCCCAACTAAAAGAAATGAAGATTTAGATTACAATCTATCCAAAAAAGAGTGGAAAATAAGATATCTAATCTTTGATTTTCCATTCCTAGACTATCTATGGTGACATAAGGATTCTAGCAGTGAGAGATGACCAGTCACATAATCACAACTACATTTTATTTTCCAACAAGGTTAAACAACTACATATTTTCATCATGGAAAGAGGAAAAACATGAATCCCTGATACAATATTTCAACGAACATGCCCGGTTACCCTGGTAAACCAATAACGGTGTTTGTCTGTACATAGCACAAAGGGATTTCCTGATCCCCATGTGTTGGATACTCATAGCTAGAAGCATACCAAAGGAGAGTTTTAGAGAATTTTCCTCAAACATCATAGTTGTCAGATAAACATGTCTTCATGCATATAATATAAACTCTAAAATATGAAGTGTACTATAAGTTACAATGGTATGAAAACACAATGTACTATAGAAATATTACTAAAAAATGATAACATCCTAAATCCTTGTAGAGGAACCTCACAAATCCCATAGATGAACATCCACTACCACCTCCATGTGGCACCTTATCATTGCTTGAACCTAGAAGATGATAATATTCAAACACTTTAATGAACATGTATTAAGTGATCTAAAATTATAGTAGGGCTTCACCAGGGATTTCATAAAATATTCTAATATTTAATTTTCCAAATAAAGAGCTTCTAAATTTGATCAAATTATATTTGGAATTTTAAAATAACATTTATAACAAATCATGTGTTATATTTCAGATGATGGAAATAATTAAAAAAATTGATTAAAAAATAATTTTATACAAAATAGTTTATAAAAATTCATATGGCCTGTAAACTAGTTTACAACAATGGCAGATCTTCTTCAAAAAAAAGAGAGAAATATGGTTGTATGCCTAAAGCTATGATTGTTCTAGGATAATGTGCTCCACATACACAAATTGATATATAAATACATATATAAACAAATAAATTTGTTATAGGAAAATTGAACTTCATCATTATCCCCTTAGGGATGTAGCATTCTGTATTTATATTTTTAACCTTGTAAATCATAGTGTTTTATTTGAATAAATCACTAGCTACCTAAGACGTTCAAGTTCTCTAATAAAAAAATCACTGATGGGAAAGTTACTTTAAGACATCATAATATACCAATCATATCCTTATACATTTCAAATATGTAAAAATTGTGTTTATAACCAAAATGTTTTTTTAATCAAGACATGCCTTTTTAAAGATAAATCCTAATGGTTTAAATCAATACCATTTCAAGCCAATTTTCCCATAAAAAATATGAAATCAGTTTAATATTCAATTTAACAGTTCACTTTCACAATCTAAATTCAACCATTTAAATTTCAAAAAAATTAGTAATTTTAGAAATAAAAAGAAAATATATTGGAATTGGGGGTTTTCCCTAATTTTATGCCAAAAATACAATTCAAAATCTAAATCACCCAATTCAATGGATTAGGTTTTTTAATAATTCATTTTCATAAGAATCAAATCCCAAATATTAAATATAAATATATATAATCAAATCAAAAATTTAGGTTCTGTTCTTTTTTCTAATCAAAATGGAACCATCTACCTCAAGATTTCAGGATCTCAAAACTCCAAACCCAAATTTCTATCAGCAGAGAATATTTAAGATAATGATATGAGGTTATCACACTTAGATCAAATATCCTAAACATAGGGGATTTGATTCTCCAGACAGCATGGAGATTCAGAAAACACTAGGTAGGAAAGATGTTATTGTGGGAGATATGGAATGGGAAGTGGAACCCTAATAGGAGACTATTAAATGCCATTAACCTAGCATCAATTAAACTCCAAAATGGTGTACAATGTCCAAAAACAACTCTTTCTTCTTCTAAGGAACATGAAATCTGTTAGGGGTCATACCGGCCCATTGGGGACCTAAAAAGGATGTATTTTTTTATTTTAAACATATTTTTTGTACTAAAAACCCTTTATGTCTACTTAGCTAGGAAGGGACTCATTATTAGACTAAATTGTGTACCCCTTTTAATGGGTTGCACAATTTCTACTATATAGGTGAATGTCTTTAAAAAATGTGCATCAACTGTGAAAAACCTCACTATCTCAGATACCATGGTTTTCAATTGTTGGTCACATATTTTGAGAAAACCATGCACTACCCCAAAAAAATTTAACTTCCAATTTTTTGACCCAAAACAGTCCAAAACAGATCCCAACCAATGAAATTTTAAATGTAGGTATTATGAATATCTGAAAATAGTTTAAGGATATTACAATATGTGTCATTTAAAATTTATAGAAGAATAAATACATTATTAATATCCTATATTTCATATATTAACTATATAACCGTCAATGTTTCTATCCATGAATAGAGCAAATTGTATAAAAAATGACATCAATTCAAAAGGCGATAGTCCGTCGCACAAAAAAACAAAGAATGTGTATCCCATTTTATAGATTTGTTTTAATTAATAGGTAAAACTATTTTCATAAAAACATATAAGTATATGAATGATATTTAGGTTATTATATCATATTTATGAAAATAAATTTGAAGGGTTTTATGAGTAAATTAAATTAGGGTTATTATTAAAGAATGTTACCTCTCATTCGGGTAACACATTTTATTTTATTCAAAAATACTTATATAGTTTTTCTTTTTCAAAAATTAGGGATTCTAGGAAGATGATAAATATTTTTAGAGATTATTTGGGTATAATTTGTATGATTCCAAGGTCAATAGACTTGTGAATAACTAGGATATGTGACAATCCTTGTATAATGGAGGAGGAGTAGAATTGTTGTAATTATAAAAAGGTAAACACTATTGATAAGTATAACATAAATATTATTCCTCTAAAAATGAAACAAATTGATAAAATAGAGGATTTAAAAGAAATATTTCCATCCAATTTATTTTATAAAAGTTTCAATGTTATGTTTTCCCTTATGTTTACGGTTTAGTCCCTTATAATGCATAATTTTACCTTAATCAATTTAATTATTTTTAATTACATTCAGTAATATTTTTGGATGAAAATTATGTTAAACTTATTGGAAATTATAAATATGTAATATTCCAAATATGTAATATATTTTTATAATTTCCTATAACTAAAGTGGTCTAAATTAATTTAAATTTAACCCAAGAGAGGGGATGACAAAGCATTTTTTTAAAGAATAAATAATCATAAGTTTGAAATGTTATAAACAAATTTTAATATGAAGTTTATGTAAATGACTAATATTGGATTAAAATATTTAAAATTTTTATAATGAGATATTAAATACAATTTAAAATATACTTTAACACTATTAATAAAATATAAAAAAACATTTTTTTATAATTTTTTTTCATTTTTCTCTAATAATCAAAAAATGAAAACTCACAGAAAAATATAAAAAATACACCCTAAGATAATTAAGATGTTCCTCATTAACAAATGTAGATTTTCATGAAGTATATAATTTATAACATCTCCAAAATTGGATTAAAGTAGCTTCACTATTAAGTGACCGTAAAAATTCATTCTAAAAAATTATGTCTTTATCCCTGAAATTTAGTGTGTTCATATATTATGTATATAAAATAAATTGGATAAAAATGAAAAATATTTTGTTGAATTTATAACATATAGATTTCATTGATATCATTCACTAATTTTAATTAATTTAATTTACTAGTAAAAACGCTTTTAATACATATAAATAAAAATATTTTTATTATAATCTAATGGTTTATATTTTTGTTTCTAATTAATTGGAAACCAATAAATTCTTCTTATATTTTTATAAACCATATATTTTAATATATTATATTATAAAATTAAAACCAAAAATTTATTAGTTATTTTATGTTATATTATATTAAATAATAATATTTTAATGATATATTGTTGTTTGGAAAAACACTATCTTGCATTTGATGTAAGATATTAATGAAACTCTTTATTGTTCGTGCCGAAAGATAAATCAGCAATTCATCATTTAAAATATATCAAATATTTTAAATTAATTTATAATATCAAATATTCCATAATGTATCTATTATTTATATTACATTCTATTTTTTGAATTCTATTTTCTAATAAATATAATTTTCATACTTTTGAATTTCAGGGTGTTATAGTTTTTAAGTCAGAATACCTCTTAAATAATTGATCTAATTCTTTTTCCATCACATTAACTCTTGAAAATATAAATTAATTGATTAATGGTTTTTATTTTATATTTATAACACATTCAAACTCCTTTAATTATAATATCACATCTACCTTTTAAAACAAATCTGTTGAAAAAATAATAACATCACTCATGCGTATCTTTCGAATACCACCTACACAAAGAGATGTGATACATTTTTCAATTTATTTTCACATAGATGATAATAAAGAGAAATTTATAGAATATATATATGATATATATTATTTAAAAATTATTATAAAAATGTGATTTAATAGTTACCTTTATTATATTATATCTAGGGAGAAAATTGAATCAGAGATCATGCATACGTATGGCCTACACTCTCAACAATTAATGTAATTAATTTTATATATCTATAATTTATATATTAATATATATATATAATTAATATTTTTTTAAATATCATCATTTTAGTCATAGATATTATAGAAGCATAATAAATATTTAAATACCAAATCTACAGAAATGAATCATAAATGAAAAAAATGTTGTCAACCAAAATAGTGATTTTAATAAATAATTGTCTAATAAATAGATGATAAATGGTTATAAGTAAATTATATTTGATATGTTACATGTTATTATGTTTTTTTAATAATATTATAATAAACCATTATTAATTATATGAGAGTAATAAAATGATTAAATTATACTAAGACTTGAGGTAAATAATATTCATCCCACTTTTATTTTCATGGGATACACATCATATTCAACAATTTTTTCTTTTTTGTGGTGTATATAATTACCCATAATGAATATTAAAATTTTATAATGATAATAATTTGATTTACATCCATATAATGTTATTTACTTTATGGGGATTATTATTCCAATGGTACAAAAAATGATAAATTGTTTCTAATAAAATGTCATTGTTTAACAGAATTATTCTAGATAACGATTCCAATGATGAAATATCATGATCTATCTCTGAAAAAAATTATTAATTTTCTAACACACTATTTATTTCATTAAAATAATTTTATTTTATTCATTTAATATCTTTATATGCTAAATAATCTAATATAATGTTTGTATTGGATAACTAACATTATTTCCCAATTTATTCAAAAAAATTTATCTTTCTTGAACATGTTTTATAAAAAATATTAATGAATTTATTTTTCTATTCATAAATTTTTTAATACCAATTAAACAACTCTATTAAATTAGGAAATTTGTTAATGGAATCATTTTGTAGTTTTGCAATGAACACTCATAAATATTACAAAATATCTGAAAGGAATTATTGTTTTATGGTACATGGAATTAAATGAATTTTCCAACATCATGAAGAATAAATTATTTGAAGATTCATTTAAATGTTTTAATAGTTCCTTTAACGATTTTTTTCTTAAATATTTAATTTATTTTTATATATTAATTAATTAACATAAAAAGTGAAATGATATTTTCCTCATGATATTTTCCAAGTGATGTTGCAAAAATATATTATATATAGGATGAAATACATTCATGTTACTTCTGATTTATAGAGATTATGATCCAATGATACAATCCTAACTATTTCAATGGATTATTTATAATTTCATTACAATAATTTTATAAATGCCATTAATATTCCATTATTTATTCTATGATGAAATGATAAATTATAAATGGATCACAATTATAGTATATTGTTTATACAATGATTAAATTTTTATGAACTCCATTAAGATTCTATGGGTTATTATATGATGTCTTTTTAATGATCTTGTTTCACACATCTATATAATTTTCATTATGTGGTGGTTGGTACCTATAACTCTATAAAATTAATTAGGTAAATATTGTTATCTCATAAGATAAAAAATAATGTAATGGAGAGTGTCTAACACCCCATAATGATATAAGGATAAATTATATATTGATATAAACCATTTTGATAAGGATAACCATTAATTTTTTGAGCCAACCAAATTATAATTATATATTTTTGTGTTAATTCCATGGAGAAAAAATCTGGCTGGGTGACCTCCTTGTAAGTTTCATAGGTTTTCTATGTGTGAGGAAAAATAAAACATGAGAGATCATTTGTTAGACCATACAGACAATCATTAGTCTGATGATCCATTTGGTCTTGTTAGTGGGCCCTAGGTATGGTACAATACGACTATTAAAAAATAGTTGGTTCTAGGTAGGCTAAGACCCAATGACCATTTTAATGCAGGGTGCATGTCCAGTTAAAAAGAAGAAGTTGTTACATTGGTATCAGAGTAGTACCCAAGAAAAAATAGTAGTGACACATCATAGGTTGATTTATATGGTCCAAAATGATGTCATTATTCTCCAAAAGGGATAAATATAACACCCCATTATGATATATGGTTAAATGATAATACAAAATGACTCATGTCGGCAAGGTGAAACTTTATTTTTTTTATCCAACCTGATTTGAACATTAAAATTAATTGTTCATGTCTTGTTAATATAATTAGGATGGATGAAATCCTCAGATGTTTCTCAGGTTGTCTCTGGGTGATGACAAAGAACAATGGAAATAACATGTTCTGGCCTTTATAAACAATAATAATTCTCATAATTCATTTTGTCATATGGGTGGGCCCTATGTAGGGGACCATGTGATTGTATGGAAATTAGTGGTGCTTAGAAGGCTAGGGCCCAATGGGCATGTTAAAGAGGGGTATCTATGGAATTAGGGAGAACTTGTAATTATAGAGTTAACCCAGTTTAGTAAGGAACATTTTATAAGATGATAGTCTTAGAAGTGAACATTGACTAAATTGATGGCTTGGTCAGTCAGTCCATTACATGATTCAATACTTGGTAATGAGATTTCTATACCAAGGAAAATTGTTTCAATGCCAATGTGTATACCAAATGTCCTTATCTTATTCCTTTTCATTCCATTATGACTCATGTTTGTTGATTAATTTATGATTTTTGTACTATGATCTTCCAAGAATTATTCCATGACTAATAGTTATGATCAATGATATGTTGGGTATGGTTTGAAAATGCTATTCTCATATTATCATACACATATTCATAGGTTATACTTATATGACCTTCATATTCCACCAAGTTTACAATTAGTGAGTGTCAAAGCTCACCCATTATTCTTATTCCCTAACATTATTTTAGAATAAAAGATTTATATATTATATTTCTATAATGGGTTATATTAATTATGATCTATTTGGGGGATTTTATTGAATTCATTTTAATTTTTTATTTTTCTATTCTACCAAATGCACTATACTTATACAATTCTTGTGTGGATCATTTTTTTGATAATGTATATACAACTCAAAATACGCGATGTCTATAAAAGAAATGTTTAGGACACTATACTAGGTATGAATGGAATTTTTATTAATCCTTATAAAACATGTATAAGAATAATTTATTGTGAACCTCAGTGACAGTTCTAGGGATATGTACAAGATAATGAAAATATCATGAAATTATAAAGAAGGGTAAAGCAAGTTGAATACATAAGAAGTATAGAGATCTAAAATTGTATTTCTAGTGGGATGGGAGGAAGAGTGAAATTGTTGATATTTTATCATAGATATTATTATAAAATAAATTTATGGATGAGTGAAAATGTATAATGGAATTTTACAACCATCAAACATACCAGAATGGAAATAGGACATTGTAACCATGGATTTACTAATCCTACCCTCAACAAACATTCAGGGGAGTAATCAACTAAGGATTATAGTAAATCTAAATATTAATTAATCATACATAATCAAAATTAAGAAATATTTCAATCTAGATAATATTTCTTATACATAAATTAATGAAAGGATATGGTTTCTTAGTGTACCACTTTCCATTATATCTGATCAGGTTACGTGGATTATCTCATTGTTCTAGAAAATCCTTTTATAAGATATTGATGTTAGATATATGTTAATTTTTAGAGAATAACTAAAACTATATTGGAAATTATAGGATCTTATTTTTCTGATTTCATGGTTGTTTGGGTACAAAACCTGACTATAGTCGAGTTTAAATATAATAATATCTTTCACTTGAGCATTGAAATTAGTCCATATAAAGAATATTTCTGAATTAAGTGTATGAATCAAAAATACTTGTATGATGTAAGAGATAGAAAATTATTGGGACCCAATCTTTCACAAAAATGGTAGTGAAGGTATGATCCATTATCTGACACATAAGGGAAGTAAAAAGTCAACATAAAGGTTTTGTTGACAATCATCGGTGTGATCTGACGTTTTTTATATGATTAGAAGGTTTTTATATTAAATTATTAATGGAATAAGGAAATGAGATTCATGGGGATATTAAAATTGATTCCTATATGTAATTTCCCATTTTAGATAATTTATCTAGTAGGGATAGTGGCTTATAACTTGGTGCTTCAATAGAAGCTCACTCAATTCCATGATGTGATTTCTGTATTTCTCCTAATGACATACATAATTAATCATTCCATTGTACTAAAATCCAAATTTATACACATGGATCATGATCATTCTTATGAAGAACAATCTGTGGGGATTATGGGTCATATAGTTAATGTTCTTTTAATCTCAACTAATAACATGGTCATATTTTTTTTCTAAACCACCAACTTAAAGATGCTATAAAGAAATATGAGAATATGATGAGGTGTAGGTATCTACAATGATTTTAATTAGAGTTATGAAATATTCTGTGTGAAATTAAATTTATGATCAGAGGGTATAATTTAAAAACCTGATATTTTATGAAAATTTTATTTTCAAATAAATTCAATTTCTTCAGTATCTTTCATTTCATAAAGTACAATGTTTTAACGATCTATGTTATACTGTTAATATTCACATTTAAAAATGAAAATTATTACCTAGCTTATATAAATCAGTTTAGGAATAGGAATAACCATATTTATAAATCATAATTATTATTTTTAGAAATAGATAATATTTTGATGAATAAGTACTTCATTTTTTAATGTCTTCAAATACATCGAAAATAATTTTTTATCAAGAATTATTGTCATATGATTTTTTTTAAAAAATATTTTATAATTTTTTTAAAAAATTGATTGATTGAATTGAAAAAATAGACTTCATTTTTTTGATTTAAAATTTTAAAACTATGATAGTATTAATTTAATATAATTTTATGAAAGTGTAAAATTTTTCAATGGATAGTCAAAAATACTGATTTTAAATGATTTTTTTTTCAATTTAAGGAACATAAAAATATATTTAAAAAAAATTAATATATATATATATATATTATATTATATCTAATAAAATTTATATCCTTATAATAAATTTAATTTTTATTTATGATATTATAACCATTCATTTTCATGAAATTTATTAATATTGTAAATTGTAACTTCATCATATATATGTGTTTAATATTAAATTATATTCTAATAGTCCTTTGAATATTAAATTAAAAATTTATGTCCATAATTTTAATTAGAATAATGAATATTATTTAATATTGTGACCATAATTTTTCCCATAATGAATTATAAAAACAATACATATTAATTATTTTTGGGATGGTTAAAACATGTTTTCCAAGGGTTAAACTGAAATGATAATGGTGAATATGACCTAACGACATTTAAATTAATTTTGGATGGTCGTATTTTTACCTTATATAATATAAGATATGGTAATGATCCATTTTTTAGAATTGTTACTTGTTTAAAACGTGGATGGACATTACATTTTAAAAACATCTATTTGTGTGCTCCCCCCACTTATAAAAAGGTACCCACACTACTCTACACTTCACACATCTATATACATTTGGATCAACCATTACCACCCAAAATGTCTTTATTACTCCCCTACTCATATCCCAGAGACATTATTCTTTTTATTTAATGATTATATTAATTGTTTAGGTCTAAATATTAATAGGTTATCAGAAAAAGTGGTATAATCATTAACCATGAATTTTAATTTTATGTCATTATGTAAATAAGAAAATTAATAATATATTACGACATTATAATATAAATATCTATAATATATAATCATGTTTCTATGTTAATGAAATATCCTATATCCATACCCCCTCCATTAAATTGAGAATGAAATTGTCGATCATGCTTAGAGCAGAGTACCGACTCATATACCCTTGTAATTCATTTTCAATCATAGTCTCTCATGGATAGAGAAAATTATGGATTTAATGTTTATATATGTGTTTTATTTACATATATTCTCATTTAATTATAATATACATTCAAACTACTAACATTATAATCCATTGGGAAATGAAAATTTTCCCATCTGTACGTGTAGACTACCACCACAACAAAGTGATGAGAAATGTTTTTCATTTAATTTTTACATAGACTATAATAAAGATCAATTAAATAAATATATATGATATAATAATATTTATAATATGGTGAATTATAATTTTACATTGTTTAATTAAATCCATCAACAAAATGGAGTCTACATTAATGTGTTTTTATGGCCTACCATCCCTTGGAATTATGTGATTCATTTTCTATATATAAATTTAACAAATTATATAATAAAATATATATTGAATATATATTACATTTATAACATATTTTACATTCTAATGATGATTTAATCGTAATCATCATTCAATTAACTAAATAATTGAACTAAAAAATAATGAAAAATGATGTAGTTATCATAGAGAATAGTGAATTTAACAAATAAGTTTTAATAAATGGATGACAAGTGGTTATAAGAAATAATTTATGATACATTTAATAATGGGTTGGTTATAGAAAAAATTTATAATAAAACAATATTTATTAAATAGTAGGTTCAAATGTGTACATTGATAGTCGAGACTTGAGGTTATGCATTATTATATAACTTTTATTTTTGTGGGACACATGTAATATTCAACTCATGTTTCTTTTTTCTGGTGTTTATAATGCCTATTATTGTATTTTTTGTCTATATTCATGTAAATTATTCCATAAAAATATTGATCTAATTAAATTTATTTCATGCGGATAACAACTTAAATTCAACTAATATAGTAAAGGTTCTATGAAAAATTCTCATTGTTTATCAAGCTTATTTATGATTAGACTTCAAGTTATGAAATATTAAAATATATTTCTCAATATAATCACAACATTTCTTATCCAATGTTTATTTCTTGAAATATATTACTTAGATTTTTTATTCATTATCTACTCAAGTGTTCAAATTTATTTTTAATGAAAAAATTGATGGTTTTTCTATCCTTTGTCAAAAACACTTTTTAATCCATTCCCATGTTTTCTAAAATGCTTTCATGAATTGTTTTACTATTATCCAAATATTTCCTCTAATGTTATTTTTAAATTAGAGTGATTTTTAAAACAAATTTGTGAATATTATTGTTGTTATCCTAATGAAGTATTTTTTTTATGTTTTTGCAATGAAATGTGAATGGAATTCTTTCTGTAATGTTCACAACATGAATGGAATTATTTTCCATCAAGAAAACCAATTCATTTAAAGCATACATTAAATGTTTACAATTTTTTTGTCAATAAAATATTATTTTTAATATTGGTGAAACTTTTTATATTTTAAATAACTATTTTCAAAGATGAATCAATATTTTTTCAAGAAATATCGAAGTATTATTTCAAAAAAATATTTATCAATTATTAAATCTATTTAAGTTAAATATGATTAATAGTGGTTATGATCCAAGGAAAAAATTCAAATTAAATTTTTATATGGTTTATATATTGATGGAATGGTGATTATGAAACCATTTAATTTTCCATGGGTAATGCTATGATGAAATGATGAACTTTTGATGAAACTTATTTCTTATTCATTGGTTTTTCTAGGATGAAATTATTATAAAACCCTTTTACATTATATTGGATACGATATGCTGAGTGTTTTATGATATTATAGTGAAATTTTATATTACTTTTATTATGTGATGGGTGGGGCCTTTATCTCCCACAAATGAGTTTAGTCAATATTGATATATCCTAAGATAAAGAGGATTAAAATGGGGAGTAAACGAATTTATGTTAGGGAATTATTCAACTACGATTATCATGGGATTAATGATTTATTACAATAATAATTTGTAGAGTGGACTCATTCCCCTACTATAAACATGGAAACAATCATTGACTGTAATGGAAATAATTTTCTATTATAATATGTGTTAAAAAAATACATGTATAATGCCTATGTTATGCTTTCATGGATCATGTTCCTTCATTCCTTTATAATTACAATATTAAGAAATTCCTTGATTTATATCATGACTCAAGGTTATGCTATTTGTTATGTAGGGTATTCTTTTAAAAAAAATCATGCTCTCAGTCATTTCTTATCATATAATTCTTTTTTGATAATTGATATCTATATTTATTACCATTAATAAGATCATATCTCACCCTTTATTATGTTCCTTTCCCTAGTGTATGATGATTGTTTTCTGTGTGATATGTCTACAGATGGTGCTAGTTATGAATATCTATGTGGGATACGATGTTGGACTCTTATAAAATTGGGTTTTATTATGTTTCTAAATTCAGCATACCTATATGGTTCAAATATAGATTTTGATTATATATATATATATAATTTAACTATTAATATGTGATTTAAATGAATGTAATGTTTGGGTCGCTATAGTGGCTATGAGATGTTATGTATGAGGTAATGGGATGTATTTCCCTAAGAACCCAGTTTTGAAAAAGGATCGCACATATGTTTTCTCCTCATACATACACTTTTCATCGATCTGTAGAGGGATTCTTCTACTAGTGTATTCTTTTTTGGATCCCAAGAGGGATGCCTTTTTTTATATATTGACATACAATATCCAAGGAAGGTTGACGTCACTTACCTGTGGACCTTGCGGATCAATAGTGGGACGGATCTCCTATGGTAGAATTAGAGGAACTACTCGTTTAATTAATGACTGACAATGTATTATCTAGTGAATCAATTTTGGTAGTTTATAGTTGTTGGTTTTACCGTAGAACTCATATTGAAAATTTAAGCCAAAGGATCTACTATAGTAGTGATGGTTTTAGGTGTTCAACCACCACTATAAGAAAAATTGGTTTTTGAAATGGGTTATTTCGCAAAGGGAATAAATCCCATTGAAAATAATAATTTGTTTTCGATGGGACTAGGACCCCGTCACAAAAACATACACGCAGTTTGGGGCAGTTTGCATTCCAAACTGCGTGAAACGGATTTGAGATGGGTAGGCACTGCTCGTCACAAATACAGGGAGGCAGAAAACAGTAGTTGCCATTGGGGATCTATCATCGTAACTAGTTCGACCCATGGAGGTTATTTGCGATGGGACCCATCTCAAATACCCTGTAGTGGTAAGAAGCTATTTGCGACACAATGTTTTTCCGTCGCAAATAGTGTGTTGGTAGGTTACTTATTGAGATGGGTCCCATCACAAATAACCATTTAACCACTGATTGTAATTAATTCAATAGAAGGTATTTGCGACGAGAATTTCATTACAAATAGTCTCATCGATACTAATCTAACCTATATAAACCCCAATCCATTTTTTCCTCCTCCTCAATTCTTTCTTTCTCTGCTTCTCTAAACTCTATTTTCAGTGTGAATATTGTTCGAAGCTAGTTTTTTTTACGAAGAAGTTGTGAAGTTGTCTGAAATTTTAAGAGAACCAGTTTAAGGGTATTTTTTTATTTAATTAATTAATTTATTTAATTTCTTTATATTAATTTTATTATTGTTGATTGGTAGTAATTAAGAAAAATTTAAATTGTTTTGTCGTCATTATTTATTTGTAATAGTAAAATTAAATTATTAGTACTAATTAATTATAATTATTAGTAATTAATAATTATTAACGATAATTGGTAATGTATATAAATATTTAGCGGTAAATAGTAATTAGTAGCTGTATTTTGCAATAATTAAAAGTAATTAACACTTATTAGTAATAATTAGAAAAAATAGTAATAATTAAGAAAAAATAGTAATAAATATTTACAATTACTAATAAATACTAATAATTAGTAATAAATGCCAATAATTAGTAATAAATACTAATAATTAGTAATAAATACTTATAAATCCAAATAAATACTAATAAATAGTAATAATTACTAATAACTTGTAATAATTAAGAATAATTAGTAACAATTAGTAATAAAGATGAATAAATTGTAATAAATAGTAATAAATAGTAATAAATAGTAATAAATAGTACTAAATAGTACTAAATAGTAATATATAGTAATAAATAGTAATAAATAGTAGAAAACCAAAATAATGAAAAATAAATACTAATAAATGATAAAAAATAGTTATAAATAGTAAAAAATAGCAATAGATAGCAATAAATAGTAATAAATAGGAATAAATAGTAATTAATAGTAATAAATTGTAAAAATAGTAATAAATAGTAATAAATAGTAATCAATAGTAATAAATATTAATAAATTTTAATAATTAGTAATAATGAGTTATAATTATTAATTATTATTAATAATTAATAATAATTAGTTATAATTAATAATAATTAGTAATAAATAGTAACAGAAATTAATATATAGTAATGAATAGTAATAAATTGTAATAAATTGTAATAAATAGTAACAAATAGTTATAGTTAGATATAATTCGTAATAATTAGAAATAATTAGTAATAAATAGTAATAAATAGTAACAAATAGTAATAAATAGTAACAATTAGTAATAAATAGTAATAATTAGTAACAATTAGTAATAAATAGTAATAATTATGATTAGTTAGTAATAATTAAGAATAATTAGTAATAATTCTGATTAATTACTAATAATTAGTAATAAATAATAATAATTAAGAAAAATTAGGAAAAATTAGGAAAAAAATAGGAAAAAATAGGAAAAAATAGGAAATATTATTGAAAATTAGAGAAAATCTGTAATAAATAATAATAATTAGTAATAAATACTAATAATTACAAATAAATAGTAATAATTAGTAATAATTAGTAATAATTAGTAATAATTATTAAAAATTAATAATAATTATTGATAATTAGAAGTAATTAGTAATAATCAGTAATAATTAGTAATAATTAGTTATAATAATTATTAATAAGTAAGACATAGTATAAATTAGTAATAAATAAGAAAAATGTAAAGAAATTAGTAATAATTAGGAAAAAATTAAAAAAATCAAGAAAAAATCAAGAAAACATTGGAAAAATTATGAAAATTTAGTAATAATTATGAAAAATTAGTAATAATTATGAAAAATTAATAATAATTTGGAAAAAATATGAATAATTAGTAATAAAAACAATTATAATAAATTGTAATAACATGGAACAATTTCTAGTGGATTAACAACACTCCTTTTTCTTGATGAATCTTCTACTTTCAACTCTCACTAACTCAAGAAATTATGAAATGTATGCTTCTATGTACGCATATCCAATCTCATATACATGATTTATAATATAAATTCAAAGGAACAAATTTTTTATAATTTTTCCAAGTGGTGAATGTTACAAGGATATGATTCATTGATGAAAAGTGGATCTTTTTTTCGACAAATCTTTTACTTGAATCATTCTCACAGTAAAATCACAGTGAAGATTCTACTTGGAAGTACACTTATATATTATCATATACATGAGAATGAATATGCATAAATCCATGCAGATTCTTCAATGTGGTTTCAGTGTGAGAAATATTCATGTAAATGAGCCATCAGACAAAATAGTAGACATCAATCCACAGGAAATTTAGTCACCTATAGTTAATGGAATGTATTAAGAAGTAGTTGTAATTAATTTTCTTCTTTTTTGTATATTGTTTTTATAATTTAAAATTACAAAAAAAACAACAATTATATTATATTTTTTAGAAAAATATTAAATAAGGAAGTCAACAACAGTCATTTTTAGATGATCGTTTTAGGATAAATCAGCACATAAATAATAATGGTTCTACATTAAATCTTGTATATATTGAGGGTGTTGAATATTTCTTATCATTTTCATCATCAAAACCATTTTTTTTTTCAGAAGGCACAATTTAGTTTCCTTGTAAAAAAATGTGCTCTAAGAACATTTTACAAATTTCATAAGGTTGGGGTACATCTATTATGGTTTGGTTTTAAAGCAGATTATGTTTTTATTTATCAAAATAGTGAACATAATTCTATATAAGATACTAATAACATTATTTCGGATCCATCATGGTTTTAATGTTTTGTTCATGATGTTGCAGGACCATCTGTTAATCAAAATGAAACTTAGGATGATATTGATTTAACTCTTGAGTTGGCACTATATGAATTTTATGAGTTGTTGAGGTATGTAGGGGATGCATTATTTCTTTGTTGCAAGATATGAAAATTATATGCTGTTACAATATTTAGGGATAATAAATAAGATAATTCAATATCAAACAACAGTTTTGATCAAATATTTTCTTTCGTTAAAACACTGTTATCTGAAGGTAATGTATTTCTTGTGAATTACTATGAGAGAAATAGGTTAGTTATTATTATAGGTATTAGTTATATTAAGACTCATTCATGTGAAAATGATTACATCTCTTATTTTGTTTAAAAAGTGTCTTTGGATAGTTATCCCACATGTGGACAATCGATGTATAAAGATGCTCAACTGGGGAAGTCTGGATTGGTTCCTATAAAATAGTTGAGATATTTCCGCCTTACACCGAGGTTGCAACATTTATTTATGTCTCATAAAACTACTTCAATGATGTCTTGAAAAAAAAACATGATTTAAAATGATAAAAGATTGAATCATCTATCTAATGGTGAATCATGGATATTTTTTGGCTGACTGCGTCTATCTTTGACTTTAAAAGCATGAAATGAGTGATTGGGTCTTTCTACTGATGCTTTGTGTCTTTTTTTGTTCATATGGTATTCAATATTCATGTTGTCTTATCTTTATAACTCTGTACAATTTACCTCTATGAATGTTAATAAAGGATCCCAACTCCTTTTGACCTTATTAATCCAAGGACATCTAAAAATAGTATTGATATTTATTTGAAACCATTTTTTAATAAGTTAAATTCATTTTAGAGTAATGGTGTTAGTACAAATGATGTTACTGTTAAAAAAAATTTAATATTAAAAGTTGCATTGATGTGGATTATTAGTCACTTCCTGACATATGACATGTTATTTGGATAGAGTACACATGAACAGAAATCATTTCGTTACTGTATGAAAGTAAAAAAATATTTTATAATCATTAATAGAAAAAAACTTGCTATTTGGACTGGAATAATAGATTTGTTCTACAAATCATCCTTTTTGGAGAAACAAATAAAATTTTAGAAGAGGCTAAATTGAAAGGGATGAAACTCCAAAAATGATCTTAGGTACAGAGTTAAATTCAATTGTATTTTCATTACCTACCATCACTTTTGGGACAACAATAAACCTATAGATATTTAATGGAATTGGGATAGAACATAATTGGATAATACAAATTATTTTTTTGGATCATCAATATTGGTCTGATTTGTTGGTCTACCACATGTTGGATGGAATTAAAATTAAGAAGAACTGTATTGATAATTTATATCATACAATTTTTGATACACTAGGTATGACCGAATTTAATGAAAAGGAAAAATTAGATCTTTCCCAAATTTTTAAAGGAATAGAAATTAAACTGTTTCAAAATGTTAGATCACAGTGGATAATGAAGCGAAAATCATTTTATACAATTTACAAAGAGATTCACTTATTATTTTGTCATTTTATTATAGATTTGATACTTCCGAATAGATATGCTTCCAATTTGGGATGATATGTTATTAATTGTCAAATTACTATAATAAAAAGTAATGATTGTCATGTTATAATAGATAGACTTATGTCGATAGATTCCAAGGGATTGTTGAAATCTATGGTTTGGTATTCGATAACATACATATATTTTTTTGAGACATTTTTGTAGTGACAACTAACTGTGATACACTAAGAAAACTTGAAGAAGATTTTATTACAATTAAATTTAAACTGGAAAAAATCTTCCCACAGACATTATTTGACTCAAATGATCATTTGATATTATATTTTCCATATGAAGTTAAATGTAAAGGTATGTCATAGTTTTGATGGATGTATTAATTTGAGATATGCATGTAGAAATTGAAGAAAATGTTTGTACAAAGCATCAGTTAAAGGCTCAATTGCTGAAACTTATTTACAAGAAGATATTTATTTTTCTGCTCTCATTATTTGTAATTTGAATATCCCTCAAAACACAAACACATGAGATGGTATGAGAGGAATTTTGATGATTAAATGAATAATAAATTATCAGTTTTTAATCAAATAGTGCTTTGATTTAGTGGAGTTCATGAATGATGGCTTTTAGATGATGAACTTACAGAGCTCATACATATATTCTTCTCAACTATGATGAAATGACATCATTTTTACTATGAGTCCTTCTATCACTTATTCTATAACTTTTGTTATAGTAAGTAAGCTTTTTTTATTTTTAGGTTATAGAATAATTATATCAAGATATTGGTTCCCCAAATTACAACAACTGCTCTTGAAGATCGCCGACAAAAAAAATTTATAAATGGTTTTGAAATTGGTAACATAAATTATTTATGGATTAATATATCAATATAGTTTATTATTAATTATATTGATAATTTTTTTTAAATTTTCAGGCGTCTCAACATTCTGTTAAAATTGATATGCGATTGTATATATTGAGTAACCCACCATTAAAAATGCTTAAATATTATAATTCATAGTTGGTGAATGGTTTTCAATTTCATAAATGTGAATATGGGGAATAAAAAAACAATTAATAGTGGAGTTTTCTTGAGAGGATCACATCATAGAGAAACTGAAGTGGGCATTTAGGACCTACTGGATGAAATTTTTGAACTGTGCTACCTTAGAGAAAATTATATAAAAATGTTTAATTGTCAGTGGTTAGATACTGAGATTGGATTTTGTGTCCATTTCATTCATGTAATAGTCCATATTAAATAAAAAAGTCTTCTTACAGTAAATGAACTATTTTTTCTGGATCAACAGGCACATTAAAAATATTACCGAAAGTATTATTCTACTTTAAGAGACCAAAGTGATTGGTGGAGCATAATTAAAATTAAATCTTGGGAAAATCAGCTCACTCAAGGTTAATGTGGTTCCGATGAAGTACAAGGAATTGAATTTTTTCAAGAGACTACTCAAAATCCATCTTTTTTCACAAGGAGAATGAATATTGATGATGACACACCATAATTAAGGATCAGTGGTGATAATGATGTTAATGTCATTACGAATAAATTTTAAATGGAAAGAGATGAAGAATCTAAAACACATATGGATATTTGTGATATCAATGATTAATATGAAGACATTATCATTGTCAGATATAAAGATGATGATAAAGGTGAAAATTTACACAGTTAAATGCTGGTTATAATCATAACTATTATATATCTAAATGTAATAATTATTTCTAGCAATCTGCTAACAACAATCATTTTGGGTATTAGAAATAACCTAGTAAATTTCGTGAGTTGGAGGAGGCTGAGCAACCATTGGTTGAAGAGAATTTGGGATCATCTGACCCTCAGCCTACTGGCGGTTCAGGGGGTATGCAGAGGGGGAACAGTCTTGCTTGACTGATGATTTCTGACCCTATCCCAGATAGATGTCCAAATCTTGGCTTCGATCACGCATACAGATGTATAGAAACCTGCATGTTTTAGTTATCTTTCATTAATTTATTTATATAATAATTATTTAATTATTTGTTCTTTCATCCATAGTTTTTCGCCTGTAACTGTTGGAAAGGGGAGCGATTTGTTGCACAATTATTTTTCTCAACCATTGATCACTTGAGAATATATTTCATTGATGTGAGGATTGGTGTTTTCAATCATTATCTGGTACGTAAATAAATAATATTTATTTAGAAAATTATTTAATTAATAACTTGATATTATAAATTATTTCAGGGTTTATGGAATCCCATCAATGATAGCTTGCATGACACTATCCACAAGGCATGGGATGTGTCTATGCATGATTGTTTCCATCAGTGTTTATCGAATTTGAGAAGTACATAAATTAAGAAATAATGAGTGACATTATTTGATGAGTCATGTAGATCCCACCGACCAGAGTATATTATATCTTATGTTTGGGATGGATTATGTTCACACTAGTTGAGTGATTGATTTTAGGGGAGATATTCATTGGTCCAGCAGAACTGGGAGAGAGAGGATGTGACACATCGAGCTGTTAGCTGTATATTCAATACTCATATAGATCATCAGGTAAGTTTTTTTAAATATTGTTTATAAAATTAAATATAAACATTTTATTTTATATTCATATAAGCATATTAGTATCTCGATATTATAGAGTATGATGTTTATCATAGAATGTACATTGATCCAACCACTAGAGAGATTAGAGGTGATCTATAGCGTCAGATTTTGATCAGTATTATTTTTTTTAGTTTAAAAATTTACCTCATATAATATTTTCACTATATTAATTTCAAATTGGTACTGAAGTAGTAATAGAAGGTTACGACCTCTAAAATACGGGTTGAGAGTTAGGCCAAAATGGCTGTTCAAACTAGTTCCCACCATTTTGATGAGGTGACATGGATGTAAGCGACCCAATATGACTTTGAGAAGGGTCGAGTAGTTGGTATCTTCTCTCATTTAACTTGTAAGAATTTTTATGTATTGTGGTGTTGTTGGAATCCATCTTGAGAGGAGCTCGTGGAGAGGCACCATAATCTGGCTCACAGTATTAGGAGGAATTGTGATCTAAAAATGAGCTTATAGAGAGTTTGTAGAAGCAACATGAAGTGATGCGTCAGTAACAGCTATAGCAGTAGTAGAACGAGGAGGAAATGCATCAATGGTAGTAGAAGCAGTACAAGCAGATGGAGTACATGTGATTTCTGACTCGTAGTTTAGGGATGTACTTTCTCAATTATCTCCTCCATCTCCTCTAGCTCTTCCAGAAGACTATCCCCTGAGTGATTTTTGCTTCTCTGTCAAAAACATTTTAATTCAACATTTGTTGTAATATGATCTATTTATAGTTTTGGTATTTTATATTGGTGTGAATATTTCATAATTTATTTATTTTTTAAAATTTTAAAATTTTAAAATTTATTATTAGTATTATATTATTTAAAGTTTATTTATTTTACTACTAATAATAATAATAATAATAATTGTTTTTGGATTTTTTCAATCTTTTTGTAAATATTGAGAATTTTAATATTTTAATTTTATTATTAATAAAATAAAATAATATTTTTTTATTAATCATAATTTTATTATATTTTTTATTTTAACAAGTATTTTGAAATGGGGAATTTTTCAACATAACCTTGTCGTAAATAGAATATATATATATATATATATATATATATATATATATATATCAAAAAAAAATTACGATGGGCCCGTCACAATAGGATTAAGAAAATATAACTTATATAAACCAAGAACAATATTGGATGGGATGACAAGCCCATCCCAATAGGATAAGAAATATAAAACATATATAAAAAGAGAACTATTTGCGATGGGATGATGGAACCATCAAAATAGGTTCTTTTATATATATTGTAAATAATTGGAGATCTATTTGTGATAGGAAGTGGTCCCGGTATAAATAGTATTTTTTTCGACTGTCCCATCGCAAAAAATAATAGTTGCGACACTGTTTACTACAACGGGCTATTTGAAAAGGCACCGCGTCGCAAAATAGTTTTTCTGATAGGATCCCATCATAAATAGCCTATTGTAAATAGAAGAAATTCCATTAGTGCGCATTCACTGTTTATTTGTTCATTTACTCAGTATCTATTGGGATAACTATGATCATAATTTTTTCTTCTAGGTAATAGTCTGATGAGCCTAATATGATGCAACATATGATGGGAACTCCCAAAAATACATCCAAGAAAACTAAATATGATCCTTTTTAATTGAACTTCCATGTCTATAAAACCATAAGTAAATAGAGCAGGTATTTATTAGTCCTTGAAAAAATCTCAGATAAATTGAATTTTTATCAGTGCAGAAGAAAGAACTGATAAATTTAACTCTTTATCAGTGCTTTTTTCAGCACTGATAAAGGGTAACCACTACTCGTGTTTCTTTTAAAGAACTAATAAATATGAATTTTATAAGAAATTGTTTAATAAGAACTGATAAAAGTAATCTTTATCAATTTTTTTTAAAATAAGTAAAAAATTGTCCGAATCTAATTAAAAAAAAAAAGTTCTCAACCCATCATGATATCTGAATATTTACATGGAATACACACATTGTCAGCACTCCTCCTTGGAAAATTTAATATCCAATCACAGAAGCCTACTCAAGCCACACAAACCCACTATCTTTAGTTTCCCAAATATAATTCAAAATCTTATGTTTAGTTACAGTTAGGGTTTCTAAGTAAGACATCATGATCTGGATTTGAGGGTCATGTATTTTATTCATCCTAGTGAGGTTGGCATGTTATTTCCTTAGTAGGATCTTATTTATCTTCTATAGTTTTCATTTTTGGATCCGGATATGATAGTTTGTGATATTGTTTTGTAAGTTTGGATTTTATTTCTGTATTTTTCCTCTATTTATTATGTTATTTATCGCTCTTGTTTATGGTTCTTTGTTTTCATTACTACTATTTTAGATATACTTTTTTGGTCATTTTAATTTTTATTAAATAAATTATCTTTGTTTTTTACATCTATACCACAGATTACTCCACAAGATTAATTTTTTCACTATTTTGAAATTATAGTGAATTACCTCTAGTCTGCATATAATTCAATTAAATAAATAGTTATGCTACTGTATAAGTAGTGGATGTTTTGGATATAAAAACCTTAAATGAAAGAGAATTTTTTTTAAAACTAAATCATAGTTTGATTATGGTGCAGATCAGCAACAAAAACTAATTTTATACAATTTATGTATCGAAATTTATTTATCTATATTATGTTTTAATATTTCTGTGTAATGGTATTTCAATAAAACAAATTATTCGAATTTGTTTGTTTTATTTTAAGATATATCTTAGTATGGGTGATACCATATTTATTTATATTCAATAGATCTCTATTTTCAAAATTAGTATGTGGTTGTATTTATTTTAATATGATGAGATAATATACTATAAGGGTTACATATATTTCTCATAATTTTGTTCTTTTATTTCATTATGCCAATTTCTATATGTAAATCCCGAAAATATCTATGATTGTTCAATGCATATTAGATAGCCACACTAGAATCCTTAAGTTGCTACATAATTTGTTCAAAAAAAAATAGAATGGATATAATGAAATTATATATATTATAAATTATTTTTAGGTATCCACAATGTTAGGTATATATAAATTTCAGGGGTATATATACATTTAATTAATATTAATATAATTTCTAAATAGATAGCCAATATAATATTTTAAACTCATGTTACATTCAAAATAATTAAATTAGGTAGCTGTATATACATTTTTTGATGTAATTAAACCATCAAAAATTTAAATAATTATATATTATACAAAATTACCTAGACTAATAATTATTTATAATTAGTCTAATTTCAAAATCATTATTAATAACATATTTTGGTTTTATAAAATTAAATAGTCTTATATATATATATTCTGAGTAATATATTATATATTAAAATAAATTTAAAAATTAAAAATTATATATATATAATTATATTCAAATAATGTGTCTAATATAATGCATATATATTACAGACATATATATTATTTAGGTAGATTGACATTAATTATCAACATATTGAAAGATGAGTAACCTCCATTTTATATATTTTTACGATCAAATTCGTGAACCCCATTCAAGTGTATTGCCTATCACGGTTAGTATGAATGGAGTACATGCCTCAATCGACCATTTTTTCTAATCATTTGAAACCCTATCATTTTTAAATAAAATAAAACCAATAAAAAGTATTTATAAAAAACATAATATTTAAGATTCTCAACAAATTATTTTATTAATATTTTATTTGGATCCTTGTGTATACATTAAATGATAAAAATTAAAGTAATGCTTCATTAACTATGCTTCATTGTAAAATAAAACAAAACAATTTTAGTATGATACACTAGTGTGCTGAAAATAAACTATATCAACCCAAGACTCTCAGGTTGAGGAACACTACAGCGGTGTATTATAATTCTTCATTCTCTAACCTCTCCATTTATTTAATTTGATTCACTATATCATTTCTCATGTTTTGTAGGGAATTTCTCTAGAAGGAGTTGGTGGAATTGGATGCATTGAGTTAATTACTAGTACCAATGGTGTAATTCTAACATCTGGGAGGAATTTACCCTTTTAGATAACATAATGATGTAAAATGTTCATGCTCATATGCTTCATCTCATAAAGAGTTTGTATTTTATTTTGTTTCCTTGATACTAACCCCCATCTATTTTATGTTTTTTTATAACTCTTGGCAATAGTCATCCCATGGATGAATACTAATTAGAGTATTTAAAGAAACATATGTACAGGTCTATGAGAGATAGAGGATGGGTTTAAAACAAAAAAATGTAATGATTAATGTTCCAGAGATGAGCTGAAGAGGATGACAATTATCTATAACTGTAAACTTGTATGAATTCAGAGGACATCACCAACCATTGTGGAGAAATTATCCTCATCTTTGTAACTCATTGATTGATTTTTTGGTGAGTTCTCTTTGTGTTTTTATCACCATTCATGCTTTAATATTATCATACCCCTATGGTCAACAATGTTTTATTAGTATAATAATTATCCATATAATTAAATTATTATTTCAATTACATGTTTATTTATTTATTTTCAATATTACACATATAATAATTTTTTTATTGTACAAGTGGATTCTTTAGTTCGTGCATGTAACTAAGATAATGAAAATAAGAAAATACATTAAGAATTCATACACCTATAGATAAAAGATGATTTACAACTACTTATTTAAGTTTTTTTACATAATTATATCAATAAATTTTAAGTTAATATCTTTTTCATCTTTATGTGATACTAATTTGGTATTTTTCAATGATCTTTTTGAAATTAAAATTTTTCATTCAACTATTCACAATAATCCACAAAAGAGATAAAATGATTCCTTCTATTAATGATTCATTTAATTTTATTTTCATTGATATTTTTTTGTCAAACTACTAAAACTGCATATTGAGTTGATGTTTTTATTCGAATAACCATTTTCATTGTTGAAATCCTCTAATCAACTAAATTTCAACAAAGAGAAAGGTTTCTTTGCCAAGAACAACTAGTAAATATAATATGTTGTAGGTTTGATATAGAAATACAATAGAAATATTTTAACATTGGATGTTAGGAATATTTTAATAATTTTCTACATATAGGAATCATCCAAAGCTTAATCCAACACATGGTGTGACCTGTACGATGCTTTAATGTTCTTTTTAAATAAAATTGACAGTAGTTTTTGTAAAATCTACATAATATATAATCAAATCTAGTAAAACATATTCTCATTGTTATTATACTTTATAGAAACAATCCATATACCATTTTAGAGGTTTAGGAATCAGTCACACCTCAATTTGATGCATGGTGTGACCACTATCAAACCTATATATGATGTGATCAGTATAGGTCAAAGTGCATGTTTTTAGTTTATAATAAAAGTTTAGAAGGAAACAAAACAAATTATGTACTGAAAACCCAAAAAATACATTCATATTTTTCCTATTAAATTATGATAATGATATATATTCCATTTGAGATGTGTAGGAGTAAAATGTACCACAATACAATTCATGGTGTCATTGGTATGACTCCAATTGAATCTTTATATAAAAATGACATCAACTATAATAAAAAGAAGAATTAAACTTTAAAAAACAGTGAAAAAAATTCAAATTGTTTTGATGCTTTAAAGAACTATACATAAGAAAATTTTCTCATGAAGGAACCAAAATCATATCCATCTGATGTAAGTTGTGCCTAGAATGTCTCAATCTGTCTGTTATCAGTTTAACACCATATGTTCAGTTCAAAAAATTTCACTCACTAAAAACAGATAAAATGAACTCATATTTTATTGATAATTTATAAGATTGATTCATAATACATTTTGGAATTCAAGAATTGGTATCTTATAAAAACTTTACACTATGTGATTTGTATGAGTCAAAGTGTGTGTTTGGAGTATAAAGACATTTTAGTAAAAAAGAAAAATAACAAACAAAATGTTGATTAAACACATTTGGATTATTTTGATACTTTTGGAAAATAATTCATAACCCATTTGGGATGTTTAATAATCATACACAATATAATTCGACGTACGATGTGTCTGATATGACTCAAAATGTGTATTTTTATTTAATATTTACATCAATTTTAGTAAAAGGGATACTCACCTACACAAAACTGAGCAGACACAACTGGAGTGTATTAATATTTTAGGAAAGTGACACATAAGTTATATTTTTTGTGTATGAATCAGCCTCACCTCAATATAATATAATATGTGTTTGGTATGATTCAATTTTTCTTTTATTAGTTTAAAATATACATTTGTTTCAAAAAGTTTTACACACATTAAACTAAGTAAACATAGTTGGGATGTATTTATAAATTTGAAAAATTAATTTATAAGCCATTTTCCACATATAGGAATCATTTTCATATAAAACAACCATAGGATATGTCCATTATGAGTAAATGTGTATGTTTCCCGTTTAAAATGATATATTAGTAAAAATAAAAATGATGTACTTAAAACCGAGTAAACACATTTAGATTGTTTTGATACCTTAATAAAATGATCCATAAGTCATATGAGATGTGTAAGAATAATCTACTCCCCTATTTAATGCATAATGTTACCAGTATGACTCCAAGTTCATTTTTTCAATATATAAGTATCATTTTAGTTTCAATATCCCATTACATTGCCAAAACTGAGAAAAAGAGCTTATACTGTAATATATTTATTTAAAATCTGTATTGATACATTATTTTTATGATTTAATTGTTTTATTGGTGCTGCTATGTGCTAGTACAACACACTGTATTGGTGGGTCAGTGTGCTGTAGTATCAAACCGTAGTATGCCCCTATATTAGTGCTTTTGAAAGGGTTAATAACATGGTATTTTCTTAGTGTTAATAAAAGAGATGATAAAAACCCAGGATTTTATTCTTGCTCCCTTAGTCAACGCGTCTGTAGCTTTAATAAAGGCCATTTTTATTTTTTTTAAGGAATATTTGTAGCATTTTTCACTATATCGGCAATCGGAAAGATAATTTATTGATCTAACATATGAATACGTGTGGTTAAAAGTTATCTTATAAATATTTTATACATTAAACACCTCATCATTGTAAAAATTAGTGGACAAAACATTTTATAGTGGAAATTACATTCTATATTCATTATTTATATTGGTAGACACAATGATACATAATATTTATTGATATAATGAGACATGGGAGTCAATATTTGATATTCCTTAGTGGAATCACTTCCCCCAAGTATAGGTATTGTGATATTCTTATAGATATATGATGATCTCCGCAAAAGTAACCTAAGACAATCATCTCAGTTGGGGTGGATTCGGTAGTTACATACCATGGGTGCTAATATTATTTATATAATTTATTGTCCTAATATATTTTTTGTTGTTGGTATAAGCAGGTAAAATTGATCGGGATCTTGGTCCTAAGGATCCATAGTGTTTTAATTTTATTTATCTAAATTGTGTCTTGGAAATTTGAAGAATATAATTGGAGAATGAACATAATGAAGTATAATATATTTTCACGATTGGAGATGAACTACTAATATTTTTTTCTCCCCCCATGTATATTCACCATGGTGTGCATATTGAAATTTTTTCTATTCTCATCTTTAGAATAGATGTACGATTGATAGTGTTGAGTCATATGGTTTCTTGATCAATTGTATCTAGTCATATGGATTATTAAAATTGATATGAAGTATGCTTATAGTTCCACAGAGACCTTGTTTTTGGTTCATCTAATAGTTACAAGTAGTGAAAATTAAATTTATTTCAGTTTCCCTAATTCAATCTTGTAGATGTGGTTTTCCCCATGGGTGTTAAGTTTTATAGTTTGACATGGGAGTTTGGGTCTTGGAATAATTTAATTTTATATTTATATCATAGTTTATAAGTATTTCATACATATGAGATTTATTTTCTACTATGGATAATAATTTTTTTATTCCAATAGTTTCTATTTTTCTGATATGAGGTATTAGTCTCGCCACTTGAACACCCTAGTCCCTCTCTACTAGTAAAAAAAATATTGTGTGGGGAGGTGCACATGAGGACATGTCACCAACCAAACATATTAATTGTATATATCCATTATGGGTTGTAAAATTACAAAAGGGAAAAAATATTAAATGGGATTATCGAATCATCAATTAATTCATGAAAATGAATATTAACATAAGATTAAATTTGACTAAATAAATAAAAAATTGAGTTGTTGAAAGTCAAACAGAATTTGTAATGATGTAATCAAATGATAAGTAGTGGGATATCATGAGATAGAAACTACAATACACAAAAATGAATGATATATTAACATGTGGGTTAATTTTTTTAATAAATACATTATATTAATGAATATATAGAACTTAATAACAAGTATGTCCCATGGAGATAAATATGGGTTTAAAAACCAATACATTTAATCATAAAAAGTAAAATCCACTCTAATCACTAAATATAAACCTAACACACATAATATATTATGAAAATATTATTTATACTAATTACCAATTCATACAATTCATTTATTATCATTTGTTTTTTTATATAATTTTTAATAATTGTTTAATTTTCAATAAGAAGTTAGAATAATCGTTTTATTATTTTATATAATTATCATGAAGACATAGTTGATTCTCACTAAATTGTTTCAAAATAAATCATTAAAGAATAATCTAAGATATATAATCAATTTTTATAAATGACTAAATAATTAACATTTTCATTACGTGAAATTGGAGACTACAACCTGTTAAATTATAAATCACAATAGAGTATTTCATAATATATTTAATGACTGAATGATGATATATCAAAACATATTTCAAATATTTTAAAATTTACTCTATAATCCATATAACATCATAAAAAAATTATTATCACGTGGGATTACAATTTTATTACATCCTGTAATAATTTATGAAAAAATGATATATAATCCTTTATATTGGATATTAAATGGTCCCAAATGGTAACATGTTATAATAATTAAACGATAAAGGAATTATAATTATATATTTAAAAAAGGAAAATGAAATAATCTTAAATAATTCATATAAATCATATATTATCTTTAGATGCATACATGTATGTATTAATAATGGTTGGTGATGTAGAAATGAAATTCAGTGCTCATGGATGTAACAATTTACAAATACTCATGAATAAAAAAATTCATTTTAATAAATGTATGGAATAAATGAATATCAATTTATAATACCGATATTATAATAAAAATATATTTTTAATGATAATAATATTTGAAGGAAAATGTTTCTACAAAAAAATTAAATGAGATAATTAAAATGAAAACTTATATAATTGATAATACTCATATTGGGGAATTAAATTATCTTTCTAATCATCCTATAGGAAATGGAAATATATTAAATAATGGTGGATTTCATAATTTGAAACTTTTTTGGTGTTTTTGGTGGAGTAATTTTTAGAGTTCAATGATTTAATTTTATGGATATACAATACATGATGTAGTGTAAGTGTTACCCTTTATTAATTAAATGGATGGGTAGATTGTGAAGTAACAACAATGTAGTCCATATTATAATGTTACAATTCAATGTTCAATCTCTAGATAATTGAAAAGGTTGGGTGGTATATGTGTGTGGGAAACAATTATTATCATACATTAATTTTCGAGACATCCTTGAGTTTATATAGGATTCACTTTTCAATAATTTATTTTTCTTCACAATTAACATTTATATTATAAGCTGATGTTATTAATGTTAACACTAATAATTAATATTTTACCTTTTAGCTATTATTAACGTTCAAATTTAATGATTTTAAATAAGTTTACAAATAATAAATTTTAATTGTTTCTAATTTTTATTTTCATATAACCCAACATAACATGTAAAAACATAATACACAAGTTTGTTATTCTGATTATAACTTTATTTACAAGATAAGATTATTATATTTCTTAATTTTTAATTTTTAATTTTAATTAGATTAAGACAAATGATTTTTATGTGTATTATGAATCAATTTAAATAATAATTTTACCAAAAAAAATTATTTATAATATATAGAAAAACAGTTTCCATTTAAATAACATTTCATTTATTTCTAAATATATTAGAAAATTGAAATTTAAATTAGCTGAATAATTAAAAATGAATAATATTATTCATTAATTACTTTTATTATTAATAAATTTTTTTTAATCTAATATAAAACACATAAATAATTATTAAATTATAAAAAATATATTTTCTCAAAAACTCTTTTTCTCATTCAAAAATTTATAATTTCATAAAAAAATAAATACTCATAAAATGGAAACTATTATATTATAAATCCAAACCAAATATCATTTTTACATAAAACATATCCTAAACATTTTGTATTCATATTTAAAATGTAATTACAAATAATAACAAAAAATTACATTTTTTCAAAGAATGACCTTTTGAAATAATAAGTTTTATAAATAGTATTTCATATCAGTTTATAATTTATAAGATTTTAATATATTCATTCATATATAGTAATATTTAATAGAATATAATAAATAAATTTAGATAAAATATACAATATAGAGGACATCAAATCTTGAAAAAATGATGACTTTTATATAAAAATACACTTTAACAAATACTGTTAAATTTATTTATATAATGTGAAATATAATTTTAGTTTCCCATTGAAATTTAATTCATTTCATTAATTTTACATATTCATCATGTCAGGTTTTAATAATATTATCTATACTTATTAGAAACAATGAAATATAAATATGTTTCATATTTTTGTATGATGTTTTCATTTAGTTTTTAGATAGATTATTTTAAATTTTCTATTTCAAAATTCAGAATAACTATATGAATATTATATATATTTTAAAAGATTCATTATTTTATATTACCATATTATCAATGCACATATTTTTAATAACCTAATGTCTTTATAATATATATAAATAATAAACAATTTTGTCGTCCCACTATGACTTTGCAAGGGCTATTTATTATATCATATTTAGATTTTGTACAATTATTTACCCTCTAATCATGATCATCCACATTAAAGATTTGGTTTTTTATATACATGATCCTCATGTTTTGGGATGATCTATGGTATTTACTATTCTTATTGACTTTATTATTTTCCATAAATTTTACCCTATTGATATGTGCAATTTTAATGGGTGTATTTTATTTATAGTTTGAAATAATCCATTATACCAAATATATTGTTTTATGTTAATTTATTTTAATGTTTAAATTAGGAATAAATATATAGATAGTCATTTTAATTCATATAATTTATTACTTCTTCCCAAATCTATTTCAATTCCTATAAAATGTTAGAAATTTTTTAATAATCATATAATTATAGTTTAATGAATTGACAAGATTCCTAAAAATCTATGGAATTACATGATCCCTTGAATGTTGATTTCTAGGTAATGATTTTATTGTAAATCAATATCCCAAGCCACCTTTTAAGGGCTATATTTTCTCTTAATATACCTTTATATATCCCCATATGTCTTTATCACTTTATTATCTACTCAAAATCAGTATATATATATTTTAATATATAATTGAAACATCTCTTAAAATTCCCAACAATATATAATTAATAATATTTTTTTGATAAAAGATAGTTCAATTATTATATATTCTATTTATATCCATCTTGCATTATATAAGTACAATTATTATATTTAAACAACACTCCTCAATAGTATATTTTAATACCCATGAAGAATCCTATACTGGTAAACTATTAAAATATTCTCTCTCACAACCATAAAAAACCTTGACATGTACCACTCATTATTATTTCTTGGAACTCATGATCTATAGTGGGAAATTCGTCGATAATTAATTATACTATAGATATAAAGTTATCTCATTAAATTATCCTTAACACCACAGAGATCATTATTACAATATGATTTGATATGTATTTATATTAGCACGTCCCTAAACTAAAACAAAACATTACCCCCACGCATCTAAAGTAATGGAACCAAAAAAATATCCTCAATTTAGTGAAAAAGAATATAATACTCCAATGAATACTGCAACATCTCAAATATATACAAAATTAAAATTCATTATGATTGAAACACCCATGAAACATGCCATCTTGATTTAAAAACACCCAAATATACATAGTACATTACCATGTTAAAATTGAAATTTCCCATATAAAACAAATACTCTTACGATAGTTACTCTTACGAACAATTCAATGGAATTATTTTGAACATATATTTAGTATGCTTTTGGAGAAACTCCTCAAACACAAAATGAAATTATATTTGACATCAGTTTAATCAATTTTACAACAATTTTTCAGGTCACCAAATGAATAATTATTTTCATTTTATTGTTAGAGAAACTATGAAATATCATAACAATTCACTTGAATTGAGTTATTGAATTCTTAATATTTTATCTTTAATAAAATGGTATCTTTTCTGTTCTACATGGAATTCATGGTCAATAAATAGTGACGGTGATATATTCCCTTTAATTTATGAGATTTACATTTGGAATTTATATAATTTCATTCTATTGAATCTTGATATGTCACTACAGATAATGATCACCCATATGAGGATTAGCTGGTGATAATATTAAACCATTTTTAGAAAATTTCACATAACAATATAACTCAACATGTAAAATTAATAGGGTGAAACAAAATATTAAATAAGTTGTCAATGGAAAAGACATATGTGATTGAATAGTGGTTCTCTCAATAGTTTTTATGTAGAAAAGGAAAATTTAAGGGATACAAAACTAAATTATTGAAGTATGCAATGATATAAAAATTTATAAATGAATTTTTTTCAATTACTAAATAAATATTATGTAATTTAATTATAATTGACAAATGCAAAACATTTGAATTTTTAATGTTATAAAAAAATCATATCAGACATAAAAATATGCTAAGCATCATAATAATTAATAATATAGTCCTTTTAAATGTGTATATTATAATAAGATTATATCAAGTGTTATGATATCTTCTAATTGACAATAATTAAATATGTGATTTCCTTATAACATAGGACCACACCACATTTATAAAATTTATAAGATTTTCCAATGGATATAGAACCATTAGGATACAGTTTTGAGGAATCCCAAGTAGATATTTGAAAAAAATACTTTAGATAAAAATTTCGTGAGATATTTTTTAGTTTACACCGATTATGTTCTAAATCAGGTTTGTTGAACCACACAAACAAATTACCAGTGTTGCATACTATTCCTATAAGGATAATTTTATTTTAATAGGGGTTTACCTATCTAAAATCAAGTAGTATGATTTTTTTTCTTATTTTTTATGATATAATGATCATATTTATACATTTTAATTATTTATTTATATATAAACAAGTTTTTATAATGAGTTTGGTAATATTAAATTTTGAAATGAAGAAATAAAAAATTTATTATTTGAATATAAATTTATATATTTATTTAATATGTTTTTTTGATTCATTAATTAATTTTTATATATATTATCACATTGAACTATAATTAATAAATAATTTTTATTTAAATATAAATTATTATACAATTAAATGAATTCCAAAATATATTTTTTAATGTTCAGAATGATTATTGTGTCATAACAACTAGTTTTTTCCTATAGAATGATTTTTATTTAAAATTTTTAGTTTTAATATTTATAAAGTTATTATGGAAATATAAATGTAATTTATTACATTAGACCATTTATATTATCTAATAATGGAATTTTAATAATGTTATCATGCAAACAAAATATTGAGTAAAAGTTAAACAAATAGTGTAATATAAAATCACAATATCTCAAAAAAGATTTAATGAAGGATATAAATGGAATATAGAGCCCAAACATTATTTAAATGTTAAAATTATGTTATTTTGTGTTATATGATTAATTTTTAAAAACATCTTTCAATTCTACGAAACCCTATTTTTTATTTTAATGTTTCTAAATAAATTATAGTTTTTGTACATCACTTCCAGATAATCAATTGTATTATTTTTTGAATTTCAATCATTATCTTAATGAAATATTCAAATATAATCCCATAAGGTAGATTTCAATGGAAAAAATAATCTCAAGACTCTTGTTTATGATTATTTAATCTCATTGAACACAAAACCTATGTTTATAAATTATTAAACAATTCAAATTTCTTTTACAAAAAAGAAAATCCCCAAATTTCATTCCTCAGAAAAAAATTGATCATTTTATTCCACTACATGTCCCTCTCTTATATCCACCTAGAGATTTCCTATGTTCATAAGAATCTCCAAAAATTATTGTAGATGTTTTATATTAAGGTAATGGGTTTTAAACCCATCGTTTTTATTCAAGTACAGTATTATAAATATGCATTTGGATTTTGAATTATTCATTTTGATATAATTTTTTACCCAAAACATTATTGTATTTTTTATTCCCATGTAATGTAGGAAAAAAGTTCATGCACATTATACCCAAAATTCAATATTTTCATTCACTCGTTTTGCTGCAAAAATTGTCGAATGATTTCTCTTACCAACATTATGTTTTGTGAAAAACCATCATAATTTTCACTCATGGTATTGAACATTATTTTCCCATACTTAACTAATATATAAATCCAATTTATTTAACTCACACTCCTTAATTATGATATTGAAATTGATGAAGGGTAATAATATTTTTCATGATCTATACATAAAATAAATTTTCTGGAAAGTAATGGATGTTAGGGGAGGGGTTGAAAAGAATATCCCTCCAACTCATAGGGTTTTTTATATCATGAGATGCCATATATTTTTAAGGGATGGATATCCTAAGAACACTTATTTTTCTTATTTATATGATTATCGTTAATATATAATTCTAAAGTCATGTTTTTTATTATTACCAAATTTATATATCACCAGGATGTTATCATGTTATAACATTATTCAATGATTATGTATATGGTTCTCCAACTTTTATATGAATTTTGTATTCATATTGAGTCAAATTAATTATATCAATCATGTCATACATATATTATTCCCATACTAGTATTTATAGATAACCAATTTCTTATATATATCCAAAGGTAATACATTCTATTTTAGACAATAAAAATAATTATAAGGAAATGTTATAGAGTATTAATTAATGTACTTTTGTCCATATTATATGTTAATTTTATATTTCTCTAATTTTTTACATTATTTTACCATTCTAATTGGTATGTGTTAAACCATGTGATGGTTTTTCTTTTTTCATTATCTAGTTAGGGATGAGAAGGAATTATGAAGATATATATAATGGTGAAGTGAGATATTTGTTAAATTTTAAGCATAAAACCTATTGGTCATGTAGCCTATTGGGGATTTACATGCATAGTAATATGGTTACACTATGTATAAATTATAAAATAATAATAAATCCTTTTTTTAACAAATGATCATTTGTCATTCACTAATTTTGGGTGTTTCCAACAACACGACAAGTAATTGGGTTACACATCATGTAAAGTCACAAATGGTTTATTAAACCAGTAGTTTGGATGAAAATTATTTTCCCTCCTCCTCAGACATACTTTTTCACTACCCATGTTCCATCCCCTAGATATTTTTGATCTATAAAGCCTTATAGATCATATCATTAAAAAATATAATGTCGTTGAGATTCTCGTGTGGATTTTGTGGTAACCATTCTCAATATATCATCATTTATTTCAATTTCACTTCTTAGATTTGGATATATCACCTTGTGATTAATGGATCTAATATTTTTATAGTTGATTATTTTTTCTTTGTCGAGTAACAATATCCTTCATGCCTTCATTCTTGATGGTAGGTTTCATTATAAGATTTTTTGCTTCTTTGTAAAATATAGGTCGATCTGTTATAGTGGCCAAATTTGACTTAACATAAATTTATTGGTTTAAATTCAATTGATTGATTTAAAATTAATTACATGAAATTTCTTTATATTGGATTATTGTAATACCTAATTCCATTAAATTAGGGGGTATGAATGTGAAATTTTGTTTTTGGCATAAAATCAGGAAAACCCCCAAATTCCAATGAATTGGGGTGTGTTGTGAAATAGGATGGAAATTATTCATATTAAATAGTGGAATTTAAACTGTGATATTGATTTGATGATATTTATTTAAAATTAGAATTTCAGAAAAATTTATTAAAATCATTTTATTAGAAAATATATATTTTACATTGGGAAAAGAATTTTTTGATTAATTTTTTTATTGTTTTTAAAAGGAAAAGAGGATATTTTGTAAAGGGATAATGGGATGCATTTTTTGAATAGTTTGAAAATAAATTTCACATAAGTGATTGTATTGGAGAAAATTCAAGCCTATATAGTTATTATGTTATTGGGATATCATTATTATTTCACATTAGTACTGAAACAAATCATAGTGCAACATGTAACATTCCTTATGGGATTGTGATGAGTCACCTTTGGATAGTGTTATAGGGAAGTGTGTATAAATATATTGTCATTATCAACATCACGTGTGTGAGGATCCCCTTGGCTAGAACTATTGTACATTTTTCTAGATGATAAGGTTTCTATCTTTTTTTATTTGAGATATAAATGTTTTCCAATGATTCTTTTAGATTTATATAAATGATTTTTATAAAAAAAATATTAATAAATTTTTATAAAGTATTTCCATCATTTTAAATGTAATACATGAATTATTTTAATTATTCTCTCAACATCTATATCTGTTTATTTTAACATTGTAACATTAATTGGTTAACAAAATGTTGGAATATTATTATGGATTCTATAGTGAGACCCAACGTTGATTTTATCTCACACTAAAAATGTTCCTACATGTGTATTTAGATTACATTCTTATTGGTTGGAGCAAAGGTAGGGCACCATCTAGTTGTAGTAGTAGTTATTGATCATTGGGTTTGGAGAGTTGTTTTAATTGGGGAATAGTTTTTTATCTATTTTTTTGGTACGTTTATATTATAAATTTGGTGTTCTTATCTATTTGACTTTTTTTATAATACTCTCTATGGAGTTTTTCTTATATTAAAATTGACTTGTTTATCTACTTATGAAATGATTTTGAAAGAACCGTTCCAACGTTCATGTTTCAGGATGCCTGGTGTGAGTAGCCAATGCATGGGGTTTTGAAATATGCATTGGTCTATGTCATGATCAGCTTAGATATCAGGTTACTTGGTTAACTAGTATGATTTACACAAAATTTGTATTACAGGTTATTTATTTTCATCTTGCCTTGATGTCAGCAAGTAGTTTTGTGATTTTATCGAGATATATGATGTAGTTGGGATTGAGTTCCTAGTTAACTCTCCCCATAGCAAACCATAAGTCAACAATGGATGTTTGGGAATAAAATCAAGATGATTATTTCTAGTCTATTCATTGATTTTGATTTGGATATATTGATATATAAATATTCAATTTATATATGTGAGATTTATTCTCCCTTGTTTATCTATTTTAGGGTTAAGTATGACGTCGTTAATGATTTTGCCTAATTTTTTTTAGCATCATGCCTCTGAGAAAACATTTAAATCAGTTACCAGAGGAAGGTACTACTGAAACACTATGATGAATGCCTTTCATGGACCCAATTTTAGTCTAATTTATTATTTTTAATATTCATGCTATATGAGAGGCACATAGAGTAGTTCCTATTTACTCTTCAGCTATGTAACCTAATAGGGTTGTCATACAGAATCTTTCTAAGGATTCCCTTCGCAAGAATCCAGTTGGGTTGAAAGTATATAATGATCTACCAGAGGCTGAGGAATGGCGGACAAGTAAGGGATATTTTTTTTGAATTCTTGGATCCTCATATGGAGATCATGGGTGTGTGTGCCCCCAACATATTGGAGAGACTGATTTGGAGCTAGTGAGACACGATTGTGATAGTGAAAAAACATGAGGTATTAGACTAAAATGTCTTCATGTTTCTTTTCACTTATCATTTCTATCCATATTTGATGCTCTTAGCCAAGAATTTATTTTTATTAAAACATTATTATGTAGACATAACCTTGATTGATTACAAAAACTATTTTTCTGAGCTATTGCATCTTGCACATTAGCTACTATCAAATTAGAAGATTAAGACTAAATTATTTGTGTTGGGGTGTCATTCTAATATTCTTCCTCAATTTTTCTTTCTATTTATTAATTCGTATATTGATAAGCATTATTGAACGATGATAGTTTAAATGGACATGGATGGAAAGTTAGGATTGCCAGGAGTACCTTTTTCTCCCAATGGTAGTGTGAATTCCCATAATGAAAAGAAGATGTGTCGTGATTATAATCGTGGATCTTGATAAAAGGGATTTTCAAGGCCTACATTAGTTCCTGGGAGAGGCCTTTTTTTACAAGTGTGGCATTCCAGGGAATTCAAATAGGTTTTACACTAAGGAACCTAAGATATATGGATCCTAAAATAGTGAAGGTCATGTGTCAAAGTTCTTCCATGTTTATTCCACACTTATCAGTGGCACTAAATCATCATAACATATTAAAAATTATGTTCAATTAGATTCATCATGTGAAATTGGTTTACATCCATAGCTGTCTGGAATAAATATTTATAAATTAGTGTATGAGACACTAGAGGAAGTAGATACGAGTCCAGTGTCTATGATAGGTGCCATCTCTATAGCTTCATCAATAGTGAATAATTTATTTTAAAATAGAAAATATCATATATTTATTTCAACCCATAATTTAGATCATCAGAATATTAATATAGATATTTTGTTTTATGTGATGGATATTACTACACTGATTAGAATGAATAGAGATGAAGGCATCTGTAGTACCAATTTTAATTTCTACTTACAAGATGTCGAGATTTCATGGTGTGTTCTAGTTCTCAACATGAACCATATTGATGTGATATTTGTGATGGATTGAATCATTTCTAATGAAGCACATATTGATTAAAATCCTTGATGAGTCACTTTTACTACACCCAATGGTTTATGTCATATCATTCAAGAAGAATGGGACTGAAGGGCGTGTAGAGATGAACCCTCATATACCGATTTGAGTAATATAATATCTATGTTATCATCTTATATATAGATAGAATAGTTAAGTGGTGATCTCCCTTTATTTTTCATCATGTTTCTAGATTTGTTTGTTTTTTACTTATATGGTCTAACACTTGTATAAGAGTTGTATTTTTTTGGATTTAGATCTTGGTACTCAACCAATTTCTATTACATCATAACACATTGAACAAGTTGAAATGAGAGATTTTATAATTATGTTATGTGATCTTGTTGATAAAGGAATTATACTCCCAAGTGTATAACCTTGGGCAATGCTAGTTTTCTTTTCTATGAAACCCTATGGTTCACTTTTCCTTTGTGTTGATTATCGAAAACTCAATTGATTCATGATAAATAAAAGGTGTTCCTTTCTATTGATTGAAAATATTCTTGATTAGTTGTTAGTTGTAAATTGGTTCTCTTATAATGATATTAAATATGGTTCCTATCAGTTGATGGAAAGAGAATTTGTCACTGAGAATACCACCCTTGAAAGTAGGTATATCCATTATGAATTCATTGTCATGAAATTTCATTTAACCAATTATCTTGTTATATTTGTGGACATAATGAAAAATACTTTCTATAACTATATTTATACCATTATGGTAGACATATTAGATAATATACACATTTAATCTAGGTTCAAGGAGGATCACATGCATCATCTGAGAGAAGTTATGGAATTATTGATAAATCACAATATTTGTTCTAATATTTCAAAATTTGATTTATTGATTTAGGAAGGAAAATTATTTAGACATGTGGTCTCAAAACAAAATATTTCATTTGGTCTAGAAAAGATAAATTATTTTATGACATGTGATTAACCATGAAATGTTTTTGAGATGCTGAAATTATTTGGGATAGCTAGCTATTATCATCGGTTCATTAATGAATCCTAAAAGTAGGATAACTAAATAATTTTATACCATTGAAGGGAATAATGTTTTCTTAGGAGGAAAAATGTATGATTTTTTTTTTTGAGATGAATTTTTTTACTCTTACACTAGGTTTGACTCTTTAAGGGGTCGGTCCAAGCTACGTTGTGTTTTGTGATGCATCACTATTGCTTATGGGTTTAATTCTATTGCAGGGTGATTATGTTGTTTATTATGGTTCTCTGAAACATAGACCACACAAAGAATAATATCCAACACATCTCCATGACCAGGTAGTTGTGATGAACATATATAGGAGTTGGCGACATTACCTTTATAGAAAATATTTTACCATTTTTTTGTCCATAAGATTAGGTGTTATATATTCTCTCAAATATATTTGAATCTACAATAGAGGAATTGGGTATAATATCTAAATTCAATTGATTTTGAAAATGCCTATACCTCAGGGAACAGGAATGTCATTAGAGATTCTTTGATCAAGAATCTTCTGAACCATGTAGCGGTTGAATCATCAGAATAGTGCAAATTAATGGATTTTTTTGACAGTTTCATATTGGAGTTCAAGAAATTGGGATCAAGGTTTCTTCGTCTAGTGACCATTTCACTTATTCTCTTATAAATATTATTCTTTAGTAATAATAGCTCGATGACGAGTTTCACAGAATTAGATAGTCTCTTTATGATGGGGATACGTTTTGAGACTAGTCAATCTCCATCGAAAGAATTATATGCTCTAAGAATATATTAGATATATAATTAGTGGTAAGGAATATCTTGACAGAAATTTTACATAACTCAAAGTGTGTAGCGAACCAAAGAAACACAAAAATGTTTAATGAAATGTGGAGATAATTATGGGGTCTTGGATTAAGTCGAGTATTTTTCAAATATTTATCTCTTTGTTATAAGTTCCAAAATGTCAAGTTAAATCACAAGAAAATTTAAAGTTTTCTTGAGCCACATCCAATGAAATCTTGAAAAATGAATATATTTATATGTACCTAGTTGGCTGGTTTACATTTTCCTAAAAAGTGGAATGTGATATGGGATGGGATGGATGGGCTAGCAAAATTTTCACACATTGTAACCATTCGTGATACAACAAATGTTAAGGAGTTGGGAAATCTATATGCAGAAGAGATCTTTCATTTGAATAGAATTTTATATGATCTAGTCTATAATATGGATTCTAATTAATTTCTTTTTTTTGGAGAGGCCTTCATGAGGCATTGGGATATTAGGGTTTTTTTAGCATGGTATACCATCTATAGTCAATTGGCCAGACAGAATGAGCTATACATGTTCTTGAGGACATAATTCACATATGTGTTCTCATCTTTTGTGTTGTATGTGATAACCATATGGGATTAGATAATTTTTATTGTAACAATGGTTTCTAGTCATCAACCAGAATAGACTCTTTTGAGGACTTGTATGGCCGGATTGTCATATCACAACTTTTTTGGTCATAAATTTATAAAATTCCCTTGTTTGGATCAAGCTTCTTTCAAGACATGACATAAAATATTTAGTCCATTACATAAATAATATTTATGGAAGAGAACCAGGTTAATTATTATGATCAACATCATCATATACCATTGGAATTCTTAGTTAGTGACATGGTGTTCTTAAATATTTCACCTCTATTAGTTCATTGATAGATTCGGTGGAAATGATGATTTCCTCTTGTCTTGTATTACCTTTTGAGGTTACTGAAAATGTGGGTAATGTTTCTTAATAATTTAAACTTCCATTATAGCTTTTATCAATACATGAAGTCTTCCATGTATCTCATCTATGAATGTATCTACCTATGCAATCTCATTATCTTTTTGGGAGTGATCATGACGTTGAACCTAAGCTGTCTATTAATGGATGGTTAATCAAGATAGTTTATTTAGAAACCCATGTACATTATTTGAGGGTGATACATCTGGTCAATGTTCTATGGAATAATGGTTTTGATTATCATGATATATTGGAGTTCAAGGAAATAGTAAGAGTGTAGTGGACTCAAATATTTGATATGGATGCTTCTTGACAAACTTTCTGGGGATAAAATCTTTATTTAGGGAGGTTGTGACATCCTCTTAAATATTATATGGGTATATCTTTAAACTTATCATGGTTTTACATTTTCATTACCGATGTAGGTATGATAAGGAGTTAGGAAGATACTTAAAATTATGGAGTCATACAGTTGTTGAATTTTCAGCATAAAACTTATTGGTTCTATATCATATTGGGGATTTTACACAATATAACATAGTTAAACGACATGATAATTATAAAATAATAATAAATATGTTTTTTTAAAAATTCCATAGTTAATCTATATTTTTTGGATTTTCCATTACAAGACATGTAATTTAGGAAAGTATCATATAATGTTCGAAGAGTTTTTTTATACTAATATATTGGATGAGCATTCTATTTCCTCCTCTTCAAAAATATTTTACCTTGAATCGAGTGACTTACCTATGTGATTTTATATCCCAGTAACATTTAGGTCAATTCATTCACCAATTGAACATTGTTGTGATTATACTGTGACCTTCTAGGTATGTGTGCTCGTTGTCCCGTCATCTCATTCACTTTTACTTCTTGGAGTTTGATATATGATAATTGGATTTATGGATCTAAATATTGTTATGATCAGTCATGTTTCTTGATGCATTTCATAGATCATTTTCTCTTTAATTCTTGTTTATGAGTTCCATTGTGGGTTTTTTCATGGAAAATGAACTTTTTTTCATTATGATGTCCATATTTGATTGTCCTAGAATTAGTTCCCATAAAATAAATTGTTTTATTTAAAATAAATTACTTGAAAACTATTACAATGTGTTTATTTAAAAACCCAATTCCATTAAACTGTGGGATTTGAATGGGAAATTGGATTTCTGGATCAAAATCAGTGAAATCCCCCAAATTCCATTGAATTCAGTAGTGTTGTGAAATTTAATATAAATTGACCAAATTAAATTATAGAAATTAAATTAGGAATTTAAATTGTGAAATTGATTTGATGAAATTGATATCAAATTTTTTATTGAGAAAAATTTATTAAAATGGATTTAATAGAATCCTAATGGTGTTTTTCTTAGAAATGACATGTTTTGATTATAAAACTTTTTTGTTTTTTAATTGTAATAGTTGCACTTCTAAAAAGGGAGAGTTTGATGAATTCTGATTCAAATAGTTAGAAAATAAATTTCCAATAATTAATTTTATTATTTCAAATTTAAACCGTGGAATTAATTGAATTTTTGGGATGGTACACTTTTCACTCATTACAAATTAAACAAAACATAGGGCAATAGGACACATCCTTAATGGAATGGTGATGAGTCTCCCTTGAGCAGTGTTCTATTGAGTTGTGTATGAACATATTAATAGAATCACATTTGAGTAGATTTGGATCCCATATCCTTGAGAACATATATATTTTATAAGATAAACATGTTTCTCTCATGTTTATATTTGAGATATAAATGAGTTCCATTGTTTTTTAAGTATATTTTGTTTCATCTGATTTTGCATAATTATTTATATATATAAACGTTTATTAAGCCATTTTTATAGAATTTCCATCCTTTTCAATGTAATTAGTGAGTTTTTTAATTATTCTTTATATTTTCTTAACTATTTATCTGAACAGGAGTTATTTAATTATATCCTTAAATTTTTTAATCTTATTATGGAATCCTTGGTGAGACACTACTGGCCTTTTACCTTACACCATACTTGATTCTTTTTGTATTTGTAGTTTATATTCCTCTAGGTTTGAGAAAGGGTAAGTGGACATATAGAGGTTATGGTAGTTATTGATCCTTGGGCTTGGTGAGTTTCTTCCATTGGTATTTTTTTTGTAATGTATTCATGTACTGTGCTGTTATACTTTGTGGTTTTTTACCTTTTGACTTCTGGTACACAACTATGTGTGGAGATTTTCTAATATGCATACCAACTTGTTTTACAGCATCTGCACTATTTGTGGAAAAATATTTTCTGCTGTAATTTTTTTTGATGCTAGTTTTTTGTCTTATACCTAGGAGGTATTAGGAACAACCATTAATGTATATCGGGATCAGCTTGGTTATCAGGTAACCAGAGTACTAGGGCTGGTTTGGGACATAATTACCCAAATAATTTTCATCGAGAAATTTTTTATCACTATTTTATGTTTATTTTTTTATAAATAACTAAATATATTTTATAAAAGATATGGGTTTTCTTATTTATCACTACTTTCTATGCTTGCATTCCCCCATATTATGATGAAATACATGACACATGATACATATAACGGAATTTCATGTGGGGTACTATGTTTTTGGATATTTTGAGAAATTTTCATGCATTAATACGATTCTTATATTCTTAATGAATATATCCATTGAGTGAGAAAAAATGTTCTATGTTATCCAATAGTGTTTTCTAAATCTCTTGAACCCAAATCCAAAAATGTACTTTTATTCAAAGTGACTCATTAATTTATGATAATGTTTTAACTAATTATTGTTAATAATGGGTAATTTTGGTTCTTTTCAATGGATGTATGTAATTATGATATTTATTTTAAATGGATTTGGGGTGTGTGGGTCTGGGACATTAATATTGTTATCAAATGATGTTTAAGATAAGTTTTGAGGTTAGGATATTAGATGATAATAATATAACCGCTGAAAATATATAATTTATTAAAATATTAATTGTATACATAACCAATTATATAAATATTTTTGGTATTAAGATAAGTAACATTTGTGAAAATTAATAGATAATATTAACGCATATGTCCATTTATTGGATAACATTCTAAATTTTTTATAATGAAGAGATTATACAGTTTTCCATCATTCAATCCCCATGTTTGTATGATATAATTTTATAAAGGATCTATAAAAATATGTATAATGGCCTAAAAACCCTCGAAATAGAAGATTGGGTATTACCTCAATCGTCGCATAGTGCACACATAATGATGCATAATTGACCATTTTGCCTTAAACTCCCTGAGGCATAAATTTGTTATTCAAATTATCTTTATAACCAATTTAGTATTATAGTATTTTTATTCCTATTTATATTATATTAAATAAAAAATTAAACATGGATAACTATTGATTGGAAAATGATCCATATTTTTAACCAAATAATTAAGGGTTCATTGGGGAAAAAATATTGTATTTAGTGTTTTCATATTCTCATTATGGATATTATCATATAATTATCATTTTAAGATTTATTTAAAACAAGATGACAAATATAATGATGTGAATTGATTGGATTTGGAAACCATTATGTTTTCTAATGAAATAATAGTGTATACTATATTTTCTAATAATATTAAAATATACTTGATATAATTTAAAATGTGAGTTTCCTAGTGTTGAATAATGTTTTACCTAATATATTTTGTTTTAAATATAAATGAATTATATTTAAGATTTTGGATGATATCTGGAGGACCAACTTGGAAAATATGAAAACCCTCAATCTACAGATCTTGATGCATTCAAAAATTGGAATCCTGTTTGAAATATAAAGTCCATATCCCTGGTGGATCAGGTCAGGAATAAATAATTATTTCTTTTCTCAACAGGAATATTAAAGGTGGCCTTTAATATTATTGATTGTATGAATAATATCTTTTTCAAAGTGGTAAGATCCAAAGACAAACCTTCCATTATGATTTTGATCTACCTCATTCAAAACAAATTATTAAAAAGGGTGTGTATCATGTGTTTCTGAAAATTTGGATGTTTTGGATGAGAGGGTCAATCATTATAGGTATTCCATCATCATGTGAGTCATTGTTTATAATGGTGATAGAATACGGAAAATTAATGTTCTCACATGATGAATATCTATGTTCTGGGGCTTTTCTTACTGATAGATGATTACCATGAGGAGAGGCTAGGACCATGAGGTGTTCCCCATTGATTACTGAAAAGGAAGGGCATGGAGTTTTGGATAAACTCTCTCAAGGGTTGGATTCTTATGGATTCTGAAATGAGATAGTAATTTTGACTTAGTCTTAGCAAGAAATTATAATATCTTGCCTTTTTATCACATAAACATTCATTACATTTTACAAAACCAAGGATCTTTAAGGTTTAGTGTCTTGGAAACCAGGATCTTAAAACATGAAAACATAAAAAATTCTTCATAAAAACATGAAAGGCTTCTCCTCATGTTCATCCTAGGTTCATTACTGCATCTCATAACCTGGGGACATACATCAAATGAAAGGGTGAGTAGAAGGCCCATTAAGGGAATCAAGAGAAACATTTTACATGTGAACTTGAGATACTTCAATAAAGTCATGAAAAGATCTTTATGGCATGAGAAAGAAATCATGAGATATATCATAATGAAAATAAATTTTTTCATAACTTTAAGATGTGTCTACAACATTTAATATTAACAATCATTTCATTTCACCAAGGTCCACCCACAAGGTGTTATTAAAAATTACCATGGTTATTCTTCAAGGTATCAGACTAAAAGGTCATCTCTAGAGATTAAGTCTTTACCCAATGCATTGGAGCGCTATCTGGGTGCACCCTTGACATGTATTTATTATCATGTGAGCCACATATATCGTCATCAATAATTTCATAAACATCCCATATTGAATAAAAGAAATGGGTTTAATTTCATAATCATAATGTTTTAAAAATTTCTTTAAAGACATGATCTTTATGTCACTTTAAACCCACGGAAAGGGAATGTGGGTTTCATGTATGTAAATCCCAGATTTTAAAATAGAACATTTTGATATAAGTATGTGAATACCACTGTATAAATAAGAGCTTTGAGTATTAACTTAATAATGTAAAATAATTTTTTGAAAAAGAGAGAGGCATTTTGAGAAGAAAATTCTGCAGCATAACGGCTACGTTACAGGGTTTTAGAAAATGTTTAAAAGAGAGGGGACATGGGTCGCCCACTCATAAATGATCTATAAAAATAGTAGAGGGATATAATTGAAAGGATATGAATCATGGTAATAAAATTTTAAGGACATACCATTTGAAATGAAAAACATGGAAGTAAGAGAAAAATAAGATTTCTCTTATGAAAATTCGGCAGCCTAATGGTGCCACTTAAAACATCAAAATACTGAATTCAAGAGATCAAATAGGGTCTCTCATCACATGATCATAAAATAAAAGTATTATAGATATAGATATTATACCCCAACATAATAAAAAAACTTGAAATACTTGACATGAAAGTAGAACTTCGAAAAATGAGAAAGGTGAACAAATCGCTTAAAAATTCGGCAGCCTAACGGCGCCACTTAAAACATCAAAATAATGAATTGAAGAGATCAAATAGAGTCTCTCATAATATTAAAATAAACTATTAGTATGATATTGTTAAAGATAATACCCCAACAAAATAAAAAGGAACTTGAATGACTTGACATGAAAGTAGAACTTTGAAAAATGAGAAAGGTGAATGAATCCCATAAAAATTCAGCAGCCTAACGACGCCACTTAAAACTTAAAAATACTGAATTGAAGAGATAAAATAGGGTATCTCATGATATGAACATAAAAGATCTGTAAGATAGATTTATAGATCATATCTCAACAAAATAAAAAGGAACTTTAAATACTTGACATGAAATTAGAACTTTGAAAAATGAGAAAGGTGAATGAATCCCTTAAAATTTCGGCAGCCTAAAGGTGCCACTTAAAACTTCAAAATACTGAAGTGAAGAGATCAAATAGGGCATCTCATCATATGAAAATAAAAGATCATTATGATAGATTTATATATCATACCCCAACAAAATAAAAAGGAACTTGAAAGACTTGACATGAAAGTAGAATTTTGAAAAATGAGAAAGGTGAACGATTCCCTTAAAAATTCTGCAGCCTAACGACGCCACTTAAAACATCAAAATACTGAATTGAAGAGATCCAATATGGTCTCTCATCATATGAAAATAAAATATAAGTATGATAGATTTAGATATCATACCCCAACAAAATAAAAAGTAACTTTAAATACTTGACAAGAAAATAGAACTTGAGAAGGGTTAAAAAATCTCTTAAAAATTCGGCAGCCTAACAACGCCACTTAAAACTTTAAAAAACGAAATAATGAGAGTAATAGGGGATCTCTCATTAAATTAACATTAAAATTGAATTAATATGAAAATAAAATAACATCCTTCAACATAAGATCATGGAGCATTAAATAAAATACCTAAAAGAGATTACATGAAAAGAAAGAGAGAGGTCGGATCCCTTACCTTAAAACGTAACTCTTAAAACTCAAAGGTTGTGACCTTGAGAGATTGGGGGAACCTTGGGAGGACTATTTAGGAGTTTATGAGACCCGAACTTCGTTGGGGGAGAGTGGGGAGTCTAAATGGATGAGTGGATGGCTTGGTATTTATAGGGAAAGTGAGGGGACAGGACATTAATGGCCAAGGGACACCTCATAAGTGGGTTTCTCAAAAGCATGGGCTCTCCCATGGTATTTACCATGGTGTTAGGCCACATGGCCCCCCATACAATAATTCATCACCTTTGGTCGGCCAACCCATAAAATATCTCATGACATCATCATGACGCAGTTATGATGTCATTAAACATACTGAAACCCTAAAACTGTATTTTTACTATTCACTGAAAATTCAACTTTCTCAGAAAAATACCAAAATCTCACCTTAACCAAATATCAATGATCTGATTTCAAAAATTAACTCCATTTTATAAAAATAATTTTCTAAATAATTTTAATTTATTTTTTAAATAAATACAGTATTCACCGAAAATTCATTTTTTTTTCAGAAAAATCCCAAAAATTACCTTAACATAATATCAATGCTCTGAGTTCAAAAATGAAATCCATTTTATAGAAATAATTTTCTAAAAATAATTTTCTAAATAATTTTAATTTAATTTTTTTTAGAAAAAAAATTCACTCAAAAAAACTAATACTTGAATAATAATTTATGAAACCGTTATTTAACCATTTTATTGAATCACATTACTTAGTCAAGGTGCCTAGATTTTATTAATACTTTCTTGAAGTGATATTACTAATCCATTTGAACACATTACTAATACTAATCATAAAATCACTATTCATAATTTACTATTCATCAAAAATTAATTTGATCTTATTAGACTCTAAATTTCGTACTGAACATAATTGTAGAAGACCATTTTTTGAAAATCATTACACATTTTTAATTATTTAAGGTTTACATAAATATTTTTTAAAATATCCTTTCTCTAAAATTCATCCAAAATATGCATACTATATTTATCCGGACATTTAAAAAGTCATAAACATCATTATAAGAAGAAATCCAAATTTTTATTTAAAACATAGGATTACACAAGGTAGTTACAGTCTCCTTACATAGCCCCTTATCACACCATCATAGGACCTAAGTGTAAGGTGTGCTAAGGTGAGAGAATCCGAGGGAGGCTCGACCAACATTGCACGAGTAATAATTTTATCATTTTGAACTTCTCACGAAGGCGATTCCGTTCTAGCTTCACACGATGAAGTTCGGCTTGAGTTTGGTCCAGAACAAGGCCCAGTGGTGCTACCTCCTTCCCAAGTTCTGTTAGATGGGATTCAATCAGTCCAAGACTACTGGGTGAGGCCATCAAATCTTCTTTCTATAATAATTAACCATGATTACTTGTATTTAGAGACAATAATCGAAACATTTAGTTTCTAGAGGTCATATTGACCAATGGTCATATAACAGTCAAAACCCAACGGTCTCATTTTAATTAAACTCATGTTATCAAATGAAACATTTTTGTTGAGTATAAAAATAAAATAAAATAACACATAAAATTAGGAAACAAAATTTATTCAAAATTTCGTGTTATTACAATCTTCCCCCCTTAAGAAATTGCGTTCTCACAATTTTTAAAATTGTGTTTTGAAATTTCACTAAAATTTCCACATCGGAAAAGGTGTCAGAAAAACTATTACTTTAAAAGAATGAAAACGAAGTACAAAGGTCACCCGAGTTAACCCACACTAGGATTCCATTTAAGAAAACATAGACATGGAGGAAAAAACAAAGGGTCAAGTTCTAAGGGAGAGTGATAGAAAACAAGATTAGGAGAAAGTTAACCACGAGAAAATCACAATCTTATGATGTGTGTAAACGGTCTGTGATTACCTAGTAGGAAACGTAAACCAACAACGTTTTTATTTTACTTTCCTTTTCAAAATTTTGAGGAATTCATTTACTACATAGATCAGAAACATAAGAAAATATACCTACCTTCAAGTAGAGTTTCATCCTATAATAAGTCTCTACCAATACTAATCTTTTCTCCAAATGATGAGAATTCAAAAACACTTGGCCTCATCAAAATCACAAGAATCATATTCTAGAGAATCACATGATCCACAAAAGATTAACTATCTATTTCTTCTATCTTTACACATTATCCCAAAAACAGAAAGGGTAAGGTAAAAAAAATCTTCAAAAAGAAAGACTCCCATAGGAATGGAAACTATTTTTAAATCTTCAAAGTTCTATGGTACTACCCAGAGTTCATCATATACCATTTGATAAATAACTGTCCATAAAATTCTTTGAAATGAACCAAACTAAGATTGAAACCCATGTACAAGAAGGATTTGATAACATAGACATCCAAAATTAACTTCATCATTCATCTCCAAACAAAATAAACCACTCTTAACATCTTATAAAAAAAGTAACTAAACTAATCATATTTTCCCCAAGATTGGTTAATCATTTCCACAGGTAACCTATATTACCATAAGTTCACCTTAAATTCATCGATTCTTCAAAATATATGTCACCCTTAATCCTCAATGAAAATACTGTTGTAATCTATTTACCTCGATCATATAGGGTCCCCAAAATAGTGAACGTCTTCCAAAATAATAATCATTTTTTAATCCCCAAATCATCTCTATCATATTATTACGACAATCATCGCATTTCCTATCACATTGGTTATTGGGACTTGTTTTTCCATTTCCCACCATTAACTAAGAAGAGAAAGTATAATTAGGGGCTTAAATACTTAGCCAATAATCATGAAAAGGAACTTAAAGCATATAAGGATAACATGTAGAAGAAAATTATACCCTAACTTGTGATCCCCTAGGTTCCCATCTAGGTTATCCATGATCATATATTCTTATGTGAATCATTATTTTATTTTATCTTTGTTCTTTTAACAATGGTTCATACTAAGCTTATGAATTTACCAAATCATATCCCCGGGGAGTGTCGTAAGCAAGAGTGCTGCAAGGCCCGTTTTCGTGTACCAGTTCCCGTTCGAGTCTAGCTCAAAGAGGTTTTTTCGGGATTTCCCAGTATGTACATATGTTCCAGAGCCACCTCTACCTGCTCGTATCCAGAGAGGAATGTATTTGCTTGGCAACCCCTTACTCAATACTCACCAGAATACCAGGATGATTTCATATATTTAAACTTTTCTATAGGGTTCTTCCTAGAGTTTTCATATCCTAATTTCAAAAAATAACTAAACCATCTTTTGATACCAACTATAGCATTCTTCCTTTTTATCACATAAACTTTCATTACATTTTACAAAACCAAGGATCTTTAAGGTTTAGTGTCTTGGAAACCAGGAACTTAAAACATGAAAACAAAAAACATTCTAATTAAACACTTGAAAGGCTTATCCTCATGTTCATCCTAGGTTCATTACTACATCTCATAACCTGGGGACATACATCAAAAGAAAAGGTGAGCAGAAGGCCCAGTAAGGGAAACAAGAAAAACATTTTACATGTGAACTTGAGATACTTCAATAAAGTCATGAAAAGAACTTTAAGGCATGAGAAAGAAATAACGAGATATATGATAATAAAAATAAAATTTTTCATAACATGAAGATGTGGCTACAAAATTTAATATTGATAATAATTTCGTTTCACCAAGGTCCATCCCTAAGGTGTCATTAAAAATTACCAAGGTTATTCACCAAGGTATCAGTCTATAAGGTCATATCTAGAGATGAAGTCTTTACCCAATGCATTGGAGCCATATCTGGGCGCACACTTGAAATGTATTTATTATCATGTGAGACACATATATCATCATCAATAATTTCATAAACATCCCATATATCATAATATAAATGGATTTAATTTCATAATCATAACGTTTTAAAAACTGCTTTGAAGACATGATCTTCATGTCACTTTAAACCCACAGAAAGGGAAAACAGGATCCATGTATGAAAAAACCAGAATTTAAAATAGAACATTTTGATATATGTATGTGAATACCCCTGTAGAAATAATATATTTTACTATTCACTTAATAATGTAAAATAATTTTGAGAAAAAGAGAGAGGCATTTTGAGATGAAAAGTCTGCAGCATAACGGCTATGTTACAGGGTTTTAGAAAACGTTTAAAAGAGAGGGGACATGGGTCTCCCACTCATAAATGATCTATAAAAATAGTATAGGGAGATAATATAAAGTATATGAATCATGGTAATGAAATTTTAAAGACATACCATTTAAAAGGAAAGATATGGTAGTAAGACAAAAATAAGATTTCTCTTATGAAAATTCGGCAGCCTAACAGCGTCACTTAAACTTCATTAAAAATGAATTGAAAAGATCATATAGGGTCTCTCATCATATGATTATAAAACATCAGTATGATAGATATAGAGATCATACCCCAACATAATAAAAAGTATCTTTAAAGACTTTACATGAAAGTAGAACTTTGTAAAATGAGAAAGGTGGATGAATCCCTTTAAAATTCAACAGCCTAATGGCGCCACTTAAAACATAAAAATACTGAATTGAAGAGATAAAATAGGGTCTCTCATAATATTAAAATAAAAGATCAGTATGATAGATTTATAGATCATACCCCAACAAAATAAAAAGGAACTTGAAAGACTTGACATGAAAGTAGAACTTTGAAAAATGAGAAAGGTGAATGAATCCCTTAAAAATTCGGCAGCCTAACGGTGCCACTTAAAACTTCAAAACACTGAATTGAAGAGATAAAATAGGGTCTCTCATCATATGAACATAAAAGATCAGTATGATATATTTAGAGATCATACCCCAACAAAATAAAAAGGAACTTGAAATACCTGACATGAATGTAGAACTTTGAAAACTTAGAAAGGTGAACGAATCCCTTAAAAATCTGGCAGCCTAACGGCGCCACTTAAAACATAAAAATACTGAATTGAAGAGATCAAATAGGTTCTCTCATCATATGAAAATGAAATATCTGTATGATATACTTAGAGATCATACCCCAAAAAAATAAAAAAGAAACTTGAAAGACTTGACATGAAAGTAGAACTTTGAAAAAATGAGAAAGGTGAACGAATCCCTCAAAAATTCGACAGCCTAACGGCGCCACTTAAAACATCAAAATACTGAATTGAAGAGATCAAATAGGGTCTCTCATCATATGAACATAAAATATCAGTATTATAGATTTAGAGATCATACCCCAACAAAATAAAAATTAACTTGAAATACTTGTCATGAAAATAGAACTTAAGAAGGGTGAAAGAATCCCTTAAAAATTCGGTAGCCTAACAACGCCACTTAAAACTTCAAAAAACTAAATAATGAGAGTAAGAGGGGATATCTCATTATATGAACACGAAAAGGAAAGTATTATGAATATAAAAGAACATCCTTCATCATACGATCATGGAGCATAAAAGAAATAAAAAAAAGATATTACTTGAAAAGAAAGAGAGAGGTCAGATCCCTTACCTTAAAACGCAACTCTTAAAACTCAATGGTTGGGACCTTGAGGGATTGGGGGAACCTTGGGAGGACTCTTTGGGAGGTAATGAGACCAGAAAATCGTTGGGGGAGTGTGGGGAGTCGAAATATATGGGAGGATGGCTTGGTATTTATAGGGAAAGTGAGGGGACACGACATTAATGGCCAAGGGACACCTCATAAGTCGTTTTCTCAAAAGCATGGGCTCTCCCATGGTATTTCCCATGGAGTTAGGCCACATGGGCCCCTATACAATATTTCATCACCTTTGGTCTACCAAACCATAAAATATCTCAGGACATCATCATGACACAATTATGATGTCATTAAACATACCGAAACCCTAAAACTGTATTTTTACTATTCACTAAAAATTCAACTTTCTCAGAAAAATCCCAAAATTTTACATTAACCAAATATCAACGCCCTGATTTCAAAAATGAACTCAATTTTATAAAAATAATTTTCTAAATAATTTTAATTTATTTTTTAAATAATACACTATTCACCGAAAATTCAATTTTTTTAGAAAAATCCCAATAATTAACTTAACATAATATCGATGCTCTGAGTTCAAAAATGAAATCCATTTTATAAAAATAATTTTCTAAAGAATTTTAATTTAATTTTTTATTTAAAAAACACTATTCATCCGAAAAAACTAATACTTGAATAATAATTTATGAAACCGTTAATTAACCATTTTATTGAATCACATTACTTAATCAAGGTGCCTAGATTATATTAATACTTTTTTTAAGTGAGATTACTAATCCATTTGGACACATTACTAATCCTAATCATAAAATCACTCTTCATAATTTACTATTCATCAAAAATTAAGTTGATCTTATTAGACTCTAAATTTCACAATGAACATAATCGTAGAAGACCATTTTTTGAAAATAATTACATATTTTTAATTATTTAAGGTTTACATAATTTTTTTTTAAAATATCCTTTCTCTAAAATTCACCAAAAATATGCATACAATATTTATCCGGACATTTGAAAAAGCATAAACATCATCATAAGAAGAAATCCCAATTTTTATTTAAAACAAAGGATTACACAAGGCAGTTACGGTTTCCTTACATAGCCCCTTATCACACCAGCCTAGGACCTAAGTGTAAGGTGTGCTAAGGTGAGAGAATCTGAGGGAGGCTCATCCAACATCGAACGAGTAGTAATTTCTATCAGTTTGAACTTCTCGCAAAGGCAATTTCATTCTAGCTTCACACGATGAAGTTCGACTTGGGTTTGGTCCAGAGAAAAGCCTAGTGGTGCTACCTCTTTCCTAAGTTCTATTAGATGGGCTTCGATCGGTCCAAGACTACTGTGTGAGGCCATCGAATCTTCTTTCTATAATAATTATCCAAGATTACTTGTATTTAGAGACAATAATAGAAACTTTTAGTTTCCAGTGGTCATATTGACCAATGGTCATATAACAGTCAAAACCCAACCGTCTCATTTTAATTAAACTCATGTTATCAAATAAAACATTTTTGTTGAGTATAAAAATAAAATAAAATAACACAAAAAAATAGGAAACAAGATTTATTCAAAATTTTGGGTCGTTACAGAAATAATCATACCCATGTCTGGATTCACCTTTTCATGTTGATTTGGATTTATTTCTATCCAAAAATTCTCTAGGATATTTCCTCTATAGTGGGAAACCCATTTAGGATGGATAAGATAACCAATAACCCCAGATATAAACACTATAATATAATCATAGTGGAAATTTATATATAAATTACTATGGTGGAAGAAGTAGTATAAACTACGAGGGATGACACCATCAATTTTCAGATACAATATAAGAGGACACCAATGTTTTTTTTGAGTTTCTTGTTTTTTGGGAATGTATTATCTAAATTATATAGAACCGAAGAGTGCACATCCTACAATATTAAATGGAATGATATATCAAATTGCAGTAGAAATAATTTTTAAGACAAAATTATCCTTGATGATGTCAATGGGGTCAACATATTTGTCCACTCTATAGTGCACTTGATAGTGAATGATTCTATGGATGTTGAATATGTTAATTCCTCTAGTCTCTCAGATGGTACTAATATATTGATCAATTTGGAGGTTCATGACATGAAAATGATTAAAACTACCCTAGTGGATCATGTTCACATACATGGTGTTGTTGGGATGATAATGTACCCTATATTGAACTTATATAATGAGTGTTTACACAATAGGTAGTTTCATCATCCATCAACTACATATGTATGCAAACTCCACTCTAATATCATTTTGGATAAAATTACTATTGGTAACCCACTAGGATGTGATCAAAATGATGATTATTATCCTACAAGTATGCATTTTGGTAGTTCTATGAGGACACTACCCAAGGGAAGAATTCCAGATAAAATCACAAGGGCTTCCCACTTAAAGGTAATCTCACAAGAGCTCGTGGATGCCCATCTTGATAGTCACATGGATAAATAATCTTATGCAACCTGTTATCTCGTTTGATTAAAACAAGTTTTATGTCTATCACTAGATTTGGGAAGCATAGTGAAAAATGTAACACCATCCTCATTAGAATATTTATTGATGATGGTTAAGGATCTGGGGAGCCCCCATGTGCATTATGGACCTCAAAAATTCGTTATTGATTCACTACTACAAGCATCGGGAAACATGGAACCAGAGGTGGAAGTGACTCTAATATAGGTTAGAAATTTTGATAAAAAGGATCCACATAATAAATATGATAGAATTAATGATTTTTAGGGTGTATTATCATAGGTTATTTCTCTGAAGACTTTTATGTGGACAATCTCTACTGAATATTATAAGGAATATGGATAGCTTATGAACAAATTAACTTTGTTGAATAGTTTTTTATGGTCAGATGAGGTTGAAGACACATCTATTTGAGTATAATAATAAAAATACTAGTATCAAAAAATAAGGAAAATATTTATTAAAAGATTTCATAAAGTACTCAACGGTAAATATTAGTTAAAATGTATAAAAAAGGAAAGAAAAATGTAGAAAAATAAAATAAAATAGTAAAATGGAACATCAAAGGTTGCCTCAAACATGGGGCATGACCCTTAAACTGTGAGTGACTTTTATTGGAATTTCAATGTGCAAGGAAATTGCCCATTGGCCAAATCCCTTAGTGACCATATCATAGAAAAAAACATGATTGTTGGTATTGTTGAACCAAATATTATATTTTAAATCTTCATGATTTTAAATGGGAATCCCTTGGATATATATTTTTATCACATAATTTTCATAACTACAGCTTGGAACACCTCACTGTTCTTTCACATGGAAGAATTAATGTCACTACAGGTTGTATGAAATAATAGAGCATCACAATCTCTTGTGATAGATCTGGTATTAGTCTTTCACTTTCATTGGTGTATCCATCTTCATCTTATATTATATGGAGAACATTGGAATGAACATTGTGTTTTCACTCATGTTACAGACCTGAAATAGTTGTCTATTGGGGACTTGGATTCCATACTAACACTTGAGGATTAATCTATTCAAAAAACAACTTGGATTTATTCTATGGATCTTTGTTGTTGCATCTCCCAATACAATCTTATTAAGGTAACAATTCTCTGAGATGATTTCACATAGAGTAGATACACATGAAATGGAATAAAATAATGAAAACCTGATAGATTCTTTGTTCAAATGGATGATAGGAATGATGAAAGGGTGACCTCTAGATTTACCTAACCCAATTACCACTCAGATCATAATCCCATTTTTATGGAAGTTTATATAGTATGATAATATCAAATCCCATTCAATTTATATTTAATAATGGAAGGCCCGTGAACCCTGGGTTTAGTGAATCCTTGTTAGAGTCCAAAAAATATGACCCCATTGGCATTCCACTTTATAAGTTAGATGGTATAGTAATGCATACCAAGGATTTATTATGACTTTTGAGCCAAAAATAATTCTAAACTATTGATCTGGAAATTAAATTAGTTCAGTATCATCAAGTTTTCTAATAAATTAGAAATCAACACCATGAACCCCTTTACAGGAGAATAAATGCAATCCCAAAAACGGATTTATGGCCTCTATGTGATAAAGTAAATTATCAAAAAAAATATTTGAACATTAAATTCCATAAGGATGGTGATTGGAACTCAAGGTTCTTTCACAGATTACACAAAGTGTGGAGAGAAATAGTTGGAATCATGAACATCCTCATAAATTGATATCTTCACAATACTAAAAATTAGATTTCTCAATAGGTGGTGGATTAATTTAGTAATAAATACTTAGATATTATGCACAAAAACACATAGAAAATGGTGGAAAACATTGAAGAATTCATTAAATATCACCAAAATCAAATGCTTGTTATGACTCTATCCAAACTGTAAAAAAAAGAAAAACTATTCTATCATAACATGGATAGAGTCCTTGTCCTTGATGGATTTACTAACAAATTCATTATGTATTAATGGTAAATTTTTTAGGATAACATAACTCATGAGATAAAGGAATTATTTTTCTCACTCCCTAATGCCACATGGGGTTAACATCAACTTTATTCTTTTAACCCCAATGAAATAAAATAATTTTGATATCAATATTTTCTGGATTATTCCCTTGGAAATAAAATTCCTATTATCATAATAAAATTATCATGGACTGTATATAAGATATTGTTAAACACTTTATAACCCAAAATCAGTTTAGTATTTTCTTCCATAGGAACATTCATAACCGCCTCTTTACAACCTCTAACAGTGTGAATCATATGATGATGAAGACCAAAAAATGTAGGTTTCCTATATAAATTTATATCCCCAAGGCCATAAATATGCTAAAATAGAGTTTTGGGTTTACTTTTATAAGAAGATAAATATTCTCATCAAAATTCATTAGACATATTAATGCCATTATAAACTCAACAGGATTACGCATCCTCATAAATGTTACTGCTAGAGGAATATTTTAATGTACAAGGGGTTTAAGAAAAATTGGTCCATTGTTCGGTCTCCTTTTTTCAATTGATAAAGATTATTTAATTACATGTATAAATGATCTCACTCATTTTTGAAATTATATACCAATAATGGATGGATATGATAGAGATGCTCCCTCACATCATCTATACACTAATGGCATCCTCTTGTTTGGAAATACTTCAAAGAAAACCATAGCTTACATCAAATTCCTTTCCAACCATTATGAGGATTTGGATGTACAATAAATTAGTTGGGATAAATCGTTCATTTACTTTTTTAATGGAAATATTATTGGTAAAAAAATAGAATTGTGACTAGCCATGGAGTTAAGAATTTATCTCTTTCATTTAATTTTCATGGTGTTCCTCTATTCTAGGGAAAGGTCCGGAGATAGTACTTGGAAGGTATATGCTGCAAAATTTTGAATCAAATTACAAGTGGACTTGTAAATCCATGTCTATGGCTTGAAGGTTTTTAATTGTCCACTCTATGAAAAATTCTAACTTCATGTAATCCTTATTTATTTATTGATGACCAAAAAGTCGCATCGAGGATCTTCAATGGATGATCAAAAACATTTTATAGACTGGGTAAGACTAGGATAATAAAATATTTATTTTCAAATGGAAAGAGTTTATTATTAATTTAGAAATGGGAGGCCATGAGATCAATAACATCAGAATATTTAATGATAGTCTCATTGGGAAATTCACATGGTACCTGATCTTTAGTGATGCACCTAATTATTTCCGTTCCACCATATTCAAAGGATTAATTTTTAATGGATATAAAATATATCTGGTTTACTATTTTTGTCACTAAATTACTAAATATTTTAATCTAATTATGTGTGAAACAGATTGGTTGGTTAGAAGGGACTCTAACCTCAATTGCAAGAACACTAATTGGTTGGGAAACCCTTAACAAGATATGGTTAGCATACCCCTGTACCTGATTCACCTGACTATTTTAAATCTAATTTCACAACATCATAGTCAAGATAACATGGTTCCATCTATGTATAAGATAAAAATATAGAAATATTCTTCTATTTATTATGACACGATCATATAGGAACATAACTCGAAAGGGTAATTCAACACTAGTGAATACTATATGATGGAATGTATTAGCTCCAAAAAAACACCAAAATGTCTCATGAATTTAAAAAAACATTTCATAAAACCCTTTAGATTAGTGCTGCTATGGTGAATCTGGAAACATAAGATATCCACACATGTTAAATTTAGAAAACAAGTCAACAAAATTTATTAGATAGCTCAATTTATTTGAGTTCTATATAATATGTCCATCACCTAATTTTGAGTTTTGATATTTTCCAGAATCTGTGGAAATTTTTTGGATACTTGTTTGGGATGGCCTTATATACTAACCTATAAGTACCCAAGTACTTTATGAAGATATCCACCCCTACCCATAATTATTAGGTGCAGAATTTCCTTCTAACATTAGTGGTAGTGTTCTTTTATATTGTGTGGAATGAAAGGAATGAAAAGTTGTTTCGAAATATAGAATGATCCATTTATCATTCCATGATTGGGATAAAAAGAAAGAAATATACAACCTATGTGATACAAATAGAGAATATGAAGAATTATTATAAAATATGAGAACATTACCACCCTTGGTATGACATGCATGCTTGGGAAACAGTGAATTTTGAAATTTATGATGGATCAGACCAATTAGTACCTCAATAAAATTAAATGTTTATTGAGTTAATTCTCATATAATGGGACCCTCAAATAATGTACGTGTTTTTTGAAATTATCATGGGTTTGTTAAGGGATGTTTTAATCATTATATTAGTATTTTGGTATCCAATAAAGAATAGTTATATGCAAATGTGTATAGAATTTGATATTATATTCAATATAACTGGAGCTGTTTATGAATTTCTTATGACTCATAAATTTGTTTCAAGACTCTGAATGCAAGATGATGGATTTCACTATATAAAATTATTCCACCATAAATGGAATTTCTGAAGACCATAATACATCTTAATATAGTCTTCTAACATTCATATATGGAGTAAAATCAAGTGGTGGATTCCTAATATTAGAAGGAAAACATAGAGATAATTATGATGCGGTACTTTAGGACCCCTAAGTATTTTTCCCAATAGTGAGTGCACATATGGATGGTTCCTTGTAAACCCCTATTTTTAGTAGTCACTTTTAATGATTTTCTTTTCTTGTATCTTTGTAATGGAATTTTTAAGAATCGTATTCAAATTGTTCATAATATTTTGGGTAATTATGTTGACTATTATCCTTTTTTAATAGTGAGTGGTATTTCTTGAATAATGTTTGGTATATTTTTTGTTTTAAGACATTTTTAAATGTATATATATATATATATTCAATATTTTAAATTAATTGTGTGGAAATATAGATTAAATGGCTTCAATAACCATGAAATGTTATATTATGAAAATGATAAATTTATGGGTATAATTATTGATGATCAGGTGATTGAGGGATGGGTAAACCTTAAGATTATCATATGATTTCTCTTGAAATAATAAATTGTATATTTATTTTAATATTAGTTTATATATTTTTTAGAACCTTAAGATTGATAATTGATTCATAATGTTATCAGTGAATTTAGTTAATTTTTTTTGGATTTTCATATTTATTTTATAGTCATTGATCATATGACATTGGGTACACTATCATTTAGTGTTAATTATATTTGTAATTTATTAAAGAATATATTTTTTAACTATGATATAATCCTTTATAGACTAATTTTTTATTCATAATTGTATATTATTTATAATGTATGAATAATATGTATACAAAAATATAAATATGATTATTTGAAATATTTATATTGTTTTAGGCATTATATGTATCATATTATATTCTAAAATAGTATGGAATACCTAAATTATGAATCTATAACCTGAATGGTATATATTTAACAATACACTAATATAAATTCATCATCGATTAAAAATTGATTACTGAAAATTATTTAAGTGGGTTCAATGTTTCAACAAGTTATTTTAATTTGTATATTCAATTAAAACATAAAATTTTTGATAGAGTATTATTAATGGGAAAATAAATCAAGCAAAACATGAAATTTTTTATGACTGTTGAAATGTATCCCTACTAATTGGGGTTAAAATAAATATAAATCAATTATAAAATATATGTAAAAAAATATGTTTCATTTTCATTTAAAAGGAATTGATAAATTAAATCAATATAGTTATATAACTAATAATATTGATTTATTCTAAAAAATATAATATTTCAACAAATTTAATTTTCATGTTTTCTCATATGAAACTAAATAATATTTGGATGAATATGTTTTTGATATGAATTATATTTTAATTGAAATTTTCTATTATTAGATTGGACTACTGATTAAGAATATGATTCAATTTTAAAAAAAAATTATTTATTTTAAAAACATTATTAATTATATTTTTTTATTTATTTTTGATCCTTAAATTATAAAAATTGAAAATTAATTTCTATGAAATAATATTCATTTTGATACTTAATATTTTAATATAATTTAATTATAATTTTTGATTATTTTATAAAATACAATACTTTTAAGTGAATAATGAAAAAAAAATTAACCGTGATTTGATTTTTTTAGTTTTATAACTATATATAAAAGTACTAGATGATTAATTAAAATTTTAAAAGATCAAATATGTATTCACAGAGTATAAAAATGATTTTTTAATTTCCATTATAAATATTTTCATTTTAAGAACATAACTAATATTTCTAATGATAATAGTTTTTAGTGTTTTCAGTTATTACATTTTTATATTTGTTAAATTAAATTTAAGAAATCTATTTATACCCCATAATGATAATTTATTTTATACATAAAATAAATTATTCATTTAAATAAATGAGATTAATAATTTTGTACAACACCTAAAATTTGAGCATAAAAATAATAGTTTTCTATATTTGTTTAACGTTTTAAAAGGGAAAATGCTTAAAATTGACTTTATTACATGAATAAATGTTATATGAAAATATTGATTTATAATTTTTAATCATTATGGTAAAATTATCTAATAATATTCCTTTTTTATTATATATAAACATCATAATTAACAACTATTCACCATGCTATAATAGAATAAATTAAAATTAAAAATTACTATAGTATAGGACATAATAAAATGTTTAAACATTTTTATAAATTAATATGTGTGGTTTTATCAATATTTTCATTCCCCCATAAATTATTTTCCATTTATATGACCACATGAAATATGAAAAATGTTATCTAATTGTGAAGAGTTGAAATATTTACTAAAATGAAATTCTCTCCAATTATAAATGTGAAACTCACAACCATTTCAGGACCACTCCCAAAATTATTTTTATTATTCAAAAGATGATATTTTTTATTCCAATATAATAAAATTTTATTTTATTTATCCTCTAGTAATACTGGATTGTTCTAAGACATATATTTCTAATGATTCATCCATCTGAATGGAAAATCCCTTAAAGCTAGTACTTCCCTCCTAAATTAATTTCTTTTCATACATACATTCCCAAGTCTATTTGTTCAGTTCTATTTAATTAATTGATTATTTTCACTATGATTAATGAAATTATTTTAATTAAATATCTATTGAAAATTTCTCCAATTTTAAAATTAGACAATAGAATCTTTTATTCCATTGTTGTATGGATTATCACCTCAATGAAGTGAAAAATTCCTTTTTTCTAAACCACAAATCATAGTTGGTTATTATGATGAAATATAAGGTAAATTAAGAATATATAATATTAATATGGTTATATAGAGGAAAAATATTATCCACCTTCTTTATCACACTTTCATTAATATATGAAAACCTTAACTTTGTATTGTGGAGACTACTACCTCCATGAAGGGAGGTATAATGATTTTCATTTAGATACTTCCTTATTTATAAAACAATAATAAAATAATATTCTGTAAATAAATTTATATTTGTATAATAATAATTACTATTTTAAATTATTCCAAGATAAAACGTCCCCCTTAATCACAATCATCCATTAATTATGTTATATTCATGTTTGGGATTTCCTAACATCATTCTTCAATAATGAAAGAAAATAATATTTCTGATGCCTATGAGAACATAATTACAAAAAACTATGATATAAATATAATAAAACATTTTATCAAAGGTTCTTTCACCATTATCTATTTTTCATTCACCAATATTTCTAATTTTCAGAGTATATATTTGGTAAGAATAATTATTTCATTCTATATGTGGTTAATGGTAAAAATATTATATATTATTCAAATTAGTAGGATAAATGCATAATGTAACTCACATTGTAATATCATATTACCATAAACGTTCTATTGAGGGTGACAATGATATATTTTTAAAAGTATTATCTTTTAGAGTTAACTGGAAATGGTACCGTGAGAATACATGCAAAATGTGATGGTGAGTGTAGACTCATATTCAAATCCATACATGACATGTGATGTCTCAAGAATGAGGATTTTATCATGATGAGGTAGAAGAATGTATTTCATTTCATCCTAATTAAAATATTGGATAATATTAATCCATGTAGATATCTTATGGTGCATATGAAATATATTGTCAAGACCTCATCCAAATCAAACTATTTGATCTATACTAAGAGAATACTAGATGTGTTTAAATAAAAGGGCCTAGTATATGAGAATTATAAAGGAGAGATGAAAAGTGGGGTATTTTATTTGAGATAGTTTAATAATAAACGATTATAGGGAGACTTGGTTCCATTGATGATTAAATGGGTAGAGGATAACAGAATTATTTATGAGGATTTAAATCCTTCAGACCACCATATAAGACCTGAAAAAGTAGTTGAACATAGATTGGAGACAAATGAGGTTTCCTATTATTCTTATGTGGATAAATTTATGAGAAATAAGAATAGGTTTATGAATAAGTGGTTATTTCCATTGAATTGGGCTGTTATCAGGATATTGTAAATAGTTCAAATTTATCATGTGGATATGTGATATAACATCCTCTTATTTTAAGAAATATCTAAATTAAAAAATTTTAAATTATTTAATAACATCTGTTTCATGAAATTCAAAATTTATGTTCTATTTAAGGTAACCCCATTATCACCATTAGTTTCATTTAACATTATGTCACTTCAATAACATGTTATACACACAATAACATTTTTTATTGAACAATATTATAATAGTAATAATTAATATGAGAGTTATCACATATTCAATGTAATGGTGTTATGAAATATTATTATCTAAATAATAAATATATATTTTTCACATGTATATATAATTAATTATTTGGTTAATTCTTTTTATAAATGAAAATAAAATTCATTAGAATATTCAGGATGTGTTTTAAAAAAACTAATTTTTTTGAACAGAATAGAGATTTTAATTAATAAATTAAATTTATCACTATTATTGAAATATATAAATTAAATTTTATATTATATATTCATTAAAATATTTTTCAATTCATAAAATACGATTGATAGGATTAAGATAAGAATAAATCCAATTTTAAGCATAAACAGATGTATATTTTTCTAAGATAGTTTTACAACCATTTAATGTAATATATTATTTAAAAATAAATGCGGACATAATTTATTTTTTGGATTAAATAAATATCAATTTTGAAATAGGAATAACAAAATTTACTTTGGGTTAATTATTGTACTTTTCTATGAGCTTTCAATATTTGATGAATAGTGAAGAACATTCGATATTAATTAAAAACTGATTTTTTAAATAAATAATTTATAGGAAGAAATTATATTTTTAATTTTTTACAATTATTATTAGAAATATTTTATATAAGTTAATAGAATTTATGTCATTATATTGATGTTTATAGTGATTTTATATATAATAACCTAATAATCATTTGAACATTTTCCCATCAAAACTCCACTTTGTGATCACTTCTATGAGATTATGTTTAATGTAATTCACTGATCTTCTTTGATTTGAATTTGGGATAATGGATTAAATCTTTTGAATAAGAATAATTTATAATTTATAATAAGTTAAAATTATATTTTGAACAAAAATTCTAGTGATTTTTATTAAAATGAGTTTCATCGATAATGTGAATATTTTATTAAATAATTATTAAACATAGAATATAAGTTGTAAGACGACCATAAAAAATTTGAAAACCAATATTATTGTAATTATTAGACCCAATAACCTAATTTTTTGAATTTATATCATTAATTTATTCACATTATGTAAGTTATAATGCACAATAGTGTGAACCTTTTTATATTTACGTGCATGTCACTCCATCTCCATTATAAAATGCACACACCCGACTTCATGACACCTATAAGGCCCCTTTTCTCTTAAAAAAATGGACCAAATAAGATCCCAAATACCCTCCACTAATTATAGATGTCTCAAAATGATATTAAATAAATCTAGTGAAAATAAATTGTTGTAAACCAAAAAGAGTTCCCAAAAAGAGGTAAACATTTTCAACGATTATTTTTCATTTATTTCATTCTAAAACCAGATCAATTAATATTTTTAGATTTCTAATAATAAACTCATTATCATAATATTATGATATATTTTTATTTTAATGTTTTTACCTACAAATTACCACACTTTCACCATATGGGATATGTAATCCCAATTCGTGTGTAGAGTGGACTGCCACTTCTTTATGAGATGTCTTATATTCTTCCATAACCACCTCTCAATGCTGGTAATAATGAAGAAATGAATAATTTTATATAATATATATATACATATTATTTATAATTGTTTTATTATTAAATAATATTTTTGACACATAATTTTATTACATCAATTTTCTAGAATAGAGTAACATCATTTGTGAACATGTGGACTACCGTCTCTTTAAAGCCATGTGATTTGTTCTGTATATACATGGAAGTTTTTAAGGATGGTATTAATAAAAAAATATGAAATAAATTAAATTTTCATTACATTTATAACATAATTTTTTATCTTTATATATGACATATCATTTTCTTCTTTCCATTTCACTTAAAAAAATTGATAACGTTGTTTCTGGATGTGTAGACTACTGCCTCCCCTAAGCAATGTGATTATTCCATATTCATCAAAAGATCACATGAATTATATATATCAGTACATATTATTAAATAATTAGGTATTTATGATATTCTGATAAATCTTTGATGATAAACATTACTTAATTTCTTTCAATAATGTCTATTAAAAAAGGGGATCATTACTCAAGTGTACGTACTAACATCGGTTTCAATGATCGTAACGTTGGTTAATTTTTCCTAACCATATTTCAATATGATATTAAAAATATAATTGATTTATAAATTTAATAATCATTTCATGGTCATTATTATTGAGATGTTTAATTGATGATCTTATTGACCCTTTTGACTAATTAAAGTCATTTTTGCCGCTTATGCCGAATATGATCAAAAAATCCGACATAAACATTATTTCTTATGTAAATGTATTTAATATATTTTTGTATTAAATGATATTAATAATCAAAATATAAAAGGATATCAATCATGTAATTAATTAAAATAGGTTTTTCATTCAACAAGATATAGGAAAATCATGACAACTCTGACCCAAGGTAACAGATTGGTGTCTCACTTTTACTTTATCAATGCATATGTATTAACGAAACCTATATCATTTTTTGGTCTATATACATAACATATTTTATTTTATTTCATTATCATCATGTTATTTAATGTTTCATTTGAAGTTATTTCTTTCCCGGGGCTTATCATTCAACAGTTACCATGTAATAAGGGATTTTGTGACATAATTCCTATTAATGGGGTGAAATTTCTATGTCATTGGAATTTTTATGCCATCAATATGTGTTGAATTACATGATATTGTATTATAATATATTTCTATTTTTATTATTTTTATTTAGAATGGTCAAAAATAATTCTTTAATTGAATTATTCTCACAATAATGATATGATCTTTGTATGGATTTTTCTTATCTCACTTTTATTTGTGTGAGTTATATTCCCTATTCAGCACATTTTTTTTGTGGAGTACATACTTCTAATTTATTCAATTTATGATTAGTATCATCACATTTATATAGTTTTACAAATTCTATCTATTATATCACTTTCATGGGGTACACATTTTCAATGTTCCCAAAGAGGAAATAGATTTTTGTTTCGATTTTCCTTTTTTGAACCTTTTTTTAATACACAAATATTATATTATAAGGGGTATATTATACCCCTTTTGCATGTTATATCATCAATATAATTATTCTCATTATAAAATAAGATTCATTTACTGTTATTTCATTCATGTGGTAAGTGATTCAATTATTTCAAGGTGGTATGAGATGTTTTTGAATGTTAAAAGAATATTTAACTCAAGAATGTTTTAATGATATTTTAATGTTATTTCTATTCACAAAATTGGAATTTAATTGTTGTCACTTATACTATCATATAGATATTTTTTATTGGTAACATCCTAATTAAATATGGATTGATTATCAATATTTTAAATAGACTTCAATGGATTCCATTTGTTTCCTATGGGATAACCATGGATCAATGTGATTATTATAGAACCAATTCTTTTTCCATTTTTCAACCATGTATAAATGAGATTTTAATTGAAACCATTTCATTTACATGGGTTAAACATGAATAAAATAAATTTTTATTCAACCCATTTTATTTTCCTTGGGTTAATCATGTTTCTATAATAGTATATGGAAGCCATTTAATTTCTATAGAGAACCAAGATTGATGTACATGGAAATTATATTACTTTTCTGGAACACTTAATACATACCAAATACATACACCCAAGGACCATAAAAGTTTTGTGTCTTTGGAAACTCAGAACATAATCATCTAATCATGGTGAAATATCTTTAACATCTCCCAAAAAGATCTTCCCCATTTATTTTCTTACCTAAAACCATTTTTTATATCTTGGGGAAAAGAAAACATATAAATGGTGAGCTCAAATTCTCAGTAAAGGAAAACAATGGAAACATAAATCCGATCATATTCATAAGAAAATAACATTTTGATAATCATATCATGAAAAAGATATCATAATAACATGGCATGGGATAAATAATAGTAGTGAAATGTAATCCTATTATTCATAACATATGAAATGAAACTTTGCATCATAAACACATAATCATAGAAAATCATTTCATATTAGTCAAGACTAATTTCCAGGACCATCATGGTGGACAATGTCCATTACTAAACTGAGTTCACTCCTCGTTCCAGTCTTGTATCACTGAACCAAATTAACATGCCATTACAGCCATACATCTCTCATGAGATATAAATCTTTACCCAATTCATTGGAGGGAGATATAGGTCCCACCAATCTCATAATGAAGCCATTATTATGTGTGCCACAAAATTATAAATCATACATCATAAAATAAACCATGTAATCAAAATAGGATTCTTAAAAATCATGCCATCATAATATAATCCATATAAGATAAAAGGACTTCATAAAAATATTTCCTTCATAACACAATAAAATCAATGTAAAAATAGGGATAGAAATAGAACACCATATTGTCTTAGATGGAAAATAATTTTGATAAAACACATGAACTCTACTCTTGAGGAAAATATTCTTTCTCCATCAATTTTTTCCTTACTCAACGTATCATAAAATTTTAAATGAAAGGAAATTAATTGAAAATAAACTTGAAAAATTGTAAAGGAAGATTCATGGAAATAATGTTCTATGAAATTATAAATATCCTTTCTTGCTTTATAAGTTAAAAAAAATTCTTCTCGTACTTTGGATGGAAAAGTCAAAATGTATCTCGTACTGAAAACGGCGAAAGATTTATATCATAACTTTTACTAAAAATTCACCAATAGGTAGAATTGTATTTAAAAAATTATAGGAGGATAGAAATAATATTACATATTGTGGATACATGTATGTGGATGATAGATATTCCCCAGTAAATTTTGATGTATAAACAATCCCGGATAAAAAATGTGATTGCAAGATTTTCCATTACCTTAGGTCTGATAAGCCTTGTATATATCTGAACCTCCTATATAATGATTTAAAAAATGTCATAGACTTATTCCTGAATCATATACATCGATATGATATCATATATGGTCATATTCTTATTTCTTTATTAGTAATATTTCATTTCTACTAGTTATTCGTGTGTTCATTGATTCATGTTCTTATGCATGTTTTGTTGAATAAATTCTTATTCATATTTTACGGTTAAATCTATATCATTTAAATAATTACATTAGTATAATATATATCAGATTTATTCATTCAATTTGTTTATATAATCCTAGTTTAATAACGATCATGTAGAACGAATCACATTGCACCATGGAGACGGTAAGCCGTACGTACACACGAGCGATGATATCGTTCCCCTAATTAATTAATGGTATTGGAGTGGATGATAGAATATCACAGAATTATCATCATTTTATAATAATCATATATAGTTATTGTTTACACCATTATACACATTCATGTAAGGTGGTGGTGGAAAACAGATTACACCACGACGTGGAGATAGTATTCCGTACGTATGCACGCTCGATGATTTTATTTTCCGTAGGATGGATAGAAGGATGAAATAGGGTTGTTTCATATTTATAAAAACATATCAGTATATGAGTGATACTTTTGTTATTATTTTATAATGAAAATAAATAAATAATAGGGAGTAGAAGAAAATAAATTTGAATGAATTGGTAAATGATATTACCTCTTCATCGACACGCCTCTTCTAAACCTCCACTTAGAGACCTAACGTTAGTCTTTGACGAAGAACATGACCTCTAGTATGTTTCTAGGGAAGTGTAGAAGTGAAATTGTCAGGGTTGTTTTGTGCTTGAAGGATCAAAATTGTGTGAGGAGGAGAGGCAGTAGGTGCCTTTTATAAGAGAGGAGAGGGGCACTTTTGCAAACCTCTAAAATATTAATTTATAATAAACTCAAACCCCAATTAAAAAACTCAAAAAATGACTCAAATACAAATATTAGATGATATTGGGTTTTAAATATCATCAACTAATAATATTTAGACATGTTGGTAATTTTTTTAAACCTTATCAACATGATTAATCCTAATTTAATCTATTTAATTTTTTTTGTGGTAATAATATTCTAAATTTTAAATTGTTATAAATAATTACTTATTTGTAGTGATTTATCCATAATTGTATACTTTATAAAATTTTAGACCATATAAATTTCAATTTATAATTTTTAAATATTTTTGTGATTTTTAAACAAATTTATAATATGTTATTTTTATAAAATAACAATAGTGTCAATTTTGATAATATACATTTATTTGAATTTAAATAAAATCTACATAGTGAATATATTCAAACCAAAATATTTAATAGATAACTAAAATGTCATATTTATCTAGAATATTTGTGTAGAACATCAATTAATTCATATAATATTTATTTTAATATTTTTAAAACCATTTATTTGATATTTCAATCAATAAAATAATATCCACATCACTGTTGTGTAATCATTAATGATAAATATTTAATCCATAGTAATTATAAATAAATTATCATGATGTATATAATTAATTTATATTCTTGGATACAATTTATATTCGAATTTTTATAAGGTTTATCACTAATTTAACATTATTACACTTATAAGATATTAGATAGTGACATGTAGTCACTTTCTTTGGTTTGAATAATAATTATATCATTTTCATGGTCAAAAGTCCATGAAATGAATATATTCTGACCCTTATGTGATATGGGCCGAATATTATTTATCCAATAGAATTTCGGCAGGTGTTAGGGTGGTTTTCTAATATTATTTTTACCCTTAATTACCCAATTTACCTTTACCTATAGTAAAACAAAATTACCATAGTTACAATTTATAATGTCAAAAAAATAAAAGTAAACTATTAATATAATTTTGACCCACTAAATAAAAATATTGAATCAATTTTTCAGAATTAAATACACAGAAGTTGTAGTAATTAATTTAAAATTAATCATGTTGTTATGAAAATGGATTTTTAAATGTTTAAAAATTATCAAGGATTTAAAAGTTTTTACCAATGAATTGAATGTAAAATTAATGGTAATGACATAAGTTATATTAAATGGTAAAATTAAATTTTATTTATACTTTATAACCATTAATGTTTATTAATTGACCAAATAAATTAAATTGATGAAAAAATTTGTTTTTAAGAAAAATTTAGCGTATTTTTACTATTCATCAAAATATTGAAGTTGTGAGAAAAGTATAGAAAATTTATCCATTGTAAATTTTTATATCCTGATTCAAAAGAAGAATTATATTTTGTAAAATTAAACTTATAAACTTGTCAAAATTTATATTTAAAATGGATGCGGTATCAAAATGCGGTAAAACTGCATTTTTAAAAAAAATACTTCTTTTATCAAAAAATTGATTTTGTTTTCATATCTCATTCTATAAAATGTGTAATATTAATTATAATGTTATAAAATACAAAATATGGTTAATACTATTCATAACATCTAGTTCATAATATTTTAATAATATATCATTGTTTAGTGAAATTCAGTGTTGCGTACAATGCAAGCTATCATGGAAGGCTGCTCTTGCGTGTAACGTAAGCCAAGGCAGTGTTGTGTGTAGTGAAAGATTCTTTGGTGTTGAGTATAACATAAGAAATAATATATATATATATATATAAATATTAATCATAAAATCTCAGGGTGTTACATTCTACCCCCATTAAAATGAATTTCACCCTCGAAATTTGCCACTTCATAACAAACAGATGAGGATACCTCTCCCTAATCATATCTCAAGTTCCCATGTAGCTTATAATAATTGGTGGTACCTCCATAAAACATTAACCAAGAAAGTGGTCTTGTTTCGTAGAACTTTTTCACAACGATCTAGAATCTCAATTCGTTGTTCTTTATACGAAAGATCTTGATCGAGTGGTATAAATTCTGAGAATAGTACATGTGATGGATCATGTATATACTTTCTCAGGATAGATACATGGAACACATCATGATATTGAGAGAGATTTGGTGGAAGTGCCAATCGATAAGCTATCTTCCCAACACGATTCAGTATTTCGAAAGGACCGATATACCTATGGCTGAGCTTTCCCTTCTTTTCAAATATCATTACTCTCTTCCAAAAAGATATTCATAAGATCACTTTATCACCCACATTAAAAACTAGGTCATTTCTTCAGTTGTCGGTATAAATTTTTTGTCGACTTTGAGCTGCTCTTATGTGTTGTTGAATCAATCGGACCTTTTCTACCTTCTCAGCAACAAGAATAGGTCCTAACAGCTTTCTTTCCCTAACTTCATCCCAACAAGTTGGAGTTCTGAATTTTTTTCCATAGATATATTAATAAGGAGCCATCTAAATATTAGAGTGAAAGATATTATTATAAGATAATTCCATGAAGGTTAGGTGTTGATCCCAACCATCTTTGAAATCCATAGATCAATCTCTCAACATGTCTTTCGAAGTTTCAATTTTCCTCTTAGACTGAACGTCTATTTGAGAATGATAGGCAGTGCTAAAACACAACTCTGTATCTACATCATGCTGAAGACATTGACAAAACATTTAGGTAACCCTCGGATCCTGGTCAGATATAATGGAATGTGGTACTCCATGCAATATCACCATTTCTATTACATATATCCTCGAAATCTGATCAAGAGAAAAATCCTCTCTAATAGTAATGAAGTGTGCCGACATCGTAAGACGATCAACTATAACCTAGATAACATTATTGCTTTTGGATGTTTTGGGAAGTATGATGATGAAGTCCATAGTGATGTTTTACCATTTCCATTCCGGTATGGGTAATAGTTGTAACATCTCTTTAGAATTCTGTCTCTCAACTTTAACTTGCTCACAAACCAAGCATGGAGAGACATATTCAGCGATATCTCTTTTCATGGTATCCCAATAAAAGAACTCTTTTAGGTCCCTACAAATTTTTGTACTTCTAGGATGAATATAGAATTAAGAACTATGAGCCTCATATAGTAGATCCTTTTATTCTTATATGGTAGGAATATAGACACAGTTCTTGATCTTTATTATCCCATCACAATCAAGGATGAATTTTGGAACATTTCTCACCTTCTTTTGTAGCCCAATAACCTCCTTCTATACCTCTTTAATCATTACATGTATAGATGGTGGAAAATTCATTTGAGAAAGATAATATATCTCGCCTTTCATTAAAATTCTAAGATTCATCCTTTTTAAATCAATAAATATTGGATCCTTTGTGATCCTCATCATGGATAAGCTAGCATGGCCATGTCAACATAATGCATCTGCTACCTTGTTAGCTTTCCCATGGTGGTAATGAATTGAGCAGTTGTAATCCTTAATCTGCTCAAACCATCTTCTTTGGCGCATACTCATCACCTTTTGTGTAAAAATATACTATAAACAATTATGATCAGTATAAATATCACCCTATTCACCATAAAGATAATGCCTCCAAATATTTAATGCAAAGATTACCGTGGCTTAATCCAAATCATAAGTTCTGTAATTTTGCTCATGGATTTTCAATGGTCATGAGGCATAAGCTATCACCATATCATTTTCCATGAGAACACACCCCAACCCCTTCTTGGATGCGTCACTATAGATCACAAACCTTTCTCCACTACAAGGCTACGTGAGTACAGGTGTGATGGCTAACCATCTTTTTATCTCTTTGAAATTCTCTTCACATTCCTCTGTCCAAAAAACTTAACTCCTTTCCGAGTCAATTTGGTTAGTGTATTAGATAATTAGAAGAAATCTTCCACAAAACTTTGATAATACTGAACTAAACCATGAAAACTTCAGATCTCAGTTACTGTTGTTGGTGTCGACCATCTTCCAATAACCTCTATTTTTTCATGATCCACAGATATCCCATCTCTTGAGATTATGTGGCCCAAAAATGAATCTTTTTGAAGCCAAAATTCACACTTGGTAAATTTGGAATAATGATTCTCCTTTCTCATTGTCTTTAATACAATTATTAAGTGCTCTTCATGTTCTTACTTACTATTTGAATATATAAGAATATCATCTATAAAGACTACCACAAACTGATTATGATAGTCTATAAAGACTCTATTCATCAGATCCTCGAAGATAGCAGGGGAATTAGTAATACCAAATGGCATCACTATAAACTCATAATGTCCATTCCTTGAATGGAAATCCATCTTTGTTATATCCTCCTTTTTGACCCTTAATTGATGACACCATGAATGATGATAAATCTTGGAAATGTATTGAGATTCGCTTAGTTGGTCAAATAATTCATCAATGCGAGGGAGGGGATATTTTCACTTGATAGTGATCCTGTTAAGTTCTTGATAATCAATGGGGAGTCACATTGATCCATCTTTCATCTTAAAAAACATAACAGTTTATCCCCAAGGTGATGCACTAGGGCATATGAATCCCTTATCATTATTCTCTTGGAGTTGCTTATTTAATTCCTGCAACTCAATTGGGGCCATTCTATAAGGTGTCTTTGAAATTGGCATAGCACCCGGTATGATTTCTATTGAAAACTCAACTTCACGATTTGGTGGAAGACCTAGAAATTCATCTGGAAAAACATCATCAAACTCCCGTAAAATGGGAATATTCTTAATCGTGAGTTTCTCTCCAACCATTTGAGATAAATAAGCTTCATTTATTGGAATCAAGACCCATTAGATGGAATATATTTCCACTGGAAGGTTATATTCATCCCTGCATCGATAGATGATAATAGAGTGATCCGGAATATGAAATGTGACTTCCCTTCTTTAGAAATTGATATAAGCTCCACATAAATAAAGCCAATCCATGCCAAGAATCAAATCTAATTCCACTATAGGAAGGATCACAAGATTTGAAGAAATCACTTTCACAAAAAAATCAATCATAGAAGAATTGTAAAATTTTGATGAGACTATTGTGCCATTATGAGTTTTCACATCTAACTCAATAGCTAATTGTTGGGGTAGTATAGTGATACCCTTATAAATTTATTTAGAAATAAAAGAGTGGGTGGATCCAGAACCAAATTGAAAATTTTCTACTTTAGAGTGGATGGTAGGTGTACATTTCACCACTTCGTTATCGTACTCCACATTTTCGATAGCAATTTCATGTGACTTACCTTTGTCTTTGGCCTTAAGAGTTTGTTGACATCTATCATCATCAACAACCCTTGGATCAGGGAATTTATTGGCATAATTCCCCTTTTCCTTGCAGTTGTAACATTGAAGTGTAGGAGGTGTATTATGTGTAGCCTTTTCTTGGTTCTCATCACTAGACATATTTTTCCCATCACTGTGGCATTCAATTTCATGATGACATTATTTTCCACACTTATAACATTTACTTGTCCCTTTAAGACAATTTTCTCCATGTTTCATTCCACACTTTGAGCATAAGGGAAAACATATCTTCATTTCATTTTGGTCTTTAGATTTTCCTTTGAATTCTATTTTCCTTTTCTTATCAAAACCATATGACTAATGGGTTACTCCAATCTCTATATCAACCATGAGGGCACATCAAACCATTTCCTCTTAGCTATTTAAGTCCCTTAAAGCTCATGCCCTTCAGAGACTTGGTTTTAACCCACTAAAGAATCAATTGATCTTACTCTAAGGTTGGATAATAATTCCAAATGTGTACCTTGCAAGCCTTGTAAAATTATATTCGTAGGTACCAAAAGGTTCGTCATCCTTTTGCTTCAGTTCATGAAACTCCTTCTCCATCATTGTTTGAAGAATACAAGGGACGTACTTATTGAAAAATAAGTTCTTGAACTTGTCCCATTCAATGGACTAAATTTCATCCCATTGCCTTGTATTCTAGAAAATATTCCACCATTGATCAGCTTCCCCTTACAAATGATATAATGATAAGATGACTTTATCATGCTCATAATATTGAAGGACTGTAAATATTTTTTTAGTGGTACTGATCCATTGTTCAGCCACTAATGGATCTGATGAACCTCTGAATGAAGGTGGACGCTGCCTCATGAAGGATTCAACAATATTTTTCTCCCTTCATTGCTCGTTTTGAATTCCTGCATGATTCATATCTTGATAAAGTTGTGTGAGTATTGCTACAAGATTTTTCATTCTATCTCCCATATCATTTGGTTGCTCAGGGGGACAATCATTGCATTTCCCATCACATTCATCATTAACACGGTTCCTTCAGGTTCTAGCCATTGACTAAAACCAAGAAGAGTAGTGTGAGAAACACTAATTAAAACAGTAAATCCACATAATCAGAAATAAAATTTTACACATTAGGTCTTACCATAGTTTATTCATGTACATTTCTAAAACACGAATATTGTGTTTTATACTTAGACATATCCATAGGGTTCTTACTATAGATTTCACTACCAAGTTTCCAAATGTTGACTATACACTTCCTATGATACCAACTATAATGACCCACACTTTACTTACATTTTTATTTCGTCAGAATTGAAGCATAATTATTACAATATATAACAAAACCATGATAGGACCATATAGGTTTTGTGTCTTTAGAAACTTATAAAATAATCCTCTAATCTTGGTGAAAGATTGCCAACATCTCCCATAAAGATCTTCCCCTTTTTTCTTACCTAAAATCGTTCCATATATCCTGGGGAAAATAAAACATATAAAGGGTGAGCTCAAATGCTCAGTAAGGGCAAACAAATAAAATATCAATCATATCATATTCATAAGAATATAAATTTTTTAAAATCTTATCCTGCAAAAGAGGTCATAATATCACGACATGGGATAAATCATAGTAGTGAAATGTAATCCCAATATTTATAACATAAGACATGAAACATTATGGCATACACACATAATCATAGAAAATCATTGTCATATTAGTCAATACACATTTCCAAGACCATCATAGCGTACAATGTCCATTACTAAAATGAGTTCACTCGTCGTTCCAGTCATGTATCACTGAACCAGATTAACATGTCATTCCATCCATGTCTATATCAAGTGATATAAATCTTTACCCAATGCATTGGAGGGAGATATAGTTCCCACCCATCTCATAATTAAACCATTCTTGTGTGGGCCACACAATCATCAATCATACATCATAGCATAACCCATGTTATAAAAATAGGATTTTTTAACATCATGCCATCATAACATATTCTATATATGATAAAAGGACTTCATAAAAAAGACTTCATCATAAAATAATCAAATTTATTTAATAAAAGGGATATAAATAGAACCCTATATTATCAAAGTTGGAAAATAATTTTGATAAAACACATGAACTGTATTCTTGAAGAAAATATCCTTTATACTTCAAAAACATTTTTCCTTTCTCAAAATGTCGTACAATTTGAAAATAAACATGAAAAATTATAATTGAAGCTTCATGGAAATAATTTTCTATGATGTCATTAAAATCCTTTCATGCGGTATATGTCTAAAAACAACCTTCTTGTACATTGAACAGAAAAGTCAAATAGTATCTTGTACTTAAAATGACAAAAGATTCCATTCATAACATTTACTAAAAATTCACCAATTGGTAAAATTGGATTTAATCAATTGTAGGAGGATAGAAATAAGATTACATATTGAGGAAACATGTATGTGGATGATAAATATTCCCTAGTAAATTTTGAAGTATAAACAATCATGGATAAAAATGAGATTGCGATATTTTCCCTTAACATAGGTCTGATATGATCTGTACGTATCCGAACCTCCTATATAATGATTTCAATAATGTAATTGACTAATTCAAGAATCATATGAATTTTTATGATATCATATATGGTAATATTATTATCTCCTTATTAGTAATATTTCATTGCTACTTTTTATTCGAGTGTTCATTGCTTTATGTTCTTATGAGTGTTTTGTCAAATAAATTCATATTCATATTTTAAGGTTATATCTACATAATTTAGAGAATTATATTAGTATAATATATTTCAGATTTATTCATTTAATTTTTTATATAATTCTTGTTTAATGAGGAACATTTATAATGAATCACATCGCATCATAGAGATGGTAAGTAATATGTACACACGTGGGACGATATCATTCCCATAATTATTTAACGGAATTGGAGTGGATGATAGAATATCTCAGAATTATTATCATATTATAATAATAATATATAGTTAATATTTACACCAGTATACTCATCCTGGTATGTTGGTGGTGGAAAACAGATTACAGCACGGCGTGGAGACGGTATTCCCTACGTACGCACGCGTAGTGATTTCATTTTCTATAGGATGGATATAAGGGTGAAATAGGGTTGTTTCATATTGATAATAAAATATCAGTATATTAGTGATACTAATGTTATTATTTATAATGAAACAAATAAATAAGACAAAGTATAAGAAGAAATAAATTTGAAAGAATCAGTAAACGATATTACCTCTTCTTCGACGCGCCTCTTATAAACCTCCTCATAGGGCACTAAAGTTGGTCTTTGAAGATGTTTAAGACCTATAGTATGTTTCTAGGGAAGTGGATAAGAAAATGTTTTATGGGATGGCCGAGCATGAAGGCACAAAATTGTCTGAGGAGGAGAGGGGGGAGGTGCCTTTTTATAAGAGAGGAGAGGGGCACTTTTGGAAAACTTCAAAATATTAATTTATAATAAACTCAAAACAAACTTAAAAATCACTAAAAATGACTCAAATCCAAATATTAGATGATATTGGGTTATAATATCATCAAACAATAATATTTAGATGTGTTGGTAATTTATTTTAAATCTTATCAACTTGATTTATCCTTATTTAATCTATTGGATTTTATTTGTGGTAATAATATTTTAAATTTTAAATTGTTATAAATAATTACTTATGTGCTGTGAATTTTCCATAATTGGATACTTTATGACATTTTATACCATATAAATTTCAATTTAAATTTTTTAAATATTTTTCTGATTTTTAATCAATTTTATAATATGTTATTTTAATAAAATAACAATAGTGTCAATTTTGGCAGTAATAATTTGTTTTAATTTAAATAAAATTTACATAGAAGATATATTCAAAAAAAATTATCTAATATATCACTATCATTTCTTACCAATCTATAAAAATTGTGGATAACATTAATTAGTTCATATAATAATTATTTTAATATTTTTAAAACCATTTATTTGATATTTCAATCAATAAAATAATTTCTACATCACTATTGTTTCATCATTAATGATAAATATTAAATCCCTAAAAATTATAAATAAATCCTCATGATGTAGATAATTTAATTATATTTATAGAGACTATTTATATTTTATGTTTGATGCGGTTTATCGCTAATTTAAAAATCATTACACTTATAAGCTATAAGAGAGTGACATGTTGTCAGTTTCATTGGTTTTAATAATAATTATATCACTTTCATTGTCAAAAGTCCATGAAATGAATCTATTTTGACCCTTAAGTGATATGTGCCAACATTTATTCATCCAATGGAATTATTTCATGTGTTAGTGTAATTTTATAATCTTATTTTTACCCTTAATTAACTGATTTACCTTTAATTGTAATAAATAAAAATTACTATAGTTACTATTCATAATGTAAAAAAAATAAAATTAACCTGTTAACATAATTTTGACCCTTTTGATCCAAATATGGAATCCATTTTTTAAAATTCAAAACACAAAAGTTGCAGTAATTAATTTAAAATTAATCCCATTTTTATGAAAACAGGTTTTTCAAAGTTAAAACACTGTCAAAGATTGAAATGTTTTTACCTATGCATTCTATGTAAAATTAATTGTAATGACATATATTATATTAAACGATAAAAATATATTCTATTTATACTTTAACACAATTAAATTTTATTATGTAACCATATAAATTATCTTTATGAAAAAAGTTGTTTTTAAAAAAACATTAGTGTATTTTTACTATTCATCAAGATATGAAAGTTATAAGAAAAGTATCAAAAAATTATCCAATGTAAATTTTTATATCCAGATTCAAAATAATAAGTTTATTTTATTAAATTGAACTTATAAACTTGTCAAAAATTATAATTAAAATGAGTGTGCCATCAAAAGGTGGAAAAACTACATTTTTTTGAAAAAATACATCTTTTATCGATAAATTGATTTTGTTTTCATATCTCATTCTAGAAAATGTGTAAGATGAATTATAAGGTTATAAAATTAAGAATTCGGTTAATACTATTCATAATGGATAGTTCATAATATTATAATAATATATCATTATTTAGTGAAACTCTGTATTGCGTACAATGCAAACTATTGAGGAAGGTTTCTCTTGCATGTAACGCAAGACAATCCAGTGTTCTGTGTAGTGAAAGATTCCTTTGGTGTTGAGTATAACATAATACACACACATATATATTTCTCCTAAAATCTCAGGGTGTTACACTTTCTATGATTTAACCTTATTTCATAGAGGTTGTTATAAAACCCATTTACATTACATGGGTTAGTCATGTTTCAAAGAGATTATTATAGAACCCATTTTTTTCAATAGTTTAATCTTATTTCAATGATATTATTATGGAAACCATTTCTTTTCCATGGGTTAATCATAAATAAAATTAATTTTTATAGAAACTCTTTGTTTTCAACAAGATAATCATGTTATGAAAGGGGTTATTGTTTGTCCCAATGAGTTTATGAAATCTTATATATTTGATTGGTTTGTAGTGGTTCTTGTATATTATATTAGTGGTTATGTGACAATCCAATGATGGGTGGTTCTATGATAGACCAATGGTGGGTGGGTCTGTGATATCCCTTCAATGGAATTATAATTCCCTATCCATAAAAAATCACATAATCTTGATTAAGTTGACAATTTAAATTGAGGATTGTTTAAGGTTTAGAGTTTTATAGAATTTGGCAAAAACAATTACATTAAATCTCAAAAATTAAAATATAGACACTTCTAATCAGTATCCATTTTTTTCATAAAATAAAATTTCAAAAACGAAAAGAAACATATTTAGTTCCATGTTTTAGTCATCATGACTATTACTTGATCACATCCTTGATCCTATTCCACTTTATGTCCTCTAAAAAAATTTCAAAAACTTTGGATGATCATAAAAAGCTCAGAAAGGGATACAAAAAGAAGGGAAACTATTAGTTTTTCAAAAAAACAAGTAAACCATGAATAATTTTTCATAAGTAATACTTTTCAACTTTATAATGTAGTAAGTAATATTCATGGAAAAAAATATCATTTCTTACACTTTTATAACCAAAAGATTAATATAAACCCCATTGAATGCTCACAAAATATATAAAGGTAACTTTGAAAAAAATAAACTTAAATGAAATTTCCATACATTCGAATTCCACACATATCACTAAATGGAATATCCATATTAATGACTTCCATACCAAATGAATTGGAGGATATAACATAACCACGCATCCTAGTTTATCATAAAAACTTCTGTCGTTTGGTTTATCACGTAACCACCCATCCAATTTCCACGTACAATTATAGAATCATGACACATAAAATATTGAAAATATAATAATTTCACTAATATCATTTAATTTACAGTCACAAGAAATCAATTAATGATATTTAATTAATCAATCCATTTATTAAATCATTTTCAATACCAAAGCACCCAAAAACAGAATATAGTGTTTCTTTTTTATTTTAAAAAAACTAAGGCCTGTAGAGGAAGTCAAATAATGATTATGAAGGCAGAGAGGTCATTATTATCGCAATCATTAAAAAATTCATTTTTTCATATATTGAAATGCTTTATAGATAAAATATTCCATTTGAATGAATTTAAATGTCAAAGTTGTTTATTATATACTGTTTAAATGAAGGTGGTGTAGATTATAAAATTGTGCCTCAATGAATGGAGATTGAGACGAAGTCCCTTACCTCGTGTCTGACATGACTCATTCTTTATTTAATATCTTGAATAATAAACAAAAGTAAATTTAAATTTTCTTATGAACCTTTTTCAAGTTTATTATTCCTTTTATTTAACATATCACCATGTTATAGACATTGTATAATCATTTAAGCTAGTAATAATCGTTTTTTCGATATTTGGTACTTGAGTCAAAAATGAAATTCTTATAATTAAAAATTATCCATGTGGTCATATATCCATTTTATGTAGAGTTATATTCATGATTTTGATAACATATATATGATATATATCGTGTATATGTATGTATGTATAATAGTACATAACATTTGGAGATAAGAATTGAAATTCGCCGTTCCTAGAGACGGTAATCCGTACAAACGCATGAACACTAATTTCATTTATATTTCATAATTAATGGAATTAAAACATTTTGATACATAGGTATATTATAAATCCTATATAATATGGTATATAATTTCATTAATTCCATCCTTTATACATTTTACATGTGTCATGAACAATCCTTTTCACTTTCAGGGGGCGGTAGTCTGTACTTCCTCAAATGAAATAATCACATTTTCCCATTTTCCCATTATGGAAACCATAAAGGTATGATAAAAATAATAATCATAGAGATAATATAAATAACATACATATCATATAAATACATATTTCCATATTAATGGCCACCATGAGAGGCGGTAAGAGATAATTGTACAATCATCATTTCGTGAGGTAGTAGTTCATTGTGCACAAGAATTGTAAGTTCTTTTCCCAGTAGATAGAGCTGTGTGGAAGCTTAGTTAAAATAATTTTCATAAAAAACCGTTAATATTGATTATAGTGGTGATTTAATGTAAAAATTTAATAGGAATAGCAAATGGAGTGATGAAGTAAAATAAAAGAAGAGAACATGATGGAAGACGTTAATAATAAATCAGGTAAATCTCTATGGATTAAACCAAAAGGCCTCCTTAAAAATATTTATGACTATGTTAGGGCTTCTAAGATGAATAGAGGGATGTTGAGAGATTATTTTGTTTAAATTAAAATGTCTGTTTTAACTACAATGTAGTAATTTTCACTATTCATAAAAAATTTGACATTTTCATAAAAATACCCATAATTCACCCAAATCTAGTATTGATATTCAGATTTCAAAATGATGTATATTTTTAGAAATTACAATCATATAAGTTTCATTAATTAATTTAAAATTAATTTCTATTTTCATATATAAAAAGCGTTTATTTAAGAATTAAAAACTACCAAAAGATTGACATGTGTATATGTCCAATTTCAAAATGAAATTACTTCCAAGGACCAAAATTGGATTAAACGGTAAAATTATAATCCAATTTAACTTTAAAAACATTTTAATTTAAAATATAACTATATAAGTAAATCATATGAAAAGAAATTTTTGACTTAAATACTTTATTTTTTACTATTCATTAAAAAATGAACATTATTAGAAAAATACCAAAAATTTAACCAAAGTAAAATATAATGACGCAATTATAAATAAGAAGTTCATTTTTTCAAATGGAATATATAAAATTAAACAAAAAATATTTAAAATGGGGTTTCCATCAAAAGGTAGTAAATTGGTCATTTAAAGAATATTAGAGTATTTATGCTTAAAATTGGATTCATCACATTTCTGGACTCTATATTTTATTGGATAATTGAAAAACATTTAACAAAAATGTATAATAATATTCTAGTTAGTTCTATTCATTTTGGATAATAAAATGGATAGTCATTAACTACCATTTAAAATAATAATATTATATTATTATTTCGTTCAATATGACTCTACATTGTGTGCTACATAAGACTTCAGAGAAACCCATTGTTTCGTGTCAGGTATGCCATTGAACATAGAATCCACATTAATGTAAAATTAATATTTAATTCAAAAATATTAATTAGTAAGAAAATGTCATATTTTTCATTTACATGGAATGTTACATCATTCCCCCATTTAGAAATTGCATCCTCAAAATTTTATTCACTTAGGGGGTATTTATCCCTCATAGCATTTTTAGATTTCCATTATTCCTCTTCAACCATATGATTTTTCCATAAATCCATTACCTAATGAATTAACTTATTCTGCAACACTTTCTCTCTTCGGACAAGAATCTAGAACGATTTTTCCTCATAAGATATATTCTCTTCCAACTAAACTACCTCTAGATTCAAAACATGCGATGGATTTGACATATATTTCCTCAAAATTGAAACAAGAAAAATATTGTGTACCTAGGATAAACATGGGGGTAAATCCACTCTTTAAAAAAATGATAAAAATTTTCCAGGATTTTATAGGGTCTAATAAACCATAGACTTAACTTTCCCTTCTTTCCAAAACACATCACACTTCTCCATGGAGAAACAATGATAAAGACATGATCACTTACCTTAAAAGAAAAATCCTTTCTCCAGTTATATTCATAACTTTTCTTCCTCCTCTAAGATGTTCTCCTGTGCTAATGAATCAACTGAACAATCCCTGATATGTCTTCTACCAATTCTAGTCCCATCAACTTTCTTTCACCTACTTCATCCCAAAAAGTTGGAGTTCAACACTACTTTCCATATAATACCTCAAAAAGAGACCACTTTATACTAGAATGAAAAAAATTATTCTATGAAAATTCCACCAAATAAGGATGTTAGTACCAACCCATGGTAATGAATTGATCACACACATAATATATCTTCCAATGGATGAATTAGTCATTCTGAATGCCGATATGATTGTGAATGAAAAGGTGTACGTAAATTTAATTCAATACCTAACAACTTCTGAAGGCCTTTACAAAAGTTAGAATTAATCCTAAGATCACGATCAGATACAATGGAGAGTGGAACTCCATGTAACTTGAAAATACTTTTAACATATAACTTGGAATGTAGATCTATTAACAAAGTATAATGAATTGGAAGGAAATGAAAATATTTAGCCAATCGATCAACCATAACCCTGATTTCATTATTACCTCGAGATGTATTTGGTAACCCAACAATGAAATCCACAGACACATTTTACAATTTGCACTCTGGAACCGGAAAAGGATAAAGGATTCCTTTCGATAACTGGCACTCTGATTTAACCTATTTACAAGTTAACCAATTCACACTAAAGTTGACAATATCTATTATTATTCCATACCACCAGTAAAACGTCCGAATATCCCTATAAATCTAAGTACTTCCAGGATTAACTGAAAATAAATAACAATGAGTTTTACATAACAACCCTTTCATCAACTGTGAATCACAAGTCACACAAAATATCCTTCCAAACCTTAAAACACATTCTCTATCAATATTAAACTCAGGTAACATACCTTTCTGAACCAATTATTCCCTTTTCTACAATTCATTGTCTTCCTTCTGTGCTTTCTTAATTCTGTCTGATAGAGATAATTTCACTACCACCTGTAAAAAAATATAAGAATTTCATAAATCAACAACTTCTATGCCAAAGTTTATAAAATCAAAAACCAAAAGATATCATTCTAAACATAGAATGATTATAGTAGCATTACTATTTCATCTCAATGCATCAGTCACATTATTTTCTTTTCATGGATGGTAATGAATTTTTCAATCATAATCCTTTTTTAATTCCAACCATCTCCCCTATCTCATGTTCAATTGTTTTTGAGTGAATCTATACCTCAATCATTTTTGATTGTATAAATTTCTCATTTTACTCCATACGAATGATTCCTCAATATTTTAATGCCAAAACAACATCAGCTAATTCCAAATCATGTGTAGGGAAATTTTAATCATAAGGTTTTAGTTGATGTGAAGCATAAACAACTACCTAATCATTTTTCATAATGACACAACCAAGTCCTTTCAACTAATCATCACTTTAGACAAAAAACTCACCATTTTTGGAAGGTAACGGAAAACCTATAGCATTCACCAATCTTCCTTTCAACTCCTGATAACAATCATCACATTATTTTGTCCAAATGAACATAAAACCTTTTTTAGTTAACTTAGTATTTGGGCTTCATAACTGTGCAAAATATTCAGACAAAATCTAGTAATAACCAGTTAAACCAAGAAAATTATTAATCTAGGTTATATTTGTGGGTCTTGGCCATTCTTTAACATGTTTTTTTAGAAGGGTCAATAGTTATGATATTTTTGGTACAATGGGAGCATGAAATTAAATTTGCTGTAACAAAACTCACACTTGGTAAATTTCTCATACATTTACTTTTCTTTTAAGGATTAAAGAAAAAATGTAAATAACATTGATGTTCCTGTTTACTTCTAGAAAAAAAATAAACAATAACATCAATAAACAGAACAACCATTTATCACATGAGTCAACTGAGCCATAACTATATAAAACTATTCAATTTTGATTACGACCATCTCAGGATGCTGATTTGGAAGGTCATTTACCTCTGTATTCCTTCCCAGCATAGTTTCCCTGTTAACTCCATGGAAAACCATTCTGGAAAAACATATCTTAGATGAAGAAACAAGGTAATATTCAAATTCTATATCATTCCAATATTAACATAAATTAATTTATGGATATTAATTTAACAATACCCTAACTCATAATGTTGTCTAAACTAACCTATGATGCCAACTATAAGGCCCAAGCCTTAAACATTACATAATCTTGAATTATGTTAATAATTCACATTAAGGATTTTTTCGGTATATAGTTTTAGATAATTAGTCCATAAATATTACATTACATCTAAACAATTATAGAGAAGACACTTCCGTTGAGAATCAATTGTTTCATAAAATAAAATTCTTAAAAGAAAAGAAACATGATTTTTTATATGTTTTAATCATCCTGACATTTCATTTATCCCAACCTTGACCCTATTCCACTCTAAGTCCTGTGAAAAACATTTCAAAATCATGGGATGAGTATAAAAAGCTCAGTAACTGATACAGAAAGATGGAAAACTGTTAGTTTTTCAAAATAATAAAGTAAATCATTAATACTTTATCATAAGTAATACTATTCACCTTTATGAAGTAGTAAAAACTAGTCACTGAAAAAAATCTCATTCCTTACCCTTTTGTAACCAAAATATTACCATAAAATCCATAGAAATTATAGATAACATATAATTGTTACATAGGACAAAACATAGTTAAATGGAATAACTATACGATCGATATCCATACATATCACTAAATTGAATATACATAGATCCAACTTCCATTCTTAATGAATTTGTGGTTATAATTTAAATACCCATCCTGGTTAATCATGACACCACCCATGATTTTGTTTACCACCTAACCACCCTTCAAATGTCCAGGTACCATTATAAAATCATAACACATAAAATATTTTAAACATAAAAATTTCACAAATAATATTTCATTTTTAATCCCAATAAATAATTTCATAATATTGAAATAATTAATCCATTTCAAAAAAAATCAATACCAAAACACCCAAAAATAGAATAAGGGGATTCTTTTTCATTTTCAAAACACTAAGTCTTATAGAGGAAGTCAAATAACAATTACGGTAACAGAGAGGTCATTGTAGCTGCAAACATTACAAACATTCTTTTTGACTTTTTGTGAAATTATTCATTGATAAAAGACTCCCATTGATTGAAAGTAAAAGTAAAAGGGGTTTATTACACACATTGTAAAATTAGGAGGTGTATACTATCAAAACATGCCTCAATGAATATTGATTGAGATGAAGTCCCTTCCTGCATGTCTGACTCGATTCATACATTCTTTAATCACATGAATAATAAACTAATGTTATTTTTTAATTAATTACAAACCATTATCAAGTTTATTATTCATTTTAAGTAACTTATTACCATGTTATGGACATTATATAATCATTTATGTTAATAATGGTCGTTTTGTCAACATTTGGTACTTGAATCAAAAATGAACTTCTTATAATTACAAATTGTGCATGTGGTCAAAAGTCCATTATATCCAGAATTATATTCATGATTTAGATATCATATATATAATATATATCATATATATCATATATGTCATATATATATGTATTTATAAAATAACATAAAATTTGGAGAGAAGAAATGAAATGCACTGTTCATGGAGACGATAAGCCATACGTACTCATGAATGCTACTTTCACTTATATTTCATATTTAATGGAATGAAAACATAATGATTCTTCAGTATATTATAAATATAGTATAATATTATATATAATATCATTAACTCCACCCATTATATATTCCATATATTTCATGAATGAGTCATATCACTTTCAGTGGGCAGTAATCTACACTTCCTCAAATGAAATTATTGCATTAACCCATTATGAAAACCATAAAGGTGTGATATAAATTAAAAATAAAAAATCATAAAGAAAATATAATTATAATATATACCACATATAAATACAATTACATATTAATAAACACCATGAGAGGCGATATTATATTATTAGAAAATCATCAATTCATCAGGTAGTAGTCCATCGTCCATAGAAATAGTACATTCTTTACCCATTTGATAGAGGTGTGTAGAAGTGTAGTTCAAATAATTCTCATAAAAAAACCTAGTATATTTAGGATAAATTTGGATTCATTTAATCATTAATAAGATGAACACATGCAGTGAATAAGTAAAATAAAAGAAGAGAACTTGAGGGAAGATGTTACCATTAAATCGGGTAAATACATTTGGTTTGAACCAAAATCCATTGTTGAAGTTCCTTCTGCCTACAAAATGGATTCTAGGACAAATATAGGGATGTCGGGAAATTATTTGGGAAGAGGCTTGATGGTCCATGGGGATTGAGTGGTGTTATTAATGGGTTAGATAAAATTTCTTTTTATAAGGGGGATGATGGGCTCTTTAGGAAAGATTGAAAACATTATTTTTCTAAAAACTAATTCTCAGTTTCAAAAGGTCAAAAAATCATTAAATGATAATAAAATATAAATATAAGTCGAAATAAATTCATCCATTATGAATGGTATAGGTTTTTGATATTTTATAATCCTTATATTTTTTATTTGACCCTTTGTTAACTTATTTATATTTTACATTATCTTCTTGTATATTCATATTATATGGTTATTATAGTTACCATAAATTGCCAATAAAACCCCAAGTTGTTCATTAATGAAATTTTCAACCTTATATAGGTCATTTTAATGAATCATAGATTTTTAGGATTATCAAAACATTTAATAAAATAACATTTTTTCATAAAAACTTATTTATGTCAATTTAAACACTATTCTTATCATGACTTTTTTAAAAAATCCGAAACAACTTTATTCATTCAAAAAACCATCATTAATTCAAATATAAAAAGTCATAATCATCTATATAATTTTTTATGGCATAAAAAGAGTCATAATAAATTTATTTTAAAATTTATAATCCTAATTATTTAAAAGAATCATTAATGAGGTAATCATTACATCATCATTGTGTCATATGTTAATTTATTTATATGATGTCTAAAAATTATAAATAAAATAACAGGATATAGGAAATATTTTTATATTTTTAATGAAAAATTATTGTAAAAAATATCAATTATATAAACCCACGTTAATTTTTTTTATGTAAAACAATACACGATTATTATATTTTTAATTTTATTTTAAATAAAAAGTTATAAATGTCACTATCTTACCCAAATGGAATTTATTGGCCAAATGTTCTACCCAAAGATTTTATTGGTCGGCCATGACTCATCCAATGAGGATAGGACAAGTGTTAAGGGAATTTTATATTATTATAAAATTATTTTTAACTTGAATTACCCTATTTAAGTTTAAATGTGTTAAATAAATAGCTAAAGTTACTATTCACCACTAAATTATTTTCATTTTATTGAACCAATTTTTACTTAATAATGAATAATATGTTTTTAAAAATTTTTCAAATTCAATTCACAGAAGCTTTAAAATTTTCTTTAAATGAAAAAGTTGGTTTTTAACTACTATAAAGCGTTTTTAACTGATCATAAAAAATTAAACGGTTTCAGAAAAATAACAAATATTAATTCAAAAATAATATTTATATATTGAATTCAAAAATTATGCCTATTTAAAAAAATTATAATCATATAATTTTCATTAATTAATTTAAAATTAGTTTTTGTTGTCATAACATAAAAAGCATGTTTTTAAGAAGTAAAAACTACAAAAAGACTGACAAGTGTTAATGTCCAATTTCAAAGTGAAATTACTTCCATTGACCATAATTATATTAAATGGTAATAATATAATCCAATTAAACTATAAAACATATTAAAAGTAAAATATAACAACATAAATTAATCAGATGAAAAGACAATTTTGACGTAAAATGTAGTATTGTTTTTACTATTAATTAAAAAAATGAAATTCATCAGAAAAATACCCAAAATTTACCCAATTTAAATTATGATGACACTATTATAATGAAGAATTTTATTTAGTTAAATGGAATATTTAAAAGTGGAAAAAACTATATTTAAAAAAGGTTTTCTATGAAAAGATAGTAAATCATCCTTTTACAAAAAATTAGAGTATTTATACATAAAATTGGATTCATTCACATTTAAATCTTCTAAATTTTCTTGGATAAATGTAAAAACATTAAAAAAACATGTATAAAAATCCAGAAGATAGTTTTGTTTATTATTTCCAATAAAATGTCTTTCCATTAACTTCCATTTAAAATAATAATATTATATTATTATTTTCTTCAATATGACTCAACATTGTGTGCAACATAATACTATAGAGAAACCCATTGTTTCGTGTCAGGTACGCCATCATACATAGAATCCACTTTAAAATAAAATTAATATTTAATTCAAAAATAATAATTAATATTAAAATTTCATATTTATTATTTACCTAGGATGTTACGTCCTTCCCCCCTTTTAGAAAGTCAGTCACCACAAATTTATTCTCTTATAGGGTATTTGTCCCACATAGAAGTTTTAGATTCCTATGTTTCCACATCAACCATATGGTTTTTCCAAAAATACTTTACCTAATTATTACCTTATTCCAAAACACTTGATATCATTGGTCAAGATTCTGGCCCGGTTGTTCGTCCTAAGATAGATTCTCTTGTAACTGAACTACCTCTAGACTAAAAACATGAGATGTATGTAACATGTACTTCCTTAATATTGAAACATGAAAAAAATGTATACCTTGGATAATCATGGGGGTAATGCCACATTTTAAGAAACGGATCCCTGATTTTCCTAGATTTCATAGGGTCTAATGATCCTTGGACTCAAGTTTCCCTTCTTACCAAATGCATCACAATTTTCCATGGAGAAACATTGAGAAAGACATGATCACCTACCTCCAATAAAAGATGATTCCTCCTATTATCCACATAACTCTTCTGCCTGCTCTGAGATGTTCTCATGTGCTTATGAATCAAATAAACTTTTCCTACCATCTCTTCTACGAATAATGTTCCCATCCAATTCCTTTCACCAACTTCCTTCCAAAAAGATATAGATTGACACCGATTTCTATATATTACCTAAAGTGAAGACATCATTATACTGGAATGAAAAATTTTATTATACGAAAATTCAACCAAAGAAAGATGTTTTTTCCAACTTATCAGGTAATAAATTGAGAAAACACATAACATATCTTCCACTATCTAAGATGTTCATTCTTGACTTCCCATATTATTGTGGATGAAAATATATACTGAAATTTATGTCGGTACCTAATGAAATCTAAAGGCCTTTCCAAATGTTAGTATAAAACTTGTGATCACAATCAGATATAATGTATAGTGGAACTCTATGTAACCTGACTATCTCTTTAATATACAACTAAGTAATTAGATTTAGAGATAGAGTATCTTGAATAGAAAATAAAAGAGAAAATTTTGTCAATCGATCAAAAATAACCCAGATTACATATTACCTTAAGATGTATTTGGTAATCCCATAACTAAATCCACTAACACATTTTTACATTTCCTCTCTAGAATCAGTTATCGACGATGCATAACTTTCAATAACTGTCACTCTGATTTAACCTATTGATAAGTCAAACAACTCACAGTAAAGTCAACAATATCTATTTTCATTATATCCCACTAGTAATACTCATGAATATCTCTGTATAGATTAATACTACAAGGATAAACTGAAAACAGATAACTATGAGCTTCATAAAACAACTCTTTCACCAACAATGAATCACAAGGAACACATAATGTATTACCAAACTTGAAAACACACTATCTATTAATATTAAACTCAGGTAATGTACCATTATTAATCCATTCTACCCTTTTATGCAATTCATTTTATTCTTTCTAGACTTTCTTAATTCTCTCTAATAGAGATGATTTCCCTGCCACCTGTAACAAAACAGTGGAATTTCTTGCTCCAACAACTTCTATGCCTACATTAATCAAATAAAAAAATAAAGATCTATTTCCAAACATAGTACGAATAAATTAACATTACTCATTTGGCTCAAATCATCAGCCACTTTATTTTACTTCCCAGGATGATAATGAATTGTTTATTCATAATCCATTATTAATTCCAAATTATGTGTAGGGAAATTTAACTCATGATGTTTCAACTAATGGGAAGAATAAGAAATTACCTGATCATTTTGTATAAGGACACAATCAAGTCCTATCAATGAAGTATAACTGTAGAAAACAAACTCATAATTTCTTGAAGGTAATGCCAGAACAAGAGTATTCACCAATCTTCTATTCAATTGTTGAAAAAATCCATCTAATTATTTTGTACAAATGAACTTTACAACTTTTTGAGTTATCATAGTCATTGGACTAGAAAGAAGTGAGAATTTTTAAACAAACCACTAGTAATAACCTAATAAATAGGAAAACTACAGATCAGGGTAATATTTGTGGGTCTTGGTCATTATTCAACAACATTTTCTATAGGATAAACAATTTTTCCGGTTTTTTTAACAATGTGACCATGAAATAAAATTTTTTGTAACCAAAACTCACACATTCTAAATTTCCCACGCAGATTTTTTTCTTTTAAGGTTTTAATACAAACCATAAATTACTTTCACATTCTTTTTTACATTAGTAAGAAACCAAAATATCATTAAAAAACACAACCACCATTTTTCACCTATGTAAACTAAGCTATCACTACATAAAACATTTAAATTTTGATTCCGAACATCTCATCATGCTGATTTGGAAGGTAATTTTTCCTCTATAATCCTTCCCAGAAATGTTTACCTATTTCCTCTATATAAAACCATTCTGAGAAAACATTTCGTAAATGAACCAACATGGTAATCTGTAATAAATGTATTATTTCAATATCATCATAAATTAATTTATGGATAGTAATTTAACAATAATCTAACTTCTATTGTTGTATAAACCAACCTCTGATACCAACTATAAGGCCCCATCCATAGAGATTACATAATATTGAATTATCTTAATAATTGACATTGATGAAAGTTTCAAGTTTATAGTTTTAGATAATTAGTCCATAATTATTACATTACATCTCAAAAATTAAAAAGTAGAAACTTCAACTGAGTATCCATTTGTTCATAAAATAAAAATTCTAAAAAGAAAAGAATCATGTTTAGTTCCATGTTTTAGTCATCATGACTTTTCCTTGATCCATTACATGACCCTATTCTACTTTAGGTCCTATGAAAATAGTTTTTAAAAAATTGGATGAGAATAAACATATATAAGGATACTCAATGAATGAAAATTGTAAGATTTTTAAAACAAAAAATTAAACCATGAATACATAATCATAAGTAATAATTTTCACCTTTATAATGTAGTAATAAATCTTCACTGAACAAAATATAATTTCATACATGTTTGTAAAAAAAATATTACCATAAAACCCATATAAATCACACATAACATATAAATACATCTTAGGAAAAAACATAGTTAAATGTAATAACCATACAGTTGACTAACACACATACCACTAAATGGAATAGCCATACAACTAACTTCCATATCCGATGCATTGGAATTAATAATGTAACCACCCTTCCAAGTTTATCGTGGCCCCACCCGTCATTTGGTTTATCACATAACCACAATTCAAATGTCCAAGTACCATTATAAATTCACAACACATAAAATATTGCAAATATAACCATTTCACTAATAAAACTTTATTCGAAAACAAAAGAAATAATTTCAAGATATTTAAATAATCAATCCAATTCAAAAAACATTTGCAATACCAAAAAATCCAAAAACTGAACAAGGGGTTTCTTTTTTATTTTAAAAACACTAAGGCTTATAGAGGTAGTCAAATAACGATTACAGTGAAAAAGAGTCATTGTTGCCGTAAACTTTACAAAAAATTCATTTGATATATAGTGAAACGATTCAGAGATAAAATATTTCCATTGAAGGAAATTAAAATTCAAAGTGGTCTGTTATACACCATGTAAAACAAATAGGTGTATATTATGCAAACATGCCTCAATTAAATGAGATTGAGACGAAGTCCCTTACCTTGTGTCTGAGTGGACTCATTCGTTCTATAATCTCCTAATTGATAAACAAAAGACTATTATTACTTAATTCTTGAACCATATTAAAATTTATTATTCCTTTCATATCACTTATTATGATGTTATAGACATTATATAATCATTTAAGTTAATAACTATTTTTTTCGATATTTGGTACTTGATTCAAAAATGAACTTCTAATAATTACCAATTGTCCAAGGGGTCAAAAGTACCTTATATACAGAATGATATTAATGATTTAGATATCATATATATCATATATATCAAATATATATATATGTTTGTATTTATAATAGTACATAACATTTTGAGAGAAGAAATGAAATGCACTGTTCATGGAGATGGTAAGCCATACGTACGCGTGAAAACTACTTTCATTTAAATTTCATTTTTAATAGAATGAAAACATAATGATTAATAAGTATATTATAAATCAAGTATAATATTATATATAATTTCATTAACTATGCCCATTATATATTCCACATATTTTATGAATGAGTAATATCACTTTGAGGGGGTTGTAGTGCACACTTCCTCAAATTAAATTATTGAAGTTACCCATTATGGAAACCATAAAGGTATGATATAAATTAAAAATACATAATCATAGAGTCAATATATGTATAATATATAGAATATATACATAAAATGTCATATTAATGGCCACCATAATAGGTGGTATGAGATTATTGAAAAATCTTCATTTCAATAGGCGATAGTTCATCGTCCAGAGAAATAGTGCATTCTTTACCCATTAGATGGAGGTGTATATAAGTGTTGTTCAAATCACTCTCATAAAAAAACCTACTATATTGAGGATACTGATGTTGTCATGTAAAAATTAATAAGAATAACCTAGGGAGTGAATAAGTAAAATAAATGAAGAGAACTTGAGGGAAGATGTTACCATTAACTCAGGTAATTACATTTGGTTTGAACCCAAAACCATTCTTGATGTTCCTTCTACCAATAGTATGGATTCTAGGATAAATAAAGGTATATAGGAATATTATTTGGGTATAGTTTTTATGGGCCAAGATGATTGGAAGGTGTGAGTAATGGTCTAGAGGAAATGGATTTTTATAAGGGAGAGGAGGGGCTCTTTAGGAATGATTGAAAATATTCTTTTATTATAAACTAAATTTATGTTTCAAAAGGTCCCAAACTCATTAAATTAAAATAAAAGATGAATATAATTCTATATAAGTTCATCAATTAATAATTTTACTGGTATAAGATATTTTATAATCCTTATCTTTTTATTTAACCCTTTGTTAACTTTATTTAACTTTTACCATGTATTCTTGTATATTCATATTATATGGTTAATATATTTACAATAAAATGCTAATAGAACCACAAGTTGTTCATTAATGAGTTTTTAGACCTTATCTATGTATTTTTTCTAAATAAAATATTTTTAAGATTATTATATCATTTAATAAAATAATATTTGTTTTAAAAACTTATTTCTACCAATTTAAACACTATTAATATCATAACTTTTTTTAGAAAATCTAATAACAATTTATTATTTCGAAAAAACCTTCATTAATTAAAATATAACAAGTCATCCTCATCCTTAAAATTATATTATGGAATAAAAATCCCCAATATAAATTTATATTAATATATATAATCTCATTTATTTAAAATATTCATTAATAAGGTAATCATTACATCATCATTGTGTCATATATAAATGTATTTATATGATATCTAAAAATTATAAATAAAATATCTTGATGTATGAAATATTTTTAGATTTATAATGAATATTTATAGTCAAAATCATCAATTATATAACCCCACATTAATTTTTTTAGTAAAAAATACATATTTATTATATTTTTATTTATACATTACATAAAAAGTTATTAATGTCAATATCTTACCAAAATAGAATCCATAGGCCAATGTTTCTACCCAAATATTTTATTGATCAACCATGAATCATCCAATATAGTTAGGACAAGTTTTAAGTTAATTTTATATTATTATAATATTATTTTTACCTTGAATTACCCAATTTACATTTAACTATGATAAATAAAAATCAAAAGTTACTACTCACCAAGAAAATTATTTTCCTCTTATTGAATTTTTTTACTAATTACAACTATGTGTGTTGGATTTTTGAAATTTAATTTACAGAAGTAGTAAAATTTTGTTTAAATGAAAAATTTGGTTTTAAAAAACTATGCAGTTTTTTTCACTATTCATAAAAAAATGCATTTTTTCAGAAAAATACCAAATATTCACTCAAAGATAATTTTGATATTTTGAAGTTAAAAATTATATCTATTTTACCAAATTAAAATCAAATTATTTTTATTAATTAATTTAAAATTAATTCCCGTTGTCAAAACTAAAAAGGGTGTTTTTAAAATGTAGAAACTACAAAAAGATTGACATGTGTTTATGTTCAATTTCAAAGTGAAATTACTTCCAATGACCAAAATTGGATTAAATGGTAAAAATGTAATCCAATAAAACATTAAAATAAATTAAAAGGGAAATCTAACTATATAAATAAATCAGATGAAAATACAGTTTCGACGTAAAATGCCATATTTTTTTACAATTTATTAAAAAGAGAAATTGTTCAGAAAAATACAAAAAATTATCCCAATGTAAATTATGATGAATTTATAATAATTAAAATGATTATTTTTATAAATGGAAAAAATAAAAGTGAAAAAAACTCAATTTAAAAGGGGTGTTCCCTTAAATGGTGGCAAATCCTCCTTTTAAAGAATATTTGTGTATTTTTTCTAAAAATTGGATTCATTCACATTTTAAGCCTCTAAATTTTATCGGATAACTGTAAAAACATTTAAAAAATATGTACAATAATATGGTAGTTATTTCTGTTTGTTCCCACCAATTAAACAGTTATATGTTAACTACCATTTAAAATAATAATATAATATTATTATTATTTTTCAATACGACTAAGAATTTTTTGCAACACAAGAATTCGGAGAAACCCATTGTTGCATTTCAGGTACTCCATAAAACATAGAATACACTTTAATGTAATATTAATATTTAATTCAAAAATATTAATTCATATGAAAATTTCATATTCTTTATTTAACTGGGATGTTACATCCTTTCTCCTTTTGGATATTACACCGTCACAATTTTATTCACTTATGGGGTATTTATCCCTCATAGAATTTTAAGATTCCCATGTTTCCTCTTCAACCCTATGGTGTTTCCAAAAATCATTTACACGATTAATTACCATATTATACAACACTTTCTCTATTTTGTCAAGAATTTGGTCTGGTTGTTCCTCATAAAATAGATTCTCTACTGACTAAACTACTTCTAGACTCAAAAAATGAAATGTATCTGACATATACATCCTCATGATTGAAACATGAAAAACATTGTGCACTTGGGATAATATTGGTGGTAAATCCACTCTTGATGATATTGATCCAACTTATTCCATGATTTTATAGGGTTCAATGAAACTTGGACTCATCTTTATTTCTTACCAAAATGAATCACACTTTTCTATGGTGGAACATTGAGAAAAACATGATAACTTTCCTCAAAAGAAAGATCCTTCTTCTAGTTATCTGCATAACTTTTCATACTTCTTTGAGCTATTCTCATGTGCTTTTAAAACAACTTAATATTCTCTACCATATCTTCTATTAATTTTGGTCCCATTAATTTCCTTTCACTGACTTCATCCCAAAAAGCTGGTGTTCGACACCGCTTTCCATATAATACCTCAAGTAGAGACATCAATATATTGGAATGAATCATGTTTTTATATGAAAATTTATCCAAATAAATATGTTGGTCCCAACATCCCTGGTGATCAATTGAGAAAGCACGTAATATATCTCCTATTTTCTGAATTTTTCATTATGACTTCCCATATGATTGTGGATGGAAAGTTGTACTAAAATTTAATTCAGTATCTAATGAATTTTGGAGGCCTTTTCAAAAGATATAAGTAAACCTAGGATCATGATCAAATACAATAGAGAGTGGAACTCCATGTAACTAGACTATCCATTTAAGATTCAACCAAGAATGTTGTTGGGAAAAAGTCTCTCAAGGTATCATTAAAGCATTTTTGAGGTGACTGTGTTTGTTGACTAAGTTGACATCTGTGTTGTGATTGTTAAAAAAGAAAACCATGACATAAAAATTTGTTGACAAAGGAAATTTGATGATGGAATTTCATGTTCAAGGGTTGTGGTTAATAATCCATGTTTTATTCAAGAACATCGACAAAGGAATAGATGATCTGGATGCGGTACAAGAAGAGTAGATACAAGGTGGTTCCATTTTATAGTATTTGCCAAATTTTTGCGCCTGAAAATTGACAAATGAGAAAAGTGGTTTGGGAAAAGGGACTTGCGAAACATTGTCTTGAAGGAGAGGAAACTTACGCACTATATGTTTTTCAAGATGAGAACATCAAAATGTGGAAAATGAAAAAGGGGTGCCCCAGTTTTAGGATTGGTCGTGCAAGTGACTTGCACGCTGAGACTTGCGTGCCGAGAGGAGACTTGTGCACCGTCATGAAGTTTGTCCAAATGCCTATAAATAGAGGTCTACCCCTAATTATTCTGTAAGAGTTAAACACTTAGATAATATCATAGCTCTCGTCGTGTAGGTGTGGTGGTCGCGCAAGTGGTGGTGTGGTCACGCAAGTTGAAGTTGCGCGCTAGTTGATTGTTGTGCATCCAGAGTGGTTTGGGTGAGAAAATAAGGGAGTATTCCATGTTTTGAGGTGATGAATGGGGTGTCGTTGAAGTGGATTGTTCACACATGCATGCCAGGTTTTGAAGAAGCACGACAGTTGATTATTGCACACCAATATTGGTTTGGGCGTAAAAGGAAGGGAGTCGCAAAAGTTTGGAGTTGCAGAAGCTTGTGTCGCACAACTGGTTGAGGTGAACTTGCAAGCCCATTTTAACTTGCACGATGAGAATTTCATTCCAGCTTGGTGAAGGGCGCTAGGTATGGTTGAAGCACGACAAAGATTTAGGGCTACGGGAAAGCCATAGGATTTCCTGATACCTTCGGTGCAAAGTGAGATTCATCTATAGGTGAAAGTTGGACTTCAAAAGAGAATCGATATACAACAGAGGATGTACTCATTAGTGATAATGATGAGACCTACATGTGTATAAACTGTGAGTGGATACTTTCTAGAGTATTGAGCAAAGAAAGGGGAAGAAGGTTATCTTCTCCACTTGCAGTGAGATAGAGAGAGAGAAACTGGGAGGGACACTTGGGAAAGTAGTGAGCTTACCGAAAACATTGTAAATGAAAAGATCCTAGGAATATAAGTGATCTATCCCTAATATTGTAAATATAAACGTGATTTTAGTGAATTTTTTACATCGGCACATTTCTGGTGTATGCTCCTTGTACATAGCCTAGTGAGGGTGAACCAAGTAAAAATCATTGTGTCCTATGCATGATTTAGTTGCTGTTTATACTTTTCAACAGGAAACAGAGAGAAGAGAGTCATTCTCAACAACGAGACAAGATCTATAGGGGAAATTGTTTTAATCTCTCATACCCTGATTCACCCCCACTCATGATATCTAACCTAGTGGACCTAACAATTGATATCAAAGGGAAGTTTATATTAGTGGTTCTCTCTCAAATAAAGGCCACTAATCATAAAGGGATTCTGATCATCGACGGGAATAATTTTCAGCTATTTAAGAATAAGATGAAACAGTACTTCCAATCTTTGGGAATGGATTTATTCACAGCGGCAATGCATGGTATAACATCTGACATTCACAGTGGGACATTATTGGAAGTTGAGCAAATAGAATTGGATGCTGACGCAATGGGAATCAATTCTTTAGGGGGAGCCCTTTCCAATGATATTTATACCAAGGTGATGTCATGAGAAATATGACATGCTATGTGGGAAAATCTTTTGAACATATATGAAGGTGATATAAAGGTCAGATAAGAGAAGCTGGAAGTATTGTGGAACATGTATGAAGATCAGAGAATGAACCTGAATGAATCTGTTAATGCATTCTTTGATAGCGTAAATATTGTAGTGGAGGACATGAGAGGTCTCAATGAAGTTATTGAAGATATAAAAATTGTGAAGCACATCCTATGGAATCTTCCACCTCGGTTCAATATGAATGTTTCATTTTAGGAAGATAAAGACCCGAAAGCGATGACAATGGATAACCTTCATAGAAAAATTGTTGCATATGAAATGAGAAATGATGATAATGATACTGTGGAAAAAGGAAAATCCAAATATGTGTCATTCAAGGCTGTGAAGAAGCTTCATATTGATTATTTTCAAGAAGATGAAGAGGCAGATGAGGTGATGTCATTCTTTTCTTCAAATATTCAATGAGGAAAAAGAAATTTTAAAGGGAAACTTCCACTAGAATGCTTTCTATATGGAAAGGTTGATCATCATTTTTCAAGGTGCCCCAAAAATATTCAAGCTAATGATAATGATGATGACGAATTCGAAATTCTCAAAAAAAAGTCTTCAAAATTTGTGAATGGGAAGAAAAAATTCAAGAGAATTTTCTTCAACAAATATAATCTTCTTTCACAAGAATTTGAATGTTCATATGAGTCTGAGGATGAAGAAGATAAGGAGATTGAAAACTGCAATGATCGTGGGAAAAATTCTATGGTGGAATTTGTAGGTAGTGCTCCGAAGAAGGAAGAAACTAATATTGATGAAGAAGAAGAAGTTGAAGGAAGAGTTGATATTCAAGCTGAGTTAGAGGCTGATCTTGAAGAGATATATGTTTGGAAGGCATAAACAATGAAATAAAACAAAGTTATCTATGACGCCAAACTCTACATATAGCAGAAAGAAGAAGAGAAGTCTGAGTTAATGGAAAAATTTGAGAATCTCTAGTCATTAGTTCTAGATAATTTAGTGAGTATAAACTCAGGATTGGAGAACTGAAGAAGTATTTCTATGGATTGAATATCATAGTGAAGGATCACATCAAGCGTATTGAAGATCTTGAAGAAGAATTTATCAGCCTACAAAAAATAGTTAAGGGTCATGAATAACTATTGATTCCCAACACGTTATTGGAGAAGCATAATATTCTGAATACTAGAAATATGAAAGAGGATCCTAGTAGTTCAATAGGAAAGAAGCAGCAATCAAGCTCAGGCGTTAAGGCTGATTTGGGACTTGAACAAAAATAGAAAGCAGTAAGAGTGGAAGTCATACCGCATGCACCTATTCAAAATATGAAGATTTATGTGGGTACAAAGAAGAATAAAAAAACACAGTGTGCTCAAGGGACTACTGGTAGTGCAGAAGAGACACGTAGAAATGAACCTTTCATCAGGTGTTATTGTTGTGGAAAGATGGGACACTCAAAATGGGTGTGTTCTATTGATAGAAGATATCGTAGGGCACAAGAACAAAGGAGGAATCCAAACAGAGAATGGTTCCCCTGAACATATTTTAAAGGACATTGTTTTTGGTGCGGAGGATTTGGGCACATGTCTAGGTACTGCACTATAACCATACTAAAGAATGTGACAAAGCAGAAACAAAATGTTCACAAGCAACATCTTAATGAACCGAGAGGTGAGTTGAAAATCCAAAATAGATTTTCAGCTTTTCAAGATGAAGAAGGTCCATAATACTCTAAGAATTATCATGAGTCTCAAACTATACTGAGTGTGGAGACAAAAATATGGACCAAGAAGAAGAGAGTAGAGAAGGATGTGGTAGCTGAAATTTCCCTTAAAGAATCAGATCGTTCTGGTGTGTGGATCCTTGATATTAGTTTTACTTATCTCATTCCAGGAAAAAAGGATCTTGTTACATGTCTAAAACACGAAAAAGAAGGAGTTTTCATGTTTGGAAATGATGAAGGCTTGAAGATAATTGGACCGAGAAAGTCCAGGTTTAGGGGAAATGAAATAAGACGTGATGATGTATTGGTTAGAGAAGGCCTCAGTCACAATCTGCTCAGTGTAAGTCAAATATGTGACTCGAGACATTCTATAAGGTTTACTAAGAAGATGTGTATCACCAAAGTAAGAGATGGAGAAGTTTTTCTATAAAAAGAAAGAAAAAATGGAATTCTCTTCCTTGTAAATGGAGAATATGATATGTGCTTTTTATCCTGAGAAGAAGAAAACAAATTGTGGCATAAACAACTTGGCCATCTATGTCAACCATCTCTAGAAGATCTGGTAAAGTGTGAAGCTGAAAGAGACCTCCCTAATCTATCACGTGATCATACACATATATGTGACACCTTTTAAAATGGAAGATAATCAAAAAGACTTATAAAGAGATGGAAAATAAGTTGACATGAGTGGTCAAATTAGTGAAAACTGATGTTTGTGGAACTATTTCACCAAAGATCCATTGATGGGAGGAGGTATTACATTCATTTCATTGATGAAAATAGCATAATGGCATGGGTATTTGTTATTTCCCAGAAGTATAATGTATTCAGCTGACTAAAACAATACCGAAGGGAATATGAAAGGATTCTTAGACAGAAAATTCTGATGTTTCGTACAGACAATGGTATGGAATTCACAAATAGTCAGGTGGAAGAGTATCTCGAGAAACATGGGATAGGGAATCATGTTTCTTCAGTAAGAACTCCCCAAAAAAATGGAGTGGTTGAAAAGAAAAATCAGATCATAAAAAACATGGGGAGAACAATGCATATAGAAAAAGACCTAACAGAGATGTTTTTGGAAGGAAGATGTATTGAAATTAGTATACATTTATAATAGGGATCTATTGTGTCTGAAAGAAGGAAAGAATCTATATGAAATGTGGTACAGAAAGAAACCAATAGTTATATACTTTCTAATATTTGGAAGTAAGTGCTTCATTCGTAACAAAGAAAAGAAAAGGAAATTTGAATCATGTTGAGATGAAAGAATATTTCTGGGCTACTACAGAAAAATAAAATCATTCAAATGCTTTAACAAAAGGCTGGGAAAAGTAGTTGAGAGCAATGAAGTCACTATTGTGGAAAATGAAAAGAATATTCAATAAGGCAGTGAACAGTTTGTTGACGAAAGTGGTGAAGTGGAATGTAACAGAGGAGGAGCAGAAGTGGAAAATGCTAACACAAAAGAAGACATTGATGATGAACAAGAATGTGTCATGTCTGTATCTACAAGGAAGCCAAAGAGTTAAGATAAAATTAATAGGTAGAATATCATCGGTTATCAGGAATCTCCAGTTTAGACTAGAAGAATCAAGTCCCTATAGAATACATCTTTCCTATCTCAGGTAGAGCTGAAAAGATTTACTGATGCAGCTGAAGATGAAAACTTGGTTCAGGCTATGAATGAAGAGCTTGATCAGATTGAGAAGAATCAGACATGGGAGTTTGTTTCGAGACCGGTAGATAAAAATGAAATTGGGACTAAATGGGTCTATCACAAAAATATGAATGAATATGGAACATTGGAAAAAAAATCACGACTAGTGTGAAAAGGATACTCCTAGATAGGGGGAACATAGGTTGATAAGACATTTGCACCTGTTTCAAGGCTGGAGATAATCAGATTATTCCTGGCCATTACAGTGCAACAAAAGTTGAAAGTGTTCTAGATGGATGTCAAATCTGCATTCTTGAATGGGATTCTGGAGGAGGAAGTGTATATTTAGAAGCCATATGGTTTTCACATTTATTAGTATGAGAAAAAGGTGTCCAGACTAAAGAAGGCGTTGTATGGGCTGAATGAAGCACCATGAGCATAGTACTCAAAGCTTGATCAGTACTTGAATAATATTGGTTTCCAGTATGGGGGAGTTGATTATAATCTCTATTTCAGCAATGACAGTAATCAAAGGATGATGATGTTGGTTTTTTTGATGAAATAATATTTGGAGGATCAGAGGAAGCTTAGTGTAGACAGTTTTCTGAATTCATGAAGATTGAGTTTGAAATGTCAATGATTGGAGAGATAACATTTTTCCATGGTCTACAGGTGACACAAGGAAGGAATTGAACATTAATTTCTCAATCATAATATTCCAATGAGGTTTTGAAAAGGTTTGGAATGGAAAATTCCATGGAGAAGAAGTCTCCAGTTGCTACTCGGACAAAACTGCCCAAAGATGAGGATGGAAAGGCAGTTAATATCAATGAATACAGGAAAATAATTCTAAGTACGTTGTACGTGACCACAACAAGACCGGACATTTTATTTTGCACATGCCATGCAACGGGATATCAGAGTAATCCCAAGGAAAGCCACATTCTGGCATTGAAAATAATACTTCGGTATATCAAGGGAATAATGGAATTCATCTTGACATATAATGACAAATCTCAGACAGAGTTGTTGGGATATACTGAGGCAGACTGGGCCAGTTCAGTGGATGATAGGAAATCAACGTCATGTTGTACATTCTATCTTGATGGATTTTGTATTTCTTGGAAAATCAAGAAGAAATATTTCATTTCATTGAGCACAACAAAGGCAGAGTATATTGTAGCCACTCAAGCATGCAAACAGTTATTATCGATGAAGTAGTAGATTGAAGATATGGGAGTTGAAGTGAAGTCTCAGATCGAAATCCAATGTGATAAATCAAGTGCTATCAATTTTATCAAAAATCCAGTTCATCACTCAAGGAAAAAGAACATTGAGATCAAATACCATTTCATCAAGGAGAAGGTGGATCAAGGGCCTGTGAAGTTGGATTATGTGCCTACAAACCTATAGGATGTAGATATTCTATCAAAGTCCTTAACCAAGGAAGTGTTTGAAAGGCATCGACTAGCTCTAGGAGTTCAGTTGACTCCTCGAACTTAAAAGAGCATGAATGTGAAACCCCCCGCTCCCCGAGGTATGATGTGTTTTTCCCTAATGTGCTGATATGTGTTCTTTACTTTATTACATACTACAAAGGAGTGACCTTTGAGTTCTTTGACAAAGGGGGAGAAGATAGTGATTTTTCAAGGGGGAGACAATGTGGCTATTTGAGAAATCATGATAGATAGGGGGAGAAGCTGACATATTGTAACACCCCGAGATTTTATGAAAAATATTCTTTTACTTTCATTGATGTCTTCTATTATACAGCACACTATGTTTAGCTTGTACTACATGCATCACCGTATTAGCTTGCAGTATATGGAACACTATTCTTGGATCGTGTTACACACAATTTAATGTTTGTTTTATTATAGTCATTCTACGCAACGTTGAGTGTGTCTGTGTGTGTATATATATATATATTCAATGAATAAATGAAATATGGTTGGATTCTTTTATACGAAACAATAAAGGATTCTTTCACAACATGCAACCCTGACTTGGCTTGCATTTCACGCAATCGCGACCTTCCCTGATAGTGTGTGTTGTACGCAATACCGAGTTTTACTAAACAACAATATATTATTATAATATTGTTATGAACTAGCAGTTATGAATAGTATTAACTAAAATTCGAATATTATAACATTATTATTCATCTTACACATTTTCTAGAACATGGTATAAGAACAAAATAAATTTTTCGGGTAAAATAAGTATTTTTCAAAAAAATACAGTTTTGCCACCTTTTGATGGCGCACCCACATTAAATATAGTTTTTGAAATATTTATAAGTTACATTTGACAAAATAAAATTATTATTTGGAATCAAGAAACTAAAATTTACTTTGGATAAATTTTTCATTTTACTCTGATAACTTTCATATTTTAATGAATAGTAAAAACACGCTATATTTTAATTAAAAACAACTTTTTTCATCGTAATATATTATGTGGTTAAATTATAATATTGAATGGCTTTAAAGTATAAATAGAAAATATTTTTACCATTTAATATAATGTATTTCATTAGCATTGATTTTACCTTGAATTCGTAGGTTAAATCAATTCAATCTTTTGCAATGTTTTAAAGAAAAACTCATTTTCTTTCGACAACAGGATTAATATTAATTTAATTTCTGCAACTTTTGTGTATTGAAGTTGGAAAAATGGATTACATATTTTAAATCAGTGGGTCTAAATTATATTAATAGAATACTTTTTTATTTTTGGTCTTTATGAATAGTAACAACGGTAAATTTTATTTACCATAGTTAATGGTAAATCGGGTAATTAAGGGTAAATATAATATTATAAAATTATGCTAACACATGCCAAAATTCTATTGGATGGCTAAACATTGACCCATATCACCTAAGGGTAGGATTAGATTCATTTTATAGACTCTTGACAATGAAAATAATTTAATTATCAATAAAACCAAAGAAAGTGACAACATATCACTCTCTTAAATCTTATAAGTATAATAATTTAAATTTAGTGATAAACATCATAAAACATCGAACATGAATAGTCTACAGAAATCTAATAAAATTATCTACATCATGATAATTTATTTAGAATTTTTAGAGATTAAATAATTGTCATTAATGGTGATACATTAATGATGCCGAAATTATTTATTTAGTGAAAAATCAATAATATAGTTTTTATTGAAATATTAATACATATCAAAAGATCCACAAATATACTAAAAACTTATTATTAGTGTATATATAAACCCTAATGATCCACTGGACGAATTGTGGACCATTTTAATCTTTATTAAGATGATTATGACACTTATATTATTTTATTTTAAATGATGCCAAAGTTGTAACCTTCATAATTTAATAAATATATCAATTTAAATATTCTGATTTTAAGATGATAAAGTCGAGTAAAAGTATTATTGTTAAATATAATAGATTTATATTCATCATAGGATTTTAGTTTTAATTTTTATGCAACATATAAGTATATTAAATAATTATACACAAATGTTGTAGTAATAATTTTATTAAGAGATAAACCAAATAAATGGTTTTAAAAATAATAAAATAAATATTATATGAACTATTTAATATGATCCACTAATTTTATAGATACTTATGACCTTTTATGAATCTATTAAAGATTTTAGTTCGAACATATCTTTTGTATATAATTTATTTTAATTCAAATAAATGAATAGTGTCAAATTTGACACTATTGTTATTTTAAAAAAATAACATATTATAATATTGTTTAAAAATCAAAAAAATATTTAAAATTTATAAATTTAAATTTATATGGTATAAAATGTTATAAAGTATCCAATTATGGAAAATTCACAAAAAATAAGTAATTATTTATTTTAATTTAAAATTTATAATTTTATTACCACATATAAACTTAAATAGATTAAATAAGGATATATCAAAAATGATAAGGTTTAAAATAAGATACAAACATGTCTAAATTTCATTGGTTTATGAGATTACAACCCTATCACATATAATCTTCGAATATGAGTCATTTTTGGAGGTTTTTAAGTGGGATTAAATTTATTATAAATTAATATTGTTTAGAATTCCAAAGGTGCCCCTCTCCTCCCTTATAAAAGGGCACCTCCTCCCTCTCTTTCTCAAACTACTTTGAGCCTTCATTCTCGGCCAAACCCTGCCAAATTCTCTTCTAAACTTTTCTAGAAACATCCTAGATGTCCTGGTGTACTTCAAATACCAATCTTTGTGCCCTAAGAGGAGGTTTCAAAGAGGCGTATCGAAGAAGAGGTAATTTCTTCTACCGATTCTTTCAAACTTCTTTCTTCTTCAACTTCTTCTTCTTTAGTTGTTTAATTATAAAGTCATAACATCAGTATCACTAATATACTGATATGTTATTATAAATATGAAACAACCCCATTTCACCTTCTATCCATCCTACGTAAAACAAAATCACCGCGCGTGCGTATGTACGGAATACCGTCTCCACACCGTGGTGTAATTGGTTTTTCCACCAACACCTTACATGGATGGGTATTATGGTGTAAAGAATAACTATACATAGTTATTATAAAATCATAATGATACTGATATATTGTATCATACACTCCAATTCAATTCAATAATTATGGAAATGATATCATCGCTTGTGCGTACGTACGGACTACCGGCTCCACGACGCGATGAGATTCATTCTCCATGTTAACCATTTAAGAATGATTATAAAGTATATATAAGAAATAATAATTAAATATATGACATTATAAAGCTACTGGATTTATGTATATATATATGTATGTCATCTACTTAATTCCATTCAACTCAATAAGGAAACGAAAACAGCGTTCATGCATACGTATGACCAACCGTCTCCATGAACGGTGTATTTCTATCCATTTATCGATCTATGATATATATGTATATTATGAATATATATTACATATAAATCATGTTTTATATTATGGAATTAAGTAATCATGATCTAAGTAATCATATGAATAATTACAAGTCAAAACATGGACGGCAAATGAAACGATTTTACCCAAAACACTCTTTAACATGGAATTTACAAAGGAACGGGTAATATAAAGTCATAAGTGAACCATATATGATATAATATCAATGAATATGATTCTGTAATAAGTCAATGACATTATTTAAATCATTATACATGAGGTTTGTATACGTACGAAGCATATTGGACCTAAGGTAAGGGATAATTTTGCAAATCTCATTTTTATCTGAGATTGCTTATTCGTAAGTATTTACTGGGGGTATTTCTATCATCCATGTCCACGTTTTATAAATGTTTTTTTTCATGTATGTTTAAAGTCCTTTTTACCTATTGTTGACTTTTACTGCATTGTATGTAATGAATATTTCTTTTGATTACGTTACGAGGTACTTTTTTGACTTTTCCGGAAAAAGTACGATAAGAATGTTTTTTTAACTTATACGGCAAGAACGGGTTTTTTTATGGTTTAATAAATCCTTATTTTCATGAAGCATCCCCAAAAAGATTTCATGACTATTTTAAACAAAAACTTTTTCTTTTAAAATTTCATGACGTTTTGTGAAAAGAAATTGATTTTGAAGAAGAAAGGATACTTTCCTCAAGAATTCATTTCAAGTATTTTATCAAAACCATTTTTCATCTAAGATGACATTATTTCATATGTGTATGTTTCAAGTATCATGTATCAATGATTTAAATGGTTTTAATTTTCTTATTATGAAATGATATCCATTTCTTTTATATGGATTATGTGATGATGGGATGATGTTTATGAAACCCATTTTATTTATTGGGTTATTATGAATGATGTATATTTATTTTGTGGCACAAGTAATAATGATTTCATTATGAGATGGGTGGGACCTATATCTCCCTCCAATGCATTGGGTAAAGATTTATATCTCATGAGATAGACATGGCTGGAATGGTAAGTTAATCTGATTCAGTGTTACAGGACTGAAACGAGGAGTGAACTCGATTCAAAAAGGGACTTTGTCCACCAAGATGGTCTTGGAAGCAATGCCTTGGATACTATGGGAATCATGACATGTGCTGAATGGTTTCCACAATTACATGTTTTATTCTCATGCTATTTTATCATTATTAATGTTTCTTTATGATCTATTCCTTACTTTCTTCCATGTTTTATGTCATTTCTCAAGCTTTTGATGTTTAAACATTATGTTCATATTTTTAAGTTCAAATGTATATGGTATGTTTCATTTTATCCATGATTACCCTTACTGAGAATTTGAGCTCACCCTTTTTATGTTTTCTTTTCCCCAGGATATAAAGAAAGGTTTTAGGTAAGAAAAAAGGGGAAGATCTTTATGGGAGATGTTGAAGATATTTCACTATGATTAGAAGATTACGTTCCAAGTTTCCAAAGACACTAAACTAGTACGGTCCTTTTGTATCTGTTTTTGTTATGTATTAAGTATTCTGAAAATGTAATGTAATGTCTATATACGTCAAGCTTCAGGTCTCTACAGTTGGTATCATAGGAAAGGTTTAGTCAACCTTTGGAAACTAGGATGCGAAAACCTTAGTGAGATCCCTAGAGATATTTCTAAGTTATGTCTAGGGATGTTTCTTAGGTTAAGTATACATATAGGTTATAGTCCTAGAATTGCGCGAACGATCTTATAATTTAACCTAAGATGTTAGATATTGAGGGTACTCACCCTTCACTATGTTTTTTTCCCTAGCATGATTTTTGCCTCTTACACTATTCTTTTTTTGTTTTAGAAAGTGGATGGAAATAGGAAGATTCACGATAAAGGAGGATATAATGGACAATGGAATGATATTCTTCATGATCTACCAAATGAAATGGGATTTTGAAGTCCAAACATCATTATTATGCCAAATCAGCAATCTCATAATATGATCAACAAATTCAAATTTGGTAAGTTTCCTGACTCGGCTAATAAGAGAAAGATGGAGTTTCATGATGATCATAGAGGAAAGAAAGTTCAATTTCTCCAATGTAAATCATGTGGGAAGAGGCATCAAGGAGAATGTTTCAAAGGAACTGGAAGATGCTTTGGGTGAGGAAATGAAGGACATAAAGCCCGTAAGTGTAAAGGAAAAGGTTCGGTTAACACCATGGATGAGGATAATGGTATTACTATGACATCAACAATGGTTAAATGTTTTAAATGTGGAATGTACAGGCATTATGCAAACCAATTCCCTAAGGGAAAGTCTCATGAAGAGAATTAGTATGGTCATATGGGTAATATTTATGTTGAAGATGATGAAGAGACTACAAATGATATGTGAGATGAAAGAATTGTTGATGCTCCGTCAATGGTTTTAGAAGGTTGTGGAATGATTACATGTTTATTAAGTGTAATGTTGTATAAGTAATCTCATGGTACTATGGAATAAAGAGACATCTAAGGATTGTTACACTGTTGTCTTTCCTTAAGTTTTGAAAGTTTGTGATGAATGGTACCAGTATTTTTGGAAAGTAGATGATATGCACATAATGAAGGGATAATAAGATAATGATATTGTATTCATGATCTCATGACTGATATAAGGACTAAGTGATATTATGGTTTTATTATATAGAAATATTGAGATTTTGGTATGTGGAAAGAATTAACTTTTGACAGCATTCATTTTTTTCACTAAGGTTAAATGGGTATTCATTTTTCAATAGAATACATGATTAAGTTATTCACATGTTTGTAATTTGACCAACAAGATATATCTTATGATATATGGGGGATAAATGATGGCATTCATGTGATTGTTATGTGACATTTCAAGTAATAATTTTCTTTATACTATGAGCTTGGACCGAAGTATTTTAGATAAGCCTAAAGATTGGAATGGATTATGTTGGACATAAGTTAGTATTGTTTAAGGATAGAATTTTTTTCAATATTATTGATGAGATGTTATATTAGTGTATTTTTAGAAAAAGGACAACCTGCAGGATGGGCGACAACCCATCGCGTCGGACAAGGCTGTGGGAATCGCACCCACAACCAAAGTGCGCCTGGCCTTTATCGCATACCACTGGCCAACATGATGTCCATGGATTGAAGAAACTAGTTTTATTATATTATGCAGTAGGATATATGAAGTATAAGTCCATTTTAGGAAACATATATGATTAATCTCACTATAGATCAACTTATGTATATTTAATAACTTTTACTAACCTTTTGTTTGAGACAGATGGAATGACCCATCATTCTATCACATGATCTGCTAACACTTCACGAATAACAAATTCAACTTCATTTCTTTAAGAGATGAAGTGGAAATTGTTCAAGGAAAGAACAACAGTGAGATTGTAGCAAAATAAAGTAATTATTTAATCTAATTCAAAAATTTTCAACTTTAGGGAAATGATCTTGAAAACCAAAATTTTGTCCTAGTGCCTTTATATCCAATTAATCAGATGGTACCATCGATCATCACAAATTTATGGCTTTGTGATTGTTGCCTTTTTCATAGCCATGTCCTCTACCACTCTCTATCAGAACTTGATGGTTAGATTTTTCTTCCATATCCATATTTTCACCTATGTTCTCCTATATGGAAACCCAATGATGAGTTACTTTGGGTAATAATTGCATTTCATACTTTAGTTTTTAAAATTAAGTTTTAGTATTCCTTTTTATGATGTGGGTTTCTATGAATAGTAAACGATTTATAACCCCGACGAATTTCGAGGACAAAATTCATTTTAAGGGGGGTAGAATGTAACACACCAAGATTTTATGAAAAATATTCTTTTACTTTCATTGATGTCTTCTATTATACAACACACTATGTTTAGCTTGTACTATATGCAACACCGTATTATCTTGCAGTATAGGCAACGCTATTCTTGGATCGTGTTACACACAATTTAATATTCGTTTTATAATAGTCATTCTATGCAACGTTGCGCGCGCGTGTGTGTATATATATATATTCAATGTATAAATGAAATATGGTTGGATTCGATTATATGAAACAATGAAGGATTATTTCACAAAACGCAACCCTGACTTGGCTTGCATTTCACGCAATCACGACCTTCCCTGATAGCGTGTGTTGTACGCAATACTGGGTTTTACTAAACAGCAATATATTATTACAATATTGTTATGAACTAGCTGTTATGAATAGTATTAAATAAATTTTGAATTTTATAACATTATTATTTATCTTATACATTTTCTAGAACATGGTATAAGAAGAAAATAAATTTTTCTTGTAAAATAAGTATTTTTCAAAAAAATACAGTTTTGCCACCTTTTGATGGCGCACCCACATTAAATCTATTTTTTGAAATATTTATAAGTTCCATTTGAAAAAATAAATTTATTCTTTGGAATCATGAAATAAAAATTTACTTTGGATAAATTTTTCATTTTATTCTGATAACTTTCATATTTTAATGAATAATAAAAACACGCTATATTTTAATTAAAAACAACTTTTTTAATCATAATATCTTATGTGGTTAAATTATAATATTTAATGGTTTTAAAGTATAAATAGAAAATATTTTTACCATTTAATATAATGTATGTCATTAGCATTGATTTTACCTTGAATTCGTAGGTTAAATCAATTCAATCTTTTGCAATGTTTTGAAGAAAAACATTTTTTCTTTCGACAACGAGATTAATTTTAATTTAATTTCTGCAACTTCTATGTATTGAATATGAAAAAATGGATTACATATTTGGAATCATTGGGTTCAAATTATATTAATAGAATACTTTTTATTTTTGGGCTTTATGAATAGTAACAACGGTAATTTTTATTTACCATAGTTAAAGGTAAATCAGATAATTAAGGGTAAATATTGTTGGTCAGAGTGGATACTAAAGAGGGGGGTGAATTGAGTTCCAATTAAAATTTCTGTTTAAAAACATTGAGTTAAAAATACCCCAAAAAGAATACAGAATTAAACGGTAGTGAATTTATATCACAGTAAATGTTCTGTTAGGTTCTCAAGGGATTGATTAGGTCCCAGTTAATCAAATCAATTGACTTGATTAACATTTGAAACTAACTTACTGGTTTACAACTAATATAAACACTTGCGAATTTAATTATCCAAGTAGCTTTAAAACAATTTTGGTTTTAAAGTATTAGCAGCGGAATAAAAGAATAACTTTGAAAGATATAGCACAGCGTATATAACCAAGAGGTTCAGTCTCAAGCTGAGACTTAGTCCTCTCAAAAGCTTTTATAAAAAGATGATCCATACCCTGGATCAGGGATAACAACATCAACCAGCTGTCCAGGTCCAAGACCTCTACCACAGTTATTCGTGGGAACAAACACAACAGCAACCAGCTGTTTAGGTCACACGACCTCTACCACTATCCCAGTGGGAAAAACAAAAAGCAAGCGAGTTTTGTGAGGATTTAAAAATCCTCTAGTTAGAGTATAGGAGACAGTGTGTGTATAAAATACAGCATATAACACACAATGCTTGAAACTTAAAAAGATAAATCACAGAGCAAATATATTGAGTTTAGAAATGGCTCTTGTGATTAGCATGCAGTTCTGGACTCCTTTGATTGATCAGAATTCGCTCTAAGTCCTCTTCTGGTTTTTGTCTGGAAAAAAGTGTATCGTCTATTTCCTTGACTTCCAGGTGTAGAGACAGTCGATGAAGCTCTTGTGTTATGTTCTCGTTCTTAGCTCTTCACTCGTATGCAGTAATGAGTTCGTCGTGTAGGTTCCGCCTTCTCTTTGCATTCACACTCTGTGTTCTTCCAGCACACCTTGTATTTTGTATGTCTCGTGTATTCGTCTATGTGTCTCTTGCACAGCCCTGTGTTCCATGTATTGTATTCGTCTATTCATACTCTTTTGTAGGAGCATCCTTCCTTTAGTTAAACCACGTGCTCCGGAAAAAGATAATTTACTTTTTGCAGGTACGAGGTACGGTTCCCTGACATCCAACAGCACACATTAAATAAATGTCAGTGTCTTAAAATATACCTAATATGACCGTTGGTTAGATTAAATAATGATAATGAAATTAAAGCAGTGTCAGGTTCTGTCTTTGGAATGGTAGCTCTTGATATCGGTAGACATGTGTTACGGTGGGTGTCTGTAGGTCTGAGTATCGGTAGACATTTGTAACGGTAGACTTGTCTTTCGGTGGACTTGATCACATCAGTAGCGGTGGACTTGTAATGGTAACTGTGGCTCTGCCTTGTATCTGTAGTTGTATTATCTATCGGTAGACTTTGCTTAACAGTGGACTTCATCATATCGGTAGACTTTGCTTAACGGTGGACTTCAGCATATCGGTAACTTTGTATCGGTAGCTGTCGACTTCGATGTAGAGGTAGGCTTGAGTACCAGTGAGCTTGTAACTGTAACTCTATCGGTAGATTTGATGTACCGTATCAGTAGACTTTGATGTAGCGGTGATCTTTGAGTACCGGTGAGATTGATGTATCGGTGAACTCCGTATCGGTAGCTCTATTCGATATCAGTAGCTCTAATCCATAACGGTGGCTACTGTCCAGTATCGGTAGCTAGTGTGTAACGGTAGCTAAAAAACTGTTTGAGCATTCACTTCGTAGAATGAGTTATGTCATAGTAAACATATATCTGATAATTACAAAGACTTAATTTATGCACAATGAAAGCAACAACATATATTAAAGTATATTTGGAATGTATTAAGAATAATCAAGATATAAATAAAGAATGGTTGGGATTATCAAAACACAAAAAATCCACTTAATTTCAGAGGGTTCAACAATCTCCCCCTTTTTGAAAATCACAACCTATGCCAAAATAAAGTATTATCAGATGAAACAAAACAAAACACAAAAGAATATATACCAAAGTATGATATCAACAGTATAGTATCAGAGGAAAAATTTGGAAACATGAATATATCAAGAAATAATGTAGTATCAGAGGAAAGAACAAGAAAGATTCTTTGGTTTGAATATTTCTCCCCCTATCAATTTAACTAAAGGATTCTCCTCCAAAGCATTGATTTTCTACCCCTTTGTCCCCTTAGGTGAATCAACATTCTCAGGTTTCCAAAAAATTTCTCCCACTTTGTGATTAACAAAAAGGAGGGTATTAGAGAAAAGAGAAGGAATGAAGTATGTGATTGATAAGTAAAAGATACAGTGGGAAAATCAGAGAAAAAAGAAAAGAAAAAAATACAATGAATCCCATCAAAACAAAACAGATAGAAGCACTCAATCATCCTCTAAAACAGGTGTCTTCCCCTTGGGATCAGCAGAGGGTTCAGATGTAGAGTCAGCAGGCTTGGGAATGCCGGAAAGAACTACTGGTGGATCAGAAACGAATACAGTACCAGATCTGTAATCTGAGCCCCTCTGAGTGATCATCAGTGTCAGGCTCCTGAAAGCTTTAATGGGAGTCAGTTGAGGAGTACTCCTAGAGGCAGATGGTGGAAGGGCAGGGGTAAAATAACTGGCCGAGCATCCACATGTAGGAAAGGTAGCAAGAGATTCCTAAAATCCATGATGATGCTTCCAGCTCTCTCCATAGCAGAGACAAAATCATCTCTATTCTCAATAAATCTGTCTAAGGCTGGAGTAAGCTCCCTGAGCTTACTAACCTGTTCTCTGAAGGCTTGGGTAACTGGAAGTAATTTCATATTCTCCATAAAAAGCTTGAAATGGTTGGTAATTTGGTGCTTGGTATAAATCTTATCAAAATAAGCATCCACCTTATTTTTGATTTCCTCTTGAGAAGCAGTAGCTGCCTGCAGGTGATCATGAAAAAAACTACTAACTTCCCTAGTGGTAGCAAGAATCTGAGTATCGGATGCACCACTAGGACTGGCCTTAGCCAATTATTCCTGAATAATAGTCCGGATCTGGTCAAAGTTCACACTAGAGCTATTTGAGGGAAGAGGTTTCATGGAGAATGCCACTGTCTCCTTGAAAGATTGAGTCAGAATACTAACTACCTTCTGAACAAGTTCATCCTGACTGTTCAGATGTTCTTTGACAGACTTATTAAAGGCCTCAAACACTTCCACAAATTGTTTGACCACTTCTTTGATATATCGAATGTCAGTGTGTACTTGGGTGTGAGAACTGTTCAAAGCAGTCAATGAAGCAATGGATTGTCTAAGAGAAACTACAGCTCCTATCCAAATCTCAATCTGAGTTTGGCACACCTTAAGTTCATCCACCATTTTTTTCACAGGACTGGACACAATACATCCAATGGAGAACTCAAGGGATTGCTCCACGCTTTTCATCTCTTCAAATATACTTTTCCTCATATCTGCCACTGATTCTCTTATTGCTTCTATCAATTCTTCTTTTAAAGACTTAAGGTCATCCTTGGTTGCCACATGTTCAGCTATAGTGGGTAAGGTAACTAATTCCTTTTGGGGTTGGTCTTACTCGTCAGAATCTCCATAGGAAATTCCAAGAATCATATATCCCAGATCTGATGTCCAACCTTCAATGTCATATAACACTGATACTGAGCCAAGATTATCCTCCTCACTTGGAACATTCTCCTGAGATATCTCTTCCAACTGTTCTTCCTGAGGTAAATCTGCAATTGCTTCTACAACCACAGCAGATTCAATAGCCATTTGTTCTGAGTCATTAATGACTCTCTCATTAACAGGTGTTGCTGCTATGTCTTCTTGATCAGCCAAATTCCTGACTGTACTGACTATTAGAGGACTAAAACTGAGCTCTTTTTCAAACTATTCTTCATCATCTGCTTCACCACCAGCCACTTTCTCTCCATTAAGATTTTGATCAGATTCGATTGTCTCATCCTCCTCAGAGGTGTCCTTGACAACATACTGGCAGGCTTCTTCCTCTTCTTCTGTAGTCTCTGTATCATTGTCCGTTAAGACAGGTTCCCTTTTTGGTAGTTCTGTTGGAGGGCTAGATGCTCCATTAGAAATAAGTTGATGCACAAGACTAGGGGGGCATGTCTAGATCTCCTTCTTCCTCTACTGATGTCTCTTCCTCCTCAGCTTCATCATCACTGTAGACCGGTTCTGGATCATCTGGTCCAAGACCAGGATCCCTCACATCCTTTGGTCTAGAAGGATGATCTATAGGAGTATACTTGTCATAAAGTTTTTCTTCATCATTCACCCATGATTTCTTCCAAGGATTCCAGCTGACTTTCATGAATTTACAGATATTTCTTGTAATACAGAAGTTATCCTTGACTACTACCATCTCATCCGGAGGTACAACTATCTCCTTCACTTTCAGCATAACAAAAATTAGTTTTGAGAAAAACAAGGCATTTGATTTTGACTTTGGTCTAATCATCTCTTCCACTTGAACCATAATCAATCTACATAGATTGATTCTCACACTGTGCTTCAGCAAATGTAATAGATATATGTCTTGGAATCTCAAAGTGGCAAAGTCCCCTCTTCTCGGACTAACAATATGATGAATAAACTTAAAAAACATTTTGTCTTCTCCTACCATCTCTGCAGCAATCACCTTTCTTGGGGTCCCATTCCCTGTGAGTTCCTGCAGAGCATCTTCATATTGAAACACATCACTGGTTGACCGTACAGACTTTGAGAAGAAAGCATAATCTCCTTCATGTGGAACTCTTAACTTCCTAGCCCATTCCTCTGAAGTAAAAGATACTTCCTGACCATTTACCACAGAAACCATTCTACTTTCTTCTTCAAACTTTTCAAAACGAACGAATTCGTAGAATTGTTTCACCAGTCCTGGATAATAAGGTCCGTTGTTGTTCGCGAAGCATTCTAGCCAACCTTGTTCTTCTAGTACTCTAAGAACTAACAGTTTGCTTTCCATCAGCCATTCTGCACACACTTCTTTTTCAACAACAATCTCTCTCCTTGAGAGATGCGGGTTTATTGGATTCCTTCGAGCTACACTTCCACTTCCACTTCCACTGGCATTCGATACTTTTTGTCGTTTTGCTTGTGGCTCATCACTCCCATCTGTGACTTGGGGTCTCTTGATACGGGCCATTGCTGATTTGAGGCTAGGGTTCTGAAGGTTGAGAGGTTTAGGTTTAGGGGATTCGAGCAGACAGGTTCGCAATGAGATTGAGTGAGTCTATTTCGAGTTTTAATATTATTTAGGATTCATAAATCACGTAAATCATAAATAAAATAAATAACGGTTTGATGACTCGGCTTTACAGAATTTTAAAATAGCGCGAGATGTACCTGTAAAGTCTCTTAACGATGAGGTATTCTATCGGTGAGGTTTTTTTAACGGTGAGGTTTCTCTAATGGCGAGGTTTCTCTAACAGTGAGGTTTCTCTAACAGTGAGGTTTATCTAATGTGAGGTTTCTCTAATGGTGAGGTTTCTCTAACGGTGAGGTTTCTCTAACGGTGAGGTTTCTCTAACGGTGAGGTTTCTCTAACGGTGACGTTTCTCTAACGGTGAGGTTTCTCTAACGGTGAGGCTTCTCTAACGGTGAGGTTTCTCTCACAGTGAGGTTTCTCTAATGGTTTAAGGATACGTTATCTTTCCTAATTCTTGTCTAATGATACTTAATCTTTCTGAACATAACGGTTTAGTGAAAATATCAGCTAATTGATGTTCAGTGCCTATAAACTCAAGTGTTATATCACCTCTTTGATAGCGATCTCTTAAAAAGTGATGTCTAACATCAATATGTTTAGTTCTAGAGTGAGACACATGGTTCTTAGAGATATTAATCGCACTAGTGTTGTCACAGTTGATTGAAACATGTTTAAAGTCAAATCCATAGTCCAGTAGTGTGTGTTTCATCCATAGAATCTGTGCACAACAACTACCAGCAGCGATGTATTCTGCTTCAGTAGTAGACAATGCAACTGAGTTTTGTTTTTTACTACACCATGCTACTAGGTATTTTCCAAGTAAGTGACATGTTCCAAATGTGCTCTTCCTATCTAATTTACAGCCAGCAAAATCAGCATCTGAATAACTTGTTAAGCCAAATGATTGTCCTTTTGGATAAAACAAACCTAAATTTGCAGTATACTTAAGATATTTAAAAATATTTTTAACAGCAAGAAAGTGTGATTCTTTAGGATTATCTTGAAATCTAGCACACATATAGACACTGAACATAATATCTGGTCGACTAGAAGTAAGATAAAGTAAACTCCCAATCATACCTCTGTAATTAGTTTGATCAACTGGTTTACCAGTTTCATCAATATCCAATTTACAGGTGGTACTCATAGGTATATCACTTTCCTTAATACTATCTAAACCAAAACATTTTAACAAATCCTTAGTATATTTACTTTGATTTAAAATAATTCCATCTTTAGTTTGAAAAATTTGAATTCCAAGAAAATACTTAATCTCTCCCATTAAGCTCATTTCAAATTCATTTTGCATAACCTTTGAAAAATCAGTACATAAATAATTTTTCGAAGATCCAAAAATGATATCATCAACATATATTTGTACTATTAATACATCTTTTGAAATCCTTTTTATAAAAATAGTGGGATCACCAATTCCTTTTGTAAATCCTTTTGAAATAAGAAAGTTTGAAAGTCTTTCATACCAAGCTCTTGGAGCTTGTTTTAAACCATATAAGGCTTTATAAAGTTTAAAAACATGATTTTGAAAATGAGGATTTGAAAAACCAGGTGGTTGTTCTACAAAAACATCTTCAACAATAAAACCATTTAGAAAAGAACTTTTCACATCCATTTGATATAACTTGAAATTCAGATGTGATGCATAAGCAAGTAAGATCCTAATAGCTTCTAGTCTAGCTAAAGGTGCAAAGGTTTCCTCATAGTCAATTCCTTCTTCTTGATTGTAACCTTGTGAAAATATCCTAGCTTTGTTTCTAATGATGTTTCCAGATTCATCATCTTTGTTTTTAAACACCCATTTTGTGCCTATGGTAATAGTGTCCTTAGGTCTCTCTACTAATTTCCATACTTTGTTTCTTTCAAATTGATTTAGTTCCTCTTGCATAGCCATTACCCAGAATTAATCATTGATAGCATCATTGATATTTTTAGGTTCTAGCTCTGACAAGAAGGCTTGATGTTCAACCTGATTTCTAAGAGAAGATCTAGTCTGTGTCCCTCTATCAATATTTCCTACAACATCATCTAAAGGATGGTTCTTTAGAGTCCTAGTTGGTCTTGAAAATGTAGGGCTAGAGATTTCAGGTTCATCTACAGATTGAGGTTCAACAGAAGCAGGGTCTGGAAAATTTCCAGAACTTGATGTTTTAACTACAGGTCCACTATTTTTATCATTAAGTTTCAAACTAGAGAGATCATCTTCAAGATTTTCAAGAGAGGTCTTAGGTTCATGTGGATCAGTTTCATCAAATTTTATGTGAACAGATTCTTCCACACATTTGGTTCTCTTATTAAATACTCTATAGGCTTTACTGGAAGTTGAGTAACCTAGAAAAATTCCTTCATCACTCTTGGATGCAAACTTATCAAGATTATCTTTAGTGTTAAGAATAAAGACTTTGCAGCCAAAAACTTTGAAGTAGTTAAACTTAGGTTTCCTATGATTCCACAACTCATAAGGGGTCCTCTTAAGAACGGGTCTAATCAAGACTCAATTGATAACATAACAAGCTGTATTTACAGCTTCAACCCAAAAGTAAACGGGTAGGTCATACTCATTAAGCATAGTTCTAGCAATTTCTTGCAGGGTTCTATTCCTCCTTTCTACTACACCATTCTGTTGAGGTGTCCTAGGGGCAGAGAAATTGTGACTATAGCCACTGTGTGAGCAGTAAGATTCAAACTCATGATTTTCAAACTCACGACCATGATCACTTCTCCGGGTTTTAATCTTAATTCCACTAAGGTTATCTACAGACTTGGAGTATTTTACAAAGCAAGAACAAGCTTTACTTTTGTGAGCTAGAAAATATACCCAAGTATATCTAGAATAGTCATCTACAAGAACATAGACATAATGCTTCCCATTTAAACTAGAGACTCTAGAAGGTCCAAAAAAATCCATGTGAACCAACTTGAGAGGTTGAGAAGATGACACTTCTTTCTTTGATTTAAAAGAAACTTTATGTTGCTTTCCCTTTTGACAAGGATTACAAACTTTGTCTGCTGGAAATTAATGTTTGGGTAGGTCTCTAACTAAGTTCTTCCTAGCCAATTTTCTAAGTGAATGCATATTACAGTGTCCTAATCTTCTATGCCAAATCCAACACTCTTTATGAAAATCATTTAAACAGGTAATACTTTGTTGAGCTGAAGAATTTAAATCAACAGCATAAACATTTTCATTTCTCAAAGCAGCAAACACTAAAACATTTTTAGAATTAAAAACATTACAAGAATCATTTTCAAATTTAACATAAAAACCATCATCACATAACTGAGAAATACTTAATAAATTTGTATTTAAGTCCATCAACAAATAAAACTTTAGAAATTAATATTGTGTCAGTGTTACCAATCTGTCATAAGCCGATGATTTTTCCTTTAGAGTTATCACCAAAGGTGACAAAACCTCCATCAACTCTGACTAAGATTTTAAAGCATGAGAAGTCTCCTGACATATGTCTTGAACATCCGCTGTCCAAGTACCAGGTCTTTTTACAGGAGATATTTAAGCAGGTTTCCTACAAAACAGATTTAAACAGGAAATAATTTTGGTACCCAGATTTTCTTGGATCCAGACAGGTTAGCCAATAACACTTTAGGTACCCATATTTGTCTAATGGGTCTCATATAATTTGTAGAATGAACATGCTTTGAAAGATAAACCTTATTAGATCCATAACTATGAATATAACTCGTTGAAGCATATGAAGTGCCAGAGTTGGCTACATTATGTCCAGATTTAGGAATAAATCTATTCTTAGTAAACTGTCTCTGTCTAGGTTTGTAGCCTATTCCAGTAGTTTATTTTGGTGCAAATTGCTTTCCTAGTATTTGAGTTAGAGTTTCTTTACCATTGGTAAATTTATCTAAATCCTTTCTGAGTTGCTCATTAGAAAATTTCAATTCAGTGTTCTCCTTTAACAGTTGAGCATTTTTCTCTTTTTCAATAGTGAGTTCAGTTTTAACTGTAGTGGTGAGAGCATGCTGTTTCTTTAACGATTTGTATTTATCCTTAAGTTCATTTCATGTCTCTTCTAACATATCACAATATTCAAATAATTCATATTTTGACATGTTATCACATTCAGAATTATCTCCAGAATAGTATGAATTAGAAGCAAGAGTTTCTGAAGTTACCTCAGAAGTGTTTGTCATAAAGCATATGTTTGCCTTGTTTCTGTGTTCAGTTTCAGAAACTTGAGATTCACTAGAACTGTCATCAGAAGCACTCCAGGTAGCCTTCATGGCTTTCTTATACTTGTTATCCTTGTATTCATACTTCTTCTTGTATTTCAGCTTCGGACAGTCTGCTTTTATATGTCCCTTCATTTTTCACTCATAGAAGACAACTTCATCTGATTTATCAGGTTTCTTCCAATCCTTTTTCCAATGTCCTCTGTTGTCATACTTACCTTTATAATTCGATTTTCTGAAAAATTTCTTCTTCCTATAGAATTTCATAAATCTTCTGGCAATGTGAGCCATCTCAGCAGCACTGTCAGAATCACTCTCACTGTCTTCACAGCTTGAACATTCATTGATAGCTTGCAGCTTTTCCTTATCCTTATTCTTTGAGGTTGTAGTTTTGAAGGCAACAGACTTCCTTCTAGGTTCATCATCTTCTTCTTTGTTCACTTTGAGTTCCTCTTCATACATCATTAGTTTCCCAATTAGTTCCTTGACTGGTAGTTCACCAATGTCACACGATTCTCTAATGGAGAGAGAGGTTCCTCTCCATCTTTCAGGTAGACATCTCAAAATTCGCATGATCTGTTCCTTTGATGGAACATCCTTTCACAGAGAAGTCATTGTGTTGACAATTTCATTGAACCTGAGATAAATATCAGAAATGGGTTCATCTGGCTTCATCTTAAAATTATAATACTTAATAGTATAGGTATTCAACCACATCTCCTTAACATTAGTTGTTCCTTCATGAGAAACAGCTAAGGTATCCCAAATTTCATAAGCAGTTTTACAGGCAGATATTCTATTAAATTCTTCATCTCCTAAAGCATAGTACATAGCATTCATAGCTTTACAATTATTATTGTAGGCTGTCTTAGTAGCTTCATTCCAAGTAGTTCTTACAGTGGTTGGTATTTTGTATTCAGATTCTATAGCAGTCCAAATATCAAAACCCATGCTCTCTAAATGAATTTTCATCTTGATTTTCCACTGAGCATAGTTAGTGCCATTGAAAAATGGTGGTCTATTGGTAGCAACACCTTCAACTCTATTGTCCATGACAACTAAATTAAAGTAAAGATTTTAAAGAGATAAAAATTTAGAAATAACAGAAATTTTAAAAACTTTAAAATACAACTAAAATTACAGTTGAAAAACAGAGTACAAAATATTTTAAACACCTCTGATACCAAATGTTGGTCAGAGTGGATACTCAAGAGGGGGGTGAATTGAGTTCCAATTAAAATTTCTGTTTAAAAACATTGAGTTAAAAATCCCCCAAATAGAATACAAAATTAATCTGTAGTGAATTTATATCACAGTAAATGTTCTGTTAGGTTCTCAAGGGATTGATTAGGTCCTAGTTAATGAAATCAGTAGACTTGATTAACTTTTGAAACTAACTACCTGGTTTACAATTAATATAAACACTTGCGAGTTTAATTATCCAAGTAGCTTTAAAACAATTTTGGTTTTAATGTATTAGCAGCGGAATAAAAGAATAACTTTGAAAGATATAACACAACACATATAACCAAGAGGTTCAGTCTCAAGCTGATACTTAGTCCTCTCAAAGGCTTTTATAAAAAGATGATCCACACCCTAGACCGGGGATAACAACAGCAACCAGCTATCTAGGTCCAAGACCTCTACCACAGTTATTCGTGGGAACAAACACAACAGTAACCAGCTGTTCAGGTCACATGACCTCTACCACTATCCCAGTGGGAAAAACAAAAAGAAAGTGAGTTTTGTGAGGATTTACAAATCCTACAGTTAGAGTACATGAGACAGTGTGTGTGTAAAAAATAGCATATAACACAGACTGCTCGAAACTTAAAAAGATAAATCAGAGAGCAAATATATTGAGTTTAGAAATGTCTCTTGTGATTAACATGCAGTTCTGGACTCCTTTGATTGATCAGAATTCGCTCTGAGTCCTCTTCTGGTTTTTGTCTGGAAAATAGAGTATCATCTGTTTCCTTGACTTCCAGGTGTAGAGACAGTCGATGAAGCTCTTGTGTTTTTTTCTCGTTCTTAGCTATTCACTCGTATGCAGTAATGAGTTCGTCGTGTAGGATCCGTCATCTCTTTGCATTCACACTATGTGTTCTTCGAGCACACCTTGTATTTTGTATGTCTCGTGTATTCGTCTATGTGCCTATCGCACAACCCTGTGTTCCATGTATTGTATTGGTCTATTCATACTCTTTTGTAGGAGTATCCTTCCTTTAGTTAAACCACGTGCTCTGGCAAAAGATAATTTACTTTTTGCAGATATGAGGTACGGTTCCCTGACATCCAACAACACACATTAAATAAATGTCAGTGTCTTAAAATATACCTTATATGACCGTTGGTTAGATTAAATAATGATAACGAAATTAAAGCAGTGTCGGGTTCTGTCTTTTAAGCGGTAGCTCTTGATATCGGTAGACTTGTGTTACGGTGGGTGTCTGTAGGTCTGAGTATCGGTAGGCATTTGTAACGGTATACTTGTCTGTCGGTGGACTTGATCACATCAGTAGCGGTGGAATTGTAATGGTAACTGTGGCTCTGCCTTGTATCAGTAGTGGTATTCTCTATCAGTAAAATTTTCTTAATGGTGGACTTCAGCATATCGGTAGAATTTGCTTAACGGTGGACTTCAGCATATCAGTAACTCTGTATCGGTAGTTGTCGACTTCGATGTAGCGGTAGGCTTGAGTACCTGTGAGCTTGTAACTGTAACTCTATCGGTAGATTTGATGTACCGTATCGGTAGACTTTGATGTAGCGGTGATCTTTGAGTACCGGTGAGCTTTATGTATCGGTGAACTCCATATCGGTAGCTCTATTCGATATCGGTAGCTCTAATCCATAACAGTGGCTACTGTCCTGTATCGGTAGCTAGTGTGTAACGGTAGCTAAAAAACTGTTTGAGCATTCACTTGGCAGAATGAGTTAAGTCATAGTAAACATATATCTGATAATTCCAAAGACTTAATTTAAGCATAATGAAAGCAACAACATACATTAAAGTATATTTGGAATGTATTAAGCATAATCAAGATATAAATAATGAATGGTTGGGATTATCAAAACACAACAAATCCACTTAATTTCAGAGGTTTCAACAAATATAATATTTTAAAATTACCCTAACACATTCCAAAATTCTATTAGATGGCTAAAAATCGACCCATATCACCTAAGGGTCAGATTAGATTCATTTTATGGACTTTTGACCATGAAAATAATTTAATTGTCATTAAAACCAAAGAAAGTGAAAACATGTCACTCTCTTAAATCTTATAAGTATAATAATTTCAATTTAGTGATAAACATCATAACACATAGAAAATAAATAGTCTCCAGAAATCTAATAAAATTATCTACATCATGATAATTTATTTAGAATTTTTAGGGATTAAATAATTGTCATTAATGGTGATACATTAATGATGCAAAAATTATTTATTTAGTGAAAAATCAATAATATTGTTTTTATTGAAATATTAATACATATCAAAAGGTCCAAAAATCTTCTCAAAACATATTATTAGTGTATATATAAACCCTAATAATCCACTGGCCTAATTTTGGACCATTTTGATCTTTATTAAGATGATTATGACACTTATATTATTTTATTTTAAATGATGCCAAAGTTGTCACCTTCATAATTTAATAAATATAAAAATTTAAATATTCTGATTTTAAGATGATATATTCGAGTAAAATTATTATTGTGAAAGGTAATAGATTTAGCTTCATCATAGGATTTTAGTTTTAATTTTTATGCAACATATAAGTATATTAAATAATTATACAAAAATGTTGTAGTAATAATGTTATTTAGAGATAAACCAAATAAATGGTTTTAAAAATAATAAAATAAATTTTATATGAACTATTTAATATTATCCACTAATTTTATAGATACTTATGACCTTTTTATGAATCTATTAAAGCTTTTAGTTTGAACATATATTTTGTATATAATTTATTTAAATTCAAATAAATGAATAGTGTCAAATTTGACACTTGTTATTTTATAAAAATAACATATTATAATATTGTTTAAAAATCACAAAAATATTTAAAATTTATAAATTTAAATTTATATGGTATAAAATGTAATAAAGTATCCAATTATGGAAAATTCACAACAAATAAGTAATTATTTTTTTTAAGTTAAAATTTATAATTTTATTACCACATATAAACTTAAATAGATTAAATAAGGATATATCAAAATAGTAAGGTTTAAAATAAGATTCAAACATGTCTAAATTTGATTGGTTGATGAGATTACAACCCTATCTCATCTAATATTCTAATATGAGTCATTTTTGGAGGTTTTTAAGTGGGATTAGATTTATTATAAATTAATATTGTTTAGAATTCCAAAGGTGCCCCTCTCCTCCCTTATAAAAGGGAACCTCCTCCCTCTCTTTCTCAAACTACTTTGAGACTTCATGCTCAGCCAACCCCTACCAAATTCTATTCTCCACTTACCTAGAAACATCCTAGATGTCCTGGTCTACTTCAAAGACCAATCTTAGTGCCCTAAGAGGAGGTTTCAAAGAGGGGTATCGAAGAAGAGGTAATTTCTTCTACCGATTCTTTCAAACTTATTTCTTCTTCAACTTCTTCTTCTTTAGTTGTTTAATTATAAAGTCATAACATCAGTATTACTAATATAATGATATGTTATTATAAATATGAAATAACCCCATTTCACCATTTATCCTTCCTATGTAAAACAAAATCACCACGCGTGCGTACGTACGGAATAACGTCTCCACGCCGTGGTGTAATCGGTTTTTCCACCAACACCTTACATGGATAGGTATTATGCTGTAAAGAATAACTATACATAGTTATTATAAAATAATAATAATACTGATATATTGTATCATCCACTCCAATTCAATTCAATAATTATAGAAATGATATCATCGCTCATGTGTACGTACGGACTACCGTCACCACGACGCGATGAGATTCATTCTCCATGTTAACCATTTAAGAATGATTATAAAGTATATATAAGCAATAATAATTAAATATATTACATTATAAAGCTACTATATTTATGTGTATATATATATATATTTATGTCATCTACTTAATTCCATTCAACTCAATAAGGAAACAAAAACATTGTTCATGCGTACATACGGCCTACCGTCTCTATGAACGATGTATTTCTTTCCATTTATCGATCTATTATATATATGTATATTATGAATATATATTATATATAGATCATGTCTTATATTCTGGAATTAAGTAATCATGATCTAAGTAATCATATGTATAATTACAAGTCAAAACATGGACAACAAATGAAACGATTTTACCCAAAACACTCTTTAACATGGAATTTACAAAAGAACGGGTAATATAAAGTCATAAGTGAACCATATATGATATAATAACAATTAATATGATTCTGTAATAAGTCAATGACATTATTTAAATCATTATACCGTAGGTTTGGATACGTACGAAGCATATCAGACCTAAGGTAAGGGATAATTTTTCAAATCTCATTTTTACCCGAGATTGCTTATTCGTAAGTATTTACTGGGGGTATTTCTATCATCCATGTCCATGTTTTATAAAAGTTTTTTTTCATGTATGTTTAAAGTCCTTTTTTCCTATTTTTGAATTTTACTACATGGTATGTAAGTAATCTTTCTTTTGATTACATTACGAAGTTCTTTTTTGACTATTCTGGCAAAAGTACGAGAAGAATGTTTTTTTAACTTATATGGCACGAACGGGTTTTTTTACAGTTTTATAAAGTCTTATTTTCATGAAGCTTCCTCAAAAAGATTTCATGAATATTTTACACAACTTATTTTTCTTTTAAAATTTCATGAAATTTTGTGAAAAGAAATTGATTTTGAAGAAGAAAGGATATTTTCCTCAAGAATTCATTTCAAGTATTTTATCAAAACTATTTTTCATCCAAGATGACATTATTTCATATGTGTATGTTTCTAGTATCATGTATCTATGATTTAAATGGTTTCACTTTTCTTATTATGAAATGATATTCATTTCTTTTATATTGATTATGTGATGATGGAATGATGTTTATGAAACCCATTTTCTTTATTGGGTTATTATGAATGATGTATGTTTATTTTGTGGCACAAGTAAGAATGATTTCATTATGAGATGGGTGGGACCTATATCTACCCCCAATGCATTGGGTAAAGATTTATATCTCATGAGATAGACATGGATGGAATGGTAAGTTAATCCGGTTCAGTGTTACAGGACTGAAACGAGGAGTGAACTCGATTCAGAAAGGGAATTTGTCCACCAAGATGGTATTGGCAGCAATACCTTGGCTACTATGGAAATCATGACATGTGATGAATGGTTGCCACAATTACATGTTTTATTCCCATTCTATTTTATCATTATTAATGTTTCTTTATGATCTATGCCTTACTTACTTCCATGTTTTATGTCATTGCTCAAGATTTTGATGTTTAAACATTATGTTCATATTTTTAAGTTCAAATGTATATGGTATGTTTCATTTTATCCATGATTACCCTTACTGAGCATTTGAGCTCACCCTTTTTATGTTTTCTTTTCCCCAGGATATAATGAAAGGTTTTAGGTAAGAAAAAAAAGGGGATGATCTTTATGGGTGAGGTTGAATATCTTTCACCACGATTAGAAGATTACGTTCGAAGATTCCAAAGACACTAAACTATTACGGTCCTTGTGTGTTTATTTTTGTTATGTATTAAGTATTCCGAAAATGTAATGTAATTTCCACGTACATCAAGCTTCGGGTCTCTACACAGATGGAGCAACCAGATAGGGGGATTTTGAAGCTAGTTCAAAGTACGTAGCTAGAGCTTAGCATGGACAACACAGGAAATAAAGATGAAGAGGAATTGTAGCTGACAAGAGTTAAATCTATGTGAAGATAGGGGGAGTGTTTTAAATATGATGATTCTAGAAGTGATCAATCAAGGAATAGATATAAAAACCGGTGAGGATCATGATAAATGCAGAATAGTGGTGTTGGAATGCGGTAAGAATATTTAAAAATATTGGTATTAGTTTGGTGTCAACTGTGGCTGTCAGATTTGAAGTGATTCATTGTTTAACTTTTCATTTACTCATGTTTCTCATGCCGAGCATTTCTCATGTGGGCTTAGAGTATGTGTTGAGTAAATCCTTGATTGCTATCAAATTCGAAATTAGGTAAATGGTTGCTGAAGAATTAACGATGTATCTTCTTATGTAAGAGTTGTAAAAAAACCCAAAAGGGAAAGATTTTTTGGAAAAAACCCACAAGTTATCATTAAAACATTTTTGAGGTGATTGTGTTTGTTGACAATGTGGACATCTGTGTTGTGATTGTTGGAAAAGCATACTATGACATACAAATTTATTTACAAAGGGGATTTAATGATGGCATGTCGAGTTCCAGGGCTATTGTTAACGATCCATGTTTGATTCAAGAACGTCGACAAAGTAATGGATAATCTGGAGGTGGTAAAATAATACTAGATACAAGGTGGTGCTATTTTCTAGTGTTTGCCAAATTTTTGGGCCTGAAAATTGACAAATAGAGAAAAGTGGTTTTGGACAAGGGACATGCGCTCTATTGTCTTGATGGAGAGGAAACATATGAACCATATGTCTTTCAAGATCCGAACATCAAAATATGGAAAAGGGAAAAGGGTCACCTAAGTTTTAGGGTTGTTCGTGCAAGTGACTTGCACGCCGAGACATGCACACCGAGAAGAGACTTGTGCGCCATTGCACAGGGTGTCCAAATGCCTATAAATAGAGGTCGACCCCTACTGAATTGGTATGAGTTCAAAACATAGAGAGAATCAGAGCTCCCACCGCATAGTTGTGGTGGTCGCGCATGTGGTGGTGTTATCGCGCAAGTAGAAGTTGTGCACCAGTTGATCGTTGCACATCTAGAGTGGTTTGGGCGAGAAAGGAAAGGAGTCGCCCATCTTTTGAGTTGATGAACGGGGTGTCATGCATGTTGTTTGGTGACACTTGCGCACCAGGTATTGAAGAAGCGTGACAGTTGGTGGTTGCACACCAATATTGGTTTGGGCATAAAAGGAAGGGAGTCACGCATGTTTGGAGTTATAGAAGCTAGTGTCGCGCAAGTGGTTGAGGTGAACTGGCACACCCATTTTAACTTTCATGCCAAGACTTGCGCGCCAACTTGGAGAAGGGAACCAGATATGGTTGAAGCATGGTAGTGATTCAAGGCTGTGTGAAAGCTGGAAGATTTACAGATACCTTTAGTGCAAAGTGAGATTCATCTACGGGTGATTGTTAGACTTCAACAAAGAATCTACATACAATAGAGGATGTATTCAATAGTGATAATGAAGAGACCTACATGACTTTTAACTGTGAGGGGATTCTTTACAGAGGAGTGAGCAAAGGACAAGGAAGAAGGTGATCCTCTCCACCAATTGTGAGCCAGAGAGGTAAATAGGGAGTGACCCTTCGGAAAGCATAGAGCTGACCCAAAACATTGTAAAGGCAGTGAGCCTAGGAATAGAAGTTATCTATCATGGACTTTGTAAACAGCAATGTTCTTTTAGTGAATTTGGAACATCGACAGATTCCCTATGTACGCTCCTTTGACGTAGCCCAGTGAGGGTGCATCAAGTAAAAATCGGTGTGTCATATGCATTATTTAGTTTATGTTTATTCTTTGCTTCAGGAAAGAGAGAGAATATAGTCTTGATTAACAATGAGATAAGATTAATAGGGGCAGTTTTTTAATCTGTCATACCCTGATTCACCCCCCCTCTTATGGTATCTTACTAGTGGACCTAACAAACTTTTATCTAGAGACAAATTATATCGAATAGGAAATAAATGAGACGATTTTGTAAATCAATCAACAATAACCTATATTGCATTATTACCATGAGAGTTCTTTGGTAATCCCACTATGAAATTCGTGGACACATTTTATCGTTTCCACTGTTGCACTGGTAAAGGCTGAAGTGACCCTTTTAGAAACTAATGCTCTACTTTAACCTATTCAAAAGTAATAAAATTCAATGTAAATTCAACAATATCTCTTTTCATTCCATCCCACCAGTTAGACTCTCAATGATCTCTGTACATATTAGTACTATCAGGATAAACTAAAAAGGGATAACTATGAGCTTCACATAATAACTCTTTCTCAATCTTTGAATCACAGGGCACACATAATCTCTTTAAAAAATTTAAAACACATTTTTTATAAATATTAATGTCAGATAACTTACCCTTCTGAACCAATTATATAATTTTCTACAATTCATTGTTTTCCTTCTATGCTTTCTTAATTCAGTCTGATAGAGATGTTTTCACTACCCCATGAAATAAAATAGATGAATTTTTTGCACCAATAAATTCTATGCCAAAGTTCATCAAATTAAAAACCAAAGTACCTCATTCTAAACATAGCATGGTTAAGGTAGCATTACTCTTTCGTCTCAAAGTGTCAGCCATAATATTTTCCTTTATTGGATAGTAATGAATAATCATTTATTAATACCAACCATCTCCTATGTCTCATGATCAATTTATTCTGAGTGAATATACACTTCAAACATTCTTTGTATATATATATTTCACATTTTACTATATAATGATGATTCCTCAAATTTTTAAAGACAAAAAAATAGCAACTAATTCAAATCATGTTTAGGGATATTTAACTCATGCGGGTTCAACTAACGTGAATCCTAAGTAATTACCTGATCATTTTTCATAAGGAAACAACCATGTCATTTCAATGAATCATCACTGAAGGCAACAAACTCACCATTTCTGGATGATAATTCCAAAACTGGAGCATTTACCAATCTTTATATTTCAATTCCTGAAAACAATCATCGTATTCTTTTGTCCAAATGAACTTAACACCTTTTCAAGTTAACATAGTCATTGATCTAAATAACCATGTAAAATTTTCAACAAACCTCGAGTAATAACCTGTGAAACCTATAAATGTATGTATTTGAGTTATATTTATGGGTCATGGCCACTCATTAACAAATTTCTTTAGCTATATCAAGAGTTATTCCATTTTCTATTACAATGTGTCCAAAAATGATTTTTTTTGTAACGAAAACTCACACGTGAAAAATTTACCATACCGTTTATTTTCATTTATTGTTTCCATGAAAAACCCTAAATGAATTTCATGTTCCTATTTAATTTTTGAAGAAACCAAAATATCATCAATAACACAACCACTATTTTTCACTTGAGTCAACTTAGCCTTCACTATATTAGACTGTTCAATTTTTATTTCGACTATCTCAGGATGCGGATTTTGATGCTCATTTACCTCTATATTCTTTCCTAGAAATGTTTTATTTATTTCCACTATAGAAAAACATTATGAACTAAAATATCATATAAGAAAAACATGCTATTCTATAAATACTATATCATTTCATTATTAACCTAAATCAATTTATGGATATTAATTTAACAATACCCTAACTCATAAAGTTATCCATACTATCCTTTGATTAAAACTATTAGGCCCCAACCATAAACATTACATATTGATGAATTATCTTAATAATTCAAATTAAGGAAAATTTAAGGTTTATAGTTTTAGATAATTAGCCCATAAATATTACATTTTATCTAAAAAATTACAAATAAGACACTTCCAATGAGTATCCCTTTCTTCATAAAAAAGTTCTTAATATAAACGAAACATGTTTAGTTCCATGTTTAAATCATCATGTCTTTTCAATGATCCCATCCTTGACCCTATTCCACTTTAAGTCATATGAAAAACATTTAAAAACATAGGATGAGAAAAAAATATCAGTAAGGGATACACAAATAAAGAAGCTCTATGTTTTTCAAAACAAAATATAAACCATTAATAATTTATCATAAGTAATAATTTTCACCTTTATGAAGAATTGAAAATTATTCAATGAACAAAACCTCATTTCTTATCCTTTTGTAACAAAAATATTACCATAAACCGCATAGAAATCACTCATAACATATAAAGTAAACTTATGAAAAAAACATAGTTGAATGGAATAACCATGCGATCGAATTCCACAAATTTCACTAGATGGAAAAGACATACGACCGACTTCTATAACCAATGAAATGGAGGTAAAAAAGTAACCACCCATCCTCTTTTATCATGACTCTACCCATGATTTGGTTTATCCCATAACCACCCTTCAAATTTCCGTGTTCCATTATAAAATCATAAAAAAAATATTGAAAATATAATATTTTAACTAATAAAATTTCATTTTCAATCACAAGAAATAATTTCAAGATATTTAAATAATAAATCTATTTCAAAAACCATTTTAAATACCAAAAAAACAAAAAACAAAAGATAGTTTTTTTTCATTTTAAAAACACTAATGCTTATAGAGGAAGTCATATATCAATTATGGCGATAGAGAGGTTATTATCACTTCGAACATAACAAACAATCCTTCTAATGTTTAGTGAAATGATTGTTTGATAAAAGATTCCCTTTGAAGGAAATTAAATGTCAAAGGGCTTTATTATGCACTATGTAAAAGAGGGAGGTGTATATTATCAAAACAAGCCTCAATGAATGGAGATTGAGATAAATTCCCTTACCTCATGTCTAACTTGACTCATTCATTATTTAATCTCATGAATAATAAACTAAATATAATTTATACATACATCTGATCCTTTTTCATGTTTCTAATTCATTTTATGTCACTTATTACAATTTTATATACATTATATAATCATTTATGTTAATAACGGTCATTTTGTCGATATTTGGTACTTGAGTCAAAAATGAACTTCTTATAATTAAAAATTGTCCATGTGGTCAAAATTCCATTATATACATAATGATATTCATGATTTAGATATAATATATATAATATATATCTATTATATATATATGTATTTATAATAGTACATAACATTTGGAGAGAAAAAACGTATTCCACCGTTCATGGAGATGTAAGCCGTACATACGCAAGAACACCTCTTTCATTTATATTTCATATTTAATGGAATGAAAACATAATGATTAAAAGATATTTTATAAATAAATTATAATATCATATATACTATCATTATCTCCATCCTTTATATGTACCATAAATGGCATGAATGAGTCATAACACTTTGAGAGGGCAGTAGTTAGAATTTCTTCAAATGAAATTATCACATTTATCAATTATGGAAACCATAAAGGCATGATATAAATTTAAAATACTGAAGAATATAGACAATTTGAATATTATGTACATCACATATAAATATAGTTCTATTTTAATGTCCCCAATGAGTGGTAGTAGGTGATAATTGAAAAATCCTCATTTCGTGAGGCAACATTTCATCGTCCAGAGAAACAGTATGTTTTTTACCCATTAGAAGTAGGTTTGTGTAAGTGTATTTCAAATAATTATCATAAAAAACCAAGTATATTTAGTATACTGGTGTTATGTGAAAAATGAATAATAATAACACATTGAGTGAAGAAGTAAAATAAAAGAGGAGAACTTGAGGGAAGACATTAACATTAAATCCGGTAACTCCATTTGGTTTAAACCAATAGGCATTCTTGAAGTGCCTTCTACCTACGGTAAGGATTCTAGGATAAATATAGGGATGTTAGGAGATTATTTGGGTAGAGTTTGGATTAGACAAGGGTATTGAGAGGTGAGATTAATGGGTTAGAGGTAATGTCTTTTTATAAGGGGGAGGAGGGGCTCTTTAAAAAAGTTTGAAAATATTGTTTTATTTTAAAATAAATTTAAGTATCAAAAGGTCCCAAACTCATTAAATTTAAAAATACGATGAATAAAGTCGAAATAAAATTGTCCAATAGGAATTGGATAGGTTTTGGATATTTTATAATCATTATTATTTTTATTTAACCCTTTTTACCTTATTTAACTTTTACCATGTGTTTGTATATATTCATATTATATAGTTAATATAGTTACCATAAAATTCCAATAGAACCAAAAGTAGTTTATTAATGAAATTTCAGACCTTATATATTTAATTTGTCCAATTTATAGATTTTTAGGATTATTATATCATTTAATAAAATTATATTTTTTAAAAAACATATTTAATTCAATTTAAACACAATTCATATCATGATTTTCAAGAAAATCCAAAAAAAACTTTATTCATTCCAAAAACATTCATTAATTCAACTATAAAAAGTCATCCTCATCTCTAAAATTCGTGTATGGAATAAAAATATTGAAAATAAAATAAATTTAATATTTGTAATCGCATTTATTTAAAACATTTATTAATGAGGAAATAATTACAACATCATTTTCTCATAAATAAATTCATTTATATGATGTCTAAAAATTATAAACAAAATACCATGATTTAGGAAATATTTTTATATTTTGAATGACTATTTATAGTAAAAAATATAAATTATATAACCCCACATTTAAATTTGTTTAGTAAAACAATACATCTTTATTATATTTTTATTTTTACTTTATATAAAAAATCATGAATGTCATTATCTTACCCAAATGGCATTCATAGGACAAAGGTTATACCAAAAAATTTTATTAGTTTTCCATGACTCATAAAATAAGGTTAGGACAAGTGTTAAGGTAATTTTATATTATTATAATATTTTTTTACATTGAATTAACCTATTTACCTTTAACCGCAGTGAATAAAAATCAAAAGTTACTATTCATTAAAAAATTATTTTTATCTTATTAAACCAAATTTTACAAACTATTTACAACTATGTATGTTGGATTTTTGAAATTCAATTCATAAAGGATTAAAAATTTTGTTTATATGGAAAATTCATTTTTAACTACTATGGAATGTTTTTCACTATTCATAAAAAACTAAACGTTTTCAGAAAAATTGAAAATATTTATCAAAAGATAAATTTGATATTATGAATTATAAAATGTTTTCTAATTAACCAAATTCAAATGACATAATTTTCATTAATTAATATAATATTAATTTCTTTTGTCAAAACTAAAAAACATGTTTTTAAGATGTAAAAAATACAAAAAGATTGACATTTGTTTATATCCAATTTCATAGTGAAATAAATTCCCAAGATCAAAATTGGATTAAATGGTAAAAATATAATCCAATTAAACTTTGAAAAAAATTAAATGGAAAATCTAACTATATAAAGTAATTAGATGAAAAGATAGTTTTGACTTAAAATGCAGTATTTTATACTATTCATTATAAAATGAACATTATCAGAAAAGTACCAAAAAATTACCCAAATTAAATTATGTTGTCTTTCATATAAATAAGAAGTTTATTTTGAAAAATAGAACATATAAAAGTGACAGAAAATATATTTAAAAGGGGTTTTCAATCAAATGATGGTAAATCAACCTTTTAATAAATATTAGAGTATTTGTGCTCAAAATTGGATTCATTCAAATTTTATGCCTCTAGATTTTTTTTTGGATAAACAAAAAAAATTAGAAACATCTATAAAAATATGGTAGTTAGTTTTGTTCATTCCCTCTAATAAAATGGCTAGTCGTTACCTACCATTTAAAATAATAATATTATATTTTTGTTTCAATATGACGTTGCATTGTGTGCATCATAAGACATTAGAGAAACCAATCATTTCATGTCAGGTATTCCATTAAACATACCATCTCTTTTAAAGTAAAATTTATATATAATTCAAACATATTAATTAATATGAAAATTTCTTATTCTTTATTTACCTTGGATGTAACAACATTGTGTATGAATATAGGATGTAAAGTTATTACATTTGTGAGAGTGACATGAACGGAAGTAAAGACATGGTTAACCCATTTATAATAATAAAAAGTATAATTATTCCCCAAGAGTCCTTTATGTGTTATCTATTATAGATATCAATTTATAATATTTCTATTAATAAAAATTGATATCACATGGACTGTTATTATTTATTTAGATTACTACATCCTTTACCAATATTTATATTTCATAGAACATGTTTTGATGGATTTTATTTTTTTATGAATCTCTCATGAACATTTATTTTTTATCAGAAACCTAAAGAATCTATTGTTAATTGATGAGAATCAATTATTAATTATTATATTTATCCATACTAATCCTATGTTCTCAAAATTCTTTTGTATATTTTTATCCATGTTATAATGAATGATATTGAATTATTTATATATATTAAGAATGTCACATGGATGAAGTTGACGACCTAACGTGAAATAAGAAACCCTAGGTATAATGGGATATGATGTTCACCATTATAAAATTGTTGTTTATGAGTCCAAGTTGATGTGAATTGTTCATGTAGAAGTTTGACCAATTTCTCTAAAACACTAAATCTATAGGATCCAACAAAATGAAAGTGATCCATGTTTTTAATTTTATATTTTATTGTGTTGAAGGAAAAAATTGGTCTATAATTATAGTCATTACATATAGAAATGTGATGTTATAAATTTCCACACAGTATCTGGGTGTGTGGGTTTTGGGTAGTTATTGTTTTTATAAATAGTTAGTTTAGATAAATTTCTAGATTAGTATGTTTTCATAATTATTTGTCTTCAGATTTAAAAATAAAGTATTATGTATTGATGTTTATGTATGATCATAAGTTCAATGTATTTTACAACCAATTAAGGATTTATGTAAGGGGGTCATAATGTTAATTTTGATGGTGTTTTTTGGATGATTTATTTTTATCCCCTATTGTAAAAAAGAAATGTTTTTAGGGAGAAAATAGATTTCTTCTTGAAATATAAAAATGAAAAGTCTTATTTTCAGTAACAACATGTAACATAGAGATTAATGGTGGTGCATGAACATATGACTGAAGGATGATAAGGGTTTGGAGCACTACCATGATCTTACATGGTATCCTAGTTAGCGTGAAATTGTTTTACAGGTAAATATTATTTTAGAAACACATGATATTTAATTTCAGTAATAATGGTTGATTATCATGAATGAATATATAATAAAATACTTCTAACATTTAGGTTGTGAACATAGTGATGAAATATTTGAAGAATTTAAGGTTATTTATTTATGTAATGAACTTGTTTTATATTTGGGTAAAACTATTTAATCCTAAATGTTACATTATAATTTTATGGTTTACTAATTTAAGTAATTATATTACAATGTAGTAACTATTTCAATTTTTAATGTATAATGACAAGTATAATAGCTTGACTATCCATTTTATTGATATCTGGTCTTCCAATGTTGATTTAAGTTCTTCATACATAAACAAATACTCACGAATAATCTTTATTTGTAGAAAAATATGATATTTACAAGGACATTAATGGAAAGATGAAATTATATGCATAATGTATGTATATTTACTTTTTATTTTTCTCATGTCCTAGATTGTAATATATTTTATTAAATCTAGGTAATTTTTCTTGAATCAATGTTATTATCCTAGTACCTTCAATTATAATTAAGAGACAGTCATCTTGATCATCGATGATTTATGTTCTTGAGTACCATAAATTTATATTGGTCATTAGATTTTTTTATAATCAATGACCTCAATAACTATCTATAATTAATTATGGTTTTCCATCATCTAAACATATTTTCCATATATAGAATCCTAGTTATGCATATCTTCTACTAATGTTTGTGTTTCACAAATTTCATTTTTAAGAGGATGTTTTAGTAACCATTTTCATGATTTGGTTTTCAATAATATAATTATAAAATTTTAATCCTTTGATAACCAATACAAATATTGAGAGTGGAATTCCATTTAATGGGGGTAGGATGCAATATCCTGAGATTGTTAGAAATATATCCTTAAAATTAATTTAGATTTTATGATAGATTTTGTTACATGAAATGAAATTAGTATCCTTTTTGTATGAATTCCCATGTTTAACTTTTATTTCACGTAGAATTGGGTATCTCCAATGATGTGTGTCACACACTAGACCTGGTTTTGTGGAACAACAATATAAAATTAATGCATAATATTATAGTTACAACCTATCCATTGGAATGGTGTGAATAAATATTTTTAAACAAATTATAAACATATGGTTGAAATTTTTTTATATAATTAATTTTTGGATGACCAATTATCTGAAAAAAGAAGAAAATCAATTAGGATGTGTTTTATAAAAAACTTTTTTTATTTCCATAATAGAATTTAATATTAATAAATTTCATTAAATTCTATTATTGAAAGATATTAATGAAATTTACATGTAATATGTTCAATAAAATATTTATTAATTTAATAAATATTTTTATAATCTGATGATAAAAATACATGTAATTTTAAGCAGAAAATTATTTACATTTCTCAAAGGAAGTTTAATCACATTTTAATGGAAAAAATTCATTAAAAATTAATTTTGAAACTCTTATAAATGTTTTTTCCAAATATAAACTTATTTTGTTTTTGAAATTTTAATTAAGAAATTTTGGTTTGGTTAATTTTTGGTATTATTCTAGAACTTTTTTATTTAAATGAGTAGTGAACGACAATAAATTTTAATTGAAAACTACTTTACAATAAATAATAATTTATATTGATAAATTATATTTTTAATATTATTTAATGTATAATGATAAAATTTAATATAATCATATTCTATTCAGATAAATTTAATTATTTTAATAGAGTTTTTAGATCAAAAATCATAGAAAACATTTTAAAATTTCACTTTCAAAATCGACTTTGTCGTCCTATATACAAGATTAAATTTTAATTAATTTAAGCCGATTATGTCATTTTGATTTTGAAAAATTGACTAAATATTAAGAATTAGATTAATTTATAATTTCTAATATGTTAAACATAGTCTTTGAAAAAAAATATTTGTTATTGTTATAAAAATTTAATATGATGATTAAAGTATAAATTAGTTTAATTAATAATTAAAAAACAAATATATCCGGAAAAAATGACACTAGACATGTACAAGACCCATTTTATGGAAACTATTCAACCATATACCATATTTTTTCTCATTGGGATCATTATTTTTGGCATATGATATTGTTGATACTTTCCAATAGTGGTTATTGCTTTATATTTAGAAGAATTCCAATCCCCCTCAACTATAAACATACACTCAACCTCCCTACAGTTTCACACCTATCAAGAAAATTGGATCATAAAAAATATGACTAAATAAGCTCAAAATAAACTTCCTATCATCCCAGAATTCTAACACTGATCACAAATTAATCTATATAAGCCCTTGGTTGTAGAACAAAAATACTAACCCCAAAAAGAGGTAACATTCTTCAACGATTATACTTTTTCATTATTTCTCAGACCTCATAAATTATTATTATTAAACTGTTATATAACAAACAATATATCCCAAATTTACTAATAATTTGTTTATGTTATTTTTTTAACATACATCTTCCCAAACTTCTATCAAATGGGATACACAATCTTTCTTCATGTGTATAGAGGACTACCGCCTCATGTACAAAAAGTGTTTGTTCATCCTTTACTGCCTCTCTAGGTTGTGGATATTGAGGTAATTAATACTTTTATAGGATATATGTATTATTTATAATCTATTTATGATTTTTAAATTTTCATATATCAAATAACATCATGTTTTCAATTTTTGGGAATACGGTATCATTATTTTTGTGTATGTGGACTAACGCATCCTCAATACGATGTGATTTGTTCAATTTTAACATGGAATTTATTATGTATGAGTTTGATAAATATATGTGGTAGAAATTACATATTAAAGAGGTTCATGGATTAATTATCTATATTTATATAAAAAATCATTTTCTTCTTACATTTTCACACACCAAAAAAGTGATAACATCATTTGTGGATGCATGGAATATCACCTCCTCAAAGTGATGTGATTCATCTATTTTCATCACAAAATAATAAGAATTATTTATATAAGTATATATAATTAAATAAAATTTTATTTATTATGAAATGGTAATTCATTAAAGTGGAATGTTACACACCTACTTTACAAAATGATAATTAAAAAATGAAAACGTTACCCATGTGTACATATGACCTACCGTCTCCTCGATCATAACGTTAGTTAATTTTTCATAATGATTTCTCATGTAAAATTTTAAATGTATAACTGTTGAAAATATGTAACCATTATTTAATTTTCAATATTATTGATATGTTTTATTAATGACCTCATAGTCCATAACTGACCAATCAAAGTTTGTATTGATACATAATCCGAATATGAAAAAAACATCCTAGATAAATACTAATGATTATGTAATTAAATATAACATGTTTATATGTAAAATAAAATTATGAATAAACTTATTAAATGTTATTATGATAGAAATAATTAAAATAATTTTATTATTTTGGAATATTGATGGAAATCATGAAAAATCTGACTCAAGATAAGGGATTCATTTCCCACTTATACTTTTGTGAGACACACATCATAGTCACCACTTATTTCATTTCAATGGTGTATATACTAAACATATTTTATTTTATATCATTAATAAAATTTTTTTAATGGTATTTAATGTTTAATTTAATGTTACTTCTTTCAAGATATATATTTTCTAACTATTACCATGTAGTACGAATTTGTTATCTAAATTTTTCTTAAGTGAGTTAATCATTTCTTTCACTGGTTATGTTATGAAAAGAGTATGTTTGAAATGAATTATAATTGTACTATTATATATTTAAACTCTTATTTTTTTGGATTTAAAATTTCCAAATATATTTTTTACCTTGATTTATCCTCACTCTAGTGATAAATTCATTGTAAAGATTAGTATCATATCACTTTTATTTATATAAGATATATTCTATATTCACAACTTATTCTTGTTGAATGGTCTATTTAATGAACATGAATATATTTTATTATAATAATAATAAAATTTATGTGGGTTTAAATATCATTTTAATGATATATCCTTAATTGGATTAGTGATTTCAATGTTACCAAATATGTATTGATTCGTTTTCGCAAGTTTCCATATATGAGGGGTTTATTATATTATACTCCTATCTTCATTAATAAGGTTTCTATACTGATCCATTCACATGTTTTATCATGAATCACCTTATTTCCATGATATTATATGTTTCATTTTATGTTATTCCATTCATGGTGTTAATGATTCATTCATTTCAATGTTATATGGGAAACATTCAAATCATTAAAGATTATTTTCCTTAAATATGATTTAATGTTCTTTTAATGGTATTTATTAATAAATATCAATATCCCTTATGGTTAATTAGCATACATTGATGATATTTTTATTGATATTGTCCTTTTTCTATTATGGATGGAATAATTTTGTTTCAACATGATTGTTATGGAATCTATTTCATTTCCAAGGGCTAATCATGTTTCAAAGAGATTGTTATGGAACCCATTCATTACCATGGGTTAATAATGTTTTAAAAGATTATTATTTACACAATTTCAATTCAATGGGTTAAATATATTTAAAATTTATTTCCATCTGACCCATTTCATTTCTATAGGTTATTCATGTTTCGAATAGATTGTTAGAGAACCTATTTCCTTTCCATCAGATAATCATTTTTCAAAGATATTATTTTGGAACCAATTTCTTTTTTATGGTTTAATCATATTTCAATAAGAATATAATTGAAACCATTTCTTTTATATGGGTTAATCATGATTCAATGATATTTTAATTGAAACCATTTCTCTTCCTTGGGTTTATCATGATTCAAATATGTTGTTATAACAATCATATATTTTCAATGGTTTAATAGTGTAATGAAAGGGGTTGTTGTTTTTTCAATGACTTTATGTAATATTTTATGATTGATTGTTTTACAATAGTATATGGACCATTGATGAGTTTTTACATGATTAACCAATAATGAGTGGTTCTTTTATTGATTAAGGAGGGAATGTTATTTAATTTACCACCAATGTATTTTCTATAGAAGTCATATGTATGGATATTACTTTTTTTAGAGTGAAATATATTAATGTTGAGCTCATTATTATAATATTTATAATAATAAAAAGTATAATTATTCCTCAAGATGGCTTTATTTATTATCTATGATTTCATTTGTTTTATAATTTATCAAATTATCAAAATTGATATCACCTGGGTCATTGTTATTTATTCTCGTTACTCTTTCCTTTTCCATGTTTTAATATTTAATGGTCCCAATATTAATGGGTATGAGTTATTTTATGATTCATTAATCCACATTGATTATTTCATCATAAAATTATGAATTCCGATTTAAATTGATTTAAATTAATTGTCAGTATTATATTTACCCTTATTGAGAATCTAATCTCACCCTTTTATGTCTTCCTTTTCCTAGTTACGAACAATATTATCGAATGATTTATAATTGTAATGGATTTCAAAAGGATGATGTTGATTAACTAATTTGATATAAGCAAATATGGGTATAATGGTAGATTATGTTCACCATTATGAACCTATTTTTAAATACTAAATGATTATTTTTGTTTTTTATATAAGTGTTTTTACAAATTCAATAAAACCTTAAACCTATAAGTTCCCTCTGAATTTATGTTTTACATGTAATCCTTTTGATTTTTAAGGGTTTGATGGAAAAAATTGGGTCATTATTGAAAACATCATATCTTAAAAATTAAAGTTATTTAATTAGGCATTAGATATTAGACTCTAGGATATGGGTGTATATATAAAAGATAAATTATATTAGATCCCACAAGAGAATTTCTTTTATAAGAAATATATGAATCTAATGGGATCATAATCTCAAAAATATATGAAATTGAAGAATCTTCTTCATATAGAACAAATTATCTAGTAGTTTTATCTAATGATGAGAATAAAGATGACAATAAAGGCCATGGAGTTGTGGATTTGGCTGGTCAGATCCATAAAGGGTATATTACTTCCCATTGAGAAGTGAAGAAAGACATTCGTATTGATCATGGTTTTGACACACAGGAATCAGTTCATGGTGATGTTTATCCCAATTTATAAGGTCAAGCTTTATTATGTGAGAGAGTTGATCATGATGGCCAGGTTGATGAATCAACTAGTATAAGAGAAAGTACAACATATTTTAAGCAAGATGAGTACCCATGATGTGTAAATCATATACTTTAATTGAGTAATTTGGTGTGATAAGAACATGGTTATCCTTTATTCATATCAAAAATTAAAAGGGCATAATTCACCACAACAATAAAAGGTCACACATTCTATTCTTTATTTACAACATAACAAACGTTTTTGACTAATACCTTCCCAAATAACATATCTAAATATATGTTATCATCCATGAATCTTTATTTCAACAAAAATCGAACATTATAAGGCCTTTGATGTAAACTTAATGAGGATTCCCAAATAAGAGGTAACAATTTTTAATAAGTGTCTTTATATTATTTCATCTTCCACATACTTCAATTATTCTTAAAAAATGGATATATAAAACCCTCATTATATCATATATAATAAAATTTTGTTATTTTAATTTATTGAATTATAACAAACTTCACTCCCATCATATGGTTTACAAAATCACTATTCGTGTGTAATGCTGACTAATGCTTGACGAACAGATGTCATTAATTTTTCCACTAGGATATATCATAGTTTGGTATAATGAATGACATAAATTATATATATTATATTTAAAAAGTAGTTATAAGTTTTGATTCATTATATATTATATATATATATTACTTTTTATTCTATTGGGGATATTATAATGTTACTCGTGTATAGAATAGACAACTACATCAATTAACGATGTGATTCATTTTTTCATTAACACATTATATCTATGGTAACAACGGTAGTTTTAATGAATATCTGTGATTTACATGATATATTTATTATATTCATGAAATATGTATAATTTTTAAATATAATAAATAATATACCTATTTTATATTAAAAAATGATAACATCAATCATGTATGTGTGGACTATTACTTTCATGTAGCGATGTGGTTCTCTTTTCACAACCACAACACAAGGATTATATAAATTAAAATAATTATTATGAAAAGTATGATATTATTATCACTATATAATGATAAAATATTACATACCACATATCCAAAATGATCATTGGAAAATTGAAATTTTACTCATATGTATGTACACCTAACCATCACCAAGATCATATTATACATTTAAAAATCATAATTAAATATCGATATTAAATGTATAACAGATGTAAAAATTTGATAATTATTTCATGAATATTATTCCAAATATTATATAACTATATAATATCTACATGAAATATATACTTCATGATGAAACACGCCTGAGAAAACAAGGAAATTCACACCTAAAACAAGGAAAATAATAAATTGTTATAAACGAACATGAAATAAAATTTTATAAAATGATTATTTATGGTAATATATATAATGGTTATAAAACAAGTTAATAACATGATTACTGACATTATACATGAGGTTAAAATATAATCAACCATAAGAAAGCATGAGATGAGGGATTTCCTCTCAATTTTATTTCATTGAGGGGTATTGTAATGTTATGAAAAACATTTCTCCAATATGGGTTCTATACCACCCCTTTAACTAGGTATATGACAATTCATTAATAATTAATTATATTTTAATATTAAATTTGAATTATTTCATCCTTGGGATTTTGAAATTAAAATTACTAAGCTGTAACGAATTTCATAAATCAATATCTTCATTTGGTTATATTACTTATTCATTATCTTTGATATAATAAAATATTGTGTATAATGAATTTTTATTATGTCAGTTTGAATTTGAATTTGATTTATATGGATTAAATCTTCATTCATATAATTAATTCAATTATTAAGTCCCTCTTTAACGTTATGATCATTGTAATGGATTGTTTAACTATATATTTCTAATTGATATTGTTTGTCCATTAATTTATGTGTAAATAATTTGGTTTTTTATTATATAAATTAGTCCTTTTATGTTAATATCCTTGGATAATTCATGTTATTTTAATGTAATAATATTAATTTTCAACTCATTCTTCTTTAAAAAAATAATAAATTTACCAAAAATATCTATATTATTTTTCATAGAAATATTTATTGATTAAATCATATATTATTTTTATATTTTTGTGATCTATATTTGAATTCATTTGAAGAAATATTATTAATCAGTATTATTTACTCAGTAGGGATATTTGATGATAAGACATATTATTTGTGAATTAAATTGATTTATAGATATATAATTGATAATTTGGAAACAAAATACATTAATAGATTCCCGTGATAGATAATAGAACATCCCATTACCTTGATTAGGTATGATTTTCCCTTTTATGGAATTCCATTTTCGTTTGATGTCCTTAGAAGTGGTTTTATGGATGTTCTGTAGGTTGCAAAGCATGTAAACGTCATATAACTGAAGTACACATTGTTTACGAGTTGCTGGATACTAGTAGTGAATGTTAAAATCATGATGGAAATTTAGTACACATCATGACCAGTGTTTGCATGACGTGGCTCGCAAAAATTTGAATTTTTAACTCGAGGTGATGAGTTTTTGGGCATAACATCTAGCTTGGACTACCCGTAGTGAACCCTGGGTACACATTATGACATAGTCTATGTCCTGGTTTAAATAACATTTTTGGATGTTTTTCTCAGTACTTTCATTCCAAACACTTTCATTGTTGAATAAAGTCTCTTCTTAGGGGATTTTATGAGGCACCTCTCTCTAAAAATCAATCTGATCGGCATTCAATATTTGTTGTGTCTGTGGTGCTTCTCTCTCGGTAAGTGTTATTTCGGGTTCATTGTTATGTTTGATCGCAATATCACCACTACTTTATGTGATGGGATTCATTGACCAATGTTTTGTCCTTCTTCTCAAATTCTTCTAGATAGATTATTATATCTCAATCAATAGACCTTTTCCTAGGTTGTTCATTGTTCGATGGGAGTACATCTTCGAGGCATGTGGGTTTCCTCTATTCCAACGACATCAAGATTTTATATTTGTGTCAATACTATGATGCTACTGTTTGATTTTAGGGACATCATTGTGTTCATTGTTTGTGAATTCCAATTTGGGCATGTACAACCCATGCATTAAGGTAGGTGGTTCTATCTCTAGCCTAAGATAACAAAACTTCTTTTTTTAATAAATTGATTTTGTAAATCATCATGAATATTTTTGTGTATTGAAAAAGGGTTTCAAAAGAGATATGATTTACCTATGTTTTGTATTAATGGATTGGGAATATTTTTTTAATGGTTATAAGAAACAATGAAATTGGTTTTTGAAATTGAGTAGTTGGGTATCCTTGGGTACATTTGTTGAAGGATTCACATGAGGTCATTTTCTATTGGTTTGTGTATATAATGGAATTATTTGTTGGGTCATTCATCTATTTTATAGTCCTATTGTTCAAGAGAACCGATATTGACATTTGGGGGGAGGGGGTTACACATGGGGTTCTCCTCTACTTCCTAGGCCCATTATTCTAGGATCAGATTTGTGCACATTATTTTTATGGTGCAAGTAGTCTATTGTCAAGACCAGTAGTATTACGTGGTATTGTGATACTTGTGATTTATTATTGCATGGATTTCCATGTGAGACTTGATATGCATCTTTATTCAGGTGAAAATTGATATGGAGAATTGTTTTCAGAACTAATATAACATCTTTTTTTAGAACTGTGGAAAAGGGAAATGTTTATCATGTTTTCTATAAAATTGATTTTCCTCCTATCCTAACATGATATAATTTAAAAATGAGCATACATAATTCATTATATAGAGACTTGTTATGGAACACCTGGGTGGAAAAATACTGAGCCTATTATCTGACATCCTACACACCTCTTCGGTGGTGTGATGACCTATATTTATCTACTACTTTAGGGAAAGGAAAGGTATCATAGTGAGTTTGTGATGTTTGGCTTAGGTGTGATGGGTTGCATATGGTGACTTGGTAGAAGGTTTTTCCTTGCCATCACTTGGAGTATCCATTATTTGTAGTCATTTACAGTTAGAATTTTCTTTTGGAGTTTTTTATATTGTTAAGGTTTTTTTGTTTCTACGGTTTTCCCTATAGTTATGGATTATATATTTCATAGTAATCCAATAATTATATCATTATATATATATTTTTATTTCATGTGTTTGTTCAGTTTAGGATAAATCATTCCCTGTGTTTTTTTGTTCGATGTCCGGGTGCTAGTTTCCAGCCCATGGGGATCTAGAACACCCTTAAGGTATATGAAAAATCGGGTCTGGTGTCGGGTGTATGGGAAACCCAGGTTGGTTCATTATAGTTAGTATTAGAGGAGGTCTACCCTCAAGAATATTTTTCTTGGGATTTCAGTCAGATTAGAGGGTGGATTTTAATGACTTGAGATGTGTGTTGTGATATGGTTTTTTTCCTTTTTTGGTTGTAATGTGACTCATGATTCTATGGGGTATTATTATGTGTATCCTTAGTATTGGTATTTGTTTTCAAAATATTTAAGTTCTCTTAAGGGTTTTCTAGTTTGCACTATGATTTTTTCTATTGTACGATCAATATTATTTTTCGGTGTGCAGTAATATATCTTTGTGACCTCTTCCACAAGTTCCTCAAGAGGGTGCAGTTGATGCTCTTCAAAGGAACCCACCTATAGATCAAAACATCTATGAAACTATCGTATGAGTAGTGTGTTCTATAGATTAGGATGTTCCATGATTCCAAAACACAAAGGTTGAATTACAGCCATGAGTTGGAGAAGAGAAAAATCTATCACATGATATTGTGCACAATAAGCCACAATCCTTTAAGGGAATGACTGAACCATAATAGGTGGATGTTTTTTTGGATTGGATCGATCAAATTTTCGACTTTCTAGAGGTTCCTGAGAATATTATGGTTAATTGTGTAGTGTTCATCCATGAGGGTTCCAACAAGCGTAAGTGGGATTCAATGTTCTATGTAGATAGACATGTGGGATTTTATTGGAAGGGTTTTAAAACCTTGTTATTTAAGTAGATTTTTTCATAGTATCTGATATTAGAAATATCTCTACAGTTCATTTTTTTGTATAATTCAGGGAGATTGGTGTCATCATACAAAAACTGGTTTGCTGAGTATGTCTATTTTTCTCTTAACATGGTAATGAATTTCTAGTTAACTGCATAGAAATACCTACATGACTTGCGATCAAATATCTGATCATATGAGATCATGTTGAAGGTTTATACCAATGAAGATATTATTTATAGAGTGATTATGGTAGATATGAACATGGTTTGAATGGTTGGATTTTCCTCCTCTTCTCTTCCAATTTGGGACAATTTTAGTGGTGTGCATTGTAAAAAGAGAATGTCGTAGGACCATCGTAGTAGTGGTGGAGGTGGCTCATAGAAGTGAGCCTACTCTACATTGTTTTTTGCTTCTGGCAGTGTTCCTATGAATTTCTATTAATGTGCAAAGGAATGGTGCACCAAATGTTCTTTTCCTATTCCCATAAAGACATGTAATAACCGTGGTTGTGTTGGTCATCTACAATGTTTTTGGTATGCTATGAATATGAATCATTGTGGTCAGGGTTAGTCATCTCCAATGGAAATTATTGTGAATTTATAAGAATCATAGACTATAGATCTCTAGACACATGCCTAATTGGTGAAGAATTCACATGTTGTAGATTAGTGATAATTGGAAGTTGATGTAGTTCTGAATATAGTGAGATGTATGCCTATAATTTAATACTTTGTAGAAATTTAATTGTTTGACAGTGGTTCCTTCTAATCATGTGTATCTGCTTACTTTTATGATGAACCTAAAAATACAACATGACTTATTACCTTTACAATAGAGTTAGCGACACCTCTTGGAAAGAAGAATGAATAGAGGTTTCTATGTCCTTCTTGTTCATTAATTATGGCCCATACATAGTCTGTCTAAGATTTTATCATTATTGATGTAGATATGGTTGATTTCACCATCAGAATGGATTATATTTTCCCTCATTGAGCTAAAGTTGATTGTTATCATCAACATGTTTTGTTTATTTCTTCAGAAAGCATCTATCATGATATTCTGGGAGAGTGGCAATCAATCTCTGGTCGTACAGGACCTTCCCGCATAGAGCTCAAGAGTTTGTGTGTTATAGTATTGTTTCATCCCAATGAATTTTATTCTATTTATGAGCTTTAAGTTGTTGTTATATATTTCACTGAGGTTTTCCTTGATGACATCTCTGTTATTCCTCCAATGAGAGAGGTAGAATTTAGGATTCACATACTCCCAAGTATGCATCCAATATCGATTCCTTCTTATCGTATGGCACTAGTAAAGTTGAAATAATTCATGATTCAGTTGGATGGCTTTTCATATAAATGATTCATTCACCCTTGTATCTAAAAATGGATATCCCTAGTGATATTGGACATGAAAGAATATTTTGTAACTGTATTTATGAGTGGACTATCGAATCTTGAACTTGTTAACCATTAAGACTAAATATCCTCTGCCATGTGTGGATAATTTTTTTGATTAGTTGAAGGTGGAAAGTTGTTCTAAACGATTGATCTTCGGTAGTGCTATCATCTGATCAAAGTTTGATATTATATATATATAAAATGGCCTTCGGAAGTATATATTTCCAATATAAGTATCTTATGATTCATTTTTTTTTCTAAATAATTTTCAGTCATTATTTATGGCCATAATGAATTAGATATATCACAAATAACATGAAACTTTTGTAGTTGTATTCAAGGATGTTGTTTTGTTTTATTAGAAATATGAGTGTGATAACGAGAATGATATATGTTTGGCTTTTGAAATTATGAGAAATCATTATTCGTTTAGAAATATTTCCAAATGCAGTTTTTAGATTCGAGAATTGAAGTTATTCGGGTAGATAATTTCTGAACATGAATTATTAGTTGTTACATAGAAGTTATAAGCTATTATTTCTATTATGGAACCACAAAACGTCTTTGAAATTTAATGTATCCCTGGTATTACTGAGCACTACCAAGGGTTTGTTAAGGATTTCTCAAACATGCAATCACCATTGACTTCTCTTACCTGGAATGTGGTAATGTTCACATGGGATGTGAAGTGTCATTTTTTATGAAACCAAAAGTCTTATGACAATAACCTTTATTCTGATTTAACCTAAACCTAGAAAGTTGTACGTACTGTTTTGTGATGCATCTTCTGATGATTTGGGATGCGTGCTGATATAAGATTATCATATGGTAGCTTAAGTATCTCATCAGCTCAAACGCATAAGAATAACTACTCCAACCATGATTTATATCTTTCTATAGTTGAATGTTCTTAAATGTTGGTGGAACTTTGTTTTTTAGGTATAATTTCAAAGTATTCTCAGATCATAAGTGTTTGAGCTATATATTCTCTTAGAAATACTTGAATCCCAGAAAGAGATGATGGATTTAATACCTTCAGATGTTTGACATTGACATCTCCTACACCCCGAAAGAAAGGGAATGTTATTGTAGACACTCTTATGAGAATGCTACATTCACTGGTTATTTTGGATTCAAAGAAAGAGAGAAATTATTTTGGTATTTTTTCTTAGTTTCACATATATTTTTAGGATGAAGTTTCAAGTTTGGTTTTGACCATTGGTCAGTTATCATCATCTCTCCAAGAGTCTATTTGTAAATGTCATTTGTAGGATGGTGAGTTTCACAAGATTTGGGAATGCCCATATTGTTTGGAGGCCATTCCTTGTTGGTGTCTTCGTTTAGATGGTGTAATTCACTTTGGAAAGTAAGATTCCAGCCCCACACCTATCAAAATATCATTATTGGTTGATTGTCATAACTCTTCATGGTCCATCAATCCAGGAACTATAGAAATATATTGTGAGATGAGAACAAGATTTGGGGGACTAGGTATAAAGCTAATATCATGGAGTTTGTGTCCCACTGTTAATCATTCCAATGGATAAGGGAAGAGCACATAAAACCATTTGGTATTCTTCAGCCTCTTCTAGTGATGGTTTAGAAATCAATTGAGGTATCTATGGATTTATTTTTTTGTAGGAATAAAAACCATGAGGAAACAATTCTACCTTGGTTGTTGATGATTGGTTAATGAAGTCTACTAATTTCATTCCAATCAAATACAAAAATAACTAAAATGACTTGGGAATGTTGTATGTGATGTAGAGTATGAGGATACATTGGTGTCTTTCTTCCATTGTTTTATATAAGGATCCAAATTTCACCTCAAGGATATGTAGAAGTCTTCAAGAGACAATGGGAACTCATACCAAGTTGATCATATCTTTCCATCCACACATATGAGATCAAACATATCGTGTAATTCATATCCTAGAATATATGCTTCATTCATACATGATGGGTTTCTGTTGATCATGGGATATCCATTTTTTCTGGTAGAGTTTGTTTAAAAAATAGTTATCAATCATAGATAATAATGGATCCCTTTAAGGCATTCTATGGTATCCTCTACAGATGACCTCATTTTTGGGTAGTGATTCCAAAATGATATATGGTTGGTCAATGATTGGTTTAGGCGATGTGAGGATGTACAACAATGTCTAGTTACATACCAGAGTCGATATAAATCATATGGAGTTTTGAGGCATCATCTTTTTGTGTTTTCTGGAGGTGAATATGTTTTATTAATTGTTTCTCATCATTTAGGTCACCACAATCATTGAAAACATTGGAAGTTAACTTCGAGATATATTGGCATGTTTGAGATCACTGAACAGCTTGAAATTTTTTCGTAATGGTTAGATTTTATAATTTAGTTTATAGGAATTCATGATGTTTTACACATATCTAAACTCAGTAATTATCAATGTGATACTGATCATAGTTTTAGTTGGGTTAAAATTGAGTTAGAGACAGATGCAACAATTTTCTAGAAACTAGTTGAGATTGATAACTCTGAGACAAAATTATTGTAAGGGAATCTAATTTTGTATTTCAGATTTCTATAGTAACAAGTATTATATTCTTATGAGAAATTGGAACACGATTCATTGATGAGGGATTAGTGGAATAATATTTTTCTAGGAGTTACTTTTTTACATGACTTCCAAGTGATGGAAATTACTTAAGGATGGGAGTTTATAACATCTTGTTACCTTGATCGAGTAAGTATTTCCCTTTATGTGAGTTTCCTTTTGGCACAAATTCCATTGATGTGGTTTTCTAGACATTTTTCAGGTTTTAGAGAAGGTACTTGATATGTACAAGAAGTACACATTGTATACATGTTGTTGGATATAAGTCTTGAAATCAAAGATCACACTGTTAAATAGGTACACATTGTTACTATCTAATAAATAAAGTGACTAGAAAATTTTGGTTTTTAACCCATGATGATGGGGTTTTCAGTGTAACATATCTAGTGTGGACTACACATTATAACCCTTTCGTTCACGTCGTTACCCAACCTGCATCTAGGTTTAAATCATGCATTTGGTAGTTTTTCTAAGTCTATTCTTTCCAGACACTTTCACTCTCATACTGTGGATCTTCATAGTCAACATTCAGAGTCCCCACTCCTTCCTGATCGATCTGATCAGCATAAGATCTCTATTGTATTTAAAGTGCATCCTTCTTGGTAAGTTTTTATCTACTTCTTCATTTTCATTGATCATGGTAGAACCCTAGCTTTACAGTATGAGATTAGTTGACCTATGTTGGATGCTTCATCTCAATTTCTGATAGATGAATTGCGATATCTCATTATAGAGGTCTTTTCCTACAATGGTCATAGTGCAGTGGACATTCATCATTGAGGTATGTTGGTTTTTCTATCTTCCTCAAACCTCTTCTCTTTAGATTTTGAATAAATCCTATGATCCATGGTTTGACCCTAGGACCTTCATTGTCGTCAATGGATTTCATTGTTGGGGACTTATGTTGTAGGTATGTAAAACCCAAGCATTGAGGTTGGTGGTTCTATCTCCAACATACAATATTTATCTTTCATGTTTTACATTATAAACTGAAATATTATATTCACATGATTGTATGAGTTTATTAAACATGGGTTTTAGAAGATAAATTGATTTTTCATTTGTTTTGATAAATTGATTCCTAAATGGTTTTCAAAGCATTGAAATTAATTTGTGAATCTGAGTACATGGGTTACTTGAGGTTCTTTGGTGTAATGTTTAGCTTGAGGTCATCATCCATTATTTTTTTGTTATAAAAAAGGATTTTCTAAGGTATTTACTTTATTTACTAGTCTTGTTGTTATAAGGGGCATGTATTATTATTTTTAGGGATTTAATCAATGGTTATTCTTCTGTTTCCTAGGCTCATTTCCCTTTGATTAGAGTTATAAACTTGATTATTATCGTATGAGTTGTCTATGGATGATACAAGTAGTATTCCTTGGTTTTGTGATACATTTGATTCTATTTTTTACTGCTCAAATTTATGAGTTATCCATGATACACATGTTTATTCTTGTGGAAAATTATATGGAAAATGTGTTTGAATCTAATATACCTTATTTTTTTTATAACTGGGGAAAAGGGAAACTTTGAATATATATAAAACTTATTTAAATCTTTTCATGATAAGTTTTCTTTTTAAATAAAAATACAAGATTAATTATACATAGACCTATTGTGGGACACTTTGTGGGGATCCAATTGAGCCTTTTAGCTCAGAAACTATACACCTCTTTTTTGGTGTGCAGACCATTGATTGTCTTCCAGTGAATGAAAAGAAAGGCACCACAGTGATGCAGAGAGGTTTGTGTTAACTGGGATGGGTATTTGGTGGTTATATGGTGGGGGTTAGTCATTCCATCACTTAGAGTAGCCATTGGTCATAGTCCTTTATAGGTGGACATGAATTTTGGATTTTTTTCTACTATTTTAGTTGTTTTATTTACCCATCTATCAGTATAGTTAGGGAATATATAACTATTATTCATACAAACTTTCTTTATTTATATGTATATATATATGTATCTATTCTATGTTTTTGTCCAGATTGTGAGTAGTCATACCCTCAGTTTTTTTTTCATTACCTGGGTTCTTGTTCGCAGCCGATGGGGATCTAGGTTTCCCTTTAGGATTGTGACAAATCAGGTCAGGTTCTGGGGTTAAAGAAAATCCCAGGTCACTCGGTTACATATATCCCCTTAATTACTTTTTATTCTCATGATAAAATACATTTGAGAATCCTTAGTTGAATGGGTTTCTACACATTATTTTTATACAATCTTGAGGATATATCTTGATGGTAAAGGTGTCATCTGCCTGAGAATGAAGTTCAATAATTATGTATATCCCCAAAAAATAATTCTGCTATTATTATCCATGATATTTTCATAATGATATTACAATTTTTTAAATTTCACTCTCTGTAATAGTTTAAATGGTATGAGTTTTCAATTATTAAACATACAATATTGATTTTTCCTTATCGAAATATGATAGTTTTGTTATGGATTAAATGGAATTTTTTTACTATTATTTACCATTCAAATTTAATTATTCTCAATGATATTATTACATTGATAATATTTATGGATGAAATTATATCTCAGTTTATTACATTCCCGACATGTCTGTTCTGTTATTTTTCTTTGACATAAGGATTATTCTTATTGATTCTAGATTGCTTCCACTATACATAACCCTTAATGATCATTTGATCTTAAATAAATCTATTCCTTCCAAATATATCCCTAATGTTTTCTAAGATTTATATGAATAGTAATTATAGTCTTAATGATCTTATATATTGAAAAATGTTTTTTAATTTTTATATTAAAATATATTTCTAGACTCCTATATTTATTTATCTTACCATAATTATTAACTATTATATCCATCGGGATGTAATTACTTGTATCTTATTCTATTGAAATAATGTAGACCACTACATTTCACTACTGGGGTCGATATAGCTATATTTTGTATCATATAATGTTTTGTAAAAACCCTAAAACTACATCATAGAAAAGATATATTATGAAACATAAACTTTTCATATAATCTAAGGATATGTTTTCAAGAACATTAAAATGTTTTGGAAAGTAAAATATTATGTTATTTTCCATTATAATAGACAAATTTCAAAATACTATAAGGGGAATTGGTTTAGGCATAGATCTACATAGGGGTAATACCTTCAAATTGGGTGCATTGGGATTGACCCAATTATCACATTTTCAATACAATGGGCCTTATTGTATTCCTAGTTTGACATAACTAGGGGTTATTCTTAAGATTATTCAAATTTTCTATGAAAACCATTATAATAGAATTTGATATATAAATATAGTTAATGACATTGGATAATCCTAATGTGTAATTGATTAAAAAATGTAGTTTCATGATTGAAACGTCATATAAATGATTATTTGTTAATCCACAACTATTATTTGTTTATCATAATTTGATTTTAGGTTTTCTTAATTATATGAAACCCTAAAGAATCATGTTAAAATTCAATGTGAAGGAACAATCTACAGTTATGAGTCACAAAAATGGATGATTACCATATTGAAAAACATATTGATTTTACGTAATTTGTTTTTTTGATATATGATTACTAAAATAGACCATTCACAAAGTCCAATGAGACCAAATAAAATAATGATGGACTTTTCTAAATGCTTGAGTGATAGAGAACATAGAGGAATAAAGAATCATATCCCACATTGTAATAAATTTAGAAGGAAATTCTAGGGAAAGTGCCTTTATAGACAATGAAAATTATTTATAAGAAGAAATGAATGGGAATAAACAAAAGAATTATTATGAAAAAATATAGTGTATGATGAAATAATATAAATATCATCCTATAGATACATTTTTAATTTATTGTCTTAAATGTGGAGAGGCTAAGAATTATCTAATTCAATTCCCTCTTTTAAAGGAAACCCCCTATACCAAAAAAGGACCTATATAGAAAAATGGATAAATTATTTATGTATTGTTGTTTATTAATTGAATAGATAGATTTTTTTCTATTGAAATGGTATTATTATAATATAAATTAGAAGACATCTAGGGAGTGTGTTAAATTTTAGAATCATATGTTTCTTTATTAGATTAATAGTCGTCTATACAATCATGCTTATATGAGTCTATGAATGATCATAATTTCAAATTATCAGGAACCCATTTTAATGATTTATGTGATTGGAGTCTACCATGATTATGGATTTTGGAAGAAACATTTGGAAAAAAAAACTTCTTTAGTATATATTTTAGTGGAAAAAGTAATTCAAGGTGTAATTTCATTAAATTAAATAGGAAAATTTTTAGAGGTATTGTTGACCTTTAGGGTTAATATGATGATTAATTACATAATAATTGTACTTAAATAAGTTTATTAGACAAAATGAAAAAAATTGTTTAGAAACCCATAGTAAAATTTTTATTTAATGATTAATTATATTTATAAGATATTCATCATAATTTTTTCTCTAACATTTTATTAATTATATATATATTTTTTATAAAAAAGAAAACATACATAAAGGGTGAAACCCTATCGCATCCAAAAAGACCATGGAGATTAAAAACCCAATGGAAGGACAATAATGTTTTACCCATACCATTTTCTAACATGATTTATTGTTTATTATATCATTATCTTTAGATAAAATATTTTATGAAAAATTATTAATGATGAACTAGTTTAATAAATTTTTAGGTTTAAAGAATAATGTATTACCTTAGGTAACATGTGATTGATATATTGGTTTTTAAAATTATTGAGATATAAATAGAAATAAATTTTAATATTTAATTTATCATATGATATATTAATAATAAATTTTAGTGCTTCATGAAAAAAACATTTTGGGATATTCATTTCTTAGAGTAAAGGGAGAAATTGTAAATTTATCAAAGCACAACCAAAGGATGAAATTGTTCTTTTGAAATAAAAATATATAAAGTATGTATATTTTCATATATTATTATATAGTATTAACACCCCTTAACTATAAGAAAAGTAAATAAAAAAAAATGATATCCAAATACCTTCTTACCAAATGAATCAAATTGTACTTTAAATCTTCATATATTTATGGTTCTAAGGCCCTTATCATTCGATTAAACATTATCTTTTTAGTGACCAATAAACTAATTCACTCTCTATAAATATTTACACAATTTTTACATGTCCATAGTTTCAAATTATACCAATGTTATCATACTTATAAACATTATTATGTGTTATTTCTTATGACCATTTTACTTCCATTTATGTCCTGTTAAAAGGATAATTTATAAACTATTTTAGGATGTGGGTTTTCAACAAACGTATTCTAAAATATCAATCCTTTGATTACCGAGATCAATTTAAATATTGAGAATGAAATTTCTTATGTTTGGAAGGGTGGGGGTGGGGAAATATCACTACAAATTTCTAATATAATAACAATTATGGCGTATGTGATGTGCAACATAGATAAAAAACATCACACAAAATATATTTCATTAAATTTAAATTATTTAATGGCTTGGAGAATAAAAAACCACAATTCTAAATGAAACATAATATAATATATCATTAAAACATATCAAATATATTTAATATTATGAATTTTAATACATAAATTAAGAAAATTAAGGATATATAATTATTTGAAATAATATATAATTATTTAAAATGAAAAAAAATGTTTTCTAAAAAATGTATTTTTTATATTTTATAGTTTAGTCATGGATTTCAAACATAATTTAATTTTTTAGCACAATTAGAATATTTATTTGTAAAAAATAATTGTTTTTTGAAATCATCATATAAAAAATTTCTTATAGTGATATATTTTTTATTGTTCACAAATATTTCCCTTTTCAATGAATAGTGAAAAATATTCACTTTTATTTGAAAAATTCAATTTAATTTGAATTATTTATAATGATAAGTATTATATTAAATTAGTTTTAATGTAACAGTAGAAAATTCCATTAAAAATTAACCAAATTAATTTCATTGGAATAATTTTATATTTAGTTTTGATATAAGAACTTTGTAAATTTTTTATGATTTTCACATCGAAAACCAACTATCTCATCCCGCCTATAGTATTAATTTTATATTTTTCTTTTCCCACATAAGAGAATTTAATTTTGAAACATGGGTTAAATATTTGAATCCACATAATTTATAATTTCCAATAAGGTGAACTATTTTTAGACACAAATGAATAGTAAAAATATAAAAAAAAATATTATTCTGGTTAAGTAAAGAACTGATTACTAGGGGATAAAATAATAATATAAGTGTAAATATGACGTACCATATTTTAAAACACAAAATCAATTTATATAATTATACCTTATAACTTCATGGTTCTGTAGTGGACCATTTTGGTGGCTTTTTTTGTAACATCCAAAACCTAGGTGCCAATCAATAGTGCCCATGAGGCCAGCTATCTACATAGGATCAGGCACATACCCCCAGACAACAGATAATACTCATTAGAAGTTATTTTCTAGGTTCATCATTGGAAACACTATAACCTCATCAATAATATATACAAAATGGAATATCAATAAAAATCCAATATCTGAAACTAATATAACTTATTGACAATTGATAACAAAATAGGATAGGAATGTATAAACTAAGTCAGAAGCACCCTCATTCAAATATTATGATAATGAAAAATTTCACATGAATATTAATTTATCCAAAATAGGTATGTAGAATATTATTAAAATTCATTTTTCCAATGGCTATAAAATCAAAAGATGATATCTCCAAATAGTATTGCAAGCCTCAGTTTGGTCCCATTCCCCCTGCTCCTAAAAAGAAATCAACAACATATATTATTGTTATTTCCTATATCATTACCTAAAACCAAATAATATTTATGGGTCCCCTATGGGAGTTACAAAAAGTTTTGAGATAAAATCCAAGAAGTCATCCACCAATGATCTACATATTTCATGGTGAGTAATATAGCAAGCTATGTAGGTAAATAGTAATGTAGTAAAGGTGAGTAATGTTTCCCAAAAAAGACAAAATATGAAACCTTATCCCTATAAAATCCACTCCCAGATCCCTATAGAAGAGTTTTAGGATCCAGTACAAGGAATCTAAAAAAATTGAAATAAGCAACACAACATTTTTATTCATCCAAACTTATCAAACCATCATGGTCACTGTGTGTACTCAGAATGAAACACATTACCATGACCACTCTATAATAACTAATGTATCAATATATAAATGAAAATATCCAAATGTTCCAAATACAAAGGGATTATCATCATTTCACAGGAGTTTCTCGATGGGAACATGATTTAGGAACTAGTTGGAGTCCTAAGAGCATGTCATATCGGGCATGTCCCATGTGAGTCCAAGAAATTTATATCAAAGGGGTTGAGTGGCCCATGGAATCTCATGGAATCAATACCCATGTGGTATAGTCAACACAAGAGATCTACTAACACATTTAGGATCAATGGAAAGTCATCCATGGAATAAATAATTCATTCATTCATTTTATATCGTTTTTTGTTCAACGCCGTATGAGTCTACCCAGTCATCTATAAACATTTCCTTTCAATTCATACAATTAATATACCTACTCAGAAATAAAATTTCTTATCCAAGAATGGCATATGGGTATACCAACCCATTTATTACCATTATATATTAAACATATCACTTTAGTATGCCCATCAATTATTCACGATTCACAACTTGATATTTAATAAGTATACCAACTCATGTATCCAATTAACAATCATGAATGATACGAAAAGTGATATATACCCCAGATGATCAATTAAACAATTAACTTATTCGATTAAATATTTAATAATAAAGAAAAGTTTTCAACCTATCATATGATCAAGCAACTCAATTCCATTTAATCATAACCAAACTCAATTTAATTCAGAAAAAATGAGAATAAATAATATAGATAGTTTAATGGGGCATAAGAATGTTATATCCATATGGAAAACCCTATGGGTGACCATGGTAGGAATAAATTATCCAAATCACCACAATGGAATATAAGGGCATCACTAACATGTCCAATTACATCTAAATCAATTAATCAGTTTCAAAATAGGGCCGCAACGGAAATTCTAGTATGTGGAAAAATAGTAGGTAGCCTACTAAAGAACCAAAAGTTGTGAAATTTTTATAGATCAAGAAACATAATTTGGTAGTGGAGCGCATGTCTGGTATCATATTGGGGTCTTGATTTGGATCAGATTATTTGAAATCCAATGAATTGATGAAGAATAACTTATTAGGGAAAATAAGCTTTCAAATAAATAGTGCATCGAATATCTTGATGAATATTGAACAACTAAAAATGAATATAGATCATAATAATTCATAATCGAGGAGTCAAAACAGGATTGAAATGATGATTTAATGAATGATTGATCTCAAATCCAATGTTAGAATACACATTGAGTTTTAAATCCATCAATATTGTATGCTTGAAGGAAATAATATTTAGATTATTAAAAGAATTCCATTAATTGAAAATTACTGAAAAACAAAAATTACAGGGGTTACACAGTTTGAAAATATGTCCCCCAATCATTCAAGTATTCATGTGGGCCTAGGGCCACCTACGCAGTTTGAATGTCAGGAAGTACCATGCAGAAATCCATTGTCATATTCTAAAAAAATGATGACTTATCCACAAGGTTGTGCACCTCCAATAACATGATTTCCTCAAACTAGTCAACTTGTACATCCCCTCTATCAAGCCTTTCATAGACTTGTCATACCACTCGGCTTCCCCTATCGATGGATTCACTAAACGTGTGTTAGGATTTAATCACCGCAAACATGGGTTTTTGTTTTTGAAAAAGCCCCAAAAAATCCCATTAATCTAATTGAATCCAAGGGTAATCACAATATGAAATATTCTTGAATTCTAATTGAAAAATAATTAATTGATACCACATACAAAAAAGTAGGTTCTTACTGTAACATCCTGGCCCGACTCCCCTTTAAGACAGTGGTCAGACTAGTGGGTCACATTATCTCAAGAACATCTCACTAAATGCGAGAGACTACCGACAAGTAGTAAGGTCCTAGGGTGTGTCCATGGGGATATTATTACATCATATTTTAGAGTATGTACAATGATTAATAATATATAATAAATAGTGAATGCATAAAGAACAGAGAGCAGTAGAAACAATAATTAATAACTGGCAAAGTAGAATAAGTCAAAAATTACCAATTTAATAGAAGAGGTCATTCCCATATTATACAATAGATGAATACATGTCATGGTGATGATTCATAACTGAATTATGCAAAAACATATTGCATACCATTCAATATAGACCATGAATAAAGAACAAACACTAATTCCCAAAGGGAAATCTCCAAGATCATCCGGAGTTCTGGCTCAGTCATTTACTCCTAACATATATGTAAAAATATAACAACATAGGAAATTAATTGTGTTATGTAGTCTTGTGACCAGTAATGGTCTACTCGGTTACCCCTATGTAGTGGTGGCATTAGTAGGGTGTGAGATATAAATCTCAATAGACCCACACCACCGGTGTGTAGCCCAGTCCATACAATGCATTATAAATTTGGATTTATTCCCTATATATATATATATATTAAAAGTATAATTATGATAAATTAAATAGAAGAAACATATTCTAGGTTCCTAAAAGGACATTCATCCCATACCACCTTCTTTGGCCTCATCCAGATGTCTGAAAATTATAGTTGGAGCAATGAGGTATTTATAAACAACGGTCAATATTAACAAGGAAACAAAAAGGAAGGAATATCACCAAAAATGTTCTTTAACATGGGATAATAAATTTCATGTCATCACATAAGAAAAGATCTAAATTAAGGGAAACATATCTAGGGGAATCACAATACATAATAAAAATGAATGCTTCTTCTAAATAATCTACATTAAAAACTGTCAATATCAGATGTAGAGTCTAACCAACCCCTGAGGTATCGCTATAGTACATCCATTCAAAATATTCAATGGCACTGATCACATCCAAGGAGATCATTTCAAAATTACAATTATCACTCGCTGTATGGTAACTATTACCCTATCCAAAGAATCACATGAATGGGACCGAGTATCAACCAATGCTTCGAGTAGCAATTTTCTAATAGGTCTATACTCTCGTGCCCCTTAGAGAACACATATAAATAAATAGCATAAAAATAACTATGTGGAGATCTTTCCTAGAGAGCCTATAACATTACTCCCCCATTCATGTCATGTATTATCCTATCATGTATAGAGAGTCCAATTATGGATTCTTAATCTGGAACTCACGTTTTCCCCCCATCCATATTTCATTTACAATAACAATAGAATAATATATCACAAATAAAGCATGTTGTGGGGAATAATATAAATGGAATAATCCTTAAAAAATTACATGCTAACACATGAAACTCTCTTTCACATGATAGAATGGTTTACAGGTCATTTTATATGGTTCAAGCCACTATCAAGGGTATAACCAATAATGTAAATTTGATAATAAAGGAATTTTAAAAATGAAACGTGGAATCAACATACTTATTGGAAATATATCATAAATGAAATTTCATTATCCTATGTTATCAATCTTTTCCATGTTTCATAATCCATCCATTTCATTTAAAAATTCTCATGAAAGGAGAATCAATCATGGCATAAAAATTTCATTAATAGGAAAGGTACAATGTATCCAAAAACAAGTAATTTTTCTTGTAAGGGATTTTTTATTTAAATTAACATCATGTATTATATAGGTATGAGGAACCACACATGGGATAAAATATTTCGTTTAAACCAACAAATTATCAAGTTAGAACCAATTCATAATTCATTTCTTATTAATAAATTTATGGCATTACAAAGTTGTCACACACAACCCATGAAAATTTCCATATATTATATAAAGAAATCTTAATCCATTTAGGATAGGCACACCTAAAGGGATGTATAATAAAAAAGGTGAATACCTCAATAGATTTCACCATATGTGAAGGCCACAATAGACTTTATAAAACAGACTTACAATTTAATACAATTCCAAAAAATTCATTATAGATAAACCATTTATTCATGGATTTCCTTTTGGTATCATTTATCCTAAAAAATTTAATTATCACTCAATTTTCCAGAACATGGAAAATTGATTTTAACGCACATGTTCCAAAGGTTTCATGTTCTTTACCCATAAGGGATTTTACTGACATTATTAATTCATTATAAACATTTCATTCACATCAACCATTATTTTTAAATCATTGAGGCATAGAAACTACATTATAATATCTCAAGAACCAAAAAATTTCATCCATCAATTATTACCCAAGAATAATGAAAATAACAAGTCAACAAGGTAGGAAGTATAAAATTATATCTCTACTATTTTAACATGAATGCAGTGTACCTTCATTAGAGGGGTTTTATTAAAAAACATGACATTTTTTTATCAAAAAAAAAACACTTATGACTATTATTAATTTCAATAACATTATCAAGGAAGCATTTTAACTGAAAACCCAAATGCATTAATTAGAAATTCAAAATGGTACATTATGTAAATTATTAATTATTTACAAAAAAAAGGGGAAATTGAATGGGATCCAACCGTAGGGTGTAAATAATTTAATTACCGCCACTTGTTATATTTTTCATTGACCACTCATAAATGGACCCACACGTTCACAAACATACCATTACACACACACACAAACACACACACAAGCACACACATATATACTTTAACACAACTCACGTGTTCCTTGAACAATGAAGGAACACATACATTCATGATGTATATATATATATATCCTTACTTGGGTATATGAATGTGAACCATCCAAATTTGTTAAAACCAAATACAGACATCAATAGAAACTCAAAATTAACGTGGAAAAGAAAAATCACATCAAATTATTTACTAGGTACACATAAATTACAAAAACCCAAAATATTAACAAAGATACATCGAAGACTGAAGGAAATACTCACCTTAAATTGTTTTCAGCATACAAAATTGAGTCGGACTGCTTGGCCATTGGTGGAGGTTTTCAAAACATGCATGGTTGGGTCCTTGGAGAACATTCAGACAAACCTAAATCAGAAGAAAACTAAAATCATGATTATCCCTCAACCTATGGAATCGGGTGAACCCCACTACATTCCAAAAGAGAAGAAAAATTCTAAATCGATAGATTATATATATATTTATGACCTTAGCTCAAGGAATCAATGGGGAAACATGACGAAATTTGGGCTGCTCAAAAGTCAGAGAAGGATATATAAGAGGGGGCTGCATACCATTATATATGAGAGGTGGGGGTGCCAGTGTACAATGCTATAAGAAGATGGGGAGTGGTGTGATTGGAGTTAAATAAACATAATAAAATAAAAATCTACTTAATAATAATTATAAATATTAAAAAATAATTTATTTTTAATTTTTCCATTTAATTTTCATTTATGATTTTTAATTTTAACATTAATTTAATTAAAATAACATCTTTAATATAAAACACATAACAATGTTACGAATTTATGAAAACTCATTCTGATTATTGGTTTTAAAAATAGCCTATTTAGTAAATGGGAAACAAATTCATTTTCCACTTGAATTTTTTATCTGGTATTCGACAGAAGACATTAAAGCCTTCCCACCATCGAACTTATTATCCCAAAGAACCCATTGACAATAAATAACTCATTGATCAACCTATAGAGCTGATGATGTCACATTCAAATTGCCACATTGCATTTCCAAAATCCTAACACACCATTTAGAACTCCTTAAACACATAAAACATCTGATGTTAGAGCCGGAGGTAATACTCATTTTCCAACCAAAACAAACAGACAATACTCACATGAGCCCATTTTGCAAGAGACACGATCACATCGTTGTATCCTTAAACATCTAACCAAATGTACATCCCCCCATAGGATTTATCTTTTTAAAGGGGATAATTCTTAGACATGACACTATCCACCATCGAGATAGCCCACATGACACACCCTTAAGTATTCAGGAGATGCTTCTCACATGATTTCTGGAATGGTTCAAATAATTGATTCTCTATCAACCTCAAATCCCATGTCATGCCATCATTTCATGAAAAGACCTAGCTGATGCAAACCATACTTGTCTCACCTAACGGCATGCTAGAAACAGTCCTTCACTGATCATTCCATTGAATAAGAGAGACAATTAGTCATGCCACTCTAGAAAACTATTCATGAAGATGCTCGACAAAGACGTCTGATTTCTTTATAAACTAAACTGTGTTGTCTTCTTCTAAGGTTTCAACCATTCACCATGTAAACATCCACCTACGACTATATACCTGACTTTCGGTGGCATACATGGATTTAAGAATCACTGATCTTGAAAAAAAGTCCAGTATAACCTCTGATTAGAAAAAATTGAGTGAACATAACTATATAAAGGTAGTAAATACTCCATCTTTACATCTTAGATGTTTCTACAATGATAAGACTCCCACATCTAAACATTGACCAAGCCAAGAATGACATTTTATTGGTGGTAAAGTTTGATGAAATGGTTGGTGTTAAAGAGTTAGTTAAATCCATTCAATCATGGGAATCCAAGGGTCACTCAATATTAACCATTCCTTGATAAAAACCATGCGTTCAATGTGCAATACTGGGAAAACCGCCCAAAATATCCAAATATCTTTTAATGATTTATCATTAGATAAGATTAAAACTCTATTTTTGTATCAAGGAAAATTTAAAGATAGGGGAAATTCTTTTAACATTAATAATAGTGCACTAGGAGTATTTTAAATATTTATAAAAGTAAAACAACTCTAGAAATACAAGTTGATACCTTAGAAAAAACTCAGCTTCACCTAACGATGCATAATCCTTAACAAGTCACCAAGCCATTACCAAATGAGGAATCCCAAAAACATTCAATATTAACAACCGAAAACCACCCATGTCTAGAAATATTTCACAATGCTTGTGTATATATCCAAAGTCATCGATGTTGTGCTCTAATGAAATCACTGACATGATTTAGTGTCAACAAGCCACACATCGTGTATGTCCACCTGACCATTCTCTAATGGTCATATTTTATTATATTCCTTCTAATCAGAAGGAAACGTATTAAAAAAATTGATATGACACTCTCCTCATTAGGAGTGTCCTAATCCTCAAATGAAGAGATAAACTAGCTGATCAAATGTTCCCTAGGTCATAAAAACCTTAAACTCAAATGTTTGAACAATTGTAATGATAATTAAAAACAAACCTAGTGATGTGTCAAAACACCCATGTATCTAAAGGCTATCTCAAGAATAGGAATTAAATTTATTTCTTTATGCCTCTGTCACTCTACTATGGAGATGATCCAAGATAACACTCAATAGTACAAGGGTCAATTATTACACTTAACTCATCTGATTCATCAAAAAATTAAACAATATATGGAACCAAATACATGAACACATACTACTCCATGGTCATAGAGAATAATGATAACCATTAATAAGAATAAATACATGTGGATTCATCTATAATTATTGACAAGAGAGGCTCAAATGAATATGATGTTGCTGACCATGCCCAAGGCATGTATAATATTTTTGAAAAACCTCATTACCCGAAGCTCAAATATGAAACAAAATTTAAGGATACCATGACGAATAATCATAAAAAAATGGTCATTAGAAAAGTATGATTCCTACAAGGAAAAATGGCACCTAAACCTTACTGTACATTAGAAAAGTCATGATATTAGTAATGTTTTACTATTCTATGTCTTGCTACCTACCACTAGATTGTCCCTTACGAAGAAAAAAATCTACCCAAACAACGAGCCATTCCTGAAGAAGTCACTATGCTCAAAATAAGATCATCTAAGAATCTTCTAAAGGAATGATCAACTACATAAAATTATTGTTATTCCACTCCTAGTAAATGAAATGAATCTTAATGTATCCTTAAATGAGGGTCTTAAACAGAGGACACCCACTACAGGTTCCATTTCCATTCCCATTACATTAAAAAACATTTATTAATACATCATAGACATGTCAATAGTCCAGGCATATAGCTAGTAATCTACCAATCCATAAAAATCACATACCATTTTATAGATGGAATTGAGATCCCATTTAATTGAAACGAATCCATTTAGCTTATACAATCAATTATAAAAAAAACTAACATGTCATCAGAAGAAGCTGACATAGAGAAGACATGATATAGGCCTAGAAGCATGGCATATTAACACCTAAGTAGGTTATAAAAATAGGCTTGATAATAAACATAACAACATGGCTTGACATTCAAGTCACTCAATCATATTACAAGGATACCTATGGATTCAACTACATGGCATGGAATATGCATCACATATAAATCCTAATGTGCCTATTATGATGAATGTAATTCTCAATTCTTATTTTCTCAATCCAATGGTAAATTACCCTAAAAACCATAAATCATAAGTAGTGGAAATTAATTGAATCACTTAAGGTAAAATTGTTTCAACTACAATATTGAAATGTATGAACATCAGATCCCCATCATAGAAACTTGGTCATTTCCCATACATGGGGAGATCACTCCCAGACATGGCTATTAACCAAGTGCCAACACATTTTTAGTATCCTGTCTACAAACCCATAACCATAAGGCAATGGAAAATAACCATCTTTGATGCCACATTGTAACATCTAGACCCAAATCACCTATAAGATGGTGGCTGGACCAGTGGGTTGCATGAATTCAAGTGCATCTCCCCCAATTCCAGATTCTACTAACTACCAGCAAGGTCCTAGTGTGTATATGTGAGGAAGATACTCCATAATAGATCATGGTATTTGAAATGATTAACAAAATATAATAGATATCACAAGCATAACAAGAAGAGAAAATAGAATAAATAATAATAAATAACTGACGAAGCAGTAGAAGATAATGAATTACAATTTAATAAAAGTGTCCAACTCAATATTATACAATAAATGATGCATGTAAAAGGTATGATTCATAACTGATTGAATTATACAATAGAGCTTACATTTCAATATATATCAAGAATAATGAAAGACACCAAAGCACCATGGGTGATCTCCACAAGCATCCTAAGGTCCAACTCAACCATTTTCATAGAACTTATTTGTATGAATAACTAAAAATAAGAAATCAATCCTAGTTTACAGTCCTATGAACAAGAAATTTCTACTCGAGTACCCCAATTCCATGGCGGTCTGAGTAGGGTGCGATAAATAAATAACTATTAGACAACACAACCAGAGTCTAGCCCAATATAAAAAATTCATTATAAATTTATAAGTGTGTAAAATATAATAATAAGTTAAGGAATATGATAAATTAAATAATAGAAACATGGTTTAGGTTCCTAAATTTACACCAGTCCCATACCACCTGCTTCAGCCTAATCTGAATGTCTTAAAAGAATAGTAGCAGTATGGAGGAGTATATAAACAAAAGTAAATAGCAATAAGGAAAACCAAGGAAGGAATATCGCCAATAATGTTTTTAACTTGGGTTCTAAATCTCATGTTATTATATATATAAAATATTAAAGTAAGGGAATCATGGAAATTGAAATCACAATATATAATTTGAATGTCTCAGATTTTCCATGTATTATTTTAAATATTATATGGAATTATTTCAGACTAGGCAAGAAAAAGACACATCATTCCGAGGCACAGTGAGCACGAAAAGGTGGTTTCACCTTTTTTTTATGTTAAGTGAGTCGGGACTTGTGCGCGGTTGTGGAAGATTCCAAATGAATGCCCGGATTAATAATTTAAGGGCACCATTGCGTTCAGGGCAACGACTTTACCTAAGAATGAGCCTAACATCGACCTGCGCGGGTCGAGGGAAAAAGATAATTTTTGGGCATTTTATGTAAAATAAAATAAAATAAATTCGCATGTTATTTTATTTCTTTTATGGAAACATCCACTGCAGCATGAGAACGGGGAAACTGTTTCCTTAATAAATGGCACATCATAATGACTCAAGAATGGCATTTTGGACTCATTAATACAAAATATTATTTTTGTATGTCACATAAGATTCAATTTTTATTGAGATAATCAAATTTCAATCATTGGTGAAAGATTAAGAGAAACACTGTAGAAAATTCTTGGCGTCGAATGACGATGAATCGAAGCTGCGAATCATTGTGCCAACAAGGATGGAGGATCTTGATGACAACAGTAGAATGACCTCTTCCTCAGTGATCGATCCCTTCTAGAGGTAGGGGTTTGTTATTTAATTTTTTCTTTTCCCCTCTTTTGATTTAAACGAATAATGCTGATCAACCACGAACATGTTGATCCATGGATTCGTACATTCTTACCGGAGGGTTTTCACTGGTATGATTTTGGTGGAAATTAATCGATGTTTATTTTGATAATTTTATGCTCTGTTTAAGCCTATTAATGGGTGAAGATCAATGTAGTGATGAAAAATGGTGGAGGTTCATTCCACTTTTTGTTTGATTGGATTTCCTTCCCTCATTTTCTTCTCGTGCATTCTTCACGTTCTTCACGGGGTGATGAACAACGGATCGTTATGCATCTGTTCTGCGACGCAACAATACCAAATTGAAAAATCAAAACCCTAATGACCGTGTAGAGGTTAGACAATGATAGAGGACGATGAATCAGACTGGATTGGGAAGGGTCGTTCATTGAGCAATCGTCGTGCAGATGGATCATTGCATGTTTTCAGAGCTGATCAGAGGTCTGAAAACAACAGAATCGGATTTGTGGTGTCGGGGTGACCAAAAACTTGGAGTTTTGTGGCGATAGGATGACCAGATCGATGAATTGAGCATCACAAGAGGCACGACGGTGGAGGTCCGCGTTTCTTGAAATTTCTAGAATACACGGTGTGTAGTTCCAAAGAACACGCCATGTAGTACTAGTGCTGGAGGCTAGGGTTTTGGGGGTCAGGGAGGAATCAAATATCATGGGAACCTCATCACATGGTGTGTTAGGCTTTCCCTGAAGCTGAGCGTGTATTTTGGGAAGTACACAGACATGGATTGGAGTACATGGCTTCAGGAGACACAACGTGTACTCCATGGCAGAGGCTGCTACGTAGAACTCGGAGTGTTTCCAGGGGGTACACAGACAAGAGATGAAGTAAACGACTATTTAATCCATCACACGGCCAGGAGAGGCCAGTAATGAGGGCCACCCTATGTACCGATTACACAGGTTGGAGTACACTGGTTGATTTGCGTGTACGTTCACATGGCTAGCATACAAGGAGCCAATCCCAGTCACTCAGACACCACATGTACACCGTAATACATGCCGTGTACTAAGTTTTTCTACACAACTAGCCTTAAAACACGGGACATTGTACACGGGTAGTACCTGGGGTCAGACAACACGACATGTAACTTTTCTCCATCCCATGTACTTTTTGGAAAACAACATAGTTGACTTGTTCACTACATCTTGGACATCTTTTATTTGGGTTAGTGCCCCTTTTTCTCATTCCCATGAAATTCAGGCATCGTTTCCTTTTACAGGAGTATGATCCCTTCAGTAGGACTTTCTATGACAGAGTCTGACATCCATCTGAGAGGCCCAAATCAAGATCCTCTATCCATTCATGGTACTAGGTAGAGTCTGGCATCAACATGACCAACTCCACTGGGCGTCGATCCTCTACATAGAAGGTTAATTCTGAATGAGTCACGGTATCCTCCATGGCCCTGATAGTGATCCTCATATGTGAATCGTGATCTTTCCCACTCAAGAGTGTGTCTCCCATAATGAGTGAAACTATCTACCGTAACCTTCTCTCTTAGAAGTGTGTCTCCTGTAATGAGTGTAACTACCTATTGTGACACTTCACGATGAATATTACTTCTCAGACGGACATCATCAGAGCTATAAAACTCATGGGGTGTATTCTCCCTGAATGAGTGCTTCATGGAATCTTTTAACAGAACCCCTAGCTGGGGGTATACAGTTGTGAGAATTATCTCTAGAATACGATTTTGGGTTTGGTGTATATCTGGTTTGTGCTACATGTTCTATAGACATATACTATGCATAGATGACGGTACCTTTAATTTTTGTATTTCTTTGTGGTTTTCAGGGTCCTGTACTGGGTATTGTTATACTCACCCTGCATGGGCTTTGCCCGCACATATCGTGTCTTGTGCAGACTAGCATCCTTTTGATAGAGTCCAGGGCAGACCACGACAAGACTGATCTTTCTGAGTTCCCTACTGGCGAAGGCATTCCTACAGGTACAAGTGGTAGTCCCCGTACCTTTTGTGTTTACAGGTTAGAATTTGTAGTTTTAAGACTTTTGTTTTGGTGGGCTTGTATTCTGGCCTAGTTTACTTTCAATACTTTACCTTCCTTCGTACTCTATTGGTTGGATTAGGTTGTATGCATGGATTTTGTTCCTTAGTGTTTTTACCATTCAATATTTTTGGGCATGGAGATGTATCTGTTTTTACAAGTACTTTGTCAATGCCTCCCATGATTAGTAATATGCATACTCGGTGCTAGTCACCAGCCCTAGTGCTATTGGAGGCGAGCATGGGGAGTCACGGAACGGGCCCCACTAGGATGGGTTGTGATAGAGTGGTAACAGAGGTGGTATGTTCTACCTTAGGACCAAGAGTATGTGATATTGGTTTGGGGAAACAGTGCTAAGTGTTTCGAGTTTTGCTTTCAGGATGGAGACACCAGTGTTGGTGTGGAGGATTACGTATCCATACAACCGGAGTCTGATAACCTTCTTTTCGACTCAGTACACGAAGACACTGGTTGCAAGGAAATAAAATAATGGTACATCCATCACATAGAAATATGTTGTGTTTTCCATATCCTTTGTGTCAGCTATCCAGATATACTCATTAACCATGGTACATATTTCTTCATTACAGGATGCCTCCACGATGAATACCCTCTAGGATTCAGTAGCATGATCATGAGGATGACCCCCTCTGTTATGAGGCATTGATATAGGGACCAGTCCCCCATGCATTACCCCCAGGTTCTGCACCTTCTATGCCACCACCAGTGGAGAAACCTGTGGTACCTGCAGTACAGACCAACGAGGAGTGCTGGCTTAGCGCACTCCATGAGTTCTAGAGACAGGGACCCCTCAGGTTCCGAGGTGAGCCCGATCCTCAGGCCGCTGAGGACTAGATTTAAGAGGTGACTGGAGTTTTTCGTCTAGTGAAGACACCCACAGACCAGATGGTGATAATAGGAGTGAGCCTTCTTCAGGGTTCGGCGAGATGATGGTGGAGTCTGACCACACAGACTCTTGACGAGGAGACTCTTTCATGGACGAAGTTTGAGCGACTTTTCAAAGAGGAGTTCTATCTGGTTATGCTGAGTGTAGTATGCATCCCGGAGATTCTCCAGCTCCTTCAAGGTAGTATGACAGTAGCTGACTATTCATCGTGGTTCACCAACCTCGCCCGATACTCGATGCATATTGTCAGGGATCAGTACTTCAGAGGTCATACCATTTAGCGAGGACTCTGGTGGGGCATCCTAGCAAGTGTTGTGCCTATATACATATCGACATATGCTGTAGTGATTGAGCAGGACTTGGTGATCGAGAGATTCTTGGCAGAGCAGAGATAGCCGACGACAGTCAGCAACATGCAGACATGTGTGGAGACACTAACAAAAGGGAGCCGGTTTCAGACATAGGGATCTGGACGCTAGAGGGGTCATAGTAGGACCCATGATAGAGGATCGATAGTCCATGGCTCTCACACAGGATCCAATCAGCATAGGTAGAAGTGATGCTACGCATGAGACGGTAGGGGAAATCTCTCTAGAGATTGCTCGACCCGTCGAGCTACTGATAGGGAAGCGGTGGATGGACCACCGATATAGAGGCAGAGAGTGGAGCAGACAGACCTGCCTAGTGGCGGATGTGGATGTGAAGCAGGGAGAGTTACGGGTGGTGGAAAACTTTTTGACTTGCTTCCACGACCACCCCTAGGAGGCCCTCATGAGGCTCAAGGAGCTGGGGGACAAGGATGGGGAAAAATGAATGCGGTCGAGGCATATAACCCAGAGGATCTAGGGATGATTCAAGGTACGGTCTGTGTCTTTTCTACCTTAGATTCCGTACTTATAGACATATGTGACATACATTCCTTTATAGCCACGTTTCTTGTACGAAACCTCTATATTACATTACAATAATTGACTCGATCCTAAAGCATGGAGACACCTATGGGAGGAGACTAGATGGTGAAACACCATTGTAGACAATGTGATCTTACCCTCGGTGGAAAGAGTTTTAGTTGGAACCTCTTTGTGGTAGCGTTGAGGCCTTACGATTTCATTCTCGGTATGAATTGTTTATCTTCAGTCCAGGAAGAGACTGACTATTTTAGGTGAAGAGTGTGGTGTGTCTGCCATGATGGAATAAGGTTTGTCTTTGTGGGAGAAAAGGAAAACCAGGTAGTGCAGAATGAGGTTATGCATATGAGGGTGCATCCAATCACCCATGAGTTGGCTAGCCTTTCCCAAAGAGTAATGCATGTCGTGAGCTCCCAGTTACCAGCATTAGTGGTGGAGTATGAGGAATTATTTCCCGAAGATGTACCGGGATTACCTCCCCACTGGGAAATCAACATCTGCATCGACTTACTTCCCAGGATGACACTGATTTCCTCATTATCATATTGGATGTCTCCCATAGAGCTTCGTGAGCTGAGGGTGGAGTTAGAGGATTTATAGAGAAAGGGTTTCATGAGACCCAACGTTTCACCCTGGGTGGCCCTAGTCTTGTTTTCCAAGAAGGCAGACGGGAGTTTGAGGTTGTGCATGGATTACCAGCACCTGATCTAGGTGATGGTGAAGAACAAGTATCCACTGCCAAGTATCGATGACCTCTTCGATTAGATAGTATAGTCACAGTGGTTCTCGAAGTTTGAAATTCGATAAGGCTATCACCAGTTATGAGTACGGGACAAGTATATACCAAAGACAAATTTCAGATGCCGCAATAGTCACTATTAGTACTTGGTGATGCCTTCCAGCATAACGAACGCCCCTACAGTGTTCATGGGATAGATGAACCAGATTTTATAGCCGTACTTGGACTGGTTCATATTTTTCTTCATCGACAACATCCTTGTGTACTCGACATAAGAAGAGGTACATGTGAGACACCTATGGATTGTTCTAGACATACATCGGGAGCACTAGCATTATGGGAAGCTCTCAAAGTTCCAATTCTGGATTCAAGAGGACCACATTATTGGACATGTCATCTCAGCAGATGGAGTAGCTGTAGACCCAGCCAAGGTGGAGGTTGTGTTAGCATGGGAGACACCTCGGAGCATGACAGAGGTGCAGAGCTTCCTTGGATTGGCCGAATATTACTGGAGGTTCATTACAGACTTCTCCCAGATATCAGCACCAATGATAGCCATGACCAATAAGGGGAAACCCTTTGTATGGATGGAGGAGTTCCAGCGGGCTTTCGGTCAGTTGAGAAAGAGTTTGATGAGATAGTCTTGACATTTCTAGAGGAGGGTGTTGAGTACATAGTTTTCTGTGACACAATAGGGACTGTTCTAGGCTATGTCCTGATGCAGAGGCAGGAAATGATTTCTTATTGTTCACACCAGCATAGGCCACATGATCAGAACTATGCAACCCATGATCTCAAGTTGGTTGCGGTAGTCTTTGTATTGAAGATGTGGTGAAACTAACTTATGGGTGAGTAGTTTATCATCTAATCTGACCACAAGATACTCAAGTACATCTTTTCGCAAAATGTTCTGAATCTAAGATTGAGGCGTTGGATAGATATCCTCATGGACACTAATTTTGAGATCATCTATACTCCTGGGAAGGGGAATTAGGTGGTGGATGCTCTGAGTAGATGAACGAGCTCAAAACTTCTGAGTGAGGAGAGCGAGCAGTTAGCCACATTTCAATTGGTCCTGGACAGGGAAGATGCAGCCTACCTATAGTCTGTGGTTGTTTCCCTTCCACACTTATAGCAGGTTCGAGAGGTGCATCTTGGAGATGTCAACTTTTTGCGATTACGTTCTCAGTTATCTATAGGACATGAACCTGAAGGATATTCACAAGATGGGGATCACATACTTCTTTTCAGAGGACACACTATTTTACCAGTGGCGTTTCAGGAGGAGGTCCTGAGGGAGTTTCATACATCCCCCTTGGCAGTACATCCTAGATTAGTAATTTTGAACCAGGCTCTCCGATGATATTTTTGGTGGTTAGTCATGAAGAAAAAAGTAGCAGCATTCATTTCTCTAGCCCTTACATTCCAGGAGGTGAAGACCAAGGACTAGGTTCTAGTGGGATTAGCTCACCCCTAGAAGTTCTAGAGTGGAAGTGGGATGGAATATCGATGGAATTTATGATTGGATTACCATGGACGTCCAAGGGGAATGATTCCATCTGGGTGATCATTGACTGACTCACCAAGTCGGCCCACTTCCTAGCTATTAGGGAGAATAGTTCTGTATGGAGATTGGGATGCCTCTACATGCAAGAGATAGTTCGGCTTCATGGAGTCCCCTAAAAAATATTCTCTGACCGAGATTCACATTTCACATCCCGGCAGTGGAAGGGATTGTAGGAGCCTTTTGGGACACAGTTATGCTTGAACACAACGTTTCATCCCCAGGCAGATGGTTTGATGAAGAGGAAAATTCAGGTTTTGGAGGATATGTTGTGAGCCTATGTCTTGGACTTTGGACATATTTGGTAGGACCACCTAACACTGGTGGATATTGCGTACAACAATAGCTACGACTCAACCATTAGTATGGCACCATTCGGGGCCTTTTATGGTAGACCCTGGCGGTCACCGCTTTGCGGGACCAACCCCAGAGAGTCAGCACTCATGGGTCCAGAGTTGGTGCGAGCAACCACTGAAAAGTTGCAGGTCATCCGAGAGCGGATGAATAATGCATGGAGCCGTCAAGAGTCTTATGTTGACAGTCGACGGAGAACTATGGAGTTGTAAGAGGGAGACCACGTCTTTCTTCGGTTCTCACATCGATGAGGGTTACAGAGATTTGGCCTAGGTGGTAAGCTATCTCCGAGGTTCATTGGACCATTATAGATATTGTGCATAGTTAGAGAGGTAGCATACCAACTATCTTTACCGCCACAGTTGCATCGGGTACATGATTTCTTCCATGTGTCACAGCTGGGGAGGTACATGCATGACCCATCGCACATCATTGACTGGGGCGAGCTGGACATTGAGGATGGAGTGACCTTTACTGAGTTCCCAGTGGTGATATAGGATCGGTAGGAGTGGATCCTTCATGGGCGAATGATTCCACTGGTTCACATCAGGTGGTAGTATGTGAATCTTCAGGAGAGAATGTGGGAGCGGGAGTCCCAGATCCATGCCTAGTACTCACATCTTTTTTAGTAGACTTTGTTTGGGACTTTCGGGGAAGTAAATCCCCAAGGCAAAGAGAATGTAATGTATCATATTTTTCATGTATTATTTTTAAATATTATATGGAGTTATTTCGAGATTGGAAATGAAAACAGAACATCATTTTTTGTCTCAGTGTGCAATGAAAGTTGGTTTGATATTTTTTTGTTAAGTGAGTCGACACTTGTGTGTAGTTGTGGAATTTTCCAATCGTATGTCCGGATTAAAAATCTGAGGGCACCGTTGCGTCCGAGGTGATGACTTTACATATGAACAAGCCTAACTTCTACCGGCACGAGTCAAGGGATAATGTTAATTTTTAGAAGTTTTATGTAAAATAAAATAAAATAAAATTTCAATTGATTTTATTTCTATTATGGAAACATCCACTACAGTGCAAAAATGGGGATGATGTTTCCTTAATAAATGGTGCATCATAATGTCTCAAAAATGGAAAGTTGGACTCATTAATACTATAGTGTATTATTGAATGTCAAATACATTTCCCTTTTTATTGGGATAATCGAACGTCGATCATTAGCGAAAGATTGAGAGAAATGTTGGAGAAAACTCTCGGCAATGAATGATGATGGATCAAAGCTGTAAATCTATTCCCCTATAAGGTTAGAGGATCTCGACGATGATGGTAACACGACCTATTCTTCATCGATCGATCCCTTCTTGAGGTAGGGGTTTGTTATTTAATTTTTTCTTCTCCCACCTTTTGATTTGAACGACGAACGCGGATCAACCACGAACAAGTTGATCTGTGGATTCGTATGTTACTGCGGGGGGGTTTTCTTTGGGATTATTCTAGGGGAAATTTATTCATGTGGATTATTTTTTATTATACTCTGTTTAATCCTATTAATGGGAGCAGATCAATGTCGTGACGAATGAATGTGGAGGTTCATTACTTTTTTTGTTTTGATTCGTTTGCCTTCCCCTTTTTCTTCTCGTGAGTTCTTCACGTTCTTCATGGGCTGACGAACAATGGATCGTTGCACATCCATTCTATGACTCAATGATCTCAAATTAAAGAATTGACACCCCAACAACCATGTGGAGGAGAGACGATGAGAGCAGATGAAGTATCCGACTGGATTGAGAAGAGCTGTTCTTGGAGCATTCTTCACGCAAATGGATCGTTGCACATTTTCAGAGCCAATCGTAAGTCCAAAATCATTGGAATTAGCTTTGTGTTGTCGGAGAGACAAAAAAATAGGAGTTTGTAGTGATCGGATGGCCATATCGATGAACATAGCATCATTGGAGGCGCAATGGCAGAGGTCCACATTTCTGGATATTTTCAGAATACACAGCGTGTACTTCCGAAGAACACGCCGTGTAGTACTGGGGGAAGAAGCTGGAGTTTTAGAGGTTAGAGATGAATCACATGACATGTGACCCCAGTCACATGATGTGATAGACATTCCTCGAAGATTGGTGTGTATTTTGGGAAGTACACGAACACAGGTTAGACTATACGGCTTCAGGTGACATGGAATGTAGAGCATGGTAGAGGTGGATACGCAGAACTCGGCGTGTATCTAGGGGGTACATAGACATGAGATTGAGTACATGACTGTGTACCCCATCACACGGCTAGGTGAGGCCAGTAAAGTGGGCCACCCCGTGTACTGATTACATGGGTTGGAGTACATAAGTTGATGACCATGTACAGGCACATGGCTAGCATACACGGAGCCAACCCCAGTCACTCGAACATGGCATGTACACCATACTACATGCCATGTACTCAGTTTTTTACATGACCAGCCTTACTACATGAGTCGTTGTACACGGGCAGTACCCTGGGTTAGACAACATGGCGTGTAACATTTCCACACGCAATGTACTTTTTGGAAAACGGAATATTCCTTTTGTTAACCACATCTTGAACATATTTTATTTGAGTTAGTTCCCATTATTATCGTTCCCCTAAAGGTCAGAAATTGTTTCCTTTTATAAGAGTATGGTACCTTTAGCAGGACATTATGTGCTAGAGTTAGGAATCCATCTGAGAGGCCCAGATTGAGATCCTCAATCCATTCTTGACCCTATGTAGAGTTCGACATTGATGTGACCAAATCCACTGGGAATCGATCCTCTACTAAGAAGGTGACTTCCAGATGAGTCGCGGTATCTGCCATGACCCTAGAAGTGATCATCATTTGTGTATTGTGATCTTTCCCACTCATGAGTGTGTCTCTTGTAATGAATGAAACTATCTAATGTAAACTTCTTTACCAAGAGTGTGTCTCCCATAATGATTGTAACTACCTCTCATGATGCTTCCCAATGAAAAATACTTCTTAGACGGACATCATCAGAGCTATAAGACTTAGGGAGTGTGTTCTCTCAGAATGAGTGCTTCGTGGAATATTCAAACTAAACCCCTAGCTGGGGGTATGCGATTGTGTGACTTGTCTCTAGACTATGAGTCTGGGTTTGAGTATATCTGGTTTGTTCTATATGTTCTATAAACATATGCTATGAATAGACGACTGTACCTTTACTTTGTGTACTGCTTTGTGGTTTTCTATGTCCTATATTGATTATTGTTTTACTCATCCCCGCATGGTATTTTCCCGCACGTGTCATGTCTTGTGTAGACGAGCAACCTTTTGACAGAGTCTAGGGCAGACCAGGACAAGACAGAGCTTTCTTAGTTCCCTACAGGCCGAGGCATTCCTATGGCTATGAGCGGCATTCCCAATACCTTTATTGTTTATAGGTTAGAATTTGTAGTTTTCATACTTTTGTTTTTGTGGGCTGGGATTCTGGCCCATTTTACCTTCAGTAGTTTATATTCTTTCATACTCTGTTGTTTGTGTTTAGTTGTATTCATTCATTTTGTTCCTTAGTGTTTTTACATTTCAGCAATTGTGGGCATTGAGATGTGTGTGCATGTACAGGAACTTAGGCAATGCCTCCCATGATTAGTAATATGCCTACTCTGTGCTAGTCACCTGCCGCTGGCCTATTAGAGGTAGGCTTGGGGAGCCAAAGTGCGAGCCTCACTAGGATGGGTCATGACAATAATAATAAAGTATGATGCCTATCAAAAATCAAAATTTTAAACAGTCAATTTCAAAGGTTGAGTATAAGCCCTTCCCTTATGTTTCGCTATGTTACATCCATTCAAACCATCCAATGCCACTGATCCCATAAAAGGAGAATCTTTTGAAATTACATGTATCACGCATGGAATAGTAACTATTAATCTTTCATGAGTATCAGACATAAGGGACTATGTATCAACTAACAGTCAGCATAACCATATTTTCAATGAGTCTGTCCTCGACTACACCATAGTGAATCAGTATCACTCAATAGATTTGTAAAAATATTAGGGGATTAATATCCTATATAGCATAAAAAATAGCATCCCAAAGCATCATGTTGTATCATATCACGTATGGAGTGTCCAATTATGGGTTCTTAATATGGAACCAATGCCCTCCCCCAAAATGATTTCATTAAATACAACAAGAGGGGAATATATCACAAGGAAAAAAAGTCATGATTCTTAATCTATGTATAATCATCCTTAAGCAATTACATATCCACACATGAAACTCAATTTAACAATCTAGTAAGGTTAATAAGGAATTTAAACTGGGAAAAACCACTAACAAAGGCATAAGAAATAAATAAACATGAATAATAAATGAATTATAAACAAGACATGTGGAATCAACATGCCTCTTACCAATATTCCATTAACGACACTTCATAATCACAATATATTATGATTAAAAAAGTGTCATAGTCCATCCCAACCATTTGAAAAGTATCAAGAATGGAGCAATGAACATTGAATAATGACTTCAATAATAGGCAAGGTATACATGTAACTTGAAACATGTAATTTTTTATGTAAGTCATATTCAATTCAAATAAATTTCATGTATTTCAAAGGTAGGTAGAACCACATATGGGATAAAATATTATCTTAGAACTTAGTCATTATCAAGAGGGACACAATTGATAAATCATTTCCCATTAAAAAAGTTATTGTATTACTAAGGATTATTTCACAACCATTGTAAATTTCCCACATTTTATATAAATGCAACATAAGTGAGTTAGGATGGGAACACCCAAACGGGTGGCCAAGATGAAAAGAGAACACTCCAAACATTTTTCCCTATTAGTGAAGGCCATATATGTCATGATTAAACAAACAAAACAATTTAATATAATTCAGAAAATTCATTAGGGCTAAAACATTTATTCAAGGCATTTCATTTGGTATGAACCATCTTATTAAAGGTCATTCTCACATAAATTTCATAAACACAGAAATTTAGTTTATGGTACAAGTTTAAATATGTTAATGTTTGTTACTATTTAGTGATGCAACCAGCATGCCTAATTCATTCTAATTATTTCATTCAAGTAATCCATATAATTTAACTCCATGATATTGAGTAAATTCATTATAAGTCCTCAAGCACCTAAAAATTTCATTCGTCAATTATAACTCATTCATAGAGAAAAATTCTAGGCAAGAAGGCAGGACTCAAAAAAGTACAACACAAAATCTTTAGCTTGAAGTCAACAAAACTCCTTTTGAGGTGTTTAATTAAAAAACATGAATTTTTTTTCAATCAAAACATATATCACATCAATTAATTTAACTAATTTTTTTACGGAATCATCTAAACTAAAAACCAAACTGCCTTAATTAAAAATAGATAATGCTGAATTATGTAATCAGTTAATGTGTTACTAAAATAAAAAATGAAGGAAAAGGGATCCAACCCAATTGTAGAATTAATTTAATACCAATTAATGTATATAATTGGAGGTGGCACCTCATTGAAGGACCCACGTGTGCACACACTTACCTTTATCTATCTATATAGATATATATCCCTTATCCCAATGCACTTGTTCCCCATGAAATTATGGAATATGTACATGGAATAGATATATATATATATATCCGTACCGTGGTATATGTGTAAGTGCCCTCAAAAATTATCAAAAACACACTACACAAATTAATAGTAACTCAAAATTACTGCAGAAAGGAAAAACAAAACTCAATTTAATTACCAAGAACACATAAATTACAAAAAACCACAAATCTTAAAATAGAGACATTGAAGAATGAAGGAATGACCCAACATAAAACATTAGAGGCTATCCAAATCAAGCAAAATTGCTTCTCCTTTGGTGGAAGTTGTAACAATATGCATGAATGGGTCCTGAGAGACCATTTATGAAACCATAAAAGTGAATAAAATTGAAATTGGGCTTAACCCTCAAACTAGGGTTTCAGACAAACCTCACCAAGTTCCAATAGAGAAGAAAACCAAAAAAATGATTGAAAATATGTGAGTAGATGAACATTCCTTGCAAAATCAAAGGGGAAACGTGAAGTAATCTATGTAGATTTAAGTTTGAAGATGGATCCATAGGAGGGGCAGCATTTCAAGCTACATGTTAGGAGAGGGGTGATGGTGTGCAATGCTGTAAGGAGAGGGGGAGAGGTATATGTGGAGCTAAAAACCCTAGATGAAATAATAATAAACATAGTAATAATAATAATAATAAATATAATAAAAAAAAATTTAATCATCATAATCATCATAAAATAATGATATTAATAACTAATAATAATAAAAAATAATAATAATAAAAAATAATAGTCATAATAATAATTATATAATTATTACTATTATAACATCTTATTGTTATTATTATTCCAATTTATTTCTCATTTAAATTGTTTTACATTTTAACATAAATTTAAGAAAAATAAATTCTTTAAAATAAAACACATTGTAGTGTTCTGAATCTAATAAAAATAATCCAATGATCGGTTTTAGAAACATCTATTGGAATAAACATAAAAAATTAAATTCGCCATGATTTTTTTATACGGTTCAAAACACATGATGTTACACTTACAATATCCCCCTTTAAAGAAATTCAACCATGAATAGTGCACTAAATAGTTGTGAAGATTCCTATGAGAAAAACTCTATCCACTGAGAATGTAAGTTAGCCATCACTCCCAAATCTCTTCCTATAAACAATCATCCTTTCATAGCACCCATAATAGAAGAGCAGACATGAATTAGGGAACCATCATGATCCTATCAAATATACGATGTGGATTATCCTTAAATGAAGCATCTACCTATAACTCATCTTCCTCAGGATAAAAATCATGAGATGATTTCCAATGATTGAAGTGTATTTGAGATATATGGATGATTTCATTCATGGCTCGGTACCATTCATGTAACTACAACAGATAAGCTACTAACCAAATGCTCTCTAGAATCTAGAATGTCATGATGTATCATAGTGAATGCTTACCCTATCTATGTCTCTGTCTATGTCCCAACCCTGATGAAACATGTTGGAATACTCTGTCCCCAACATTAAACTCTTGAGGTAAAATGTATCAATCAACATATGATTCATGTCGATATTGTGTAGTATCTATATGCTTCTAAATCAACTAGAAAAAAAAAATCAAAAGTCTCTAGTACGAGACATGGTCCCAATAATGCTGCCTCACATACCACTAGCCATAATAGGGGAGATCAGCATGGCCTACTGAAAAAACCTCATAAGGATCTATATATATTGTCTCCTAATAACTATTATTATATGAAAACCAATCTTGGGTAATATGCATCTAGAAAGGGCCCAAAAAATTCAAGACGCAAGCCCGCAAGATGTACTCTATCACCTGTATTGTAAGGTCAAATTACCATTAGTATGATGGTGGTATGTTGTACTGAGAAGAACCTATGTAACCAAAACACTCTAAAAACACTTCTAGAAATGAGACATAAATAAGGAGTCACTATTTGAAATGAATGTGTGTGACACCCCATGTATTCATACTATATCACGCATATACAACCACCAAATATCTTCAACATTGAAGGTCTCATTGATCGGTATGAAATATATAACCTATTTTATCCAATAAAAACATCCCACACATCATTGTTATATCATTCTGACTTTAGAATAAAAGTCATGAAATCCATCACGACATCATCCAATTTCAACTCGATAATAGGTAACTGTTATAAAAATCAGGCCAGTCACCGAAATTTCTCATCCACCTGCTCATAGGTAGAACAACTGACAAAGAAATAAATATGTAATGTTTCATACCTATCCACCAGTCCTAATGGCATAAATCAAGATACACATTAGTGAATCTAGGATGCACAACCCAAGGATACACAAGAAACTACCACATCATCTCCATATATATGTCTACTAGAACCCTAATGTGACTATGGAAAAGTAGAATCTAATCCTCACCCACAATCCAACTAGAATGGGGAACCTCACCTACAACACTCTCACACAGTACTACGCCCTGATAATCAGATTGTCTCCTCACACTCACTCTATCGAGTAGGGTAGGAGTTAGTGCTACGGATGATAGATATTTATATACCATATTGTCAAGAAACTCCAAATGAATCTTAGACAACAAATCCATGACATTCAATTCACTATTGGCTTGATTAATTACTTATATATGATTCTTCATGCTTAGTTGATTATCCAATACATTTCCTTTACTAGGCATTGGGACAATCTCAATGTCCAAAGAATTTACGTACTCCACCCTCCTTAAATTCCTTTGATTTAGATCATGATGTGCAAATATATATTTGATAATTTTGTGGTGTTGTAACACCAAAATATAATTTCTATTTAAATATTGAATCCAAATGAAAAACTATAGAACCACTATATCTATATATATATATATCATGCATTGGCTAATTCCCCTTATGTGGTCTCATTTTCCAAGACCTGTATTTAGAGACTCTATCCCACTACATCTGTACTACTCCCAGATCGATACCTGATGTGTCACAATATAGAATTTTACTATTTCCATATTCTGGTAGTATCAAGACAATAGATAAAGTCAACATCCCTTTCAGCTCCTAAAAGGATATCTACCATGAATCTATCCATTAAAACATTACACCCTTCTTAGTCAGTCCCATCAGTGGTGATATTAAGTGTGATAAGTCCTATAGGATAATCTTATAGTACCCATATAGCCCTGAAAAAAAATAATATGTCAAAAAAAAAGTTTGGGATGCTCCTAGGAAAATAAGGTCTCAACTTCTCTAGTAACACTAATTTATAGGCCTCCATGATAATGTGGCCAAAGACCTGATTCTGATCCATCCAGAACTGGGACATTGTGATCATAGCATCTAATTAGTTCTCTCTCTTTGTCTCCCTAAATTTTTTAATAAGTTTTTCATGGTCATATTGGTTTTGATAATACACCATGATTTTAACAATAAGAACCACTATATACTAATCCAAATAAAGATGGAATACTCAGTTCATCAGTGTTATGGAAACTGTTGGGGCATTTGTGAGATTGAATTGTACAACCAGGTAGTCGTATAGGCCATAACTACTACGAACGACAATATGAGCTATGCATGATGGTAAAATATGTACTTAGTGATATCTAGAAATCAAATAATATTTTTTGAACGCACTATATCCTCAATGATGATAAAATATTTCATCTATCTGCATTAAGGGATTATGATCCATATCCTTCAGCTAGTTCAGTTTCAAATAATCCATGCCAGGCCTAAGGGACCCATCCACCTTTTCGAGAATAAGGACAAGTGAACCCCATGGAGAAGTAATGGGTCGAATAAACCCCTTTACCTCTAAATCATCTATCTACCTTTTGAGAACCTATAACAATATCATAGGCATCTGGTTAGTATGAATGTAAGCTGATGTAGCCCATGACACGAGATTGATGGATAATTCCCCATCCCTATCTGGAGGTAACTCAAATAATTTATATGGGAAAATTTTTCTAAAACACTAAACCAATAAATGAATGTACTTCAGACATTCTCCATGATCATTCTGATACAAACTAGTGGTCTAGGTGGTCATATCACCCTTACCATGATGATGTCGTCCATCTTGACTCTATTAAAAATCCAATTCCCATTTGTTAGTATACACTTCACGCACTAGTGTTGTCCATGTGACCCTAATGGGAATAAATTCAACATAATCTTGAAAAGCTACAAGCCAGTCCATTACGGGGATTCCATCAACCACTCTCATTTTGAGGATATAAAAAATCTAGATAAAGTGACACCCACTAACATCATGTGGGGAGTCCCTACACTGGAGAACATCTTCCATTATGATTCGCAAAGGTGTGTCTATATTCATAAAATCCTCATAAGAAAACACAGTAAACCCAAGGAAATTCACCACTAGTGAAGATATAAATCAATATGATGATCTTGTATCAGAAATAGTTGATACAATAATAGAGGCTACCAAGATAGTACCTCTCATTGTAGATGGTTTGTCACAAAACCCTTTGGGGAATGGTTATAAAAAATACATATGGCCTACATCTCATCCCTGTGATACAATGTCACTACCTATAGTAGGCCCACTCTGATGTCTATATGCAACCTGTGTTTGGCTTCCACGACCATAACCACAACTACCTTGGCCTGATCAATCAGAACTATTCCAACTCCCTTCCATAATGGGAACTGAGGAACTTTATCCAATACCCAATAATGGACTTTACCCCATACCCCACAAATATAGAGGGACGATCCTACAAAAACGCTATATGTGACCAATATTTCAATAATATCAACACTCGACTAGGTCATGGCCACACTGATTATTTCCATTTACTAGCCTAAAACATCGATAATTGAATACAAGGATACTAGTACTCATAGCATAACTAGTTCTCACATCACAAGAAGCCTCAAAATAATTCTTCCTTCTTAAATATGTTGAATCACTAGGTGATGAAGAGATACTACTCTACTATGATCCCCAAGTTTCTATCAAGTTATGATCTGTAATTATCACTTGATTCATAATCTATGTGACAAATGTAATCCAAAACACAAGGACCTGAGATCTGATAGCAAGTTAGATACTGTCCATAAAGTGAATCTATTTCAATAGCTCATCCATAAGGTATGTCTGCATAAAATGATAGAGCTCTTTAATGTGTGTTGCGTACACTCTAACTGTCATCATTCCCTATACTGGATTATTGATATCTCTAGTATTCTTTTCCTGTAGAGTCTCAGGGGTGAAAAGTTATATAATCGACTATAGAAATCATCCCAACACATATCCTAATTATGGTCATCCTGGTTCATCATAACACACTAATTCTTTATTCCCCATGTAGTATATATATCACAATATTCACCTTCCTCTCAGGAGGCATCTCAAGATGATCAAATATTAGTAGGGTAGTCTCAAGACACATCTCTGTAGAATTTGGACATCCATCCCCCCAAAACATGGGTGGATGCTATTTCTAGAACACCCACACCATCCCAACCATAATCAAGGTAGGCTGTTTTGCTCCCTAATAAGTCTACATAATGAAAAAGAGTCTCCCACAATACTCTACCTTAAAACCTATGTATGAAATAGATTCTAGTTTTGTAGCTGACACTAAAGGAAGATCTTTTTATATCACATGTACCTCCATCTCTAGATTTTGGTCATCTATACCCTCATGGAGAACCACTAGAGGACATCTTTGTGGCATGCCTCTATAATTTTAATTTCACACCTCATAAAATAACAAGATTCATGCTCACAACTCAATATCATTGGACATGTAAAAACCCTCATAAAAGAAAGTAATACCCCAAAAACTTATCCAAGAATGATGATTGATAAAATTAAACACATAAAATACCACTAGAAACACAACCTCTTTCCCACACAAAATATTGGTCAATGTTATTTTTTTAATCTTTTCATTTTTCAATTCCATTTTTAATTTTAATTCACATTGACTTGCATTCACATATTCATTCCCATTTTATATTTAAATTTATGATTATTTACATTTATATAAAAATTCAAATTTTATGGTTTGACCAAGGTTTTACAAATTCTGATCAATGAGGGTTCATACAACCTCGTAAAAATAATTTGGCAAGAATTTATTCTATAAAAAGACCATTCTATTTAAAAATTGGAACAATGGTGCATCACTTCCTAGTCCATAAGGGCCTATATCATCTTATGAACTGAATAATGACATCAAATTACCTACCAACTACATGAAATGTATCAAAACAAAATCTATAAACGTACCTATCATAATAGCATACAATGAATAATGCATCCAAATTGGCATGGAATAATGCATGTAATGTAACTATATCAAGTGATTATATTATGCCTGAGATGGAATATGCTCATATCAATTGGTTTCTACTAATTTAAACCTATAATAATGTTATTAAAATTTGAATAAATCATGTATGTCACCCAACAGTGGAGTCAAATCAACTATAATAGTCCAACTCAAGATTATAACAATTTTATTTGAGGAAATTTGGCTTTTCCTTATACATGGGCTAGCTACTAAGGGGAAAACTCATTAAAAAACTCACATTCGTTCATATACATGTCTATTTCACTAAATAGTAAGAAATAACATAATATAAATTCCTCTAATACCACATTGTAACATAGTCCCAGATGCAACTAAACAATTCCCCGAGATAAATTAGCCCCATGGCCTCAAGAATATCTACCTAAATGCTAAAGTCCGCTAACCAGAAGCAAGGTCCAATGTGTTTCAAGGGTAAGACACTATCCTCAATAGGAGAGTATACATAGAGGATTATTAATAACAATCCTATAGTGGAAGAAGATAAAATAGATAGATAATTGATAACTAAACATGATAAGAATGTATATACCATGTTAGAATCCATCACATATAAAGATGTTAATAATGATACATGTCAATTGTCAAAAAAATCCGCTAATCCATGTAATCAATAGTGTATTAAAAAAAAATATATCCCATAGAATAAAGAAAAAAAAGTTGCCATATCCAAATAGAATTTCAATCCTCACCTCGATCCCAAGCTCTAATTCTCCTAAACAGTAACCAACAAAACATATTAGGGTAATTGCCCCTATCAATACCTAAAACCATATAGTCTATTTTGGTTTCCCAAGGGAGGCCCAAATAGGGTGTGAGATAACACCCCAATAAGAAACCACTAAATATCTATACATTTCATGTTGTACAATAGAATAAGCTAAGAAAGAAAACAATAATGATGGAAAGTTATGTATTGTATCCCATGGAATACAAATAACTAAACCAGTATTCCAATAATAGAGTCTCTAGGATCCCTTATAAATAGTTTCATGCTTCTACAAAATTAAGCTACTAGAAATGTTAATTAACAACACTACTTCATCATATTTCCATACATATCAAACCAGTATGGATGTATCATATACTATGAGTGATCCACATCACCACAACAACACTATAATAACTAAATTATTAAACTATAATGTGTCGGCTCAATGTTTTCAAATACCAAATTACCATAATCGATTCCCAATAGCATCTCGATGGAAACTCATTATATGAAAATTTAGGAGTCCTTGGTGTATGTCATACTGAACACTTCCTATGAAAGTCCACAAAATTTTTATCCCGGTGGTAACAAGGCCTATCACATCCCATGGATCAAGAAGTATGGGGTATATTCACAAAAATGCATCAAATACCACACTCATGATCCATGGGATTCCATCCAAGGAATTAATAATTCATTCATTCATTTAATATCATTTAACATTCAACACCATGTTATTATACCCACTCATCTATAAACATTTACATTCAATTTATCCAACGAGTATAGAAACTCATTAATCGTATATCATAACCAAGAATGTCATGTGGTTTTACCCACACATTTATTATCATTCACTATAAAACATATCATATGGGTATACCCATATATTATTCACAAATCACAATGTGAAATTTTTTCAGAATACCCCCCTTTATCATTTAATAAGTCAATCGAAATAAGATGATTGAAATATAACCCATATGATCAAATCAACAGTTAACTAATTCGATTTAAAATTTTATAAGAAATGAAAGGTGGCAACCCATTACCTAATCAATCCCATCAAGACAATTTGATCATAAGTAAACATTATTTAACTAGGGAATCATGAGAAAACACCATAATGATGGTTCAACATGGAATAAGAAAGCTATATCTATATGTAAAACCACATGTGTAACATCCCAAGTAAGTAATGAATAATAGATATTTTTATCTATGTCTATTAATGATTAAGATAGTGTTATAGAGTCTTAAAATGAAAATAAATACAATCTTATGCATGGAATACACTAATATTCTTAAAAGATTGTTTTACTGCCTTTTGATGGCAAACCATTTTTGAATCTATATTATGACAATTTTATAAACTATGTTTGTCAAAATAAACTTATTCTTTATGATTGGGACATCAAAATTTACTTTGTGTGAAGTTTTGGTATTTTTCTGACAATGTTCATTTTTTTAATGAATAGTGAAAAATACTGCATTTTACATCGAAACTGTTTTTAATATAATTTATTTATATGATTAGATTATCTTTTGAATTGGTCTTAATGTGTAATATGAATATATTTTTACCATTTTATCCAATGGTGGTCATTGGAATCAATTTCACTTTGAAATTAGACTTAAACTGGTGTCAATCTTTTGATACTTATTGTTTTGTAAAAACACGCTATTTGATCGGGCATCGGGAATTAATTATTAAATTAATTAATGTGACTTATATGATTTGAATTTTGTAAAATAGACTTAATTTTTTAATTCGGAATATCAAATATAGCTTAGGGTGAATTTTTTGTAATTTTTTGAAAAACTTCAATTTTTGATGAATAGTGAAAACACTAAGTGGTAATCAAGAAAACTGATTTTTCAGTTAAATGAAAGTTTACCACTAATGTGTATTGAATTTTGAAAATCCGACATACCTGGTTGTCATTAAGAAGTAAAATGTAGTTCAGTGATATTATAATAATTTTTTGGTGAATAGTAACTTATTAAGTTCTTAATCGCGATTAGTGGTAATTAGGGTAGTTTAAGGTATAAATAATGCTTTAATAATAGGAAATGACCTAGACACATGTCCCAACCTTATTGGTTGTGTCATGGCAGACCAAGACAAGCCATGGGTCAACTTGGGGACCCCATGGAGACACTTTGGTTTGGAAATGACATAAATAACTTTTTATTAAATGTTAAAGTAAAAATGACACAAACAATAGATGTTTTACGAAAACAATTTTTACATGGGGTTATAAAGATCATATTTTTGATTATAAATAGTCATTTGAAATCTAAAAAGATTTTCTACATCATAGTATTTTTTTATGATTTTTAGATATTAAATAAATTAAATTATTTATGACATAATAATAATGCAGCGATGACATCATTATTTGACGATTTAAATAAAATGGAAAGATAATGTAAAATATATGAACTAAACATGGCCAAAACCAATTGGATGAGTGGATTTCGAAGCCTTATCACCTTATCCACTAATTATATCAATGTGGGACCTTTTGAAACCGAAACAAATTTTCAAATAAAGTAATATTTCTTTACTTTCCAAAAGTGCCCCTCCTCTCCTCTTATAAAAGGCCCCCACCTCTAACGCATTTCACACACTTCTCAAGCCTTTGGATCGGCCAACCCCTGGAAATTTACTCTCTCCACATCCCTATCCTCATCCTAGAGGATTCCCTTTGGGCATAATCCTTTAAAAGGAAGCCTTTAGGCTCAAATCAAAAGGAGTTACACTTTTAAAGGTAATTCATTCTCTCATGTTCATTTGTTTTATTTTGCTTCTCCAGCCCCCTAAACTCTTTTTATTTACTTATTTTGTAACAACACTAGTATCTTCAATATACTAGGATGTTGTTATAATATTTATTTGAGCTACACTCTCACACAACTACATCAAATGGTTAAAGAACATATGGTTTCCGTGGATGGTGAAATTCCGCCTCCCGAAACGATGATTGTTCAATACTCATTTAACACCTTAAAAGGTGGCCATTATGATGTCACTATTTTTGTATATGATATATGATATGTTTATGTTTTCCTTAAGCTTCTGTTTTTTTCATTTTGGGCATACCTTTATGGTTTCCATTATGGGTAAACACGATATCTTCATTTTAGGAAGTGCGGACTACCACCCCCTGAAAGTGATTTGATTCGTAAATACCATATGTGGGACATATAAAGGATGGAACTATGATATTATATATGATATTATACTGGAATTATAATATAACTTTATATCATTATGACTCCATTCTATAAAATATGAAATAGAAATGAAAGTAGCGTTCATGCGTACGTACGGCTTACCGTCTCCATGAGCGGTGCATTTCATTTCTTACCTCTAAATGTTTATGTAATATTATAAATGCATGTATTTACTGGATATATATGACATATATGATATCTACATCATGAATAATATTCTGGATATAATGAACCTTTGACCAAATTAACAACATGTAAGTGTAAGAAGTCTATTTTTGACTTAAGAACCAAATACCGACAAAATGAACATTATTAACTTAACTGATTACATGATGTTCATAACATGGTATAAAAGGAATAATGAACTTGAAGAAGATTCATAAAAAATTAGAGATTAACTCAATTTTATTATTCAGGAGATTAAAGAACGATCCGGTCAAGTCAGATACGAGGTATGGGACTTCGTCTAAATCTCCTTTCGTTGAGGCATATTTTATTTTATACACAACTTTCTTTTATACGGTGTATAAACCCCTTTGACTTTTTCATTTATTCAAAAGGAATATTTTTTATACGAAGAGTTTACTAAACGACAAAAGGGAATGTTTTTGTCGTACGTATGCAGCGACAACGACTTCTCCGCCGTCGTGACCGTTATTTGGGTTTCGGCTTCCTCTACAAGCCATACCTATTTTTAAAAGAAAAATAAATACCATGTTTTACTTTTCTTTTATTTTGGTATGGAAAATTGTTTTCACAATGTTTTTGTGTTGTATTGATATCTTGTGATTGAAATGTGGAAATTTTATGTTTCCTTTATGCATGTTTTATGTGATTTGATTATGTTATGGTCCTTGGGCATTATTATGAAGACGGGTGGTTCCGTGATAAACTAAGGGCGGGTGAGCCCGTTATAGCTCTCCAATGCATTGGGTAACGCGAAGGAGTGAAACGTTAAGGTTTCTTCAAAGATATTTTAGGGAATATACTATGATGGGTATTCCAAACGTAACCAAGAGGGTTACTCCCTACGTAAGAATGTTATGAATGCCTCAAGTTACCTTTATGTCTTATGATTTCTATGATTTATTCATGATTTGATGAGGTATGTTAAAGTGATTATGTTTTATGGGTAAAGTATGATTTCACTCTTATGTATGTATGTACCCATGTTTCCTTTCCATGTTTTTATAACCCATACTGAGTTTTTATGCTCATCCCAAGTTTTTGAAATGTTTTTCACAGGTCAAGGGAAAGGTACATGATTAGATGATAGAGTCAAGGATGTGTCAAGAAATAATCCATGTTTTATTTTAAATGTGTTTCCATTGATGGGAATGAAGAATACTATCTTTATGTAACCACTTTGTTTATATGTGGAATGTAATGCAAGTTTTATGATCTAATTCTCTAAAACTCTAAACCCGAAAAGATCCTCAATGTGTAATCTTGTAATAACTCAAGATTAAGTAAGGTTTAAGGCTGGGGCCTTATAGTTGGCATCAGAGCTCGGTTTAGATAACTTTAGGAGTTAGAATTCTATTAAATGAATATTCAAAAATATTTTTTTTCGAAATGATATAGCATTTAAAGATTACCATGTTGCTTCATCTAAGACATGTTTGTTCAGAATGGTTTTCCGCAGAGGAAACAGGGAAGCAGTGCTAGGTAGGCATACAAAAGGAAATAACCTTCTGAATCAGCATCCAGAAATGGTCGGAATTGGAACTAAATAGTTTGTTGCAGTAATGGCACAGTTGACTCAAGTGATAAATGGTGGTGGTATCCATGCACGAGATCAGCCAGATCAACCGCAGAGGAACATGTTAGTGGTGGAACATTTCATGAGGCAACATCCACCATCATTCAGAGGATCATCTGACCCTGTGCTAGCTGAAGGGTGGATTAAAGCACTGGAGAAGATTTTTGATGTCATGGGGTGTTCAGACAATCAAAAGGTTAGTCTTACTATTTACCGTTTGGAGGGTGAAGCAGATCAGTGGTGGTCTATGGTTAAAAATATCAGGGACGCCGTTGAGATTGATGCTCTTGACTGGGATGAATTCAAAGGTATGTTTCTTGAGAAATATTTTCCGAAGGCTGTTCGACTTAGGATGGAAAAGAAATTCTTGGAATTGAGGCCAGAGGAAGACTCAGTGGATGCCTATGAAGAAAGGTTCACTCGATTGGCAAGGTATGTTCCAAATTTTATCGGGGACCTTGATAGTAAAATCAATCGTTTTTACTCAGGATTAAAGACAAAATATCGAAGGGAATTAGCATCTCGTGAGTTTAAAATTTATGAAAAGCTTGTTCAATGTGCTGAGAAGGTGGAAATGGAGTTTTCCGATGACCAAGTGTTCTATAAGAACCAGCAGAAGAAGGGACCAAGGTGGCAGGAGAAAGGTAAGAATTCTTCAAAAAATTCTGATGGTAAGAGAACTAAGTTTCCAGTTTGTGATAAATGTGGAAAAAGGCATGCTGGGGAATGTCTTCTGAATTCTGGGAAGTGCTACCGATGTGGTAAGATGGGACATAAGGCTCGTGATTGCACTGAAAAAGATCAAGGTGAAGGTAAGAACAAATTTGATTTACAGTTAGTGAAATGTTATAAGTGCAATGAGATGGGTCACTATGAAAACGAGTGTTCGACAAAGAGCTTGAGTGATGGGAAGCAGTTAGACTACAAGCAGAAAGGGGTGGTGAAATCCTTTGCAACTACTTCAGCAGATGTCGGGCCATCAAATGAAGTTGTATCAGCTCCAGGGAGCTCAGTTTTTTTTCAATGATTGACTTGAGATCGGGGTACCATCAGCTGAAGGTAAAGGAGGCAGATATTCCGAAGACCGCGTTCTGTACGAGATATGGACATTATGAATTTGTAGTAATGCCTTTTGGGCTAACCAATGCACCTACTGTATTCATGGACTTAATGAATAGAATTTTCAATGAGTTCTTGGATAAGTTTGTGGTGGTTTTCATTGATGATATTTTGGTGTTTTATAAAAGTAAAGAAGAGCATGAAAGACATTTAAGGGTTATCTTGCAAACCTTAATAGAAAAGAAACTGTATGGAAAATTCAGAAAGTGTGAGTTTTGGTTGAAACAAATTTCTTTCCTTGGTCACATTGTTTCTAAAGATGGAATAACTGTTGATCCTACAAAAACAAAAGTTGTGGAAGAATGGCCAAGACCCACAAATGTAACCGAGATTCGTAGCTTCCTTGGTTTGGCGGGCTATTACCGAAGGTTTGTTAGAAATTTTTCACGGTTATCTAGTCCAATGACTAAGCTAACTCGGAAGGGTGTTAATTTTATTTGGACAAAAGAATGTGATGATTGTTTTCAGGAATTGAAAAGAAGATTGGTGAATGCTCCAGTTTTGGCACTACCTTCCAGGAATGGTGAGTTTGTTATATACAGTGATGCTTCATTGAAAGGACATGGATGCGTCATAATGCAGAATGATCAAGTAATTGCTTATGCTTCACGAAAGTTGAAAACTCATGAGGTAAATTACCCTACACATGATTTGGAATTAGCTGCTGTTGTTTTTGTTTTAAAAATTTGGAGGCATCATTTGTATGGAGTAAAGTGTGAAATATATACCGATCACAAAAGTTTAAAGTATATATTCACTCAGAAAGAGTTAAACATGAGACAAAGGAGATGGCTGGAATTAATCAAGGATAATTATTGTACAATTCATTACCATCCGGGAAAAGAAAATAAAGTGGCTGATGCTTTGAGTCGAAAAAGTAATGCTTCATTAACAATGTTGCGTTTGAAATGTGATCCTTTGGTTAATGATTTGATGAACTTTGGCATAGAAGTTGTTGGTGTAGGAAGTCCTTCTGTTTTGTTTCAGGTATCAGTGAGATCTTCTCTATCAGATAGAATCAAGCAAGCACAGAAGCAAGACAGTGAGTTGCAGAAAAAGGTAGAGCTGGTTCAGAAAGGTAAGTTTCCTGAATTCAACATTGATAATGATTGTGTTTTGAGATTTGGGAAGAGATTGTGTGTGCCTTATGATTCACAGTTGAAGAGAGAGTTGTTATGTGAAGCTCATAGTTCTCCGTTTTCAGTTCATCCTGGCAGTACTAAGATGTATAGAGATCTGTGGGAGTATTACTGGTGGGATGGAATGAAAAGAGATATTTCTGATTTTACTGTGAAGTGTTTGATTTGTCAGCAGGTTAAAACAGAGCGGCAGTTACCGAAAGGGATGCTTCAGCCTTTACCAGTGCCAGAGTGGAAATGGGAGAATATATCCATGGACTTTGTTGTTGGATTACCGAAGACATCTCGAGGTAATAATGCAATCTGGGTTATTGTTGATCGCTTGACCAAATCTGCTCATTTTCTTGCTATACGAGATACTTTCTCTCTTGATCAACTTTCCCGTTTGTATCTTAAAGAGATAGTCAGGTTACATGGAGTTCCTCTCTCCATTGTATCGGATCGTGATCCCAGGTTTACTTCTAACTTTTGGAAAGGCCTTCAGAAGTCGTTGGGTACTGAATTAAATTTTAGTACAGCTTTTCATCCTCAATCAGATGGGCAGTCAGAACGAACAATTCAGACATTGGAGTATATGCTGCGAGCTTGTTCTATGGATTATCAGGGAAGTTGGGACCAACATCTTTCTTTGGTTGAGTTTTCATATAATAACAGTTTTCATTCCAGTATACAGATGGCACCATTTCAGGCATTATATGGGAAGCGGTGTCGAACTCTAGCTTTCTGGGATGAAGTGGGTGAAAGGAAGTTGATGGGACCAGAATTGGTAGAAGAGATGGCAGAAAATGTTCAGCTGATTCAGAAACACATGAGAACAGCTCAGAGCAGGCAGAAGAGTTATGCGGATAACCGGAGGAAGGATCTATCTTTCGAGGTAGGTGATCATGTTTTTCTCAAGGTTTCTCCTTGGAAAAGTGTGATGAGATTTGGTAAGAAAGGAAAGTTGAGTCCAAGGTTCATTGGACCATACGAAATTCTGGAGAGAGTTGGATCAGTTGCATACCGAGTGGCTTTACCTCCGAGTTTATCTCAGGTACATAATGTTTTTCACATTTCGATGTTGAGAATGTATATGCCAGATCTATCTCATGTTTGGAGTCCTGAGGTAGCTCAGTTGGAAGAGAACTTATCTTATGAGGAACAACCAGTCCAGATTCTTGACCACAGGGAGCAAGTGTTACGGAATAAGGTGATTAAGCAGGTAAAGGTTTTGTGGAGAAACCACATGATTGAAGAGGCAACATGGGAATCTGAAAAGGCAATGAGGGATAAGTACCCCCATTTATTCGATAAGTAAATAAATTGCGGGGACACAATTTTCTAAAGGGGGAAAGGATGTAACATCCCAATTAAGTAATGAATAATAGATATTTTTATCTATGTCTATTAATGATTAAGATAGTGTTATAGAGGCTTAAAATGAAAATAAATACAATCTTATGCATGGAATACACTAATATTCTTAAAAGATTGTTTTACTGCCTTTTGATGGAAAACCATTTTTGAATCTATATTTTGACAATTTTATAAACTATGTTTGTCAAAATAAACATATTCTTTATGATTGGGACATCAAAATTTACTTTGTGTGAATTTTTGGTATTTTTCTAACAATGTTCATTTTTTTAATGAATAGTGAAAAATACTGCATTTTACATCGAAACTGTTTTTAATCTAATTTATTTATATGATTAGATTACCTTTTGAATTGGTCTTAACGTGTAATATGAATATATTTTTACCATTTTATCCAATGGTGGTCATTGGAATCAATTTCACTTTGAAATTAGACTTAAACTGGTGTCAATCTTTTGATACTTATTGTTTTGTAAAAACACGCTATTTGCTCTGGCAGCGGAAATTAATTATTAAATTAATTAATGTGACTTATATGATTTGAATTTTGTAAAATAGACTTCATTTTTGAATTCGGAATATCAAATATAGCTTAGGGTGAATTTTTGGTAATTTTCTGAAAAACTTCAATTTTTGATGAATAGTGAAACCACTAAGTGGTAATCAAGAAAACTGATTTTTCAGTTAAATGAAAGTTTACCACTAATGTGTATTGAATTTTGAAAATCCGACATACATGGTTGTCATTAAGAAGTAAAATGTAGTTCAATGAGATTATAATAATTTTTTTGGTGAATAGTAACTTATTAAGTTGTTAATCGCGATTAGTGGTAATTAGGGTAGTTTAAGGTATAAATAATGCTTTAATAATAGGAAATGACCTAGACACATGTCCCAACCTTATTGGTTGTGTCATGGACGACCAAGAAAAGCCATGGGTTAACTTGGGGACCCCATGGAGACACTTTGGTTTGGAAATGACATAAATAACTTTTTATTAAATGTTAAAGTAAAAATGACACAAACAAGAAATGTTTTACGAAAACAATTTTTACATGGGGTTATAAAGATCATATTTTTGATTATAAATAGTCATTTGAAATCTAAAAAGATTTCCTACATCATAGTATTTTTTTATGATTTTTAGACATTAAATAAATTAAATTATTTATGACATAATAATAATGCAGCGATGACATCATTATTTGACAATTTAAATAAAATGGAAAGATAATGTAAAATCTATGAACTACACATGGCCAAAACCAATTGGATGAGTATATTTAGAAGCCTTATCACCTTATCCACGAATTATATCAATGTGGGACCTTTTGAAACCGAAACACATTTTCAAATAAAGTAATATTTCTTTACTTTCCAAAAGTGCCCCTCCTCTCCTCTTATAAAAGGCCCCCACCTCTACCTCATTTCACACACTTCTCATGCCTTTTTCTCGGCCACCCCTGCCCATTTACTCTCTCCACATCCCTCTCCTAATCCTAGAGGATTCCCTTTGGGCAGAATCATTTCAAATGAATCCTTTAGGCTCAAATAAAAAATAGTTACACTTTTAAAGGTAATTCATTCTCTCATGTTCATTTGTTTTATTTTGCTTCTCCAACCCCCTAAACTATTTTTATTTACTTCTTTTGTAACAACAACAGTATCTTCAATATACTAGGATGTTGTTATAAGATTTATTTGAGCTACACTCTCACACAACTACATCAAATGGTAAAAGAACATACGGTTTCCGTGGATGGAGAAATTCTGCCTCCCGAAACGATGATTGTTCAATACTCATTTAACACCTTCAAAGGTGGACATTATGATGTCACTATTTTTGTATATGATATATGATATGTTTATGTTTTCCTTAAGCTTCTGTTTTTTTCATTTTGGGCATACATTTATGGTTTCCATTATGGGTAAACACGATATCTTCATTTTAGGAAGTGCGGACTACCGCCCCCTGAAAGTGATTTGATTCGTAAATACCATATGTGGGACATATAAAGGATGGAACTATGATATTATATATGATATTATACTGGAATTATAATATACCTTTATATCATTATGATTACATTCTATAAAATACGAAATAGAAATGAAAGTAGCGTTCATGCGTACGTACGGCTTACCGTCTCCATGAACGGTGCATTTCATTTCTTACCTCTAAATGATTATGTAATATTATAAATGCATGTATGTACTGGATATATATGACATATATGATATCTACATCATTAATACCATTTTGGATATAATGAACCTTTTACCAAATTAACAACATGTAAGTGTTAGAAGTCTATTTTTGACTTAAGAACCAAATACCGACAAAATGAACATTATTAACTTAACTGATTACATGATGTTCATAACATGGTATAAAAGGAATAATGAACTTGAAAAAGATTCATAAACAAGTAGAGATTAACTCAAGTTTATTATTCAGGAGATTAAAGAATGGTCGGGTCAAGTCGAATACAAGGTATGGGACTTCGTCTCAATCTCCTTTCATTGAGACATATTTTATTTTATACACAACTTTCTTTTATATGGTGTATAAACACCTTTGACTTTTTCATTTATTCAAAAGGAATATTTTTTATACGAAGCGTTTACTAAACGAGAAAAGGGAATGTTTTTGTCGTACGTATGAGGCGACAACGACTTCTCTGCCGTTGTGACCGTTATTTGGGTTTCGGCTTCCTCTACAAGCCATACCTTTTTTTAAAAGAAAAATAAATACCATGTTTTACTTTTCCTTTATTTTGGTATGGAAAATGGTTTTCACAATGTTTTTGTGTTGTATTGATATCTTGTGATTGAAATGTGGAAATGTTATGTTTCCTTTATGCATGTTTTATGTGATACGATTATGTTATGGTTCTTGGGCATTATTATGAAGATGGGTGGTTCCGCGATAAACTAAGGGCGGGTGAGCCCGTTATAGCTCTCCAATGCATTGGGTAACGTGAAGGAGTGAAACGTTAAGGTTTCTCCAAAGAGATTTTAGGGAATAAACTGTGATGGGTATTCCAAACGTAACCAAGAGGGTTACTCCCTACGTAATAATGTTATGAATGCCTCAAGTTACCTTTATGTCTTATGATTTATATGATTTATTCATGATTTGATGAGGTATGTTAAAGTGATTATGTTTTATGGGTAAAGTATGATTTCACCCTTATGTATGTATGTACCCATGTTTCCTTTCCATGTTTTTATAACCCATACTGAGTTTTTATGCTCATCCTAAGTTTTTGAAATGTTTTTCACAGGTCAAGGGAAAGGAACATGATAAGATGATAGAGTCAAGGATGTGTCAAGAAATAATCCATGTTTTATTTTAAATGTGTTTCCATTGATGGGAATGAAGAATACTATCTTTATGTAACCACTTTGTTTATATGTGGAATGTAATGCAAGGTTTATGATCTAATTCTCTAAAACTCTAAACCCGAAAAGATCCTCAATGTGTAATCTTGTAATAACTCAAGATTAAGTAAGGTTTAAGGCTGGGGCCTTATAACATGGGTTACCATGGTTGAGAAAAGGATACATAAACATGACAGTGGAACGTATAGGAATCATAAAATTTACTATTTCATCTAAATAAATTAATCAGTTCGATAATGGTATCACGTGTCATGAACCAACCCAAGTCGACCCTGAAATGGTCACCTCAGCCAGTCCATAACAGGGCCTGAAGGGTGTTCCCGATCCCCAAAGGTTGGAAACTAGTGTTTGGAATTTACATACCATGTGAGAATGATTTTGACCATAAATGAATATAAATAAATAAAAAACAGAACAATGTAGATAACAACTAACATCAAAATGATGATAAACTACACATACCTCCATGTGACCTTCTAGGTCACCACCCAGAAAAAGACAAATCATGCCCTAATAATGAGAAACTATGCTAGGTGAACCTGATAAAAGGGAACCTACAACAAATATGATAAAATAGGTTTGAGAAACAAAATGATCAGTATAGATTCCATGAATAAAACACTCAATACAAAAGATCCCTTTCCCAAAACAGTACAAGAATAGTTGTTTGAAAATATAGACACAAATTTGGGTTTTCATTTAAAAAAACAAAATAATTTTTTCCATTTGTAAAATCCAACTAATTCTAAAAATTATTTCCAAAACAAATCTCCATTATATAAAAAAATCTAAAAATAAGAACTACCAAAGCTCTCCTAAAAAGAAATAAATAAATAGTACAAGACGGAAATAAAATAATAGGTATTGATGAACCCACCTATCTTAAAAATAGATCTAGGGGGAACAAACCAATCTAATCATGGTTGATCAGAAACCGTCACTCAACCCTCTAAAAGACACCCAAGAACCCATGGTTTTTTTAGTAATGGTGTGTATGTATGAGGTCTTTTCATGCATGACTCGCCTTACCTTCCATCACCTCACTTACCAACCACAAATACAAACACTCTATTATATAACCCATAAGAGGATATACATCATATATTCATTCACACTATATGTATATATAACTATATAATAATGTATACATAATATAATCTAAGGTGATAACTATGCCATCATGTCACATGTATGTTTATACCATTTCAAAATGAACATTAAGTTGCTAATAGGAGCTCACACTTTCAATGTTACAAAAGGTGCCAACAAGGACTTTATTACATATAACCAATTAAAACGTTTCAAAAAACATTAAGATTGAAAATTAGGCACATAGTTTCTGAAAATAAATCCTTCGAATGAGTCAACAAAAACATTTCTATAGAGTTGGAAGTTACAAACTATCCTTTATGTCAACATGTCCAATGCATTTACCCAAAAAATCTTGCAAAAACATCTTTTATATTCACCAATCCAAATGGGCCCTTATGTTCCCAAAGCACACCAAACACGAACTATTTTTCCCATGACCATTACCCTATTTAACTCACACAAAATGAAGCATCAATGCTAAATATTCTAATATTGATTAATACATTTAATTCCATTTTTAAAACCCAAACAAAATACCAAATTTGATTTTAAAAAATAAGAACCATTTAGTAAAATATGTATTCCTCGAATAACATATTTAATGCACTAACATAACTTTAGAACACATCAATGTGTGCAACTAGTGAACCCTTGGACGTGCAGACATATAGTGGCACAGAAAACTAAAATGAGACACTTTAAATCAACATCAAAAAGTCACCAAAATATTTAAACCAATGACCAAACTTCTACATCATTTAGATAATAATAAAAAACCCCAAAAATACCATAAAACCCCCTTTTAAAACATTCTTATACAACAATCAAGCCATAATGTCACTGAATAAAACACATCATGATATGTTCACAAACCAAAGAACATATTTAGAACACTATAAAGATAAAAAATTTAAATGAAAAATAAAATTCCATTTGATTATAATAATGGAATTTCAAAATAACAACCCTTACTACCTCAAACCTAGGATATTCACACAAATCACATAGATAACATATTTTTAATAACATAAATAAAAATGAAATGACTATTTTCATCTATCCAAGGGAATTATAGTGATGATAATAACATTTATTATAAGGCCCCAGCCCTAAACCTTACTTAATTGTGAGTTATTACAATATTACACATTGATGATCTTTTCAGGTTTAGAGTTTTAGAGAATTAGATCATAAAACATGCATTACATTCCACATTTAAACAAAGTGGTTACATAAATGATAGTATTATTTTTTCCCAACAATGGAAACATATTTAAAATAAAACATGGATTATTTATTGACACTATCATCACATCATGTACCTTTCCCTTGACCTGTGAAAAATATTTCAAAAACTTGGGATGAGCATAAAAAGCTCAGTAAGGGATATAAAAATATGGAAAGGAAACATGAGTACATATATACATAAGAATCATTGAAATCATACTTTTCTCATAAAACATAAGCACATTAACATACCTCATCAAATCACGAATAAAACATAGGAATCATAAGATATAAAGGTAACTTGAGGCATTCATAACATTCTTAAGTAGTGAGTAACCCTCTTGGTTACATTTGGAATACCCATCACAGTATATTCCCTAAATCTCTTTGGAGAAACCTTAACGTTTAACTCCTTCATGTTACCCAATGCATTGGAGAGCTATATCGGGCTCACCCGCCCTTTGTTTATCACGGAACCACCCGTCTTCATAACAATGCCCAAGAACCATAACATAATCGTATCACATAAAACATGCATAAAGGAAACATAACAATTCCACTTTTCAATCACAAGATATCAATACAAAAACTTGATATAAAAACATTATGAAAACCATTTTAAATACCAAAATAAAATAAAAGTAAAACATGGAATTTATTTTTTTATTCAAAAAAATTTATGGCTTGTAGAGGAAGTCGAAACTCAAATAATGGTCACAACGGCAGAGAAGTCGTTTTCGCCGCATACGTACGACAAAACAAACATTCCTTTTGTCATTTAGTAAAATCTTCGTATAAAAAAATATTCCTCTTGAATAATCATAAAAGTCAACGGGGTTTATACACCGTATAAAAGAAATTTGTGTATAAAACAAAATATGACTCAATTAATAGAGATTGAGATAGATTCCCATACAAAGACCATTTTTTAAATAAAATAGATCTATTATATGTATTCACTATAAGAACACAAAAAAAAATATAAAAATACAATATAGGACATAATAATATCATGACATAATTTGAAAGTAGGAGATTGACCCAAAGAACAGAAATTGGGTTAAGTTGATCCCTTACCTCGTGTCCGACTTGACTCGATCGTTCTTTAACCTCCTCAATAATAAACTTGAGATAATTTATACTTGCTTAAGAACATTTTTCATGTTCATTATTCCTTTTATATCACTAATTACCATGTTATGAACATTATGTAATCATTTATGTTAATAGCTGTCCTTTTGTCGATATTTGGTACTTGAATCAAAAGTGAACTTCTTATATTTACAAGTTGTTCACATAGTCAAATATACATTATCTCAAGAATGATATTCAGGATGTAGATTCCATATATATCATATATATCCAGTATATACATGCATTTATAATGTTACATAATAATTTAGAGGTAAGAAATGAAATGCACCGTTCATGGAGACGGTAAGTCGTACGTACTAAGAACGGTACTTTCATTTCTATGTCATATTAATTGAATTAAAACTAAATGAGAGATATGTATATTTTAATTCCAGAATTATATTCATCATTTAGATGTAACATACATCATATATATACAATATATATATGTACTTATAATAGTACATTACATTTGGGGAAAAGAAATGAAATGCACCGTTCATGGAGACGGTAAGCCGTACGTACGCATGAACGCTACTTTCATTTCTATCACATACATTAATGGAAAGAAATAATAATTATATAAAGGTATATTATAATTCCAGTATAATATAATATATAATATCATTAAATCTATCCTTTATATGTACCACATATGGTATTAACGAATCATTTCACTTTGAGGGGGCGGCAGTCCGCACTTCCTAAAATGAAGATATCAAATTTACCCATAATGGAAACCATATAGGTATGCCACAAATGAAAAATACAGAAGCTTAAGTAAAACATAAACATATTATATATTATATATATATAGTTACATATTAATTCCCACATTTGAAGGTGTTATATGTGTGTTGAAGAATCATCGTTTCATGAGCCAGAAATTCACCATCCACAGAAACAGTATATTCTTTAACCATTAGATGTTGGTGTGTGTTAGTGTAGCTTGAATAATTATTAAAAAAATCCTAGAATATTTATGATACTGGTTTTGTTACAAAATAAATTAAAAAAAGAGTTTATGGGGGTTGGAGAAGAAAAATAAAACATAAGAACACAAGAGGAGACAATACCTTTAAAATGGGTAACTCTTTTTGATTTGAGCTCAAAGGCTTCCTTGGGAAGACTTCTACCCAATGTGAGGCTTCTAGTAGTAAGAGAGAGATGTGGAGAGACACAATGGGCAGGGGTTGGCTGAGACAAAGGATTGAGAGGTGTGGGTAAGGGGGTAGAGGTGGGGGCCTTTTATAATAGGAGAGGAGGGGCACTCTTGAAATGGTATAAAATGTTACTTTATTCTCAAATGAGTTTCGGATTTTATTGGTCCCACATTGATGTATTTTTAGGATAAGATGATAAGGGTTTGAAATATACTCGTCCAATAGGTTTTTTACATGTGTAGGTCTTATATATTACATTATCTTTTCATTTTATTTAAATCATTAAATAATGAGGTAATCTCTGCATCATCATGATGTCATAAATAATTTAATTTATTTAATGTATAAAAATTATAAACAAAATACTATGATATAGTAAATCATTTCATCATTCGAATGACTATTTATAGTCTTATAGATCATTTATTTAGACAAAAGTAAAAATGTTTTACTCAGGTGATACATTCTTTGTTATATTTAACTTTCTTTAAAAATAAAAAGATAAAAGGTTACTTTCACACCAAAGTGATTCCATGGGGTCCCCATGTTTGGCACAAGGAATCCCTTGGTCGGCCATGACACAACCAATAGTATTAGGACACATGTTGGGGTCATTCGTTATTATTATGATATTTTTTTATTATCCATAACTTCCCAATTACTAATTAATCAAGATAATTAAAGATAATTACCATCGTTACTATTCATAATGTCCAAAAACAAAAGCAAATTGATTACATAATTTGGACCTTATGATTTCAAATATTTAATCCATTTTACCAAATTACAAACACAGAAATTGTAATAATTAATTTAAAAATAATTCCTGTTGTCAAAACAAATAGTAGGTTTTTTTGAAACAATATCAATGAAAAATTTGGCATTAGTTTATGCCAAATTACATAGTAAAATTAATCCTAATGACCAACATTTGATTAAATGGTGAATATGTATTCAAATTACACTTTAATACCAATTAAAATGATAATCTAACCATATAATTAAATTATATGAAAAAGTAGTTTTGATGTAAAATGCATTATTTTCACTATTCATTAAAAAATGAACATTGTCAGAAAAATACCAAAAATTTATCCAATGTAAATTTCAATGTCCCAATCATAATGAATATGTTTATTTTGACAAATAGTGCTTATATAATTGTCAAAAGTTTGATTTAAAAATGGTTTTCCATCAAAAGGTAGTAAAACAATCTTTAAAAAAAATCTTAGTGTATTCCATGCTTAAGATTGGATTTATTCTCATTTTATGCCTCTAAAACACTATATAATTCATAAATAGACATAGATAATAATATATATTATTAATTACTTATTTGGGATGTTACATACTTCCCCCCTTTAGAAAATTTTGTCCCTGTAATTTATTTACTTATCGAATTAGTGGGGGTATTTTTCCCTCATTGCATATTCAGATTCCCATGTTGCCTATTTAATAATGTGGTTTTTCCAAAAAACCTTTACCTGATGAATCAACTTATTCCGCAACACATTATCCCTGTGATCAAGAATCTGAACCGATTGTTCCTCATAAGATAGATTCTCTTCCAAATGAACTACCTTTGGACTCAAAACATGAGATGGATCTGGCATGTACTTCCTTAACATTGAAATATGAAAAGCATCATGTAGCTGAGATAAATTCGGAGGTAAAACCACTCGGTATGCAACTGATCCAACTCTCACCAAAATTTCATATGGTTCAATGAACCTTGGACTCAGCATTCCTTTCTTACCAAATCGCATCACAATTTTCCATGGTGAGACTTTGAGAAAAACAAGATCACCTAACTCAAAAGAGAGATCCTTCCTCCTATTGTCTGCATAACTCTTATGCATTCTCTGAGCTGTTCTCATGTGTTTCTGCATCAACTAAACATTTTCTGCCAACTCTTCTAGCAATTATGGTCCCATCAAATTCCTTTCACCCAATTCATCCAAAAAAGTTGGAGTTCGACACCGCTTCCCATATAACTCCTCAAATGGTGCCATCTGTATACTGGAATGAAAACTGTTATTATAAGAAAACTCAACCAAAGAAAGATGTTGGTCCCAAATTTCCTGATAATCCATCAAACAAGCACGTATCATATCTTCCAATGTCTGAATTATTCATTTTGACAACCCATATGATTGAGGATGAAAATATGTACTAAAATTTAATTCAGTACCCAACGAATTCTGAAGGCCTTTCCAAAAGTTATAAGTAAACCTGGGATCATGATCAGATACAATGGAGAGGGGAACTCCATGTAACATTACTATATCTTTAAGATACAAATGATAAATTTTATCTAGGGAAAAAGTATCTCGTATAGCAAGGAAATGAACAGATTTAGTCAAGCGATCAACAATAACCCAGATTTCATTATTACTTTGCGGTGTCTTCCACAATCCCACAACGAAGTCCATGGATATATTCTCCCATTTCGACTCTGGTACTGGTAAAGGCTGAAGAATCCCTTTTGGTCACTACCACTCTGCTTTTACCTATTGACAATTCAAACACTTCCCAATAAAATCAGAAATATCTCTTTTTATTCCATCCCACCAGTAATACACCTGCAGATCTATATACATCTTAGTACTGCCAGGATGAACTGAAAACAGAGAACTATAAGCTTCACATAAGAACTCTCTCTCTTCAACTGTGAATCACAAGGAACACACAATCTTTTCCCAAATCTCAAAACACAAATATTATCAATGTTGAATTCAGGCAACTTACCCTTCTGAACTAGCTCAACCTTTTTCTGTAACTCACTTTCCTGCTTCTGTGCTTACTTGATTCTATTTGATATAGAAGATTTCACTGATACCTGAAACAAAACAGAAGGATATCCTGCACCAACAGATTTTATCCCAAATTTCATCAAACCCTTAACCAAAGGATCTCGTTCCAAACATATCATTGTAAATGAAGCATTACTTTTTAGACTAGAAGCATCATCCACTTTATTTTATTTTCCCGAATGGTAATGAATTTTACAATCATAATCCTTGATTAATTATAGCCATCTCCTCTATCTTATGTTCAATTCTTTCTATGTGAATATATACATTAAAATTTTGTGATTGGTATATATTTCACACCTTACTCCATACAAATGATGCCTCCAAATTTTTAAAGCGAAAACAACAGTAGCTAATTTTAAATCATGTGTAGGGTAATTTACCTCATGAGTTTTCAACTGACGTGAAGCATAAGCAATTACCTGATCATTCTGCATTAGGATGAAACCAAGTCCTTTCAATGAAGCATCACAATAGATAACAAACTCACCATTCTGGGAAGGTAGTGTGAAAACTAGAGCATTCAGTAATCTTCTTTTCAGTTCCTAAAAAAAATAATCACATTCTTTTGTCCAGAAAAACTTAACACCCTTCCGAGTTAGCGTAGTCATTGGAATAGATAACTGTGAAAAATTTCTAATAAACCTTTGGTAATAGCCTACCAAACCAAGGAAGCTACAAATATCAGTTACATTTGTGGGTCTTAGCCATTCTTCAACAACCTTTGTTTTTGTAGGATGAACAGTTATCCCATCTTTCGAAACAATGTGACCAAAGAAAGAAATTTTTTGCAACCAAAACTCACACTTGCTGAATTTACCATACAATTTCTTTTCTTTTAATGTTTGAAAAATAACCCTTAAATGTCTTTCATGATCCTCTTTACTTTTAGAAAACACCAAAATATCATCAATAAACACAACCAAATTTTTTCACCTGAGTTAACTGGGCCATTACTACAACAAACTATTCAGTTCCAATTCTGACCATCTCAGGATACTAATTCGGAAGGATATTTCCTTCTATATGCCTTCCTAGCACTGCTTCCCTGTTTCCTCTATGGAAAACCATTCTGAAAAAACATGTCTTATATGAAGCAACATGGTAATATTCAAATGCTATATCATTTCAATTTGACTATAAAAAAATATTTTTGGATAATGATTTAAAAGCATTCTAACTCCTAATGTTATCTAAACCGACCTCTGATACCAACTATAAGGCCCCGACCTTAAACCTTACTTAATCTTGAGTTATTAAAAGATTACACATTGAGGATCTTTTCAGGTTTAGAGTTTGAGAGAATGAAATAATAAAACTTTCATTACATTCCACATTTAAACAATGTGGTTACATAAAAGATAGTATTCTTCTTTCCCATCAATAGAAACGTATTTAAAATAAAACACGGATTCTTTCTTGACACTTCCTTGACACTATCATCACATCATGTACCTTTCCCTTGACCTGTGAATAATATTTCAAAAACTTGGGATGAGCATAAAAAGCTCAGTAATGGATATAAAAATATGGAAAGGAAACATGAGTACATGTATACGTAAAAAACAATGAAATCATACTTTACTCATAAAACCTAAGAAATTTAACATAACTCATCAAATCATGAATAAAAAGTAAGAATCAAAAGACATAAAGGTAACTGGAGGCATTCATAACATTCTTACGTAGAGAGTAACCCTCTTTGTTACGTTTGGAATACCCATCACAATATATTCCCTTAATCTCTTCCGTGAAACCTTAAAGTTTAACTCCTTCGCGTTACCCAATGCATTGGAGAGATATATCGGGCTCACCCGCCCTTAGTTTATCACGGAACCACCCGTCTCCATAACAATTCCCAAGAACCATAACATAATTGTATCACATAAAACATGCATAAAGGAAACATAACATTTCAACTTTTCAATTACAAGATATGAATACAACACATTGATATAAAAAAATTATAAAAACCATTTTCAATACCAAAATAAAAGAAAAATAAAACATGGTACTTATTTTTCTATTCAAAAAATGTTATGGCTTGTAGAGGAAGCAGAAACTCAAATAATGGTCATGACGGCGGAGAAGTTGTTGTCTCCACATACATACGACAAAAAAAAACATTCCTTTTGTCGTTTATTAAATGCTTGATAGTCAAAGGGGTTTATACACCGTATAAAATAAAGTTGTGTATAAAACAAAATATGCCTTAATGAATGGAGATTGAGACGGATTCCCATACAAAGATCATTTTTTAAATAAAATAGATCTATTATGTGTATTCATTATAAGTATAGATAAAAAAAGGTACAAATACAATATAGGACATAATAATATCATGACATAATTTGAATGTAGGTGATTGACCCAAAGAACGGAAATTGGGTTAAGAAGATCCCCTTACCTCGTGTCCGACTTGACTCGATCGTTCTTTAACCTCATGAATAATAAACTTGAGTTAATTTCAACTGGATTAAGAATATTTTTTAAGTTCATTATTCCTTTTATATCAATCATTACCATTTTATGAATATTATGTAATCATTTATGTTAATAACGGCCCATTTGACGATATTTGGTACTTGAATCAAAAGTGAACTTCTTATATTTACAAGTTGTTCACGTAGTCAAATATCAATTATCTGAAGAATTATATTCATGATTTAGATGCCATATATATTATATATATCCAGTATATACGTGCATATATAATATTACATAATCATTTATAGGTAAGAAATGAAATGCACTATTCATGGAGACGGTAAGCCGTACGTACGCATGAACGCTACTTTCATTTCTATGTCATATTAATGGAATTAAAACTAAATGAGAGATATGTATATTTTAATTCCAGAATTATATTAATCATTTAGATGTAACATACATCATATATATCCATTATATATATGTACTTATAATAGTACATTACATTTGGGGATAAGAAATGAAAAGCACCGTTCATGGAGACGGTAAGCCGTAGGTACGCATGAACGCTACTTTCATTTCTATCTTGTACTTTAAGGGAAACAAATAATAATTATATAAAGGTATATTATAATTCCATTATATTATCATATTTAATATCATTAAATATATCCTTTATACATACCACATATGGTATTAATGAATCAAATCACTTTGAGGGGGCGGTAGTCCGCACTTCCTAAAATAAAGATATCACGTTTACCCATAATGGAAACCATAAAGGTATGCCATAAATGAAAAATACATAAGCCTAATTACAACATAAAAATATTATATACCATATATAAATATAGTGACATCTTAATGGCCACCTTTTAAGGTGTTATATGAGTGTTGAACAATCATCGTTTCATGAGTCAGAAATTCGCCATCCACAGAAACATTATGTTATTTAACCATTAGATGTAGGTGTGTGTTAGTGTAGCTTGAATAATTCTTATAACAACATCGTAGTATATTTATGATACTGGTTTTGTTAAAAAAGAAATGAAAAAAAGAGTTTATGGGGGTTGGAGAAGCAAAATAAAACATAAGAACACAAGAGAAGACACTGCCTTTAAAACGGGTAACGCTTTTTGATTTGAGCTCAAAGGCTTCCTTGGGAAGACTTCGGCCCGAAGTGAGGCTTCTAGTAGTAATATAGGGATGTGTAGAGACAAAATGGGTAGGGTTTGGCCATGAAAATGGCTTGAGAGGTGTGGGTAAGGTGGTAGAGGTGGGGGCCTTTTATAGGAGGAGAGGAGGGGTACTATTGGAAAGGTATAAAATGTTACTTTATTTTCAAATGAGTTTCAGATTTTAAAGGTCCCATATTGTTGTATTTTGAGGATAATGTGATAAGGGTTAGAAATATACTCATCCAATAGGTTTTTGACATGTTTAGGTCTTAGATATTACATTATCGTTTCATTTTATTTAAATCGTTAAATAATGAGGCAATCGCTTCATCATCATGATGTCATAAATAATTTAATTTATTTAATGTATAAAAACTATAAAAAAATACTATGATGTAGTAAATATTTTTTTATTTCCAATTAATATTTATAGTACAATAAATTATTTATGTAGACAAAATAAAATATGTTTTACTCAGGTGATACGTTCTTTGTTATATTTAACATTCATTAAAAATAAAAAGATAAAAGGTCACTTTCACACAAAAGTGATTCCATGGGGTCCCCATGTTTGGCACAAGGCATCCCATGGTCTGAAATGACACAACCAGTAGTATTAGGACACATTTTGGAGTCATTTTTTATTATTATGATATTATTTTATTTTCCTTAACTACCCGATTACTAATTAATCAAGATAATTAATGATAATTATCGTCATTACTATTCATATTATCAAAAAACAAAAGAGTCTAGATTAAATTATTTGGACCTTCTGATTCTAAATATGTATTCCATTTTACCAAATTCCAAACACAGAAATTGCAATAATTAATTTAAAAATAATTCCCGTTTTCAAAACAAATAGCGTGTTTTTTAAACAATATCTATGAAAAGTTTGGCATTAGTTTATGCCCAATTACAAAGTGAAATTAATAATAATGAACACAATTGGATTAAATGGTAAAAATATATTCAAATTAAATTTTAAGACCAATTATAAATATTATCTAAACAAACAATTAAATTATATGAAAAAGCAGTTTTGATGTAAAATGCAGTATTATTCACTATTCATTAAAAAATGAACATTGTTAGAAAAATACCAAAAATTTATCCAATGTAAATTTAAATGTCCCAATCATAAATAATATGTTTAATTTGACAAATATATCTTATAAAATTGTCAAATTTTTGATTTAAAAATGGTTTTCCATCAAAAGGTAGTAAAATAATCTATTTAAAAAATATTAGTGTATTCCATGCTTAAGATTGGATTTATTCTCATTTTAAGCCTCTAAAACATTATCTAATTCATATATATAAATAGATAAGAATATATATTATTCATTACTTACTTTGGATGTTACATAATGATGTAAATTAAAACAATTATGTGCCAATGGATCATTATGGAAAGAGAAATTGGATTCGCCTACATCAAATCATGTGTGGATGGAGTAAAACATCCAAGAGATGGAGATCAAGATGTTACACACCAACCACACATCCTTAAAAATGAGGAACATTAATGAACACAACACATTGTATTTTTGTTGGTTAAACTGAAAAGGAACCAAAAAACAATTAAGAAATTCACCGTCAGAGGGGGTCCAAGGCCTGGAAGGGTGCTATCGATGAGGGAGGTGTGCAGCCACACTATAGGAAGGTGGAGTTGAGGTTTATGTCCATAAGAGAGAGGTCACTGATCCAAGGGATGGCTCAAACTAGAGATATGGATAGGGATCTTATAGTAGTGGATCACTAGGAATGATAAGTTAGGCTGAGGTCGCACTATAGGAGAAGAGTGGAGCAGTGAGGGTAAGATGGCCAACACTAGTTAGAGTGGTAAGCAATGCGCATTGAGATGTGGGTTATTTTCAAAACACATTGGGATAGGGGGTGAAGGATGATTTGAGTTCTACCTCCCTTTTTCGATTATATTTATAATAATAATAGTAATAATAATATTATTATTATCAATAAATGTATAGTTCTAAATATAATGTTAATAAGAATAATTTTATTTTTCATGATAATATTAATAATAACAATATCATTAATTTTAATATTAATAATAATAAATATGATAATAATGTTAATATAAATAATAAACTAATTATAATAAATATAATAAGATTAATAAAACAAAATTTTATGCATTTCACTTTAAACCAGCATGAAATTAATAAGGATTTAACTATTATTATATTAACATCATTTTTAGAGATAATAATATTATTAACAATTCTCATAACAATAATAATAATATTATTATTATTTACACAATAAGATTACAATTATTATGTTTTAAACATTTAAAAATTTTATTCTCATAAAATATTTTTTATGTAGAGGGAAAATGTAGGGGCGCTTGAGCCGACAACACTGTTATCCCAAACCGTGCACTGCCCGCGCACCTGTCCGTAACCAAGAAAAATTTCTAAAAGTCAAAAAATTTAAAACTGGGACCAAAATACAACATTTTTTAAATGATGCAAGATAACAAGAAGAATAAAATAAAAGAGATTCTAATGTAATGGTGTGACAATTCTCCCCATCACATACAATTTTATCGCCCTTGAAAGTCACCTAACCAATAGTTTTCACAACACGATTCCATTCCAATTTCAAACAAAAGGAAAATGAAATCATCGGGGTTACAATTATCGACACATATCACACCTGATCAATTATAGAAAAACCACTACCTGAGATTGAGTGGAGAAAATGAGAGGGTTCTCCCCACCACAATAATAAACTAACATGGAAACCTTGAAACCCAAACACACCACCCCTCAGGTGGGGGGGGGGGGGTATAATATGGGAACTCCCAATAAAAATTCATTAAATTTATGCACTTGGATGGAACGAACTCTAGAAAATTCAATGTAATTCTTTCTATGAAAGGATCATGCAACCTGAGGATGAGAAATTATCCTAACACATCCCACATTGACTGGAAAATGTACACACTGTAATTGGGGACTAAGGAATTATTAGCCCAAACTCAACCCACTTACCCAACACTATCAGAAAAACTCCACCATTATGATTAAATACATTACTAGGAAAATCAGCTCACCAACACACAATGAAGGTGGAATACCCTACCAAACTGAAACTCCTTAGAGAAAAACCCGGAAAGTGTTGTACAAACTATGAAAGGGCCTAGAAACTTTGGCCGTTAATTTCAAGAAATTAAACTACCCCATAAGGAAAAAAGCTATTATCAATATACTCATTAGAATAGTTCCATTTATTCCATGGCTCAACACCCTTCATGGAATCTAATTCATTTTGAATCTACAATTAGAGCATATAAGGCCGCTTGGATTACAGTAGAACAAGGTCATCACACAACCAATACAAGGATGTAATTACGACATATACAAGAATAGAACATGAAAAATTGGATATTTCCATCCCAATGAAAAAAACATGATCTGAACCAAGGTTACACACAACCTCCAAAACATCTAACTATGCGTGAGCATCACCTTGAGACCAATGAATGCATCCCTGAGAGCCGAAGCATCTCTTCCCTCACAATCAAGAATTTTCATCCTCCGGTCCCCAATTAATTTTTTTCTTGATAATTTAAACAACCAAAATGGTGGTACATTTTCAAAGGGAGAAAAAATGATGGATTTAAATGTTCTAACTGTCCATACTTGTTGATCACTAGAGAATGGTATGGAAAACCGGGGGATAGTACCGACAACGATAGCTTCTTAGAGAAAAGTTCATCCATCATGCGCTCTTTTCCAGATGGGTAACCTTCCTAAGATCTGACCACCATTAACCACACACCAATAGTCAATGAAAATGAGATGTCCTACCACTACTAGACCAAAAATGGACCCTCAGAAAAACCCAAGAAAATAAATCCTCTAACATCCCCAAGAGTTCACAACATCCCAAGAGAAATACTAACTTCCACAACCACACAACTGCTTCAAATTGACATTGATTACTTCAATTGATAGGAGACACTCAATGAACTAAAAATTGTGAATGACATATTGGAATCCTTGAGGGACATTCTCTGTGTAACATCCTGGACAACATGAAAAACACAACATAAAACCTAAGTCAAACCTAGAATACAATTAAAAAGAACACACTGAGCTTAAATTAACCAGCTCAGAAGCCAAGAAAACTTGATCACAACTAAAAACATCATTTCAAAAATCCAATTTCATATAAATTGTCAAAATGGATATATTTCCAAGAGACATTCAAAATATTAAAACCTTATATTTAAAAAACATTTAATTTTAAAAATATTATTTCCATTTTATATACAATTATTCCCTCTATAAATTTTTAAAAAATCCTATGAAACAAGATTAATCCTCACATGTGTTGTAACACCCATGTGTTTTATGATATATTTAAATAATTTTTCAGTAGCTTTTTTTGCACACAATCGTGAGTTTAAACAAACTGTAAGATGCCCTTAATATAAAGATACCATTATAACCTAGCTGTTATGTTACTAAGAATAAATATAACTATATTTTACATAATTCTTTTATAAATTTATATAAAATTATTTTTCATATTAGTATTTTTTGTGTGAATGAAATTAATAAGATAGGTATGTTATCAAATTGGTATTTTTAATATTTATCAAATAGATATTAAAAGAATGTTTTCCCACCATTTAATGGAAACCCATTTTAGAAACATTAATAATTTTAATATTAAAATGTAAACCTTTTCTTTGGAATTGGAATATAAAAATTTATATTGGTTAAAATTCTTATATTTTCTGATAAACTTCATAATTAGATGAATAGTAATAATACACTAAATTTTAATTAAAACCAACTTTTTCATTGAGATAATTTATATTGTAAATTATAATATTGAATGTGTTTAAAGAATAAATAGAATATATTTTTACCATTTAATATAATTTATATCATTATCATTAATGTTACTATGAATTTATAGGTCAAAACATTTCAATCTTTTGCAATGTTTTAACTTTTAAAACCCGTTATTTCTACAATGAGATTAATTTTAAATTAAATACTTCCACTTCTTGGTATTTAATTTGGAAAAATGGATTTAATTTTTAGAATCAATAGGCTTAACATATGTTAATAGGATACATTTTATTTTTAGGCATTATGAATAGTAACTACGGCAAATTTTATTTACTATAGTTAAAGGTATATCAGGTAATTAAGGGTAAATATAATATTATAAAATTACCCTAACACTTGTCTTAATAGAATTTAATGGTTATAGTTTTCAATAAAGCATACTTGTGTTTAAATGGAATCTTTTGGATCCCACTTGGATGTGATTAAGACCTTTAATTTATTTTATTTAAAGAAAGTGAAATATGTCTCACTCAAACATTAATAATTAATTTATTTCAAATATAAGGTTATACATAATATAAATTAGACTGAAAATAATCAATTGAAATATACAATGTTTTTATTTGTTATTGTAACTTATTTTTAATTTTTAAGAAATATTTTATTATCTTAATAGCTTATACCTTAATGATGCATGAATTATTTATTAACTAAAAAATCAATAATAGAGTATTTATTAAAATAATAATACTAATCGAAAGGCCCAAAGAACGGAACAAATCTTTTTGGTCGAGTGTATCTATACCATATTCATCCCAAGGTAGACTTGTAGTCCATTTTAAGCCTTATAAAAGTGTTTATGAAATTTACATTATTTTATTTTATATGATGTCAAAGATGTCACCTTTATACTTTAATAAAGATATCAATTTTAAAGTTGGTTTTTTTAGAAGCTAAATTCGACAAAGTTTTTATTATGAAAGCTATTATATTTATCTTCATCATAGTATTTCATTTGTAAATGTTATGAAAAAAAATATGAATATTCAATAATTAAATAAAATGTTGTAGTAATTATTTTAATAAGAGAAATATAAAATAAATTGTATTAAAAATATTATAATAAATATAATATGAGCTATTTAATGTGATCCACGAATTTAATAGACAAATATGACATGTTAGGAATCATTTAAATTTTTTTACCATATCTTCTGTGTGGATTTTATTTAAATTTAAATAAATGAATAGTGTCGTAATTGACATTATTGATATTTTATATTATTAAATTGTTTAGAAATCACAAACAAATTCAAAAATTATAAATTAAAATTTATATGGTCGAAAATGTCATAATATATCCAATTATGGAAAATTTACATCACATAAGTAAGTATTTATAACAATTTAAAATTTAGAATATTATTACCACAAATAAAATTAAATAGATTAAATAAGGATAAATAAAAATTGTAAGGTTTAAAATAAAATCAAAACATCACTAAATTTGATTTTTTAATGATATTAAAAACCTATCTTATCTAATAATTTATTTCAAGTCACTTTTTAATTTTGTAAGTTGTATTAGAGTTTATTATAAATTAATATTTTAGTGGTTTCCCTAAGTGCCCCTCTACTCTCTTATGAAAATGACACCTCCTCCATCTTCTCTCCACTCCATTATGAGCTTTCAAACTCATCCAAACCCTGACCATTTCCCATATAAACATACCTAGAAACATTATATAGGTCTTGGTCTTTTTAAAAGAACAACTTTAGTTCCCTAAGAGGAAGTTTTGAAGAGGCACGTCAAAGAAGAGGTAACATCTTTTACAGATTTTTTCAGACTTCTTTCATCTTCTAATTACTCTATATGAGTTGTCTAATTTTTAAGTAATTACTACAATATTAATTTTGTAGTGATATTTAATTATGAATATTAAATAACCATATTCCCTCTTCTATCCATCCTATAAAAAATGATATCACCACTCGTGTGTACGTACGACCTATCGTGTCCACGCCGTGGTGTAATATGTTTTTCATCACCAACAAGCTTATGTGGGTATAATTATGGAAGAAAAAACTATATATGATTATTATAAAGTGATATTTATTCTGAAATATTATTCACTATACCCTTCAATACACTTCCACAATCATGTGAATAATATCATCACTCGTGCATACATATGACCTCCCATATCCACGATGTTATGCGATTCATTATACATGATCTTCATTGAAGAATGATTATATAAATGAATTGAATAAATAAATAAGATATATATTATACTAATACTATTATGTAAATGATATATCTATAACCTAAATAAATATTTATTTGACAAAACATTCATAAGAACGTAAAGCAGTTAACACCCGAATAACGAGTAACAAAGAAAAGTTACTAATAAATGGATGCAAATATCACTATATATGATATCATAACAATGAATATGATTATATAATAAGTCAATGAAATTATTTAAATCATTATAAAGGTTTTTAGTATACGTACCTAGAAGATCGGACCTAAGGTAAGGGAAAATCTCACAATCTCATTTTTATCCAATATTGTTTATACATCAGTATTGACTGGGGAATATTTATCATCTTCATCCATGTTTCCTAAATATGTAATACTATTTATATCCTAGTATAATTTTTTAAATCCAATTTTAACACATTCAAAAAAATTTAGTAAATGATATGAAAGGAATTTTTTTTGTTTTCAGTATGAGATACTTCGTTGACTTTTTCGGCCAAAGTATGAGAGGAATATTTTTTTACCTTATACAACATGAATGGATATTTTTATGCTTTATGAGAACATTATTTCTATTAATATTCTCTTAAAAGTTTTCATGTTTAGTTTCAATTAACTTTTTTTATTTTAAAATTTAATGACAAGTTGAGAATAGAATTTTCTTTGAAGAAGAATGGATTTTTTGTCAAGAATGAAGTTCAAGTGTTTTATAATTTTTTTTTCATCTAAGATGATATAGGGTTATGTCACTATCGATATTATTACATTGATTTGATTATTTTATGATGGAATTATTTTTATTAATTCGTTTTATCTTATATGGATTATGTTATGATGACATGATGTTTAAGAACCCCATTCTATTACATGAGTTATGCTATGATATATGATTTATGATTTTGTGGCACACATAAGAATGGTGTCATTATGAGATGGTTGGGACCTGTATCTCCCTCCAATGAATTCTGTAAATATTTGTATCTCATGAGATAGGCATGGCTGGAATGACAATTAAATCCAGTTTAGTATTACATGGTTATAACGGGGAGTGTACTCAGTTCAATAATGGACTCTGTCTACTATGATGGACTTAGAGATGAACCTTCTATAATATGAATTGATTTTATATGATTATGTGTGGATGCCAAAAAGTTTCTTGTCTTATATTTTGATTTTTGGGATTACATTGCAGTTCTATGATTTACCCCATGCCATAATATTATGACATCTTATGCAGGATAAGATTTCCAAACGTTATGATCATAAAAATATGATATGATTGAAATTTAATTTTTTTACCTTTACGAAGAATTTGAGATTACCCATTTGTATGTTTGTTTTCCCTAAGTCAAGAAGAAGGGTATTAAATATTATTCGAGAAAAATGAGTCTAGATATGATCAAATAAATGAGAGACAATGTTGATGCATTATATACCAGATGTTTATGTATCCCAATTTCTAAGGACACTATACCTATATAGTCCTGTGATGGTTTTTTATATGTTGTAATAAATATACATTAATTCTGAATTATTAACATTGTATATAATGTATGGGTCATTTTAGTTGGTATCAGAGGAAAGGTATAGTTACCCTTTGGAAACTAGGGTGTGAACGCCTTAGTAAAAAACCTAAGGATATGTATAAGCATATGACACAATACTATGGTTTTAAAAATGGTCATGAATAACTTATGATATGACCTAAACTGTGAAATTTTATTCCTGATTATGCGGTTTTCCTATTGTAATTTGTGTTGCACACACTATGATTTTTGGTTTAAGTGAATGGATGGAACTCGAAGGAACCGTGTTAGTGTTGAATGAGACATACAATGCAACGATTGTCCCCCTAAGAAATGAATCATTTTGGGAGCTAGAATGAAAAATCATATATCCATGCTCACACAACATTCTAAACCGATAAATCATACTGGACTTCCAAACAAGAAAAGGGAGGAGAAACATTAGGTTTAATCCTTCATCAGGATACATCCCCCTTCATTCAACTGGTCTTCTGATCCATTAATGGTTGAATAATGGATCAGTACCACTGAAGAGTTATTTTCAATTCTACAATGTTTTGAATATGATAATGTCATCTTAGTATTATATCATTTGGAAGGTGACGCTGACCAGTGGCGGAACTTTATCAATAATACAAGGTAATGAGATGAAATTGAGTCCATGGAATGGGACGAGTTTAAGAAAATACTTTTCAATATGTACTTCCCTTGTATTCTTCGAACAAAGATGGAGAAGGGGTTTTGTGAACAAAAGAAAAAGGATGATGAATATGTTGGTACATACGAAGTAAATTTTACATGACTTGCAAGGTACGGTTCCAGAATTATTATCCAAACTGAGAGTAAGATCAATTGATTCTTTAGTGGATAGAATCCAAGTATCCAAAGGGAGTTAGCCATAAGGGAATTCAATAGCCATGAGTAAATTGTTCGATGTGCTCTCAAGGTTGAGATGGGGATTGGAGTAACCCATCAGACATATGGGTTAGATAAGAAGAGGAAAATAGAATTCAAAAATAAAATCTAAAGACCACATTGAAAAGAAGATATGTTTTCTCTTATGCTCAATGTGTGGAAAGAAACATTGAGGGAATATTGTTAAAGGGAAAAGTAAATGTTTTAAATTTGGAAAAGAAGTTTATCAGGCAATTGAATTCCATAGTGATGTGAAAAAGATATCTAATGATGTGAAGAGAGAAAAGGCTACACAGAATGCACGTCCTATAGTTCAATGTTACAACTACAAGGAAATGTGGCATTATGCCAATAAATTCCCTAATCCAAGGGTTGTTGATGATGATCGATGTCAAAAAACTATAAAGGACAACAACAAATGCAATTTCTATCGATGATGTGGAGTATGATAACGAAGTGGTGAAAGTTACAATTATCATCCACAATAAAGTAGAAAAAGTTTTATTTGATTCTAGATCCTCCCACTCTTTTATTTATGATTAATTTTCTAAGTGTATCACTGTACTACCACAACAATTAGATATTGAGTTAGTAGTGACAATTTCTAATGGCACAACAGTTGCATCAAATGTTTATAATTCCTCTCCAATTGATATTTTTTGGAAAGTGCTTCATGAGAATCTTGTGATCCTTCCTAGAGTGGAATTTGATGTGATTCATGGCATGAAATCTATTTCCTTATATAGAGCTCATAGCAATTTCTAATGAAGGGAAGCCAAATTTCATATTCAAGATCAATATATGATCATATATCGATGCATGGATGAATATAACCATCTAATGGAAATTTCATCCATCTTAAGTGTCTAGATTCCAATATATAATGGTTATTTATCTCAAATGGTTGGAGTGCAAATCACGATTAATAATATTAACATTGTATAGGAGTTTGATGATGTATCTCTAGAAAAATTTATAGGTCCGCCACCAAATTTTGAAGTTTAGTTTTCAATATAACTCATACCAGGTGCTATGACCATTTCAAATAAACCTTATAGAATGGCCCCAATCGAGTTTCAAGAATTGAATAAGAAACTTCAATAGGATCTTGATAAGTGATTCATACGCCCCAGTGAATTACCTTAGGGAGAACCTGTTCTGTTTTCTAAAAAGAAAGATGGATCAATAAGACTCTTCATTGATTATCGAGAACATAACAAGATTACTATTAAGAACAAATGTCCTCTCCCACACATTGATGACTTATTCTACCAACTATGCGGAGCTCAATACTTTTCCAAGAGTGATCTTCATTTAGGGTATCATCAATTAAGTGTCAAAAATAATGATATTCGAAAGATGAATTTCTGTACAAGGCATGGACACTATGAATTTATAGTGAGTCCATTTGGTCTTACTAATTCCTATTCTATCTTCTTGGATCTAATGAATAGAGTATTTATAGACAATCTTGATCATTTTGTGGTAGTCTTTGTAGACGATATTCATGTCTATTCAAAGATCAAAGAAGAACATGAAGATCAATTAAGAATTGTATTGAAGACCCTATGAAAGGAGAAGTCTTATGCCAAATTTTCCATGTGTGAAGTTTGGCTTAAAAAGATTCATTTTGGTTCACATAATCTCAAGAGAGGGGATATCTATGGATCCAAAAAAATAGTGGTTATCAAAATATGGTTGAGACCAACAATAGTAACTGAGATCCAAAGTTTTCTTGGTTTGTATGCATATTATAATCATTTTGTTAAAGATTTTTTCTCAATTATCTAATACACTCACCAGGTTGACTCGAAAAGGAGATATGTTCGTTTGGACGTAGGAGTGTGAAGAGAATTTCAAGGAGTTATAAAGAAGGTTATTCAGTGCACCTGTTCTCACACTACCTTGTAGTGGAGAAATGTTTGTGATCTATGGTGATGCATCCAATATGGGATTGGGGTGTGTTCTCACGAAAAATGATATAGTGATAGCTTATGCCTTGTGACATTTGAAAATAAATGATAAAAATTACCCAACTCTTGATTTTGAGTTAGCCGCAATAATATTGGCATTAAAAATATGGTGGCATTATTTTTATGGTGAATGGTGTGATATTTATACTAATAATAATTTTTTGAAGTATATTTTCATACAAAAAGAGCTGAATATGCATCAAAGAATATGGTTCGAGTTGATTACAGATTACATCTTCTCCATACATTACCACCTTGGTAAAGAAAACAAGGTCAAATATGAATTAATCCAACAAGACCATGCCATATTATGCATGATGAGGATCATGAAGGATCCAATATTTATGGATTTGAAAAGAACGGATCACGAAATTATAACTGAAGGGGAAAAATCTTATCCTTCTCAAATGAATGATCAACCATCTGTTCATGTGATGATTAAAGAGGCATAGAAAAAATATGTAGAGTTATAAAATAATTTGACAAATTTTATTAAATTTGACATTGATTGTGATAAAATAATAAGGTTCCAGAATCGAGTTTATGTTCCTCCCATACAAGAATTAAAGAAGGAAATATTGGATGAGGTTCATAGTTTTTAATTCTCTGTTATCCATGGATGCAAGAAGATGTAGAGGGACCTAAAAGAGTACTTCTGGTTGGATGACATGAAAAGAGATGTTGCAGAATATGTTTCTCGATGCTTGGTTTGTCAGCTAGTTATGGATGAAAGATAGAAGTCTAAGGGGATGTTACAACCATTACCCATACCAGAATGGAAATGGGAAAACATCACTATGGACTTTGTCACCAGACATACCAAAACATCCAATGGCAATAATGTTATCTGGGTTATAGTTTATCATGTTACAAATTCATCACACTTAATTGCTATTAGATAGGATTTCCATCTTGATAATGTTGCTAGGATAAATGTAAAATAGGTTTTAAGATTTCATGGTGTACCAATTTCCATTATATCGGATCAGGATCTGAGGTTTACCTCGATGTTCTGGTGAAGTTTTCAGCATGCTCTAGATACATAGTTGAGATTCAGAATAGCTTATCATCCTCAGATAGATGGTCAGTCAGAAAGGAAAATTCAAATTATAGAAGACATGTTGAGAGCTTTCTATATGGATTTAAAAGGTTGATGGGATCAACACCTACCATTGGTGGATTTTTTTTATAACAATAGCTTTCACTCTAGTATTCATGTGGATCCTTATGAAGCCCTCTACTGAAAAAATTGCATAACTCCAACTTGTTGGGATGAAGTTGGGAAAGGAAAGCTATTTTGACCTGATCTTGTTGATGAAATGGCATAAAAGGTAAAATCTATTCAACAACATATAAGAGAAGCTCAGAGTTGACAAAAAAGTTATGCTGACAATTGAAGAAATGACATAGAGTTTGAAGCGGGAGATAAGGTGTTCTTATGAATATCTCACAAGAATAGAGTAATGAGATTTGGAAATAAGGGAAAGCTGAGCCCTAGGTATATCAGTCATTTTGATATTATGGATCATGTTGGGAAGGTATCTTACCGATTGGGGCTTCCACCAAATCCCTCTCAAGTTCATGATAAAATCCATGTATCCGTCCTGAGAAATTACATTTTGTATCCTTCACATGTACTAAGACCAGAAGTCATACCGCTAGAGTATGATATTTCTTATAGAGAACAACTAATATAGGTAATGGATCGTAGTGAAAAAGATCTACGATGCAAAACTACTCATTTGGTTAACGTTTTATAGAGGGACCACCAATTAAAAGAAGCTATATGTGAACTTGAGGATATGACGATGAAGAGCTATCCTCATTTGATTTTTTCAAAGTGACAAATTTCAAGGGAGAAATTTATTTTAAGGGGGATAGATTTTAACACCCATTTGTTTTAGGAAATATTTTAAAAAAATTCAGTAGCTTGTTTTTCACGCAATCGTGAGTTTAAACAAACAGCGAGATGCCATTAATATAAAGTTACTGTAATAAACTAGCTATTATGTTAGCGGGAATAAATATAACTAAATTTTTAAAAAATCTATGATAAATTTAAATCAAATTATTTTCCATATTAGTTTTTTATAGAATAAAATTAATAAGATATGTATGTTATTAAAATGGTATTTTTGATATTCATCAAATTGATATTAAAAGAATGTTTTTCCTCCTTTTAATGGGAAAAAACAATTATAAAAATTAATGATTTTAATATTACAATGTAAACCACTTATTTGGATGCAGAAAATAAAAATTTACCTAGGTTAAAATTCTGATATGTTTCTGATAAACTTCATAATTTGATGAATAGTAAAAATACTCTGAATTTTAATTAAAAACAACTTTTTTCATCAAGATAATTTATATTGTTTAATTATAATATTGAATAGTTTTAAAATTCAATAGAATATATTTTTACCATTTAATATAATTTATTTCATTATCATTAATTTCTCATTCAATTCATTGGTAAAAACATTTCAATCTTTTGCAATGTTTTAGCTGTTAAAAACCATTTTCTAAACAGCGAGATTAATTTCAAATTAATTACAACAAGTTCTTTCTATTTAATTTTGAAAATTGGATTCCATAATTTTAATCAGTAGTTCCAAATTATGTTAATAGGCTAGTTTTTATTTTTAGGAATTATGAATAGTCACTACGATAAATTTTATTTACCATAGTTAAACGTAAATCAGGTAATTATGGGTAAATATAATATTATAAAATTACCCTAACACTTGTAATAATATTATTGGATGATTATATTTTTCCCTAAAGCATACTTGGGTCGAAATGGAATCTATTGGAACCCACTTGGTTGTGATTAAGACCATTAATGTATTTTATTTAAAGATAGTGAAATATGTTTCACTCAAACATTAATAATTAAAGTATTTTTAATATAAGGTTATACAGAATATAAATTAGAATAAAAATACTCATTTTAAATATAAAATGTTTATCTTTGTTATGGTAATTTAGTTGTAATTTTTACGAAACATTTAATTACCATAATATCTTATACATTAATGATTAATAAATTATTTATTTAGTGAAAAATCAATAATATAGTTTTTAATTAAAATATTAATACACATAAAAAGGCCCAAACACCTAACCAAAAATTATTGGTAGAGTATATCTATACACTAAGCATCCAAGGGTCAACTTGTGGACCATTTGAAGACTTATAAAACTGATTAATACATTTATATTATTTTATTTTAAATGATGTCAAAGTTGTCACCTTTATACTTTAATAGAGATAACATTTTAAAAGTAGGTTGTTTTTGAAGATAAATTCGACTAAAATTATTATAATGAAATATATTAGATTTATATTCAACATAGTAATTTATTTTTAATTTATATGCAACAAATAAGTATATTAAATAATTATAAAAAAATTATTTAGGAATTATTTTATTAAGAGAAATATCAAATAATTTTATTTTAAAAATTATGAAAATAAATATTATATGAACTAATTAATTTCCTCCACAAATTTTATAGATAAATATGACATGTTAGGAATAAATTAAATATTTTGGTTCGAACATATCTTCTGTATTGATTTTATTTAAATTCAACTAAATGAATAGTGTCAAAATTGACACTATTGATATTTTATATTATTAAATTGTTTAAAAATCACAAAAATATTTAAAATTTATAAATTGAAATATATATGGTCGACAATATAGTAATGTTTTGAATTATGGACAATTCACAACATATATGTAAGTACTTATATCAATTTAAAAATTATAATATTATTAACACCAATAAAATTAAATAGATTAAATAAGGATACATCAAAATGATAAGGTTTAAATTAAAATCAAAATATGTCTAATTTTTATTTTTTATGATATTATAACCCTATATTATCTCATATTTGAATTTGAGTCACTTTGGAAGATTTTATGTTGGATTTCAGTTTATTATAAATTACTAGTTTGGAGGTTTCCAAAAGTTCCCCTACTCTCTTATAAAAAGGGCTCCTCCTCCCGCTTCTCCTCACTCCATTTTGAGCTTTAAAACTCGGCTAATACCATCCCATTTCCCTTATAAACATACCTATAAACATACTAGTGGTTATGGTCATCTTAAAAGATCAACTTTAGTTCCCTAAGAGGAGGTTTAGAAGAGGCATGTCCAAGAAGAGGTAACAACTTTTATCAATTCTTTCAAACTTCTTTCTTCCTCTACTTCGTCTATATGAGTTGTTTCATTTTTAAGTTATAACTCCAGTATGAATTTTATAATGATATGTTATTATGAATATGAAAAAACTATATTCCATCTTTTATCCATCCTATAAAAAATGAAATCACCACGTGTGCGTACGTATGACCTACTGTCTCCTTGCCATGGTGTAATCAGTTTTTCAACACAAACAAGATTGGATGGGTATAATGATGGAAGAAAAAAAAATATATGATTATTATAAAGTGATATTGATTCTGAAATATTATACACTATACAATTCAATAAAATTCCATAATCATGAGAATAATATCATCGCTCATGCATACGTACGACCTACCGTCTTCATGATCTGATGGGATTCATTCTACGCGATCTTCATTGAAGAATGATTATATATATGAATTGAATGGATAAATATGATATATATTATACTAATACAATTCTGTAAATTATATAGATATAACCTAAATAAGAATTTATTCCACAAAATATGCATAAGAACATAAAGCAGGTAACACCCGAATAACGAGTAACAATGAAATGTTACTAATAAACTGATAAGAATATGACCATATATGATATCATAAAAATGACTATGATTCAATAATAATTCAATGACATTATTTAAATCATTATACAATGGGTTCAGATATGTACCAAGCATATCGACCTTATGGTAAAGGAGAATCTTGCAATCTCATTTTTATCCGAGATTTGTTTATACATCAGTATTTACTAGGTCATATTTATCATCCACATATTTGTTTCCTCAATATGTAATATTATTTATATCCTCCTAACATTGTTTAAATCCAAATATACTGGTTGGTAAATTTTTAGTAAAATATATTAAAGGAATTTTTTTTCATTTTTAGTACGAGATACTTTTTAGACTTTTCCGGCCATAGTACGAGAACGATGTTTTTTTATCTTATACGACATGAACAAATATTTTTATGCTTTCCAAGAACATTATTTCCATGAATCATACATTAAAATTTTTCATGTTTATTTTCAATTAAATTCTTTTATTTTAAAATTTCATGACATGTTGAGAACATAAAATGTTTTTGATGAAGAAAGGATATTTTTATCAAGAACTAAGTTCAAGTGTTTTATCAAAATTATTTTCCATCTAAGATGATATGGGGTTATATTTATATCCCTATTAATACATTGAATTGATTATTTTATGAGGGAATTAGTTTTATGAAGTCATTTTATCTTATATGGATTATGTTATGAGGACATGATGTTTATGAATCCAATTATATTACATGGGTTATGTTATGATGTATGATTTATGATTTAGTGGAACAAAAAAGAATGGTTTCATTATGAGATGGGTTGGAAATATATCTCCCTCCAATTCATTGGGTAATGATTTGTATCTCATGAGATAGACATGGCTAGAATGCCAAGTAAATCTAGTTCAGTATTACAGTTCTGGAACGAGGAGTCTACTCGGTTCAGTAATGGACATTGTCTGCTAAGATGGTCTTGGTGATGATACTTGACTTACATGAAATGATTTTATATTCTTATGTGTGGATGCCATAATGATTCAAGTCTTATGTTATTATTTTTGGGATGACATTGTTGTTAAATGATTTAACCCATGACATAATATTTTGACCTCTTATGAAGGATATGATTTTCAAACATTATGATCTTAAGAATATAGTATGATTGAAATTTCATTTGTTTACCCTTACTGAGCATTCCTGCTCACCCTTTTGTATGTTTCCTTTCCCTAGGTCCGGAAAAATTATGTTAAATATGATATGCCAAAAAGGGCTATAGATATGATCAAATAAACGGGAGACAAGGTAGATGCTTTATGAACCAATTGCTTATGTTTCCTAGTTTCTAAAGACATTATACCTATATGGTCCTATCATAATTTTGTGATATGTTGTAATAAATATTCATCAATTCTGAAGTATTAACAATGTATGTAATATAGGTGTCATTATATTTTTATTCTTCAAATCCCACTTACATCATTCATAGAAAGCTTCCCCCACTCACTCTCCATACATACCCATGCACATGTGACCCTCCATAAATAATTCCTTAGTCCAAAAAGTAATATTCATGTCAAATCCAAAAATACCATGTTTTAAAAATCAAAACGATTCCCTATTAAAAAACACTCCACCTATTTTAGATATTTTTTAAAGAAATAACTTTTTCTATTCCAAATAAACTTCCATTCCCAAAATATATTTTCATTCAAAAAATCATGTTTTACTTTTAACAACACTCACATACTCTAGAATAAAAACAAAAAAAACTAACATCATGCCACCAGAATGGGGAACTACAGTCTATGCCCATCCCAAAAACATGGTGGTATTCCTTGCATAATGTAAGGAATAACACAAACATGACTTGTACTGGGAACTTGGACTCTACATGTGTCACCACCCCATGCGAGGCCACAAATTGACACCAGTTCACCATGATTGCCATCCCTCAATCCAGAACAATCCAAGATGTAATACTCACTCCGGGACATCCCCTGGAAACTCAAGTATCATCATGGGTAGTGGTGATAAGGTAGTGACACATAACCTTTTTCATGTTCCCTGACCATCCTAATCTCCATCTAATAGACACTTGAAATAACAAAGGCATCATATGATAAATTGTTTTCATTAACCAACACGATTCATCCTAGAACCTGTCACCCGAGCCAATCTGTGGGATGAACTGAAGGGTGTTCCATATACCCAGTGGTTGGAAACTACTATTGGGCATCAAAATAACATGTGGGACTGACTTTTCCCATAAAACAAAGATAAAAAAGAAAAAGAATAAAAATTGAACAACTTAGATAACCACTAACAATAGAAAGATGATAAACAACACATACCTACTTGTCAATTTCTAGTTCACCACCCAACCAATGACCATATTTATTCCAATAATGAGAAACTAATTCGGGAGAACCTGAGCAAAGGGAACCTAGAACAGAAATAGTAAAATAGTTATGAAAACAGAAATGATTAGAAGGGATTTCAAGAATAAAGTACTGAATGAATATTTTTCCTTCCCCAAAATAGTCCACAAACAGTAGTTTGAAATTATAGTTATAGAGTAGTGTTTTAATTTTAACAAAAAAATATTATTTTCCCATTTTAATGTCTATGTACCACTACAAATGTAACGACCCAATGTTTTTCAATAGAAATTTTTTTTTCATAATTATGACATATTGTATAATCACATTAGAAAGAATAATGAAATATTATGATAATAAATACTATGTGATTGACTGACAATTATTTTTTTTATTAAGAAAACACTTTTGTGGGAAAAGTGAGAAACCAAAAGTTCAACAAAGCAGCCAAACAAACCCAGAAAAACACCAGAAAGAGCAGAAACTACCACATACCAGCAACAACAACACCACCATCCCTAAGATGGCCACTCGACGATCCCATGCAAGCATGGTCTCTCCCGATGTTGCCATCCCTCCGAATCAGCCATGTCCCGAATGACCCTCCAAGGAAAGGTAGAGTGCTCTAGCCCGATGAGGAAGCCTCGACTGCACTTCCCAAGTCAAATCGGGGGTGAAGCCTCATAAGAAAAGGAAATGTTACCAAAACACAACCTTAGCCTATTATTGCTTTCTTCCCTGTAGAGATTCCAGTGCATTATCCATACCTTAGCCCCAGGATCTTCTCTAATAACATCTTCCAAATAGTTCGCCATTTTGTCCCAAGTGCAGATATATTCCTCTTTGCTGATTTTCTTGTCATTGAAGCCTCTCATTAATATCAAGTCTTGCTTGTCAATCCACTTTGCCTGTTCGTGATCGACTTCCACTCTTACCGCCCTTCCCATCATGTCAGCCTCTTCCTGTGGAATGTCCACATACAGGAACTCCTCGACCATATCCTCCTCGGAACTAAGGATGGGTTCCTTTCTAGTCCCCATCTTCCCCGTAGAGATGTCCATTTCATCTATGTTCCCCTTGCTTAAAGCCTGATTCACCCCATTGGGCATTGTCACCGGTAGTTTCTTCACAGAGCGGGTCTCTAATGGAGGGGGAAGCAAGGAGTAATCTTTTTTCCCCTTCTTCTTTTTACAGCACATACTATTCTTTTGAATTGGAGCCCCCTCAATCACCTGATCTGGTTCGGCCCTGATGACTCCCTTCGAATCAGCCACACCACCCCCAGGCTGGCTAGCCATCATTCCGTGGGAAACGCCACAATTAGTTGTATCACCTTCGTTCTGTTGATGAAAAGGTATTGGCTCATCTTCCCCAGCATGCTCCACTACAGCATCCGGGTTTTCCAGCAGAGCAAAACGGTTTGGGGAACAAGTAATAGCCTCATCCACCCCCACCTTAATCAGACTTGTTGAGGTGTTCTGTTCTGGCATTTCAGGCTCACCCAAGCCTTGCTGAAGCTCATGTCCCCTGCCCATATACTGGAGATTACATTCCTCATTCATGTCCCGGCCCTGTATATTGGTTGCAGCATCAAGGCTCAGATTATTCTGCTTGTCATTCTCCCGGTTGGCCAATCCAGAAACCTCTAGAGGGGTAGACACCACAGCCCCTGATATGGTCTCCTTTCCCCCAGATTCATTCACTTCTGCCTGTACTCCTATCAATGGAGCATCCACCTCCCCTGACAGCGCCCCCTGGACCATCGGCTCAAAGTCCCCAACTGATTTAGATGGAGCGTGATAACCTTGAGGCCTGCCTGCCGGTGAATACTGATCGCTGTCTTTCACGGTACCCATGGTGACCACTTCTCCTTCCGAGGGAACACCTGCTGGTACATCTGGCACATCAAAGCTTCCACCACCCCGGAGTCTCCTTCGACAGCCATGTTCGTCATGGCCCTGCTTGTGGAAAAAGGAGCAGAAAGGGATCCAGGCTTCATAGACTATTGATTGAGCGTACCTGTACTCTTCTTCAATAACAATCCAGACAATCTCCGGAGGCACTTTTGCAACGTCCATTTCCACGCATATTCTAGCCGAAAAGGGGTGAGACATGGAAGCTGTTCTTTGATCGCTGCATAAAAAACGCCCTATCGAGTTGCCTATCAATCTCAATAATCCAATATTCTGAAATGGCAGAGGAAGTCCAGGCAATTGAATCCAAATTGCCGCGTGAGACGAGTCCCGGTTCATGTGCGCCTCGAAGGACCAGCGCAGTAAGTGGAATTGGAGGCCATAGAAAGGAATCCTCTTTTGCGACCAAGCCATTCCCAAATCTTCCTCATCCGCAAATAAAATAAGGAATTGACGCGGTCCCAGTATACTTACAAGTGCACGGTGTTTCAAACCCCACTCCGCATTGATTGCTTTGTCGAAGTGCTCCACCAGCGGTCGCCGCTTCGTAAACCTCACGATTAGCGCCGAGGAGAGTAGAGCTGAAGCTTCATGGAATTCCTTCACTGAGACCGGGACAATAGGCTGACCAGAAACGCACCCAGGAACCTTCGGAGCAACGTCGATTGCGGGGAGGAAGAAACATACCCTCATGAATAGAAACATACCCTCATGAATAGTATTGTTACCATAATGAATAGTAATATATCCTTATTAATAGCATCCACACCTATGATATTATATTTTTAGGATTTATGTGAAATCATGATTTACCTATGTTTTGGAATAAGTAAACAAATGTTTTAAAAACTATATTTTTTAAGTAAAATATGATTTTAATTAAAAATAAAATTAATCATGTATAAAAAATTATTTTAAAAAATAGTCTTATTTTTTAAAATCTACATCTCAAAAAATCTTTAGGGTGAATTTTTGGGATTTTTCTAAAATACTAGAATTTTTAGTGAATAGTAAAATAAATTAATTTACCATATAAATACATTATATTTTGACAAAGATCATATTTTCATATTTTAACATATGTTTTTAAATTATTTAATCTATTCTCATTAATAAATCTGATCATATTTTCATCATTTTATGTTTCTTGGTGAGTTTTGAGCTTAACTTTGAAAAGTGGTTAATTTTGGACATTAAACAGTTTTATGTTACCTATGTATTTTGATCCTAAATCCAATAATTTTGATCTAATTTATGTAATTAATTTTTTTAGGATGACATGATTTTTGGATAAAAAATATTTCTTCTTAATACAAAGCCAATTTGATCTCCAAAAGGCCAAAACAAGTCGGTCAATGTGAACAATAATGCTTTTCAGTAGAATGGACATTAATTCATTCAATGATAAATATATTGGGATACCAACCACCAAATAGAGTTCTTACAGCTGGGTCATAAATCCAAATAGATGATGAAGATTAAAATTAAATTTAACACATAAAAGATTTCATATAGTTTACCCTTAAACTGGTCAATGTATGGTTGGTGGAATGGTGATTGGCAGCTAGAAATAGCTAGGTGAACTAATTCAGCCATAACTCATTGCTCATGGCTCACAATGACTTGAACAATCATGGGTAGATGGAGAAATACATTACTAACCCTATATAATAAGTAATTTTATCCTGATTCGAGGATATGATGGGCGAACCGAAGCTGAACTTCTGGTGGACAGATTCTGGAGGAAATGTTCATGTTCTTCTTTTCCCACTTTTATTACATTTTACTTTTGTAATGCCTTCTTCTTCCCCCTTATTCTCAATTACCCTTACCATGGTGGTGTTAATCATATTAGTGATTGGGGATGGTTAGGATTTCCATTTTATAATGTTTAATTTCACATGATCAATTTTAAGAAAATCTCTCTCTCTTATACAAGTTGGTTTCAATAGTAATAACAATTTATATTATCTTGTGCGATTGTATTTGATTTTAAATTATGTAGTTATTATTAAATTGTTTAATTAAAATTATCTCCCTCACTAGGTTATTGTCTATATAATATGGAATAGACCAGATCTTAGTGTTTAAGTACATGGTGATTTTCAGTACGTGTGAGATTTGTAATGCATATTCAATATTTTTTGGGATAAACAAGACTTGATTGGGAATTGCCTAAATTAATTGAGAGCATTCACTAAAAAACCTTCACAAAGAGAAGGAGAGTGTACCAAAATAATATTTGGCTAAGGTTTACTCCTACCTACACCATTGATCAAAGAAGTGAGAGGAAAAAATTGGGAATTCTCACTTTAATCGGCATAAAAGAAAACAAATCGATAAAATGAAACTATAATAACATTGAAATTGGAAATCCAACCCTGAACTAATAACTCTATAATTTTCACTATTTTCAATAAATTTGTGTACAAATTTATTCAAATATTTTTACAATAATTATTTATTCTGTTTCATTTCATTTTTTTCAAAAGAAAACCAATTCCAAAACAACCCCCACTTTATTCTTAAATTTAAACTGACAAACATGATTGATGAGATATCCTTCATTGGGACAACATATTTTAACCACTATACAATATTTTAAAATCATAAAAATTGTTTTTGCCACACCCCAAGATAGGAACGTGTCAAAACTTTGTGTTGTTTCCATGGAGGCAGTGCCACAATCTAATTATTAATATCTAACTTTTTTCCATTATAAAAAAAGAAAATAATTTTCCATAATGTTTACAAATGATCATATCATTAATTTATGGAAGAACTACCCACATTTGGTACTAGTATATGAGTTTGGTTATGACATAGTTTAGATGAATGAAATTCTAAATGACATATGAAAACTAGATAACAAAGTGGAACTTTCATTTGAATATGTCAATCCGTTGATGGAAATACCAAATCCTATGAATGAACCTTTGGAGGAAAATAAGGATGAATTACGTACTGAGATACATGTGGGAGATCATAAAGATATAGATAGATTCTAGAATGAGTGTGAACAACTACTTGATTCACATATTCCTTACAAAGTAGAAGATCTAGAACCGGTGGAAGAAGACACCACCAAAGGGGTGGAATTTGAAGAAAATATGATTGAGCCTGACTACCTACCTGTATCATGATAAATTATAATACAATAGGAACCTCATACTGAATAATAAATTGATGTCAAAACACTTAAGTGAGATAATATTTTCCCCACACTTATCATTTTGATTATATAGAATCTAAATTGAGTATCGCCTCAACATGAATGAAATTTTCAGATTAGGTCAACCAATCTATTGCCTTGGTGGATGAGGAAAAAGAAGAAGATGCACATGAATAGGTACACCTAGAGCTCCCCAAACATGTTGATCATTTATTTGAAGTAGTTCAAGATAATATCCAAGTAGACATGCTTGAGGAAAAACAGAAACAAGATGCTTATATATAAGGGAAATAATTTGATATTGGTTCATCATGTTTTAATTTTATTAAAATAATATTACATTCTAATTTTACCTTTGAATATGCTTTTAATGTAGAATACCTTGAGGAACTACTGGAGAATGAATAAGAAGTTATGAAAGTGGAAGTCAAGGATAAGGAGGAATCATTTTTTTCAACTCCCACCATGAATGTCTTTTATCATTTTCATGGGGGCAGATTTGGGGTACTATCTCCTCAACGTCCACATAAAAAAGAATGATGTTCAAGATAGAAAAAAAAGTGTCAGTGGTTCAAGTTCAAGAAACACCACCCACCATCATATTAGAGAAAACCAACTGAAACATCCCATCTAGAGGCAGTCAAAACCCAAGGCCCACTAGGGGGATTAAACCATGATCTAAACTTTTTTTCTCACTTTATTTCTATTTTAATTGTCATTAAATAAAATTATTATGTTTTATTATATACATTTGTTTGTAGGTTTTTATGTGTGTAACACATATGATATTAAGTCAACATTGCACTACCAATAAGTCGTGTTGTACTTTCATTAACACATTATTGATTTATATGTTTCCATTTAAAATATAATTACATGTTAAATCAATTTGAATGCATTTTGGAAACTGCATCATTTATGTGTGGGGGAGGGAACCCATATAGTATAGTATTTTCAATTGTTTATTTTTCATGTTTTTCAAAATAAATTCTATGTTTTTCAACTTTATTGTTGTTATTGAATCTTTTTGGCTAAAATGATTATCATCACCAATTTTGAAATCCATTTCAATGTTTGAAACAATTTATCCCACGAAATTGAGCTTAAATCAATGTTGAAATTGACATTGTTTCAAGTTCAAATATTTGTAAATTTCATGAAAATTAGTCTGGTTTTTGAATCTCATTCCATAATTAACCATCTTTATATTTGAAATAATATTACTATGAGGCTTATAAACCTAATTTTCATTATATTTTCCTTCACCACACTTCATTAGAGAACTATACCATTCTTTATTTAACTAGAATTAGATTTATTCTTATCAAAAGTTGAGAGTTTTAGGTACATGTGTTTTAAATTATTGAGGAATTGTTTTGGTATTAAAGCACTTATTTAATACAAATACATTTAATAATGGCTAACCTTATACATTTAATCCTTATATCCCATAGAATCCATGAACAACCTATTAGTTTATCCACATTATAAGCCAATTATCCCTATCAAACAAGCTCTTGAAGTGAAATTGCATACTCTAGTTAAACATAAGTGTGGGGGAAGTTGTCCTGTATTACGATACCTAATTTGGTGATACATTGGGTGGAAAATAAAATGTTGAAGAGATTTTCTTGTTTCTAAAAAACATTTTGTTTAATATTGTGAATTATCTGGAGAATTAATTTAAAAGAAGTTATGCCTTTCTGGATATTCCAATGAAAACAATGAATGTTGTGCCTATTTGGAGCTTTTAATAAATATCAGGTTTGAAATGACTAAGAATTTTGTTGCTGAAATGATTAATGGTGTGTAATTTCACTAATATTTATGCTTTTTGAGTTGATTTACTACTAACGGGAGTGAGGAGGAGACTGCACGTAAGTAAAAAATAGAATAATGCAATTTATCTTCAAAAAGATCCAAACACTCCTTATTCAGCCTTAGATTTTTTCACATATAAATCCTACCAACCTGAATCTATAGAAAAAACTTATAAATTCCTCCTGATAAACATATGTTCCTAATTATAGAAATATCAGTTTCTGCAATGAAGGGGAAATATATTTATTGAGCTGAAATGATAACTTTGTATAATGGTTGTTTATTATAAATGATATCGTTTATTTGATGGTTTTTAAATTGTTGGATCTCAAGGATATGTGTTTTAAAATTTTCTTTGATTTGATATCGATGTTTACTTGTCCATAAGTCCAAGTGCTATTTGTGGGGCAATTGAAAGAGAACATATTTTAATATTTATAAATATGTTTTTAAATGATATAACCACTTATTATTAGTCAATTTGATCTTATTATTATAATTTTATGTTTTTTGGTGAATTTTGAGCTTAAGTGTGAAAGGTGGTTAATTTTGGACATTAAACAGTTTTATGCTACCTCTGTATTTCGATCATAACACCTAAAATTATCATCCAATTCAAGTAATTATTTTTTTAGGATTCAATTATTTGTGGAAAAAAAATATGTCTTCATGACCCAAAGCCAATTCGAACTCCAAGAGGCCAACACAAATCAGTCAATGTGAACAATTATTCTAGATGACAGAATGTGCATTAATTCATTCAATGATCCATATCTTAGGATAAAGACCACCAAACGGGGTGCTTCTTAATGGTTTAGAAATCCAAATCAAAGAGGAATATTCAAATAAAATTTCATTTAGAATGGAATTCATATAGTCCACCCTTCAACCGGTCAAAATATGGTTGGTTGAATCGTGATGGTCAGCAAGAAAAATTAAAGTCTACAAATTTCGCAATAACTCATTCCACATGGCTCAAAATTCCTTAAAACATCATGGGTAGATTTACAAGTCCATTCCTAACCTCCTATAAAAATGGTCCTTGTCCTTATTTGAGGATATGGTGAGAGAACTAAAGCTGAACTTCTTGTGGACAGAATCTGGAGGAAATGTTCATGTTCTTCTTTCCCCCTATTTTTATTTATTATTAGTTTTGTACTGCCTTCTACTTCCCCCTTCTTCTCAATTAGACTTACCATGGTGGGGTGAATCTTATTTTTTATTAGTAAAGGCTATGTTTTCCATTTTTAAATGTTTATGTTCATGTGATTAATGTTATGAAATTCTCTCTCTCTTTGGCATGTTGGTTTCCATTGTAACAATAGTTTATATTATCTGGTGCGATTGTATTTGATTTTATATTCTGTTATTATTATATCATTGATTAATGAAAATTATCTCTCTTGATTGTTGATGGTCTATATATGATGGAATACAAAATTTTCTTAGTTTTGAAGTACTTGGCGATTGTCAGTACGTCTTATAGATGTACTGCATATTCAAGATTGTTTCAGATAAACAAGACCCGATCTGGAATTGCCCAAATTAATTGAGAGTATTCACTAAAAATCCTTCAAAAAAGGAAATAGAGTATAAAAACTAAGATATTGTTAAGGTTTACTCTCTCTAATACTATTGATCAATGATATTAGTGGATGTGATTGTGAAATCTCACTTTAATCAGCTTGGTAGAAGAGAAATGGATAAAATCAAACTATGATTACATTGCAATTGGAGATCCAACCCTAAAATGATCATAATTCTTGACATCAAAAGTGATGTAAGCACCTAAATCAATAAATCACATTCTATATTTATTATTATTTTTCATGTAATCATCTGTATTTCATATCTTGGTGGATATTAATAAACTAATGATTAACATATTAAGATAACCCCTCCCCCCTCTACTATTAATACCACCCTTCACACCCTCACTTCCTCACACATCTAAACTTTAATTCCTTATCTATACTCTTCCCGTTAATCTTAAATAGACATTCCACCACTTGCAGGGTCTTCTTTGTCTCATCAAGAGACTAATCATAGGATTTCTAAGAAGGATCTCAAGAGGAGGATTAAAGAGATAACTCCCCCTCTCTCTTTATTTACTTCGCCTTCAATTTATAGTTATTTCTTAATCTCTTACAACCTATCCTCATAGAAATGTTATGTAAACTCTATTATCTCACACATAATGGAATCTTATGATATTAATTGGATAATATATCTACCACCCCTTTCTCCTCTTCCTTTTTATTTTAGAATAGAAAACATTGTTCGTGAGGTGTTAATTTATCACCTTCAAGAATGACATGTTTTCATTTTTCCTTTACCGTCTTCAAATCGGTTAATAAAACCATTTTTATGGTTGAACCAGATTATATTACATGTATTATGTCCTATTTAATGTTCTGGATCTTACTTATGTACATATTAACAAATGAATAAATGAAACAAGTTCGTTATGGTAAAAAAATCACATGAATTAACCCAAACAATCATCATTACATTTATCATAATGAGTCATCAACATAGTATATAAAATAACTCCTTGTAAGATCATTTAAAATACATGAATATCATTAGTAACATGAAATATCATTTTTGTATGTTTATCCATGTTCAACATGAACTTCCATTCACGAATTCTACTGAACCGTTCAAGAAAACCATAAAAACAGACATTCCTGAACAATGGATTTAAAACATATAACTCATAAAAGCCATGTAAAATAGTTTAATGAAACCATAATAGACCATATTAACGTAAAAAAGGTACTATAATTGTTAATTAATTAATATAATGATGTTATACATGACTTTATAGTCAATAAAGAATTCAGATACATGGTAAGGGGAAATTATCTATTCCAACTTTCTTTCTTGGGGTTCCCACTCATTCACTCCAATTTTTGTATGGTTACACTGTAAAAATATTTTTTTCATCATTATTTTTCTTATTCTGGGATATATATGGTCTCCACTAGATTTTTCTACAAACATATGTTTTCCAAAAGAACTCTTCTTTCAAAAAACAGACCTTTTATTTCTCATTCAAGGATGATTGTTATTATATCAAGTATGTTTTTCCCTCTTACTTTTGGGGACACAATGTTTATGAATTTTATCACATGTTATAAAACCCATTCTTCTACATGGTTATTATTGATATATGTTTTGTGTGTAAAGCATGTTAATGAAAATGTTTTGATATGATGGGTGCCCCTAGAATTATATCGCGTAATATTAATGTTTTAATGTGACATGTGTACCTGGAATTATAAAAATCTCCAATGCATTGGGTAAAGTGATGAAAATAGTGAAATAATGTATAATGATGTGTTAACATGATTATATATTTGTTAAAAACAATTTTTGTAGATGGACTCTAAGACATGATGTTTCATTTTTATGCATTCCCACATTTCAAGACATTAATTAATGTTTCCTCTCATGATTTGGATGATGATGTTATGATTATGCTCAGACCATGCTATATTGTTCTTATATATCACATTAATGGTACTTTATCTCACCCATTTCTAATTCATAACTGCATGTGACAACACATACTATGGAGAGGTCAAGTTATAACAAGAAGGTAGAGAAGAATGAATTAAATAATTTGTTTTGTTTTATGTTGTAAATCTAATATATTTTACTAGTTTCCCCATAAACTAAACATTTGGATCCTTGTGGTGTAATAATATTATGTTATTTATCATTATAATGATGAAATATAAATTTAAGAAAAGGCAGGTCACTATATTTGGTAATAGAGGCAAGGTTTAGTTAATTTGGGAATTCGTATTAGTAAACCCAAGAGAAAACCTCTAGTATGAGACAAAGAGAAATAAATATGCACATAAGAATAATTACATAGGTATCACATATGTTATTATATTAGATTAAATTGTAAAAATAAATATGTTATTCATGACTGTGTTACTATATATTGTTCTAAGAATTTCTATTTTGAAAAAATTGTGGGAAATATGAGAAACTAGGCCAAAAAATTATGTGATGTTCAATGCAAAGATTACCGGAATGAAATCCCCAATTATTTATGAGGTTTAGTTAAAAACAATCATAGAGATTCTTACCCAACTATCTCAGGATATGAACAATAACCATAATATTGGGGAACGCCCTCCTATACCTAAGTAGGAGAAATAGGTTGTCGAGTGTTTTATGTGGCAACGACCACCCACGTTTAGTGGATCTTCCAATCCACTAGTTTCAGAATAGTGGGTCAACACCATTGAGAAGATATTTTATTTGATTCTATATTTAAGGATGGAGAATAGGACACTAGATGTTTATCGTCTAGAAGGAGTGGCCAATCAATGTTTAGATTCGATTAAGAACACCAAGACAAGTGTCGAAATTGAAGTGATGGAATGAGCTAATTTTAAGATAATGTTTCTTAACAAGTATTTCCCAATAAATCTTCACAAAATGATGGAGATACAATTCATAGAGCTCAAGAAAAATGTAGGAGAATCTTTCACCACCTATGAAGTTAATTTCCCAAGTCATTCATGGTATGATTTGGGTTTTGTTATTAATAATGATAATAAAATTGATAGATTCATTAGTGTATTAAAACCACACATCAAAAGTCTCTTTAAATTAGAGACATTGGGTGTTATGAAGTTGTTTTTTGGTGTTATCTTAAAGTTGATATGGAGTTTGGAGATTGTTTTACAGACTATGGTTATAAGAAAAGAAAGATGGAGTTTCAAGCCGAAGGATCTAATCATAAAAGTGAGAAGAAAAATCAATGACCCACATGCCAAAAATGTGGGAAGTTGCATCATGGGAATTTCCAAAAAGGGATATGTAAATGCTTCATGTGGGTAAAAGAAGGAGAAAATTCTCAATAGTGTATTAAAGACATGATAAGAAAGGAAAATGTGGTGGAATAAAGGAGATAAACACCCACGGTTCAATGCTATAACTGTGGGGACCAAAGGAAGTATAAAACTCCATTCACTAAATCTTGAGTCCCCAAGGTTAATCAGTTTCCATATCCACCAAAGTCAATGAAACATGGTAAGTCTTATGTAATCACTATTGTTGAATTGGAGCAAGATAATGAAGTCTTACAGGGTACACTTCCTATTCCCTCAAGAATGTAAAAACACTAATTTGATTCTGGTTCAATGCATTCATTTATATCTTTCATGTTTTTTAGAACCATTTGATCAACTCCCTAAAACCTTAGAGAACAGATATCTGTAAAAACAAAAAAAAATTCAATCATTTCAACCCAAGTGTTTGAATCTTCTCATTTTGGTGTATGTGGGACTATTCTTCCAGATAATATAATAATACTTCCCTTGGTGGAATTTTACACTATAATGGGAATGGAATGTCTCTCATTATATAGTCCACCTATCTATAGTCAGGAAAAAGAAATATCTATTAATATTCCTAACCATCCCAGTAACCCTCTATAAATGCACAGAAGATCATGAATCTCCTTTTAAAAGTACATAAACTATGTAGGTGTTGATTCCCAATGAATAATCATACCTTTCCCAAATGGTTGAGTTAATGGAATGTTCCAACCTTGAAAATATTCCCATTGTCAGGGAATATAGTGACATATTTCTTGAAGAGTTACCGAAACATCCCTTGGATCATGAGGTAGAGTTATCAATATAACTCATAGCCAAAAACAATATTCCTATCTCAATGTGTCTCTATAGAATTGATCTTATCGAACTGTAGGAGTAAACGAAGTATCTACAAGAGAATTTGGAGAAAGGGTTCATATAACCTAGAGAATCACATTGGCATGGGCCAGTGATCATAGTGAAGAAGAAGGATGAAACAATGTGTCTTCTTATCTATTATTGGGAACACAACAAGATCACCATAAAGAACTAGTATCCTCTTTCAGGTAATGATTAATTGTTCAATAAGTTAGAAGGAGTTAAATACTTCTCTTAGGTGGATCTTCAATCTGGATATAATTATCTAAAGGTGAATAATGCTGATATTATGAAGACGTCCTTCCATACAAGGAATGGGTCTCTGATTTTCTAGTTATTCCCTCAAGACATACTAACGCACCTTCAATCTTCAAGGATTTGATTAATAGAGTCATTATACATTAGCTCAAAAAGTTCTGGTAGTGTTTATTGATTTTATTCACATATAATCTATTAGGAATGAGGAACATGAAGAATATATATGAATTGTGTTGGAAAAATTGATAATGTAAAAGTTGTATGACAAGTTTAGAAATTATAACTTTTGGATGAAGAAAGTCACATTCTAGGGACATGTGATCACAAGTGATGGAATTTTTTTCGACCCTTCTAAAATAAAGTTTAACGAGGAATGGCCCAGGACCTCTAGTGTCACGAAAACTTGTAGTTTTCATGGATTAGTAGTGTACTACCTGTTTTTTGTGAGAAATTTCTCATGATTGTCAAGACCGCTAACTATGTTAACAAGTAAAGTGTCAAGGTCTGTCTGGACGGTAGAATGTGAGGGAATCATCAAATACATAAAGATAAATATTATTACTACACCTGTACTCACACTATAGAAAAGTGGAGAAATTTTTGTGATATACTGTGATGCTTCATCGAAGGGATTTGGTTGTGTACTCATGAAAAATGATAATGTGATAGCCTACACTTCACAGCAGTTGATGATCCATGAGCAGAACTACCCAACACATGATCTAGAGTTTGATGCCATGATTTTTCCTCGAATATATAGAGGTACAACCCTTATGGTGGTATGTGTGATATATACACCAACCAAAAGAGCCTAAATAATATATACACAAAGAAGGAGATCAATATGCCTCAAAGGAGATGGTTGGATCTAATTAAATATTACAATTTCCATATTCACTATGATACTAGAATGTGAACAAATTAGCTAATGCTCATTGAAGAAAAGAACCTAATTCTCTATCCATGTTACAGATTGAGAATGACCCTATATTATTGGATGTGCAAATGATGGATTTGGAAATCATAAGGGCATGGGATACATCCTACCTTTCAAAAAGTATTTCATAACTAGAAATCCTTGAGTGGATTAAGGAGGGAAAAATGGATGATTTGGATTTCTAAGAGAAGGTAAATGTAGTAAAGGAAGGTAAGCTGTAAGAGTTCCATGTCAATGATAAAGGTGTGACTCTATTTGGAATACAGGTTTGTGTGCATTCATCACCTTGGATAAAGAAGGATCTATTAGAAGATTCACATAGCTCAACATTCTCTATCCATCATGGCAACAACAAAATGTACCATGATCATCAAGAACAGTTCTATTGGGAAACATGAAGGAAGATATTTTAAAATACATCTCAAGGTTTTTATTATGTCAGCAAGTTAAAGAAGAGTGACAAAATTCCAATGTGATGATGAAACCATTTCATGTACCGTAGTGGAAATGAAAGAGTGTTACATTGGACTTTTTCATGGGTCTCCCAAAGATGTCGATGAGAAATAATGCGATATGGGTTGTGGTTGACCGACTCATCAAGACTATCCATTTTATCCCTATTTAGGTAGATCATGTGCTTTAACATCTTGCAGGGATATATGTAAAGGAAGTGGAGAGATTGCATGGTGTTCTACTCTCGTTTATATCTGATCATGATCAACAGTTAACATCTATATTTTGGATATGTTTTCAATAGGCTTTGAGTACTGAATTAAATATTAGTATGGCCTATCACCCACATCCTGATGGACAATCTAAAAGAACTATTTGGATGCTTGAAGTCATGCTAAGAGCCTTCTCTTTAGAATTCAAAGGTGGATGAGATCAGCATCTCCCATTTGTTGATTTACCACACAAAAACATCTTCCACATTAGTATTTTGATGTCTTAATATGAATCTCAATATGTAAAGTGATGTAGAACTCAAACATGTTGGGATGAAGTTGGAGAAAAAAAGCTACGTGGACCTGACATTTGGAAAGAGATAACAGTTAGGGTTCAAGTCATCTTGAAACAAATCAAAGCTACTGAGAGTTGAAAAAATAGATATGCTAACAACCGTTAAAGGTAATACGAGATCAACTATGGAGAAAAAGTCATCCATCAAATATCACCATGGAAGAGAGTTATGAGGTTTTAAAAGATAGGGAATATATAACCAAAGTACATTTTCTACTTTGAGATCCTTGATCGTATTGAAGCTATGGACTTTCGGCGTGAACTTAAACCAAATACATTCCTGATGTGTTTCATGTATCACTCTTGAGGAAGTACATACCTGACCCCTCATATGTATTGAACTCAGATGTGGTGAATCTAAAAGATGATCTCTCCTATGAGGAGAAGCTAGTAAAGATTATTGAGTAGAGAGATAAAGTTCTACACAATAGGACAATGCACCGTGTCAAAGTGTTGTGGAGGAACCAAAAGTTTGAAGAAGCAACATGGGAATAGGAAAATGTGATGAAGAATAATTATCTTAACCTGTTTATGTAATTCAAAATTTCAAGGATGAAATTTCATAAGGGGGGAAGAATGTAATAAACCAATGTTTTTTCAATGCAATCCCCATCGTATAATTATTACTTATAGAATAATAACATTAGAAATTCCAATAAAATATCATGATACTAAATACTCTGTGATCAGTAAACATAATTTCACCACTTTTATGTGTTGAATTTCTAAAATATGACATACGTGGTTGCTATTAGTAAGATGTTTGGAGTCTAATCAAGAAAACCTTCTTTGGTTAATAGTAATGTACTTTTTGAATAGTAATGTTATCCAGATGAATATTAATATACCCTTATGAATAGTGACCTCATCGATGATTGGATGTTTGTATGATTTAAGTGAAAGCTTGATGTACCTATGTTTGAGAATACATAAACTAATTCTTTAAAAATATTAACATTCACGTTAATTTTGATTGTAATAAGAAATTAAATTATTCATATTTATAAATTTATTTTTTAAAAATGGAAATAATTTTAGGATTATAGATGTCAAAAAATGTTTAGGGTGAATTTTTTGGATTTTTCTGAAATACTTGAATTTTTTATGGATAGTAAAATACATTAATTTAATATATAAATACATTGTAATTCCTGACATCACAAGTGATGTAAGCACCCAAATATTGAAATAACAATCCCCCATTAGTATTCTTTGTCATGGAATCATCATTATTTATTATATTTAAGGAAATTTAATAAAGTAATGATTAAAATATTAAGAAAACCGCTCTCCCCTCCAGTATAAATACAACCCTCCACACCCTCATTTCCTCACACCTCTCAAGATTCAAGCCTTGTCTAAACACTACCCAAGCATTTTCCCTTTCCCCCCACATACAGGTTCTTCTGTTATCATTAATATACCATGCCTAGGTTCCTTAATGAAGGATTTCTAGAAGAGGATTCCAGAGGTAATTTCCCTCTCTCACTCTTTTTCATTAATTTCCTTTCAATTTCAAGTTATTTTATTATTATCTTACCACATATCCTCAACAATAAGGTATGTTAACTCTAGTATCTACCATATATTGTAATGTTATGATACTAATGGGATATAATATCATCCAACACCTTCTCCACTTATTTTTATTTTAGAAAACAAACCATTGTTTGTGAGGTGTTAATTTATCTCCTTGAAGAATGATATGTTTTATATTTTCCATTACCGCCAACATATCTGGTCAAGAAAAACATTTATGGTGGAACTAGATTATATTATATTTATGTTTTTCTATTTAATTTTTTTCAACTATCTTATGTACATATAACTATATGATTAAACAAAAAAAGTTTGAAATGGTCGAAAAATCTCCCGAATTAACACAAAAGATCATCATTAAATATTAAATAATGATTCATCCAAATGGCATATAACTTTATTCATTTTATGATAATTTAAAATCCTATAATATAATTTATAATATTTAATTTTAGTTATTTAAGTTTTCTATGTTCTACACAAACATCCATTCTTGAATACAAGTGAACCATTAAAGAAAACAGTAAAAACTGACATTCCTAAAAAATTGATTTAAACCCTATAACACATCCATAACCCATAAAATAACATAATGAAACTATAATGTACCATATTCATTTAAATAGGGTTTTATAATTGATAATTAATGAATGTAATGTGGTTATTAAGGACTTTAATGTGAATAAGGAATTCAGATATAATGTAAGGGAAAATTTTTGAACCCAACATTCTTTCTTCAGGTTCTCCATCCTTCACTCAATTTTTTGTATGGTTACTCCATAAAAATAATATTTTCATCATTATATTTCATATATTGGGATATACATTTTATCCACTAGTGATTATTTCAATAAATTGTTTTCCAAAATAACTCTTCTTTTAAAAACACAACTTTTATTTTTCACTCAAGGTTGATGGTTATTATATTAAGTATGTTATTCCCTATATATTTTTTGGAGAAAAATGTTTATAAATGTGTTTTTATGAGTTGAAACTCATTAAATTGCATAGTTATGCTTTATATCTATTCTCCGAGGCAAGAATGTCAATGAAAATTTTATGATGTGATGGGTGTGTCCATAATTATATAGTGCAATATGAATGTTTAAATATAATGGGGTTCACCCAGAATTATATAGTGCTCCAATGCATTGGGTAAAGTTATGAACATCATGAGTTAATGTGAAATGATGTGTAACCATGATTCTAGATTTGATCACAAATATGTGGGGTATATGACCACTAATACATTGTGTTTAATTTTTATGCATGGCCACATTTTAGGTATTTTATTATAGATTCCACTCATGATTTTGATTATTATTTTATGATTATGCTCACCATATGATAAATTGTTCTTATATATACTCATATTGGGAATTTATCCCTCCCTTTTTTATGTATATCATTAGGTTAATACATGTAGCGAGGAGAGGTCATGTACAAATAAGAATCTAGATTAGAAGGAATTAATTAAACTTTTATGTTTTAGGTTGTAAATGGAATGTTTTTTCCTCGTTTTCCCAATACACTAAACATATAGATCCTTGTTGTTTAATAATATTATGTTGTTTATCATTATAATGATGTAATTCTAATGTAAGAAAGGTAAGAGTGGCTATAAATAATCACTTCCAATACTAATACCTCATTTATACACAAAATCCCAGAAGATGGAATAACAAGGTTGTGGTAAAAGTGAATAAATAAATAGTACACACTAGAAATATACTAACTGGTATAGAAGAAAATAAATAATCGATAAAACAAGAACCATGGGTGATCTTAAACATCCCATGAAGACCCATGGACATACATGGATCAGATCAACTTGTTGACATATGGGGATTCCCTTAATTAAATGACCAACTAGCTACTCTAACATGGCTTGCTAGGGGTATTTTGCACCTTCCCTAATAGAAAATCCCAGGTTTACCAACACTTATAATTGTTGTTGATGAAATATTATCACTAAAACCTCTAAAAGATTCCCATGAACCCATGGTTGTAGTAGTAATGTTGTGTATGTACGCCTCCCTCGCACACATGACTCACCATACCTGCTGTCAATGCATTTTCAAACCCCAAACATAGACTCCATATACGATAACTGAAAAAGCGATATCCTTCCTTTAGATATTCCAATTAGATATATATATATATATAACCATGTATACTTCATATTATCTAAAGTGCCAACTGGGCCATCACATCACATGTACTTATAAACCATTTCACAATCTCTTTATGTATTCAACTAAGCGCTCACACTTTTAATGTGATATAAGGTACCAACCGAGCCTTTATAACATATAAAGATTTTTAAAATCATAAAATAGTAAGGTTTCTAAGTAAAGACATATTTTTGGAAACAAGATACTTTAAAAGAGTAAACAAAAACATTATACAAGACTTGGAATTTCCAAATGGGAATGTATGCTGACATGTCCAATACATTAACCCAAACTTTCTTTTAAACACTTGTTTTATATTCACCAAGACAAAAAATATCTTAAATTCCAACAACACACAAAAGACTGCACTCTTTCCAAACGATATTTTCCCTATTTAAATCAAACAAAAATAAAACTCAAGAAAAAATTGTTCACACATGGGGAACACTGTTAAATACATTTATAGAACCCAAAAAATAGGGCCAACATCTTTTATATAAATTAGAATTATTTATGACACTATGTTTTCAAGGGAAAAAAAATTTAATGCACCACCGCCACTTGATGATACATCATTTTTTGCTCATAGTATAGCCATGTTTGTGCCACCATCAAGGGGAATATCAATCATTAAAGTAGAAACATTTAACCACTTTCAAAAAACCACCAAAATCCTTAAAGTGACACCCAACCTTCGATATCATTTAGAAAACATGAAAGAACCCCAAGAAAACCATAAAATTTCTTTTTGAAAAATTAAAATATAACCATGAATGTATAATGACACCCAATCAATAGCATCAATATATGTTCAAAAACCAACCAACAATATTACAACACTGTAGTGAAACCAATTCCATAGAAAAATAAAAAACTATTTGAATAGAATGAAGACATTTCAAAATAAACACTCTTAGTTTCGTAAACATAAGAGATCGACACAAATCACATATAAAACCTAATTTTAATAACATAAATAAACAATAAACCACAAATATCATCTTTCCAAGGGTATGATATCAGTGAAAATAACATTAAAAAATAAATTAAAAATAAGAAAGGGCCAATAGATCATTCTAGAAAGGAAAATTTTGATCCACATACCACAAATAAAATGAGGATGGAGTAAAACATCGTTGAGAGGGATATCAAGACCTCATAGACCAACCAGACTATCTAACAAATGTAGAAACCATTCAAATACAACACGATGCATTTGAGTTGGATAAATTTAAAAAGAACCCCCAAAATTTGATGAAAACGCAATACCATAGGGGATTCATGTCCTTAAAGGGAATACATAAAAGGGAGGAGAACAAATATGATGGAGAATGGATGAGAAGGTAGGTTTATTGGGTTTATGTCAACTGAATAGAGGTCACTAGGATAAGGGGCCTACACCGGGGAGAAGGACATGGAGGTGGCTGCCGCAAGTCTCCAGGAACGAGAGGCCAGAGAGAGGTTGGACTGCTAGAGCACGGTGAAAAGGTGGGGGGAGTTTGGCCGATGCTGGCTGGGGTGTGGGGCGGGGGTTGGGTTCGCAACTTGCATGGATGGCAGTGGGGTGACCAGGTGCACATCGCACAAGGAGATGGGTTGTGTGTAGATTATGGTTCTTCCCCCCTTTTCTATTATCTTTATTATAGTAATAATAGTAATAATTAAAGAATAATTCAAAATATAATCTTAATAAGAATTATTTTATTCATAATTATAATATTAATACTAAAAATATCACTAATTTTTTTAATAATCATAATTTTTATATTAATAAAAAATTAATCATAATAATAATAAAAAAATAAGAACAAAATATTAATTATAGGCATTTTATTTTATACCATCATGATATTAATAAAAAATCTATAATAATTATATTAAAAAATTAGTTATAATAATACTATTAAGAAATCAAATTATAATAAAAATTACAATAATTTCTACAGAATAATATTACTATTATTTTGTTTTATACATTTACCCATTAAACTATCATAACCATTTATTATTTTAATTAGAGGGAAATCGCAAGGGCACTCTGGCCAACCGCACAGTTTTTTAAAACTGTGTGGTAAACATGCACCAAATGTAAACTCATAATAATTATTAAATATCAATGAATTTGAAACCATAACTCAAAAAATTGTTTTTCCAAATTATGTGATATCATGAGAAAAATAAAATAAATGTGTGTCTGAGGTCATGGTTTGACATCGCATGAAAATGTCTGGCGATGAGCATAATGACTAATATCATAATTAATCACCATAACCTATGTATGTTGAATAGATCACCTAACCAAACTCATTAGTGGAGTGATCTCCCAGTAAAGTGTCCAGATTGGAATTAGATTGGGTTAATTCTGAATAACAGAAGAAAAATAAAACATCAATAAAAATTAGCTTGCACATATATTGACAGTGAATATCCAGATAATCAAGAATAGCTAGAAAGGAATGCAGATATTACCAATGATGATATGAAGAGACAAACAATGATTGAAATGGATATTGGAGGAAAGATTTCTCTCAAATCCTAGGTTATACTCCTTTTAGATCTTCTAATACCCTCCCTTGATTTATATAGAAAGGAATATCATTTTAGGTTAGAAAAATAATTTATTTAATTAAACATTAATAATAACCCAAAATTCCATGGGTTGCATTGTTTAAGGAGAATGGTATTACAAACCATGCGCCAATTATGAATAGATTCCATTTAGGCAAGGAGAACCTACATGGTTTACATAAATGGATTTCAAACCATGTAGAAATAGTGTGAAAATCCAATGTCATGTTCTGCAAAAAACTTCTAACTTGACAGCACACCTATGTGCCTCCTCTCACTGGGTTTCCAAAAATCACGAAAATTTTATGCTCCATAATTACAACAATTTATGGTTTAGTCAAACCATGCGGCCTTGCCCACATAAATTTTAATAATTATGTTCTAGGATTAAATCACCCCAGATATGGGTTCTGATCTCAGAACAAAAAATAGACACCCTCGTTACTCCCATGTCCTCCAATGGTACTCTCATAAATCTATCTTACAAAATTAAAATTTAAAATTATGGGATCAGTGACACATATAAAAACCTGGTGTGTTATAATATTCATTATAAAATCAATGGAATTATTGAATCATTTAAAAAATCAAAAGTTTGGAACTATCCTCAACATTAAAAGGCCACCCCATTCATCCCTTCTTCACACTTAAATAACATTTTTCTAGAAAAACCAGGAAAATGTACTTAATGAAATGAACAACCATTAACCTATAATCTATTTTTGTTCAAAAATATAACTCTCGAAGTCCTTTGGTGAAAATATAATGAGGTTTTTGGATGAAGATACGATGTTCATCAAAGAGAGTGTTTATTTTATTTCTTTCATCACCTCCAATAATTCATATTAAAATATAATGATATAATAACCATAAAATATTACATAAAATGAAAAAAATTAAGGTCATTTACTACAACCACATACACTTCAATCAAATTGGTTTTGAAATCAATATTCATGTGTACAGTATACTGATACCTCTCGAACCGATGTTAATCATTTTCCCTTTCCACATATCATTGTTGGTTAAAATGATATATATAAACTATATATATGAGTTTTAAAACATAATTACCTATTTTTTGTCATTATATCATATAAAATGTTATAATTTTCATTCTATAGGGTATATGATAATGTCGCTCATGTGTGTGGCAGACAACCATCTCATGAAACAACATGATTCATTTTATCAGTAAAGATTTATGGGAAATATAACAATGATAAATTTAATCAACATATATGAAATACATGAAACTATTTAGATATTTATGAAATTTTTATCCTACCTAAAATTTAACATATCATTTTATTTTTTTACCCTGAAAAACGATATAATCATTCTTGTATGTGTAGACTAAATCTTTCACAAAGAGATGTGGCTCTATTTCATAACCACACCACACTGATGATTTATATAATTTTATTAAAATATATAATATGATATATATTATATTATTATCTATCCTTGAATCTAATATTTTACTTAACTCTTTTCGAGAATGATCATTGAAAAATGGAAATGTTATTCACACATACACACAACATACCATCTCCATGATCGTAACATACATTATTTCATCAAAACCATAATAAATGATTTGTCATAAAATTATAATAGATGTAAAAATGTGATAATTATTTCAAGATTATTATTTGAGATTTTTATATTATATGATAGTATGTTCAATAACATGATCTTTCATAACTACTCACACATGAGAAAAAAAGGAAACTAACACCAGTAACAATGAAAATCATGAAATATTATTAAAAAACAGGTGATATGATATTATAAAGGGATCATTATTTATATTAAAATTAATATTATATTTATTGAATAAGTTATTATCATGTTTAAAACCACTATACAGAATGTTAAAGCATGTTCAACAAAAAGAAAGCATGTGGGAATGGATTTGGTCTAAATTTTTTTTATTAATGCATATTGTAATTGTATGAACTGAATTTTTATTATGTGGTGAATATAATACCACGTTGAAATTTTATATAATGATTCATTACTAATTTTTTTATAAGATTACTTTTAAATTATTTCATTCTAGTGGTTTGGGAACAAAAATTACCTAGTAATAAATAATTTCATAAATCCTTTAATTTTTATTAGGTCATAATAATTCTTTGTTTTAATTGATACTATATGACTATACGTATAAAAACATATTATTGTCTTAAGATATATTTCAAAAAATATATATGTATTTTCATTTAATACACATAGTTGAATCATTGATTATCTCTCACATCGACATTATGGTCATTGTAAGGGTTTATTTCATAATTATATTCATATCAAGATTTTATATCCTTGAATTTTAGTTGAAATAAATTATTTGATAATTTTATAAATAACCCAAATAATATTATTATACAATAGTTATTCCTGATATTTTCATGTAATTTTATCACTTTTTCACACTTTTGAGCTTATAAGAAATTAGAAGTTGTTTTTACAACATCCAACATCATTTCTCCCTTAGATCGACTAAATGCTTTCCATTAATTCCAAGTTTTCTATAAATGATTTCAAAAGTACATATTAAAATTTAAAAATGTTTTTTAAATGTTTTTTAAATTATTTTATAAACTTTTCAATTAAATATTCGTTACATTTTCTTAACTTTTTGCATTTCTTACTTTTTGACCGTGGAAATGAAATATTCTTTTTAACATATACACCATATATGGGATTCCCACCTAAATGAAAATATTTTTTATTTTGATTTATTTTCAAGTATACAAGGGTTTAATAATGAAAATTAGTTAACCATATTATGTAAAATCATACTTTTAGATGTTGATTTTACATAAAAAGTATTTTTAAAATGATATATGTTTTAAAAAATGATTTTCAAAATTAAAAGGTTAATTTCATCATGAATGATTATAAAGATCCTTTTTTTCATTAAATTAATCAGTTAAAAATTATTCATTATATATATTACACTTTATATATTTTTATTGATATCATCATGAATCTCCCTCTAATTGTTTTACGATTATTTTGACCAAGGATACTATTAAAATTTACTTCCATGAATTATTTTTGTGGTTTAAAACATTATGTTTAAATATTTGTATTCCTAGGATAAATGGACATTAATTTTAATGTTAATATACATATAATTTATTATATATATTTTAATTTTTATCACATATTTTGATTTCACATTTGGTGTTCTAAATTGAATGTCATTTTGGAAAATATTGATAAATCCATATACATTACTGGAAAAAAAATTTGATGAAAAGGAAAATTGATTATTAACTAAATTGATTCCTGAATATCAAAGGAATTATATGTATATAAAAAACATTGGATGTTATAAGTTAAATATTTCTTATTTATGCTTCAGTTGTATCACGAGATGAAAAAATTTCTAGACATTGATATATAGGTTTTTACCCATCGTTTTTAAACTAACATAATGATAGATCATGATATTATAATTATCATGTTACTATGAAATGTAATCAATTAATTAATTATTTCTGACTTTAATAATTTATTTGTTATTGTTAATGATATTTTCACAATTATATTATTTCTAGAAGCATTTCATTCAATGTTATTCCTCAAATGAAAATTGTTTTCATCTATTTTACTATCAATAATTTTTATGCCTTATTTAATTAATATATTTATTTTATTTATTAAATGGAAACTTTTTTCTTATTTAACTACCCACATTAATTATTACTCTAGAAATTATTTCATTTATATTATCCCTCGATGAAATTTACCCTCATTTGATGGTTACCTGGAATGTTGGTTTAGTTATTTAACACATAATAATGATTATGCTTATTGTTTTTTGATTTCATCGTCTATACATTTTCCTTATTAATTTATTGATCTAAAATTTATTTTTATCAGCTTTCATAAGAATCCATTAATTTTACTATGACTTATATGTTTTGATATTCTGGAAGGAATAATTTTTATCTTGAGAAAAAGATTTTAATTCTTATATTCAAATATAATTCATGACTATCTTATATACCTAGTTTAATAATTCAAATAATTTAATAAACCATTGGTATTTGATTCCTTATATATTATTTCAATGTAATAATGTAGAAAATATCTTCGGGCTTTTAAGGTATGGTTCTCTATAAAATATTTTATTTCATTTCCCTTTATGTTTAATCACTTTACTATTATTATCATAGTTACTAGTTATTTAAACCCTAGAAGTTACTCATTCAGACTAAAATAAAATGATCGTTATTAGATATTTTAGGCCCATTTATTATAACAATTAAATAAACATTAATAAATAAATAGTATGCGTCTATGGAAAATAAATTTTAATATAAGATCAAGTAAGGAAAAAATCCCTATTTTAGGTATAACAATGACAATTAATCTTTATTTTCCTTATAAATAAATATAATTTTTTTGTGGATCATATTAAATTATATTAATAATTTTCAATACTTATATTTAGATCATTTTATAAAAATCAACTAATATACATGGAGTAATTTAATATTAAAGTAATCATTTAAATTGTTTCTGAAGTATATTTTTAATGAAATGCATTTTTCTAGTATAAGATGCCATTATATAAATAATATAAATCATAATCACCATTATAAAAATTTATATTAAAAAATATTGACATATAATATATACATTTATTTAAAATAATCCATCCTTAATTTTAATTTATATAATTAATATGGATGGATATTACGCCTTTTAAAATGAATTTCTAAAAGAATTAAATGTCTACCAAAAAATAATAGTTTTTACCTCTAAATGATTATATGATTATTTCATATAAATGTATAGTTAATACTTTCTTAATAATAAATATTATAAAAAATTAGTATAAATAAAATTAATAATATTCAAATAATTAATTTTCAATTATTCATAAAATCTTATTTCTATGTGAAAATTTCAAAAATTTATTTTAGGATTATTTTGATGAGATATGATCAAAATATATATTCATCATATATTTTTAGAATTATTATTTCATGAAATATCAAAATACTCATTATATTATAATTTTATTAAAATATAATGTTCACTAAGTATAGTTAGTTCTCAATTGATAAATTTCATCTTGAGATTTACATTCTGATAATTCAATACCGCTTTTATATGTTTATTAATTTATGAAATAGGTGGTCTATTAGAGAGTTTTTTAACTCAATATTAGTTCATAGAGTCATAGGTTTTCATCATGAACAGAGTTTCTCTATGTTCTCTATCTTAATTAATTTAAAAATTGATATAATATTACCTCTTATAATTTATTAATGATAATATATTTAAATAAACATTATATTCAATGAATGGATTAATTATTATATTTTAATATGGGTGGAATATATCCCAACAACCTTAATTGATTATTTGTCTTCCAATACATGTACAACCAATTATAAAAATTTTATATATCATAATTTTTAACCAAATTATATATTAATGGGTGTGAATATCATTTTTCCCATTACTATTTTCAAATTTTTGTTCTATAACTCATTTTAAAATATGTATTTCGAGGAATGGTATTTAAAAATTTTAAAATTGTCATTCAAAACATTATTAATAAAATAGATTTATCATCCATTATATATTATTTCTGATAATTTATAAATATTTCAAATTAACATCGATTGATTATTTTTTAAAGGAAAATCGTTTTTCAAAGTATTCATTTCTAATTTTAAAAACAATAATTTGAATATGATTTGAAACTTCATCATCTAAATAAATGATATTTATTTTACAAAAAATATCATTATGATTTCAATTCAATTTTCATATTTATTAAAAAAGGAAAAATTTACATAGGAAATGTTTTTCAAGATTAACCTACTAGATGTTCATATAACATATTCTTTTGGGGTCGCAAAATTTTGGGTATCAATTAGTTTCATCCCATTTCCCACATTTGGAGATCATATCTCGAAATCATGTGAAACACATTTTTTTATTCCATTGGTACTTCATTATATAATGAATTACTATTTCCAAATAGATCAAATATTTAATAATGATTTATAATTGGGATATTATGCCTCTAACTAATTAATTGGTTAATATTTAATTTATAATTTCGTGAGTGGTTATTGTAGATAGAATTCAAACAGAATTTCTATTGTACACTTCAATTATCGTAGTGGCTTAAAAGGATTGTCTATTGAGGATAAATGGTTGGGAGTCTCACTATCCAAGAACTTATGTTATTATGTGTTTTTTGAAATTTTAATGAACTCATATATGATAATTGGTTTGGATTTGGTATTAGATTTATAAAATTTAAAACAAAACACACAGAAGTCAACACAACAAAGGGATAAAAGGGATGGGTCTAGGTTCAAACACTTAGATTCTCCATTGTTCTCAAATTCTTGTATAAAAATGTTTTCTGTGTAATTCTAATGTTTTTACCCACTCTCAAATTTTGTGTACATAACATGATCATTAGAAATATAGCCTGATAGATCTAGTCCCTCATTTACTATATTGATTAGTCAATAAACTCACCCAATCCCAATATTCACTATCACAACACCCAAATCCATCATATATTTGTCATCCCTCAATAAAAAATGATCAAATGGTACAAAATTTGTACAAGATTGGGAAAGAAAGGTGATTCGAGAAATTGATGTCTTCCGCATATCATTAGAGTGTGAAAATGAATAACATCGATATGTGTGTTCAATTTGTTTTATCAAGGATGATATAGGGAAATTAATAATCAACATGGTTCCTTGGTGATTGTCAAAAGGGACATAAAGGGGTATTTTATTGTATTTGGATTTTAATAGATCATGTTCTTCCATGATCAATGGGGATGAACATGAATAAAAAGGTGGGGGAGAGAACAACATTAAAAGTATACAAATGAGTAGAATTAATATTAACATGTTGAAGGAAATTACACAAAAAAGACAAAGAGAAAGTGAAACACATTCATAATATGATGAATGAACCTACTCAGAGAGCTTGAATGATATAATTAGATAACATGTTAGGAATTATCTTCCTCATCCTCATAGTTTGTGTCGAGGAATGTATTTTATTCATCTGTATGAATATTAAGTGTTGTAGTGGTCTGTCAAGATCAAATATGACGACACATCCTCTACCAATGATCACACATATATAGTTTTTAGAATAATCCAAGTAGAATTAGTTCACATTATTCTTCTAATTAGTGGTAAATACTTTTAGTTGAGTCTCAATTGAGTTGGGAATTGGTCTAAGAATGTGGATTTCATTACGCCTTGGAAACCTAGGTTGGTTCTAGATGTCACTACAAATAGAAAAACATAACAAGAATTATTATTATTATAAATATAGGTAAATAAATTAATATTTTTAATAATTTTGTTATATATATTAATCTATATAAATACATATATACCAATTATTTTAATAATAATATTTTTGAATATATATATGTATATAATTGAATTTTAGTTTATTTTCCTGAATATTGTCTTCCGGTTGGATCATGAGAGGGGTTATCCATTCTTCATACATGATGATCTTCCCTCATAGAAGCATGTAATTTGGTGTGTCGGTGGCTATTAATGTCAACCAGTGATGCTTTATGTCTCTACATGGAGGTATTTGAGGCTTTGAATTCACATATTTTCAATGGTTTCACTTGGAATCACCAAAGAGTACAGATTTATTCTAAGTATGCTAAAATATTCAACCCTATAGGAGCCATAAGTTTTTTACTAATAGGGGTACTATAAATATATATCTGGAATGATTGGCCTGACTATTATTTTAATGGAAACATTTATCTTCACATCAAGTTAATTGAACTTTCAGGGTGGATATAACATGTTGAGCGTTAACAGTCATGGTATTGTGTTTGGGGTTTATAATTTGTTGACTATGTCCTATGTTTCAGTCCTAAGTAGTGTGACATGATTCCTCAATGGAATGTTCATAGTCATATCATCGAAGGATCCTAGATGCAATGGCCGTGTAGCACAATTAGGTTTGAGTGGGGTAGTGGTTACAGTGAAAGAGGTGTACAGTTAGTATGGTTACTATGATATGGATATGCTGCCCAAGGGGAAGGAATGAATGGTGGGTTTCTAGTAGATCATTATATTTAATATAATTTCCCTGAGTTGGATATAAATTAGGATTTACAAGGTTAGTATACAAACCATAAAGAAAAATTAGAGCTATTTTTCAGTATATAGGGTGTTTCTAGAGTTAATTATAATTAAATGCATGTGGTCAACTATGTATGGATTTTGTAGTAACACTGACATGGTTAGGGTACTGTCTATGAATGTTTTTTTATTCCCTTATTTTTTACCAGCATGTAAAATTATTTTACCTTATTTAATAACTTTAATTTAAAATATTTATTCTCAGAAAGAAAGGCATAATTTCAATTTCAATTTCATATTCAAATTCCATGGATTATAATATTAATTCAAAAAATGAATACATAAATGAAATTTTCTAAATAATTTTTTTTTAAATTTATGTTGTAAATTATTAATGTTTAGAAAAATACTAACTTAACACTGTATTTGAGTTAAATGAAGTGGTATTTTCAATGATATGAAGATAAAAAAAATTCAAATTTGTTGAACACATCAATCATCAACTATGAAATTAATATAGGATATATCACATGAATAATTTTTTTTCATGGATTATAGGACAATCAAAATATGTATATATGTTGTTTTCCATCCCTAATGATGAAAACAGGTTGAATCTCAGTCCAAAAAAGGCATAAGGTTCATTAATCAATCATAAATAGTTACATATTTTATAACCTATCCCTAAACTGGGTACACTATTTGTTATCCCATGTGAACTATTTTATGGTATGTCATTTAGGATGTGTTCTCCACTATGAGATATAATTATTCTATTATTATCTTATTGACTTTATAATAGTACATTTTAAATGATTTTCATTTTTCAATGACTAATTTTTTTTTCATTTGATTCAAATATAATATATGATTATTATTACACTTTAATGACATTACTATCATCTTATACACCAATGATATTATTGTAAGATATTTATCCCCTAATCCATGATTTCTAAAGTACTTCTAATCTATCCCTTATGTGTTATGGAAAAGTCTCCCTTATATAGTGTTTATTCTATCCGAAAAAATAAATTAACAATTCACCATGTTCTATGGATGATATTAGATTACGATATATTTAAAATATGGTCTATAATGGTGTTATTGTGATGTAATATTAAAATTTATTATTCACTAATATTATTTTATAGATGTTCTTTAATAAAAACAAGAAAATTAGATCATAGAAATTGATTGACTATGTAATATATAAAATATTTTAATTTATATATTTTTATATATGTTATCCTGCCTTTGTATCAATGTGATCATGTAATGAATGTTTTTTCCTCTCTGTTCAAGAGTGTGAATTATTAATTTCTTATAGAGTATCAGATCAAGGATTAGTTATTTTATGATATTATATTACCTATATAATAGGGAAATTATTGAATAACACTAATTAAAATAACATGTATATGTCTAACCAACATGTGTAAGTATAGTATATCATCCTAATATTTTGGTGAAGTGATGATTCAATGGATTCTCCTATAAATAGCATCAAAATATTCATATTATATATGGATACAAGCTCTATCAAAGATGTTCCTTGTGGTAATAAACATAAATATTTAATACTGGGTTTATATTAGTCATCACTTGGAATATGAAAAACATGATTTACTATAAACCATGTTTGAAACTCCTAAGGGATATTCTTTTTTTAGTACTGTTAACTATAAAATAAATTATAATTTTTTTTGTTTAATTTAGGATTACTCTTATTGAAGTTGATATAACCCATGTTCAATATTTTTAGAGTCAACCAATAATGAATTATAATGAAATAGATAAAATTAGGTTTGTTTTGATGAGTAAAACGTTTTGAGGTTGAGTACTTCATAATTCCCTTATAGTATAAATATTTACCACTCATCATTAACAATTTTGGTATTAAAAATATTTAGAAAATATAGAAACCATGTAAAATGTGGGTATGATGAAAAATGAAATTATTTTCCAAAGGAGAAAATAAATATTATAATAAATTTATTTTAATGATATAAAATAATTATTTCTCAATTTATTGTGAAAAACATTAACATTTTTTATCCCCTAAGAATACCATGGAGGGGGAAACTTGTGATGGGGTAAATCTTGAGATAACATGTACCATCCTTCAAAGGATATTCTAATCCACATAATGATTGAATATATTTTGATTAAATTGAATATATTTTTTCTATTCTCAAATATATATAGATTCATGAGGTATTTTTTATTTTTTACAACAAATAACAGTAGGCTTAACAATGGTGGAATACTATTAATAATAAAAAAATGAATTAATAAGTTGATACTATGGATTAAGTGGAATTCAAAAAGGTATTATTCAATAAACATTTTCAATAAAATATTCAATGAAATTTTAACAATAATTCCCTGAAATAAAAAAAAGGATGAATGAGTCACTACATTTGAATCAATATTCATGAGACTAAAAAGGTATGTATATAATCTTATTATTGACCCTGGATGTTTGATTTATAAGATCTATAGTGACATAAAGCCATGTATTCAACAAAATAAGCTATATGATCCATAGAAATATATGAAGAGGTTATTCAATTTAGAATTAATCACCAAATAGAGGAAGGATAATTTTTTTATTATAATGGTTTTAGGTATAATAAATAAAAAATGGATTTTAATGGAAATTGATGAGATAATAACCATAGAGGAATTAAAATTAAACCTTATAGACATAGAAAATGTCAGCTAAAGTATAGGCGGGATTATTTGTTCCAAAAAATTTTTAATTTATATTTGGAAATGATGGTCTTTGTGTACATGAATATAGATGATATGTTAGGAGACTAAATAATGACAAAGATGAACAAATGTCTTAGATTACTGAAACATCTCTCATACAAATGAGTTAATTCTATGTAGTATGAGAATAATGAAATAAATATCACAAAACTAGGATTTAATTTTGAAAACGAACATAAACAACCACATTGGCTAATGGCACACCAAAAACCATATTCAATCACTATGAATTATATAGATTTTTAAAATGATATAGATCATGAAGATTAATGAATAATTATAATCTTATTTCATTTTAAATGATATCATAGTGGATTTTAAGAATAATAACATTAATAAATAAATGTTTTTTTGAAGATCATCAGATCACCTCTCCAATGGATATATATTAATGGAACCATTGAGTTTTATAATAATTGTTTTCCTATCTTAGAGTTGTATTATTCACCCTTTAGAAAAATTTGATGTGATATAAGATATTGATTAGAAAACTAAATTAAAATCATGTGGAAATCATACTGTAAATCTAAAATAAACCATTGATCATATACCACTATGAGAATGATTATGAACACTTCAGGAATAATTAATCATGAGAGGGAGAAAGCATAAATACTATACCTATCAGTGAGTTTTTTATTTGTTCTTATTTTTATAGGATTTACACATCACTGAAAAATAAATCCTGAAACAATACTACAATTTTGATTTCCCATAGATAAATTTTATAAATATATATTTTAGAAAAACATTATAACTATGAAGAATATTTATGGTTGAAAATGTGTCCATATAATATTTTTCAATATTTTTTGCTTAAAAAACAATATATTTCATAACATTTTTCTATGTAAAACAAAACTAAAATTAAATGGTGAAATTTTTTAATTATTAAATATGTCTATTTAAACAACTCATTTAATTACGAGGAATAAAAATGAGTTATACATTGATAAATTTGTGTATAATATAAATAAATATTACGGTTAATACTAATGATATTTAATTAGATTAAAAAATAACCCCAAAAATATATTTAATACATAAAAATATATTTTTCTAGATTTTTTGTTTAATTTAATGAATTTTTTTACATTTTCATTAAATTAGAATAAATTATATTAAAAATATTAATAAAATAAGATAGTAAATTAATTATTTATTATTAAGAAATTATAAAAATGAATTGATAATATTTTAGAATGTGATTTTCTAATATGAATAGTTTTCCACTTTAAATTGTGATTTATTTGTGATTGAAATATAAAATTTTATAAATTCTATTTAAGAAAACAAACAATTTTATTATTATTTATAACAATATAAGATTAAGATTATCTTTTTTTACATTTATTAAATAATATATTTTTATCTAAATTTTAAAAATACCATTTTTACAAATACAATGACATTATTAACTCAATAAGTTTTTATTTTTTCATAAAATAATTCAATATTCTAATATTATTATATATTAATTTTTTATGTAAAATTATATAGTCTAATTTATTGTGTTTAATTTTAAAAATAAAATTTCATTATTTTTTACATAATTATATTTTTTCATTAATTTTTTTAATACATTAGACAAATAGAAATTTAAAATTAATTTAAACCCATTTATAAACTATATCAAATAAAATGGAATATATTTTTTGATTAGTTGGTCAAAAATATGTATGAACAATCATTTCATTTTTTTATTTATTAAGTATAATTTTCCCTAAATTAAACTAGTTAATATTAAAAAAAATATTTTAAAATTGAAATTTATAATTGTAAATAGTTTAAAACATGATTCTAAATTGGTAAATGAGTACTTGTCATTCGTTATTACTTATAAATTTAATTATTTTGTAATTTTGGAGCCAGATTTTATTATTTTCACTTCAAAATTTAATAAATATATGAGAATTTATAAATTTTTATGACATTTAACATATAAAATACATTATCTTCTCGTCACATCCCCTCATAAATTTCCCCACTTATTGCATCCCATTTTTTGGAAAAAAACTCTTCAATAATTCTATTCACCTTATTCTGTTTTCATATTATAATAAATACATCACTAAATGATCTTTTCTATTATTACTACCATCCCCCAAAGGATCCCCTATAATACCAATCATGATTGAATGGAGACAATGGCAGTTGAATCCTGTCTCCAAAAAACCAAGGGTTGGTGATTAGAACTGAGGGTATATCATAGATACCAGTATGAGGAATTTTTCTCTATGAAAAAATTAAATAATTGATATAATATAAGTAAAAATTCATAATTTATTCTTAGAATAATATTGGAATACCTTGTAAATAAATTGAATGTTATAAAAAACACACACAACTAAAAAGAGACTACATATAAAAAATGGTAAACTCGGTAGTGACCATGACGTCGAAACATGCCACAAACAACAATGATCTTGTAATGGTTTTTTAGATCTCCCATATTATTATACTAACATAAATAAATTTTGATATATTTTTTGGGTGGGGATTTTCTGTATTCTCCTTAGGACCCTCCCCAGGGACTCTTAGTAAATGTTTGAAGAAATCATACCAAATGATAATTTTCAGTAAGATAAGATAACTCATCACCTAAATAATATATCAATTTTCATAATCTTGCAAATTTAATCTATATACAAGTAACATATAATAATGATCATATATTATAGTAACAAAATAAGGGTTCCCTACTAAAATTCCCCCACTAGTTTTCCTCTCTTCCCCAAAATCACACGTCCTGAGACATCTCTCTACTACTGAATCCAACCTGAAGAAACATAGTCTATTTATAATAACATGATCCTAGTGCATCACATAATCCCATAAAATCATTCACTCATCTATAATGTAACTAACTAGATTTGGGGGCCACAACAAATCATATATAGTGTATCACACAAGTATTCTACATAAAATCACCATAGTACATTCACAAAATATATAGCTTGATCCATCATAGACCATGCATGTCATATTATTGATAATTCATAGGATAATATATTCTGAGATAGATGTTTTTGAAATCTCAAAAATCCATCACATTCATCTTCATCCATTAATGAAAAATTTACCACCATACATAAGGAAACAAAATACTACCAAGAGAAGAGAGAAAGTCTATATGGGGTAGTCAACCATCTATCAATTTCCAACCAAGATACTAAGGAAAGAAACCTCCCATATTTCACTTGGTATTAGTTATTTTATCAATAAAGGTGGGTTGTGTATGAAATAATCAAACAAACATGATTTCAAAAATATCAAAAACACACTATGGGAATTAACCTACTCTTATGCTTTTGTATAACTATCCCCTTTGGGACGAATATCATACACCATTAATAAATAGACCTCGTATATAAAAAAAGAGTTTAAGAATAATTTTATTAAATTACTTTCTCACTTTGAATATTTCACTTTAAATTAACAAATTCATTATCCATTATATAATATTATTCCATTAACATTCAGTTAATTATAAGATGAACCCATTCCCTCCATGAATAATCCAACATGGTCTATAGTTTCTCAAGATTTTAAATATTTTTATATCATCATACACCATAACCATGGAACAAAACATATATATTTCAATATCAATATTTTATAACTCTTTATGATGTAGGAAAAATCCCAATATACAATAAATGATATGCATAACCAAAAACATGTAGTAATTTATTGTAATTAAGAAAGGAATTCAATTAAACAAGAAACATGGATATCTGAATATTAATTTGATATATTAATATTTAATCATCCAATATCATAGATCAATAATTGGAATGTCTAGGTTCAACTAGTTTAATAAATCCTAGTCCCTTCCATGACAGAACTATCAATATCTTTAAAAATTTCACCATCACAACTGTCAAATAACACCAAAATTCTTAGGCCTCCATGGATAAACACAATTAAACAATACCCATTCTATGAACACAACTAATTTCATATAAATGATCACAACTATAGTAATGTAGAATATACAAAACAAAAAATATTTTCATCAGGAAAACTATACCCTAAAAAATTTATCCTTCCATCACATGAAAGTAGGCTCACTGGGACATACATATTATTCATAATAAATCATAAAATATTATTATATATTGGATTCAATAATTTAATTATCACATGATTCAACTATAGATATATTAGATCTATAACTATTAATATATATATATATATATATATTCATTAATCAATGTTTTCAATCATAACATATGGATTCAATAATATTTAAGATAAAATTGTTCCATTAATATGTGTATTTTGTTTTTTCATCAATAATCATATCTAGCATTAGGTTCCTTAAGAAATTAATTTAATATGTATAAACAATTTTATTTAAACATTTTTTAAGAGTCATTTGCCTTTTTTAATTATATTATAGGAATGGATTAAAGAAGAATGCTTCTATATTTGTTTATCCATCCAACATATTAAAATATTTTCATTTATCAACCACTTTCATGATGAAAAAATTTCTAAACCTATAATAAAATAAAAAGATAATAAAAAATATGGCACGTATAAATCTCTCTGTTAAATTTACAAGAAATATACTATCACAGTGAAAACAACATGTGTTTATTATGACCATAAAATATATTATTCATAAATTCATATTAATCAGTATATTGGTTTATTAAACAACCACACAAAGTGGTAAATAGTGATAAATTTTCAATTTCATTTAAAAAAAATTGAAAATAAATTAATCAACATTATAAAGGCATCCACATTCTATGAGGAGAAAAAAACCAACATAGATCTTTGATTAACTCATTCCATAAGTAATCTATATCCATATAAGAATTCAATGCGAAATAAACATCATTAAATAAAAAATAAATCTCCTTTAGGACATAAAAGATAAAAAACCATAACATTAGGTAAAATAGTGAGAGAATGATATATTTAATAGGGAATAAATAGATGTAAAAGATTAATATATCACCTTGTATCACCATGAATCAATAAAGGGATACTAAGAATTCAATCCAATTTAATGAGGATTTAAGGGCCTTCAAAAAGATATCATGTTCATATAGGGTTCAAGAAAAAGTAATTCTAGAAATGTCAGTTCATTAAGGATTAAAATTTTTATATTAATTCTAGAAAACAAAAAATCACATTGCAACCCACTTCACTAAGCCGTTGAACCAGATAAAATGGGAAGGACTACAACATAATCTGTGAGAACATGGAACATTATACTTTCTCAAACCCTCAAATGAGATCTGTTACATGGTACATTGTTTTGATCCTGTAAAATATGATGATGATGAAATTATAGGGAAAACCACTAAGAAATAGAGATCCATCTCTACAATGGAGGCTACTCTATAACCTAAGAACCATGGAAAAGAGAACACATATTTATAAGAACAGCCTCATAGAAATAGGGGTTGAATGTCACTCCATGCCAAATTACATGACAATCATATACCATAGTTATGGTCAATTGTTTAACGATTCCAAAAAATTTAAATGGAATAAAATCCTCTACTTTTCAGACAAAATATTGTGTTACCATCTCTTATGGTGTAGTATAGGACACTATAGTTTATCAATTCCAAAATGGAAGTGGTACCCTTCTGAACGCCTATCCCCTTATAGTGCCTTATCTAGGAAACTTCAACACCCAAAACACACAATGAAATGTATTCTAGAATATGGGACCATACATCAGATAAATATCAAAATATTATCTCTCGGTATGATTTCAAACAAAATCCCAAGAGAATATAAGAACGGAAATTATTTTTCAAAAAACCATTGAATGAGAATACTCTATATAATCTCATCAACACCGGAGCTCAACCACTTCACATAGAGGAAACAAACTCAAAACAATAAATGAAAAACAACCATATCATAAAAATTATCCTTAGAACACACCAATCAGGTAAGAGTAAGACAAAAAAATAATCAATGAGGAAGAAACCATATCATAATTGGACTTATGATAAAACCAATGAAAAAAAGGAATGCAATAGAGGCATAGATGAAAAATCAGACCATGATATCAATACCTGATCTACGACTTATATTCCATGGTACTCTCCTCCATGCCACCATGACGTCATATGATACCATACATGTAATGACCTAGAGTTTCCGTGGAAAATTTTTCCTTTCATAAATACATGGGAATTTTATGAATCCGCAAAATTTAACGGCACTTGATTCTGAGGCCCGGTGTGCCCGGAATAAATTTATGATCTTTTGTTCAGGTATGTTTAGTAAACATATAAGAGGGTTTTTATAACTTCGAAATCAGTGCTCAAAATTTAAATTTGAGGGCACTGTTGAACTCGCAACACCGGTATTCGCTTAAGAAGACTTTCACTTCGATGGCAGTTGGTCGAGAATAAAAGTGTGTTCTTGAGTTTTAAAAAAATAATAAAATAAAGTGGGTGACACTTTGTTTTATTTGATCCACCATGTTAGTGTTTGGTGGTTAAAACCTCCTCATGGAAGTTAGAGGTGGGACCAACACACCTTAATCGCCCATGAGAGATTATGGTGGTGGGGCCCACCCGAACCTAGCCTTTTAGTCATGTTATTTGTGGTGGGGAACACCCGAGCTTTAAACACCTAGAAACTCCCCATTAAAGTGGAGAAAATATCATGATCCAAATTAATATAGGGGAGCCTCATCAACTCCCACTTAATTTATTTGTGCCAACATTCCCTAATGCTCCACATTAATTGTGTGGGGCCAATTAATTAATACTCCATTTTTTATTTTAAGACCAGCATTCTAAAATAATAGACAACCTATTATTTTGCGGGACATATTTATTTTGGTTGGCATTATTTTCATTTGGTGGAACTTGGGAAGATGAGATATAGGGAGAAACACTCCCAGTGAAAAACGAAGAATGCTCCACTGACGAAGAACGCTGATCCTCTTAGAAATTCTCCCTCAAACACATTCAGATGTGGAGCGTCTTACATGACCTGATGCATCTCGGGATTGGAAGTGTGAGATGGACATGAAGAAAGATGATCTTCTTCAGCTACTTTCCACAACTCCATAAACGAAAGGGGAAAAAAGAACAAAGGTAGGGGTTTTAATTTGATGTTGTATTAATTTTCTCTTTCTCTTATTTGGATAGAAAAAATTCTTTGCATGGATGTAAAATAATTGTTATACATCATATATCTTTGATGAACCAATTGATACAACCCTAAACATGGAGGGTGTGGGCCAAACCAACATGGCCCGACCCATCTTCTGATATTGTATATGTTGAACTTTTGGCATGGTGATAAGCAATGAGAGGACGAAGCCGGTGACGACAAAGGTCGTGCTACCCATGGCCACTGTGAATTGCGCTTCCCCTGTGGCGCTCCAGTGCTCCAAGTCGAACTGTTGTCCTTCGGCCGAGCCACCCCACTAGCACCACCGCCGGTATGCACCCCCAGCTCCTAGCTATCACCGGCCACCCAGCCTCCCACCGACCAGCCTAGCAGTACCCCTCCTGGCCACCGGCCCACCTGGACACATGGCTCCCGGCCACTGAACCACTAGGCTGCCCCCGAACAGGCCGCCCACCCACCCGCCTATACATGCCCTACCCTACCACACAAACATGTCCAGCTGGCCTTGACCTCCCCAAACCGCACTGGCAACACCCTGATCGACCACCTCCCAACCACCCATCCTTCCTAACAGGTCCATGGTGCGCTGGACGAACTGGGCCGGCCGAACCCTTCTGGCCGAGCCGCGGCTTCGCATTGCTCCGGGACGAACTAGACCTGAGCCTGGGCTGAACCGCCCTTGCAGCCTGCTGGGTTGGGCCCATCGGGATGGGCCAAACCTAACAAGCTGGCCCATCCAATGGGTCCGGCCAGACCCTCGGTCGGACCGCGTTAGTCTGACCAGGTTGGACCAAACCTGGGTCCACAACTAACCCTTCTCTTTCACATGCCATATCTTTGACACCATAAATCCATTTGATGATCTAACAACGGTGCTGGGAATCTTGGATCTTAGCATCCCTTGGAGTATATCCCATAGGAGTTCTGGGTTTTGTTGAGATTCAGTTATGTTTGATTGTACATAAATCCCACAGGGCCCCTGGGACTAAAAGGCTAATAACTCATAGACCAAATGTCTGATTGATGCTCTGCTTGTTGGGTTGAGATGACTATAACGTCGTGGACCTTTTAGATACATCATATTGAGACATCATTGCAGTTTATGTATCAACAATCAGCCTGAGGATCAGACCCTCCCAAAATCAAGCATGCTTCCTGCGGAACCATGTGGCTGGCTATTCACTAACGACTGTTCTGGGATCCTGTGTGGGTTCAACAGCTTCAAAGACTATTCCTCGATCCTGTGTGGGTTCGACAACTCTCTTTACTTTTCCTGGATTCTTTGTGGGTTTGATAACAGTGAAGAATATTCCTGGATCCCATTTAGTTTCAACATCTCTAACTACTGTCCCTAGATACTGTGTGGGTTCGAAAATTCTGATTTCTGTTCCTGGATCCTTTGTGGGTTCGAAAAAATAACTGTTCTTGGATCCTGTGTGGGTTCGACAGTTCTAATTTCTATTCCTGGATCCTGTGTGTGTTCGAAAAAATAGAAGGTTTAGTGGCTATATATGATCAGCTCTATCTATCTACATAGTTTTTGTACCTGTGTGAGCTGAGTCAGTAACTCTGTGTTTTTCACATGATTGAGATGGATTAATAGATAACATAGGTATATGTATGAGAATATACCTAAGTGGGTTATCTGTTGATTTCAAACCTTGTGGTTTATCTTTGTTGGATTTTGTGAGACTTTGAGGATCTCAAGTTCCCTATTGAATATTGTTATACTCACCCCTAAATGGGATATGCCCGCATATCTTTGTGTTTGATGTAGATGACAGACATCACTGATTGAGGCTGAGTGTACAATGACTGGATGGTACTCGGAGGTGGACCACACGACATGTCGAAACCCGGAGGAGACTGACAGACATGGAGTGCTGATGAATCTACCAAAACCTACCTTTCAGTTAGGATCCATGGTGGATGATCTAGGAGCTGATTTTCACCTTTCAGTTGTTTTTTCTTTTTCAGTTGTAGTTGTACATTATAGTTGGGATTGTATTTCCAACCCCTTTACTTTTTATAACTCTCTTGGTATATAGTTATTCATAGTGTTTTGTATTCATATGTGTACTCTGTTGTGTGTGTTTTCATTTATAAAAGAAATTCCTTCTCAGTTAAGGGACTGATGCCTTTTGTGCTAGTCACCAGCCCCTGGCCTCTAGAATGTGGGATTGGGGCAGTCACGACACAGGCCTCGGAGGTCGGGTCGTGAAAAATTGGTATCAGAGGTGTCAGTTATACTGTAGATCATAGGACTCTGATCCTTTCTTTGATGCAATTATGTTAATGGTACTGATTGTGGTTTTTAGTTCAAGGAGTCCAGTGTTGGTCCGGCGGCTGACGTATACATATTGCAGGACCCTGACATCTGATTTCTGATTCAGTGCATGAAAACAATGATTGTGTGTGTTTCAAGAGATTTCTTAGTGATCTTTTTGATTCAGCTCACCATGTATAGGCTATTGACCGCAGATAAGAGGCCTCAGTGCAGGGTCATATCACAGTGGAGGCACCGACGATACCACTACATGTTGGGCCACCGATGCCACCAGCCCCAACAATAGAAAGTGCATGCCACCAGAGCATGTTGCTTGAGTTCTCGCACCAGAGGCCACCATGTACAGGGGTGAGGTGGAACCACAAGAAGCTGAGGATTAGCTAGAGGCTCTGTTGAGAGTCGTCAAACTGGTAGGGACACCAGCATACCTTATGGTGATCCTTGCCGTGAGTCTCCTTCAGGAAGAAACAGTCAGATGGTTGAGTCTAATGATCCAGGTGCATAATGAGGTGAATCTTCTCTGGGTAGACTTCAACAACCTATTTCGGGTGGATTTTTTCCTAGCCAACCTATTTGTGGTGCGGATTTAGAAGCTACTTCATCTACATTAGGGTATCATGACGGTGGAACAGTACTCAGCGTGGTTTACTGACCACTCGTGCTACTCCACAAGTACGGTGCAAGACCCATTCTTTAGGGCCCGAACCTTCAAGTAGGGGACCCGGGGAGAGATCTGGGATTAGATGATCTCCCTCAGCATCCCGACGTATGCAGTGGTGTTGGAGCGAGCCCTCTTAGTGGAGATATTACTTGCTATACAGTCACCAGCAGTGAGACCCGCCATCGGGTGTCAGATAGTAGAGTCTTCTACAGCTGGCAGCAGACAGATGTTTCATAAGTCCCAGCGGACCAGACCATCCGATGGATGACCTCAGGACTCAGGTTCAGTTGTGCGAGGCACACAAGACAGAGTTAGTCATTCAAGGAACATGTAGTGTTTCACGTGTAGCGTGCATGGTCACATGGATCATGAGTGTTAGACTAGCCATACGGATGATCTGCAGACAGTTGAGGGACCTCCCAGGTAGAGGAATAGGTCTGATCGAGGTGATCCGTAGGGTATAGGCGGGCATAGAAGAGGATTTGGTCATTCAGCTGGCAGTGGATGTCATTAAGAGGTGTTACCACCACCACCACCAAGAGGTCCACCCCGACCACAGGGAGCAGGTGGACAGGTGAGTGCTCAACTTTAGGTAGCTGAGACTTATGATCATGGTGCTTCGGAGATGATACAAGGTATGGTCTATGCCTAATCCACCTTAGCTCCAATTGTTATAGACACATGTGCTAGTCATTCTTTCATTGCCACTTCCCTCGTTCAGAGCTCAGAGATTCTGATTGACCAGTTTACTCGATCATTACAGCTACTGACTCCTATGGGAGAAGAGTCAAAGATCACGCATTGGTGCCAGCACTACGAGATTACTTTAGTAGGCGAGAAATTCATCTTGTATATCCTCTTAGAATCATTGAGGACTTACAACATCATCTTGGGTATGGACTATTTATCTACATTGCATGCTCATATTGACTGTATTAGGAGAAATGTGCGGTGTTTCATCAAGAATGGGACAAATTCACCTTCACTAGCGAGAAAGGAGTATTTTCAGTGAAGGATGCACTTACTCGGAGGAGGGTGCCGCTGATCACTCTTCAGTTTTCCTATCTTACCCTCAAAGTTGTTGATGTGGAGAGTCTGACTTATCATATAGTGGTAGACCAGTGCGCAGTTGTTTTCCCTGACAATGTTCCATGCGAACTTCCTCATAGGGAGGTGTAATTTTACATTGACTTGTACCATGGGACGACATCGATATCTACACCAGCATATAGGTTGGCTCCTGCTGAGCTTCGGGGGCTACAGGTACAGCTGGAGGTCTTTTAGGGGAATGGATTCATCCAGCCGAGTGTTTCTACCTTAGAAACATCGATTCTATTCTCCATGATGGCTAATGGAATCTTGAGGCTCTATGTCGACTACCGTCTCCTGAACTAGGTGACTGTGATGAACAAGTACCCACTACCAAGGACTGACGACCTCTTTGATCAGCTAATGGGAGCACATTGGTTCTCAAAGATAGACCTCAGATTAGACTATCACCAGCTCAATGTTCGAAATGAGGATGTGCATAAGGCAACCATCAGATGTCGATACAACCACTATGATTTTTTGGTTATTCAATTTTATTTAAACAACTCTCCAGCCGTGTTCATGGGAGTCATGAATATGATCTTCCAGCCATACCTCGATCACATTGTTGAAGTCTTCATCGAATTCATTATAATCTACTCAACTACTTAGGAGGGGCATGGCTACCGTTTGTAGGTAGTACTGGACACACTCTGAGAGCACCACCTTTATGGTATGCTCTCAAAATGCCATTTTTGGATCCGAGAGGTTCACTTTTTGGGACATGTCATATCTGAGGCTAGAGATGTAGTGGATCCAGAGATGATTGAGGTGGTACTTTATTAGGAGCCACCTAGGAGTGTGATAGAGGTACGAAGTTTCTTGGGATTGGCTAGGTATTACCGGAGGTTCGTACCAGACTTCTCCAGAGTTTCAACACCACTATCGGCCTTGATGATGAAGGGGCCTCAATTTGTGTGATCGAAGAGATGCCAACAGAGCTTTTAGGAGATGAGGCAGAGGATAACTAGTGCCCCCATCTTGAGGCTCCTCAGATTAAGGCATAGGGTACGTAGTCAACTGCAACACATTAGGGTCCAGACCTGGTTGTGTCCTAATCCAAGAGCGAGTACTGATCTGTTATGGTTCTCATTTGGTGAGACATCATGAGTAGAACTATGACACCAATGTATGGAGTTAGCAGTAGTGGTATTCACTTTGAATATGTGGTGGCACTATCTAATGGGAGAGCATTTCACAGTCTAGTTTGACCACCAGAGTCTCAGGTATATCTTCATTCAGAAGGACCTGAACATGAGACAATGGTGATGGCTTTAGTTTTTCTAAGACAATGACATTGAGATAGTATATACTAACGGGAAGGGGAACATTGTAGTAGATGCACTCATTAGAAGATCTAGTATACTGCTGCTAGGCGGGGCGACAGAGTAGCTGGCTACCTTACAGATATCCTTTGTGGAAAGAGATTAAGCAGCCTTCCTTCAGTCTCTTACAGTCACTCCCCCACTTTATCATCGAGTCAGGGATGCACAACATGGAGACATTGACTATGAGACACGATGTGCTCAGATATCCAAATGGAAGGCACCTGATGGATTTTTGGAAGGTGGGGAGCACATCATCATCTTCAGAGGACATACCTTGGTACCAGTGACACTTCATGAGGAAGTGTTGAGGGATTTCCACACTTCCCCTCTAGCGGTACATATTGGAGTGGAGAAGATGTACCAAGGCCTTTGATGACAACACTGGTGGCAATTTATGATGAAGTTAGTAGTGGAGTTTGTCTCTCGATGCCTCACTTCTTAGCATGTGAAGGTGGAGCATTAGGTACCAGATGGCTTGGTTTGGCCTTTAGAGGTCCCAAAATGGATGTGGGATGGGATATCAATGGACTCCGTGATAGGTCTTCCACGTACGTCTAGGGGACATGACTCTATATAGGTGATCGTCAGCCAACTCACCAAGACATCCCACTTCTTACCGATCAGAGAGCATGGTTCAGTAGAGAGCATGGGATGCCTCTAAATGTAGTATATTGTGCAGCTACATAGAGTATCTTCTTCTATTGTCTCCGATCATGACACACGGTTTACATCCCAACTATCAAAGGGGTGAAGGAGTCTTTCGTGACACACCCTTTTCTGAGCACCGTCTTCCATCCTTAGACGGATGGCCAGACTAAGCAGACCATTCAGACCCTTGAGGACATGTTGTGTGCTTATGTCATTTACTTCTATCGCAGCTGGGAGGATCACATTCTTTTGGTGTAGTTTTCATTCATCAACATCTATCACTCCACCATTGGGATGTCATCTTTTGAGGCCTTGCATGGTTATCCTTGCAGATCGCCACTATGCTGGACAGACCTAGGGGAGTCATCACTAGTGGGACCAGAGATGGTATAGGCTACCACAGAGAAGGTACAAATCATCCAAAAGTGGATGAATACTACACAGAGCAGGTAGAAGTCGTATAACTATAACACCCCAAGATTTCATAGTGTGTTATTTTTTCAAAATAATTCAATACCTTGCACTACACGCAACACTGCGTTCAATAGCACCATGACTTACAAAAAAAACCATTCAAAAGAGGATATGAATAGTATTAACTAAATTTTAAACTTTATATAATACTTATAATTTTAGAATTCATATTATGAGAACAAATTCATTTTCAGTATTGCACTTTTATCAACTTTTAATAGTAAACCCTTTTTAAATACAATTTTTTAATCTTTTTTATTAAATGGGGACATCAAAAAATTTAAAATAAAACATCCCAAGCTTCCACTGTACGTTTTCCTTTGAACAATACAGTAGCGTGTGTTGTACGCAACTTCGAGTTTTAACACACACCACAACCGATCAAACTAGCCGTTATAAATAGTAATACGTACTTTTTGAAATTATATATATTTTATATTTCAAAATGGACTTCATTTTTGGATTTGGAGTGTCAAATTTACCGTAAGGTGAGATTTTGGTACTTTTTGGATAACTTTCATATTTTGATGAATAGTGAAAATTACTAAACTTTAATTAAAAACAACTTTTTAATCAAAATAATTAATAGTGATAAATTATGAATTTGAGAGGTTTTAAATTATATTTAGAATATATTTTTACCATTTAATACAATGTTTTTCATTGGAAATAATTTTACAATTAAACTGGACATAAAAAACTGTCAATCTTTTGATAGTTACTATCTCTTAAAAAGACGCTTTTTGTTTTAACAACTGGAATTAATTTTAAATTAATTTCTGTCAATTCTGTGTTTTGAATTTGGAAAAATGGATTCCATAATTTTAATCAGGATATTCAAATTGTGTAAATAGGTAACATTTATTTTTAGGCATTTTGAATAATTACTGCGGTAAATATTTTATTTACCATGGTTAAGGGTAAATCCGGTAAATAAGGGTTAAAAAATAATATTATAATAATACTAAATTACCCTAAAACGTGTACTAACCTTATTGGTTGATATGTTTCGACCATAGGAATATTTGGGTCGATTTTGGGACCCCATGGAGCCACTTGCAGGATATAGGGACACTTTATTTTAATTAAGTTAAAATGAATACAAAAATGACACAAGCATATATCTTTTAGAAAAACACTTTTTACATAGGGTTATATATGTTGTATTTTCGATTGTAAATATTAATTAGAAAGATAATAAGATTTCATACATAATGATATTTTATTTATAATTTTTAGAGATTAAATTTATTTATGACACAATGATGATGCAGTAATTACCATAATAGTGAATATTTAAAATAATTGATATTATAAATACCCAAATAAATATAATTTGAGAATTTTAATGAATTACAATAATTTTATAGGATAATATGAAATATTAGTATTTATTTAAGTAACTTTTTTCTAAGTAATCATTATGATATGAGTTTCAAAAAAATCAACTATTGAATAGTGTCAAAATTGACATAAAAGAGTTTTTAAAACAAATATTATATTATTAATTGAAATTAAATTCATAAATATCTAAGTTTCATCCAAGAGACTTATATAATTATATTTATATCATTAATGCACCACTTGGGGGTTGATTGGTTGTATATGGTAAGTTTATTAACCATATAATATAAAAATACAAAGAGACATTGTAAAAGTGAACTAATTAACTTAGAGTTAATACATAAAGATAAGGTTAATATAAGTACCCAAACCTGTCTAAATTCTATTGGTTGAGTTGTTTTCGACCCATCCCCACCTTAACTTTTTATGAATCAACTTCGGAGCCATTATAAACCGAATATGAATTTATTATAAACTAATATTTCTAGCTTTTCCAAAGGTGCCCCTCACCCCTCTTATAAAAGGGCACTCCTCCTTCTCATTTTTTCACACCATCAAATCCTTTTGGATCGGCAAAACTCTTCCCAACTACTCTCCCAACTTCCCTCACTACAACCTAGAGGCCTTAGTTTGATCAGAAAGCCATCCTAAGGAGCCCTTTTGATCAAAGCAAAAGGAAGAACACGAAGAAGAGGTAATGATTTCACCACCCTTTTCCAAGTTCCTTTCTTCTTCCACTTCTTCTTCCATTGTTATTACCATTCTAAAATAATAACTCCAGTATCATATATATACTATGATGTTATTATAAATATTGTACAACCATATTCAGTATTCTATCCACCCTTTGAATAACATGTCACCATACGTGCGTACGTACGACTTACCGTCTCCACATCGTGGTGTAATTGTTATTCAATATATTATTATTTTGATGGGTATAATAATGATGTTTAACTCATGTAAATAATAAATATAACATGTTAATGATTATTTATATATTATATACCATCTATTTATATATTATTTTAATATCAAAAGAATGATATTGTAGCTCGTGCGTACGTACGGACTACGGTCTCCACGAACGCGATGAGATTCATTCTCCATCGTATCCATTCAAGTATAATTATCATTTCATGATTTAAAAATAATGTTTAAGGACTTGATATAATTCTGGATATATATAATATATAACCTATCCGTTACAAAAATGTCTTACGTAACAAAACATATAAAATAAAATGAGTAAGTTAACACCCGAAACAACGATAATACTAAGATATTATTAACAAGGCAATGTTAAAAGATCATATATGATATCATATGAATGTATATGATTCTTGTATAATTTAATAACAATTATTTCACTATTATACAGGAGGTTAACCTACCCCATCCAAGGAAAAGTACAAGGTAAGGGTTTATTTCACAATCTCTTCATTATCCGAGGTTGTTTATACGCAATTATCTACTGGGATCTCTTTATCATCCACATCCATGTTTCTTCGAAATGTATTTCAAAACTTTTTTACTATTTACAAAGAATATGGGTTAATGTCATTTATACACTTATGTGTTTTTAAAGGAATCTTTCCGTCGTTTTCTAAACAAGGCACTTTTTACCTTTCGACAAATTTAAGGTAAGAATGTTTTTTTAACTTATACGGTAGGTGCGGCTATGTACCACCGTTATAATATCGTCAAAGCTTCTCTTACAAGATTATAAGAATATTTTCAAATTAAATGTTTTATTTTATAATTATGTGACTTTTAAATGATTTTAAAATTAATATTTTTAGAATTTTTGAAAGGTACTCTTTATCAAAATCATAATTTTAAATGTTTTAATGATTTACCTTTCTACATATTTTTAATTAATGTCCATGTTTTCAAAATGATTTTAAGGATTTACATATATTGACATGAAGGTTTTGAAATGATATTTCTTTTCAAAAGTTTCAAAGTGGTATGGGACACTTTGATTCAAAAATCTCTTTTAAATTACTTCCTTTATAAATGTGTGACTTTTCAATGATTTCGAGAAAAGATATATTTCCCTAAAATAGTTTTGATTTCATCTATGTCAACATCCTTTGATGGATTTTAAGCTTATTTGAAGTTGATTTATTAAGATAGAAAAACTTCTATATTATATTGAAGGTTTTGTGATATGTTTGACTGTGGATGTGCTATTTTTATACCATTCATGGTTTATGGTTAATATATTGACATTTCATATGCTAGTTTTAATACGAATGTTTATTTTATGTTTAAACCTTTTCATATGGGAATGCATCAGACTTAATATGTGACGGGTGGAGCCCGCTATAGCTCCTCGATGCATCAGTAGGTCTCATGAGACAAACTAGTGTCTTGGCACAAGGCCTTGGTAAAATCTTATTTGTACTCTTGGCACAAGGCATTGGCTATGTGGTTATGATAGTCGGGCATTATGCATTCCATCATTATGAAAGTGGTTATTGATATTGCATGTGATTATTTTATTAGTAGAATATCCATGTGAATAAGTAATTGGAATTATTTCATTTTACTTTTTCCATACTATGTTGAAGTTAAAGTTTAAAAGGATTTTGTTTTGGTTATACGTTGCCTTAAATGTTTATGCTTATTTATGAATGTTTCCACTATATTGTTATCCTTAATGGGAATTTTAGCTCACCGCTTTTCTATGTTTTATTTTTCCCAGGATATGAAGAAGTAAATTATGAATGACCTGCAGGGATAGTATGAGGGGATAAGAGTGTGGTCCATAGAGAATATATGGTTGTAGTTTTCATTTTTATGATGTAAAACATTATGAATATATATATAGTGTTTCCAAGGCTACTAAACCAATCAGTCTTTTGAGATTTGATCATTCTTGTGATCATGCCAATGTTATGTAATAATGCACCGACTCTGGGTAACTAGGGTCGGTGCGTTATAGTTGGTATCAGAGGAAGTTTAGTACAAACCTTGGAAGCTAGATTTAGATAAACTCTGATTAGAGCACGTATACCTAAGATGAACTTTGAGGATTAGTATATAAGAACTTCCTATTATTTTGGTATTGTATAGATTTTGTGAGTTTTCCGGGCAATAAATGCCTGTCTGGATACGAGTAGGTAGAGGCGGCTCTGGCACAGATGTACCTAGGGGTAAAACCCGAAAACACCGCTTTGAGCTAGACTCGAACGAGAACTGGTGCACGACAACGGGTCTTATTGCACTCTTGGTTAAGACAATTCTGGGGGATATGATTAGGATAACTCTAATTTTCATTACAAATCATTATGAAAGGTTTATGATTATATACTTCCTCAAAGGAGACATTTTTCTGATTATGGATTATATCCATAAACTATTTAATTTATGTTATGTGTTTTACAAGTTTGGGATTAGGTATTGTTATTCATAAACTAATTTAATGTATGACATTGTTCAGAAATGGCGCCCAGTAGAAGGAATGAGAACTCTAGCAATGAAAATGATACAATGAGAAAGAAGGATCATATATCTCACGGTCTTAAGCCAGAATTTATAAGAGAAATAGTCTCGCATGTATTATCATCATATGAAGAAATAATATCATGTGTTTATAAGACAAGTAATTATTTTACTGAGTCCTATGGCTTTGAAGAGAAGCAAGAGAAGAAATGGATGGAAGAGAGAAAGTTGGATAAAGGGAAGAGGGAAAAGAAGAATTTTCCCATATGTGATAACTATGGAAAGAAACACCCTGGAACATGCCTGAAAGGAATGGGAGTTTGTTATAATTGTGGAGCAAACGGGCACAAAGTACGTGGCTGTAAGGGTAAGAAAATAGTTTCAAATGTACAATGCTTCATTTGCAAGGAGTTTGGACACTATGCGAACCTATGTACCAGTCATCAGACTATGCGGAAAATGATGCTATTGGATAATAATCAAGTAAAGATACTACCACAGATGAAGAGGAATAATTAGAGTTCTTATGTTGATTATGTCATTTGAGTGTTGTATCAACAATGTACTTGTTATAACAATTATGGAGTATATAAGGATTGTACTGCGGTACTATTTCATTAAGGACTTGAGATTGTGTGGAACAAAGAAAAGTGACTCAATAGTAGGTTAAATTTTTGGAAAATATATGGTTGAGAGAAAGATAAACCATATTATGGTTCTGATACCGAGGTAGTGATTTTAGAATAATACATGATTGTTTTGGATAAATTATATTGGATATTTTTGACTACCTTGAAACTAATTAATGATTTGTATATTCCATCATTGTTGTGGTTTACAACATTTTTGGATTGAAGGAGTATATCTATTATTCTACAAGGAATAAGGGATCATGAATGCAATCAATAAGGTTTTATGATAATTCAGGATGTTGCAGTGTTTTAAAAGAATACATGATGAAGGTGATCACATGTTATTACACGGAAAAAAAGTATCTTCATTGTGTTTACCTTTCTTATAAATTTTGGACTGAAGTATTTTGGATAGTTCTAGTTTGGATTATTTTGGATTTCCATAAAAGGACAACCCGGAGGTCGGGCGGCAACCCGTCGCGTCTGGCAAGGCCGCGAGACATGAAACCACAACCGAAGGGCGACAAGGGTGTATCACCTACCACTGGCCCACGAGATTTCCTGGATTACATAATGTAGTTTTTATTAAAAGATCTGGTAGATAAATTATAAATTCGTTTATTTTGGAACCCTGTACGAATAGTATAAATAGAATTTTTTTACGTTCTATTATCTTTTAAGGTGAAAGATGAGTTTGTGGTAGAAATTTATTAATGGATAAAACACTAATTATAAAGTAAGTATATCTCCTTATTATCTTACCCAATCTCATAAATAAATTCCTCAACATTAATAAAAGGAACTTAGAACAAAAATGTTGTCCTACATGGTACCTTAAATCATCACTAATTTATGGCTTTGAGATTGTTGGCCTTTTCATAGCCATGTTCTCTACCACTCTCCATAAGATAATTGATGGTTAGATTTCTCTTCCATATACATATTTTTCTACATGGAACCCTAGTATGTGTTATTTTCGGTAATCTTCATACTTTCCACTCTTTATTTTAAATAGAGGTCTCATTAATTCATTTTTCGATGTGGGATTTCAACTAAGATATTTTGAAACGTCAAAAATGTGTTATCCCAATACCCAATGTTTTTTTGAACAGATGGTGTTTTAAATCATCATAGATTGATGAATTTAAGGACCTCAATTTTATATTTGATTGTGATTGAAGACCTCAACCACTACCTATAAATATTTACGTTTTCCTCCAATTATATGTCTCTAATTGCCACCAATGTTCTCCTAATTGAGATCATAATTTGGTGGTGACCCTTTCATTTCTCTTTTCCTCATATTAACACTAAATTTTAGTAACCAAATTTACGATGTGGGTTTTCCCACAAATATATTTTCTATTTTCAACCTTTTATTTTCGAAGAACAATTTCAAATTGTGAGGACGCAATTTATTGAAGGAGGGGAGAATGTAACACCCCAAGATTTCATAGTGTGTTATTTTTTCAAAATAATTCAATAAATTGCACTACACGCAACACCGAGTTCAATAGCACCATGACTTACCAAAAAAATGCCATTCAAAAGAGGTTATGAATAGTATTGACTAAATTTTAAACTTTATATAATCTTTATAATTTTAGAATACATATTGTGAGAACAAATTCATTTTCAGTATTGCACTTTTATCAAATTTTAATAGTAAACCCTTTTTAAATACAATATATTAAACTTTTTGACTAAATGGAGACATCAAAAAATTTAAAATAAAACATCCCAAGCTTCCACGGTACGCTTTCCTCTGAATAATACAGCAGCGTGCGATGTACGTAATTTCGAGTTTTAACACACACCACAACAAATCAAACTATGCGTTATAAATAGTAATACCTAATTTTTGAAATTATATATATTTTATATTTCAAAATGGGCTTTATTTTTGGATTTGGATTATCGAATTTACCCTAAGGTGAAATTTTGGTACTTTTTGGATAACATTCATATTTTGATGAATAGTGAAAATTAGTAAACTTTAATTAAAAACAACTTTTTTAATCAAAATAATTAATAGTGATAAATTATGAATTTTAGAGGTTTTAAAGTATATTTAGAATATATTTTTACCATTTAATACAATGTTGGTCATTAGACATAATTTTACAATTAAACCGGACATAAACAACTCTCAATCTTTTGATAGTTATTATCTCTTAAAAACACGCTTTTTGTTTTAACAACGAGAATTAATTTTAAATTAATTTCTGCCACTTCTGTGTTTCGAATTTGGAAAAATGGATTCCATATTTGGTATCAGGATGTTCAAATTGTGTAAATAGGTAACATTTATTTTTAGGCATTTTGAATAATTACTGCGGTAAATATTTTATTTACCATGGTTAAGGGTAAATCCGGTAAATAAGGGTTAAAAAATAATAATATAATAATACTAAATTACCCTAAAATGTGTCCTAACCTTATTGGTTGATACGTTTCGACCATAGGAATATTTGGGTCGATTTTGGGACCCCATGGAGCCACTTTCAGGATACAGGGACACTTTATTTTAATTAAGTTAAAATGAATACAAAAATGACACAAGCATATATCTTTTAGCAAAACACTTTTTACATAGTGTTAAATATGTTGTATTTCGATTGAAAATATTCATTAGAAAGATAATAAGATTTCATACATAATGATATTTTATTTATAATTTTTAGAGATTAAATTTATTTATGACACAATGATGATGCAGTAATTACCATAATAGTGAAAATTTAAAATAATTGATATTATAAATACCCAAATAAATATAATTTGAGACTTTTAATGAATTACAATAATTTTATAGGATAATATGAAATATTATTATTGATTTAAGTAACTTTTGTCTAAGTAATCATTATGTTATGAGTTTCAAAAAAATCAACTATTGAATAGTGTCAAAATTGACATAAAAGAGTTTTTAAAACAAATATTATATTATTAATTGAAATTAAATTCATAAATATCTAAGTTTCATCCAAGAGACTTATATCATGATATTTATATCATTAATGGACCACTTGGGGGTCGATTGGTTGTATATGGTAAGTTTATTAACCATATAATATAAAAATACAAAGAGACATTGTAAAAGTGAACTAATTAACTTAGAGTTAATACATAAAGATAAGGTTAATATAAGTACCCAAACCTGTCTAAATTCTATTGGTTGAGTTGTTTTCGACCCATCCCCACCTTAACGTTTTAAGAATCAACTTTGGAGCCATTATAAACCGAATATGAATTTATAATAAACTAATATTTCTAGCTTTTCCAAAGGTTCCCCTCACCCCTCTTATAAAAGGGCACTCCTACTTCTCATTTTTTCACACCTTAAAAGCCTTTTGGATCGTCCAAAATCTTCCCAAATACTCTCCCAAATTCCCTAACTACAACCTAGAGGCCTTAGTTTGATCAGAAAGCCATCCTAAGGAGCCCTTTTGATCAAATCAAAAGGAAGAACACGAAGAAGAGGTAATGATTTCACCACCCTTTTCCAAGTTCCTTTCTTCTTCCACTTCTTCTTCCTTTGTTATTACCATTCTAAAATAATAACTCCAGTATCATATATATACTGTTATGTTATTATATATATGGTACAACCATATTCAGTATTCTATCAACCCTTTGAATAACATGTCACCATACGTGTGTACGTACGGCTTACCGTCTCCACATCGTGGTGTAATTGTTATTCAATATATTATTATTCTGATGGGTATAATAATGATGTTCAACTCATGTAAATAATAAATATAACATGTTAAAGATTCTGTATATATTATATACCATCTATTTATATATTATTTTAATATCAAAAGAATGATATTGTAGCTCGTGCGTACGTACGGACTACGGTCTCCACGAACGCGATGAGATTCATTCTCCATCGTATCCATTCAAGTATAATTATCATTTCATGATTTAAAAATAATGTTTAAGGACTTGATATAGTTCTGGATATATATAATATATAACCTATCCGTTACAAAAATTTCTTACGTAACAAAACATATAAAATAAAATGAGTAAGTTAACACCCGAAACAACGATAATACTAAGATATTATTAACAAGGCAATGTTAAAAGATCATATATGATATCAGATGAATGTATATGACTCTTGTATAAGTTAATAACAATTATTTCACTATTATACTGGAGGTTAACCTACCCCATCCAAGGGAAAGTACAATGTAAGGGTTTATTTCACAATCTCTTCATTATCCGAGGTTGTTTATACGCAATTATCTACTGGGATCTCTTTATCATCCACATCCATGTTTCTTCGAAATGTATTTCAAAACTTTTTTACTATTTACAAAGAATATGGGTTAAAGTCATTTATACCCTTATTTGTTTTTAAAGGAATATTTTCGTCGTTTTCCAAACAAGGCACTTTTTACCTTTCGACAAATTTAAGGTAAGAATGTTTTTTTAACTTATACGGTGGGTGCGGCTATGTACCGCCGTTATAAAATCGTCAAAGCTTCCCTTACAAAGATTATAAGAATATTTTCAAAGTAAATGTTTTATTTTATAATTATGTGACTTTTAAATGATTTTAAAATTAATATTTTTAGAATTTTTGAAAGGTACTCTTTATCAAGATCATAATTTTAAATGTTTTAATGATTTATCTTTCTACATATTTTTAATTAATTTCCATGATTTCAAAATGGTTTTAAGGATTTACATATATTGACATGAAGGTTTTTTTGAAATGATATTTCTTTTCAAAAGTTTTTCAAAGTGGTATGGGACACTTTGATTCAAAAATCTCTTTTAAATTACTTCCTTTATAAATGTGTGACTTTTCAATGATTTCAAGAAAAAAGATATTTCCCTCAAATAGTTTTGATTTCATCTATGTCAGAATCCTTTGATGGATTTTAAGCTTATTTGAAGTTGATTTATTAAGATAAAAAACATCTATATTATATTGAAGGTTTTGTGATATGTTTGACTGTGGATGTTCTATTTTTATACCATTCATGGTTTATGGTTAATATATTGACATTTTGTATGCTAGTTTTAATACGAATGTTTATTTTATGTTTAAACCTTTTCTTATGGGAATGCATTGGACTTAATATGTGACGGGTGGAGCCTGCTATAGCTCCCCGATGCATCAGTAGGTCTCATGAGACAAACTAGTGTCTTGGCACAAGGCCTTGGTAAAATCTTATTTGTACTCTTGGCACAAGGCCTTGGCTATGTGGTTATGATAGTCTGGCATTATGCATTCCATCATTATGAAAGTGGTTATTGATATTGCATGTGATTATTTTATTAGTAGAATATCCATGTGAATAAGTAAATGGCATTATTTCATTTTACATTTGCCATACTATATTGATGTTCAAGTTTAAAAGGATTTTGTTTTGGTTATACGTTGTCTTAAATGTTTATGCTTATTTATGAAAGTTTCCACTATATTGTTATCCTTACTGGGAATTTGAGCTCACCGCTTTTCTATGTTTTATTTTTTCCAGGATATGAAGAATTAAATTATGAATGACCTGCAGGGTTAGTATGAGGGGATAAGAGTGTGGTCCATGGAGAATATATGGTTGTAGTTTTCATTTTTATGATGTAAAACTTTATGAATATATATAGTGTTTCCAAGGCTACTAAACCAATCGGTCTTTTGAGATTTGATCATTCTTGTGATCATGCCAATGTTATGTAATAATGCACCGACTCTGGGTAACTGGGGTCGGGGCGTTATAGTTGGTATTAGAGGAATTTTAGTACAAACCTTAGAAGCTAGATTTAGATAAACTATGATTAGAGCACGTAGACCTAAGATGAACATTGAGGATTAGTATATAAGAACTTCCTAGAATTTTGGTATTGTAGAGATTTTGTGAGTTTTCCGAGCAATAAATCCCTGTCTGGATACGAGTAGGTAGAAATGGCGCCCAGTAGAAGGAATGAGAACTCTAGCAATGCAAATGATACAATGAGAAATAAGGATCATATATTTCACGGTCTTAAGCCAGAATTTATAAGAGAAATAATCTCGCATGTATTATCATCATATGAAGAAATAATATCATGTGTTTATAAGATAAGTAATTATTTTACTGAGTCCTATGGCTTTGAAGGGAATCAAGAGAAGAAATGGATGGAAGAGAGAAAGATGGATAAAGGGAAGAGGGAAAAGAAGAATTTTCCCATATGTGATAACTATGGAAAGAAACACCCTGGAACATGCCTGAAAGGAATGGGAGTTTGTTATAAGTGTGGAGGAAACGGGCACAAAGTACGTGGCTGTAAGGGTAAGAAAATAGTTTCAAATGTACAATGCTTAATTTGCAAGGAGTTTGGACACTACGCGAACCTATGTCCCAGTCATCAGACTATGCGGAAAATGATGCTATTGGATAATAATCAAGTAATGATACTACCACAGACGAAGAGGAATAATTAGAGTTCTTATGTGGATTATGTCATTTGAGTGTTGTATCAACAATGTACTTGTTATAACAATTATGGAGTATATAAGGATTGTACTGCGGTACTATTTCATTAAGGACTTGAGATTGTGTGGAACAATGAAAAGTGACTCAATAGTAGGTTAAATTTTTGGAAAATATATGGTTGAGAGAAAGATAAACCATATTATGGTTCTGATACCGAGGTAGTGATTTTAGAATAATACATGATTGTTTTGGATAAATTATATTGGATATTCTTGACTACCTTGAAACTGATTAATGATTTGTATATTCCATCATTGTTGTGGTTTACAACATTTTTGGATTGAAGGAGTATATCTATTATTCTACAAGGAATAAGGGATCATGAATGTAATCAATAAGGTTTTATGATAATTCAGGATGTTGCAGTGTTTTAAAAGAATACATGATGAAGGTGATCACATGTTATTACGCGAAAAAAAGTATCTTCATTGTGTTTACCTTTCTTATAAATTTTGGACTGAAGTATTTTGGATAGTTCTAGTTTGGATTATTTTGGATTTCCATTAAAGGACAACCCGGAGGTCGGGCGGAAACCCGTCGCGTCTGGCAAGGCCGCGAGACATGAACCCACAACCGAAGGGCGACAAGGGTGTATCACCTACCACTAGCCCACGAGATGTCCTGGATTACATAATGTAGTTTTTATTAAAAGATCTGGTAGATAAATTATAAATTCGTTTATTTTGGAACCCTGTACGAATATTATAAATAGATTTTTTTTACGTTCTATTATCTTTTAGAGTGAAAGATGAGTTTGTGGTAGAAATTTATTAATGGATAAAACAGTAATGATAAAGTAAGTATATCTCCTTATTATCTTAGCCAATCTCATAAATAAATTTCTCAACATTAATAAAAGGAACTTAGAACAAAAAAGTTGTCCTACATGGTACCTTAAATCATCACTAATTTATGGCTTTGGGATTGTTGGCCTTTTCAAAGCCATGTTCTCTACCACTCTCCATAAGATAATTGATGGTTAGATTTCTCTTCCATATACATATTTTCCTACATGGAACCCTAGTATGTGTTATTTTCGGTAATCTTCATACTTTCCACTCTTTATTTTAAATAGAGGCCTCATTAATTCATTTTTCGATGTGGGATTTCAACTAAGATATTTAGAAACGTCAAAAATGTGTTATACCAATACCCTATGTTTTGTTGAACCGATGGTATTTCAAATCATCATATATTGATGAATTTAAGGACCTCAATTTTAAACGTGATTGTGATTGATGACCTCAATCACTACCTATAAATATTTACGTTTTCCTCCAATTATATGTCTCTAATTGCCACCAATGTTCTCCTAATTGAGATCATAATTTGGTGGTGACCCTTTCATTTCTCTTTTCCTCATATTAACACTAAATTTTAGTAACCAAATTTACAATGTGTGTTTTCCCACAAATATATTTTCTATTTTCAACCTTTTATTTTCGAAGAACAATTTCAAATTGTGAGGACGCAATTTATTGAAGGAGGGGAGAATGTAACACCCCAAGATTTCATAGTGTGTTATTTTTTCAAAATAATTTAATAACTTGCACTACACGCAACACCGAGTTCAATAGCACCATCACTTACCAAAAAAATGCCATTCAAAAGAGGTTATGAATAGTATTGACTAAATTTTAAACTTTATATAATCCTTATAATTTTAGAATACATATTATGAGAACAAATTCATTTTCAGTATTGCACTTTTATCAAATTTTAATAGTAAACCCTTTTTAAATACAATATTTTACACTTTTTGACTAAATGGAGAAATCAAAAAATTTAAAATAAAACATCCCAATCTTCCACGGTACGCTTTCCTCTGAATAATACAGTAGCGTGCGATGTACGCAATTTCGAGTTTTAACACACACCACAACCGATCAAACTATCCGTTATAAATAGTAATACCTAATTTTTGAAATTATATATATTTTATATTTCAAAATGGACTTTATTTTTGGATTTGGATTGTCGAATTTACCCTAAGGTGAAATTTTGGTACTTTTTGGATAACTTTCATATTTTGATGAATAGTGAAAATTACTAAACTTTAATTAAAAACAACTTTTTTAATCAAAATAATTAATAGTGATAAATTATGAATTTTAGAGGTTTCAAAGTATATTTAGAATATATTTTTACCATTTAATAAAATTTTGGTCATTGGACATAATTTTACAATTAAACCGGACATAAACAAGTGTCAATCTTTTGATAGTTATTATCTCTTAAAAACACGCTTTTTGTTTTAACAACGGGAATTAATTTTAAATTAATTTCAGCCACTTATGTGTTTCGAATTTGGAAAAATGGATTCCATATTTGGTATCAGGATGTTCAAACTCTGTAAATAGGTAACATTTATTTTTAGGCATTTTGAATAATTACTGCGGTAAATATTTTATTTATCATGGTTAAGGGTAAATCTTGTAAATAAGGGTTAAATAATAATATTATAATAATACTAAATTACCCTAAAACGTGTCCTAACCTTATTGGTTGATACATGTTCGACCATAGGCATCTTTGGGTCGATTTTAGGACCCCATGGAGCCACTTGTAGGTGATAGATACACTTTATTTTAATTAAGTTAAAATGAATACAAAAATGACACAAGCATATATCTTTTAGAAAATATTTTTTTAAATAGGGTTATATATGTTTTATTTTCTATTGTAAATATTAATTAAAAAGATAAAAATATTTCCTACATAATGATATTTTATCTATAATTTTTAGAGATTATATAATTTAATTTATTTATGACACAATAATGATGCAGTAATTACCAGAATAGTGACAATTTAAAATAATTGATATTACAAATACCCAAATAAATATAATTTGAGACTTTTAATGAATTAAAATAATTTTCTAGGATAATATGACATATTAGGATTTATTTAATTAACTTTTTTCGAAGTAATAATTATGTTATGAGTTTCCCAAAAATCAACTATTGAATAGTGTCAAAATTGACATAAAAGAGTATTCAAAACAAATATTATATTATTAATTGGTATTAAATTCCTAAAAATATAAGGATCAGCCACGAGACTTATATCATGATAGTTATATCATTAATGGACCACTTGGGGGTCTCTTGGATGTATATGGTAAGTTTATTAACCATATAATATAAAAATACAAAGAGACATTGTAAAAGTGAAACTAATTAAGTTGGATTTAATACTTAAGGATAAGGTTAATATAAGTACCCAAACCTATCTAAATTCTATTGGATGAGTTGTGTTTGACCCATACCCACCTTAAAAGTTGAATAGTAAACTTTGGATCCATTAAAAACCGAATATGAATTTATTATTAACCAATATTTCTAGATTTTCCAAAGGTGCCCCTCACCCCTCTTATAAAAGGGAACTCCTCATTCTCATTTCTTCACACATTCAAAGCCTTTTTGTTCGGCCAAAATCTGCCCAAATACTCTCCCAACTTCCCTCACTACAACCTAGAGGCCTTAGTTTGATCAGAAAGCCAACCTAATGAGCCCTTTTGATCAACTCAAAAAAGAAAATCTGAAGAAGAGGTAATGATTTCACCACCCATTTCCAAGTTCCTTTCTTCTTCCACTTCTTCTTCCTTTGTTATTAACATTCTAAAATAATAACTCCAGTATCATATATATACTGTGATGTTATTATAAATATGGTACAACCATATTCTATATTCTATCCACCCTTTGAATAACATGTCACCATACGTGCGTACGTACGGCTTACCGTCTCCACACCGTGGTGTAATTGTTATTCAATATATTATTATTTGGATGGGTATAATAATGATGTTTAACTCATGTAAATAATAAATATAACATTTTAATGATTCTGTATGTATTATATACCATCTATTTATATATTATTTTAATATCAAAAGAATGATATTGTCACTCGTGCGTACGTACGGACTACCGTCTCCACGAACGCGATGAGATTCATTCTCCATCGTATCCATTCAAGTATAATTATCATTTCATGATTTAAAAATAACGTTTAAGGACTAGATATAATTCTGGATATGAATAACATATAACCAATCCGTTACAAAAATTTCTTACGTAACAAAACATATACAATCAAACGAGTATGTTAACACCCGAAACAACGATAATACTAAGATATTATTAACAAAGCAATGTTAAAAGATCATATATGATATCATATGAATGTATATGATTCTTGTATAATTTAATAACTATTATTTCACTATTATACAAGATATTAACCTACCCCAACCAAGGAAAAGTACAAGGTAAGGGTTTATTTCACAATCTCTTCATTATACGAGGTTGTTTATACGCAATTATCTACTGGGATCTCTTTATCATCCACATACATGTTTCTTCGAAATATATTTCAAATTTTTTTTACTATTTATAAAGAATATGGGTTAAAGTCATTTATACCCTTATGTGTTTTTAAAGGAATCATTCTGTCGTTTTCCACAAGTCACTTTTTACCTTTCGACAAATTTAAGGTAAGAATGTTTTTTTATCTTATACAGCAGGTGCGGCTATGTACCACCGTTATAAAATCGTCAAAGCTTCCCTTACATGCTTATAAGAATATTTTCAATGTAAATGTTTTATTTTATAATTATGTGACTTTTAAATGATTTCAAAATGAATATTTTTAGAATTTTTGAAAGGTACTCTTTATCAAGATCATAATTTTAAATGTTTTAAAGATTTATCTTTATAAATATTTTTAATTAATGTCCATGTTTTGAAAATTTATTTTAAGGATTTACTTATATTGACATGAAATTTTTGAAATGATATTTCTTTTCAAAAGTTTCAAAGTGGTATGGGACACTTTGATTCAAAAATCTCTTTTAAATTATTTCTTTTATAAATGTGTGACTTTTCAATGATTTCAAGAAAAGAGATATTTCTCTCAAATAGTTTTGATTTCATCTATGTCAACATCTTTTGATGGATTTTAAGCTTATTTGAAGTTGATTTATTATGATACAAAACTTCTATATTATATTGAAGGTTTTGTGATATGTTTGACTGTGGATGTGCTATTTTTATACCATTCATGGTTTATGGGGAAAATATTGACATTTCGTATGATAGTTTTAATACGAATGTTTATGTTATGTTTACACCTTTTCATATGGGAATGAATTGGACTTAATATGTGACGGTTGGAGCCCGCTATAGCTCCTCGATGCATCGGTAGGTCTCATGAGACAAACTAGTATCTTGGCACAAGGCCTTGGAAAAATCTTATTTGTAGTCTTGGCACAAGGCCTTGGCTATGTGGTTATGATAGTCTGAAATTATGCATTCCATCATTATGAAAGTGGTTACTTATATTGAATGTGATTATTTGATTAGTAGAATATCCATGTGAATAAGTAAATGGAATTATTTCATTTTACTTTTGCCATACTATGTTGAAGTTAAAGTTTAAAATGCTTTTGTTTTGGTTATACATTGCCTTAAATGTTTATGCTTATTTATGAAAGTTTCCACTATATAGTTATCCTTACTGGGAATTTGAGCTCATCCCTTTTCTTTGTTTTATATTTCCGAGGATATGAAGACGTAAATTATGAATGACCTGCAGGGATAGTATGAGGGGATAAGAGTGTGGTCCATGGAGACTATAATGTTGTAGTTTTCATTATTATGATGTAAAACATTATGAATATATCTAGTGTTTCCAAGGCTACTAAAACAATCAGTCTTTCGAGGTTTGATCTTTCTTGTGATCATTCCAATGTTATGTAATAATGCACCGACTCTGGGGAACTGGGTTCGGGGCGTTACAATACCGACAGGAGAAAAAGACCTCTGGATTTCGTGGATGGTGACCACATCTTTCTACCGGTCTCATATCTACAAGGATTACAAATATTTGGGTGAGGCGGCAAGTTATCTTCAAGATTCATCGGACCATTCCATGTCCTTAGTAGTGTAGGCGAGGTGGCTTACCGCCTGGCTCTTCCACCCCAGTTGCACCGGGTGCACAATGTCTTCCATTTATCCCAGATGAGGAGACACATGCACGAACCTTATCACATCATCGACCATAGGGAGCTGGACGTCGAAGATGTGGAGACTTTTATGGAGGTTCTAGTGGAGATTGAGGATCGATAGAACCCGGTCCTTTGTGGAATGTTGATACCTCTAGTGTGCATTCATTGGCAGTATAGGAACCTCTAGGAGAGCACATTGGAGAAGGTGGTTCAGATGCATGATCAGTACCCCCATTTGTTTCCTTAGTTCATGTTTTAGCTTACGGGGATGTAAAGACCTAAGTTGGTGAGAATTTAAAGACCTAGATTTTCCATGGAATTTTTTTGTTTTCATAAATAAATGGAAATTTTACGAGTCCAGAAAAACTGACGGCACGTGATTCTAAGGACCGGTGTGCCTGAAATCAGTTATTGAAGATTTGTTCAGGTACATTCTCTAAATTTATGATCGGGTTTTTATAACTTTTTCATCGGTGCTTAGAGTTGAAACTTGATTGCACCATTGAACTCGCAGTGCCGATATTATCTTAAGAAGACTTTCAGCTCAACGGTAGTTGGTCGAGAATAAAAAATTGTTTTTGAGTTTTCAAAACAAAGTGAGCGACACATTATTTTATTTTAGCCGACATGTAAACTCCTTATGGAAGTTGGAGGTGGGACCACCCCACCTTAATCTCCCATGCAAGGTTATGGTGGTGGGGCCCACCTGAACCCAACCTTCTCTTCATGTTAATTGTTGTGGGGACCATCCAGGATTTTAACCCCTTGAAACTCCCCCATTAAAGTGGAGAATCTCTCAAGCTCCAAATTAATATAGGGGATCCTCTTCAACTCCCCTTTAATTAATTTGTTCCAAATTTCCCTAATCCTCCACATTAATTGGGTGGGACAAATTAAATAATACTCCCTTTTGAATTTTAAGTCTAACATTCTAAAATAATAGACACCCTATTATATTTGGGGGACATATTTCCTTTGGTTGGAATTTTTTTCATTTGGTGGAACTTGGGAAGAGGAGAGGTAGGTAGAAAAGATCCCAACAAAGAATGAAGAATGCTCCACCGACGAAGAACACCGATCCTCTTCGAACTTCTTCCTCAGACACCTACCGATGAGGAGCATCTTCCACGATCCGACACAGCTCAGGATTTGAAGCATGTGACAGACGTGATGAATGGAGAACTTCTTTATCTACATTTCATGACTCTGTCAATGAATGAAGAACGATGAACAAAGGTTGGGGGGGGGTTACTTTTGTGTTTTATTCATTTACTCTTTCTCTTATTCGGATAGAAAGAATTCATTGCGTGGTTGAAAATAATTTTTGTTCAACGTATATCTTTGATGAACCAATTGATACCACCATAAACGCATAGGGTGCGGGCCAAACCATCATGGACAAACCAATCCACCAATCTTGTTTATGTTGAACATTCAGCATGGTGATGAGCAATGAGGTGATGAAGGCGGCGACAAAAAAGGCCGCACTACCCAGTGGCCTCCGTGAACCGCGTTGCCCCAGTGGTGCTCCGGTGCTCAAGGAAGAACCACCATCATTCGGCAAAGCCACCCCGACCACACCACCACTGGCCTGCACCCACCAGATCCTAGTCACCGTCAGCCTCCCGACCTCCCAGCCACTCGCCAGCCAACATGGTCGTGTGCCTCCCAGCCGCCGGACTGCCTGACCGCACTTCTCCTGGCCGCTGGGCTGCCTTGTCACGCGACTCATAGCCGCCGAACCGCTTGGCCGTGCCCGAACGGGCTGCACACTGGCTTGCCCAGCCGTGCTATACCTGGCCGCCTGAACATGCCCACCTGTCTGAACCATGCCCGAACCGCACCAGCCAATGTTGGTTATGCCCTGCTCAAACCGCACTGGCCCGTGCTGGCTGTGCCCTACCTGAACCTGCCGCCCACCGGCTTGCCTGGTTGTGCCCTGCACAACTGCCTCCAAGCTTCCCAGCTTTCCACACCAGTCCACGAACCCCCTCGTGATGCCTTGGCCAAACCGGCCTAACAGGCGCCATCCGGGCCGAGCTGCACCAAGCTGCGTTGAGCCGCACCTTTGCGACGCTCCAGGCCGAAACACACTTGTGGCCTACTGGGATGGGTCGAACTGGCCGGGCCTAACCTAATAGGCATGCTTTCCAAATGGGTTAGGCCAGACCCTGGGTTAGACCGAGTCTATCCGACCAGGTTGGACAGGACTCGGGTCCACTACTGACCCTTTAATTTCATTGGCCATATCATTGGTACCAGGCGTCCGTTTGAAGATCCTTCATCGGTGATGGAAATGTTGGTTCGTAGCTGTCCCTTTGAGTGTACCCCACTACAGTTCAGGGTTATGTTGTGAAATGGTCCGGTTGGATCGTATATGAATCCAACCGGGGCCCTGAGACTAAAAAGATAATAACTCACAGAACGAACGTCTGATTGACGTGATGTATATTGCGTTGAGACCCCTATGACGTGGTGGATCTTTGAGATACATATTCTTCGGACATCATGGAAGTTGATGTATCGACACTCGGATTTAAGTGAAGACCCTCTCGGAATTAATCAGGCTTCATGAGGAACCCTGTGGATGGCAGTGCACTGACAACTTTTCCTGGATCCTGTGTGGGTTCGACAGCTTTGACGACTATTCCTAGATCCTGTGTTGGTTCGATATCTCTGTTTACTGTTCTTGGATCCTGTGTGGGTTTGACAGCACTGATGACTATTCCTGGATCCTGTATGGGTTTGACAGCTCTGATACTATTATTGGATCATATGTGGGTTCGACAATTCTGATTTCTGTTCCTGGATCCTGTGTGGGTTTGATAGAATAACTGTTCCTAGATCCTATGATGGTTTGATAGTTCTGATTTTTTTCCTGGATCTTGTGTGGGTTCAACCGAATAGATGGTTCAGTGGCTACATCTGATCAACTCTATAAAACTACAAAGGTTGTATAACTATTTTAGTTGAGTCAGTAACTTTGTGTTTTTCTCATGATTGATATGGTTAATAGATCACATTGGTATATGTATGGCCATATACCTATGTGAGGTTATCTGTTGATTTCATACCATGTGGGTTATCCTTGTTGGATTTTGTGAGACCTTTAGGGTATTTTCATCCCTATTGATTATCGTTATACTCAACCCTGCATGGGCTATGCCCGCCCCTTATTATGTTGGATGCAGATGGCGAACAACATTGACGAAGGTTGAGTGTACGAGGACTGGACGGTAACTGGAGGTGGAACTCTTGATGGGTCGGTACCCGGTGGAGACTGATGGTCATGGAGTTCCGAGGAGGCTATCAGTACCTACCAATTAGGTATGATCCATGGTGGATGATCTAGGAGCTACTTTATACCATTCACCTATTTTTACCTTTTCAGTTGTATTTGTACTATACAGTTGGGCTTGTATTTCCAGCCCCTTTACCTTTTAGCACTCTCTTGTTATACAGTTTTTTATAGTGTTTTGTATTCATTTGTGTACTCTATCGTGTGTGTTTTCAGTAATTAAGGAAATTCTTTCCCTGTTTATGGGTTTACACCTATGGTTCTAGTCACTAGACCCTGGAATAAGGAAGGTGGGCTTGGGGTAGTCATGACCCGGGTCCTGGGGGTCCGATCGTGAAAATCAACTAGAATAGAATAACTAAGAGACACATTATCCTTGTTGTTCAAGATCTCCACAAACCATGCATAAATGGCTTAATCTATGTTAATATCATTATTTCCCCAATAAATGATGTTTGATTCATCATTAAGATAGTGATTTAGTCATAACACATAGAATTCATCATATTCATGACTCCCTTATGGGGGATGTGATATCTGATATTTCACAACTCTAATACAATCCAAGGACTTGAAAGGTCAAAAAATAGGATTTTAATAATTACTCCCATAACCAAAACATAACTTCCTTCTATGGAGATTAACTTTTATGAATATATGATCTCTTGGATTGATCACTATAGGTCTCCTGTTATATTAAAGAATAGAAATATCATAATATTTTCCTATATTGATCATTTAATTAATCACCAAAAACAGATATTTTATAAACTAAACTACTTCTTATTCAATAATTATCTATTGTATAACCCTAACCCATCACAATATTGATTGAAATTGTCAACCATTCAATGTTTTATAATATTCCATACAAATAGTGGAGTTAATAAAATTCCAATAGAACTCAATCAGTGGAATTTTCCTCACACATGAAACATTATAATCTAGCACAAAAAAATACATCATGTCCACTTGGTTTTGGGTAGTCTACTCTATTTGACCATCATTCTTTGGCTGAAGAGCTGTGATAAAGAATAAGTGATAAATAGATAGTTTCTTAGTCCCATCTATAACTTGTATTTTAAACGTGTATCCTCATATCAGATGATATTCTTAAGGGATCTATGGACTATCAACAACTCCTCCCAAGTCTTTCTCAACAAAACAACTATTGAAATAAACTACTTTATCACAATAACGTGGCATAGTTTTGTCAAAGGATCCACTACCAAAATTATATAATTTTTTCTTCATTTATGTAAATTGTTAAATACTTCAATTGTGATACCGTACCACTTCCACTATGAGACATAAAACGCCTTGAAAAAACAATAGGGAATATGGTTCATGCACACTACCTTATAGAAAACAAAAAATAGATGAAAAACTCAACAACAACATGGTCCATCCCAAGACAGCAATAATAACATCTCATAAATGGAGCATATTTTTCAAACCAATATATACTCTATGGGTAAGCTATAGAATTCCTAGACAACCGTATCTAAAATAATTAAATGGATGTAAGTCTTACCAATGAACAATACATGGTGATGTTCATTCTTTGCCCATCCATGAGGGGAATCATTAAACACAACTCGGTCTCTCTAAACCTCAAATAGTGAATCACTCAAGTTGGATTCTTCTAATTTTGTCACCATGAATGAAAGAATTATCATTTAAATAAGAAACATTCACCCATAAACCTCTTTTATATAATGTTTTATTATTGAATGATCTTACATCATTCTCTAGGAATACATAGACTCATTCATGGAACCCCTATGTAACTACCTAGTTATAAAATCGGCTTCAACAGTACCCACACCCGGTGTATATGAAATATAAAACTCATAATTATATAATTAATCCATCTGCTGTGAGAATGGAACATTCATTTCACATTGTGAAAATATAGACCTTACAATCATAAAGACTATAAAAACCAAAAAAATTCACTCAGGAGGTAATGTAACCAAAATAAAAATGAAATCATGAATACTACTAACTCAAGATCATGGGCGACATAGTCATGTTTATGGGGGGGGGGGCTGTAAAGTTCCATAATAAATGATAAATCTCTATTTGGTAAAAATAAATCCTAATCAATGATGTGGTGTTTCATAGAATACCTCAAACATAACTCCATCTACTAGATAACTAATAAGTAGATCACTTACTAGCCTTCCATTCAGTGACTCGACGTCTTACAGATTGTGATTTTTCAATAAGAACAAATGATTAATTAAAATCAAGGATGATATAGGTGTCTCCAAAAAAAGATATCAAATACTTATAATATCATGTGTACCAAAGGAATATTCCCTATATAGACATTGTCATGGGGGCTTACTACAAAATGAATACCTCGATATTTGAAGGATCCAAATATACTCATAGCTGGGTGATAAAATGAACCTATTAAAAGCATCATGATCCTACAAATCACAAATTTAAAACTTCTTAAATAAATACTAATTATGAAAACAACCAAAATTTCATGTTTATGATCAATATTCTTGTCCTTAGATACAATGTACACAATGATTTCATCAAGGAAAACTACCATGAACCAATACAGAAAATCTAAAAACATGTCGTTATGTTGGCCTATGAACAATTTTAGAGAATTAATCTAATTTAATGACCTCAAAATTAACTCATAACTCCAATAATAACAACATAGTGAATTATATGGAACATCATTATCCTTCAACCACATCTGATGATATCATAACAAAATATCATTCCTTGATAATTAACTCACTCATCTAAAATGATATAATGAATATATAATTAATTAAATATGATAGTAGTCATTCACAGGATCCTGATTCATGGGATGTTAATAAATATAGATTTGTAAACCAAACATTGCCATTTTCCTAAAAAATAAACTATTTTAAACCTCTGTGACACACTATTCCAATCAAATCCATGTTATAATATATCATTTAGACATACCTGTATCTCTTATACCATATAGGGTTCTATATTATAGGGATACATGATGTTCTAGGAAACAATTATTTCATAACATAATCTCAATATTGAAAACTCATAGAGGGGGTAACACAATGATATCCTTTGGATAAACATTATTTGACACTTTAACAGTGTTATGAAACACATATAGATGTACTGCTACTTAAATATTAATTTTATTTTCGATCATGGAAGGCATTGATGGAACAGACCACCCACCCATATGAGGGTCCCACTATATAATAAACATAGATGTGTCTCCACCTACATCAACGAACAAAAACTATATCCTCAATAAAAACAAAATAGTATGTGCATAATATTTATAATCCATACCAAGGGTGAGGTCATATTATTATATTTGTAAACACTATTATTCTTCCAAATATTGGTGAAACCCTATTATAGCACATAGTCCTAATTTACATTATACCAATAAGCTCAACCTCAGACTGGCATTGTTAATACTAAGGGACTAAATACCTCTCCACCTCATAAACCAAATAATTGAATTGGGAATTTGAAATGAAGGATCATGTATCTCATTAGTCAAACCTAGAAACCACCAATGTAAAAAACTAATAATATGTACCTCAATTGATGTTTGGATCACCCAAATCTTGAAATTCTGAATCCGTAATATTCCCATAAGCAACTCAATTACCCCTCTAACCATAATGAGGATCCCCTACTCATTTTTTACCCTCTATGGATAAGGAACATATTATTTTTTCCATATATATAAATCTTCTAATATATATTGATCCAATGATGGATTATTATACAATGATTCATTATCTAAAATTATGTCAATATAGGAACAGGATGACATACCTATATTGTATTCTTCTAACACATAATGTTTAGTCATTGTCTCTATAGGTAGTTATGGACTTCAAAATGAAAACATGTGTTTTATCCGATGAAAATTCATAAATGAAACAAGAAAAAAATAAACTACATGATGAGAGATGAGACCTATGATATACTATCTAAATGAACTAATATATAGTGAAGTTAGAAACACAAACCGAAAATCTACTACATTAAGGGTCATTTTGACCATCCTCCAATGATGATATAGTTCTGCCTATTATTCTCTAAATAAACTATTATCTCACAAGAACCATGAGTTATGTCCTAAAAATTAATGGGGTGACTTGGTGCAAGATCTTTGGATAAAATTCTTCTAAAAATGACCTTTTTCAACTAATCAAGAAAGTGACCACATTCATAACATATGATTTTATAGAAATGGTTATTCATCTCTATCATGGTGGATATACCATGTTTATGGATAATCATATCATGATGATTGGTTGCCTTCAATGTTAACGAATGAACATCTACATTGAACTGGTTCTTTAACTTCTCCTATTACAGTTCAAACTCCTTGTGGTCATTAATGAAAATGATCCACCAATTTCTTTCTCTTCATTACAAAATTTAATCAGTTAACGATTTTCACTGCTCCCCCAATTCATGGATGGAAACAAAATCTACCTACACCTCCAACAAAAATTCATATTTTACAATGTTTGAAATAGACCCCTTATATTTATGTAGAATCAGACTTTCAAACTCTTAGAGTTTCATTCTCTAATTTAAATTGACATCATCCCATAATATAGGAAGATATACTAGTAAATCATATTTAACATCCTCAGTGTGAACATTATGGGTATTCTAACCATGATGTAGATGTAAACAATATTAAATTATTGGAAAATCCGAATCTTAGGTTAAATAATATAAAAAGAAAATTAAAAATTTAAATTATTTCAAAATTTTCATCATTAAAAATTCATACAATTTAATATATATACATAAATAAAAATGAGAATTGATAATTTTCTATTCCTCTTTACTACATCAACTATCATCTAAATAGGATCATTAAATATAAATGAACATGCATTAAATATTAGTAGTCCATAAATACATATATATCAGTTAGTATTCCCTATTTATATCACTTCCTAAACACTGATGGAACTATTTTTCTACCAATCCATTTCATCTCACATGTTCCTTACATCAAAATCCATCATATCTCCAATATTAATCATTCAATACCACTCTATCAATTCCAACTCCCCCAATGGTTCCCATCATGGGTCGGTAATGATTAATGGGAGGTGATCATGTATGAATCTTTCAAAATGGAGGTAATGTGTTGTGGACAGGAACAAAGGGTATAATATAAATACAAATGTAGTGATTTAAAAAAATGACAACATAGAAAAAATATAATATAAGAATACAACTCAACTTTTCTCAGATAGATAATGGAAACATCAAGTACGTTCATGAAGTTTTATACAAAAATAATACAATTATAAAAGGAAACACAGATACCATAACATAAAATCAACATAAAAAATGCATCCCAATCTTATCATCAATAATTTTTATATATAATGTTCAGAAAGAAATCCACCTTACCCCTAATAACCTAAAAAATAATTTATATATATAGGTTAATCAAAGAAGTTATATTCAGATGAGTAATCCCTAGATCATCTCAGGGAAGGGATAAATGAAGAATACTAAATCCCATTGATAGAAAGGGAAACTAACTAATCTCCTAAATATGTATGTTATTTTACCTTTATTCTAATGGATATTGTAAAATGAGAAACATGTACAATAGATCTTATTTTAATGTAAAAAATTGGTGGATCTCTCCCACATCCAAAATGGTATGATTCTCCACCATTGCCTCCAAGGTCTTATACATCTCTATTTAAAAGAACCAACCAAAAGGCACATGGGATAGGTATCCTAAAATGCACATCATGTATCATATCAATTCATCATCCCATATCCATCTACACGTAGTGATTGAGTAGTTTTTGGGATCCACCATTTCTCGTATTCCATGTATTGTACAACATTCTATTACATCCTATATATAGAATATCATTTCTTCATCCAATCCCCATATCCATGTAGTGATTGGGTAGGTTTTGGGAGCCACCATTCATCATATGTCATGTATTGTACATCATTTCATCACATCCTCTATATAGAGTGTGTACGTTGACACATCCGAGAATATAAACATTGTTACTATAATAATACGTTAGATACTATATATAGCGATACATCTATTTCAAATAACAACCAAGAATTATTTCTATCAACACACAAATATGGGTTTAATAACCACCACGCACAAAACCACATAATACTTCCTTGAGAATAGTGTATGTCTAGAAGTGGAAGTCAGTCAATTATCCCTCCCCAATAAGAGTATTGAAGAAAAACCATTCCATCGACTACTAGGTGATATCCATCCTACATGGAATGGTGTCGAATCATATGAAATAATGAAAAATACATTTCATATTATATATCACAACAATACTATGTGAATTGACCTACCATCAGACTCAACTACTGACATTCTCTATTGAACACTTGGATTCCACTACTATGACCAAAATATTTTATAAGAATAGAAGTATTTAATAAGGAATTCATTAAATTAAATAATTACCTAAAAAATTTACATTATATTAACTACTTCAGGACACATTAATTAGAATTATTCTTTTCAAATTTCAGTAAATTTATTGTGAAATTTTACCCTCAAGGAATAATCTGTACCAGTTATTGGTTTATCAAGATTAGTAGCATTTTCGTTCTAGTATGAAATGACCTCATGTGTTCAAACATTTAATAATCCTAAATATAATTGAATATTTTTTGGTACTCTAGGAAACATCATATAAAACTATAAAAGTGATGTATAACAATGCATATTGAGTTGTCTCATGCAGTATGAAGAGTATCAAAGGTAGAGAAGCAAATTATTATATTTTTCTTAACTAAGTTTATTAATATTCATGAACACCATAATTATTCTCAATGACTGGAAATCTAATCATCAACCCTTTCCACCAAACTTGATGTTTTATCTATCACCATCAAGCATATCAGTATTCATCTCTCTACCATTTCCATCAACTTGTAAAACAATATCCATGACACCCAACCATAAATCATTAGCCAACATCCTTCCCTTGATCACATAAAATCATATATAAAGTATCAAATCCATATTAAACATAAGTTATAAAAAACCGACACAGTTATCCATGAAAATAGGCCCTACAAACAAGCCCTTTTTCTAACACATGAAAACAAGCTTAATCCACCATAAAAATTTTTATCAAACAAATACTCTAATTTCATCATCAATTAACTGGTATATTTCTAATAATTTATAACTATATTAAATCTAATACATCTTCTGTTAGAGGATATATATTCTTTAAACAATTATTTTAAGAGAAACCTTCAGTCTCAATAAGAAATATGGATGAGAAACTTCACTAAAGCACCTCTTTAATATTATCATAACTATGAATTACTATCATAATGTTCATTTTAAAATTTTCATAAAAGAATAATGAAAATGAATATAACAATGGGAATTAACCATCATTTGGGTTCTAAATAATTATACGTGATTCATATAAAAATGTGCATATTCAATTCCATATCCAAATAAAAAATTACATAATTTACATTCTCTAACCAATTTAATAATATTAGAATTATTAAAACCTTGAATAAATAGGACACTAATTATGCATATCCTTGATAGAGAACTATATATTAAATCAGTAGTTGAATCTTTATCATGGTGAAAACAACATGTGATTTCCACTAACATAAACCATTTCTTTATGTACTTATGTTCAATAATTATTTATGTAAAATGAATTTTCACACAAGTGAATAATTAATGATCACATTATTATTAAAAGTAAGAGAATATAATAATAAATGAATCAAATAATCCACAAATTTAATAGTCATTGATGATAATGGAACAATAATATATATCTTTTCTCACATATCCCATAATGAAACTATAATCCTCCCAGAACACCATGCCACAACTACTCCCAAAACATCAAAAGGGAATCCATTATGCAATTAGAGACAAAATTTCACAACATGGAAATAATATATTATTGGAGAATAGATTGAATAGATAATAAATATCATGTATATAGTAATAAGTCACCATATGTCTCCATTGATCAAACAAGGGATATTAGTGATTTAGTCTTATCAAAATTCTCTTCAATGGTTATAAAAATTACCTATTTCATCCCAATAGAATGTGAGAAAATGATAGAAACAACGTCTGTTCATAGTGGCTTCAATTATTTAGTTGTAATCTAAAAAACACAACACCAAAATACCGCCTTGATAATTCCATAGAAGTGGATGAAATAGAACATACAATATTGTGTCATAAAGGACAATGTTATAATGCTCCCAGAATAGAATGTGACATAATCCAATAAAAATGTAATATTTTTAGATCCCAAAACATTGGAAGATTTCCATTACATATGGATAACCTATAATCCATAAGGATAAATCTCTAATAGGGTGGATATGTTGTGGGATATTACACATAGAATAACTACACCAAATTTGGTAGATTACACCATGTCACACTAGTTCATAAGATATTGGTTCATGTCGTTGAACATGACCAATATATTATACAAACAAAATCATTGGTGGAATTTTTGGTTAAATGGTATAAATTCTAAATCATGTACTACTTAGTCCATACACTATTGTTGGACACCCTAGGATTCCACGTCCACCCTATAAAGAACATTTTGGCCCTCCACACTATATCCATTCCAAAGTTTTAAGCAATTTACTCCTATTACACTCTCCCCCCCTAAGCCATGTATGATAAAAAGAAGAACCAATACTCCCAATTTATGGGCTTTTAGGATTCAAGCTATAAATGTTACCGCTTACAAAATGAAGAAATACCTATAGTGTTGTATGAATTTTAAAAATCACATTTATTATTTCTATTTAGATATATACACATTAGATTAAACAAATTCTATTACACCATGATAAAATGATTACATAATTATAATTGTAATAATAATATTTTTATTTTAACGATTGTACTTGCAGTATTCACCTTTTATATTTTCTAGTTTGGAATAAAATATCAAATGTGTGTATGTACTAAATACATATTCTATGGATAAATGATTTAATTTTCAATTAAAAAATGGAATTTATTATTAAAAATTTTAATAAAAAAATAATGATAATAAATATATCTTAATTATGATTTATAAGAGGAATAAAATTTTATTTCTTTCTATCCCTTCTTAAAGAAAACATAATTATCCTTGATGTGTATTTACAAACTATCACTGCCATAGAATTGTGCATTCTATATTTTAGTACAGCCTATCATGGATATTTATAATAATTGGTTTATATTATAAATAAAAAATATATAAAAAAAATTAATTTTTGGCTGTGTAATATTAGATAAATGATTAGTGATACAACCAATTATTGATCAATAAAAATTCAAACATTCAAATTGGGAATATTAAGAAGATAAAAAATTGTAATTATTAGGAATATCTTTATAAAAATAATTTAATTTAAATTAATCATAAAAATTATGTCATAATACAGTAATGAAAAATAAATAATATCATTATTATTCTTTTACATAGTCATTACAAAAAAACATAACATTACCATCCATTAATCATGGTATGTCCATGTTTGGGTTAGTTTGACAGCCAAAATGATCAAATAAAAAGATTATATCAAAGATTATTATGTTAAAATAGCTTCTATAATTATATGATATATGTATTTAAACGTTTATTTTCTTTATTTTGGAGTGGTTACGTAAATATTAAACTCATTTATTATGAAAAATCATTTTGTTCTATTATAATGACTGAAACAAGGTCATTGAATTTTTCATCATCACTGATAATGAATTAAATCCTCATAAAATTAATAATTTAAATTAATAAATAATTAAAAAAACAATTCTATTAACTATTTTAATTTAGAAATATGGAACTTTTGGATAATACTAACACTTTATTATGGAAACTAAGAGAAATGATCAAATTTGGAAGTACCTAATATGAAAAAATATTACGAATATTTATATATATATGTTATTTTTTTGGAAGATGTGTATAAATGGTTATTTGTATGAATATGGTTGTTAAATATGATATTATTTCTATTTTTTAAAGTTGGATAGAATCAACACGTAGATGATTGATTTATAAGATACATTCTGTTCTTCTAAAATTACCCTCTTTGAGGTTTGTTATGTTTTTTTCACTTAATTTCATTTATGTGTGACATATATTTCCTAATAGATATATAATATAAAAATATAATGTTTCTTAATGGATAAAAATTTTCAGTTTAATTTTCTATCTTTCAATATGTCTTAAATTTAGTTCTCCACATACATTATGAATTTATATCTCTCAACTCCCATTCCTTAAGTTATTATTACCCTTCTTAAAATTATTTTATATATATAGGGTAAATTATAACAGATAATTTAATTTCATGGTATTTAATCTTTTTATTTAAAATTTTCAATATTTTACATAAAAATTTAAATAGTTTATTATATCATGAAGTATGTAGAGAATAGATTCCAACCCGTCTTTTTTGAGTTATAAGGTTTCATCAAGAATATTGTACTTCTATTTTTCTACATTCATCAATTTTAAAATTTATATGATATTTACTATTGTATATAATGATTGATTTTTTAGACAACTCTATTTCCATGAATGAATTAATTTTTCAAAGAATATAATATTATTAGAATAATTCAAATTCTCCATAATTTGTTTTTTATCTCGAATATCCATGATTACAAATCTTAATGTTATTATTGATCATTTTTTGAAACACCATTATGTATTAACTAATGTAAAAATGAATTTTCCCAAAAAATTTTATCCAAATAATTCATTATTACTCTTCTTACAATTTATACCTTAAATAATTTTATTTCCATATTTTAAAATCTATTTTAATCCCTTAATATTAAAATGTTTACTTAATCCAAAAATAATAATATTTATGATATTTATATATTTTTAAGGAAGATTTATTTATGATATAATTAAAATAAAAAAATTTATGTCTATACTACATCTTTTCAAAGATGAATTTTTAATATTGTTCTAAATATTTTCTATTTGAAAATTTATTAATACAAGTTAAAAAATTACGATTTTTCAATCATTTAAGACATTACCCCAAAATGATTTATTCGCTTGGAAATTATTTTTCCCAAAAAACACCTAAAATTTAATATGAAATAAAAGTTTAAGTCATTTAAATGACGGGAATCAATAATTTTTATCTATAATTTTAATTTGGAAGAAACTATATCCATATGATGTGAACCACATTTTTCATCCAATATGTACATTTTTATGTAATGAATTCATTATTTTTGGGAGTCCAATTTTTTAGGGATGATTATTGGGGGAGTTAAAATGTTACACATTCAATTCATTTTTTTAATATTTAATATATCATGATATTAATATCATACACATGTTGTTTCCCCAAATATTGTCGTACATATGTTTTGGTCAACTGCTAAAGAGTTACAATGGTTGTTTCCCAATAAATATTATGTTCACGATTGAATCCGAAAACCCAAGTGGAACACAAGTTTTTACACAAGCCTAAAGCGGCACAAAATATATATAATAATCCCATATTTGTTACATGGGTTATTCACTCATTCCTATAGTGATGTGGGTATCACCTTGTGAATCCCATAATCCTCATGATTAAAAAATAATATTATGTTCGATAGCATACTTTACACGAAATAGAAAGCTTAAATGAACAATGAAATTTTAATATTTATTTATAATAGTTATATAATAGATATTAAAATAGTTGTAATGTATATTATTATGAGAATAATGATATATATATATTGGTTTTGATAAACTATTATCATTTAGAACTAATTTTTTATTAAAGTTAACTTATTCCAAAAAATTTCATTTACTTAAAAAATTATTGCATTTTGGGAGAAAATATTATAATTATTTTATTATACATTTATGAAATCTATATTATAAAATGAATTTAATTTTATAAATAAAATTATCAAAATTAGGTTATGGAGAAATATTATGATTTTGAAGAAAGGATTTAATTTTTAGTTAATAGTGAAAATTCTGTTTTATCCTTTAATTTTTAAACATTTAATTTTTGTTCATTTAAATTTTACATTATTAATTTAATTTTATATTATATTATCCCATGTATCATTTAGTTGGAAATAAAATAATTTAGTACATATTAATCATAATAATTATTTATTTTGGTATAAATTCATATTTTAACTAACAATTTTAAAATTTTCAAAAAACATTTTTCCATTGTGTTTTTCACATTTTTATTTAATGTCATTTTTTCTAATATAGGAATTTAATTTCAATAAATTGAATATTTATTTTTGATTTATAAAATTAAATTTATCCTTACATTAATTATTTTACATTTATCCACAGAAGATAAATTATCAGAGAAAATTAATAAATTACAAAATTTATGATATAAATTATTGTCTATGATATCTCCAAGATAGAAAATTAATATAAAAATTCAAACATATTGAATTGAAAAAATAATTATTAAATTCTAAAAAATACCATTTATGAATAATATTAACCATATTTATTAGAATGTACTTCATGATAAATTTGAAAATCATTTTCATTTTCGATGTAGTGCTTGCGTTGCACTAGAGAACTAGAATATAGTAACCTAAAGATAATATTTGAGAATTATGGAGTAATTTCATAGAATGAATATTAACTATGAATTATTATCAATGATTTTAGTAGGTATATGTGAGTATTTATGTCATATAACAAGTTTTTTATCCAAAATCTGGTTTAATTATTATAGATGTTAGAAAATTAAAAATATCATATTAAATTTGTTTTTATTGCATATATGTGTGTACAAGTATATTATAACACCCCAAGGTTTTGAAAATAAATATAGAAAAAAAATTTCTAGTCTATCTTCTTTTATGTTTTGAATTTCAAGAAAAGGTCATCAAGAGTTGTGTTCAATAAGATATTTGGATTCTGATAGAACAAACTTTATTTTTGATGAGTAGTAACATACCCTTATGAATAGTAATATGAATATAAATATGAATAGTAATTTGACCTTATGAATAGTAAATAATAATATTATTTTATTTTCTTATGGAAATAGGATAACATGATCTTAATTAATATTCCAATGTCACATAAAACTAATTTCACTTCAAGATTGTTATTTTTCAAATTAACTGTGACATTATTTAAAAATTAAATTGATAATATTTAGAAAATTATTTTTTAAAAATGGATTTCACTTTTTAATTCTACACGTTGAAAAATCGTTGAGGTGAATTTTTGGGATTTTTCTAAAATACTTGAATTTTTTGTGAATAGTGAAAATACAGTTTTGAGTATTCAGTAGTTTAATGAAATCATACTGACATAATAATTAAAATAAAAGGCTGGTCGACCTATGTATAGTGACTTATGACATGAGGTGTCCCAATGGCTTAACACATGGGCAAATACAATGGGAAATCCCATGGTTTGGCAAAAAAACAATAATGTGGTGTCCCTTTGAAATTATTAAAAAAATACCTCTCTTTTTCTTTAAATACCCACTCATCCAATCATTTTGATTCATTCCAAATCCCTCATCATTGAATATCTGGAAGTTTTAACTCTATAAGAGTCCTCCCAAGGTGTCCATAAGCCCCAAGGTTCCAACCTTCATCATATATGAGTTATTCTACAAGGTAAAGGAATCTTTCATTCTATTCTTTAAGTCGACACTTCTTTTATGTTATCTCATTGAATTTCCATTATAATATGTTGGGGTTTGATTTAATGTATTCTTCTTACTGTCATTTTGAATTCAATATGATGAGGTATAATTTTGATCTCATCATTTCATTTTACGAAATATTAAGCGACGTCGTTATGCTGCCGAATTTTCATAAGGGATCTCTCACCTTTTCTCTTATTTTCAAGATCATCTCTATTATTTTTCTCTCCTCACCTCCTCTATCCAAATGACCATGATAACTCCAGTAAAATTTATATACTGAATATATATCATGTGAGTGGAAGAAAAATCATAAATATTCTTAATCCCTCCATTTTATTTTTATTAACGAAATCAATGTCCATGAGGTTCCAATTTATAGCCTTCGTGGACGATGAAGTTTCTTTCTTCAATTACTTATTCATTACTAGTCATGAAAACATATTTATGGTTGAAACGGACTATAATATATGTATTATAACATAATTAATGTTCATGAACCAGAATATTTACATGTGATTACGTTATATGACAAAACTATTTCATAATAATCCAAATACCACCAAATAATCGATGTGGTTCTCATCTAATGATTCAACCTCATTCCATATAAAAAATGATATAAATGACCATTACCAATAATTTATGTTCATAAATAATATATATTTCCAATCTAAGATATTTTTAACCTTTCCACTTGAACTCCATTACTTAAAAACAAGTGAACCGAATATGAAGGAAACGAACACTCCAGAACGACGAAATTCAATACATTAAGTTGTCAATAAATACATAAATGAACTAACCAGAATTATGATAAAAAAATACAAGTATAATAGGTTTTTAAATAAGTTATTAATAATTATACTTTCATATTGCAGGAGATTCTGTTCGAGAGAAGATCATGTTTGTAGTTAATGTAGGGGTTTTTTCACCTGAACTTCCATTTTCTGTCGGGATACTTTCATTGTCTAATTACCTAAATAAAATTATTATGTATTGATATTCACTCATTATATATTATGTGAGAGTATCATATATATGTTCACAAATAATAACCATTTTTTCTTTTATGGATAGTTACACTTTTTAAAATTAACATTAAATATTGTTTCCAAAATACATGCCTGATTCACGGGAATTTCTCCAATTCATATCTATTTACAAGGGAACACTATAATCTGTTTTTGGAAACCATTATTATTCTAAAAATACAAATTTTTTATAAAAATACTATCTTACTTCACTTCTGGTTTATTAAAATGATTTTCCAAAAGAACTATTCTTTTCTAAATAAAAGAGTATTTATCTCAAAATTGCTTAATTATTTTTTAAGAGTTTTTTTGTTCAATACTCTGGTTGATTCCATGTTATTATTGGGTTTAATAATTTATGAAGTAATATAACATATTTTATTTAATGGTTTATAACTAATATTATTGTGGATGGTCTATCCTAAAACCATTCGTCATATTATTCTGAATGGTTAGTGTTTATGTTCAATAATTGGTGAAAGTTAATTACATTTCATATGATAGTTTCAATATTAATGTATATGTTGTTTATGTTGATCCCCTCTAATATGAGGAAGGCATTGGAAATATATGTGACGGGTGGGTATCACTATAGCCCTCGATGTATCGGTAGGTCTCATGAGACAAACTATGGTCTTGGCAAGAGACCTTGACAAATTGATTATTTTATAGTCCTAGCAAGAGGCTTGGACGGTATGGTTATGATGTCGGGCATATGCACTTCCCTCATTATGATGCTAGTATTTGAAGTTCATGTGGTTATTATACTAGTAGGATACCCATGAGTATGTTTAATTATGGCATTATTTATTTAGCTCATATTCCTGCCATAATATGTTTCAAGATTATAATTAAAGGCATGTGTTTTCAATTATTCACCATGTCTAATGTTTATATTATCTTCTACAGTATTTCTTACTCTTACTGAGAATTTGAGCTCACCCCTTTCTTATGTTTCATTTTCTCAGGACATAAAGAAGTAATTTATGAAAGAATTACAAGGAGAATCTAGGAGATGTGATGTTTCTAGTGGATTAAAATAGTTTTTTGTTTACCTTCATGTTGTAATGTTATACTTATGTATGTAACATGTTTCCAATAATTATAAACTACTCAGTATTTCGGGATTCGTATTCCTTGTATGTATTTCAATGAAATCAAATATGGCACCGGCTCTGGGAAACTAGGTTCGAGTTCTTATAGTTGGTATCCGAGAATGATTAGTAGAAAAATTTGAAAATAGATTTAGAAAACGTAGATTAGGGAAGAGTCCATAAGATACTCATTGAGGATAAACATACAAGAACGTCCTAGTATATTGGTAAATAATAGATTATGTGGATCTTCTAAGCAATACATCCCTATCTGGAAACGAGAAGATAGAGGTGGCTTTGACAAAGATGTATGTAGTGGTAAAACTTGAAAACACCACTTTCAGCTAGACTCCGACGGGAATTGGTACAAGACAACGGGCCTTGCTGAACTCTTGGTTTCGACACTCCTAGGGGATATGCTTAAGATAATTCACATTTTCTATACAATCCATTATGACGGAGTTTAATGTAAATATTCCTCAAGGAAACAATTTTTGTGAATATGGGATTATCCATGTGTAGTATCTCAATTATTTAGAGTATTTTTATGTTAAGATTATATATTATGATTTATAACCTAATATAGTGTATGTCATTATCTAGATATGGCTCCTAGTAGATGGAATGGAAATCGCACTAATTCAAGTGTTCCCTGTATGGATTTTCCTCTAACGCAATACAATGATGTAGGCTCTGGTGCTGTGATTGGTGTTGAGTAAGTAATAACTATACTGGGACAACTTACTCAGATTATGAATAATAACCTTACCTATATGGAGCATCTGGATCCACCACGTAGAGGAGCCATGCTTGATCACTTTATGCAACAACAGCCTTCATCATTCAATGAGACTAAAATCCCATTTGTAGTAGAGTAGTGGATATGTCACCTTGAGAAGATATTTCTTATTTTGGGATGTAATGAAAGAGAGGAGGTTGTCATGATAGTATATCTTCTCGCAGGAGATGTGGATTAGTGGTGGTCATTAATCCAAAACATAAAGGAGGAAGAAGAGATATAAGAGATGGAATGGAGAGATTTTATGGAAAAAATCATAGAAAAATATTACCCTCTTGAGCAGTGAGCAGATATTGACAGACAATTTATGAATCTGAGGCAGAAAGAAGATGAAAATGTTTCCAAGTATGAAGCCAATATCACAAGGTTAGTAAGACATTCTGTGGACTATATTTGAAATCCAAGGAGAAAAATTGATCGATTCATTGATGGCCTAAATCCATTCCTATAGAGGGAACTGATCTCCCAATGTTTTTCATCATATGAGGATATAGTTTCATGTGACATCAAGATAGAAAAAAATTCTCTATGTCTTATGACTTTAAAGGAAATCAAGAAAAGAAGAGGGCTACTGAAAACCCTATGAAAGGAAATAAGGAAATGGGGAAGAAGGGAAGAGTTCAATTACAACAATGTGACAATTGGGGAAAGAAACACCCTGGTGCATGCTTAAAGGGAATTGGTGTATGCTACAAATGTGGTTAGAAAGTCCATCTTGCTGGTGACTAGAAAGAGAAGAAGGAAGCCAATGATGTTCAATGCTATAGTTTTAAGGAGATGGGACACTATGCTAATGATTGTCTAAAACGTTAATTAAATATGCAATAGAGAAGGCCAAGGGATCAGGAACAAGCTTATGAAATCAAAAATACAGAGGTTGAAGTTCCTAATAACGTGGTAGAAGGTACTTTAATAATTTCCTCAAGTTTAGCCAATGCATTATTTGATTCAGGATCATCGCATTGTTTCATATATTCCCAGTTTTCTAAGAAAATTAGATATTTTCAATTTGATTTAACAAGGGATTTGTCAGTCAAAACTCCTAAGGGAAGTATCATTGCTAAAAATTTCTATTAATAAGTTCCCATTAGGGTATACAAATGTTCTTTTTCTAGTGATCCCATCGCCATACCCATGATTAAATTTGATATAATCCTCATTTTGGATTTGTTTTCAGACCATGATGAAAAAATGTATTGTTAGAAGAAAGAGGTTATGATTTTTGATAACTATGATAAAGAACATCTTATCTTTAGAGCAGAATCATCACCACCTGATTCTAATCTAGACCCACCCCCAATAGATAAAATAAATTCAAATATTAGGGAGGAAGAGAATGAAATAATTGTGGGTGAGGAAAGGAATGTTCAAATAGAGGTTGTACCTATTGTGAAAGAATATGTTGATGTGTGTCTAGCAGATTACCTGGACATCCTCCAGAATGAGAAATCAAGTTTTTAATTGATTTAATTCCTGGTTCAAGGCCCATATTGATGACCCCTTATAGAATGGCCATTGTGGAATTAGTGGAGCTAAAGAAACAACTAGAGGAATTGAGTAATAAGGGATTTTTTTGCCTTAGTGTTTCTCCATGGGGAGCCAGTGCCCTTTTTGTTAAGAAGAATTATAGATCTATGAGGTTATGTATCAACTACAGAGAGATCAATGATATAACAATAAAGAAAAATTATCCCATACCTCACATTGATGATTTATTCGACCAACTGCATAGAGCTCAATACTTTTCAACGATTGACCTTCGATCTGGATATCATCAGTTGAATGTGAAGAAGGAAGACATTCCAAAAACAGCGTTTCAAACCAGGTACGTGCATTAAGAGTTTATAGTAATGCCTTTTGGATTGACTAATGCCCCATCGGTCTTCATGGATCTGATGAACATAGTTTTCAAGAAATATCTCGATGATTTTGTAGTGGTATTTATTGATGATATCTTGGTATACTCCAAAAGCTATGAAGATCATGAAAATGACTTGCGCATTATCCTGAAGACTCTTAGAAGACATGAATTATATGGGAAGTTTAGCAATTGGGAATTCTGGCTTCAGAAGAATTTTTTTTCTTTTCCATGTTGTCTCTATGGATAGAATCTTAGTTGATCCTGCAAAGACAAAGGCAATCAATGATTGTACCATGCCAAAAACATAACTGATATACACAGTTTTATTGGCTTAACAGATTATTATCGACGTTTCGTATAGAATTTTGGCTGACTAGCTAACCCGCTAACGAAGCTCACACGTAAACTGGTTAAATTTGTTAGGAAAAAATATTGTGAAGAATGTTTCAATGAACTGAAGAGTAGATTAGTCAATGCTCTTATATTGACTATACCCTCATGGAATGTCGGGTTTGTTATTTATATTGATGATTCATAGAAAGGACTTGGTTGTGTCCTTATGCACAATGATAGGGTTATTTCTTATGCATCACTACAGCTAAAAGTTCATGAGAAAAACTATCCTACTCATGATATTGAGTTAGCTTCTGTAATATTTGCTTTGAAGATATGGAGACATTACCTCAATGGTAAAAAATTTGAGATTTATACTGATCACAAGAGTTTAAAGTATATTTTATCACAGAAAGAACTCAACATGAGGCAAAATAGATGGCCTGAAATCCTCAATGATTATGATTTCACAATACACTACCACCCGGGGAAGGCAAATAAGGTGGGATATGATTTGAGCAGAAAGGATCACAGAGTTTTGAAAATGATGAGAGTTGAAAGGGATCATGTTTTCCTAGATCTTGTAATGATGGATATGGTAATAAATATGGATGGTGAATCATTAATGCTTATTAAAATGGTTTCCAAACCATCTTTACTAGAAAGGATACAATGATCTAAGGCTGATGATGTGGAGTTTCAAAAGAATATTAAAGCTGTGAATGATGGGGGATTGAGTGACTTCGTATATGATGATGGAATTTTGAAATTTGGGAAGATAATTTGTTTTCCAAATATACCTGATCTAAAAAGGGAATTGTTGTTTGATGCTCATAGTTATAATTTCTATACACACCCTAGTAGCACAAATATGTATAGAGTATTGAAGGAACACTTTTTATTGGACAACATAAAGAGAGAGATTGCTGATTTTGTGTTAAGATGTATGGTTTGTCAACAAGTGAAAGATGGAAGGAAACAACCTTGAGATGTATTGAAACCCCTTCCCATACCTGATTTGAAATGGGATAATATCATGATGGACATTGTCATGGACTACCAAAGACTTCTAGTTGGAACAATGCAATATGGGTCATTGTTGATCATCATACCAAGTCAGCACATTTTCTTGCTATAAGAGAAGATATACCACTTGAATTTCTAGAATGAGTATATATTAATTATGTTGTGAGACATCATGGAGTACCCATATTGATTGTATTTTATCGTGATCCACGTTTTACATCGTGATTCTAGAAAAGTCTTCATAAGGCCCTAGATACTGATCTTCATTTGAGCACTGCCTACCACCCACAAATTGACTGACAATCAAAACAGACTATTCAAACATTGTAAGACATGTTGAGTTCTTGTTCAAATGATTTTAAAGGCATGTTGGATCAGTATTTACCTCTCCTAGAATTTTCCAACAATAATAGCATCCATTAAACTATTCAGATGGTAGCCTATGAAGCATTATATGGGAGGAGGTGTCGTACACAAACTTGTTGGGATGATGTTGGTGAAAGAAAGCTCGTGGGCCCAGAACTTGTTGAAGAAACAATGGAGGAGGTGAATATTATCCAGAACCATATCAAAATAGTTCAAAGTAGGCAAAATAGATTTGCAGATATCCGAAGGAAGGATTTGGAGTTTCATGAAGGTGATCACGATTTCTTAAAGGTATCTCCATAGAAGGTTATTATAATATTTGGTAAGAAGGGATAATTAAGTCCCAGGTACATTGGACCTTCCAAAATTCTAGACCGAATTAGAGCCGTAGCTTACTGTTTGGAAATGCCTCCAAGTCTCTCCAAGGTACACAATGTGTTCCATGTGTCAATGTTAAGAAAGTACATACCAGACCCAACACATTACTCACATATCAAGAAGTGGAACTTGAGCCCGATCTATCTTACTGTGAAGTGACTATAAAGATTCTTGATACTAGACAAAATATATTGAGAAATCAGACGACTCGATTGAAAAAGGTTCTCTGGAGGAACCATAATATGAATGAAGCAACATGGGAGCCTGAGGAGCTTATGTTAAAGACATATCCGAATCTTTTTTGGAAATATTCTTTGAATTTCGAGGAAGAAATTTTTTTAAGGAGTGGATAATGTAACACCCCAAGGTTTTGAAAATAAATATAGAATGAAATTTTATAATCTATCATCTTCTATATTTTTAATTTCAAGAAATGTTCATTTAGAGTTTTGTTCAGTAAGTGATTTGGAGTCTGATAGGACAAACATGATTTTTAGTGAATAGTAACAAACCCTTCTGAATATTAATATAAATTATAATATGAATAGTAATATGAATTGTATTATGACCTTATGAATATTAAATAATATAATTATTTTATTTTATAAAGGCAATAGGATAATGGGATCTTAAATAATTTTCCATTGTCACATAAAACTAATTGCAATTCAAGATTGTTATTTTTTGAATTAACTGTTACTTTATTTAAAACATAAATTAATAATATTTAAAAAATTATTTTTGATAAATGGATTACACTTTTTTATTCTACATATCTAAAAAAATATTGGGGTAAATTATTTTCGATTTTTCTAAAATACACGATTTTTTCGTGAATATTGAAAAATACAGTTTTGAGTATTCGGTAGTATAATGAAATCATAATGACATAATAATTAAAATAAAAGTCTGGTCGACTTGTGTATAGTATCTTATGAAATGAGGTGTCCCAAGTGGATTAAAACGTGGGAAAATATTGTGGTCAAGCCCATGGTTTGGAAAAAACCATTAATGAGGCGTTCCTTTGAAATTATTAAAAAATTGCCTCTCTTTCTCTATAAATACCCACTCATCCATTAGTTTTTCTTCATTAAAAATCCCTCATCCTCTAATAATTGGTGGGTTTACCTCTATAATATTCCTCCCAATGTGTCCTTAATCCCGAAGGTTCCAACCTTCATGATCTAGGAGTTATTCTACAAGATAAGGGAATCTTTCATTCTCTTCTTTAAGTCGAAAATTCTTTTATGTCATCTCTTTGAATTTCCATTATAAAATGTTGGGGCTTTATTTTTTGTATTCTTATTAATTTCCTTTTAAATTAAATATTATTAGGTACCCTTTTGATCTCATCATTTCATTTTATGAAATATTAAGCGACGCCGTTAGACTGCCGAATTTTCATAAGGGATCTCTCACCTTTTCTCTTATTTTCAAGATCATCACTATTATTTTTCACTCCTCACCTCCTCTATCCAAATTACCATTATAACTCCATTAAAATGTATATACTGGATTTATATCATGTGAATGGAATAACAATCGTAAAAATTCTTACTCCCTCCCTTTTATTTTTATATATGAAATCAACATCTACGAGGTTCCAATTTATAGCCTTCGTGGTCGACGAAGTTTCATTCTTCAATAACTACTTCATTACTGGTCATGAAACCATATTTATGGTTGCACAAGACTATAATATATGTATTATAACATAATTAATATTCAGGAACCAGAATATCTACATATAATTAAGTTATATGACAAAACTAGTTCACAATAATCCAAATACCGCCAAATAATCGAAGTGATTCTCTTCTAAGGATTCATCATCATTCTATATAATCAAATTATAGAAATGGTCATTAAAAATTATTTATGTTCTTTGGTAACATATATTTCCAATCCTGGAGATTTATAACTTTTCCACATGAACTCCAATTCTTAAAAACAAATGAACCGAATATGAAGGAAACGAACACTCCAGAATGACGAAATTCAATACAATAACTTGTCAATAAATACATAAATGAACTAACCAGAATTATGGTAAAATAAATACATGTCTAGTAGGTTTTTAAATAATTTATTAATAAGTATATTTTCATATTCCAGGAGCATATATTCAATAGAAGAACATGTTTGGAGTTAAGGTAAGGGTTTTTCCACCCGAACTTCCATTTTCATTCGGGATACTTTCATTGACCAGTTACCTCAATGAAATTCTTATGTATTGATATGTACTCATTAAATTGTCTATGAGGGTATCATATATATGTTTACAAACCTTACCCCTTATTTATTTTATTTATAGTTACACATTTTAAATGGAACATTAAAAATTGTTTCCAAATTACAAGCCTGATTCAAGGGAATTTCTCCAATTCATATTTATTTACAAGGGCACTATATAATCTATTTTTGTAAGCCATTATATTTCTAAAAAATACTCATTTTATTATGAAAATACTATCTTACTTAACTTATGGTTTTACACAAATATTTTCCAAAAGAACTATTCTTTTCAAAATAAAAGTGTATTTAACTCAAAATTACTGAATGATTTTATAAGAGTATTTTCATTCAATACTCTTGATGATTCCATGGTATTATTGGGTTTATTCATTTATGAAGTCATATAAAATATTTTATTTAATGGTTTATGACTTACTTTATTATGGATGATATATCATAAAACCATACATCATATTATTCTGAAGGGTTAGTGTTTATGTTCAATAATTGGTGAATGTTAGTTACATTTCATATGATAGTTTCAATATGAATGTATATGTTGTTTATGTTGATACCCAATCAAATGAGGAATTAATTAGACTTATATGTGATGAGTGGGGCCTTCTATAGCCCCTCTATGCATCGGTAGGTCTCATGAGACAAAATATGGTCTTGGCATGAGGCCTTGACAAAATGATTATTTTATGGTCCTAGCACGAGGCTTGGATGGTATAGTTATGATTTCTGGTATATTTACTTACCTCATTATGATGATATTATTGGAAGTTCATGTGGTCATTCGACTAGTAGGATACCCATGATTATGTTTAATTATGGAATTATTTATTTAGCTCATATTCCTACCATTATATCTTTCAGGTTTATTATTATATGCATTTGTTTTAATTATTCACCATGTCTAATGTTTATATTATCTTCTGTTGTATTGCTTACTCTTACTAAGCATTTGAGCTCACCCCTTTCTTATGATTCATTTTCTCAGGACATGATGTAGTAATTTATGAATGAATTGCACAAATAATCTAAGAGATGTGATGTTTCTAGTGGATTAAAATAGTTTTTTGTTTCCCTTCATGATGTAATGTTAAACTTATGTATGTATCTTGTCTCCAATAATACTAAAATACTTGGCCATTTAGGATTCGTATTCCTTGTATGTATGCCAACAAAATCAAATAAGGCACCAGCTCCAGGAAACTGGGGTTGTGTGCTTACATATATATTCAAAATACTCTGAATTATATCTTTAAATTAATTAAATTAAATTTATAATTTTAATATATTTTAAATTTATTGAGATGAAATAGATACATTAAATTCATAAGCAGTGTTGATGAAGATATTATGCATGCTCTAGATAAATTAAGAAATTTATTATAAAATACAATAAAAAATTTATTTATTAATTACATTTTACAAATAATTTTTTATATAAATAAAACAATTTATCTGTATTTTAAATTAACATACTATATTAAAATTTTATTATATGTTTTTAGTGACAGTTAATGAAATTTTTCAAAAATTTCATAATTAATACATTATGAAAATCATATTTTATCACATTTGTTAAAAATTAATCAAAAAATAACAAAGAGTATCCATTGGATAATATAAATTAAAACTTTTAATCCCTTGGTAATTATTGAGAAAATTTTTTCATTTTAACTAAAATTATAACTCATTAAATGTGTATATTTTTTACCGTAGTTAAGTTTAATATATGTTAAATAAGGCATTAAACTAAAAGGATGAGGATTGAAAGACCACAAATATCATTAAAAATTATATAGTTTGAGAGGAGTTTAGCCACATAATACATTATACTATAATACCTATCGATTTTAAATAATATTTAAATATAATGAATTTGATATATTATTAATTTTTATTAAATCCCAAAATAACCCCTCCCCTAAATTATAAAAGGGAATCCATCATTTATCTTAATGAAAAACCATTGAGAATTATATAATGAGAAATATTTGAGAAAATATATTGTTAATTCCCCACGAAAAAATTTATGGTATATTTTCATTCCAAAATTCAATGCCTCGGGCCTTCAATAAGAGATTTAAAGGAATTTGTTTCTATGAATGGGTGATCACATTAACTAATAACTTTTATTATTATTACATAACTTACATCCTCTAAATATATTATTTTATTATCAAAATAACTAAATTAGTTTTTTAAATATATTAAATTGATATTATAAATTATATAATGTATCTATTCACCCATTTTTTATCCAAAAAGAAGTTAAAGTACCAAAAATGTGTTTGTATAGCTTACCTTATACACATTTATTTACAACTCATTTTCCATCACTGTTATTCATGTACAAATTTTATAGTTGGTTTAATTTCTATATATGTTATTTATTACTTTACTATAGTTTTATTATCATAATATAATATCTACCTTATTACATTCTACTCTATTAGAAATGAAAAACATCACTCGTGCATACATGTGGACCACCACTACTACGAAGGGATGTGATTTTTTTTCATTTTGTGTCTACATAAATGGTAATCTAGATGAATTTAAAAAAAATATAATTATAAGAAAAAATAATTATTTATTAATGGTCAATTATTATTTACCTTTATTTTTTTCCACTCATCAATATGTGAAAACAATGATCATTCGTACTTATAGCCTACCAACTATATGAAAATTTAGTAAATTTTTATATTGGTAACATATATGGATGAATATATATATATATATATATAATAAATATATATAATATAAATAATATTCATACCGATATAGAGATGATAGATCCAAGATTAATGTATAAACATAGATATTGTCCAATTGAATCATTTAATATGAACGGAGAAGTTATCAGATAAAACAATGATGTTAATAAATAATTTTTGATAAAGTGGGGAAAAGAATACATAAGAAAATCATATATAGTATGATATAAATTATTATTATTTTATTATAATATTCTAAAAAAAGTAGATATATTATACATATGTTTTATACACATATATGTAATGAAGATAATTGAGGTTAGAGTTTAATGTCTAATATTATTTTCATTGGAACATAGGTAATTTTATTAACCTATATTGTTGTATACAAAGTTTATATAGCCCATTTGACCTGCTTTATAATGAATGTAATTATATTCATTGTATTTAATGTCTACTATTAATTTATTGATTTAATGAGGATTATAAAACAAAATTTCCCATAACAGTAAGATATTTATTTTTTATCACATTTTAATTAAGTTTGACATTTTTTTAATTTACATTAGTGGAAAATATGTTATCTATATCTCATTAATGCCTTCATTTTGTTTGTTGTAGGTTAAATTTTTAAGGTGAAAATTTTTCCAATGATGATCATGTCATTAAATACTCATGAGACCTAACAAACATTATTTTAGGGAAAATAGACTATGATTTACTAGTTGATCAAGAATATTATAGATATATATATATAATTATTTATTAAAAAAAGTTAGGAATGTTTTCAAAAATTTAAAATTGGAAATTGATTTAATTTATAACAATTAGTTATTAAAAAAACTAAATTGGTTCTTCTAATCCTTTTATGAATGAGGTAATTTTTAACATTACAAAAAAGTGTGATAAGAATGTTTTCTAACTTATGAATCCTGTACCAACATCACCATAAGATGATTTTCAGATCTATTTAAAAGATTCATTTGATCAATGAAAAAAATATTTTCCGTAATGTTGTGGAAATTTTTTAAAAAAATTATTAAAAAATTATTAAAAAATTAAAAGTTTATTTTCTTTAAAAAAATATTCTATTGATCTTTGAAATAAATATTTATTACAATATAATATCATTTGAGATTAATTTTTTTTCAAGGGGTATAATCTAAATATATCTTCCTTTTCTTTCTATAGGTTGTTTATGATTATGATGAATAGATATTAATGTATACAATTCATTTTCCATGGGGTATTAAATGATGTAATGGTGAATGATTTATAATATTTTACAATATATATATATATATATATTACTTGATTTTTATTTCTGTTAAATCCCTCAAAAATATTGGGTAAATTTTTATAACTAATAATATAAATATATCATGATTTATCTTGATTTCATGCTCCAAATATCATTCATTGATGAAGTTTTTATGTATATAATAATATGTAGGGACTTTTATTTCATCTACATAATATTAAAGATGGACCTGTTATTATTGTCCATAAGATTATGTGTGGACCTGGCATCTATATGCTTAAGATTATTAGTGGACCTAGCATACATATCATTAAGATTATTAGTGGACCTAGTTTTCAAGTACATAAGATAATTTTAGGACGTGATTTATTATTCTTACCTTAATGAGTTAACCTATTTCTATTGATTCATTAAAACAATGTTATAATCATATTTATCCACATTCTTATGACAATGGTATATTCATATGTCTATAGTTCTATGAATTTTTGTAATAATCATATCCTATGAATATCCAATATATATATCATCAATCATGTTTAGTAGCATTTATAATGTAGGTATTATCTTTTTTTACATGGTAATAGTATCTTGCCCATATTCCATTATTATTCATCCAAATGATCATTAATTTATATATTACATGTTTATACTAATTCAGTATCTAATATCTCCCATTCCTATGTTTCTTTTCCCAATGTTAAAAATAATAGTATTATGCATAGTATTTATATAATGATTACTATGTTGGGATATCAATTTAAGAGATTAAATAATCATTTAGCAAATAAGATGCATGTATATCTAGATAGTAAGTACAGTAAACCATTATTGTAAACATGCTTTAATTTATAACTCTTTTTTAAATATTCACCTATAATATGTTACATAGTTAGTTATTTTATTATTGTTAAGAAATTAAGAATTATAAATCATGGTTGGATGTTCAAAACCCATTAGGAGAAACTATTGTTATAGCACTCTAGTAGTATTGTAGCAGCTGTAGATTTGAAGCATTGATTAAACTATAGATTTGGCATGCATAATATAAAGAAATATAGTGGTAGCGGTTCTATAGAAGCATGGGTATTGTAGATGTACTATTAAAAAGAGGTCAAAATATGTTACATATATGGGCCTTCGGTCCAGAGAATAAGGATTAATAACCAATGCAACCTTGGTCTATATAATGGGTGTCATCTACAAAAAAAAGTTATTTTTCAATATTAAGAGGCTTCATCACCAATGTTTTAAATAAATTCTAAAAGATTTGATATTTATAAATAAAATACCTAGGTAAAAATAATTTTCACTATATTATGTGATTTTATTTTCATATTCTTACATTTGTTCCTTTTTCACATCTATTCTTATTAATTTTTATGTTTCCTTTTTTCACATTAATTTTTTAATTTTTAAAAAATATGAAATGAGTTTTATGACTCATTAATGGATTATACTATTCTTAGGTTCAAATGATATTTTTAAAAAATAATTATATCTTTTAAGATGTTGTCTATGTAACACCCCATGAAATCCAGACAATAATTTTATTAAATTTTTTTTTGTTTATAATTTAAAAGAAATATTTTTCTTAATACTTTTATGAAACTAAAATATTTTGGGTAATTGACTTATGATTTAATTTAGAAATATATAAACATTCAACAATTTTTTTATTATTTAAGGAAATCAATTTATTAAATAAATTTAAATATAGTCTTTATTTTAAAGTATTCTTTACTAATTAATGTATTGAATACATTATTATCATATTTCAAAAATAATATTTGGAATTAAAAATATAAAAAAATAATTATTTAAATCTATTTAAAAGTGTATATTTAAATAAATAATTTAATATTTAGAATAATAAATATAAATAAAATCTATACCATTATGTTGAAATAAATAAAATGTCACCAATATAATTTGTTTTATTATAAAAGATAATAATCATAATAATTAAGTTGAAATCGTTTTTTAGATAATATATTATTTTTGGTTTTGGTTTAAAAAAATGATATTATAAATAGATATAATTATAAAAATATATGAAACAAAGTTTTCAATATACATGAAAAAAAATTCAATATTTATAGTAATACGATAATATAAATAAAATAATGGGTCCTATATATTTACAAAAGTAGTCAATTTTTTATGATAATTATTTTAAAATGATAAATTAATAAATTCTAAAAAATCTACATGAATCCATTTAAAAATGAAAAATTAATTACTTATTGATGATATAAAAATATAATATAATGAAAATGTCTTTGAGAAAAAAGAGTAAATGATGATATAAAAATATACCATACTAGTAATCATGAAACGATATTCAAATGTTTGAGCGTGAAATGTAAGAAAAAAATAATTAAATAGAATCATGACATAAACAAAAGGGAGATATAGACTCATAAAAATATAATAATAATGTAATATAATATAATCATGAAAAAATTGAAACATTAGATAGAAAAACAAATGGAAAACTTGTAATAAAATAAGTGAAATTAAGTATAAATGTGGCACATAACATGTTGAGAAAGAAATAGTCACAAAAGGGATAAATAATACAATAAAAACACATTTAAATAATGATGTGTGACACTAATAAAAAGAATTTAAAAAAGGATGAGACACAAAATCAAAATAAAAATATAAAATGAATAGCGATATGGATTTTGGGGTTTTTTTATAAATAATAAAATAAAAACATAGCTTGCCTTGGAATCTATAAGAATATATAATTTTTTATATCAATGAGACTCTAGAAAACACCTTGTCCCTTGTTAGAAGACCCAAGCCAAGCTATCCATTTTATTTTCCTTTTATCTAACACCATTACTCATCCATTTTCAAATCAAGGTAAAGGTTATTTTCTTACAATATATATATATATATATATATTTATCTATATGTGTGTGTGTGTATTTCACTCTTCGAAATTCATATCATGTTATGAAAGGGTTCATTTTAGATCATCATGTTTTTTTGTTTTAAAAAGGTGATATATATATATATATATATATATATATTTTAAGGGTTCATGTTTTAAACGTAATTCTTAAATATACTGTTGTTTGGGATTTATGTTTTGAATGTTTTCAAACCACATACAAATTAATATATATATATATATACATATATACCCAAATTTAGACACACACACACACACAGATATATATATGCACATAAATACAAACATGATTAAGTATAGTTAAAAATATTTTTATATTTTCAGAAGTCATAAAAGAAATTTCAACCATCCAATTAATTTATAATAGTGTATGTAAGTTATGTTTGTTTACGAAATACATGTTTTCCTTGAAAAATATAATCCAATGATGTGAAATTGAGTCTAATTCAATTATATTATTTGCAAAATTTTCATCTAAATCCCTTGAAATGTCATGCATGGATAAGTATGGCCATCATCTAACTCGTATGTGACATTCCATGGATTATGAGATCATGAATGCACTTGTTACACTTTTTATTGAATTATGATTTTCAAAAAGAAATGACAACTACATACTTGGGATTCACTTAAATTTTATTAGATAAGTCTATTAAATAAATTTTTATGCCATGTTTTAAGGAAATTAATTTTTTAGATATGAAAAAAATTATATGTAAGTGATTTTTAAATGATTTGCATTAGAACTGAGAAATTTAGTTCTATAAAAATTGTTTTCAAAAAATGGAACTATTATACATAATTTTATGTTATGGGGAGTGATCCTATAATAATTAATGGAACATTGTTCCATATGACATGGGTATAGTGTCCTTACGTTATGGTTTTTAATTATTATATTCCAAGTATCATGGATTAATCCACTATAAAATTATTATTTTTAGAAGGAGAATCACCAAAGATCTTTCAGTTATAATTATTTTGAGAAAATAAGGGTTTTATAATTTTATCAAAATATAATTTTATTTTTTCAAGATTATTTTAATGTAATGTATTAGAACAATTTATCAATTACTTTAAAACCCCATACTAGGCATTTTAAATTCTCACCATATGTTTTGAATAAAATTTATTGGTTTAGTATATTTATTAGTGTTATCATTTTTCCAAAATGGGGAAGTGAATTGAGTATTATTTTATTTTGTAATATTGAAATAAAATATTTCTATATAATTCTTCAAAAACACAGTCAATAAAATTTCTATGAAATTTAAATGTTTTTGTATTTTATGTTATCCTTTAATTACAAAAACATGCAGCATTTTAAGGACTGAGTCTGGAAGCGTGGGATCATTTTGTTATACCTTGTATTAGAGTAACGATCAAGGATGAATTGAGTACTAGATGTTATATGTATAGTATATAATTTTATTAGTCTTAAATTATTCAATTCTCAAGATAAAAATTAATAATTTTTATAATGTTTAAAAATTAATTTCGAGGACATAATTATTTTTAATGGGTGGATAATGTAACACCTGAATAAACTCAGATATTACATTTATAAAAAATTTATATAGTTTTAATTTAAATTAAATATTTTTAGTCAAGAATTTTCTGAATCTAAATTATTTTCTACAATTAAAATACCTTTTCTTTGAAAAAATATTACCTTTAAAGAATATTTATTATCTATAAATAAATATTTTTTAATAAGATAAAATATATTATTTATTTAAAAGATTATTTCATTAATTTATTTATTGAATATATTATTATTACATTTCCAAAAAAATATTATGATTTAAAATCATAGGAAAATATTAATGTTAATATATTTAAAAGGGTATGTTAAAATAAATATGTTAATATATTTGATACTAAGTATGATAATTTTTTTTGCAATTACATTGAAATACATAAAATTACCAATTATAATTTGTTTTTCGATTTAATTATAATATTAATTTTTATTACTAAGATGAAAACTTATTTCAGGATAATATAATTTGTTTATATTTTTGTTTTATGAAATTTTCATTTTATAAATAGAAATAATTAAAGTAATATAAAAAAATAATTATATATAATAAATTTTTAGATATATTAAATTTAAATTAAAATAATTATATATATAAAATAATGGGTTTTATATATTTACAAAAGTTGTCAAAACGTTTTTTTATTATTTATTTTTAAAATAAATTCTTAATGAATAACTTATGAAAAATATACACGAATCCATTAAAAAAAGTAAAATGAATTAATATTTTGTGATATAAAAATATATTACAATGACAATGAAAGTTTAAAAAAATATTAAATGATGATTAGAAAATATATAATAATAGTAATCAGGGTTTGAATTTCAAAAGTATGAGAGTGAAATGTATGAAACAAAATAATTGAAGAGAATAATGGCATAACACAAAATAAAGACACTGACTCAAAAAATTATAATAATAATGTATTATAAATTAATCATGAATTAAAAAAAATGAAATGAGAGATAGAAAATTTTTGTAAAACATGTTAAAAATAGAATATAAATTATGTATAAATGTGTGACATTAGAAAAGGAGAATGAAATGATGACAAAAGAGATAAAAAATATAACAATAATAAATTTTAATAAAGTTGTGTTGCACTTATAAAAGGAATACAAAAAGTATAAAATGATAATGGAAGATATAAATAAAAAAATGAATACACATATGACTTGTGTGGGTATTTGTTTTATTTAATAAAATAAAAACGTCTCTTTCAATAGAAGCTATAAGAACATATGATTTTTTACATAAATTAAACTCTAGAAAACACCTCCTCCCTTGTTAAAAGACCCAAGATAAACTGTCTTTTCTCCTTTCCCTGTATAAAACACCCTTTTCCAATTTGAAATTATGTTAAGGGTTATTTTTATTTTACAATTTATATATGTATATTTTGATATGTATTTCATTATACAAAATTTTATATAATTATGAAATGGTTCGTTTTCTTTGTTCAAATTTTTATTGTTTTACAAAGATTATATATATAGATATATGTTTGTGCATATACATGTATATATAAAAATATATATAAATCCATTTCAGTATATATATATAAAGGGTTTATGTTTTAAACATTATTCCAAAATTTAAAACTATATGGGATTTATTCTCTATTTGTTTTGAAACAACCTTTAAATATATATATATATATATGTCAAAATAAATACTAACATGTTTATGTTTAGTTAGTCTTATTTATTTCTTTTTGGAAGTCATAAATGGAATTTCACTATCTAATTAATGTATAAGAGTTTCAGGAAGTTATGTTAGTTTAAAAAATACATGGGTTTCTTGATAAATATTTTCATTTTATGTGCTCTTGTAGGTAAAGCTATTATTTTAAGGGAAAAATTTTCATCTTCATCCCATAACATGTAATGTATGGATAATTATTTCTATCATCTAACTCAAATATGAAATTCCATGCATTATAAGATCATGCATTCACCTATTACAATTTTTAAACAATTCTAATTTTCAAACAGAAATATTTACAACAAGATTGTGACACTCTTAAATGGTTTTAGAAAACTCTATTAAAGAAAGGTTTATGTTATTTTTGAAGTGAAAATATTTTCTAGAAATTAAAATTTTTATATGTATGTGATTTTTAAATTATTGGGGTTAGAAATGAGAAAGTAACTTCAATAAAAAATGTTTTTAGAAAACAAGACATGTATGAAAAATGCAATGTTATGGGGTGTGAAGCCATAATATTAAAGGGAAATTTGTCCCACAAGATGGTTTTCTAGTAGACAAATGTTATAGTTTTTAAATATTCTTTTCCATGTATCTGGGATTAATCCAGTAGAAAATTATTATTCTCAGAAGGAGAATCCCCAAAGATATTTCAATTGTAATTATTTTAAGAAAATAAGGGTTTTAAATTTTTATGAAAATATTATTTTATGTTTTCAATTTTATTTTAATGAAATGTTTTAAAGGAATTTATTAATTATTAAAAAACACTTTACTAGGAATTTTAAATTCTCACCCTATGATTTAAAATCATTTTACCAGTTTAATAGATTTATCTATGTTGTGTTTTTTCTATATAGAGGAATCGAAATTATGTTTTTTGGGTTTATTTTATTTTTATGTATTTTTGTATTAAAATATAATATTTTTATCTAAATATCCCAAACATTTTATGATAGTTTTTTTTGAAATTTCAATATTTGTGAATTTCAAGTTATCTTTTTATTAAAAAAACACATAGTATTATAAGTGATGAGTCTGTATAGGTGTGGTCAAGGAGTTATAGTCTAAGGGTTTTATGATAATTCAATTATAGTTTATGTTAACCTCACATGTTTTTATAATCTCACTTATGCTTTAATATGCTGATAATCCCAACTACAATTCATTTATATTAGTGAGTTACTAATAATATTAAAATAATCCTTGATATATGTTAATCAATGTTTATTTATGAGTATATTAATTTTGATATCATTCTCACTCAATTGGTTGTGTTCTATATAAAACAGACAAGTGTTAAGTCACTAATATGTATAGATACTGATATAGACAAACATACAGATCTACTGATACATAGTCTTCTAATAGAAAAAGGTCACCGATACATAGATGTAGCGATATATGTAAGTCCACCTGTAAGCCAAGCTACCGATAGAAGCTGAGCTACCGATAGAACAGAGCTACTGATACAACAAGTCTACTGATATAACAGAGCTACCTATAGAATAGGTATACCAATACAACAATTCAACTGATACAATAATTCTACCGATATATTAATCTACCCATGCAGGCGAGTTACTTCTTGAAAGAAGAGAAACCAATGGAGTAAGTCCACCGATATAAAGGAGCTACTGTTACAAGAAAGCTACTGATACGCAGAGTAACAGTTACTGATACAAGGAGCTACCGATATGATATTACTACTAAGTCCATAGTTACACGTCTACCGATAGAAGCTACTGATTGAAGACTTAAACCACTGTTTCCTAAACTCTACTTTTTTCGTTATGTTTTAAATAATTATAACTTTCATATTTAATGATTTTAATTCAATTAATGTTATTTATTGATGGTTGTTGGTGTAAGATTGGTATAGAGTATGAGGTTTCCAACCTCTGATACCAATTGTAGGATCAAATTAAAGATGTAGATGCTCAAAATACAAGAGGGGGGTGAATTGTATACTTTAAAAATTCCCTTTGGAATCTTTAAAGTTAGTTAAGAATAACTATGTTTTCCTTAAGCAAAGGAAAAGGCTATGTCTAACAAAGTTAGACTAAGAAAATTCACAACACCTCTAACACCGAATGCAAACTAGAAAAGAGATTCTGAATGAGGTTTCCGGAAATATGATTCCGGAAATTGAAACATTAACAAAATATTACAATATGAGATTCTACCTTAAAGCGTATAGAATCTAAATGAATCAGAGTACAAGTAAGGAAGTATAAGAAAGTTATACTATCCTTATATTACAAAATGCAGCAGAAATAAAACAAGTAGTTAAACTACAAGTAACAAGATATAAGTCTTTTAACCCAAAGAGAAGGGTATCCAACAACCTTGGATAAAGGTCCCTTGATTTATACATTCAAGCAAGTCTGTCTTACCCACACCAGGGTAAGCCCTCGATACGAAGATCAGAGTCTCTGTCTTTCTATCCCCGCAAGCCCCCAACTTCAAGGTAGTTGGAAACGTCTGTCTTCCTCAGCAAGGAAGCCCTCGAACATTAAGGTAGTCGACACCTCTATCTTCCTATCCCCGGAAGCCCTCGAATGTAATCACCAACATTCGGAGTCGCACGAAGCTTTGAGAGTTAATAAGAGCCTCTCTCTCTAGAAATCACTTCAAGAATGTAATCACATGAGTAGAAGATCTGTCAGCCTTTCAGCAGTATCAACGAGCTCTTTCAAATGAGCTCCTATTTATAGGTAAGGTCTTCTCCTTCTCCAACGGTCATATTTTACTTAAAGATCGGAGGGACCTGTACACGTGTCACTTAGACAACGGTTAATAAGAAACAGAATAGATGACATCGTTTTGTAACAAAACAAGTGTAACAGAATGTACGACAGCATTTAAAAACCTAACTTAAATGTTCGGAATGAAATCTTCGGAGTGAAGTTTCAGAGTGTAAGGAACAATAATAAAGAGTAGACAAATTATAGAAATGTAAGTAATATAGATGTTCGGAGTCTAACAAAGATATTTTTCGGAGTCTGAATTAATTTAGAGTGTATAAAACAAAGATGATCAGATTCTGTTTAATAGGTGAATTCGGAATGGGAATTCGGAATGAGAATTCGCCATCAGAATTCGTAATGAGAATTCGTCAACAGAATTCGTAATGAGAATTCTCCAATGGAATTCGTAATGGGAATTCGGAATAATATTTCTTCATTAGAATTCGTAATGAGAATTCTTCTTTAGAATTTGTATCCTGAATCTGGAATAGAACTTAGTCAGAGTTCATATCCGGAATTCGGAATGAAAACATCCTTATAGTTCTTATCCAGAAATCGGATCCTAAAATAGAATCCTTTATATCAAAGTTTCAATGATTCCGTAAAAATGAATCTAAATCTCATACTTAAGAAAAATATGGATGAAAATATGATGAGGATAATTTTTCTTATAAAAGCGATTTTCCTTAAGAAAGCAATTTTCCTTATAAAAGTGATTTTCCTTAAGAAAGTGATTTTCCTTAAGAAAGTAATTTTCCTTATAAAATCAATTTTCCTTAAGAATGAAATTTTCCTTAAGAAAGCAATTTTCCTTATAAAAGCAATTTTCCTTAGGAAAACAATTTTCCTTATAAAAGCAATTTTCCTTATAAAAGCAATTTTCCTTAAGAAAGCAATTTTCCTAAAGATAAGGATTTTTTTATTTTCAAAACAAGAAGGAATGGAAAATTCATAAGGAAAACCTTATTGACTCAACAATCTCCCCCTTTTTGGAAAGCACAAACATCCTTACGAAAAAAAAATCTACGAAGATAGAAAAACATTAAGGCTTATCTCCCTTTGCATTAATGATATTGATGAATACGACTAACTCCACCTTTGGCTTTGAAACTCTAAGGATCTTATTCAGATTTCCAGAGTGATAAACAAGAATGCATTCTTTAATGAAAAAGATCTCCCTTAAACAAACTCTTATTAGAGTTTTTCTTCTCCCCCTTTGATAAAGTATTATTAGAGTTCTTCTTTTTCTTAAGGATCTTTTCCTTCTCCCCTTTGTGATTTTCAAAAAGAATTGGAGGGAATGGAAAAAAAAGTACCTGAAATATTAGTAATGACAAAAAAAGAAACGAGAGGCTCAAATTTCATTAGGTTTGAAATCTCGACAACAAAGAAAAAAAATACAACAAAAAGATCGGATTAGGTTATTTCGGATCTTTTTCCTTGGACATGAGCCCCTTTAGAATAGTCTTGATCTTCTTCAGGTATTTATGATCTTCTTCAGCTTGTTTCTCTAAGACCACTATTTTTGCTGATTGAGCTTCAATTTTTTCTTCCTGGGCTTTCAGCTTTTCTTCCTGAGCTTTGATCTTCACTTCCTGAGCCTTCATCCTTTCTTCAAAATCGATCCGACGATCCCTTTCAAATTTCAAGTTTTGAGAAACAGAATTCAGCTTCCCATTCAGATCTCTCACTTCTTGTATCTGGAAGTTCTTTTCTTCTATCAACTTCTCTTCAAAGGATGCAGTTAACTCATTTATCTTCTTGTCCTCGGTCTCATAGGCATCTTTAACATTGTCTTGAAACTCATCGAGCAACCTCATCTCTTCCACAGTCTTCTTCGACCAGTTTGTCATCCTCTTGCAAGATCTTCTATGAGCTTCGTAACCAACAAAAAACATTTTGAACTGAGCCTCAATCTCAATGCACCTGTCCATAACCATAGATACAGAGTCAGTTTTATGATTCAACGCATGTTGGAGCATCTGGCATCTTCAGTCAATAATAGAGAAGGTCGGAATGGTTCCCACCAACTTCTTTAAGGATTGAACAACAAAGTCATGCCCCAATGAGGATGACTCCAAATCTGAAACTTTTCTTGGAGAAATTTCTTCTTCAACAAGTTCAAGCTTACTCTTTGAAGAGCTACCAACTTCCTTCCTCTTCCTCACTTCTATTCTTGGAGTATCGGCAAGAATTTTCTTTCCCTTGTCTTTTTCCGGAATAGAATCCTGTTCCGGAGTTCTCTTCTCACTATCAGAAACTTGAACAAAATTATCTTCTTCATTAGTGACTTCCTGAACACCAACCCCTATGATTTCCTTTTGAGAAACATCAAGTAAAAGATGTTATTATTCTCCATGATAAGAAACTTCTTCTTCTCCTTTCTCTTCTTATATTGCTGGAGTAACTAGCTTCGAAGATTCAGCTTCTGAAGTTCGGAGTGATAAGTTTTCCGAAGGTGTCCCCTTGTAATCATCTTCTTATTTTAGCACATCTCCGGTTTCACCACTTCCTTCAGCACCCTCTTCTACTTGTTCCACTTGTTCAACTTGCTCTACTTCTTCAGTATTCTTAGCAACAGCTTCTTCCGGAGCAACTAAATTTCTTCCTGGAGTCTCAGGTAGAGATTCCAAGGAGAAAGATCTCGGAACAGGAATAGTTGCTGAAACCATCTCATTGAATTTCAAAAAATCCTGAGCTACCTTAACCTCATACATTTTCTTCATGAGATTATTTTTCTTTGATTGTTTTTCAAGCTCATCAGCAGTTTTCTCTTTCAAGGCCTTAGCCTCCATGGGGTCTAATCCGAACTGTGTATCCCCTTATTTTCTTTTTTTCTTTATCTTCTCTCCACTTCATAACAACCTCATCAGGATAGGCTTTCTTCCTCTTAGGCTTTGGAGGTGCGGAATGTACTTCCTTAGACTTAGGATTCTCTACTAGTACTTCCATTTCTTTCAGCTTTCTCTTCCTTACTGGCTTAGATGATTCCGGTTTAGCAGCCTTCGGAGCTGCTTCTTCTTGATTTGGAAAATCGATGAACTCACCAGTTTCCTTGTTGAAATCCACATCCATCCTCTTTAGAGTACCATCGCTTACCAGCATGATCTTGCAAACTCTTGGCTTAGATTTTCAAGCCTCCTTGAAAGACTCAAGCCACCGAACAATCAACTTGGAGAGGATTGCTGGATACATTATAATCTGAGCACTCAGATTTCCTTTCTTCAAATTTTCAATAGTAAGAAGAATGTGCTTCATCAAGTTAAACTTCCTTAGATTTATCAGGAAATATAAGATATAGATTTAACTCTTCTTTAAGTTGTCTTTATCACCTTTCCTCGGTATGATAAGTCCTTGCACCCATAACACAAGAATCCGGAAATTTGTAGATAAACTTGAAATCTTTGGAGCCTTGTCATCAGCCAGTCCGAGAGTTTCTAAGGCTTTTTCCTTGTTGAAGCTACCCTTAGAATCCGGCAACACATGCGAAATAAATTCGGCTTCTCCTTCATAAGTCAGTCCTACCAAGCTTGCAGCCTTGGTGTGAGAAAGCTTGTAAGTCTTTCCATACGACTTAAAAGAGAACTTCTCCCTATTATCTTCTTGGAAGAAGGAAACTGATTCATAGAACTCAATAAGTAAGTCTGAATACACTTCATCTTGGTTCCCAGTTTTTTACACCGCAACATCTTCCCAGCCATTCAACTTAATGTTCTTTGAAATGAGAGAATCATAGTTGTTGAAGAAATCCAGACGGACTAACCTTTCTCTGTAAACTAACCATTGTAAAATAGGCTTAGTGGGTGGCATTTCTTGAGAGGATAACTCTGCAGACATCCAGATCTGTAATCCTCTGAGAAGTTCGGAACGGAGAAAACTGATGATCGGAACGGAGACAACTGTAGTTCGGAACGGCCTTAAAACAGAGGGGCGGAGCTTCGGGATGCGAGAGCTTGTGAACGATGTGGGACGAGTATTTGGGTCCCCTTTATATAGGCAACGAGATGACGGTTCACCTTCCACGGTTGATCTAACGATTGGGATAAGCTGAGATCAGATCTGACGGTTGAAAATTTGAATCCAATCTTTTTGAGGTTTTTATTAAAACAAGAAATTAAGAAAACCAAAATCCGAAAACATAATACAAGAAAATACCAGCAAGTAAAGTATGAATACAAAAACATGAGTAAGGAAATCAGACCTTTCGGATTGGCTGAGGAGGATTATTCGTAATGGGTAATATAACAAAGAGAAAAAAGAAAAAAAAAATTTATTAAGAGAAGACAGATTTCGCAAAAATTTTACTATGGAAAATAAACTTAGTATGGAAAACTCATTACGGAACATTCATTACGGAAAACTCAGTACAAGAAACAAACTTAGAAAGAAAAAAAATCAGTACGAAAAACTTAGTATGAAAAATACATTACGAAGAATTTGGTATGAAAATTCCTTTATGAAACTTCTAGAACGAAATTTTCCATTCCGGAAATTTTTAATATGAATACTTCCATTCCAGAAGTATTCTGTACAAGAATATCCATTTTGGATGATTTTAGTTCCGGAAGTCCCATTCCGGAAATAGTCGTTCCGAAAAGTTTGAAGACAAATTTTGAAAAACTTTGTTAAAATAAATAATCAAATGTACTCCCCCTATGAAAATAAGTTTATTACTGTAAGGAGAGTTTTTCAACAGAAAGTTACTTAAGGAGGTTTACCTTAAAGTTATCATCCCTAACTTCTGTTTAATATATTCAAATCTATCAGAAGGCAATGATTTTGTTAAAATATCAGCAAGTTGATTTTGTGTTCCGATAAACATAAGAATAATATCTCATTTAAGTGTGTGATCCCTAAGAAAGTGATGCCTAATATCTATGTGTGTTGCACAGGAGTGATGTGCAGGGTTCTTACTAAGGGCAATGGAACTTGTGTTATCACACAAAATTTGAGTTTTAGTAAAACTCAGGCCATAGTCTGTGAGTGTGTGTTCCATCCACAAAACTTGAGCACAACAATTTCTAGCTGCTACATATTCAGCTTCAGTAGTGGAAAGTGCTACCGAATGTTGCTTCTTGCAGGACTAAGACACTAAAGAATCTCCTAAGAAATGACAAGTTCCGGATGTACTTTTTCTATCCATTCTATATCCTCCAAAGTCAGCATCAGAAAATCTTTTTAGAACAAAATCATTTCCAGCAGTATAAAATAATCCTAGATCCATGGTTCCCTTAAGGTAGCAAAAAATTCTTTTTACTGCCTTTAAATGTGATTCCTTAGGATTAGATTGATATTTTGCACATAAGAATACTGAAAACATTAAGTCTGGTCGACTAGCTGTTATCTAAAGTAGACTTCCTATCATACCTCTAAAATATGTTTGATCTAATGGTTTCCCAGATTCATCAAGATCTAAAGCGTTTGAGGTACCAATGGGAGTACTTATACTCTTAGTGTTGTCATAACCATACTTTTTCAGAAGATCTTTAATATACTTATGTTGAGATATGTACGTTCCTTCTGGATTTTGAGAAATTTGAAAACCAAGGAAAAATGTTAACTCACCCATCATACTCATTTCAAACTCAGATTTCATTAGACTTGCAAAAGAGTCAGTCAAATATTGCTGAGTGGAACCAAATATAATGTTATAAACATAAATTTGAACAATCAAAACATTTTTCTTATCTTTCTTTATAAAAAGGGTTGGATCTGCATTTCCCTTAACATAGTTATTTTGAAGCAAAAATCCAGTGAGTCTATCATACCATGCTCGTGGGGCTTGTTTAAGTCCATACAAAGCTTTGGTAAGTCTAAAAACATGATCCGAATGTTTTGTATCTTCAAATCCAGGAGGTTGTTCAACAAAAACTTCCTCTTGAACATAACCATTAAGAAAAGCACATTTCACATCCATTTGGAAAAGTTTGAAATTAAAGAATGCTGCAAAGGCAAGTAGAATACAGATAGATTCAAGTCTAGCTACTGGAGCATAGGTTTCTTCATAGTCTATTCCTTCTTGCTGATTATAGCCTTTAGCAACAAGTCTAGCTTTATTTCTAACAATGACTCCATTTTCATCACATTTATCTCTGAAGACCCACTTTACTCCAATAACAGAAGTTTCCTTAGGTCTTTCAACCAAGGTCAAGACTTTATTCCTTTCTAATTCATTTAGTTCATCTTGCATGGCTTTAATCCAATCATCATCACCTAAAGCTTCATCAGTGCTTTTAGGTTCTAATTGGGAAAGAAATTCTAGATGTTTTACTTCATTTCTTAAGGAACTTCTAGTCCTTACAGGTTTATTTACATCACCAATGATACTATCACTGGGATGATTCTTAAGAAACACCTGATTTGGGTTTTGTAAAACCTGTTCATCAACATAGGGTAGAAAGTCTTCTAGGGTAAATGTTTCAGAAGTATCTTCTAGAAAAATTTCTTTATCAGAAGGTTCTTCTATCAAAGGTTGATAATTAGTTTTTGAAAACACATCCGAATATGTAAGTCGAGATGGTTTAAAAACAAAAGGATCTGACTCATCAAATTTTACATGAACTGTTTCTTCAACAGAGCAAGTATTTTTATTAAAAACTCTATAAGCCTTAGATGTTGTGGAATATCCTAAGAAAATCCCTTCATCTGATTTTGGTGCGAATTTATGTAAATTATATTTAGTATTCAAAATGAATACATTGCAACCAAAAACCTTGATGTAGGATAGTCTAGGTTTTTTACCATTCCATAACTCATAAGGAGTTTTATTAAGAAAAGGTCTAATCAAAACTCGATTTATAGTATAGCAAGAAGTACTTACAGCTTCATCCCAGAAATATCTAGCAATATAATATTCACTCAACATGGTTCAAGTTATCTCTTGAAGAATTCTATTTCTTCTTTCAACTACACCATTCTGTTGTGGAGTTCTAGGTGCTGAAAAATTGTGAGTAATACCTTTCTTACTACAAAAAGTTTCAAAATCAGAATTTTGAAATTCTCCTCTATGATCACTATGAATAGTCTTCAATGGAAGGTTTTTCTCATTTTTAACTTGAGCTCTAAAACATTTGAAATAATAAAAAGCTTCATATTTCTTTGCTAGAAAATAGACCCAAGTAAATCTAGTGTAATTATCAACTAGAACAAACACATAGTATTTGCCTCCAATGCTTCCAGTTTTTGTTGGACCAAAAAGATCCATGTGCACTAACTGTAATGCATCGGTTTTTGAGACTTCACCAATTGATTTAAAACTAGATTTATGTTGCATGCCATATTGACAAGGATCACAAACTTTAGAAGAATCAAATCTAAGCTCCGGTAGATCCTTAACTAGTTTCTTCTTAGAGAGTTTACATAGGTTCCTAAGATTACAGTGACCTAGTCTTCTATGCCATAAACAAGAATGATCTTCTATTTCACTTAGGCAAGGTAAATCTTGGCTTCTGAGGTCTTCTAAGTTTAAGGTGTAAACAATCTCTTGCCTATTGTCTGAGAGAATAAATTCTTCCTTGGAATTGTGTACTAAACACTTATCATTCCTAAAATTCACAAGGTAACCTTCATCACATAATTGAATTATGCTAACGAGGTTGTGCTTAATACCATTAACAAAAAGAACATTTGAAATCAAGGTTTTACCTAAAAGAACAATATTACCAATACCAACAATCTCTCTCATAGCATTGTCTCCGAAAGTTACCTTTCCTCCTTTCGTTTTGATAATCTCTTCAAAAAAGATTTTGTTACCAGTCATGTGCCGGGAACATCCACTATCCATGTACCATATATAGTTGCTGGTACTTTCTTTATTTTCCTGAAATCAAGAAGAAAATTAGACTTTCGGAATCCAAACTTGTTTGGATCCGAGATTTCCAGACAATAAAATTTTAGGTACCCACATCTTCTTAGAAAAGTAGGCTTTGTGAAATCCTAGAGATTGGGTTTTATTTAAGGAACAATTCTTTGCCCAGTGACCACCATATTGACACTTGGTACAAAATGGGGCACTTTGAGGAACAAAATAATTGTTATTGAAAATAGGTTTTGCATGGGTATAACCAAATCCGGATTTATCTCTTAAAGGTCGTATTTGGGAATACATCTTATCAAAATTTTCTTTCCAGGGGTAAAGTTTGATAAATATTTCTTTAAGGAAAAAATTTCGGACTTGAGTTTTACAACCAAGTTTTTATACTCAATATCATTAGTTTTAGAACTAGAGCTAGGCTCGAAAACATTTTTCTTAGAAATTACGTTTTCTAATTCTTTAGGAAGTTTATTCTTCTCAGAAATTACTTCCTCAAGGTGTTTTGAAATATTTTCAAAATCAACATTTTTTTATCAAGATCTTTAGAAAGATCTGATATCTCTTTTTTAAGAATAGAATTCCTAGAGTTTTCCTTATCAAGTTTCTTATTGAGTTTGAAATTCTCAATCTCAAGAAGTTTAGAAAACCTAGAGACTTCTTCATAAGTAGGTAAAGTATTTTCCTCATCAGAAGATGATTCTTCATCAGAAGAGTTATAATACTTACTATCATTAGAATTTAAAGAAACATTGGTCAAAGATTTAGCATTTCGTACCTTAGCCATAAAACAACGATTATCAATAGGTAATCTGTCTATAAGACCAAGATTCTTCTATACTGAAGATTCCTAATCATAAGATTCATCTGATGAATCACCACCACTGGTAATCCAGGTGTCATTAGCTTTCAGAACATTCTTAGATTTAGCTTTATAATTGTTTCCAATGCTTTCTCCGGGGGGCGCGCGCATCCGTCCGTGGAGGACACGCGGCCTGTTGCCCCGCATTCCCGCTTTCCAAAGGCGGGCGGCATCGATTCCTTGTTCAGGTACGTCTGCTCCTTGATCGAAACGGGATGATGGGATGTCGGTTCTTCCTCCTGTGGATTCCTCCTCAGAACTCATCACCTAGTCCGGGTCTCCCTTATAGATTTAATATGTAGTTCGTGAAACTCTTCCCAGTTCCATGTTTCCATGGACGCCAGTTAATTACACTGCTTTTGTCGGGACATTCCAAAGGGTCCAGTCAGGGCAGCAACCTTCGGTCGGGGGAGTAGTCACGTTGAGGCATCCGTAGCGTGTTTGGATGCTGGGGTTCCTGGCATGTCTGTCTGTTATCCTTGACCACAAGGCTTCTCGAGGGCGTGGAAGCCCGAGGAATCCCACATCGAGCACGGGGAATTACATGTCATAGACACATATCTGAGGTTTTCCTCAACTTCCCGTGTTCAACACAGGATATGCCGCGAGTTTAACGTCCAGCGGAGATGGATCAACCCAACCAGAGAATTAGCTAGGATAGATCAGATTGAGGGATCCTCCTTGAAGGGATATCGATACCGAAGCCAACCTATGGGCGACTGTGGAAAAGAGCATACCGACATGGTCTCACCAGGATAAGACGGTTCGGGCGAGAATCGGAACGGGTGGTGGGTTGATGAATGGAGTGGAAGGAGAGTGAAATGGGACCATCTCAGGGGCGACGGTGAAGTTGGGCTTGAGCCTTGAAGAGGCTTCCTACGTATCCCCGTGGCAGGGAATCAAAGTCCGCGTAGTTCGGGAGGGAGCCGGTAAACCGACGTGATGGTGGACCTTGGTCCGATGGGCATTGTCAGCGAACCGACATGAGGGTGGACCTTGGTCCAATGAAAGATGGGCTTGAACCGCTGGGAGTATTCCTACGTACCATGCCTTGACACGGATCAAAGTCCTTGTAGTTCGGGTTGTGGAATACAGTTTAACGTCATGCGGGACGGGGGTGAACCGACGTGAATGAGGTCAGAACGGCCGGATGGTGGGTTTTAACCTTGTAGAGGCTTCCAACGTACCATGCATTGACATGGATCAAAGACCTCGTAGTTCGGGTTAGTCACAACGGCTTGCCGTCGAACTGGAATTACAGTTTAACGTCGTGCTGGACGAGGATGGAACCCGACGTGAATAAGTGATGGGTGGGCTTGAACCTCGTGGAGGCTTCCTACGTACCATGCCTTGACATGGATCAAAGACCTCGTAGTTCGAAATGGTTGATGGGTTGCAGTGGCTTACCACTGGACCGGAATGGGACCCGACGTGAATGAGCGGTGGGTGGTGGGCTTGAACCTTGTGGAGGCTTCCTACGTACCATGCCTTGACATGGATCAAAGACCTCGTAGTTCAAAAGGGTTCGCCGGTGAACCGACGTGAAAGTAGACCTTGGTCCACTAGTGGTGTGCTTGAATCTCGTAGAGGCTTCCTACGTACCATGCCTTGACATGGATCAAAGACCTCGTAGTTCGGAATGGCTGATGGGTCGCAGTGGCTTACCACTGGACCGGAATGGGACCCGACGTGAATGAGCGGCGGGTGGTGGGATTGAACCTCGTGGAGGCTTCCTACGTACCATGCCATGACATGGATCAAAGACCTCGTAGTTAAAAAGGGTTTGCCGGTGAACCGACGTGAAAGTAGACCTTGGTCCACTATTGGTGGGATTGAACCCCGTGAAGGCTTCCTACGTACCATGCCTTGGCGTGGATCAAATTCCTTGTAGTTCGGAAGATGGGTTGGGTCGCAATGGCTTACCACTGGACCAGAATGCAGTTTAACGTCGTGCTGGACGGGGGAGAGACCCGACGTGAAATGACGGGTGGGCTTGGACCTCATAGAGGCTTCCTACGTACCATGCCTTGACATGGATCAAAGACCTCGTATTTCACTATGGGGTTTTGTCGGCGAACCGACGTGGAGGTAGACCTTGGTCCAATATTGGGGGGCTTGAACCTCGTGGAGGCTTCCTACGTACCATGCCATGACATGGATCAAAGACCTCGTAGTTTGGAAGATGGGTGGTCAGGGTCGGTGCTCACTCTAATCCCACATGAGTCATGCTCGGTGTGAGAAACAAGAGGTTGGAAGGACCTGACGATCACATCGCGAAGGGTGCGTCCGTGAGAAGCGAAAGGGGGCTTACGCGTTGGGCGGCCCATGGTGTTGGGACTTACTCCAGGATGGAGGCCCATATGGGGGTGCCTCGTTCCCTATCACATCCTCCACTGACCTTGGTAGTGGGGAAGTGCAGAGATGCACGGGTGAAATCATCCGTACCAAAGGTTAGGGGCTTATGCTCTGAGGCAGCCCTTCCCCTGCGAACATACACCACTCCAACAAGGAGTATCTCATTCCATGTGTGGAAGAGTTCCATTGTCGTGGAGACAAGTGGTGTAACGAATGTTCAAGCTGGGGGGACCCTTCGTGAGGGAGACGAGGTTAGGTCACAGTTTAACGTCATGTGTTGAGGACGTGGTGCTTGGCAGTTTAACGTCCTGCAGCTTGGATGAGGTGGGTTCACTCCACACCCCTAGGGCTTACATAACCGGTACCCTCTGGTCCTTGGGGAAGGGAACGTGCCGGTAAGGCCATGGTTAAGGGGGTCGTGGAACGAACCATCGAGGGGTCCACGTTAGCGTGGCTATGCGAAGAAGCAATAGCCGTTAGCATGCCTATGCGAAGAAGCATTAGGCAAAGCAACGCTACAGGTGGTGTTGTCCATGGGACTTTGAAATCGCATCGTGCAAACTTGGAGGGTCGCACGGAAAGGGGAATCGCTAAGCAGAGGAGTGTGGTTTGCGAAATGGGGTGCCTTAGCCTTAGCATGGGGCGTAGGTGTGAGTGGGAGGTGCTTCACGAAGTGGAACAGTGTTCGCGGAGCACTGCCTCGCGAAGAAGGGGTACCTCGCGAAGCAGGGTCCTGCAAAGCAATGTTCTTCGCGAAGTGGAGCAATCCTGCCTTAGCATAGGGATTACTCGTATGGGTTGGGTGTTTCGCGAAGCACAAGTGCTCCGCGGCTACCCGGGTTCCCTTGGGAATCCCCTTCCTTCGCGAATGCCCTTGGGCTTCGCGAAGGGCATCCCTCTCCGAAGAGGGGCTCAAAACGAGATAAAGCAGAGTCGTCTCGCGAAGTAGAAATACCTCTCGGAGCTCATGATTCCCGGGGCAAAGCGTGCTTCGCGAATCGGGAGAGGAGAAGCCGAAAGGTCGGATTGTCTGTCTTTTGGACTCAGGGGGAGTCCAGTATTTATAGGGAAGGGGCGCCGCGAAGCAGGGCTCGCGCGCCGCCTCTGGTGCTTCGCGGCGGCTCGCGAACGTCAAATGGGATCACGGAGGATTACCGCCTCTGGTGCTTCGCGGAGGCTCGCGAACGTCAAATGGGTTCGTGGAGGATTACCGCCTCTGGGGCTTCACGGCGGCTCGCGAACGTCAAATGGGTTCGCGGAGGATTACCGCCTCGGGGGCTTCGCGGCGGCTCGCGAACGTCAAATGGGTTCGCGGAGGATTACCGCCTCTGGTGCTTCGCAGCGGCTCGCGAACGTCAAATGGGTTCGCAGAGGATTACCGCCTCTGGTGCTTCGTGGAGGCTCCATGGTTGGGGGGCGCTGCGCGGCGGAGCTTCGCGACGGAGCTTCGCGCCGGAGCTTCGCGAGGCAGCGCGCCGGCCTTTTTCGTTCCTTTCTTTCAGGCCATATTTTTGGCGCCAACAAATGCCCCCCCTCAGACTTGAAGCTGCGGAGGGCGAAGGGTCAAAGTCTGAGGGATAATCACCAATATTTTCGGTGGTTCGCGATGAGGCATCGCGAAGGGGGCCCGCGATGCTCGCCGGGGCCGCGGATCCGGACGCGCCGCGATGCTTCGCGCGGGTGAGGCGCGCCGCGATGCTCCGGGGTCATCGCCTATAAATAGGGGGTCCGCCCTCTTTTGTCTTCTCGTGCCTTCCTTGTCTTTTTGTGCTCTCGACTTCGCGAAGCTCCCCGTACTCCGCGACAGCCCTCCGCGAAGCGATCTTCATGGCGAACCGTGGGTCTCCGACTCCGCGTCCGCGCTAAGCGAACCTTTGCTTGTCTGCCTTGGCCGGACTTCATGGCTTGAACTCGCGACCGATCTTCGCGATCTGGCTTCGCGATCGAGCTTCGCGGTTGCGCTTCGCGATCCATCCGAAAGAATCCTTTTCTGAGGGCCAGAGTTAAAATGGCCCATCAAGAAGCTGTCTTGGGGGTCCTCGCAGATGCCGCTCGTCGAGATGAGATGGCCAACCATCCCAGATTGGGCGAAATGGTTCGGAGCCATTCGGACCACACTTTTTTGATAGACCTGCTGTCGGAAGGTCAGAAGGATTATCCGCAATGCAAGAAACTGTCGTTGTACGGCTTCGGGCTGAGGGATGAAGTCTTCATCCCTAAGGCGAGAAGGGATGAACCGTATTGCTGGTTCAGGAGCACACCGTGCCAGCATTAATGGTTCAGGGCGGCCGATGGTCACGCGCTGGAGGACTCCACACCCATCACCACTGACTGTCTCTAGAATCATGTGAATGATATCGATGGGAAGCCACTGCAACCGGAGACGTCCCCTCCTCTCTACCGCACCATGCTGAAGGCGGCACTGCAGGATCCGAAGAAGGGATGGTCCGATGAGTGGGACCTGCACCAGGGTGACAACTTTACCAATGACTGGGCCTGGGCCTACTGGGTAGGCGCCTCATGCGAGGAGTTCGAGGCCGAGATGAGGGAAGTGGGATTGTATGAGGCAGCATGGGCCTCCCAGTTCCACATTTACCAACCAAAGCAGCTGATGCCGGAACTGCTGAGTAGATGGTCGTCCAGGACCAACACTTTTCACCTTCATCACGGGGAGGTGGGCATCAGCCTGTGGGATGTCCACCAGGTTTCTGGGGTCCCGATCTTGGGGGCCATGTACGAAGAGTTCCTCCCCGTTTCCAGCGCGTGGGGAGATGCGAAGCAAATGCCGCGACTGGCGTCAGCGCTGATGGCGCTTGTCCCTGGAGAGGACAAGGAGGCAGTGAGGGATGTCCACTTCAGAAGATGGTTCAAATGCTTCCTGAATTTCCCAGAGAATCAAGAGTTCCCTCCAAGTCCTCGAACTTGTCCGAGGGCAGCCCAGCGGGGCAAGGGGCACTCGTATTGGCGGGTCTTGGAGGACAGCCAATGGAAGACTTGGGGTTTCAGTGTCAGCACCGAACAACAGCCAATAGTCAGGCTGGCGGCGTTCATTGCGGCTCTCATCTGTGGCTGGATCCTACCGGTGAGAGATACAAGCATGGGGGTACGGCCCAACTCGTTCATCATGGCGTGTCTGTTGGCCATGGGGCAGCAGATCAACCTAGGGATCCCGATGATCACCAAACTGTAAAGAATGTTGCGGCATATTAGCAAGGGCAAGAAGCCGCCAAGAATATGCGGGCACTTCCACCTCCTGTATGGGTGGATCGCAACGCACATCAGGGGGATTTACGAGTATCCGAACCCCATCTCACCACCCGGATTGGACTTTCTCCCCTTCATTCTGAACGCAGTTGGGAGCTTCCCGTTCAAACTGGCTGTCCCGATGGTACTGAATCGGGTGTGGAGGGCGGATGAGTTCAATTTCCATCCCTTCCTGTTGCCGACGGGGATGCTTACTGATGACGGGCGAGGAACAGAATAACATCGGGCTTACCTTCTGGCCTTCTGAGGTGGAGTTTTGGTGGCTCTGATAGATCGTGAGTCAATCTTCGAACCGTACACCCCGCATCGTTTTGCGAGGCAGTTCTGGTGCCTCCAGCGGCTGACCCCGCGGGTCTACTGGGAGGTGCGCCACGAGGAGCACCCGTGTGTGATGAGGCAGTTGTGGCTCATGTTCACACGGGAAGATGGGAAGATGCAGATTGCATTGCCTCCACCCACCGCCGCCTTCAGATTAGTGAAGGAGTACGCCATCAGTTGGGAGGCTTCTTATCCGGGGGAGATGCTGAAGCAGCCAACTATCCGGGTTGGTAATGGTGGGCCTCCTCTATCTCGAGGTCGAGGTCGGAGGGCAGCTAGGGCCGCTCGCGGCAGCGGGGCTGCCATGGCGGCGAGACCCGCACCGGCCGAGGGTATGGCAGCAGCGGTGGATCCGGTGGTTCCGGAAGAGCAGGGCCATTCGGAGGGGTGGCCACCGAGGGGATTTCGTCGGATACCCACTTAGGCTCTGGGGAAGTGGCTGCGTCACATCGACATGGCAGAAGATGTTGTCTTTCCAGAAGCTTGGGACATTTGGGATGTCAACCGGAAATTCCTCAGCCCTCTTGAGATGTGGGCCCACCTGAATCGCCTCGGGATGGAATTGTCGGGCATAGGCCCAGTTCGGGCTGGATTCATGGTGTCTCCGGCGGAGGCAGAGCAATACTTGAACGAGCTGGAGGATTACGTCCACTCCAGCAGTGTTCCTCGCCCAATGACGGATCGGGTGAGGGTACTGTTGAATCAGACGGTGCCCCTGCAGCTATCGGCTGCCGATCTGAGGGAGCGCTTCCCCTTGCCGGAGGAATCAGTGGACTCTTCTCGGGGGGATGAGGCTGGAGGAGGGAGCCCGTTGGAGGAGGGCGAGGTCGGAGACCGAAGCTCAGAATCCGACGACTTCGCGGAGGCTCTCCAGGTAGCATTCCTAACTTCTCTCCTTACGACCTGTTTTTGGGTCCCTATGGTCTTCTCATCAATGTTTGAGCCATGCAGGATGAACTTGTTCGTAGGCCTCGGTCTCGCTCCTTGGCGGGTGATGATGCAGGACCTTCAGAACCCGTCCCTATGGCTGCGTCCAATTCTGCGTCCGGTGGGACCAGGGGGCCTGAGGTGGCTCCTCTGGAATCTCCAGACCTTCCAACAGTATACGGGGGGCCTCGTCTCGGAGTCCCATCAATATCGGCTCAGGAGTAGCACTCAGAGGTCAATCTTCGTAAGTCTCCTCCACCGGTCTCCTCGTTGTCACATGTAGGCCATGCCAACTAACGTTTATGTCTCTTTCTGTCATACAGTTCTCCGACTGGCGTGGGCTGCTGCAGCGAGGCTGGTCGGGATGTCTGGCGGCGTCCCTTCTAGGGGTATGCCGGTGATGGTGGCGATAGTCCCTTCACCTCCTCAAGCTGTGGCTCACACCATCACTGGCGGGACCACCAGTAGGGCCGTACCTGAAGTAATCGAGGTGGACTCTGAGGAAGAGGATCAACCGGTCGGTCCCAGTCCTGTCATGCCTGCGCCGGCGTCAGGTGTCGTACCAGACTCAACACCAAATGCAGATCCCACTGAGGAATTCCTGCAGGCATATCCTGCGTACGAGCCTGCCAACCGCGCAGATTGGGACGAAACGGCCTCTGATGAGGAAGACAGCAGCATAGTCTGTCGCCGTTCATGGAAGATGATCACGCGCTTTATCAGGGACACTCCCCAAGCACAATGGCTGGCCGAAATGGATAGACTCCGCTCGCGGTTGCGCGAACTGTGTGCCGGGGGAGTGGATGCCCAACGCCCTCACGCGCTCATCCGAGACCTCATGGCTGAGAAGATCCGGGAGCATGATCGTGGGCTCAGCGTGGGATGGCAACAGAGGAAGGTGACCAGAATTAGGAAGCTCCAGGAGGCTGAAGGCGAGGTCCAACAGAAGTAGATCCGGGCCAACGAGCTTTCAGCCACTCTCGATACGCAGTCTGAGCTGGTCTCACGATTGAAGGCCCAGATGGCAGAGGCTGAGGAGCATATGGGGCAGACCTCTGGAAGGATGTTTGTCGTCCAGGCCGAGGTAGAAAGGGCCAGGGCTAGGTTTGACGAATTACGCCCCGCCGATACCGAAGAGGAGCGGGAGTTGAGTCAGCGACAATAAGCTTTGGACGCCGCAAGTCAGCGGGTAGCGGAGCTGCAACGCTCTTTTGACGGGGTCAACCCGTCCATGGGGGAAGTCAACCCCCGAGTATTGTAACAAACCCGAATGAATATTTTATTAACACTTTTGTGCTTCAACTCTTTCTTTCTCCTTTGTTTTGAGTGCCGTGGCACGCACGATTTCCACTGTTGAATTGCCTTGTTACATCCCTACAATGTTTGCGGGACGTTTGACGACAATTCGCCGAGCCAGTCCAGATTCCCGAAAGATGGGGAAGGCTTGATCGGAGGAGGAACTTCCAGGATAGCCGAATTACTGTTTCTTCAACGTGCTCTTATGCACGACCGGGGCAATGCTAGGGGAGCTGAAATCGGTCCAAACAGATGAAAATGGGAAGTGTGAATCACGAAACCCAAATTTGGAACACTGTGGGGATGGCGTGACAATAAAGGACAACCATTAGCTGTGGCGGACAAACAGTATCCCTACTGCATTAGCCTGAAATGGGGACAACAAATGAGCATCGACCACTGACCATATTCGCAACGTGGGATTTTATCAATTTGTCGTCGATCAGTCTTTCGGGGCGTTGGCCCAGGACAATAGGTGGACCAGAGGTCAGACATCCATACTGTTAGGGGGTCCTTCCAGACATGACCCGTCTTCCGGAATGTTGGCCCAGGACGGTAGGTAAGCCGATGCGGCATGGGACCAGACCGTTAGGGGGTTCCTTCAGACATGAAAGAGGACGAGGGTCCGAATAAGGGGCACACAAAGCGTGGAACATGGATTGGTGGTTTGTTCAAACAGAATCCAACACTTCAGTAGTTACACCACCGTGGTGGGAGTACGCCAGATGGGCGCATCGGTCTGATCATGGATCATTCTTTCTTCCAGATAGGGCCTCTCTGGCGAGGGGATCTATCACTTCCCAATGGGATCTTGGGGCATCCTGAAATTGTTCAGGGTAGAATCGCAATTACATAGTTCTCCCCGAGGGGTCAGGCCAGAGGGCTGGAAATGGGGAGGAACAAGATTTTGTGATTCCAGGGGCTGAACCCTAGGTGAAATGCCTGGGTGTCTCTACGTATCCCATAATGATGGTAATCAAGCCGTACGTAGTTCTGGAAGCGCAGTTTAACATCATGTAGGACGGGGAGCAGCCTGACCGTGTTGGTACACATCCTGCCAAAACTACTAAGCCCGCGTGAGTCGTGCTCGGTGCGGGAAACAAGCAGTAGTGGTGGGAATTTCCCGACACAAAAGGGGCAGGTTAAGGCAAAGGGACGCTCGGTGGATACCAGCCCAATGACACTAACACGATCATTTAGCACACCTAGATGCGCAAAGAGGAAGAGCCAAGTATGATGGAGTTCCACTTGAACACGAGGGAATGGAAATGTGTGAATCATAACGCTCGAGATTCGGATCGCGATGATGGCGGCATGATGATGGAGGATTATTGCTGACCATGTTCGCAACACAGCATCCTGTCGCGTTAGCCTAAAATGGGGACAAACAAATGAGGGTCGACCGTTTACCATGTTCGAAACACGGGACCATGTCACAAATGTTGTCAGATATCCGTAGGGGCGTTGGCCCGAAACGATTGAAGGGCCCTTAGGTCCAGCATTCATAGAGAGCCCTTAAGCTTAGTATCCACGTCGTCCAAGGGTCCTTTTGGATGTGGAAGTGGATGAGGATCCAAATAGCGAGCTCACGAAGCTTGGTAATGAGATGAGTAGAATATCCCTGTGAAAATCCCACGCTTCGGGCTCTTTGTCAAAACACACCTGAATACGGCAATGAAACACATTAGAGAGAGGGAGAAGATTCCTTTCCCTTGGGGAGATCATAGTTTATGGTCATAGAATTCGGACCATGGATGGGAAAAAGGGATCAGGGGACGCATGACATCAAAACCTGACGTGAATGAGGACGTAGTCCTACTTACCATGCGTTCTCTGAGGAAATGCTCGAGTCGAGGGACCGAACACAAGGGTTAGTCTGGGCCCGCGGGGAAGTATCCGGGAACTCCTACGTATCTCATAAGGATGAGAATCAAGCCATACGTAGTTCTGGAAGGTGGCACGGTAAGGTACCAGTGCCAGGGGAAAAGGGAAGTGTGGGCATAGCCCTTGAACTAAGAGAAGCGGAATTTGATGTATCTTGTTTGTTCTTTAAGGTGAATGGTTTTTTTTTGTGAAGCGACCGGCCTAGAATAGTAGGTCGTGATGTCGCCACAAGAATCAAGCCGTGATGGGAGTTGACAAATGGCATGGCACGTGACCAATACCCAACGTGATGTCCTCTACAACGAGGTCACCACAATGTAGTGCTGTTTTTCGTCGTGCGACCAGGACGATAATGTCACAGTTTAGGGTCGTATGATAGGACCGAGCGTGCATTTTATCGTCATGCAGCACAGAAGTAGCAGAGACGATGCTAGGCGGGAAATGTGCGCAGTGTTATAAAACACAATTGACAGAGACATAATCCCACATCAAATTATATGCCATCCGGAGAGGGAAACCTTAGGCCGAGGGGCCTACACATAGGTGAAACAGGGAGAGAGACTGGCTTCTTGAATGGGTTGTACCCGGAGACAGGGCGTCTTGGCGGTCCTACGTATCCCATGAGGATGGGAATTAAGTTGGACATGGTCCCGAATGGATCTTAGTTTATGGTCTTAGAGCTTGGACCATGGGAGCCCCAAAGGACGCCAAATTGCAGCTTTGTCCCCCTAGCATGCAAAGGTGCACTGAGGGATAGTGCCAAAAGTGTCGAGATTCCACCTGGACATGATGGGGTGGAAAACGATGTGAATCATGCAACCAACATTCAAGGACTGGAGGAGCTGGCGTGATGACAGAGGATTACTGCTGACCATGTTCGCAACACAGCATCCTGTCGCGTTAGCTTGAAATGAGGACTAACAAAACGAGCATCAACCGCTGACCATATTCGCAACACATGATTTTATCGATTTGTTGTCCAAAACCCTCGGGGGCGTTGGCCCGTGTCGGTAGGAGAGCCCTTGGGCGTAGTATCCAGGCCGTTATCGGGGGTCCCTCCGGGTGTGAAAAGCGATGGAAGTCCGAATGGAGGGGAACACGAAGCTTGACAAGCAGAAGGAACTTGATCAAGTTGAATCTGACACTCTTGGTCCTAGACCAGAGTACTCTTAATACATGGGTGAACCACTGCAAGGAGTCAAGGGACTCAACTTGAGGGTGATCAGGAGATGCGGCTGGACCCGAACCTTGGACATCCAGGTGGTCCTACGTATCCCATTAGGATGGGAATCAAGCCACACATAGTTCTGAAGGGTGCCTTTTAATGTCATGCAGGACAGGGAACATGAGGACTGAACCTCAGAATGGGGGCGTGCGTGGTGCAGCTATTGCAAACCCGACGTGAATGAGGACGTAGTCCCTTATCACACCACGCAATCCCGTAGTCGAGGTCCTGAAGGCAGAACTTGAAAGGCGGATTAGCTGGACTCAATCTGGACCTAAAGACAGGAGGTCTGGGCACTCTTACGCATTCCGTTAGGATGGGAGTCACGCGTAGTTCCAGATGAGAATCTTTGTTTAGGGTCTTAGAGCTCGAACCGTGGATGGTGACAACTCCCGGGTAAGCACAGATGTCAACCCAATCCCTAAGCCCACGTTAGATGAACTCGGTGTGGGAAACAAGGGGGGTATACTCATCGCAATACATGGGGCGTTCATCAAAGGGGAGTCAACAGAGAGTTCTGAAAGACACTTTTGATGTAGCTTGTTCCTCCAACGCGCAGACGTGCATGGGGGAAAAGTACCAAGAGTCCCGAGACTCTACTTGGACATGATGAAGTGATGAAGGGTGTGAATTGTGTACCCGACATTTGGGCTTAACGGGTTGGCGTGGAAATAGAGGAAGACTGTTAACCATGGTGGAAACACAGCGTCCATATCGCGTTAGCCTGAGGTGGGAATAACAAACGATCATCGACCGCTGACCATATTCGCAACGCGGGATTTTATCGATTTGTTGTCCAAAACCCTGGGGGGCGTTGGCCCGTATCGGTAGGAGAGACCTTGGGCGTACTATCCAGGCCGTTCTTGGGGGTCCCTCCAGGTGTGAAAGATGGTGAAAGCCCCGATGTGGGGATACGCAAAGCCTGGAAAGCGGGTGCGGACGTGTCTGAGTAAAGCTTGGCATTCCAGGTAATAAACCAGAGTACTCTTAAGCACATTGGTGAACCACCGAAGAAAAAAAAGGGGATCGACGAAACAGCTCAGTAGGGGGTGGGAGCATGGCGTGGTCATTACGAGGTCGTCGTGAATGAGGACATAATCCCACACCACACCATATGATCCCCTCATGGAGGAAGGATAGGCCAAGGGGCCAAGATGGGATGAGGATTCCCGGGAGATGGGACTGGACCCGAATCTTGGACATCCAAGTGGTCCTACGTATCCCATTAGGATGGGAATCAAGTTGAACGTAGTTCTTGAAATGTAGTTTAACGTCATACTGGACGAGGAGGGGAGTAATATACTCCGAAACAAGGGAGGTGTGCGGTATGGGGAAGAAGCCGACGTAGTCCTACACCATACACCCTGGGTAAGAGGGGACCTGGGCCGTGGCCCGGAAAGGCCAAGGGGCCTAAGGTCAGGCATCAGTCAGGAAGACCTGACTGGCTTGCAGTTTGATGTCTCACATGAGGACGGGGGGCCAGGGACCCAAGGAGGCCAAAGGGCCTGAGGCTGGGCCTCGTTAAGGGAGTTGTACGGTATGGTACATGATCCCAACGTGAATGAGGACGTAGTCCCACACCACACTGTACACTCCTATGAAGAATCCTGGGCTGTGGCCCGAATCACCAGCACCACCTGGGGGAAGTTTGTCACCTTGGGATGGGGCAGAATTAGTCATTGTTCTCGATGCCTAGGGCATCTCGGGGTGGACCCGAAGATCCAGGACACTGTTGACCATGTTCGAAACACAGTGTTCCTATGGTGACCCGCATGGGGGCAACAAATGAGCGTCGACCGCTGACCAAATTCGCAACACGGGACTTGTATCGATTTGTTGCTTGAAAACCCTCGGGGGCGTTGGCCCGTGTCGGTAGGAGAGCCCTTGGGCGTTGTATCCAGGTTGTTCTTGGGGGTCCCTCTGGGTGTGAAAAATGACGGAATCCTAGTCAAAGAGTGGGTGAAGCTTAGTTGTATCCATCCACGAAAGGGGCAAACACCTCCAGGGGGAATGTGCAGCCATGTCGAGGCTTGCTCGACGTGGGTCGGGCCAATAGTGTGCACCCTGCCATGTCTTGACCCGAGGGGACGATTTTGGCTTTTGGGCTGGGCCAACGGACGAAATGTCCGGGCGTTCCTACGTATCTCATAAGGATGAGAATCAATCCATACGTAGTTCTTGAAGGCCATGCAGTTTAGCGTCATGCGGTGAGGACGTGGGGGGATAGAAGAACGGGAGTGGGCGCATGATGCGACCTTTACAATCTTTGCGCGAGTGGGGTTGCATGAGCGGGGCCAAGAAAACCCACTCCCTAATGCACAAATATCCTCCAAGGAGACTATTCCCAGGGGGAATAGCGGAAGAGAAAAGCTTGGGGCTGGGATCAAGACGAGGCGTCCGAGCGTTCCTACGTATCCCATGAAGATGAGAATCAAGCCACACGTAGTTCTTGAGGTGCAGTTTAACGTCATGCGGGACGAGGGGCATTTCATTCAGGGAGGCGTACGATATGGTACATGAGCCCAACGTGAGGATGTAGTCCTACACCGTACTGTACGATCCCGTAAGAGGGTTAGTCGAGGAGAAACGAGGGGGCCTGGGGCCAGACCGCGGTGGAGACGGGGCCAGGGGCCTAAGGAGGCCAAGGGGCCTGAGGCTAGGCCTCGGTCAGGAAGACCTGACTGGATTGAATTTTAACGTCTTGCAGTGAGGAAGGGGAGGCAGTTTAAGGTCGTGCAGGACCAAGTCGCAGTTTAGAGTCGTGCAGGACCATCTCACAGTTTAGAGTCGTGCAGGACCATCTCGCAGTTTAGGGTCGTGCAGGACCGATTTTTTGCCCTAGGAAAAGTATCACTTGAGGAATTTGGCATTGGTGGGAGGGGTTATACGCTCTCCATCTGTGGTCACCAAGGAGTATGCTCCGTTGGGGTAGACCTTATGGATGATATAAGGCCCTTCCCATTTGGGTTCTAACTTGGGTGGTTTCCTACCGGGAATCATTGGCACTCGAAGGGCCAGTACCAGGTCACCCTGTAGAAAAGAGCGGAGACGAACCTTCTTGTCAAAATCTCTCTCTATCTTGTCCTGATGCCCTTCCAGATTGTGCAGGGCACGAAGCCGGTTCTCGTCCAGTGCCTCTAATTCGGCTAGACGGATCTCGGCTACCTCATCTGATGTATGGTGATCATAAAATGCAGTGCGTAGCGACAACAGCTGGATCTCAATGGGTAGGACGGCCTCAGATCCATACAGCAGGGAATATGGGGTCACCTGGGTAGAGTTGCAAGTTTTCGTCCGGTAAGCCCAGAGGGCATTGGGGAGCTTATCCGTCCAACTCTTCTGGATTTGACCAACCATCTTCTGCAGAATGTTAAAGAGGGTCTTGTTGAACGCCTCGATCTGTCCATTCGCCTGCGCGTGGTAGCAGGAGGTATGGTTTGACCGGGTGTCGTACTTAGCGTACAATTTCTTCAATTCAGCTGCTCGGAAGTTGGTGCCGTTGTCGGTGAGGACGGCGTGAGGGACTCCAAACCGGTGGATAATGTTGGAGCTCACAAAGTCAACGATGGAACGGGCCTTGACCTCTTTGAGTGGAACTGCTTCTGCCCACTTGGAGAAGAAATCTGTAGCAGTCAGGATGAACCTACACTGGCGGGCTGTTGCCGGTGGATACGGTCCCACTACATCAAGTCCCCATACCGCAAATGGCCAAGAGTACTTGGTGGGGTGGAGGGGTTCTGGCAGCCGATGCAAGAAGTTGGTGTGTACTTGGCACGCATGGCATCTCTTGGCATATCCAATGCAATCATGGATCATGGAGGGCCAGAAGTACCCTAACCTCCGGATTTGATGGGACAGTTTCGGCCCACCTTGATGGGCGCCACAGGAACCGGAATGAACCACTTGCATAACATGAGGTATCTCTACTCCATGGATGCATCGGAGGAGGACACCATCGAAACACCGCTTATAGAGGATCTTCTCAAGACTGGGGACGCTCTGGAGGGTGAATTGAAGTGCGCAACGTCGGATTCGCTCGCGCTCGGCTCGGTCGTCTGGGAGCTGACCATTTTGGAGATACTCGACAAAAGATGCTCTCCAGTCGGGGGTGGTTTCAACCACTGCGTCTGACGAACCCGGGACTCCCGATATGGTGGGCCCAGCGGTGAGATGACTTACCCGCAGGCTATCACGGTCCTCTTGGGTGATGGGAGGAATAACTCTCCGGTGGGCCATGTGTATGACCAAATCATCTTGCTCGGGTTCTGCGAGCGACGCGGCTAAGCCAGCCAGGGCGTCCGCTTGGCCTTTCTGTGACCGTGGGACATGGGTAACCTCTGGCTGAGAAGAGAACTGGGCCATTAAGAGGAGGGTGTACTCCAGCAAAGGTGCAAGCTCTGGCTTCCTGACGACGTAGTCGCCATTAACCTGTTTGATTACCAGCTCGGAATCTCCCTTCACATGTAGATGGGGAACATGGATCTCAAGGGCCAACTCGAGGCCGGTGATGAGAGCTTAGTACTCTGCCTCGTTGTTCGTACAACCTTCTGACAACAAGAACGAGTATGGCAGGACGGCTTGCGCCGGGGTAATGAAAACAATACCCAGACCCACTCTGTTGAGCTTGGGGTCGTTGAGCCTTCTACCGGTGGGACTCCGGGAGGCGCCGTCGAAATGCATTTGCCAACACGGGACAGCATGATCGACTGAGAGGATCGTCTCGTCGGGGAAGTCCAGGTCCGGGGATTGATCCGTGGGGGTTGGATGGGCAGCTAAAAAGTCTGCCAATGCCTGTCCCTTAACGGCCTTCTGAGGCACAAACCTGATATCAAACTGCCGGAGAATCACCGCCCACCGTGCTAGTCGGCCAGTCAGCATGGGGCCATTCAGGATGTACTTCAGCGGATCTACCCGAGAGATCAATTGCACCTCGTGGTGTTGCAGGTAGTGTCACAACTTCTGCACGGTGAAGACGAGCACAAGGCATCTCTTTTCGATAGGGGAGTATTTGACCTCCATATCGAGAAGCATGCGACTGAGATAGTAGAGACTGTTCTCAGTGCCCTCGTTATTCTTCTGGGCAAGCAGCGCACTGAGGGATCTCTCCAGGGCAGTCACGTAAAGGACCAGTGGATTTCCGTAGATGGGTGGCATCAAGACTGGAGGTTGGAGCAGATACTGCTTGAGTTCCTCGAAGGCGATCCGACACTCCTCATCCCATTCGTAGGCAGCGCCTTTCTTCATGAGCCGGGAAAAGGGCTTACACTTGCCAGCCAGATTCGCAATGAATCGGCGTATATAGGCCAAGTGGCCTTGAAGGCCTCGAAGCTCTCGAATGTTGCCCGGGGGAGGCATTTGGCTGATGGCCTTGATCTTCTCCGAGTCGATCTCGATACCTCGGTATCTGACAACGAAGCCCAGAAACTTCCCGGAGGTGACTCCGAAGGCACACTTCAGCGGGTTCATCTTCAGGTGATGGGAATGGAGGAAACCGAACACTTTCTCAAGGTTTTTGAGATGGTCCTGGTGCTGGCGTGATTTGACTACAAGGTCATCCACGTAGCATTCCACCAATGTCCCGAGAATTGGTTTGAATATGCGATGCATGGCCCTCTGATAAGTGGCACCTGCATTTTTCAAACCGAATGACATTACCTAGTAGCAAAAGGTACCCTGGGGAGCCCTGAAGGCAGTGAACTCCTCGTCTTCAGGGGCCATCCGGATCTGGTTATACCCGGAATACCCATCCATGAAAGAGAGGGCTTGGAACCAGGCTGTGGCGTCCATCAACAGATCCGTTACTGGGAGTGGGAATTCATCCTTTGGGCAGTGGTGATTGAGATTGCGGAAGTCGATGCAGACACTGATATGCCCATTCTTCTTCGTGACCGGCACAATGTTGGCGAGCCATTTGGGGTACTGGACCTCCTTAATGGTGATGGCTTTGATAAGCTTGTCAACTTCGGCCTCTACCATAGCACCATGAGAAGGGTGCATTTTCCTGGGAGGCTGCTTGAACCCACGGTGTTTTGTCGGGAGGCCCAGACGGTGGACGACCACTTGGAGATCCAGCCCTGGTATATCATCGTAACTCCAGGCAAACACATCACGGTGCTGTTTGAGGATATCTACATACTGCTGCCGCTCCTCGAGGGACATGGCCGCACTGATCAGTGTGGGTCTCGGATCTGCCTCGCTACCGAGGTTCACCTGTACCAGTTCATCAACCGTGGTAGAGACGCCTTCTTCAAAGGCTGGGGGAGCATCCTCCAAGTCTTCCTCCCCAGCCGTGGGGGGACTTCCCGCGACAGGAGATACTTCTGGGCTCTCGAAACCCGAGGGGCAGCTGGTGCCGGCTTGGGTAGCAGCGGTCATCACATAAGGAGACTCACTTGTCGTTGAGACCATAGCAATGAATGCACTTGATCTTATCCCATCTGGCCTCCGACCTAAGGGGCCACACTTGATAATATCAAAGCAGTGGTGACGTGTCGGCCTGAGTCGGTTGATTCCAGCCCGGCGGAAGAGACACGTATGGCGCACCGCCGTTGTTATGAGCTTGACGTCCCGGTACCGTACAGGGGTAGGAGGTTCTGAGATCACCTGAGCCTGGTTGATATAGGAGTACGAGGTGATTTTCCGCTGTCGCTTGGACACGGGAACAATCCTTCCTTGCGTACCCGAAACAACAAAACATTGCCCCATGTCGGGGGTCATGGCCTCCAACCGGTGGATCGGGAGGATGTAGGCGTCGTCCATGCCTACCCAGGGATCACTTGTGATAGGGGCGGGCTCATCCTCGCTTACCAGGATTTGCTTGCCCTTACTTTTGTAATAACATGCATCTAGATAGCAGGCCTCACAAGAAGAGAAAGGGGACGCGTCTCCTTGGAGCACGCCTACTCGACCATTGAGCGAGTACTTGAGGCACTGGTGATACGACGAGGGGACCGCTGGATGCAGATGGAGCCATGGCCTACCCATCAATGCGTTGTAGGCGGTATCCTGAGAAACATCCATGAACTCGGTGCTAGAAATCAAGCCACCGAACTGAGTCTTCAGACAGATCTTGCCGACTGGGGTTTGCTCTGTCCTATCGTACCCCTGGATCCCGAGGTCAGAGGGAGTTAAATCACCTTCGGACAGACCCAGCTTTCGCAGCGTCCGGGTCGGAATTAGATTGATTCCAGAACCTGTGTCAACGAGGCAGCGACAAACTTCCACAACGTTAAAGTGGCCAGGGATATACAACGGGTGAATGTGCCCCCGTATGGGAGGGTCCTCATCTTCACCGGAGAACGAGATAACCGCCTGACATTCGGCGTTTTCAATTGTCTCGGTATGGAAGGCTTCCACAGCTGCTACCTCCGTCTCAAACTAGAGGGGGCTCCTCAGGGCCTCGGAAAGTGCCTCGTGCATCTCGGATGACAGGCGCAGGGCCTCAAGGATGGAGAGCCTCGCCAGAATTCCGGCCAGGTGCTTTAGGACATCATACTTGCATGCCAAACGCGAACCTCTGCTTACAGGGGGTTTTTCGGAATTTGGAGGCATAACGGGTCCTGCCGGTTGAACTGGCGGTCAGCTAGCACTGGGTACATCATGCTGCCTGCTAGTAGAAGCCTGGAGTGTGGTCGCCTGGCTAGGATCGGGCAGCAGAGGCTGGCATGTAGCCGGGCAAGACTGACTATGATACGGACGAGGCAGCTCCCCCCGATCCAGTAGCACGAACGGCGGTGGAGGCAGATCCGAGGGTGTTGGATGGGTTTGCACGTGCTGAGATCTGCGCTGAGCCTGCAGCCTGGTCTCGGCAGCGTGCACGGCTTGGCCACAAGTGCCTGCTGACGTGCCTCGATGACCGGCGCGATTGCGATTCCGCTGACGTTGACATCGGCTGGAAACGTTGGGGAGGTCTGCCTGGGGTTCCCCCTCGTTGGGGGTCATATAGGGCTTTACCAGCTCCACGGTGTTAACCGAAGCATACCCTTGACTGTCACTCGAAGAGTCATCCACCGCTGGGCGGATTTTGGGAGGAATCCCTATTTCGGGAGGCATAAAGTCGCCGAGAGTGCGGGACGACGACGACACTGGCGGTGCACGTTGCTTCTTCTTGCGTCGCCGCTGCTTGCCCTTTTGGGCAGAGGTCGACTGTGAAGACGATGCGGAGGCACCGGCTGCTTCTTCTGAAGGTTCCGACTACTTCAGGTGCGCCCGGATGATACCCTGGGCACAGACAACGGTTTTTCGAGCCATCCAGTCGTCATATTTTTGAGATCCGCGGCTAGAGACCTGCTGCCACTCACCTTCGCTGTCGCTGCCGATTTCTGATCCTGCAAAGACGCCTGCCACTTGCGCTAGTGCTGGGCCCAATTTGACTATGTTGTTGTTGACCTGGTCCTGAAGCCAGTCCTTAAACACATAGCATCGCTTGAGGGTGTGTCCCAGGATCCGATGATAAGGGCAGTAGTTGGGGTGATCGGTGAGATGCGCCTCTGCCGGCCTTCTGCACTTAGGAAGACGCACAATCCCTTGCTCTAGAGCACCTCGGAAGTAGCCAGGGACCTGATTTTCGTTGAACGAATAGGTCTGGCACCTTCTTTCCGGATAGGGGGCCCTGGGGGCCTGGTCCTGTCGAAGGACCGAAGGGGCCTGCCGAGGAGGCGGCGCCTGGTTGTCTCGCCTAGGTGGCGGTGGCGCGTTGCGCGGGGGAACCAGTCGGTTCTGAGGCAGTCGCTGCTGGGCGGGAGCCTGTGCTTGAGATGGAGGACCTCTGCGGGGTTGCGGGGGTGGTGCCACTGGTAGAAATTCCAGCCGCCTCAGGGCTTCTATTTGAGCCACCGCGGCGGGTTCAGCCCTGGCGGCCCTCCTGGCTGGGATCATAGGGCACAACAAACGTGCCTGACCGGCCTGTTGCAGGGCTTCCTCGAGGCGCTGGGCCTTTTCCGAGAAATCTCTGAACCCTCCAGGGTAGTTCTAGTTAATTAGGGAGGGTACCATCTCTGTCTTGACGTTCCCCACACACATCGTCAGTAATTGCTCCTGAGTCAGTGGCATATCGAGGGAATACGTAAGTCCTTTCCACCGGGTGATGAAATCTGCAACCCGCTCATCAGGCCTCTGTTTGCACTTGAAGAGGTCCGCAATGCTGGTCTTTCACGTGGTGGAGCTGAACTGGTATAAGAACTGCCGGCGAAGATCCTCCCAACCGGTCACTGATTCGATAGGGAGCTGGCTGTACCAGAGGAATGCCGGACCTTCCAATGTCTGTACAAAACATCGGAGCTTAGCGGCTTCTTACTGAGCCAGGGTCCCCAGCATGGGGCCACACCTGGAAGAGAAATGGTCCAAGTGTTGGGGCGGGTCCCCTGTCCCGTTAAAAGGCGAGAAAGTGGGGTTCCCAAAACCCGGAGGCGCGGGCATATCATGCACCCACGCGGGATAAGGCTTGCCATCCGGTGGGACTGCAACCTACCGCGTTTCCAACGCTTCGAGGCGGGCTGTGAGTGCCGCAATAAGGTCATCCCGATGGGGGTCCCTATCTTGATGGGGATCCCTAACCACCAGTGCATTACCGGGTTCTTCAACACGGTAGACTGCCTCGGCCGCTCGTGGATCAACTGGCAGAACGACTTGCGGGGCGATTGGGGGAACCCGGACTGGGCTCTTCGGATTGCCCCGTCGCTCGGGGGGGGGGGGGGGGGGGGGTTAGGCGAAACGTATCGCACCCTCTTTCCATACGTTCTAGCTTCCACCCTGTCTACGGCAGTAGCATGATCAGGGTTGCCCGGAGGCATCTGACCGGGGGGAAATTGTTCCTGCCCCTGCTGCCCCGGCCTGGGATTACCATAGTCGGGTCGCCTCTCTACGGCGCGCTCAGCCAAGAGTTCGTCAACCAGCCTCTTTTGCTCAGCAAGCTGCTGGTGTAACGCGGCCTTCTCAGGATCCTCATCCGTTTTCTGCACAGAAGCGGACGGGTCGGAGTGCTTGACGGTTCCGACATGCTCTTTACCTTTGCCGGTGTTTCGACTGAGTACCAGCGACTCTGTGGGTGTGGGCAGGCCTAGAAGGTTCCTCTGATGATGGGTGACTCTCCCTGATGGGTCGAGTAGTGGCGGTGCGCCCTCTGGGGGGAAGTCTCCATCAAGGATCTCCAGTTCGTCTTCCCTGTCCAAAATGTCGGCCATGTAGACCGCGATTCCTCTCGAGGGCATGACCTCGATGTTGCATAGCGAATCAGGTTGTCGTCGAATAGGATCGAACATAAGGGCAGCATAGTGTCCCCAACCATGGACTTGCACATGGGGGGTGGCTTCCCTGACGATCTTGCGGAGTGCTTTGAAACTCTGAACGCATTTTCGTTGGAGGGCACTCTGGTGACCTGGCGACTCGGGGTGCTGGGCTACAAGGAGCGCCGCTGCATCGATCAGGCGACACTGTTTGCCAATCTCCTAAAAGTTCTCTCGATTCCTGGGGTATACTACCCGTTCACAGTGGAGGCGGAAGTGTGTCGCCCACAGGGTTCGACAAAAGCATCCCACTTCTTCAGGGGTAAGCGACTCGGGTACGCAGAAATTCAGTGCTGCCGTGGGCCAGAACTTCTCTGGGAAATAGTCCACTGCAAGAATACTCCAGAAGCTCCTGGGTTCGTCCTCGGGGTTCGGCCCTACATTACCCCACTCATAAACCGGGGGCGGCTGAGGGACCGGTAGCGGTACCGAGGCGGACCTCTGGGATAGAAAACTCAGCGGTAGAGAATACGGCGAGCGAGCAGACTGGCCAACGTATTCTGGGCCTTCCTCTAAAGAGCGAGGTGACCTGACCACAATGTCACGATAGGACGGGCTAACGGCCACTGCTTCGGGTACAGGAATTGTCGTTACCGGTGCCTGGTCGTGTCGTTGCTCTACCACCGTTGACCCCCAAAACAGCTCCTCGTGATCTCGAGTAGAGGTAGAGGGCGCTTCAGGTGATGATGGCGGTGAATGCGCTGTTGAAACCTGCGAAGTTCTCAGAATCTCTTCCTCCTGGATGTATCTGTGGAGGGAGATGGGGATCCGGTGGACCTCATGTTCTGGGAGAACGAGGCAGACACGTCTGGTTCCTGCCCTGGTCCTTGATACGGAGGAACTGGGAGAAGGTTCCATCGCTGAATCGTATTCTGCTTCCGAATCAGAGAAGCAGGCAGGTTTGATCTCCACCTGGATTCTTCTTGCGGTGGTGACGACCCACTCTTCTTCCCCTGTGTGGTTCTTCGAGACATGGTTGACCCCTATCAGGCAGCCTCGGGGCAGCACTGGCTCCGTGGCGGAGAGGGTCCCCACTCGAGATAGCTGGGGTGCGAGGGGCACCAGGGCAAATGTCGAAGGGCACATGGGGAGGGCCTCCACGAACACCCATGTAGGCGGAGCTTCTGTTGGGATTAGCAGGAGCATGGGGAGGACCTCCATGATCAATGCGGGCGGAGCGAGGCTGACCTTCACTCCTTGAGTTGCTGGGGAGAGGATGACCTTCGCTAGTCGCAGAGAGGACGTAGGGGGGACCCCCACGTTGAAGAAGGACCGGATGGATAGTGCCTTCAGATGGATGGACTCCATACCCTGTACAGCGGGTGCGGGAAACATTTCCGCGCTGAGCGTCACTGCCGTGGGGCAGGTCTTCCTGCAGAATGGGGCTAGCACGAGCCATGCCTCCATGACGATCCTCGGAGCGGGGAAGCCCCACGCTCCGTGGAGTTATGTTACGGGGAGGACGTTCGTACGGGGTGGCATTACCACGGGTTAGCTCGCGGCGATCACCACTTGGGCCTGCAACCCGGAGAGTCAACCCAACCTACCCGTGGGGCGGTTGGGGTCTCGATCCTGGTTGGGTGAAGGAGTGCCCCTGCTCGATGAATGCGGGGGCTTCATGATGCACGTCGGCGGTGGCTCGGGCCACTATAGCTGTCGACGTGGACACGCCTAGGCGAGCGTCCTCAGCCTGGGCCCGACGCTGACGTCGGGTCAGGAGGGCCGGTGCAGGTGGTGCAGGGACGTAGTCTGCCTGTTCCTCCTGCGAGCCGGACGGCGGTGCTGATGCGGCCGGACGGGAGCTCTCGCCTAGGGCCCCCGGGTTGGGGCCCTGAGCGGACTGAGCCGGACAGCGCCCGCCTCTTCAGCGTAAGGCGAGGAGTCATCAAGGCGTTCTAGGGATAGGCTCCCGAAACGGTTGAATGTCGGGGTGGGGAGCAGGGGCTCCCTGCGCGGCCTGTTAGGGCGGCGTTGACGGCGGGGCCTGGAGGCCTCCCAGCCCAAGCGGGCCATATCCCTGGTCGGGATGATCCCTTCCTCCTCGTACCTGCGCACGAGGCTGTTGATCACCCTTCGTTGGATGACCTCTGATGGGGAAAGGGGACGTGGACGTCCCGTTTTCCGCAATGTGGCAGCCATCGTGGCGGTAGTGGCGCCATGTGGGGTGGTCGTCGTGGTGTTGCCCCTGCCCCTGCTTGGGCAAGGAGCGGATGGTGACCGCATCTCCGAAATAGCAACCTGGTTCCTGGAAAACGAAGGGATCAACTCATCAGTACTGAGGGGAAAAGGATTGACAGCCAGTGCCCCAACATTCTTCCATCCTCCATGTCTGTGAGAAGGATCCATGCCAACACGCTGCAGAGCGGAGTGCCCCACATTCCACTACCCCGACTTCCGGTGAGTCTCGCGACAGGCCCACTATTTGCTTGGCAGGACCAGGCACCGGATATCTGGATCCGGTGATACGTCAATCTACTAGTGTCTCGAACGCTACTAATCTCCATACTGAGGAGAAGAATTTCACGTAGGGTTCACCATTTCTGTTTCCGACGCTTTCGCCGGGGCGCGCACGCATCCGTCCGTGGAGGACGCGCGGCCTGTTGCCCTACATTCCCGCTTTCCAAAGGCGGGCGACATCCGTTCCTTGTTCAGGTATGTCTGCTCCTTGATCGAAACGGGATGATGGGATGTCGGTTCTTCCTCCTGTGGATTCCTCCTCAGAACTCATCACCTAGTCCGGGTCTCCCTTATAGATTTAATACGTAGTTCGTGAAACTCTTCCCAGTGCCATGTTTCCATGGACGCTGGTTAATTACACTGCTTCTGTCGGGACATTCCAAAGAGTCCAGTCAGGGCAGCAACCTTCGGTCGGGGGAGTAGTCATGTTGAGGCATCAGTAGCGTGTCTGGATGCTGGGGTACCTGGCATGTCTGTCTGTTATCCTTGACCACAAGGCTTCTCGAGGGCGTGGAAGCCCGAGGCATCCCACATCGAGCGCGGGGAATTAAATGTCATAGACACATATCTGAGGTTTTCCTCAGCTTCCCGTGTTCAACACAGGGTATGCCGCGAGTTTAATGTCCAGCGGAGATGGATCAACCCAACCAGAGCATTAGCTAGGATTGATCGGATTAAGGGATCCTCCTTGAAGGGATATCGATACCGAAGCCAGCCTATGGGCGACTATGGAAAAGAGCGTACCGACATGGTCTCACCAGGATAAGACGGTCAGGGCGAGAATCAGAATGGGTGGTGGGTTGATGAATGGAGTGGAAGGAGAGTGAAATGGGACCATCGCAGGGGCGACGGTGAAGTTGGGCTTGAGCCTTGAAGAGGCTTCCTACGTATCCCCATGGCAGGGAATCAAAGTCCGCGTAGTTCGGGAGGGTGCCGGTAAACCGACGTGATGGTGGACCTTGGTCCGATGGGCATTGTCAGCGTACCGACATGAGGGTGGACCTTGGTCTAATGAAAGATGGGCTTGAACCTCTGGGAGGATTCCTACGTACCATGCCTTGACACGGATCAAAGTCCTCGTAGTTCAGGTTGTGGAATACAGTTTAACGTCATGCGGGATGGGGGTGAACCGATGTGAATGAGGTCGGAACGGCCGGATGGTGGGTTTGAACCTCGTAGAGGCTTCCTACGTACCATGCCTTGACACGGATCAAAGACCTCGTAGTTCGGGTTAGTCACAACGGCTTTCCGTTGAACTGGAGTTACAGTTTAACGTCATGATGGACGAGGATGGAACCCGACGTGAATAAGCGACGGGTGGGCTTGAACCTCGTGGAGGCTTCCTACGTACCATGCCTTAAAATGGATCAAAGACCTCGTAGTTCGGAATGGCTGATGGTTCGCAGTGGCTTACCACTGGACCGGAATGGGACCCGACGTGAATGAGCGGCGGGGGGTGGGCTTGAACCTCGTGGAGGCTTCCTACGTACCATGCCTTGAAATGGATCAAAGACCTCGTAGTTCAAAAGGGTTCAGCGGTGAACCGACGTGAAAGTAGACCTTGGTCCACTAGTGGTGGGCTTGAACCTCGTAGAGGCTTCTTACGTACCATGCCTTGACATGGATCAAAGACCTCGTAGTTTGGAATGGCTGATGGGTCGCAGTGGCTTACCACTAGAACGGAATGGGACCCGACGTGAATGAGCGGCGGGTGGTGGGCTTGAACCTCGTGGAGGCTTCCTACGTACCATTCCTTGACATGGATCAAAGACCTCTTAGTTCAAAAGGGTTCGCCGGTGAACCGACGTGAAAGTAGACCTTGGTCCACTATTGGTGCGCTTGAACCTCGTGAAGGCTTCCTACGTACCATGCCTTGGCGTGGATCAAAGTCCTCGTAGTTCGGAAGATGGGTTGGGTCGCAATGGCTTACCACTGGACCAGAATGCAGTTTAACGTCTTGCTGGACGGGGGTGAGACCCGACGTGAAATGCAGGTGGGCTTGGACCTCATAGAGGCTTCCTACGTACCATGCCTTGACATGGATCAAAGACCTCATAGTTCACTATGGGGTTTTGTCGGCGAACCGACGTGGAGGTAGGCCTTGGTCCACTATTGGTGGGCTTGAACCTCGTGGAGGCTTCCTACGTAACATGCCTTGACATGGATCAAAGACCTCATAGTTCGGAAGATGGGTGGTCAGGGTCGGTGCTCACTCTAAGCCCACGTGAGTCATGATCGGTGTGAGAAACAAGAGGTTGCAAGGACCTGACGATCACGTCGCGAAGGGTGCGTCCGTGAGAAGCGAAAAGGGGCTTACGCGTTGGGCGGCCCATGGTGTTGGGACTTACTCCAGGATGGAGGCCCATATGGGGGTGCCTCATTCCCTATCACGTCCTCCACTGACCTTGGTAGTGGGGAAGTACAGAGATGCACGGGTGCAATCATCCGTACCAAAGGTTAGGGGATTATGCTCTGAGGCAGCCCTTCCCCTGCGAACATACACCACTCCAAGAAGGAGGATCTCATTCCATGTGTGGAAGAGTTCCATTCACGTGGAGACGAGTGGTGTAACGAATGTTCGAGATGGGGGGACCCGTCGTGAGGGAGACGAGGTTAGGTCACAGTTTAACATCTTGTGTTGAGGACGTGGTGCTTGGCAGTTTAACGTCCTGCAGCTCGGACGAGGTGGGTTCACTCCACACCCCTAGGGCTTACATAACCATTACCCTCTGGTCCTTGGGGAAGGGAAGGTGCCAGTAAGGCCATGGTTAAGGGGGGTCGTGGAACGAACCATCGAGGGGTCCACGTTAGTGTGGCTATGCGAAGAAGCAATAGCCGTTAGCGTGCCTATACGAAGAAGCATTAGGCGAAGCAACGCTACAGGTGGTGTTGTCCATGGGACTTTGAAATCGCATCGTGCAAACTTGGAGGGTCGCACGGAAAGGGGAATCACTAAGCAGAGGAGTGCGCTTTGCGAAGTGGGGTGCCTTATCCTTAGCATGGGGCATAGGTGTGAGTGGGAGGTGCTTCGCGAAGTGGAACAGTGTTCGCGGAGCACTGCCTCGCGAAGAAGGGGTACCTCGCGAAGCAGGGTACTGCAAAGCAATGTGCTTCACGAAGTGGAGCGATCCTGCCTTAGCATAGGGATTACTCGTATGGGTTGGGTGTTTCGCGAAGCACAAGTGCTCCGCGGCTGCCCGAGTTCCCTTGGGAATCCCCTTCCTTCACGAATTCCCTTGGGCTTCGCGAAGGGCATCCCTCTCGGAAGAGGGGATCAAAACGAGATAAAGCAGAGTCGTCTCGTGAAGTAGAAATACCTCGTGGAGCTCATGATTCCCGGGGCAAATCGTGCTTCGCGATTCGGGAGAGGAGAAGCCGAAAGGTCGGATTGTCCGACTTTTGAACTCAGGGGGAGTCCAGTATTTATAGGGAAGGGGCGCCACGAAGCAGGGCTCGCGCGCCGCCTCTGGTGCTTCGCGGCGGCTCGCGAACGTCAAATGGGATCGCGGAGGATTACCTCCTCTGGTGCTTCACGGCGGCTCGCGAACGTCAAATGGGTTCGCGGAGGATTACCGCCTCTGGGGCTTCGCGGTGGCTCGCGAACGTCAAATGGGTTCGCGGAGGATTACCGCCTCTGGGGCTTCGCGGCGGCTCGCGAACGTGAAATGGGTTCGTGGAGGATTACCGCCTCTGGTGCTTCGTGGCAGCTCGCGAACGTCAAATGGGTTCGCGGAGGATTACCGCCGCTGGTGCTTCACGGCGGCTCCATGGTTGGGGGGCACTTCGCGGCAGAGCTTCACGACAGAGATTCGCACCGGAGCTTCGCGAGGTAGCGCGCCGGCCTTTTTCGTTCCTTTCTTTCAGGCCATATTTTTGGCGCCAACAATAATACTTATTCCTGTTCCTGTCTGAATGCCTTTCCTTCCTTTCTTTCTTTTTGAGCATAGGGCAATCTGGTCTAATATGTCCAGCTCTTTTTCATTCATAACAAGTAACTTCTTCATCTTTCTTATCTTTCCTTTCCTTTTTCTTATACTTGGATTGAAAGTTTCTCTGTCCAGCTATCTTGTTCATTCTTCGAGCAAGATTTGCTAGTTCATTTTCTAAGACTTCACTCTCACTAGATTCGGATTGGAAAATATCTTTCTTAGACTTGGATCTGGTTACTCTCTCAGGAGTCTTGGCTTTCATCTGATTTGATGTTGTAGTAAATGCAACAGTACCATTTCCATTCTTTTTCTTGATGTTGTCAGCATCTCTCTTCATTCTGGTTTCATGTTGTAGAAGAGTTCCAAATAATTCATCAAGAGTAATTTGAGTAACCTTCCTGTTCTCATCTATAGCTATTCTCTTGGATTCCCACTCATTGGGCATAATATCAATTATCTTGTCCACAAGAGATTCATCATCTAAACCTTTTTATCCCATAGATTGTATACTGTTGACGATAGTCATAAATCTCTATTGAACTTTTCAGATAGGTTCTCCATAAGGAAAATTGAAGCCATGATATTCATCTCTAAGCATAGCTCTTCTAGTTTCAATCACCTTAGAAGTTCCAAAGTGTGTAACCTCTAACTTCTTCCATATACAGTTAGCTGCTTCACAAGATGAAATTCGGCTATATATATTTCTGGTCAGTGAACATTGTAGAGTATTGCGTACCTTATAGTGGAGTTGATATTCTTGCTTTTCCTGATTAGTAAAAGTTCTGACTTCCTTGTTAAGAATTTTATAATCACCAGTAAGCATAACAAAGTTGTCTACTGCAGTATTGATAACAAAAGTCTTCATACGATCTCTCCAGTATTCATAGTCATTACCATCAAAGATTGGTGGCCTTGTAGTATTCAGATTGTCAATAGATACAACATTAATTCCTGCCATACTTAATATAACTTTGCACACAAACTTATTAGTAGAAAAGATTCGTAATCACAAAGTTCGGAATGAGAAAGTTCGGAATGGAAAATTCAGAATGAAAATGTTCGGAAAGATAAAGTGAGCAAGAAAAACTTATTCATGAGTATAAGTATTTCAGAGACCTTCTCTGATACCAAATGTAAGATTGGTATAGGGTATGAGGTTTCCAACCTCTGATACCAATTGTAGGATCGAATTAATGATGTAGATGCTCAATATACAAGAGGGGGGGGGGTGAATTGTATACTTTAAAAATTCCCTTTGGAATCTGTAAAGTTAGGTAAGAATAACTATGTTTTCCTTAAGCAAAGGAAAAGGCTAAGTTTAACAAAGTTAGACTAAGAAAATTCACAACACCTCTAACACCGAATGGAAACTAGCAAAGAGATTTCGAATGAGGGTTCGGGAAATATGATTCCGGAAATTGAAACTTTAACAAAATATTACAATATGAGATTCTGCCTTAAAGCGTATAGAATCTAAATGAATCAGAGTACAAGTAAGGAAGTATAAGAAAGTTATACTTTACTTATATTAAAAAATGCAGCGGAAATAAAACAAGTAGTTAAACTACAAGTAACAAGATATAAGTATTTTAACCCAAAGAGAAGGGTATCCAACAACCTTGGATAAAGGCCCCTTGATTTATACTTTCAAGCAAGTATGTCTTACCCACACCAGGGTAAGCCCTCGATACGAAGATCAGAGTCTCTGTCTTGCTATCCCCGCAAGCCCTCAACTTCAAGGTAGTTGGCAACCTCTGTCTTCCTCAGCAAGGATGCCCTCAAACTTTAAGGTAGTCGGCACCTCTGTCTTCCTATCCCCGGAAGCCCTCGAATGTAATCACCAAAATTCGGAGTTGCACGAAGCTTTGAGAGTTAATAAGAGCCTCTCTCTCTAGAAATCACTTCAAGCATGTAATCACATGAGTAGAAGATCTGTCAGCCTTACAGCAGTAACAACGAGCTCTTTCAAATGAGCTCCTATTTATAGGTAAGGTCTGCTCCTTCTCCAATGGTCATCTTTTCCTTAAAGATCGGAGGGACCTGTACACGTGTCACTTAGACAACGGTTAATAAGAAACAGAATAGACGACATCGTTTTGTAACAAAACAAGTGTAACAGAATGTACGACACCGTTTAAAAATCTAACTTAAATGTTTGGAATGAAAACTTTGGAGTGGAGGTTCAGAGTGTAAGGAACAATAATAAAGAGTAGACAAATTATAGAAATGTAATTAATATAGAAGTTCGGAGTCTAACAAAGATATTTTTCAGAGTCTGAATTAATTTAGAGTGTATAAAACAAAGATGATCAGATTCTGTTTAATAGGTGAATTCGGAATGGGAATTTGGAATGAGAATTTGTCATCAGAATTCGTAATGAGAATTCGTTAACAGAATTCGTAATTAGAATTCTTCATTGTAATTCGTAATGGGAATTTGGAATAAGATTTCATCATTAGAATTCGTAATGAGAATTCTTCTTCAGAATTCGTATCCTGAATATGGAATAGAACTTAGTCAGAGTTCAGATCCGGAATTCGGAATGAAAACTTCTTTATAGTTCTTATCCAGAAATTGGATCCTAAAACAGAATGCTTTATATCAAAGTTGCAATGATTCCGTAAAAATTAATCCAAATCTCATACTTAAGAAAAATATGGATGAAAATATGATAAGGATAATTTTTCTTATAAAAGCGATTTTCCTTAAGAAAGCAATTTTCCTTATAAAAGCGATTTTCCTTAAGAAAGCAATTTTCTTTATTAAAGCAATTTTCCTTAAGAAAGCAATTTTCCTAAAGATAAGGTGTTTGTGATTTTCAAAACAAGAAGGAATGGAAAAGTCATAAGGAAAACCTTATTGACTCAACAGTTGGAATGTCAGGGAACCGTACCTCATACCAATGAAAAGGTAATAATTCATACTAAGAAAGCTCGTGGAATAAACGGAAGAATGAGATTTAGTAAAAAAATAGCAGCAAGTACAGAATGTGAAGTGCGAAGGAAGTGCGAAGTGATAACTAACAGAAGAGACATTTTTTCCATGCATGAACATACATGAAAAGAAGAATACAGGAGGAACTCAAGAACGACTCATACTCACCAGGAACGATAATTTCAAGAGGAAGATCAAGTGCCAGAACAACTACTCATACTCAAGCATAACACTCATCTATAAGTGGAAGAAGGAGAACCACGACACTTTGTTTTCTTGACAAAAATAAAAGAAGGACTCAAAGCTTCATTGACATCAAACAACGGAGTCCCAAGCTTAACTCACAACACATATAGCACTCTAAACTCTTCTACATCTATTTAGCTTTATTGTGTTTCTTTCATTTACATTTTGAGCAGTGTGTGTTCTATTTACACACACTATCTCCTATGATTAACTGAAGGATACTGAATCCTCACTCCAAACTACTTACATCTTATTGTACCCCACTAAGGATAGTGGTAGAGGTCAAGTAGGACCTGGATAGCCTGTGTGTTGTTGTCTTAGTTTTCCCACAAAGAAAAATGGTAGTGGTCCTAGCACCAGGACAATTGTGTACTGTTGTTAACCCCGATCCAGGGTGTGGATCAAATTTATAGAAATTGTTTGAGAGGAATAAGTCTCAGCTTGAGACTGAACCTCTTTGTTATATCTGTTGTGCATTTCAGTTTAAGTCTAAAGTATACTATATCTATCTTTTAAATTCTGATGTTGTTACTTTGAAATACAAAACTATTTTGAAGTTATGTTGATAGTTAAATTAACAAGTGTTTACAATTATTGATAATCAGTAAGTTAGTTTCAAAAGCTAATTTAATCTTGTGATTAAATTAACTGAGACCTAATCAATATTTGAGAAGCTATGTGAAAATTAAAAATATGTATAAATTAACTACTGTTTAACTTGTTTTTGAATAACTAGATTTTAATAGAAATAATTTTTAACAGAAATTTTAATTGGAACTCAATTCACCCCCCTCTTGAGTATCCACTCCGACTAACATTTCGTATCAGAGGTTGTTTTTAAAGGATTTCAAAATACTATGTTTTTCAACTGGGATTTTAGTTGCATCATTACAGAACTTAAATTTCTATTAGCTCTAAATTTTATTTCTTTAATTATATCTTCTTAAATTTAGCTATGGATAATAGAGTAGAGGGTGCTGCTACTAAAAGACAAGCTTTCTTTAATGGTACAAAATATGCCCAGTGGAAACTTAAAATGAAAATACATTTATAAAGTATGTGTTTTGAAATCTGGACTGCAATAGAGTCTCAATATAAAATTACAGAAATTGAAAGAACAACATGGGATAAAACTACTAAAACTGCTTACAATAATATTTGTAAAGATATGAATTCCATGTACTATGCATTAAGAGATGAAGAGTTTAATAGAATTTTGGCTTGTAAAACTGCTTATGAAATCTGGGACACTTTGGCTATCTCTCATGGAGGAAAAACTAATGTTAAAGAAATTAGGATGAATACATATACTATTAAATATTATAATTTTAAAATTAAATCTGATGAACCTATTTCTGATATGTATCTCATGTTCAATGAGATTTTCAATACTATGAGCTCTCTTGGAAAAGTTATTCCAGCAAAAGAAAAAATTACGAGGATATTAAGATGTCTTCTAGAAAGATGGAGAGGAACATCTGTTTCCATTAGAGAATCATCCGATATTAGCAATCTTCATGTTAAAGAATTAATAGGTAAGCTTGTGATGTTTGAGGAAATACTCAATGTTAAAAAGAAAGAAGATGATGAACCAAAAATGAAATCTGTGGCTTTCAAGTTTACTGCTTCAAAGAGCAAGGAAAAATGAAACAATTCAAATACAAATTGAATGATCAACTAGTGAAAGTTAAGACTCTGATAGTGCTGCTGAGATGGCTCAAATAGCCATAAGATTTAAGAAGTTCTATAGGAAAAAGAAGTTCTTTAGAATATCAAACTACAAAGGTAAATATGACAACAATGGTCATTGAAAAAAGGATTATAAAAATCCTGATAAAAGTGATGAGGTTGTCTGCTATGAATACAAGAGAAAAGGTCACATTAAAGCTGACTGCCCAAAGATGAAGATCAAGAAGACACATGATTATAATGAAAGTAAGTACAAGAAAGCTATGAAAGCTACTTGGAGTGATTCAGAAGACAACACAAGTGAATCTGAAGGTTCTGATTCTGAAAAAAATCGTACCAACATGTGTTTCATGTCCAATACTTCTGAGGTAACCCTTGATACCCCTGATTTAAATTCATATTATTCTGGAGTTGATTCAGATTCTAAATCTGAAAATATGTCTAGTGAAGAGCTTTTTGAATAATGTAATTTGATAGAAGAGACATGCAGTGAAATTAAGGATAAATATAAATCATTAAAGAAACAACATGCTCTCACTTCAAATGTTAAATCTACTATAGATGTAGAAAAAGAGAAAATTGCTCATCTATTGAATGAAAATACAGAACTAAAAATGTCTAATGAGAAAATTATAAAGGATCTATAGAAATTCAAAAATGGGTAAGATAATCTTACTCAAATTCTAAGTAATAAAGTGGAACCAAGGTATGCTACTGGAATAGGTTATCAACCTGGAAAAAGATAGTTTACTAATACTAAATTTATTCCTAAATCTGGACAAAATTGTGTTAGTTCTAGTTCTGGAAACATTTTTTCTTCAATTAGTTATTCGCATTTTTATAGAACAAATAGACTTTACTTTTCAAAATCTCTTGACTCTGTAAATTGTATGATACCCATAAGACCAATTTGGTTACCAAAATCATTGATTGCTAACCTATCTGGACCCAAGAAGATCTAGGTACCAAAATCATTTCCCATCTAAATATTTTTTGTTGGAAACCTGTTTAAAGAGTTCCCATAAGAAGAAATGGTACTTGGACAGTGGATGATCAAGGAATTTGACTGGGGATTACTTGTGTTCCAAGAGCTTAATCAAAATTGATGGAGGCTATGCCACCTTTGGTGATACTTCTAATGGCGTAATCATCAGCCTAGGCCAGATTGGTAACACTAATTCAGTTTTAATCTCTAATGATTTATTTGTTGATGGACATAAATATAATCTAATAAGTATTTCTCAATTGTATGATGATGGCTTTAATGTTAAATTTGAAAATGATTATTTTAATGTTTTTAATTCTGAAAATGTTTTAGTAATTTGTACCTTGAGAAATTAAAATGTTTATGTTGTTGATTTAAATTCTTTAGCTAAACAAAATGTTGCTTGTTTAAATTCTTTTCATAATGAATCATGGCTATGGAATAGAATAATAGGACACTGCAATATTCACTCACTTAGAAAACTGACTAGGAAGAACTTAGTTAGAGACCTACCAAAACCTGAATTCCCAAATGAAAATGTTTGTAATCCATGTCAAAAGGGAAAACAACACAAGGTTTTTTTAATTCAAATAAAGAAGTGTCAACTTCTCAACCTCTCGAGTTTGTTCACATGGATTTTTTTGGACCATCTAGAGTTTCTAGTTTAAATTAGAAGCACTATGTCTATGTTCTAATAGATGAATTTTCTTGAAATACTTGGGTATACATATTAGTTCAAAAAAGTGAAGCTTGTTCTTACGTTGTTAAATAATCTATGTCTGTAGAAAAACTTAGTGGTATAATGATTAAGAACATAAGAAGTGATCATGGCCGTGAGTTTGAAAATCATGAATTTGAGTCTTATAACTCACATAATGTCTATAATCATAACTTTTCTTCCCCTATAACACCTGAGAAGAATGGTGTAGTAGAAAGAAGAAATAGAACCCTACAAGAAATTGCAAGTACTATGCTCAATGAGTATGACCTACCTATTTATTTTTGGGTTGAAGTTGTTAATACATCTTGTTATATTTCCAATAGAGTCTTGATTAGACCTATTCTCAAGAAGACCCCTTATGAAATTTGGAACAATAGAAAGCCTAAATTTAGTTACTTTAGAGTCTTTGGTTGTAATGTCTTTATCCTTAATACCAAGGATAATCTTGATAAATTTGCTACTAAGAGTGATGATGGAATATTTTTAGGATATTCTATCTCTAGAAAATCTTATAGAGTTTTCAATAAAACAACCAAATGTTTGGAAGAATTTGTTAACATCAAATTTTATGAAACTGATCCACATGAACCTAAAACTTCTCTTGAAAATCATGAAGGAGACTTCTCTGTTCTGTCCCTTACCAACAAAACTAATGAACCTACTGTAAAAATATCCATTTCTGGACATATTCCAGAATCTGATTCTATTGAACCCGAACCTAGAGAAAAACCTTAAATTTATAGTCCTACCTTTACTAGATCAACTAGGATTCCAACGAATCATCCTTTATATACTTTGTCGGTAATCTTGATAGAGGGACACAGACTAGAGATTCACTGAGAAATCAGGTAGAACAACAAGCTTATCTTTCATAGTCAGAACCTAAAAATATGAATGATGCAATCAATGATGAATTTTGGATAATGGCTATGCAAGAAGAATTAAATCAATATGAAAGAAATAATGTCTGGGAATTAGTAGAAATACCTAAGGACACTTTGACCATAGGCACTAAATGCGTTTTTAGAAATAAAGTTTATGAGTCAAGAAATATAGTTAGAAACAATTCTAGGTTAGTTTCAAGAGGAAGGAATAGACTATGAAGATTCCTTTTCACCTATTTCTAGATTAGAGGCCATTAGGATTCTACTTGCCTATGATTCCCATCTAAATTTCACGTTATATCAAATGGATGTCAAAAGTTCTTTTCTAAATGGTTTTATAATTGATGATGTTTTTGTTGAAAAACCACATGGATTTACTAATCCTCATTTGTCAAATCATGTTTTTAAACTATCAAAAGCTTTATATGGTTTAAAATAGGCTCCAAGAGCTTGGTATGATAGACTTAGTAATTTTCATATTTCAGAAGGTTTTACTAAATTGATTGCTGATCCAACTCTTTTTATTAAAAAATTTTATAAAGATGTTTTGATTGTACAAATTTATGTTGATGATATCATTTTTGGATCATCAAAATAGTCTTTGTGTACAGATTTTTCAAAGAGTATGGAAAATGAATTTGAAATGAGTTTACTGAGAGAACTCAAATATTTTCTTGGATTTCAAGTCTTTGAAAATGAATATTGTATTATTTTGAAGAAAATTAAATATACAAAAGATCATTTAAAAAGTTTTTGTTTGGATAGTATTAAGGAAAGTGATACACCTATGAGTACTATTTGTAAATTTGATATAGATGAAACTGAAAAACTAGTAGATCGAACCAATTATAGAGGTATGATTGGGAGTCTACTTTACCTTACTTCTAGTTGGCCAGATATTATGTTTAGTGTGTGTATGTGCGCATGATTTCAATCTAATCCCAAAGAATCTCATTTTCTTGCTGTTAAAATAATTTTAAAATATCTTAAACATGCTGCAAATTTAGGCGTATTTTATACAAAAATATAATATTTTGATTTAATCAATTATTCAGATGCTGACCTTTCTTGTTGCAAGTTAGATATAAAAAACACATATGGAACATGCCATTTATTGGGAAAGTCCTTAGTATCTTGGTGTTGTAAGAAACAGAACTCTGTTGCATTATCTACTGCTAAAGCAGAGTATATAGCTGCTGGTAGTTTCTGTGCAGAAATTCTGTGGATGAAACACACTCTTTTGGACAATGGATATGATTTTAATCACGTTTCAACTAACTTTGACAACACTAGTGCAATTAATATTTCAAAGAACCCTTTTTCTCACTCTATAACCAAACACATTTATATAGGGCACCATTTCTTAAGAAATCATTACCAAAACAGTGATATAACTCTTACATTTATTGGTACTGAACATCAATTTGATGACATTTTCACCAAACCCTTATGTTCAGATAAGTTAAGTTACATTAGACATGAGTTAGGAATGATAGACTCTAGTTAGATAGAACATCATTGTCATATCTCACTGGTATGGAACCTCACTGTTATACCTCACTGGTATGGAACCTCCCTGTTATACCTCACTGGTATGGAACCTCACTATTATACTTCTCTTGTACAAAACCTTGTTGTAATACCTCACATGTATGGAACCTCACTGTTATACCTCATTGGTATGAAACATCCCCATTAGCGGACCTCACTAATAGATGAATCATCACCATTAGTAATTCTCACCGGTAAACCCTACCGTTATGCACTATTTTAAACTACTATCTACTGCTAGAATTTATATGTTTTATACTTTATTTATTTTAATCATTTATTTTATGATTTCTAAATTATAAAATAATGTCCTATGTCATTTTTCAATTCACCGAATCTCTCCTTTACCTTCAAGCCTTTACTCCCGAACCTTGCGAAAACCCTATGTTTCTCAAACCCGAGATGACAAAGACCAAAATGGCTTCTGTTACATATGATTTTGATGAGACGAATGTGAAGAAGCAGAAGACTGAACCAGAAGCTAGTGGTAGTGATAGTTGAAAAAGGTTGGGGAGATGACCAATAAACCCGCATCTGAAGAATAGAGAATTTGTGATCGAGAAATAACTATGCACAGAATGGCTGATGACGAGTAGTTCGTTAGTTCTCGAAGTGCTAGAAGATCATAAGTGGTTAGAATGTTTCTCCAATAATAATGGCCCATATTATCCGAAGTTAGTAAAATAGTTCTATGATTTTATAAGGTTTGAGAAATTAGAAGATGAGAACCACATGATATCTTTTATGAATGGAATGGAAGTATCTTTTCCATCTATTGAGTAGGCTGAGTGCCTATGAGTACCACGTGAAGGAGATTATTGATATTCATCTAAGACCTTGCCACCTACCAGTAATGTTTTTGATTATGATACTTCATTTGAGGAGCTCACTGGTAGTGGAAAGAAAAGGAATGTAGTTGCTGTTGAAATGAATGGAGAGAACAGATTGCTGTTCAAATTTGTGCAGCATGTGGTGAGTCCAAGGAGAAGAGATTTTTCCAGTATCAGATATCAAGATATATATCTATTGCATATATTGAGACAAGGAATATTGGTGAATCTGTGTAGGTTACTGATAATTCAAATGGAGGATATGACTAGACTCAAGTCTAAGACAAATGCCTTATTCTTTGCGAAGTTAATCTCTGTTATGATATATATGAAAGGGATAGCTGAGTCTCAGGATGAGATAGTAGTGGTTAAGAATAAATTTTGTATCACTAAAACAGTGTGAAAATACATTAAAATTAACTAGAACCCTTAGAAAAGAGAGTGGGTTAATAATGAAAGGAAGCTCTATGATAAGTTAAATCTTGTGGATCATCCTTCTAGGCCGAAGGATGTGAGGGATCCCGGTCTGTGACCTGATGAAGAAGAACCTGATTATAGTGATGACTCGGAAGAGGATGACACCTCTATATCTGATGGATGGGATCCTCACTTGCCCCCATGTCCTCCTAATAATGTTGTATCATCTGAAAGGAGATCTTTAGCAGAAGAAGAAGCATCTATGTAAAAGGGAGAAAATAAAATCTCAGATCAAGTAGAGGCTACATCATAAGATGATGAAGTAGAAGAATTAGAATATGAACTAGAAGAATCTACTTCGATCTCCTCAAGCAAGAGCTTAGTGATAGGTAATTTGGTTATGCCTGAAGAGGCTGTTTTAGATGAGATGGCAGATCCTGCTACTATTACAAAAGGGTCTCTTGCTGTTGAAGAGAATGAGCATTTTGTGGGGGACTCTGAGGAAGAAAATAGAGTTCCTATTGATGTTTTTTCTATTCATGAGGATGCACCAGTTGAGGGGGAGAATCCAGCTAGGTTTGGTACTGTTTCAGGGGCCATTGTCTTTGAGGACTGGGCAGAAGATCTTGGGATTTTAGTTTTTGGTTTGGATTACACGGATTCTGATAATGAGGCATCCCTCAGGAGACTTAATGATAGCTATAATCATCTCTCAAAACTTTTTCCTGATGATGTGGTCAGAAAGGTTGACATAGAGAAGTTACAGTCCTAAATTAAAGCCATATTTGTGGAGGAAGAAAGAAGGATGGAAAATTATTTGGTTTCATCAATCCAACCTGTTATGACTGAGTCAGTGGCAACAATTGTTTCTGAACGAGCACCTATTATGGTTTCACCTACTATTATTCCCGAGGAAATGGTCACCAGGGCCGACTTTGATTATTTAAAGGAAGAGATGAAATAATTCTTTAGTACTTCAATTACTGAGATTCATAATTTCTATGTTGAAGTGATGATATAATTGGGAAAATAATTTGAACTATCTCTTGACTGTAATGTGTCAGTGTATGTGTATGAGATAATGGATGAGTTTTCAGCCTGTCAAACTTAGTTATCGAGCTTGGTAAAGGATTTTTATTGTCCGAAGAAATCAGTTGTCTCTCTAGAATCTCATATGAGCTCTAAAAAACACGATGATAAAGACTTAACCTATGTAAAAAGTGTGGTTAGTCAAATGGTATCAATCTTTGAATGTTTCAAGAAGTCAGTAGAAATTCATGTGAGTTCCCAAGATGCTGCAGTGAACAATCTTATATGTGGGCTCACTAAGAGATTCAAGTAAATAGTTTCTTTCTCTCATTGTTCTATTGGTTCCAGACCTTCCATGTATTAGAATCAGATTCGGGCTATGATGAAGGAGTATCTTGGTTCAGCATCAACAAGGGGCACTATGAACTCATCAGATCTAACCAAAGTGGCGACTTCTAATCGAGATACCACTAGAGATATCATGAAAATAGTTCAAGACTATTTGAGCTTCCAAGGAGAAAGATCTCGGAACATGAATAGTTGCTGAAACCATCTCATTGAATTTCAACAAAGCCTGAGCTACCTCAACCTCAGACATCTTCTTCTTGAGCTTCTTTTGCTTTGCTTGTTTTTCAAGCTTATCAGCAGTTTTCCCCTTCAAGGCCTTAGCCTCCGTGGTGTCTAATCCGAACTGCGGATCCCCTTCTTTTCTTTTTTCTTTATCTGCTCTCCACTTCATAACAACATCATCAGGATAGGCTTTCTTCTTCTTAGGCTTTGGAGGTGTGGAATGGACTTCCTTAGACTTAGGATTCTCTGCTTGTACTTCCATTTCTTTCAGCTTTCTCTTCCTTACTGGCTTAGATGATTCCGGTTTAGCAGCCTTCGGAGCCGCATCTTATTGATTTGGGAAATCGAAGAACTTACCAGTTTCCTTGTTGAAATCCACATCCATCCTCTTCAGAGTACCATCGCTTACCAGCATGATCTTGCAAACTCTTGGCTTAGATTTGCAAGCCTCCTTGAAAGACTCAAGGCACCGAACAATCAACTTGGAGAGGATTGCTGGATACATTATAATCTGAGCTCTCAGATTTCCTTTCTTCAAATTTTCAATAGTAAGAAGAATGAGCTTCATCAAGTTAAACTTCCTTAGATTTATCAGGAATTCTAAGATATAGATTTCACTCTACTTCAAGCTGTCTTTATCACCTTTTCTCAGTACGATAAGTCCTTGTACCCATAACACCAGAATCCAGAAATTTGTAGATAAACTTTCAATCTTTGGAGCCTTGTCATCAGCCAGTCCGAGAGTTTCTAAGGCTTTTTCCTTGTTGAAGCTACCCTTAGAATCCGGCAACACATGCGAAATAAATTTGGCTTCTCCTTCATAAGTCAGTCCTACCAAGCTGGCAGCCTTGGTATGAGAAAGCTTGTAAGTCTTGCCATACGACTTAAAAGAGAACTTCTCCCTATTATCTTCTTGGAATAAGGAAACTAATTCATAGAACTCAATAAGTAAGTCTGAATACACTTCATCTTGGTTCCCAGTTTTTGACACCGCAACATCTTCCCAGCCATTCAACTTAATGTTCTTTGAAATGAGAGAATCATAGTTGTTGAAGAAATCCAAATGGACTAACCTTTCTCTGTAAACTCACTATTGTGAAATAGGCTTAGTGGGTGACATTTCTTGAGAGGTTAACTCTGCAGACATTTGGATCTGTAATCCTCTGAGAAGTTCGGAACGGAGAAAACTGAAGATCGGAACAGAGACAACTGTAGTTCGGAACGGCCTTAAAACAGAGGGGCAGAGCTTCGGGACGCGAGAGCTTGTGATCGATGTGGGACGAGTATTTGGGTCCCCTTTATATAGGCAACGAGATGGCGGTTCACCTTACACGGTTGATCTAACGATTGGGATAAGCTGAGATCAGATCTGACGGATGAAAATTTGAATCCGATCTTTTTGAGGTTTTTATTAAAACAAGAAATTAAGAAAACCAAAATCCAGAAACATAATACAAGAAAATACCAGATAGTAATGTATGACTACAAAAACATGAGTAAGGAAATCAGACCTTTCAGATTGGCTGAGGAGGATTATTCGTAATGGGTAATATAACAAAGATAAAAAAGAAAAAAAAATTTATTAAGAGAAGACAGATTTGGCAAAAATTTTACTATGGAAAATAAACTTAGTACGGAAAACTCATTATGGAACATTCATTACGGAAAACTCAGTATGAGAAACAAACTTAGAAAGAAAAAAAAATCAGTACGAAAAACTTAGTATGAAAAATACATTACGAAGAATTTGGTATGAAAATTCTTTTATGAAACTTCTAGTACAAAATTTTCCATTCCGGAAATTTTTAATATGAATACTTCCATTCCAGAAGTATTCTATACAAGAATATCCATTTTGGATGATTTTAGTTCCAGAAGACCCATTCTATAAATAGTCGTTCCTAAAAGTTTGAAGACAAATTTTGAAAAACTTTGTTTAAACAAATAATCAAATGTACCCCCCTATGAAAAGGAGTTTATTACTGTATGGAGTGTTTTTCAACAGAAAGTTACTTAAGGAGGTTTAACTTACAGTTATCATCCCTAACTTCTGTTTAATATATTCAAATATATCAGAAGGCAAAGATTTTGTGAAAATATCAGCAAGTTGATCTTGCGTTCCGATAAACTGAAGAATAATATCTCCTTTAAGTGTGTGATCCCTAAGAAAGTGATGCCTAATATCTATGTGTTTTTCACGGGAGTGATGTGCAGGGATCTTACTAAGGGCAATGGCACTTGTGTATCACACAAAATTTGAGTTTTAGTAAAACTCATGCCATAGTCTGTGAGTGTGTGTTGCATCCACAACACTTGAGCACAACAATTTCCAGCTGCTACATATTCAGCTTCAGCAGTGGAAAGTGCTACAGAATGTTGCTTCTTGCAGGACCAAGACACTAAAGAATCTCCTATGAAATGACAAGTTCCGGATGTACTTTTTCTATCCATTCTACATCCACCAAAGTCAGCATCAAAAAAGCTTTTTAGAACAAAATCATTTCCAGAAGTATAAAATAATCCTAGATCCATGGTTCCCTTAAGGTAGCAAAAAATTCTTTTTACTGACTTTAAGTGAGATTCCTTAGGATGGGATTGATATATTGCACATAAGCATACTGAAAACATTAAGTCTGGTCGACTAGATGTTATGTAAAGTAGACTTCCTATCATACCTCTAAAAGATGTTTGATCTACTGGTTTCCCAGCTTCATCAAGATCTAAAGAGTTTTAGGTACCAATGGTAGTACTTATACTCTTAGTGTTGTCATAAACATACTTTTTCAGAAGATCTTTAATATACTTATGTTGAGATATGTACGTTCCTTCTGGTTTTTGAGAAATTTGAAAACCATGGAAAAATGTTAACTCACCCATCATACTTATTTCAAACTCAGATTTCATTAGACTTGCAAAAGAGTCAGTCAAAGATTGCTGAGTTGAACCAAATATAATGTCATCAACATAAATTTGAACAATAAAAACATTTTTATTATGTTTCTTTATAAAAATGGTTGGATCTTCATTTCCCTTAACATAGTTATTTTGAAGCAAAAATTCAGTGAGTCTATCATACCATGCTCGTGGGGCTTGTTTAAGTCCATATAAAGCTTTGGTAATTCTAAAAACATGATCCGAATGTTTTGTATCTTCAAAGCCAGGAGGTTGTTCAAAAAAAACTTCCTCTTGAACATAACCATTAAGAAAAGCACATTCCACATACATTTGGAAAAGTTTGAAATTAAAGAATGCTGCAAAGGCAAGTAGAATACGGATAGATTCAAGTCTAGCTACTTGAGCATAGGTTTCTTCATAGTCTATTCCTTCTTGCTGATTATAGCCTTTAGAAACAAGTCTAGCTTTATTTCTAACAATGAATCCATTTTCATCACATTTATTTCTGAAGACCCACTTTACTCTAATAACAGAAGTTTCCTTAGGTCTTTCAACCAAGGTCCAGACTTTATTCCTTTCGAATTCATTTAGATCATCGTTCATGGCTTTAATCCAGTCATCATCACCTAAAGCTTCATCAGTGCTTTTAGGTTATAATTGCGAAAGAAATGATAGATGTTTTACTTCATTTCTTAAGGAACTTCTAGTCCTTACAGGTTGATTTACATCACCAATGATACTATCACTGGGATGATTCTTAAGAAACACCTGATTTGGGTTTTGTAAAACCTGTTCATCAACATAGTGTAGAAAGTAATCTAGGGTAAATGTTTTAGAAGTATCTTCTAGAACAATTTCTTTATCAGAAGGTTCTTCTATCAAAGGTTGATAATCAGTTTTTGAAAACACATCCAAAGATGTAAGTTGAGATGGTTTAAAAACAAAAGGATCTGACTCATCAAATTTTACATGAACTGTTTCTTCAACAGAGCAAGTATTTTTATTAAAAACTCTATAAGCCTTAGATGTTGTGGAATATCCTATGAAAATCCCTTCATCTGATTTTGGTGCGAATTTATGTAAATTATCTTTAGTATTAAAAATGAATACTTTGCAACCAAAAACCTTGAAGTAGGATAGTCTAGGTTTTTTACCATTCCATAACTCATAACGAGTTTTATTAAGAAAAGGTCTAATCAAAACTCGATTTATAGTATAGCAAGCATTACTTATAGCTTCATCCCAGAAATGTCTAGCAATAGAATATTCACTCAACATGGTTCTAGTTATCTCTTGAAGAATTCTATTTCTTCTTTCAACTACACCATTCTGTTGAGGAGTTCTAGGTGCTGAAAAATTGTGAGTAATACCTTTCTTACTACAAAAAGGTTCAAAATCAGAATTTTGAAATTCTCCTCTATGATCACTATGAATAGTCTTCAATGGAAGGTTTTTCTCATTTTTAACTTGAGCTCTAAAACTTTTGAAATAAGAAAAATCTTTAGATTTCTTTGCTAGAAAATAGACCCAAGTAAATCTAGTGTAATCATCAACTAGAACAAACACATAGTATTTTCCTCCAATGCTTCTAGTTTTTGTTGGACCAAAAAGATCCATGTGCACTAACTCTAATGCATCGGTTGTTGAGACTTCACCGATTGATTTAAAACTAGATTTATGTTGTTTGCCATATTGACAAGGATCACAAACTTTAGAAGAATCAAATCTAAGCTCCGGTAGATCCTTAACTAGTTTCTTCTTAGAGAGTTTACATAGGTTCCTAAGATTACAGTGACCTAGTCTTCTATGCCATAACCAAGAATGATCTTCTATTGCACTTAGGCAAGGTAAATCTTGGCTTCTGAGGTCTTCTAAGTTTAAGGTGTAAACATTCTCTTGCCTATTGACTGAGTGAATAAATTCTTCCTTGGAATTGTGTACTAAACACTTATCATTCCTAAAATTCACAAGGTAACCTTCATCACATAATTGACTTATGCTAATGAGGTTGTGCTTAAGACCTTTAACAAAAAGAACATTTGAAATCAAGGTTTTACCTAAAAGAACAATATTACCAATACCAACAATCTCTCCCTTAGCATTGTCTCTGAAAGTTACCTTTCCTCTTTTCGTTTTGATAATCTTTTCAAAAAAGATTTTGTTACTAGTCATGTGCCGGGAACATCCACTATCCATGTCCCATATATAGTTGATGGTACATTCTTTATTTTCCTGAAATCAAGAATAAAATTAGACTTTCGGAATCCAAACTTGTTTGGATCCGAGATTTCCAGACAATAAAATTTTAGGTACCCACATCTTCTTAGAAAAGTAGGCTTTTTGAAATCCTAGAGATTGGGTTTTATTTAAGGAACAATTCTTTGCCCAGTGACCACCATATTGACACTTGGTACAAAATGGGGCACTTTGAGGAACAAAATAATTGTTATTGAAAATAGGTTTTGCATGGGTATAACCAAATCCGGATTTATCTCTTAAAGTTCGTATTTGGGAATACATCTTATCAAAATTTTCTTTCCATGGGTAAAGTTTGATAAACATTTCTTTAAGGAAAAAATTTCGGACTTGAGTTTTACAACCAAGTTTTTATCCTCAAAATCATTAGTTTTAGAACTAGAGCTAGGCTCGAAAACATTTTTCTTAGAAATTAATTTTTCTAATTCTTTAGGAAGTTTATTCTTCTCAGAACTTACTTCTTCAAGGTGTTTTGAAATATTTTTAAAATCAGCATTTTTTTATCAAGATCTTTAGAAAGATCTGATATCTCTTTTGTAAGAACAGAATTCCTAGAGTTTTCCTTATCATGTTTCTTATTGAGTTTGGAATTCTCAATCTCAAGAAGTTCAGCAAACCTAGAGACTTCTTCATATGTAGGTAAAGTATTTTCCTCATCAGAAGATGATTCTTCATCAGAAGAGTTATAATACTTACTATAATTAGAATTTAAAGAAACATTGGTCAAAGATTCAGCATTTCGTACCTTAGCCATAAAACAATGATTATCAATAGGTAATCTGGCTATAAGACCAAGATTCTTCTGTCCTGAAGATTCATAATCAGAAGATTCATCTGAAGAATCATCACCACTAGTACTTCAGGTGTCATTAGCTTTCAGAACTTTCTTAGCTTTAGCTTTATAATACTTATTCCTGTTCCTGTCTGAATGCCTTACCTTCCTTCCTTTCTTTTTGAGCATAGGGAAATCTGGTTTAATATGTCCAGCTCTTTTGCATTCATAACAAGTAACTTCTCCATCTTTCTTATCTTTCCTTTCCTTTTTCTTATACTTGGATTGAAAGTTTCTCTGTCCAGCTATCTTGTTCATTCTTCGAGCAACATTTGCTAGTTCATTTTCTGAGACTTCACTCTCACTAGATTCGGATTGGAAAATATCTTTCTTGGACTTGGATCTGGTTACTCTCTCAGGAGTCTTGGCTTTCATCTGATTTGATGTTGTAGTAAAAGAAACAGTACCATTTCCATTCTTTTTCATGATTTTGTCAGCATCTCTCTTCATTCTGGTTTCATGTTGTAGAAGACTTCCATATAATTCATCAAGAGTAATTTGAGTAACCTTCCTGTTCTCATCTATAGATGTTCTCTTGGATTCCCACTCATTGGGAATAATATCAATTATCTTGTCCACAAGAGCTTCATCATCTAAACCTTTTTCTCCCATAGATTGTAGACTGTTGACGATAGTCATAAATCTCTATTGAACTTTACAGATAGGTTCTCCATAAGGAAAATTGAAGCCATGATATTCAGCTCTAAGCATAGCTCTTCTAGTTTCAATCACCTTAGAAGTTCCAAAGTGTGTAACCTCTAAATTCTTCCATATACAGTTAGCTGCTTCACAAGAAGAAATTTGGCTATATATATTTCTGGTCATTGAACATTGTAGAGTATTGTGTACCTTATAGTGGAGTTGATATTCTTTCTTTTCCTGATTAGTAAAAGTTCTGACTTCCTTGTTAGGAATTTTATAATCACCAGTAAGCATAACAAAGTTGTCTACTCCAAGTATTGATAACAAAAGTCTTCATACGATCTCTCCAGTATTCATAGTCATTACCATCAAAGATTGGTGGACTTGTAGGATACATATTGTCAATAGATCCAACATTAATTCCTGCAATACTTAATATAACTTTGCACACAAACTTGTTAGTAGAAAAGATTCGTAATCACAAAGTTCGGAATGAGAAAGTTCGGAATGGAAAATTCAGAATGAAAAAGTTCGGAAAGATAAAGTGAGCAAGAAAAACTTATTCATGAGTATAAGTATTTCAGAGACCTGCTCTGATACCAAATGTAAGATTGGTATAGAGTATGAGGTTTCCAACCTCTGATACCAATTGTAGGATCAGATTAATGATGTAGATGCTCAATATACAAGAGGGGGGTGAATTGTATACTTTAAAAATTCCCTTTGGAATCTTTAAAGTTAGTTATGAATAACTATGTTTTCCTTAAGAAAATGAAAAGGCTAAGTTTAACAAAGTTAGACTAAGAAAATTCACAACACCTCTAACACCGAATGCAAACTAGCAAAGAGATTCCGAATGAGGGTTCGGGAAATATGATTCCGGAAATTGAAACTTTAACAAAATATTACAATATGAGATTCTGCCTTAAAGCGTATAGAATCTAAATGAATCAGAGTACAAGTAAGGAAGTATAAGAAAGTTATACTTTCCTTATATTACAAAATTCAGTGGAAATAAAACAAGTAGTTAAACTACAAGTAACAAGATATTTGTCTTTTAACCCAAAGATAAGGGTATCCAACAACCTTGGATAAAGGCCCCTTGATTGATACTTTCAAGAAAGTCTGTCTTACCCACACCATGGTAAGTCCTCGATACAAAGATCGGAGTCTCTGTCTTGCTATCCCCGCAAGCCCTCAACTTCAAGGTAGTTGGCAACCTCTGTCTTCCTCAGCAAGGAAGCCCTCGAACTTTAAGGTAGTCGACACCTCTGTCTTCCTATCCCCGGAAGCCCTCGAATGTAATCACCAACATTCGGAGTTGCAAGAAGCTTTGAGAGTTAATAAGAGCCTCTCTCTCTAGAAATCACTTCAAGCATGTAATCACATGAGTAGAAGATCTGTCAGCCTTTCAGCAGTAACAACGAGCTCTTTCAAATGAGCTCCTATTTATAGGTATGGTCTGATCCTTCTCCAACAGTCATATTTTCCTTAATGATCGGAGGGACCTGTACATGTGTCACTTAGACAACGGTTAATAAGAAACAGAATAGACGACATCGTTTTGTAACAAAACAAGTGTAACAGAATGTACGACACCGTTTAAAAATATAACTTAAATGTTCGGAATGAAAACTTCAGAGTGGAGGTTCAGAGTGTAAGGAACAATAATAAAGAGTAGACCAATTATAGAAATGAAATTAATATAGAAGTTCGGAGTCTAACAAAGATATTTTTCGGAGTCTGAATTAATTTAGAGTGTATAAAACAAAGATGATCTGATTCTGTTTAATAGGTGTATTCGGAATGGGAATTCGGAATGAGAATTTGTCATCAGAATTCGTAATGATAATTCGTCAACAGAATTCGTAATGAGAATTATTCATTGGAATTCGTAATGGGAATTCGGAATAAGATTTCTTCATTAGAATTCGTAATGAGAATTCTTCTTCAGAATTCGTATCCTGAATCTGGAATAGAACTTAGTCAGAGTTCAGATCCAGAATTCGGAATGAAAACTTCCTTATAGTTCTTATCCAGGAATTGGATCCTAAAACAGAATGCTTTATATCAAGGTTTCAATGATTCCGTAAAAATGAATCCGAATCTCATACTTAAGAAAAATATGGATGAAAATAAGATAAGGAAAATTTTTCTTATAAAATTGATTTTCCTTAAGAAAGCAATTTTCCTTATAAAAGCGATTTTCCTTAAGAAAGCAATTTTCCTTATAAAAGCAATTTTCCTTAAGAAAACAATTTTCCTTATAAAAGCAATTTTCCTTAAAAAAGAAATTTTCCTTAAGAAAGCAATTTTCCTAAAGATAAGGTGTTAGTGATTTTCAAAACAAGAAGGAATGGAAAAGTCATAAGGAAAACCTTATTGACTCAACAGTTGGAATGTCAAGGAACCGTACCTCGTACCAATGAAAAGGTAATAATTCATACTAAGAAAGCTCGTGGAATAAAAGGAAGAATGAGCTGCAGTAAAAAAATAGCAGCAAGTACAGAATGTGAAGTGTGAAGGAGGTGCGAAGTGATAACTAATAGAAGAGACAATTTTTCCATGCATGAACATACATGAAAAGAAGAATACACGAGGAACTCAAGAACTACTCATACTCACCAGGAACAAGAATTTCAAGAGGAAGACCAAGTTCCACCACAACTACTCATACTCGAGCATAACACTCATCTATAAGTGGACGAAGGAGAACCACGACACTTTGTTTTCTTGACAAAAATCAAAGGAGGACTCAAAGCTTCATTGACATCAAACCACAGAGTCCCAAGATTAATTCACAACACATAGAGCACTCTAAACTCTTCTACATCTATTTAGCTTTATTGTGTTTCTTTCATTTACATTTTGAGTAGTGTGTGTTCTATTTACACACACTATCTCCTATGATGAACTGAAGGATACTAAATTCTCACTCCAAACTACTTACATCTTATTGTACCCCACTAAGGATAGTGGTAGAGGTCAAGTGGGACCTGGATAGCCTGTGTGTTGTTGTCTTAGTTTTCCCACGAAGAACAGTGGTAGTGGTCCTAGCACCAGGACAATTGTGTACTGTTGTTAACCCCGATCCAGGGTGTGGATCAAATTTATATAAATTGTTTGAGAGGAATAAGTCTCAGCTTGCGACTGAACCTCTTGGTTATATCTGTTGTGCATTTCAGTTTAAGTCTAAATATACTATATCTATCTTTTATATTCTGATGTATTACTTTGAAATACAAAACTATTTTAAAGTTATGTTGATAGTTAAATTAACAAGTGTTTACAATTATTGTGAATCAGTAAGTTTGTTTCAAAAGCTAATTTAATCTTGTGATTAAATTAACTGAGACCTAATCAATCTTTGAGAAGCTATGTGAAAATTTAAAATCTGTATAAATTAACTACTGTTTAACTTGTTTTTGAATAACTAGATTTTAATAGAAATAAGTTTTAACAGAAATTTTAATTGGAACTCAATTCACCCCCCTCTTGAGTATCCACTCCGACTAACATTTCGTATCAGAGGTTGTTTTTAAAGGATTTCAAAATACTCTGTTTTTCAACTGGGATTTTAGTTGCATCATTAAAGAACTTAAATTTCTATTAGCTCTAAATTTTATTTCTTTAATTATAACTTCTAAAATTTAGCTATTGATAATAGAATAGAGGGTGCTTCTACTAAAAGACAAGCTTTCTTTAATGGTACAAAATATGCCCAGTGGAAACTTAAAATGAAAATACATTTATAAAGTATGTGTTTTGAAATCTGGACTGCAATAGAGTCTCAATATAAAATTACAGAAACTGAAAGAACAACATGGGATAAAACTACTAAAACTACTTACAATAATATTTGTAAAGATATGAATTCCATGTACTATGCATTAGGAGATGAAGAGTTTAATAGAATTTCTGCTTGTAAAACTGCTTATGAAATCTGGGACACTTTGGCTATCTCTCATGGAGGAAAAACTAATGTTAAAGAAATTAGGATGAATACATATACTATTAAATATTATAATTTTAAAATGAAATCTGATGAACCTATTTCTGATATGTATCTCATGTTCAATGAGATTTTCAATACTATGAGCTCTCTTGGAAAAGTTATTCCAGCAATAGAAAAAATTATGAGGATATTAATATGTCTTCTAGAAAGATGGAGAGGAACATCTGTTTCCATTAGAGAATCATCCGATATTATCAATCTTCATGTTAAAGAATTAATAGGTAAGCTTGTGATGTTTGAGGAAGAACTCAATGTTAAAAAGGAAGAAGATGATGAACCAAAAATGGAATCTGTGGCTTTCAAGTTTACTGCTTCAAAGAGAAAGGAAAAAAGAAACAATTCATATACAAACTGAATGATCAACTAGTGAAAGTTCAGACTCTGATAGTGATGCTGAGATGGCTCAAATAGCCATAAGATTTAAGAAGTTCTATAGGAAAAAGAAGTTCTTTAGAATATCAAACTACAAAGGTAAATATGACAACAATGGTCATTGAAAAAAGGATTATAAAAAGCCTGATAAAAGTGATGAGGTTGTCTGCTATGAATACAAGAGAAAAGGTCACATTAAAGCTGACTGCCCAAAGCTGAAGATCAAGAAGACACATGATTATAAGGAAAGTAAGTACAAGAAAGCTATGAAAGCTACTTGAGTGATTCAGAAGACAAAACAAGTGGATCTGAAGGTTCTGATTCTGAAAAGAATCATACCAACATGTGTTTCATGTCCAATACTTCTGAGGTAACCCTTGATACCCCTGCTTTAAATTCATATTATTCTGGAGTTGATTCCGATTCTAAATCTGAAAATATCTCTAGTGAAGAGCTTTTTGAATAATGTAATTTTATAGAAGAGACATGCAGTGAAATTAAGGATAAATATAAATCATTAAAGAAACAACATGCTCTCACTGCAAATGTTAAATCTACTATAGATGTAGAAAAAGAGAAAATTGCTCATATGTTGAATGAAAATACAGAACTAAAAATGTCTAATGATAAAATTAGAAAGCATCTATAGAAATTCAAAAATGGAAAAGATACTCTTACTCAAATTCTAAGTAATAAAGTGGAACCAAGGTATGCTACTGGAATAGGTTATCAACCTGGAAAAAGATAGTTTACTAAAACTAAATTTATTCCTAAATCTGGACAAAATTGTGTTAGTTCTAGTTCTGGAAACAATTTTTCTTCAATTAGTTATTCACATTTTTATAGAACAAATAGACTTTACTTTTCAAAATCTCTTGACTCTGTATATTGTATGATACCCATAAGACCAATTTGGTTACCAAAATCATTGATTGCTAACCTATCTGGACCCAAGAAGATCTTGGTACCAAAATCATTTCCCATCTAAATATGTTTTGTTGGAAACCTGCTTAAAGAGTTCGCATAAGAAGAAATGGTACTTGGACAGTGTATGATCAAGGAATTTGACTGGGTATTACTCGTGTTTCAAGAGCTTAATCAAAATTGATGGAGGCTATTCCACCTTTGGTGATACTCTTAATGGCGTAATCATCAGCCTAGGCCAGATTGGTAACACTAATTCAGTTTTAATCTCTAATGATTTATTTGTTGATGGACTTAAATATAATCTATTAAGTATTTCTCAATTGTATGATGATGCCTTTAATGTTAAATTTGAAAATGATTATTGTAATGTTTTTAATTCTGAAAATGTTTTATTAATTTATACCTTAAGAAATTAAAATGTTTATGTTGTTGATTTAAATTCTTTAGCTAAACAAAATGTTGCTTGTTTAAATTCTTTTCATAATGAATCATGGCTATGGAATAGAATAATAGGACACTGCAATATTCACTCACATAGAAAACTGACTAGGAAGAACTTAGTTAGAGACCTACCAAAACCTGAATTCCCAAATGAAAATGTTTGTAATCCATGTCAAAAGGGAAAACAACACAAGGTTTTTTTAATTCAAAGAAAGAAGTGTGAACTTCTCAACCCCTCGAGTTTGTTCACATGGATTTTTTTGGACCATCTAGAGTTTCTAGTTTAAATTAGAAGCACTATGTCTATGTTCTAATAGATGAATTTTCTTGAAATACTTGGTTATACATATTAGTTCAAAAAAGTGAAGCTTGTTCTTACGTTGTTAAATAATCTATGTCTGTAGAAAAACATAGTGGACTAATGATTAAGAACATAAGAAGTGATCATGGCCGTGAGTTTGAAAATCACGAATTTGAGTCTTATCACTCACACAATGTCTATAATCGTAACTTTTCTTCCCCTATAACACCTGAGAAGAATGGTGTAGTAGAATGAAGAAATAGAACCATACAAGAAATTGCAAGAACCATGTTCAATGAGTATGACCTACCTATTTATTTTTGGGTTGATGCTGTGAATACATCTTGTTATATTACCAATAGAGTCTTGATTAGACCTATTCTCAAGAAGACCCCTTATGAACTTTGGAACAATAGAAAGCCTAAATTTAGTTACTTTAGAGTCTTTGGTTGTAATGTCATAATCCTTAATACCAAGGATAATCTTGATAAATTTGCTGCTAAGAGTGATGATGGAATATTTTTAGGATATTCTATCTCTAGAAAATCCTATAGAGTTTTCAATAAAACAACTAAATATTTGGAAGAATTTGTTAACATCAAATTTTATGAAACTGATCCACATGAACCCAAAACTTCTCTTGAAAATCATGAAGGAGACTTTTCTGTTCTGTCCCTTACTGACAAAACTAATGAACCTACTGTAAAAATATCCATTTCTGGACATATTCTAGAATCTGATTCTATTGAACCCGAACCTAGAGAAAAACCTTAAATTTCTAGTCCTACCTTTACTAGATCAACTAGGATTCCAACGAATCATCCTTTAGATGCTTTTTTCGGTAATCTTGATAGAGGGATACAGACTAGAGCTTCTCTGAGAAATCAGGTAGAACAACAAGCTTATCTTTCATAGTTAGAACCAAAAAATATGAATGATGCAATCAATGATGAATTTTGGATAATGGCTATTCAAGAAGAATTAAATCAATATGAAAGAAATAATGTCTGGGAATTAGTAGAAAGACCTAAGGACACTTTGACCATAGGCACTAAATGCGTTTTTAGAAATAAATTTTATGAGTCAAGAAGTATAATTAGAAACAATGCTAGGTTAGTTGCACAAGGATATATTCAAGAGGAAGGAATAGACTATGAAGATTCATTTTCACCTATTTCTAGATTAGAGGCCATTAGGATTCTACTTGCCTATGATTCCCATCTAAATTTCACGTTATATCAAATGGATTTCAAAAGTTCTTTTCTAAATGGTTTTATAATTGATGATGTTTTTGTTGAAAAACCACATGGATTTACTAATCCTCATTTTTCAAATCATGTTTTTAAACTATCAAAAGCTTTATATGGTTTAAAATAGGCTCCAAGAGCTTGGTATGATAGACTTAGTAATTTTCATATTTCAAAAGGTTTTACTAAAGCGATTTCTGATCCAACTCTTTTTTTAAAAATTTTTATAAAGATGTTTTGATTGTAAAAATTTATGTTGATGATATCATTTTTGGATCTTCAAAACAGTCTTTGTGTACTGATTTTTCAAAGAGTATGGAAAATGAATTTGAAATGAGTTTACTAAGAGAACTCAAATATTTTCTTGGATTTCAAGTCTTTGAAAATGAATATTGTATTATTTTGAATAAAATTAAATATAAAAAGATCATTTTAAACGTTTTTGTTTGGATAGTATTAAGGAAAGTGATACACCTATGAGTACTATTTGTAAATTTGATATAGATGAAACTGAAAAACTAGTAGATCGAACCAATTATAGAGGTATGATTGGGAGTGTACTTTACCTTACAGCTAGTTGGCTAGATATTATGTTTAGTGTGTGTATGTGTGCATGATTTCAAGCTAATCCCAAAGAATCTCATTTTCTTGATGTTAAAAGAATTTTAAAATATCTTAAACATACTGCAAATTTAGGCGTATTTTATACAAAAATACAATCATTTTATTTAATCAATTATTCAGATTCTGACCTTTCTGGTTGCAAGTTAGATATAAAAAACACATATGGAACATGCCATTTATTGGGAAAGTCCTTAGTATCTTGGTGTTGTATGAAACAGAACTCTGTTGCATTATCTACTGCTGAAGCAGAGTATATAGCTGCTGGTAGTTTCTATGCACAAATTCTGTGGATGAAACACACTCTTTTGGACAATGGATATGATTTTAATCACATTTCAACTAACTTTGACAACACTAGTGCAATTAATATTTCAAATAACCCTTTGTCTCACTCTATAACCAAACACATTTATGTAGGGTACCATTTCTTAAGAAATCATTACCAAAACAGTGATATAACTCTTACATTTATTGGTATTGAACATCAATTTGATGACATTTTCACCAAACCCTTATGTTCAGATAAGTTAAGTTACATTATACATGAGTTAGGAATGATAGACTCTAGTTAGATAGAACCTCAGTGTTATAGCTCACTGGTATGGAACCTCACTGTTATACCTCACTAGTATGGAACCTCCCTGTTATACCTCACTAGTATGGAACCTCACTATTATACTTCACTTGTATGAAACCTCGCTGTAATACCTCACTTTTATGGAACCTCACTGTTATACCTCATTGGTATGAAACATCACCATTAGCGGACCTCACTAATAGATGAATCATCACCATTAGTAATTCTCACCGGTAAACCCTACCGTTATGCACTATTTTAAACTACTATCTACTGCTAGAATTTATAAGGTTTATACTTTATTTATTTTAATCATTTATTTTATGATTTCTAAATTATAAAATAAAGTCCTAAGTAATTTTTCAATTCACTGAATCTCTCCTTTACCTTCAAGCCTTTACTCCCGAACCTTGCGAAAACCCTATGTTTCTCAAACCCGAGATGACAAAGACCAAAATGGCTTCTGTTACATATGATTTTGATGAGACGAATGTGAAGAAGCAGAAGACTGAACCAGAACCTAGTGGTAGTGATAGTTGAAAAAGGTTGGGGAGATAACCAATAAACCCGCATCTGCAGAATAGAGAATTTGTGATCGATAAATAACTATGCACAAAATGGCTGATGAAGAGTAGTTCGTTAGTTCTCAAAGTTCTAGAAGATCATAAGTGGTTAGAATGTTTCTCCAATAATAATGGCCCATATTATCCGATGTTAGTAAAATAGTTCTATGATTTTATAATCTTTGAGAAATTAGAAGATGAGAACTACATGATATCTTTTATGAATGGAATGGAAGAATCTTTTCCATCTATTGAGTAGGCTGAGTTCCTATGAGTACCACGTGAAGGAGATTATTGATATTCATCTAAGACCTTACCACTTACCAGTAATGTTTTTGATTATGATACATCATTTGAGTAGCTCACTGGTAGTGGCATGAAAAGGAATGTAGTTGCTGTTGAAATGAATGGAGAGAACAGATTGCTGTTCAAATTTGTGCAGCATGTGGTGAGTCCAAGGAGAAGATATTTTTCCAATATCAGATATCAAGATATATATCTTTTTCATATCTTGAGACAAGGAATATTGGTGAATCTGTGTAGGTTGCTGATAATTCAAATGGAGGATATGACTAGACTCAAGTCTAAGACAAATGCCTTATTCTTTGCGAAGTTAATCTCTGTTATGATATAGATGAAAGGGATAGCTGCATCTCAGGATGAGACAGTAGTGGTTAAGAATAAATTATGTATCACTAACACAGTGTGAAAATACATTAAAATTATCTAGAACCTTTACAAAAGAGATTGGGTTAATAATGAAAGGAAGCTCTATGATAAGATAAATCTTGTGGATCATCCTTCTAGGCCGAAGGATGTGAGGGATCCCGGTCTGGGACCTGATGAAGAAGAACCTGAGTATAGTGATGACTTGGAAGAGGAAGACACCTCTATATTTGATTGATGGGATCCTCACTTGCCCCCTAATAATGTTGTATCATCTGAAAGGAGATCTTTATCAGAAGAAGAAGCATCTATGGAAAAGGGAGAAAATAAAAGCTCAGATCAAGTAGAGGCTACATCAGAAGATGATTAAGAAGAAGAATGAGAATATGAACAAGAAGAATCTACTTCGATCTGCTCAAGAAAGAGCTTAGTGATAGGTAATTCGGTTATGCCTGAAGAGGCTGTTTTAGATGAGATGGCAGATCCTGCTACTATTACAAAAGGGTCTCCTGCTGTTGAAGAGAATGAGCTATTTGTGGGGGACTCTGAGGAAGAAAATAGAGTTCCTATTGATGTTCTTTCTATTCATGAGGATGCACCAGTTGAGGGGGAGCATCCAGCTAGGTTTGGTACTGTTTTAGGGGCCAATGTCTTTGAGGATTGGGTAGAAGATCTTGGGTTTTTAGTTTTTGGTTTGGATTACACAGATTCTGATAATGAGGCATCCCTCAGGAGATTTAATGATAGCTATAATCTTCTCTCAAAACTTTTTCCTGATGATGTGTTCAGAAAGGTTGACATAGAGAAGTTACAGTCCTAAATTAAAGCCATCTTTGTGGAGGAAGAAAGAAGGATGGAAAATTATTTGGTTTCATCAATCCAGCCTGTTATGACTGAGTCAGTGGCAACAATTGTTTCTGAACGAGCACCTATTATGGTTTCACCTACTATTTTTCCTGAGGAAATGGTCACCAGGGCTGACTTTGATTATTTAAAGGAAGAGATGAAATAATCCTTTAGTACTTCAATTACTGAGATTCATAATTTCTATGTTGAAGTGATGAGATAATTGGGAAAATCATTTGAACTATCTCTTGCTTGTAATGTGTCAGTGTATGTGTATGAGATAATGGATGAGTTTTCATCCTGTCAAACTTAGTTATCTAGCTTGGTAAAGGATTTTTATTGTCCGAAGAAATCAGTTGTCTCTCTAGAATCTCATATGAGCTCTAAAACTCACGATGATAAAGACATAACCTATTTAAAAAGTGTGGTTAGTCAAATGGTTTCAATCTTTGAATGTTTCAAGAAGTCAGTAGAAATTCATGTGAGTGCCCAAGATGCTGCATTGAACAATCTTATAAGTGGTCTCACTAAGAGATTCAAGTAAATAGTTGCTTTCTCTCATGGTTCTATTGGTTCCAGACCTTCCATGTATTTGAATCAGATTTGAGCTATGATGAAGGAGTATCTTGGTTCAGCATCAACAAGGGGCACTATGAACTCATCAGATCTAACCAAAGTGGTGACTTCTAATCGAGATACCACTAGAGATATCATGAAAATAGTTCAATACTATTTGAGATATGCTTCTGCCTCTCAGAAGGAGGTGAAAGACAAAGTTGATTATTACTTTAAAAGTGTGTATACCAAGCATTAACTTAAGAATCACTTCAGGATTATGTTGGAAAACATGAAGATGACTCCAATGTCTCATGCTTTCAAAGAGCAAGTTAGAAATATTTGAGATTTGACTCCTACCTTGGATACATTTATAGAGAACAATGAGGATTTCATATCTACCATGGAGAGAGGAGGAGGAATTATTATGGATTTCATGAATATACTATTTCCTTACTTGCATGTTAATGCTAGGCCAGCCATTGTACCTCCTGCACTACCTGCCTTTGCCTCTACAATTTCTCTTGTTCAGATGACTCCTTCCTAAGCCATTAGAAGCCTTACTCCAGAGATCACCCAGAAATCTACTTAGTACAGAACAGGGACAATGTCAGTAGCTTAGCCTCCTTTGGTCCTTTCTGGTGTTCCTAAGCCCATGTATGAACCCACACCCTCTAAATCTTCCTCGGAACCCAAAGGAAAGTATCCACTAGACATCTAGGAGGTGTATTGAAGCTATGACTAAGACATTTGATAGGAATAATTGTCTTGTTTTTGTTGTAATTATGTGTATCATTTTGAACCATGGAATACAAATTAAATTTTCCTTTCATGTGTTTCCTCTAATAATTTTTCCATTTTGTTTGTTTCCCACTTTTTACTAATCACAAAGGGGGAGATAAAAAGGGCAGAAAACTGCCAAAAGTGGAAAGAAACTCAATCTTCTATGAGCAATTTATTTATCTATAATGGGTGATAGAAAATAGCTCTAATCCTTAATTTATTCACTCCCTAATACTTACTTATTTATCTCTGATACCTGATTGTTTACTCTATAATCCTTTTGATACATAATTTTAATATAAATGAACTTTAATATATTATTTTCTCTAATACAATTGGATTTACCACTATTTCCTCTAATACAATTTCAATTTATTTTATCTTCTGATACCATTACTAGTTATTTTGGAATTATCATACCCTAAGTTGTGATTATCCAAAAGTGGGAGATTGTTGACCTCACCTTTTTTGATAATCTCACTTACTCCTTAATATGAAGATAATCCCAACTACTGTTCATTTATATTAGTGAGTTATTAATAATATTAAAATAATCCTTGATATATGTTAATCAATGTTCATTTATGTGTATATGTGTTTTGAGATCATTCTAACCCAATCAGTTGTGTTCTATATAAAACAGACTAGTGTTATGTCAATGATAAGTATAGCTACTGATATAGACAAACATACATATCGACTGTTATATAGTCTACTGATAGAAAAAGGTCACTGATACGTAGAGCTACCGATATGTGTAAGTCCACTGGTAAGTCGAGATACTGATAGAAGCCGAGCTACCGATTGAGCAGAGCAATCGATACATTATGTCTACTGATACAACAGAGCTACTGATAGAACAGAGCTACAGATACAACAAGTCAACCGATACAATAAGTCTACTGATATACTAAGCTACCTATGCAAGTCATTTACTGCTAGACAGAAGAGCTACCGATGGAGTAAGTCCACCTATATAAAGGAGCTTCTGTTATAATATAGCTACTGATACGCAGAGTAACAACTAATGATACAAGGATCTACCTATAGGAGCTTACTACTAAGTCCATAGTTACACGTCTACCGATAGAAGCTACTTATAGAAGACTTCAGTCACTATTTCCTAAACACTACTTTTGTCATTATATTGTAAAATAATACTAATGCTCATATTTGATGAATTTAATGTAATTAATGTTATTTATTAATGGTTGTTGTCATGTCAGGGAACCGTAACTCGTACCTCTGAAAAGGTAATCATTTCTACCGAAAAATCTCATGGAATAAAAGGAATATTGAGATGCAGTAAAGAAATAGTAGCAAGTGCAGAAAGTGAAGTGCGAAGTGCGAACTAATAGAAAAGTGAGTTTTTCCATGCAAGAACATACTACAAAAGAACAATAAACGAGGAACTCAAGAACTACTCATACTCACCATGATCAAGAAGTCCAAGAGGAAGTTCAAGTGCCACAATGACTACACATACATTAGCTTAACACTCTTCTGGAAGTTGAATAAAGAGATCCATGACACTTTTTTTTCTTGAAAAAAACCAGATAAGGACTCAAAGCTTCATTCACTTAAAACCATGGAGTCCCAAGCTTCACTCACAACGCATAGAGCACTCTAAACTCTTCTACATATGTTTAGCTCTATTGCAATTCCTTAATTTACATTTTGAGCAGTGTGTGCTCTTTTTACAAACTCTGTCTCCTATGATGAACTGGAGGATACTAAATCCTCACTCCAAACTACTAACATCTTATTGTATCCCACTAAGGATAGTGGTAGAGGTCATGTAGGACCTGGACAGCCTGTGTATTGTCGTCTTAGTTTTCCCACGAAGAATAGTGGTAGAGGTCTTAAGACTAGGAAAGTCTTGTACTGTTGTTAACCTTGATCCCGCGTGTGGATCAAATTTGTATAAATTTTATGGGAGGACTAATTCTCAGCTTGAGACCAAACCTCTTGGTTATATCTGCTGTGCTTTTTAGTTTATTTCTAAAGTATACTATATCTATCATTTATATTACACTATTGTTACTTTGAAATAAAAAACTATTTAAAGTTACTTTGATAGTTAAATTATCAAGTTTTTATACTTATTGTGAATCAGTAAGTTAGTTTCAAATGCTAATTTAATATTGTGATTAAATAATCCGAGACCTAATAAATATTTGAGAAGCTAAGTGAACATTTACAATCTGTATAAATTCACTATAGTTTAACTTGTATTTAAATAGGTGGATTTTAATAGAAATACTTTTTAACACAAATATTAATTGGAACTAAATTCGCCCCCCTCTTGAGTATCCACTTCGACCAACAATTTATTATAATAAATACATTTTTGAGAATTTTTAAATTTTCAATTTTTATGTTTCCTATCGTCAGGGCATGATGATCATAATATATTTTGAGAAATTTAGATGAGGTTATGTTATTGAGTGGCTATGATATATTTTCATGATGATCTACAGACAAAATAATCATGTTGAAAATCATCATGTACACTAAAACTATATGTTCCTACAGACATTGAGACTAATTTTATGCATAAAATTTAATGGTTTTTATTTTATACTTTGTTGATATAGCTAATATCAATTATTATAAAATGACATTATGTAATGAATTTTATTTATCTCTAGGATTGGGAGTATATAACTAAGTTATCTCAAAACTTATTAATATTATGCATTCAAAATCAAAAAATTTAATGACTTAATACAGCTAAATTTTATAATATTCACATTAAATTTATTTTTTCATGGAATATATAGAATACCATAATTGTATAATGTCTCTAAAAATTTTATTGAACTCAAAATTTTCATAGTGTTTAAAGAGACTAACCAAGTGTAAGTATAAATCATTGTGAAGTTGCCCATAAGATTGAATTGAATTCAAGATCATTTAAATTATTTGTAGAGTTATATCAATATATTTCATTGAAATCTCTGGACCAAATATTCTCATTCGTTATCCAATGCTTGATGGTCAACAGTAATACATATGTTTTCATTTCCTTGATTTACTTCATTAATAACCCTTTTATAATCCATATTCTCTTTATAAATAATCAAAGTTATCATTATTTTTTTACTTAAAAATATCATTTTCAACATAGGGTCATTGATCAAAAAATTACACTGAATTTGTTCAGTAATCAGGTATAAAATATGAATCATAAATATAAAAAAATCCTTAAAACAAACATAATATAAGAAAATTTAAATTTTGAAGGAAAAAATGTGTAAATTGTCCAAGATTATAATAAATAATTTCATGAAATATTATTTGAATCATTAATCAATTTCATGAATCATTAATTATTATTGGATAAGAAAGTGATTAAATTTATAAAATAATAAAAAACTCCAAAACAAATAAATCGTTGCAAAAGAAATGTGAGTACTGAAGTTCAACCCATAGAGAGAAAGAACCTTTATAAGGGATACATTATCTACAATAGTATAGTGTTTTTTAGTTTTGACATAAATGTTATATAAAAAAGTTTTATTTTTATTTTTTAAAAATTGTGTTTATATAGGAATCTTAGTAATAATAAATCATGATTCATCCCATTGAGGTTATAGTATTAAGTATTTGTGTTAAACCTATAGAACCAAAAACAATTAGGTGGTTGTAATTTATTTCTATCATAGAGTAATCCATATGTTAACTACTAATGAAATTTTTAATAATGATTATATAAACATGATATATGATAAATCATTATAAACCAGTATGGAATAATATTTAAATAAAAATATATTATCATTAAAATTGGATATTATGATTTTTATTGTATTTATTTAACAAATATAGGGTTTTCCAAAATGTATTAAAATGTATTAAAATGATGTATTTTAAATATTAATTTAGAGCATTGAATTTTGTTTCTGATTGTTTTTGAAATAATGGTTTAAAAAAATGTATTTTGTTATATCTAAAAAACATTTTCCTTGGATTTTCTGATTTTTGAAGGATAACTATAATAATATTTTTAGTAAATTTGTTAATTTGTTTCCCTGTTATATATTTTACATATTATATTTTTTTAGATAATAATAGGATTAGGAACATGTTATATAACTTGAGTGGTATGGAATTATTGTATACTATTTCCAAACAAATGGAATGTATAAATTGGGTAAATCTGATGGAGAATTTTATTTCACAATATGGTTGGGTGAGTACTAGATTATCATGATTGTTATTTAATATAATTTTAGTATATTCATAATGATGAAATCATAAAATATTCAAATAAAAACCAATAGTTTCTAGGGATTGTATAATATTGATTCTATGTCAAAACAACATGATTTTTTATTTGATGGTTGATTTTTATGATTTTATGGTTTTATAAATGATTTTTATTTCATGTTTGATTTTTTGTATTTAAAAATACTGTTGAATCATGTTTATTTTTATATTTATTATTTCACATAGGAAATAAAAAATTATAATATACTTTACAAACCTTTACAAATAATATTGTTTAGTTTATTAATTTTGATAGATTGTACTAATTACCCTAAAATTTTATTATTTTATAATAATTTGGGAGATATAAATTTTTTACTCACCGTCTACATATATAATTCATCTTAAATTTTAATGTTATTATATATGATGTTGTTAAGGGGAATATGTTATTATATTACATTAGGCAGTCACTGATTCATGGTAGAGGTTTGGAATGGGTGGTGGTGGGGGGGGGGGGGGGGTTTATTGATTATAACTCTTTTCACCTTTGATGTTTTATTTTTTCATAACATTGATGTTTTTTATTAAAGATGAAATATTAAATAGAAATTATATATGTCCTGAAAAATTAAAATTAAATAAAATTGGGAATATGAGTTCTAATTTAATTCATCCACAATATATTCTATTATTGATTATATAATGAATAAAAAATAACCACCCCACATTCATTTCCCATTTTTAATAGTGTTGTTAGCAAGTTGATTGACTTGAGGAAATGAATGAGAAATAATATTTCCTGGTAAAAAATAGACAGAATCATTGAAATCAAATTTAAAAATCCAAAATGATGCTTGATTTATCCCAACTCTTATAATCACCTAACACAATGATTATAGGGTATGTTGATTTTCTACAATACATATTTCTTTAGAATTTGGACAACCATTAAAGGTCCCAATGACATTACGCCTAGTTATAATTTCAACTAAAATAATAATAAAAACCATTCAGCACATTCTCTAATGAGTCTTTATTTAATTTATCAAAACCTACAGGTCATGAGAATCACATAACCACCCTATATGACTAAATTTTACCCAATAAAATTAAAGGAGGTTTCCAACAAGTGAAAATCATGATTTCATAAAATAAAATGCAACCATGAATTTCCATCAATTTCGTTGTGTATATATCATGAATATAAATTTTTGACGAATGTATATTTATAAAATTACTGCAATTCAATAATAAAATTACATGGTACATAACTATAGAATATCAAAATTCATTTCCATCCTTCATTTCTAATATAATATTACATAACATGATATATAAAAAATATAACATAACCACAGACTTGATGTTCCATAGTTTATAGGATGGATTAAATTCTAAAAAGTGATAAATGCAATTAATGATTGAAGAAGATAAATAGTGTGGCAGATTAAAAAAATAAACTAATATTATTTGAGATTTGTTAATTTTTTGTTGACCAAATTAATAATTTATACACACGTGACAAGACCCCCTAAATAAAACAAATTAGCAGGATTGGTTCAAAACTATTTTAAATTCATATCCATTGGAATCCATAGAAAAATAATTCACCATAGTAAGATAAATTAATTCATTCAACCCAGAATATATCAATACATTTTATAATTATTCAATCATCAGAAGGATTTTATTAAAAAAGATATAAGAAATATTGTTGATCAAAATTATATTTTTATATTATAATGATAAAATCATGAATCATTTGAAAAATATTTTATAAAACAATTTGATTATAATATTTCGTATTATAGATTTCATGAAAAATATTTCAAAGATTGGGTTTTATCCTAGAATAGTTTTTTCATGCCACTTTATATTGGGGACAATTCATTAGGAACAATAAAAAGAAATTATGTATTTTATATTTAGGTCTCTATAATATCTATATATTAAATAATTTTAAATTTCACATAGAAGTATTATATCTCTCCTAATTTAATTCCTAATATGGATCCCCTCTAAGACCATATATTTGGGAATATATATAATAAATCTCGATGCTAGCTTCCAATAGGTCATGGGTAGGCGACACACATCAGGGGTATATCATATATTAAAAGGGGATATTTACCCACTAAAATAAATTGAGGAATTAAATATATGAATATTTCACCAACAACTCCTTCTCAAATAATTAAAAGTGAATGATCTCACGTATATGTATGTTTTCATTAAATGATAATACAATTAAAAATAAAATATATAAACCAAATTAAAAACATATTAGAGTCCATGAAACCCATATATCTCTTGAGAAAATGAGAACTATACATATCCAACCTAATATCCAATGAACTACTGTTAACCTGAAAATATTTTAAATATTTGCAGGGTGTGCATAATTAGTATAATAATAATAATTTTCCTCAAATCCTCTTATGAAAAAAATAATGAAAGAATACTAAATCTCATTAACAACAAGTGACTCATACTCATCATGTGAAGGTTTTTAAGAAGTTTCTAGAATAACCATAAATATCTATCACCGTGTAACTCATACAAGACAATATATATTTAGTATAAAAATAATATCACCCCACTACTGATTCCCCATTATATTACATCTTTCTCCAAATATATTTAGTCATGATCAATCTACCATAAAATAAGACCCCCAAAATAACACATCATCTAATATTTCAAAACATGCATCTTAGGCATTAAATATTTTCATATTTCCATGCCACATATCCATGTTGAAACCATGTAGTTTCCAGGATTACCCATGGGTATTATTTATAGCATTAAACATTGAATGGTTTACATCATTCCATCATAACCAATACATTAGGTAATGTACATAGAAAAATAATGTACTGTAAATTTTAATGATTTAATATCACATAGTAATTTTTTTCAAGATATAAATGTGTTTGAAAGAAAAAAAAATCCATTATAGCCCTATTAAAACATATATGGGAATGATTAAAATCATGCATAAAAAATCATAATATTTCCCAAAGTGGGAGGTAGGAACAATGGGGATAGTCAGACATACATTCCTCACTCTCTTTGATGTTATGGAACACACACTCTAAGGCTCCAATAGATGTCAGCATTCCTACCTATATTTGTGGGGTTGTGAATGAAATGTAAAAATATGAGAATATAATAGATCACAGTTGTAAACTATGGGATAAAATCTAATCTCATGGTCACTAGAGCTGTTTCGTCTTGGATGGATGGATAACATAAAAAATAAAATAAATCCTATAATATCACATGAACTTAATTTGACTTCATTAATTTCTCTGTTTTATTGTATCAATTAACATTGTCCTAATTATTTCTTTATACTTTATTTTTTATTATTCTGCCAACATTTAAATTTACTTAATGGGATGTATGTGACCTATTGGAATAATACATCCAATGCAATACTTCTACGGTATTATCAATATATACAACCTATAATCACTAATCCCATTGATTAAGTAATTTATTAAACAAAAATTAAATTATTCAATAGTGACAGGTACTATAGGAAACCTCAAAAGGATCCATGAATAATTTATAAACATGACCAACCATCTACCTAATGTAGAAGGGAAATAAAAATAGATAAATAATTATCCTATACATCTAGTACTTATCCAGTGCATTAATAATAATGAATCCATCTTTATTCCCAATAATCAGAAACCCCACCAAAAAATTATTGCATCAATCTGATTTTTATCCCCGACAATATCTGGTATATTAGTAAACCTCTTGCTTATATAGGTGTCAACTTCAAGAACAACATCCAAGCCTCCAGACCCCAATCTCATATCAATATCCATACCCTATTGATATCATATTATATAACTAGGATCACATATAGAGAAACAACAAAGTGAAAAACAATAAATAATTCATCATGAAAATATGGGCCATAAAAAAAATTCTCTTATCCTTCACAATAAAATTAGGCCTATCTAATATGAAATCATTTTCTATTTTAAACTACCAGATTTATTAATATATTGGATTTTATGATCCATTTTATTAATAGTTACTACTTTAGGATACCAAATTCATCATATATTACATGTGATTATTTATTTTAATCCTTATTTCTAGAATATATTTCACTTACCCCAAATGTTAATTGTAATTCCCCGACCTTAGAAGCATGGAGATAGTACATTACATTATTACATTAGCATGACTATATGGAATCAAATCTCGAAGGACTGATTAGTTTAGTAGTCTTGGATTAATTTGATACATACATGGATCTCATTTTACAATGTGAATGAAACTAAAATTTAATACATAACAAAATCTAACAGACGACATCCTTGAAAAATCAAAAAATGATCACTTCTTCCTAACCTAGTGAAGAAATGAAAAAGAAACTGGTGGGATCAAATGCTCAGTAAGAGTTTATTATAGTTGAAGCATTAATCAATAAAAATTGAATTATAATAAATTAGAAATAACCAATATGTTTTCCAGAATATTCGAGAAACAAATTCCAATAATAAACTAAGAAGGAAAATACATCCATCGATTTCGTTATAGTAAAAACCTCATAGATAGTAATAACTAAATTTTGGATATAGGAACTCTTAGTATTTAGATGTCATTTATCCAACACAATAACCTTTATATATAAAAATGGTTTATGTTAGTTAGTTGAAACACATCTATTTTTTGGAAGTGAACTCGAAGAGTTTATCAGCAACTAATTTGTCTCATGAGCATGGTCAATGCATAGAGGTGCTATAGAAGTCCCCAACCATCATGTCCAGTCCAAAATAATTCATTATAAAAATATTTAAGAACTATATGCCTTTTAAATATCTCTATTTAGTAGATGATATGTATTGGTAAATACTTACAGAGTTAGTGTAGAATTAAAAAGAAACACCACATGGGAAATGGCATATGACATAAAAAATAATCATATCCACAAGACAAAAAAATTAAATTTAAAATAATTTTATTTTCAAATGAAAAATGATATCAATATGGTAGTAGAAAAACCACATAATAAATATTAGGTGCACAATACCATTTTATCTTAACGAAATGAAAATTGAGATAGTGTCCCTTACCATATTGTAATCAATCGAGTCATATGACCAAAAAATAAAAATCACAAAATGAATCATAGAGTACCACTAAAATATATAGAAACAAAATATTTTATATTAAATGGCAGTACACATACCCCATATCTAAGAAATATTTGTTGAACAATGTAAATCTCAAAGAATTAAAATTGAGTTGAGAAAACCCTTACCTCATGCTTGAATTTGTTGTTCAATTGATCTTAATAACTAGAAAAATAAAATTTATCATCATTAATTAATATGTCCAAAACCTCTACTAAATTTAATTAATTTATTATAACCTTATTATATTCATTCAGGGCATTTTTAATTGGTATAAGTGAATTAAATTTATTGTATTGGAAGTATTTTATTCTGCGATTTTCATTGTCGATTTACTAATATTCATTAATGGATGTTCATTTGAAATGTGTATAATCGTCAAGAATGGTTAATATATATTAATAGTGACATTACATAGATAAAAAGGATTATATAATGATATTATTTATATATCATGAGGATGACTCATTAGATAAAAATTATTCATAATTGCATGGATAACTTGGTAGTTTCGTGAATAATGGACTTGTTTTGTGTTGTTATTTTATATTATGTGTCTATAAGTATTAAAGAATATTATATAACATAATTTGTATATATTATGAAGTGGTTCAACCATTATAAAGGTTTCGTGATCAGTATTGATGTTAATAATGAAAATTGAAAACCTGTTTTCCTTGGACATTATAATTAACACATCACAAAAGTTGTTCTCATTTATAGTATATATGGATGGGAAATAAGAGATTATGATGGAATATTTCATTATCATAACAAAATTATAGTACATATATGGTACTATATTTGTCACGAATAATTGGATAATAGACATGGATAAGGTATAAGTGAGAAAGAATTTAAAATTGAAAAAGAATAAATATTACATCTTGAATATTTATCTATTGAAACAAACTTAATGCTCTTAGAAGTGGTATTTTTTTGTAAAATGAAACACAATAATGTGTCATGATATGAGGAAGATGTTATCTAGTAGTGTTTATTCAAACAATAAGGCTTATGGTTATGAAATATTCGAATGAAGAAACCCACTTTTATAAGTGGGGTGAGGGGTAACTAAGATATCCTAAAAATTAATAAAATATGATAAATATTTTATATGGTTTAAGACTTCCAAAAGGCCTAAAAAAGGGAAATTCCATTCTCTAAGTAATCATATAATTTTTGGAATTGTTTAATAATTTTAGGAATTTTATGTCATTTAACAAAATATTTTTTTCTATGAAGAACAATTTTGTCATGATAAACACTATTCATAACTATTACATCAAACACATCAAAAAAGATTAAAAATATATCAGAATTTAAAATTATATCATAGAAATGTAATATTAATCTAGGGAATATGTTAATTACCTTAAAAAATAAAATAATATTTATTTTATTATATTTATTTTGATTTATTTTATTTATTCATTAATTAAATTAATATTGCATCATCTTTGTGGATGCCATTATAAAATTTATTTATTGTATAAAATTAAAAAAAAATTCCCTGAGAAAAATAATTTTAGTATCTTTCAAAATTGTTTTATAAAAAAACATTTTTAAAATATCATTTAAAAATATTCTTATGATTAAAAACTACAATGAGACTACTTGGATTACTTTTGAAAAAAATATTATAATGGATTTAAAGTGATTAATGTAGTCCAAAAAGTCCCAAATTAGAATCAAAAAATTCAAACAGTCAAAAAATTATTATATTAAATGTTTTATCCAAAATATGAGTAATATTAGAATTCTTATAATTTTAATAAAAACCCTTTTATTTATTTTCATTATGCTAGAACAAGTGCTGCATCAGCATTTCATAGACATTAATGTTAATTATTTCACATATAAAAATTAAAAATAAAATAAAATTGTAAATACAAAATAATTAAATTAAAATAAAATTTTAATTTTATTAATTATGTGTATTCACTCTTATACATAACAAGACAACTATTAAAATTAATTTTTATGTCTTCTCCATTCTTACAGAAGAATTGCACATAAATTTGGACTATACCAATGCTATATAACACTAAAATTAGAAATTAAAAATAAAAGATATAAATAATATATAATAAAAAATAAATAATTTATGAATCTAATTTTTATCACTCAATTATTATATATAAACTATAAATGTTGACTTTGTCAGCACTATGCAGGTGATGGGTCGACATTTATAATGATTTTCATACATATCATGAAAACATATAATTGTAATGTTCTAAATTAATTATGCACTTAATTAAACATTTAACATAATTATTTATTTATTAAATAATTTGAATAAATATTATATCATAAGAATTTCAAGATAATGTCATGAAAAAGGATGTATTTTATTAATGGTTGTATTTTTTTCTATTTAATAAAAATTAAATTATTTCATAAAAATATCAAAATTTAATCCGAATAATTTTTTGATGTCTATAATCCAAAAAAGGAACACAATTTTATTAAAATAATTTTCTAAAAATGAGAAATACAACAGTTAATTAAAATCATCATTTTCTTGAAAAATTCCAATTTTAATATTAAAAGAGGTTTTATGACACATTGAAAATGTAACTAGGGTCTCATAAAGTTATCTTATAAAAATTGGAAGAAATATTGATTCATGAATATATTTTATGAAAGTAAAATTTCATTTAAATGAATATATTAATTATAATATATTAATTCATTATTTTTTCTCGTAAATATTCCATGTCATAATTATCAATTTTTTAAATATTTAATCTCATTTATAATGTTCCAAAACAATATTTTTACTTACATGGGTGATGTCATTATTCATAAGGGGACATTACCATTCATAAGGGTCATGCTAGTATTCATAAGGGTATATTAGTGTTCAGGAAAATATTCAAAATGTTATATTAGTATTTTTAGGGGTCTTGTTACTATTCGTAATGGTACATTATTATTCATAATGAAAAAATAACTATTCATATGGGTAGATTTTTATTCATAAATGTCTTGTAACTATTCATAATAGAAGATTAATATTTACCAAAAATTATGTGGATCTTGTCTGACATTAAATATATTACAGAACACAATCGTGTATATCCACTTTTTGAAATTAAAGTCACATAAGTTGTGAAATTATATTTAATGGAAAGGTCATAAGTATCTCCTATAAAAAAGTGTAATTTCATAGAGACATAGTTTTTCTTGTATTATGAACTTTCTAATGAATTGAAATATTTTTATTCTATAAAATATTGGGGTGTTATATTATTCAGAAGATTAGAAATTTCATCCTCAAAATGATTCATGTATAATGGCCCGAAAATAGATGTGGGTGGTACTCTTATTATTGTCATCAATGATTATGTTTGGGTTATGTTCACTAAACTATATTTTTTTATATAAAGTTCCCATGGATTCTACTATGCTTCCACTGATACCAACTATAACACCTCTAACACAGAAGCCTTGAGCCGGTCCATTAAATTATTACATTAACATGATAACAAACAATCAAATCCATAAGGACAGATAAGTTTACTATATTTGGAGAAACTATATACATATAGGGATCCTATTTTGCATTGGGAAACAAAACAAAATATGATACATAACAAAAGCAAATAAGCTTCCTCCTTGAAAACTCAATAAATAATCACCTCTTCATAACCTAATGAAGGAAAAAAAGAAAGGAGGGAGATCAAATGATCCTTAATGGTTTAATATAGAAAAATAATGAATCAATAAAAATTTAATCATTATAAATATGGCATGGTTAATATTTGATAAACACACACAAATAATAAACTAATAATAAAAATACATCAATAATATTTTTCATATTGATAACCTCACTGATAGTAATAAATAAATACCGAATAAAAATAATGATTAGTAATTGTAAATCTTGTATCTAGAACATAAACTTTTATATCATCCAGATGGTTAATGTCTGGGTGTAGAAACCCATCATATTTTTTGAAACAAACTCGAAGGATTTATCACCAAATAATTTCTCTTATGAGACATATCAATGCATCAAGGGGATCTAGTGGTCCCCACCCATCACTTCTAGTCCAAATGATTCAGTATAAAAATATATAATAACAATGTTCCTTTTAAATATCCGTATTGAGTAGAGGATACAAATTAATCAATATTTCTATAGTTAAAGTAGCATTAAAAGTAATCACCTTGTATGGAATAGTAGATAAAATAAGGAAATAATCCTATCCACAATATAAGAATGTTGATATTTAATAGAATTATATTATCAAATAAAGAATGATATCATAGTGGATGTAGATACATCACATAAGAAATAGTATATTCAAATTAACAATAAAGTCTCAATGAAATGGAAATTGAGACAAAGTCCCTAACCACATTGTTATATATCGAGTAGTATGAAAAAATATTAAAAATCACCCTATAAATCACATAATAATATGAATATAAATAAAATCATGATATAATATATCAAATCGATGTAAACATATACCACATGCATGAAATAAGTGGTGAACAATGGAAATATCATAGAATAAAAAGTGAGATGAGAAAACACTTACCTCATGCCCAAATGTGTTATTTGATTAATCATAATTACTAGAATAATAAAAATTAGAATCATAAATTAGTAATTATAAATCCACCGCTAAATTTAGTTGATTTTTTACACTATTAGGATCACTTATGGACTTTTTGATGTGTTTATGTGGTTCAATTTTATTCTTTTAGAAGCATTTTCTTTTTTCATTATCTTGATCAGTTTACATGTATTAATGAATGGAAGTTAGTTTGAAAAGTGGTTAAACATAAATAATTATTAATATATATTATTAGTGAAATTTCAGAAATATAAAATATCTTATAATGATTTTGGTTATATAACAGGAGGATGACTAATTAGATAAATGTTAATGATAACCGCTTGGATTAACTTGGATGTTTAGTGAATAGTGAACTTGTTTTATATTATTAATTAATATTATGAATGTGGAAGGAATCCAGAACATTAAATAAGATAAAATTAAAATCTTTTTACCTGGTTAAACCATTATAATGGTTTAATGACCAATCTTGAATATAGTAATGCCAATTAAAAACCCATGTTCCTTGAATGTGATAATTAACACATCCCAGATGTTGTTTTAATTTATCATATAAAAGGCAGGAAAAAAGAGACCACATTGGAATATTACATCCTCATAATAACATTTTAGTATATAAAAGGTACTGGTGTTTTCATGAATAATTGTTTAATATGTAGGGTTAAGGTATAACTGATAAAGAATTTAAAAGAGAAGAAGTAAAAATCCTATGTCTAGAATATTTATCTTTTAGAACCACATTACAAATCTTGGAAGTGGACCTTTGTGATATCCAAAGCACAATAATGTGTCAATAGATGATTCTGATGTAATTTTTCAATGTTTTTCTGAATAAGAGGGATTGTGGTTATGTAATTGTGCAACAAGGAGCCTCCTTTTATAAGTGAGGTGCAGGGTAACAAAGGAATCAAAAAAATTATTAAAATATAATAATTATTTTATATGGTATAGGATTCCAAAAGGCCTAAAACTAAATTTTTATTACATTAAAAAAATATTATAATTTCTTTACTTGTTCAATAATTAAGGAATTTTTAATTATTTTAATAAAATATTTTATGGATTAAAACAATTTGGTCATGATAAAAAATATTCATAACTATGAGTTAAAACACTTCAACGCATGTTTAAATTTATTATGAAATTTTATATTATATCATATAAATATCGTATTAATCAATTGAGTCTGTGAATTAGCATAAAAATATAAAATTATAATTAATTTATAATTTTTAATATTAAATTTTAAAATTATTCATTAATTAAATTAATAATGCCTCATATTTTTTAATTCCATCATGGTCTTTATTTGTTCTTTAATTGTTAAAAATAAAATTCTTTGAGAAATATAATTTCAATAGATTTCAAAATAATATTCTTGGTTAAATGAAAGATATAGAAAATGTAATATAGAAACAATATTATAATTAAAAACTATAATGTGACAAATTGATTTCCTTTGGAAATAAAATATTATAAATGATGTAAAGTAATTCATGATGGTTCAAAATTTACCAAATTTGAATAAAAACGTTAATATAGTCTAAAAATGGTTAAATAAAATGTTTTACTCAAAAAACGGGTCATTTAATAATTCTTATAATTTTAATTAAAAACATTTTATTTATCTCTCTGATGCTTGCAGAAGCACTATTTATAAATTTCATAAACATAAATATTAATTATACAATATGTGAAAGTTAAAAATTAAATACTATCCTAAAGATAAAAAATTTTGGTTCAAAAAAAAGTTATGAATTTATTTATTATGAATATTGAATTTTATACATATCTGTTCATCATCTTAAATTTGTTATTTTGTCTTCTTTTGCCCTATACAATAATTACATAGTCATTTGGATAATACTAATTTTATATAACTCTAAAATTATAAATTAAAAATAAAATAGATATGTAATACATAATAATTAATAAATAAGTTATTAAAATAATATTTTTCACTCAAATATTATATATAAATTACCAATTTTGAAATTGTCAGCGCTGCACATGCACTGCGTCGACATTGCCAATGATTTTATAACTTATAATGAAAAATAAATATATTTCATTTTCTAAAATAATTCCGTACAATATTACTAATGAAATATAATTAGTTAGTCATTAAAGATTTTAAATAAATTTTTATATCATAATAATTTCATTACCATTGCATGAAAAATGTTGTATTTTATAAAAAATTTATTTTTTTACTATTATTCAAATAATAAACTTCTCCAAAAAAATCTCTAATATTATCCCAAATTAATTTCTGAAATTTATAATTCAAAAATGAACTAAATTTTAACAAAATAGATTTCAATATTTGAGAAATTTAATTTTTTATTAAAATAATCATTTACTTGAAAAATACCAATTTAAATATTATAAATGATTTTATGACACATCGGAAAATTAGACAGGGTCTCATAAAATTTTATTATAATAATAGGCAAAAAATGATTCATTAATAAATTTTATGAAAATGAATTATCTTATTAATTAATCTATTAATTATAAATTTTTTATTCATTATTCATTACTCATAAAAAGTCAAACTCTTAATTAACCATTTTTAAAATATTCAAACTCATTTGTAATGTTCCTAAACTATATTTTTACTACATGAGGGATGTGTCTATTAATAAGGTCACATTACTATTCATAATGTTCAAGACAATATTTGTAAGGTTACATTACTATTTGAGTTACTTTTTATACGGGAATACTACTTTTCATAAGGGGAAGGAATCTATTCGTAAGGCAACATTACTATTCATATGTGTAAAATAACTATTCCAGTGGTACATTACTATTCATAAGTGTCAAGTTATTATTCCTATTGTTACATTACTATTAACCAAAAATTAAGTTGATCATATCCAATTGTAAATATCTAACTTTATACAGCCGGGTATGTCAGATTTTCAAAATTTAAATAAATAAAGTGGTAAAATTATTCATCATGAATATGTTATATGTATCTCATATTAGATCATGTTATTTCAAAGAGTCTCAGTGTTTCAAGTATTATAAGTTATATAATGAATTAAAATTATACATACCCTAAAATATTGTGGTGTTATATTAATATAGAACATAATCCATTTTAATAATTATTCATTATTATCATTTAAAATGATTACCATCATATTATTATTTGTCTAATTATATTAAAATGTGGGAGAAAAATTTATTAAACATTCATTAAGAGTCATTTGGTAACTATTAAATTATAATAAAGAACAAAATTAATAATCATGCCTTTTTAAAAAATTTATCAAATTAAATAATTGTTGACATTAGATTATATAATAAATTTCATTTAATTAACATACTCACAGAAGAATAAAAATCATATAAAAAAGAATTAAAACATGATAAATAATTAGAAATATAGAAAGTACACTATATAGTAAATCAGGAAGAAAATATTTATCAAATTCGAATAACACATGTGGAAGAAAGAAATATAAATCATTTCATTGACTAATATAGTGTATCCTTTAATATGATTAATTAAAATTCCACATAAATAGATAAGGAATGATATTTTTATGATTTTACAAAAAAATGATAAGAAATGATTCCCCTACCTCATTGATTCAATGTATTTCAAAGGAAAATAGAACAACAGTATAGACCTTTGGTCCGATCTACCATTAAGAATACTACATCTATATAATAACATTTTTCTATAACTGCACCAATAAATCTTAATAAAACTCAAAAGAAAGGAGGTGATAAACTTCAATAACATGAGATGAAAAAATAGGTGGAATCATAATAAATTTATGATTAAACTACGTGTTAAGAAAATAAAATCACCTCAGATAACCGTTGATTGATATGTATATAGAAAGTATGAATCCAATCTAAAGGTTCCTCAAAATACATAAAAAAGACTCATCTAGTTCGTAGTGTTTAAGGGATAATTTCATGGAAAAATTGTTTTCAAAGTGGTATGTGTTATTTATTTGACAACTAGAAGATAGGAGACCCAGATCTAGCCGATTATATAAATTAAACATAATATATAACATTGGATAAACTATGAAATATGAAAATATTCCACAATGCATCCATACTGGTCAAATATATTTCATATAATCATGATGTAGAACACCTAGTAGAGCTAATATTTTTAGAGAGGGATTAAGAAAAATATGAAACCACTACAAAAAATAACCTTATAAATAAGAAGGATTTTATACCATATCCAACTTCTTATAATGTTGGGGTTATAAAATTGTGAGGACCACCAAAAAATTGTCACCTGAACTCAAACAAATAGACTAAGTATTAATTTCATAGAACACATTTATCCTATTACATATCACTTATTTATGGATCATCAATGTAAAAAGTTTTGGAGGCACATAAACTCCAATTTTGAGCTGCTACACCCTATATAGACACTATATTCTACTGCATCCCTCATTATGATGAATCATAAATTAGTATCCAAAGAAACAATTTAAATAAAAAAATTAGAAATAACTGCACCTTTTACTTCCATATATATTGGAAAATCACATTGATAACTCGAACAATAGAATCTGTAGAACATAATCTATCATAGAAACTGAATAGTTACATTAGATACCTATAAAACCACACTTTTCCTCTTTAATTATAAATTGAACATAATGTGAATGGAAGGAAGAGGGTCATATAGATGACCCACATTCACTTTAATATATATCTAAATCACCCATCTAAATTAAGGTCTCACTAATCCCACACAGAGATAAATAATCACCATACCATGAAATAATAACAACTAACTCCTAAAAACAATCTAGGGAATAAAACCTCTTAAAAATATCATTAAGAAAAATAATCATCAATGATTTGGAATCCATATGAAAACTAGATAATGGTCAAAAACAACAAAACATTCAATATCACAAGAGATCATTTGAAAAAAAATAACACATGATACTAATTTTTCATATATGTCTCTTATTCATAGGTTTTGACCACCATTCCCAATGGCGCTAAAGGAAATGAAACAATAGATTATCATGCACACACAACAACATCTTCTGTCTACTCGATAGTATAATATCTCACCCAAAAAATTTCATGTAATCATCAATTATAATATACTAAAAATCCTTAACATTTGATATGTCATGAAAGTAATTGAGAACATGAGATTCAGGGATAAATAATATATTATGATCATTTTTAGGTAATGTTCTATTATATACACCTTCAATCCATCATGAAACAAAACATTAAAAGTCCCAATAAACTGTGGAGAATTATTACTCTCATGACTAAACATTCACTTCCCAAGACTTGGAGTCTCCTTCATGAGATAAATATCAGGAACACCAAACACCACACTTCTCCACCGATGATCAGTATAGGACATCAAAAAGTGCTTTGATACCTTCAAACTCTGAAAAACGACCTAAACCATCTCAATATGCGCTTCCACTAGATACAGTCGAATAATTCTTCACTCTCTGGCCCAAATCCAGCACAATAGACAAAAAAATATTTATACATAAAAAACATCAAATTCTACCACACCATTGGTTTAGAAGAAACTATTATTGTAAAAAAACAAACATGTGAATTTTACTCATCCCTAAACCTCTATATTATTGAAGATATGCATGCATCATGTCTTTAAGATTTAGGAAACATCACTATGTCAGATCATCCATTAGTGGGTGACAAGGTTTTCTAAACAACAAATGATACCCAAATGCATGTTGAAGTCCTATTCTCACTCTAGAGGTAAATTTGGGATCGCAATCAATGATTACTATCCTCATGACTCCATGGAGTATAAAAAAACCTCTATGTACATACTAAAAAATTACATTGATCTCAACTCCTTGAAAATAATCATCTGGGAGGAATTCATCACACAATCCTCTATTTTCTAGATAGAATTCTCTCCTCAATGATATGCAGGTAAATTTTTAATGAACTCTATTGATCCACCCACCATCATTCAGTTATTAAGATATAATATTAGGAGTATCCCATTGAGATCCATGTTTTCATCCTTCATCATTTGGAAGATAAATCATTTGGACAAAATCTATGCAACAACTAATATCATCCAAGGCCTCCAAAATCCTACATGATCAAATTATATCTTTTTCAAAATGTAATTTAACATAGAGGGTGAGATATTAAACCCAAATAGATCTATCTCATGAATCATTAAATGGATGAAAAGAGTCCCCTTGAATAATACTTAGTGTTGATTTTCCACAAACCAACAATCAGTTGCAACACTGAAGAATACATGATCACTCCAAATCTCATACTCAAAACCCCCCAACTGGAAATCCTCCACTTGAATAAAAAAATAAAATTGTACTACTATCTGATAGAGACACCCTTTCCCCAAAAATCTCCAATATCATTATGTATCATAGAGATTAATTCCATCACTCTCGACAAAACTCTACATTCATACATTAAATCCCTACATAAGTTCCTTATTCATACATCAGATACAATGACACAATCTCTTGTTTTATATAAAATCAATATTTCATATTCCAATAAACAAATTATCCAAGTGTGTTATATCAATTTCAATTTTTTCTATGATAAGGCATCCCTTAGACATGTAGGACCAGTAAAAACAAAAAATTAATTTCAAATGTAGAATTTTTATGATAACATTAGGGAAGATACAATATCTCACAACTCAATATCTTAGATGGTATTTTTACGTTCATGGGGAAATAAATGTAATGGCCCATAAATTAAAACTCATCCCCGATTCATTAGTGTACTACGAAAACAATGAGGAAATCATCCATAGAAAACAGTGAACTAAATTTCCACAAAAAAAAATTAAAAACTAAATCACATAAAACATATTATTCTTAAACATGAGAGACAATAGATATATATTTGTCTATATGAATTTATAATCCATACTAGCTATATATATTAGAAGATTCAAAACCAATGTGAAATCAGATTCCATCATCCTATAATATTAGCCAAGACTAGGGAAACACTAGAATTCTAAAAAAATATTGGGGGATTCCTATTAAATTATTGCATTGATTTATGAAAAATGAAAACTAATCCTTACATTGAAAAATCATTCCCCATGAATATTACATAAATATCCAAAAAATAAAACTTTATAAAACATCCCAAATTGCATTAGAAATCAATTAACTCCCAAATGTCAATAGAATACTATGAATTCTATTACATAGATGTGTATTAATTAAGGATATCGTTGATAAATCCCACCATGAAATGATACTAGAATTCTCTAACCACTACATTTAAGAAACCTTTGAGAATGTATAGATCATTATTCACACCAAATAATATAAAAATAAAATTGTAATTTTCATATAAAAAAATTAGTCTTTGGGAAAAAATCACCTTTCACTTTAATTTGATGAATTTTTTACCACAGAGATATTTTTAATTACTAACCCGATCCTTTTAGATGGTTGAATGAATCATCATTACGTGGACGATTATAGTGTTTCTCCACTATTACCTAATTATGTATATTATAATTTAGAAAATAAAATAAACTGACATTTTCTTTCCTCACAAACAAAACTAGTTACCCCAATGGAGACACACTTGGCTGAAAAAATAAGATTTGAAATAGATCATTGGGCTATAATCCTAGCTCTCACAACTCTTAATAAACCATCCTATATGAAGACAAAATGATCATATAAACAAATGGTTTATCTTTATCCAAAATATGATATAATTTTAATGGGATAAGACAACAACCATCTTATTAAAATAATTAGGAAACTCTACGATGACCATGGGAAACACCCTTAGCTAACCCTTTGACAAGTTTAGAGTATGCTCGTTTATTAAGGAACGAGAAGATAGAACACAGATCCATCTCATCTAAGTTTCTTGAAAAATATAAATATTAAATTACATCTTTTATCATCAAAATAATCCATTAATATATTGATTAAATCCATACTAACCTACACTGAATATAGATATATAATACTAGGGATGATATAATATAGATATATCTGTCAACAAAATAAATATACACAAAATTTTTATTAACCTTTAACTATTTAATATTCACCTAATACATCATATTTATAGGCTCATATTCCATCGATTGAGGTAAATTCAAGGGAAACTGGGGTCCTATCCTCCTCAGGTCAAAAAAACATGTACTTGGGTAGTATATATGAAAAAATGTGCTCATATTAAATAAAATAAAGAATACCCCACTAAAGTAAATATAATTAAAAAGGAACCAAGAATGAATTATAGCATTTTTAATGCTAGAAAATAAAGGTAAAAAATCTCTACATAGCCTCATATATGACCTCTCTTACCCTAATGATGGCTACCTCCATGGTGGTACTCTAATTTCAAAGGCTGTGTAGTAGCTCAAGGCTATCATCTTCTTGCCCCATCTCAAATATATTGTTCTAATATTGGTCTGCCTTCTACTAATTCATATCCTGAAACTACCTCAATTAGGGATCCTAAATCATAAAACATGGTTTACAATACATGCATTGAATGTTTGGGTACTCTTTTCATCTATTACCATATCATCCACAAGGAAATTATGTTTCTTACCACTTGTACATGTCTTGAGAGATTCCACCTATCATGAAATTGGATGAGGAGGATAGGGACCTACCCAAAACATTTTAAAATATCTTCCTACCAGGAAACATGGAATCCCACAAAAATTGTTTCTTGTATACATAATCCATATGAATCCCTTCTCATTATGATTTATTTCTAATTGGTATCCTCTTCATAACCCCCACATAGCTACTTTTTCAAGATACATGGAGAGCATAAACTATGTGATGTAGTGTTGGATCTATGTTGGGAATTAATCTTCCCAATTAATCAATATGTAATCCTCATATAAAAATAGGCATAATTAATAATGAATAAGGTTTCATAAATTTTTATCGAACCCCCATATCCAGGAACTCCCATATCAAATCATATTCTGTTCCTAGAGACTGGTTATATAGAGACCCTCAATTTTAATACATTAATATTATATAACTTCTATAGAATACACAAATATTATAAAAAAATTCCAAATAAAATAATATTCATGTATTTTTGGTATCATATAAACATAATGATAGTACTTAAGTTAACTACATCCTCTCCCACTAGTTTTTTCTTAACTATCACCCTTCTTAGACATGAAAAACAAAATACATATCTTTATTACGTAGTAGATGTAGACGTATCTTTTGGTAATATATAATGATAAGTAAGGTTAACATGACATAAATAAGCTTAATCAATATCTTAAGGGTTTGAGAACATGGTCATGAAAATTAAAGATCATACAATTCATATCAAAACCATAAAGAAGAATTATGGCATAAATTTTGGGATTTAATAAGACATGAATTATAAGGAAATAATGAACATAAGTCATGAATGGTTAACCTAGGAATAAAATGAGGAACAATGGAAGACAAATATGTTTATATAATTATTTCCATTGTACTAAAGGCATTTCTTCAAATGAAATCATAGTAGAAAAAGTCCATAAATGAGTCGGGTTTACATCCATTTCCAACCATATACTACAAAACTGATTTCACTCTAAATTCCATACCTATATTATTGAAATTTGTTCATTTATCATTTCAGACATTTAATACTGATTTGTGTTCATTTTTCATTCTCTCCCTATAATATAGAATTTATTTCAATTCCCATTCAAGACATGCCTATCTCATGAAATTTAAAACATTACCCAATGCATTGTAGGGAGATATTAGTCCCACAAATCTCACAATGAAATCATATATATATGCGACACAAGATCATAAGTAATGAATTAATAACACTAGAAATGATATGGGTTATATAAATGTGTAATAATTTCTAAATAATTTTAATAATACAGGTTTCATAATCATTTCATCATGCACATAACCCATGAAAAGAATTGGTCTTCAACAACATTTAACCTGTGAAATAGAAATGGGTTTCATAAACATCATTAAATAAAAAAAATAATCCATTTAGAAATGAATAAAAATAGAAATATTAAATATGTTCTCTAGAGAGTCATGAAAAATGAATGGTTTTTATCATACATCGTAATTAAAATTTAAATATACATTTCATAAGAAAAATATAATTTATTTATCGAAAAACATATTTTCAAAGCATAAATCCTTTTCAATTAATTTTTTTGAAATTGATTGGAAAACATAAAAAATAATATCTGAACAAAAAACATTTTTAAAATCATTTTTTCATTGAACATTAATAACAGGAATCATTCAAGAACTTGTTTGAAATCATTGTGGAAGAAAAGATTTTTGAAATATAATAGGATTCTGACCAAAAAGAGAGATACATTCATATTTTTGTAATAAAAGTTTTCATAATTAATTTAAGAACATAATATTGTAAAATGTTACTAATAAATGGATATATCTAGAATAAAAAGAGGAGAAATAAATTCATGAGTGTTATTGAGAGATGGTACATCAGATTTTATCAATGTAATTACAATCAGAATCAATCATGGAAGGTAGTGAGATTGTTTTAATAAACTTTTATCAATTAAGATCATGTGATAAAAAATTGAATGTATGAAATGAAAATTACCCAATTCATAATGTTTAATTAAAAGTGTAATATTCATGATTTAAATTATAAAAGTTATGTACATAAGCCTCGAAATCTAATATAGGTGCGTTAAATATTTTACTCTCAATGAAGGAAAATTGAGACAAAAGTATTTTACAAAATTGGTAAATTTTGAAACATAAATCCCCTGAAATAAACATCATAAAATGGGTATTTAAATTCCCATTAATATAAGATTAATTAAAATAAAATTAATCTGTGTGAATTATACACACCACACAAAAGAGATTTGTGGTTAATAAATTATGTATCTCATAAAAAAAGTGGGATTAAATTCCCATACCTTGTGTCTTGAATTTCTTTGTACTCATACAATATTATTGTATAATTGTTTTATGTTTACTATATATAATTTTCAGAATAATATTATTATATATAAAACCATACATGGTTTTGTTATGACATTATATTAACCTATTGTTAAAAATTATATTATAAGGTTTCACATTGGATAACTCTAACTTTGTATTTCAAATGTGTCCTAATTTTTTATATCTTTGGTCATTATACATATATATAGTTTTACATAAAATAAAAAAATATATGAAGCTTATTTATATTTAGAATATATGTGTTATAATAGTTAGTATAATATAGATGTATGAAATAGAACATGTTGTTCCAGGAAATGTTTAGTTGTACGTATGCATGAATGTTTTCTCTATTTTTTATAATGAAAGAATGATAGAAAATAAATTATACATATAAATATTTTATAATTATCATAGAATTATTATTTAATATATATCTAATAATTTAACTATAATAATCGTTAGTACAATCTAGGTAGTTTGTGAATGAATCACAACACTTTACGGGGGTAGTTGTCCACACATCGCGAAATGAAATTAGCATATTTACACCAAGTGGAAAGTATATTGATATTTATTAATAAGAATACATAATATTAAAGAAATAATAAATAAAGTATATAAAACATATAAACACAGTTTCCATCATAATTTACATCATTGAGGTGGTAAAGGAAAATGGACATTCATCCTTTCGGGTGGTGGTAGTTCACCGTAAAAATAAACAGTTTGTTCATTACCCATTAGATAGAGGTGTGTGTAAATTTATTTTGAACCCATAGAAGAAAATTCTAATATATAGTGGTTACTAATTTTATATACAAACATGTAATAAATAGATTCTATTTTGATAATGAAAATGAATAAAAGGACTTGAAAGAAGATGCTACATCTTAATTAGGTAACTCCTTTCAGCTTGTGCCAAAAGGCTTCATTGGAGGACATTATTTTCAAATAGAGACATAGTATGGTTGGCGATAAATTTATGGAGTATATTTTTGATGATAATTTCTGATAATAATTGGTTTAATAGGTTTAAATAATTACAGTATAGGATGCCTTTTTTGTGGAGGATGAGTGGCACTCTTGTAAATCTTTGGGAAAAAAATTCCACCCCTATTTTCACCATGGTATGTAGCTCCCATAAATAAAGTAGATTCATGGTTGTATTGGGTGGATATATGACGAGAAAATGGATCTTTAACATGTTTATGGGTCGTTATTGGTCTAAAATATAAGGTTTAGTTCGCTGTTGAGCATAATTTTACCTTATTTGATGTAATTAATTTTAATTACATTCAATAATAAATAATATAAAAAACTAATTAGAATAAATTATAAATTATAAATTTTTACAAATAAAAATATGGAATATATTTTTCCAAATTCTATAAATATAAGTGTATGAAATTAATTTTAAATCAATCCCTAAATGGGGTCGATAATTAGGATTTTATCGTAAAAACATTCAAAAGTTTGCTATGTTTATATAAATATGTTCTAAGTGAAATTGATATCAAAGGGATAAATTGTATTAATTAATAAAAATTATATAATTAAACTTTTAAAATGATTTAAAATAAAATTTTACATTATAAAGTAATTAGATATAAAATTAATTTGGAACTGAAATTTAGTATTTTTCACTATTCATAAAAAATTATGTTTCAAAGAAAAATCCCAAAAGATAACCATAATTTAATTTAAACATTCTAACTTTTAAAATTATGTTTAGTTTTTCAAATTCATTTTCTAAAATTTTTTGAAATAAATTTTATTATTTTTCCTTGAAGGACATGATATATAGTTTATTTCAGAAAATTGTTTTTTGAACAGATATAAACATTACAAAAAAATTTAATTTTTAATTTTAAATAAATTATATTTGTAATAAAAATTATAATATATATTTTTAATGTAGTTATTAATATTCCTATTACTATGTTTAATAACTATGCTATAGTTATCTCATTTAAATAATTAAAAACACAAAATGATGTCTTGTAGAAACTCAGTGTCACATGTAATGTATGAAAAGTTTCTTTTGCATGTAATGTATACCAATAACATGTTTTATTTGTTGTAATCAAATTTATTGTCATGCGAAATGAATGTTTGAGTTAGTAAATTTTAATACGTAAATGAAAATTTAATTTATTGAAAACAAAGGGTTCATAAAAACTCAGGGTGTTACATTCTACCCCACATAAAAATAAGTTATCTATAAAAATAAATCATTAAGGTAAATAATTAATGTACTTATGATTTATAATATCTTCTAGTTCCCATGAAGCTTTTTCCCACTACTGATCACTCCACAAATAATTAACTATGAGTGGCCTTTTTATGTAGATCATTCTCTGATTGGTCCAAAATTTATACTATTTGTTATTTGTAAGAATGATATTAATGTATTATATTGACCTCTAGGTTCATTACATGTGTAGGGTTATATATATATATCCTTAGGAGAGATAAATATAACACATCGTTGACTTGAGAGAGATTCAGATGATGTTCCAAGAGATAGGCTAACACCCTAATACAATGAAGAATATTAAATGGACCGATTTACCTAGGGATTAGTAATCCATTTGTTCTAAACCTCTTAACATTCTTCCCATGGTGATATATATAGAAAAACATGAAAAAATAATGAAAATATTGATCATTCTATCGGTTAACAAAATAGATTTTCCTGGTGACATTGAGTGGCAGTAATATACTGCCGATGTTTTCTAACCTTCTCAGTCATTTCATAAGTGATATATGGTCCTAATATATTTCCTCCACCTACATCATAATAGATCATTGGGGCGCAAAATGTATTCCCACAAGGGGCTTCATAAATTATAAATGTAATTATTGACTGAAATCTATTATTTTAATAAAACTCAAATAGAGGATCATTTTGACCCCAACCACCTTTATATAGTTGAGAACAAGATCCAAAATTATCCTTAAGGTTTGAATTTTTTTTTCAAATTGAAGATCTATATGAGGATTTTATGCCGTGATGAAACCCAATTCTGTATGATTTTTTTTAATACATTCTCAGAACATTGAGGTGATCCTCAGATTTCTATATGATATAATGGAATGTGGCACTCCATGAAACATTACCACTTCCTTGTTTCATATCCTGAAATGTGAATCTAGAGGGAAATATTCTTTGATGACAATAGTGTATTTTGACTCTGTAAAACTGTTGACTACAAACCATATAACATTAAAAAATTTACATTTTTTCGGTATTCCAATGATAAAATCCATTTTGATTTCCTCCAATTTTTCTATTAATGTATGGTTAGTGGATGAAAAAACCCATTTGAACCTTGTCTATTAGCCTAATGTTATCGGTATATCGAGCACTGAGATTCAAACTCTATGGTATCTCTCTTAATTCCATCCCACTAGAAGATTTATTTCATGTCCCTATAAATCTTCACATTTGTAGGATGAATAGATCATGAAGAACTATTAGCTTCCCATAAGTGTTTCTTCCTCTAATATTATATAGAAGGAATGCATATAGAGTTCTAGAAACGTATCATTCTATCTGAATCATGGTTAAACTTTAGAATTTATCTATATTTCATTTTCACCTCTATATATTTATTCTACACCACCTTAATATTCAATTTCATATAGGGTTGAATATTCATTTTAGAAATATTATATTTTGTACCTTCCATCAGGATTTCTAGATACATCAATTTCAAATCATTAAATATTGTTCCTTTGTGATTATCATCATGTATAAGCTAGCATTTTCCTTTTTACTCAATGCATCAGCTACCTTCTTCACTATACATGGGTGGTAATGAATTGAGTAATCATAATCCTTTATCAACATTAACCATTTTCTCTAGTGCATGTTCAAATATATATATGGGAGAATAATTATTAATACGTTTATGATTGGTATAAATATCACACATTTCACAATAAATTTAATTCCTCCATATCAATAATGAAAAAATTATCTCCTCTAACCCAAAATCATGATTCAGGTAATTCTTCACATGAATCATCACCTTATAAGAGGGATACACAATAAACATGTAATTTCTCATAAGAAAAAGAATCATAATCCCATATGAAAAGAATCACTCTATATTAAAAACCTTACCCAATTTTAGGGTAGTGTAATATCTGGTGTAATGACTAATGTTTTGACAGTTCCTTGAAATTTTCCTGACCTTCATCTATCCAGAGCATCATGACACTCATATGATATATCATTGTCAGAGGATTGGATAGTCATGATAAATTTTCAACAAACCCTCAATAATATCCCTATATACCAAGAATAGTAGGGATATCACTCATTGTGGTTTTCATAGGCCCACATTAAATATCCAATATCATTGATAGAGCTAATTCTAGATAATCTCTTGAGATTATGTGACATAAAAAGAAAACCATTTGTAGTCAAAATTGTAATTTGAAAATTTTTCATATAGTTTCCCATTATAGGGTGTATTTAGTAAAATTGTCAAGTTCTCTTTATACTTTTACTTTTTCTAAGAATAGATACTAATATCATTCATAAAGACGTCTACAAACATATCAATGTAATCATTAAATTCTCAACTTATTAAATATATTAACATTGCAGGGGAATTTTTTCATCCAAAATCCATCACTATATATTGATAGTGTTGACACCTTGTATAGAATGTCGTCTTGGATATATCCACCTTATTAAACCAAAATTGATGATTTCTAGATTAAATAACAACCATTTTTGAGTATTGAGCTCCACACAATTATTAAAACAAGGCATCAAAACAGGGAATAGGATACATGTTCTTAATTATGATCATTTTTAACTCATGATAACCAATATAGAGTCTCATTTATCCAAATTTATTTTTTATAAATGTAATGGGTGTACCCAGTGGGGAAATAATTGGTAGAATGAATACATTATCAAGGTTTTCGTGGATTTTCTTCATCAATTTCGATAACTAAAACCAGGCCATTATATATTGTCACATTGAAATTAGTGTGGAACAAGGGATGTGTTATATTGAGAAATCAACATCATGTACTAGTGTAACTCTAGGAAGCTCTTTCAAAAGTCACACAAAAATTCTTGACCAAAAGGAATTTCACCAAAGCATATTTTCTACCAAAAACTTTTAGATAAAAAACCCTTTAGAAATGGAATTAAAATCTACCCACGAAGATCATGAGACTGGCTAGCCAGCTCCCATTAAAATTAATTAAAAAGTAAAAAATACAAAGAGCGTTCAGGAAGACGGTCTACATAGACGAGTGTAGTACTCACCATGATAATCATCCTGAACAAGAGAAATGGAATTAAAATCTATACAGTGGATGTAAAATCAATATAATTTTAATTTATATCATCACATTGATGGATGATCAAATTAGGGTTAGATATACCAAATGTATCTTTCCTTCCACGAAAATTGATGCAGGATTTATTCCTAGAAATCCAATCTATTCCTAAAATGAATTCTAATTAAAATAAATGAAAAATTACAACATATATAGTATGCACATTCCCACTAACATCTATTAGAGAGAAATAATAAACTAGGAATGTAGTCACCATATCATTAGGTTTTTTCACTATTAATTTCATATGTAATCAGTTTGGGGGAATTTTAATGACCTTATAAAATTATTTAGAAATTAATGGGATTTTATATCCAAAATATAAATGACAATAATAGTTATAGAGTGGATGGTAAATGTACATTTCATCAAATCATTATCACACCGCTATTCAAAAATAGTGATTTCATGAGATTTCCCCATGTACATCATCTTAAGAGGTTTCTAACATCAATCCTTATCCCAATACCATAGTTTTGTGAAATGTTTATCATAATTTCCATTCTAATTACACTTGTAGAACATAATCATTAAAGGTGCATTCTATGTATATTTTTATCTATTAGAATTTTTACCTATCTTAATAACATTATTTTGATAACCAATATTTTATTGACCTACATTTCTGAATATAAAAACTTTACTAGACCCCTTAAGGCAAATTCTTACATGATTCATCCCACAATTAGTGCATAATTAAAAGTCATCTTCTTTTGTCCATTTTATTTATAGTTTCATTTGAACTCCATTTTACTTTTCTTGTAAATAAATTGAGGTCTATACATGACATAATCTTCCATTTCAATGTTGATTTCACAGTGCACAATCTCTTCACAGGGAGTAACGTCTTTTATGGCTAGCACCCTTAAGATACTTTTCTTTAATCCACTGAAGAACCTATCAACTTTCCTTTTTAGTTAGATGATAATTCTTGAATCCTACATTTCAAGGCTTGAAAAATTATTTTCATTGGTTCCAATAGATTCATAATCCCATTAATTCAACTCATGTATCTCTTTTACCATATTGGTATAAATAATTCTAAGAATGTACTTGTTGAAAAACAATTCTTGAACTAATACCAATACATGGTTTAAATCTCATATTGCTACCATCTATTCATGATTAAGGACCACCATTTTTATTCTTCACCTTTCGATTGATAAATATACATTATGAATTTATCAATCTCTAAAAACTAGATAATAGATAATATATTTTCTCCTATATTGACCCATTTTTCAAAAACTTGTGGATTGGAAGACCTTATAATAAAAGGTGGATGTTGAATCATGAAAGAATAAATATAATTCTATTCCCTCCATTTTTATATTCAGATTAAACTATGTTTCATAACTTGATAAAGCCGTATGAGTGTAAAAAGAAGAGTGTTTATATCAACTCTCATAGCCTTTATATTCTCATAAGGCCACTCATTAAATTGGAATTCAATATCACCAATATCACAGTTTTTTAGGTTCATGCCATTGACTAAAAAAAGAATAGTGTAATAAACAATTTTAATAGTAGGGAATCACATAATCAGGAAAATTCAATTACAGGATTTCAATCAATCATCATTTAAATTTGTTTTCAGGTAATAGGAAGCTACAAGAAATACACGACCTCCCACCACAGGCCAAAAAGCATGTAGCTAATCAAGGCTAGAATTATGGAGACCAAGTTCATATCTTCTAATAATATTAACCCCCATAGGCTTCGATATATTGAAATAATATAGAAATATATCCTCTAAGTTAGGGATGGCCAACAAGGATAGGTGTTCAATAACATTATGCCACGATGAGGTAACCCGATTCCTTTTGTAAAAAAATAAATACAAATCATTAAAACTCTATATTAATAATCATGATTCAAAAAAATAAATATTAAATGTAATATATAACATATATAAATATTTTTTACATCATAATTTAAACCGTGGTAGATGTTAATGCAAAAAATTGAACAATCGATGTTCGTGAGGTGGTAGTTAACCATACAGGTAAATAGTATGTTCATTTCCAATTTGAAAGTGGTGTGCATTAAGGTAGACTGATACATTAGAATAAATTAACACAGTATTTTGATAATACTGATGTCTCTATATTAGATTAAAATAAATATAGTGCAGTCGGTGGAGAATGAAAAATAATATGAAAGAGGTTGAGAGAAGGTGTTACCTCTAAATAGTGTAACTCATTTTTGTTTGTAATAAAAGGAATCCTTGGAAGAATAATTATCAAGGAGAAGGGAGTATTATTTGGAGTATATTTGAGAATATTGTAGAAAAATATAAAAGGATTGATATGTGTTATGAATAGAATCACAGGTGGACATTTTTTCTGGGGGAGGTGTGACAATCTTGTAAATTATTGGAAAATTAATTCCACCCACATTTTCTAGGGTAAAGTGGCTCCCATAATGGACTAATGTTTCTCCAATGTTCGATATATTAGAAATAGTTCCAAAAAAATAGTTGTTAGAAAAGTTTCACGGTATTTTTTGTTCATAAATTTGAGGATTAGTCCTTATTTAAGATTAATTTTACATTAATCGTCATAATTAATTTTATTTTCCTTCATTAATAATTTTTGTCAAAAACTATGTTGAACTTATTTGAAAACTAATATTATGTTGATTCCAAATATGGAATCAATTTTTATAAATTCTAAATACATAATTGTACTAAATTAATTTAAAATTAATCCCACAATTAGGTCGATGTTGCAGATTTATATTGTAAAAACATTAAATTGTTTTCTATGTTTTCATACCTACATTCAAATTGAAATTGATCTCAATGACTTAAATAGTATTAATTGAGAAAATACTATGTAATTAATCTATTAAAGTAATTAATAATATAATTTGTATATTAAAATATATTATATGAATTTTTTTAGGAATTATAATTCAATATTGTTTACTACTCATCCAAAGTTGATATTTCTCAGACAAATCAAAAAAATTCATCATATAATAATTTAAACATTATAAATTTAAAAAATTAAGTTTATTTTATCAAATTAAAATTCTAAATATTTCTAAAATTAATTTTATTGTTTTTCAATAGAATAACATAAAAAGATTATTGTTTCAGAAAATATTATTTTTAAACATATAATGAGATTACTAAAAATTATAATTTTATTTATAAATTAAATATATTTATATAATAAAATTATAATAAATATACGAAAAGTAGTTATACCAATTAATATTAATAATTTTAACATCCATGTTGAAAATATCTCATTATTATAATAAAAAATATTAAATGATGTTTTGTAGAAACTATGTGTTGAGGGTAACATACGCCAAGTTGGTTTTTAATGTAAAAAATTCCCTTTTTAATGTTTTGTGTGACATACTCCATGACAGTATTATTTTAAAGGAATGTTTATGATAGGTCATTGAATGAAATAATAGAAATTTCAATCTATTTGAGAAGGCAAGCGTCTATAAAAACTTATGGTGTTACAGGTTACCTCCACAGTTGATGAATGAAAAATGTCTCTAGATAGGAATTTCATCATCTATCATAATAATTTTTCCCCACATAATACCCAAAGAACAAGATCATAAACTCCATATTTGTTACATTCAAAATCATCATTAACAACAAACACAGTTCTCATTTTAAGTGGGGATTGAACTAACAGTTATCTCTACCTCTGCCAACCAATTCACTTTCATTGATCCCCAAACAAAATAAATACAATTTTATAGACATTGATTGGGAAAACTCAAATAATACCTCTCTATGATTCATCATGTTCAACCTCTACTCCATGAAAAAATACTAGTATTTCTTATAGAACAGATTTGGCATGAACCTGGGGTGAAATTCAACTTAGATCTATACCTACAATGGAACAAATGGTTATTGGATCTCAAACATAAAATATGGAATATTTAATATTTGATGAATATTTATTTTACTAGTGTTAATTATAATAAAAATTTATAACCATTTCCAAAAGAGGTTCAATGAATAATTATGCATGTTCTTTCTTAGGTATCTACCCGACAACCCATATCCCTTCACTTATTATTAAATGTAAAAATTCATTATTTATTTATTAGATAATTAGGACCCACAAATACTCATGTCTGAGCTATATTCTACTACTTATATCACATACTAATCATATTTTAATTTTTTTACCTTCAATTAATGAAATAATCACCTATTCTTAACACCAAACTATATCATATCCCTCATCAAAAACAATTCATAAAATTTTTTCATGAACACTCCCCAAAAGGTACCCTTATTTGAATGTAAATGGGAGAAAAGAGATGATTATTCTTAATTACCTCCTTAAATAAGAAATTTTTTGAAAACAATTATCTTGGATATATTATATATGAAAATGAGAGGCATTTCCCTTTAAAAGAAAATGCAAAATGAGAGAGAAGAAATTCTAACCAATTAAAACCTACTCAGAAAAATATAGGATTGGGATACCAGATACATGAATGAACTTTTACAAAGATAATAATACTAAAAATGATCTATAATAACATATAGATAAACTCAACACCAACAATGGATCCCAAGGAGTTCATAAAAACCACAAACTATAAATTTTAATAATGATATCCAAGCCACACTTAATGACCTGATTTGTTTTACATATACACAAGATGGTCATGAAATGAATACATAGTATGATACTCCATGGAGACTCTCATATAATTGATAATGAATTAATGTGAAATACCAATGAACAACAAGTAAAAAAACTCTATAGCAGACATGGTATACAATGTTACATGCCTCAGCATTGGTATCAGTCACCATCTAATGAATTCAAGTTATCATATATTATTATATCAATAAAAGGGTACAATGATACTAATTCAATACTTGTTTCTTTCTACTTCCCATCATCATATGTCCTGATCAATATCTATTGAAAAGGGGATACCCTAATGACTATTGTGATAAATAATTAAAACATGCCACTCATGCACCACACTATCTAATCATCCAATTCCTACAAGTCAGTATAGAATAAATGTTTTTTATCTGATCCACCAAAACATTTATATCAGGTATCATAAAATGAGTATTATCCCTAAATCTATCAAATCCCATCTCATTAGTATTGTACCAAAATCAATCAATTAATAAAAATTTAATACATATAATAACCATTATGTTACCATTTTGGATGATACATGATAGTGAAATAATCATGAGCCATTATATCCCACTATACACGTATATGAGAAATATAACAATAGTATATATCATAAAATACTTCAGTAAGTGATATAGAATAGAGTGATACTGGGTAGTAATCCATATACTCCTCTCAAATATGGATTTTAGAATGTCACTCCCTGGGGATTCAACTTGTTGTTAGTGACCCTATCTATGTGGGTTTGGTATCATATAACATCAGAAGTCATACATGATATAATAAAGATCTCAACAAACATATGGTTAAACTACAATTCATAATCTAACTACATCTATCATATCTTATAATCCTCGATGCCTTCTTTATGAATTATATACCGAATATAAAGACTAACAAAATGATAAATTTATAATTTATTTCTTTTCATGAATGAATTCAATTTACATTATTATATTCATTAACTATTAATCAAAATTATTCAATTTATATATAATTAACCTAAAAATTATATTCATTACCTCCTTGAATAATCCATAAGACTCCATATTTACTGAATGTAATCCACATATGTATTATATAGGTAGCATCCCCATAAGTTAAAAAAATTAATTAAAATTATTATAAATAATTCCTAGTTCAAGAAATTTGGTAAAAAATCACAATATACTATAAAATATGATAATATAAGAAAAAGGCCACCACAATTAAGTGGAAATGGAATGAATATAAACATGAAACCCAAAAATACATCCCTTAAAAGAAATTAATAATAATAAAGAAAATATATTAAAGAAAAATAATCTTCAACACTAGCTTCAAACTTATGTATCAATCCCATTTTCATCATTTCCACCATAATAAAAAACACCTTACATATCATCATCATAGTATTTAAATACTGCTAAAAAACCACCCTGATTATGGCATAATCCAATAGCCTTCCCAGTATCACATCATAAGACATTTAAGGGATCATGAAATTAATAACATAGATGATGAAAAAAAGATTAAATATGGAAATATAGGCTTTAGAATTATGGAATCCAATCTAAACATTAAAATGATTTCTCTCTCAGATAAAATGTTTTCTTTTTTACGGAACTATTTTTTAAACCACTAGGAATTTCATAGTTCATATATAATTGGTTGCTACTATTGGAAAACATATGAATCAGCTATTATTTACTATTATTTAATTAAATAATTATTCTAAACATATTTTCTACTACCAACATGCATTAATTATGATCATGATTTATTTATGAGTCACATTATTATTATCATTAAAATAAATTACCAACATCAGGGTATTTAGAAAATTTCGTTATCACATGGATGGAAAAAACTAAACATGTATTAAGAATCAATTTATATTTATCCCAAAGCATTTTTATCTTTATGTTATTTAACAATTTTAATCAAATTATTTATCTATCCTAAGAATAAGAATCATGCTAAAATCATTTAAATAATAATAGTAAATCTTGAGTCGAATGGTTATCACAATGGAATAAAAATGTGTCCACTTAAAGAATAATGCATTTTTTTGTATAGATTAACTTGATTATGATATGTTCCATTACCACAAAATGAGATAAAACATGATCACATTGTTATTGAAAAAAATTATGAGATTTAATATATTCCATACCACCAGGTTACAATGTTCATAAAACAGAAATTGAACGAAAACATAGATCTCTGATCACCTCTCTTGTAATATAATATATAAATATCCAAGAATTACTTCCTAAACCAAGATAAGAACATCAAATGACATCATCAATATTTAATGAAATCAAGCACCATAACATGGAAAATGCAATTTTAGGAAAAAGGCCCCATCCAGGAGGAAACAATAAAAACTACTTTGGAACTCCTCATAAATCACCAAATATAGTTCTCAATAATGTGGGGGATGAATTTAACTGAATGGTGATTCAAAGGATATGAAAAAACCACCACACGTTCCAAGGATATGAGAGTTAACATGGATAGAAATGTAATTTTGAATGTACTTTGTATATTTATTGTAATACTAGATGTTATAAGACCATATTGTAACCCCTTACAAAATAATACTAAATAAATAAAAGAGGAAGAACTATTGTGTCAGGAAAGAGACCTCATAATGTCCTATAGATTCATACCATTTATAAGAATCATGGTATATACAATGATATACATCTTATATTATAGGAGCGGGACTTTTGTGTTTCCAAACAACCCACATCATATAACCCAATAATAATGAAGGATCATGTAGCACATTCTACCTCTTATGGAATATATATTCTAAATTGTTAATAAATACATAGATATTGTCTCCCCAACCTCACTCCCCCAAATTCCTCTCCACATTATAGTTCATAATAAAACTACCACATAACCCATATCTATGGTTTATCAATTTCAAAAGTGGATGTGGAAAAAACAAGACATTCAAGACCCTAGGAAGCAGTAACACTCTATATTTTATTGAAACCTTCCTTATAAAGAAATAATATGGCTCGTAAATCAGAAAACACCTCAACTAAAATTTCAGCTTCAAATCATCCTTTTCCCTTAATCAACCTCACTGCCACCCATAAACACTTCCATCACTAGAATTTCAAAAATGTAAGGGTTTATAAGTTATAGATTTTTTAATACCAAATGGTGTTATTATTAGTTTTTTTTCAACATATTAATAACATATTTTATATACATAAATGTTTTAAATTATGATTCATTGATTATTTCTATCATTAGTGAAACTAATTATATGATATTTTTGAATTTAATTATTTAATTGGATGTATGTTTTAATTAATTAATAATTTTTTTATATCACAAAAACTATGTTTGGGATGAATTTAGTTTGTTATTAATTATGACTTTTTAATGATATGTGAATCAATTAATAAATCAATTAAATCATAAAAAAATTAAAGTTGATGGATTCTATTAATTTATTAGTATTATATGGAAATTCTAATTCATGAGCATAGTTTTCAATTTTTTTCAAACAAGACCAGATATTGATTGAAAAATAATTTTCATAAATATAATTATTTTATTATAAAATATTTACAACAACCTAGAACATAAAAATGGTATATATATTAATTTTTTTCAAATATTTTTATAAGGAAAAAAACATAGTATTTACAATAATTTATTTAGATAATTCAACATGATTATGTTGATAGATAAAAAATGATAGGTAATTGGAGAAACATTTATATATGTATATTTAAAAATTGACTTTAAAATATTTCATATAAATATAATGTGTTTATTTATAAATATTATTGTTAATTAGATAGGTACTTGGGTTTTTTAATATATAGTCAATAATTTAATCAATTTTTAGTTTTTTTATGGAAAAAGTTTATTTTAGGGAATGGTTGTTAATAGTGATCAATTTATATGAATATTTTAAAAGATATGGAGAAATATTATTCTAAAATCATAATTTAACATCCACTCTATGAATTTTTTATGACATATGGTTGTTAACAAATATTTAAATATATTTATAATTATGAATAATTAGTTTATAAATCATTTTTTTTCATCATTTTGTATAACCATATTATATATTGAATGGTATTGAAGGTATATTTATATTGCCATGTATGTAAAATATTTTCCCGAATAACACTAAAACAATACCATGAGTCGATTCACTAAAAGGACTCCTATCTGCCACCCCATACACCAAATTAATCCAACAAGATTTGAGGGAATAGGTTATTAAAGTGGGGAGACTATTATCTTTTTTAAGAGTAATAAAACAAGGAAAATAACCCGATATCATCCACAAGAAATAATCAGTTAATAGAAGCTGAAAATATAAAGAAGTATATAAAAATGAAATTTATTGAAGGGTCAAATAAAGATTTAATACCTACAATAATAATCACCCACTGGTTAAATAACATATATAAGTGTACATAAATAAAATAGTAATTGTTTTAAATGGATATATTTCTATCTCCTAGAAGAACTTTATATCCAATATCCAAAAAAAATTCTAAGCTCTAAAGACTGATTGATCATGTCCCTCACCCCATTTTATGCCTCCGACCATTTGAATATATGATATGGTTCCTTAGTGAAATGGTGGCACAAACAGGGTGTGACATCAAAAAATATTAGGGAACCACAACTATGGTGCAGTACATAGCTAGTATTTTTTAGTTTATGAAAAAGAGAGCCACTTAATATTATAATAAAAATATTTATAACATCTGGAATACAAACTAAAAATATAAGTCATAAAAAAATTCTCAATGAATGGGAATAACCTAGATAATAAAAACCTAGAAAAATGTTCATTCATATATATATATATATATCTTAAAATAATATAAATTCATAAATATTGAGATATATTAGTGATGAGAAAAATACTATTAATAACACTACAACTGATCTTATGGGTATGTAATCGTGATCATACGAACATCCTAAAAATTTTATATTATGCTGAATATAGTACCACTCATTCCATGTATAATTTTTCCAATCCTTGAGACTCTGATCCCAATCAATAATATATGATTTCTCCAACTCCATAAGTGTCTTTGGAAAATCTATTTCACTATAGGGGATACAATTTCTAACCATAGGATCACTGATATTCACCTCCAAAAATTAATATTAAGGATTCTGAAGTGTTAACTATTCAATCTAAATATATAGCCAAGATATAGATTTTATACTACTATATCGACATGCACTCCATTCTAATGTCTTATTTCATAGAATCAATGTTTATAAAGTCATGATATTTAACATGGATAATCCCAATTGGGTTCACCCTTAGGTTCATTTAAAAAAAATTTAATCTAAGACATTTCTCATAATCCTTTAAAGAAATGTCTCAATATCTCAATTCAAGAAAATTTTGTTGAGTAACAATAATGGTGTTTCCACCTAATCATCTATAGAATCATAGGAATAAAAAAAGAAGATTTAATTAATCTAGGATTAGATCATCAAAATCACAATACTATTGTGAAATATTCCTACCTATCAACCATTTGAATCCCTTATGTTCTAGTGACATGGATTTCCTCAAAGTTATCCATTAGAAGATGGGTACTAGAACACTCAAAATATTCTATATATATAATTCCCAAACAAGGAGTAATATTAGTAATAATTGGGATATAATTAATAGTATCAATACCTTTCAATAAATTGGAATCATAAACTATCATCCTATAAATATGTATATGTTGAATGATAAAATAATATTCAATATATGGGGATCATCAGTTAGGTCCTTGGAAGTATTATTGGGCACCCCCAATAATGATAATGACAAATAAAAATGTTTTTAATTTGGGTCATATAAAGCACATCTCAGCACCCTAGTAATAATATCTGATAAACATGATCAAAATTTAGATCCTAATAAGAACATCCAGGACTACCAATAAATTTTTTTTCCTATTGGTGAAAGGACTTGAATCAACTATGAAAATCATAACTATATCAATAATAATAGAGTAAATTCATAAATTCAAGAGTGTTAGATGTTGAATTCATAAACCCTCTAATACGACCATATCTCCATGGAATAATTATTTTGACACTAGTCCTAAATTAAAACATGATAACATCTCTATCAAACCCGATTTCATACTAGATTAGGGTTAATCAGACAACGGGGAACCCACAGGGTCCTCTATGTCAATGCTTCAAAATGGTATCCTACAAAGGATCATATAGATTTACATGAAAATAGTAGGGTCCCTCTTAGGAGCCTAAAATTCTAAACATATATAAATGAATACCTCTTTGTTTGAAAAAAATAAATTAGAATTTGGGAGAAACCTATAAGGGATCCTCTTGGTAAAATAATAAGAAGTTTTAGTCCACAAGAAATCATTACACTCATTGATAGTTTAATGTTGAACTAGGAAACTAGCATATATGGTTTGTTAGTTACCACATTGTTTTTATATTTAATTATAAAATTGAATATATTTATCTAATTGTTCATTAGGATATATCTGAAGATGTGGTATCACTATTAATGGAAATCCAAAGCATACCCGTATTATATAAAACATGTGTAATATACTAAAGAATATATGTCAGACCAAATAACTTTTGGATGTCTTCTATTTATTTTAAAATGGTCAGTAATTGTTACCAAGGATCTTCCAAGAATATCTAAGTCATGTTCAGTCTTTTATTAGAAAAAAATCTCCTTAAACAATTAAATATTACTATATTGTTATTTATTAATTAAATAACATGATTTATTTTAAATAACAATTTTAATTAAAATTTGAATAATGTTGAAATACTTTTTATAAAATTGAATCACAAAGGAATGGTGACCTATAACTCACAAATATATTGATAAAATAATAAAAAACTCAACAAGGGAATAATACATAGACAATGGCTGGAAAATAAGCATTAAAGACATATAGTTATGATTAAAAGATTTATAAATTCACTATAGTGACATACCTAAACAATGGAATGTGATACAGTGATAATGTCCTCCCAGTTTATCCTCCTCCTTGATAATGTTTAAACCACATCATTAGTATCTAATTTCACGAAGATTCAGTGCAATTGGTAGAAAATTCCATAAGAAGTGGAATCTTGGTTAGTGGCATATTTAAAAGAGAATAATCAAGGGAAAAATACATTTTGACTCACCTCAGGGAATCTAATGCACCTGATGGAATATAATTTAGACCATGAATGAGAGTGAACACCTATGGAAAAAAGGTAAATATGGATTCATGTTTATGGGATAATGGGGAGGAAAATGGGGAAACCCCATTACAAGAATGGTGATAAAATTAACAATTTTCATCTAATTAATCTTCCACATTTTTTTGTCACATTTTGTTTTACAAACCGAATCCACAAACTATATGGTCAGATAAATCATGGACCCTCCACATCACATGGATGCAGGGTATGTTTTAATAAACTATTTCACATGGTAGTAGTGCATGATTATTAAATTTGTGTTCTAATCATGAATCATTCCAAAAAAATAATAGATTCCCTTTATAGTTTACTCTATCCCACAATATGGATTACCAAAATCTAATTCTGTATAAATTTCCCGACATGGTTAGGCTTCATGGCTATAAAAACCATACACCAACCATGAACTATGAGTTTCATATTTCCAAAAAAAACATTTAATGTCCTCTATCCCCAAGATGCCCTTGAATCCTCTTATCTACTAACGAATCCACATTCCAAATAAAAAAATATTATTTAGAATAATTACATCATATGTATTAATTCTCTGAATATATGGTTATGGTTTGAACAATCCACTAATTTAAAATAAAAATACCTCATAATTTTTAATCCGAGGAAAAACCAGATCGTATTGCCATGCCACCAAAAAAAACCTCACCACTGAGAATCCTTAGTGGCAATAAAAAGGAATAACATGACTAATATTAGTTATGATTTTGGTTCAAAATTCGATGTTTCATTTCTAAATACCCAACATGGTTCCATGCACTACATTAAAGCAACAACTGCTAAACTACTAAAACATGATCTTACACTTATAATTATATTTGTAGAAAGAAAATGGTCATTACTTGAGCCCACATAATATAAAAAATTACCGTGTAATCATCTATGTAATCAATTAGCCTCAAACACACCTAGTTATTTATTCTTCATTTCACACAAAATTTCTATACACAAAACATTAACCCTTAGAATTGTATAAAGATACATGTACCTAGAATCATAATGATACTCCATGTATATTTCTTAGTTATATAATATGATCATGCATGAGGATCCTACCCTCAATCATAGATTCCATATAATTATAAAACTCCAATCAACCTTGCTAAACCACATCATGTTGTATTTTCCATGAAAATATTCGGATGACCCTAACAATGCACCTATCCCCACCCAATAGGGTGATTTTTGCGGTTCTCAACAAATCAAATATAAAAATAGGAACAAATTCATGTTATACCACCACTATAAGACTATACACAATGGTTTTCAGATCACATTGCTGACACACCATCCTTCCCAGATAATGATGCCTTTATACCATGTCGATCCTTGATTGTTGCTATGAATGGTCCCTAGAGTCCATTACAGACTCCAAGTGACACATTATGTGAGTTCCATACCCTTTCCCAGTTGATTCTTTTCTATAAACCAAAAAATACAAATAATTCAAAATGTAATCATGGAATAAAAATATATATTTATTTAATATCACAAGAGTGAAAAAAGGAATGTCTAATAATAGGTCTCAATATTCCCATCACACTTCTCACATGGTTGCCACCCACAAGTATCCAACATCCCAATCCCTAGTTTAAGAGCATCTTTTTTATCGCACTAATGAAAAATGAATTAGATCACTATTTTTAATTCCATGTTTCTCTTAGTCATAAAAAATATTATGTCTTAAAACTCGCATATCTGATGTTTTAATATAAAACACTACCTCTAATCGCTCCAACATCTCAAGAAAAGTGAAAATCGTGATTATAGATAAAAAACGTGGAAGGCCGAACTCAAATAGACAATGGTGTATTGTACACTATCTATAATAATTTATAATACCCATTTAGTGTAACTTAAATGAGTTTCTCTCTGGAATTGGAAATAAATTATATATAGATTTATGTAGAGATGATGTAGTCTCAGTGTACTCATGTTGGTGTTATTATAATGGGTATTATCATGTCATATGTGGAGTATTATAAAAATACATTGTTAGTCCTGTAGTTCGCTATCCCGTGAGTTGTTATATCATCAGATAGGTTTCACATGCCTTTAAATGAATCCTAGCACCACATCACCCAATAATGTGTGTCCATGTATATCTACATAGAGAACTACCCATAACACATGATCCATTACTGATGTATCCTATTCCAAAAATTAAAATTTCTCACTACATGTCATAAAAACTTGTTAACCGAACCCATTAAATATCATTTAATCCATTAGTCTTTGTCTCTCACATGGGATCTCATAGATATACATTTTAAACAGTACCACATGTACCAAAATTGTACAAAAACAACCTCCACAATAGGTATACAATCACATTTCACCTGATCATCATCACTTAATTTAGGATCCCATGAGTAGATCATCAATATGGTTTGGAACACCATGATGCAAGGAATTTTAGTCTTAACATTCATGGAAATCCCTTTGATGTCCTCTTCAAAATCAGGGACCTCACATATGACACATTTCATACAACGACCACAAAACACATGGTGTCATTCTAGTCATGAGCATATACTCACATACTAACTATACTAATAATCATTTAATATCATTTAAATAGTGTTACAGTTATAAAAAATCCTACCAATCAAACAATGTCTAAATAATTTATATCTCTAAGTTATTAATCTAAGACTAATTCCATTAAACATCATATATTCGAATACCAAACCACCTATTGTGTGTCGGTCTAACCAACTGTCAAATTGAGCTCACTACCCCAAAAAATCAGGAATCCATGGTTAAATCAATTTATATGTTCTTATTGATAAAAAAACATCAATCTACGATGGAATGAGTTGTTAGTGAGGGTACCAAGGTCTCCCAACTAGCCCTATAGATCATGTATAATAATGCGATATCTTGGTCTGACAACCTTGCCAAGGTGACAAACATCTCTATGGTCATATCATAATGGTCTTCAATCATACACATGACTCAATTCATGTAATCTGACTCACCTATCAGCTCTCTTTATCTCCCAAAAAGTTTCTTGTACAAATCAACCTACAAGGGCCAAAACTATTATGCATCATCTTATATGGCCCTTGATCTACAACGTGCATCCTCATATCGTACTACCCACCTGATTGTCATGATATAAAAATGGAAGTGCAACTGGCCCTCACCAAGAATCATCATATATTAATACCCAATGATGTCTAGTATAAAATATATTTTTATCTATCCATTGGCATTGTAAAAAGAATCCCAAATAGGTCTCCTCAAATTAAAAGATAGAGCAATAAAGGGTCTACTAGAAATCCATCTACTACCGATGTCAAACTAAATTGGTCCATAATACACACACATCGTCATCTCAATGATTCTTTTCATATATCAAAAATAGTTCAGTTACATAGAATTACATTCCAATCCATGTGGGAGAAGAAATATTGGATTTAATGATACTTTATTTAACCAAACCAACGTAACAACCCCCTATAAGGGGTCGATCATGTGGGCATTAGATTCTTCATCGGCCACATAGGTTGTATTCCTCTCTTATAAATGAGGACAGAGTCATCAACCTAACCTTCAAATATCTCCACAAATATCCACTTGATATTTCATTAGAATAGACTATATATACCAATCGATCCAGTTTAGTAGAATTCTATGAAAAACCTATATGAAAAAATTAGTTTTTTACACTATACATAATTTTATTATATTTTCCTTACATATAAAAAAATATAATTAATAGAATATATAGACCAAACATGGAACATATTATTCCTGATTAACCTATTTCCTTTTCATGAAAAGTGTCACTACTAGCCAAATAACTCTTACAAATGGGATAAGAGCCATTAATATATAATAAATCATAAAAAATGAAAAATTTTAATCTCTCTATGAAAGAATATTATAAAATAACCATATCACATATCTATAATAGTAATCTCATATCCTTAGTGTCACGACCCGTCCTAGTGGGGCCCATGCCATGACTCCCCAAGCCCACCTCCAATACGCCAGGGGATGGTGACTAGCACCGAGTTGGCATATTACTACATGGGAAGCATTGCCTAAGAACCTACACACACACACACACACATCTCCAAGCCCACACATGCTGAAATGTAAAAACCAATAAGGAAAAAATGCATGCATAGAAGTAAACCCATCCAATAATGTAGGACATAAAATAATGTAATGAACCTAAATTGGGCCAGAGTATAAGCCCACCAAAACAAGAGTCTTAAAACTGAAAATTCCAACCTGTAAACACAAAGAGGTACTGGGACTACTGATCATATCCCTAGGAACAGCTCACCCTGTAGGGAGCTCAGAATGGTCGGTCCTATCCAGGTCCACCCTGGACTCTGTCAAAAGGCTACTCATCATCACAAGACACGACACGTGCATGCAAAGACTGTGTAGGGGTGAGTATAAAAATACTCTGTAGAGGACCCCAAAAAACATAATTCATGTTCACAACAGAGAGGAATAGTCATATCTACATAGTATATTTCTACTGAACATATAATATGTGATCCCAATATATATATACTCAAAACCCAGACCCGTAGTCTAGAGACAAGTCACACAACTGCATACAACCGCTAGGGATTAAGTTTGAATATTTCCATGAAGTACTCATTCTAGGAGAACACACACCATGAGTCTGGTAGCTCTGATGGAATCCATCCGAGAAGTACTTTTCATCGGGTAACATCATGAGAGGTAGTTAAACTCATTATGACAAACACACACCTGAGTGGGAAGTTCACAGTAGATAGAAGCTCTCTTTACGGAAGACACACTCCTGAGTGGGAAGGATCATGATACACTGATGAGGATCAATACCAGGGACATGGAGAATACCCCAACTCATCCAGATTCACCAGTTAGGTGATTCACCAGCTGGGTAGAGGATTAATGCCTGGTAGAGTTGGTCACGTCGATGCCTGACTCTACCTTCTGTCAGGAATTGATAGAGGATCTTGCTCGAGGCCTCTCAGAGGGTTTCCAACTCTATCACAGAAATTACTGCTAATGATATCATACTATTGTAGAAGGAAATGATGCCTAACAATCCGGGAATGATAAGGAGGGCCACTAACCCATATGAATGATGTCCATGATACGGTGAACATGAGGACCATGACATTTTCCAGAAAGTACCTTGTGTGTAGAAAACATACACGCCATGTTCTTTGACCCCTGGTACTACCCATGTCATATGGATGGTCATGTAGAAATTTGAGTACACGGTTTGTGGAACGGTGTACACGCCATGTTCGAGTGACTGGGGTTGGATCCGTTTACACTGGCCATATTCCCGTACAGGGTCGTCAACCCATGTACTCCAACCCATGTAATTAGTAAACTGGTGACCCATGTTACTGACCTCCTCTAAACGTGTGATGGAGTACATGGTCGTGTAGACCATCCCCTATCCATTTATCCCTGGGATACACATCTAGTCCCATGTATCCTCTTCTACCATGCCTCATAAAGAGTACATGCCATGCCTTTTGAAGTTGTACAGTCCATCTCATGTCTGTGTACATCCCAAAGTAAAAGCCGAGCATCGGGGAAAGGTCAACATGATGTTTGACCAGGGTAACACACATTTTGATTCCTCTCTAACCCCTGAAACCCTATCTACAATAGCTATTACTACACGACATGTTCTTCAGAGGTACATGCCTTGTATTTTGGAAATTTCCAGAATCAACGCTCCTCGCCGGTGCACCTCCCACACAGCCCTAACCGTCGATCCGACCATCCAATTTACATAAAACTCCCAGGTTTTGGTTTCCCTGACACCAAAATGCAGATTCCATTGTTTTTGGACCTTCGATCGGCTCCTAAAACGAGCAACGATCCACCCGCATGAAGAATGCTTGAAGAACGACCCATCCTGATCTGGTTCGAATCATCTTCTGCCATCACCGTCACACCTTTTCAAGGTTATTGTAGTGTCTTGTCATTAATATGGAATTGTTGCATCACAAAACTAATGTGAAACGATCCATTTTTTGTCTCCCCATGAAGAAAACAAAGAACATGTGAAAAAAGAGGGAGGATAATCCAATGAACAAATCGAGGAACGAAGTAATGTCGTCATTCATCATGACATTGATCTTCTACTCTTAGTAGGATAAAATAGAGTATAATCAAACTATAGAAATTCCCCATGGATCAATTCCCCGAATCATCCCAAATAAACCCTCTCAGAAGAATGTATAAATCTGCAGATCAACTTGTTCATGGTTGATCCGCGTTCGTCATTTAGAATCAAAAATTGGTAAGAGAATTTTAAATAATAAACCCAAACCTCAACTAGGATCGATCTCTTATGAGGGTTCGTTCTTCCGTCATCCTCGAGATCCTAAAACGTCATTGGCACAACGATTTGTAGCATCGATCTGTCGTCGTTCGTCGTTGAGTGATTTTTCTAGAGTTTCCTCTCAATCATCCTCTATCGTTCGACATTAGATTATCAAAATAAAAAGGGTAACATGTTTGGCATTCAAAATACATTGTAGTATTAATTTTTCCGGCTTTCCATTCTTGATTCATTAATTACATGGCATTTATTAAAGAAATAGTTGCCCCGTCGCCGCACTGCAGCAGATGTTTCCATATAAAAATAAAATAAACATTGAAAATTTATTTTTATTTTTATTTTACTAAAAACGTCCAAAAATTAACTTTTACACTTGACCAGCATCAATCACAGTTATACCCACTCATAGGAAAAGTCTTCTTCCCGGACGCAACAGTGCCCTCATATTTTTAATCCGCGCATCGGTTTGGAAACTACCGCAACATCGCCCAAGTGTCGACTCACTGAACAAAAAAATCTCAAACCACCATTCTGAGATCATTATGCCTCATAATGATGTGCCGTCTCTGTTCCTGATGTCGTAATATTTCAATATAAAATTTAAAAATAATACATGGAGAAATACGAGACACTACATTCTCCCCACCATGGGGCTTGATGTACCAAAAAAACAAAACAAAGACTACTCTAAAATATGTGGGAACTGGGCATGGATTTGAGCCTCCCACTCTCTCATTCTCTATTAGAGATTCTCATGTTTACCCCGAATGAACTCCAAGGGGATCGATTTACCATGAAGGATCCTCTCCTGCCGATCCTCTATCTCTGCTGAGTACTCAGCAAACATCACTCCATCCTCGATGTCCAGCTTCCCCAGTAGATTACTTATGATGGGTCATGCATGTACATTATCATCTGTGACATGTGGAATAAATCATGTACTTGTTGGAAATGTGGTAGTAGAGATAGGTGGTACGCCACCTCACCATCTTTTCAAAGTATCTGGAAAGATTTGATGAACCTCAGAGATAACTTTCCTCCCTGGCCAAATCCTTGTAGCCCTCATCTTGGTGAGAACCGAAGAAAGATGTTATCTCCCTATTCTAACTCTAGTGGTCTCCATTGTCTATCATCAGAAGATTTCTACCAGCTTTGTGTAGTCTTCTTCTGCTCCCAGATGAAATGTACCTTCTCGATGGTGGCTTGCACCAGCTCTGGACCCATGAGCATGACTCCTCGGGGTCTATCCAGCGAAGTGGTGACAAAAAGGTCATCCATACAAAGCCTCAAATGGTGCAATACCAATGGTGGAGTGGTAGCTATTATTATATGAAAACTCCACCAGTGGTAGGTGGTCCTCCCAAATGCAACCAAAGTCTATGATACATGCCCGCAAAATATCATCCATAACCTGAATGGTACTCTCCATTTGGCCATCGGTCTAGGGATAGAACGATGTGCTCAAGCGTAGCTATGTCCGAAAGGCCTCCTTTAATCCCTTCAACATCCAGGATATAATGCTAGAATCTTAGTCTCAGACTATCATCGAAGGGATTCCATGAAGCCGAACTATATCCTACATATAGAGGCGTCCCAAGATCTCTACGAAACTCTTCTCTTTGATTGCTTGAAAGTGGGCTTACATGGTGAGTCGTTCAACGTTCACCTAGATGAAATCATGCCCCTTGTGCATCTGTGGTAATCCAATCACGAAGTCCATCTACATTCCACCCCACTTCCACTTTGGAACTTCAAGGGTTGAGCTAATACCACTAGAACCAGGTGCTTAGCCTTCACTTGCTGGCATGTGTGTCATTAGGAAATGAACTATGTTACTTCTTTCTTCATGCCTGACCACCAGAACTATTGTTGAAGTTCCTGGTTCTTCTTTTCCACTCCCAGATGTACTGCTAAGGGGGACTTATGAAACTCCCTTAGGACATCCTCTTGCAACACTACCAGTACAATAGTGATTCTTTTGAAAAGAAGTATGTGCTCCCCACCTTGTAAATATCCATCAAGAGAATGTTATTTGGATAACTGTGAAAGTAAATCCACACAATCAACATCTCCTAGATGTTCCTAACTAACCCATTGTAAGAGTGCAGGGGTGAAAACCATCAATTATAGGTAAGCTATATCCTCTCTATCCATGAAAGATAACTTCAATGCGGAAAACTGTTATGTCCCCTCACTAAACAGCAGTGACCTCGACCTTATGCTAAGAGAATCCACCACATTGTTCCCCTTCCTATGAGTATAAATGGTCCCAAAATCATATTATTGAAGGAATTATAGCTAAATAAACGTCTTAATATTTAGATCCATCTATGAAAAGGTGTACTTGTGGCTCTTGTGGTCAGTTTAGATAATAGAAAGCTCGCCCATAAGGGTTTGTGGCAACATCTTTAATGAAAATACTACCGTAGAAAACATGAGATCATTGGGAACATATTTATGCTCATGTGACCTAAGCTAGTGTGAACAATAAGAAATCACTACCTGTCTCTGCATCAGGACACAAACAAGACCTGTCCATGATGCATCGTAGAATACTATGTACTCGACACCCACCTCCGGTAATCTCAATATTGGGGCGCTCATCAAACACTGTCTCAACTACTCAAAAGCCTCTTGGCCCTTCTCCTTCCACATGAAGGGTTTCCCATTCCTGGTCAAGGCCATCATCGGTGTTGATATCTGGAAGAAATCCCAAATGAATCTCTGATAATATCCTGCTAACCCAAGGAAGCTCTAGAGATCCGTCACGCACCAAGGTGGCTCCAATTCTAACACAGCCTCCACCCTGGATGTGTCTATAGCTACACCATCTACTGGATGAATTTTCAAAGAAAGTGTACCTCCTAAATCAAAAACTGTAACATTGAGAGCTTCCCATAAAGCTGGTGCTCCCGAAGTACATCTAGAACCATTCACAGGTGTCTTGTGTGCTCTTCCTTTGATGTTGAGTAAACAAGGATGTTGTTGATGAAGACCATTACGAACGACTCCATGTATTGCAATAATACCATGTTCATCTATCCCATGAACACTGTAGGGGTTTTTTTTCATTCCCATAGGGATCACCAAGTACTCATAGTGACCATACCGGCATCTGAATGTCATCTTCAGTATATCCTCATCCTGTGCCCGTAATTGGTGAAAACCTGAATGAAGGTCAACCTTTGAGAACCATAGTTACCCTATTAGCTGATCAAATAGGTCATCGATTCTCAGTAGTGGATACTTGTTCTTCACCGTCACCTGGTTCAGGTGTCAGTAATCCACACACAACCTCAAACTCCTGTTTTCCATCTTCGCAAACAAGACCAGGGCCGACCATAGTAAAATGCTGGGTCTCAAGATACCCTTGGTCGACAAATCCTCCAACTATACCCTCATCTTGTGAAGCTCATACGAAGCCATCCAATATTCTAATGAAGAAATTGGTGTCATCCCTGGGTGTAAGTCGATGCAGAAGTCGATCTCCCTGTGGGGAGGTAGTCCTAAAACATCTTCGGGAATGAATTCCTCATACTCCACCACTCCTAATGGGAACTAGGAGCTCATCACATCTACTACTCTTAGGGCTAGACTATCCAACTCAAGATTTACTAGCTCAACCCTCTAATGCATGATCCCATTTTGTGCTGCCGGGTTCTCCTTTTCACCATCAAAGGAAAACCCCATTCCATCACGATAGACACACCGCACTCTTCGCCTAAAATTTTCAATCTGGGCATGGACCGAAGATAACCAATCCATACTGAGATTGACATCATAAGTTCTCAACTCCAACACCAAGAGGATCCAACCAGAACTCTCGCCTACATGTGTAAGATCACACTATTTTCAAAGGTGTGTGATCATCGAGTCTCCTCGCACAGGTGTCACCAATCATTAGGATCAAGTCAATGGTTCTGTCGTAATCTCAAGGTTTCACACAATACATGTGGAGATGAAGGAATGACTAGAACTTGTATCTATAAGTACATCATCTAAGGTTGAGAAGACACAGATCACACCTCATTTCATCTCTGGAGCCCTTGGGTCATATGCCTTGACTGCATGCAGCTGTCCACGCCCCTGTCCCCTAACTCCCTGAACCTGGAGCGGACCTCCTGGGGTTAGTGGTGGAAGTAGATCGAAGTTTCTGCCACCACCTGAATCTCTCCCTACTCCTCTACAATGTCCAGTGCCTGGCGAGTCTGTCTACTCCATTATCTGCCTCTGCCTATGTAGTCCATCCAGTAATCCCCTGTCAGCAGCTCAACAAGTCGGACAATCACTAGATAGATGTCCCCTACCATCACATGCTTAACACAACTTCACTCTAGGCTAACTAGAGCTATCCCGAGAGCCCTGGACTGTCGATACTCTATCCTGGGTCCTCCTATAATGTTTCTCATGTACTAATCCCTACATCCATCGTTGACTCCCTACTGTTGAGGTCTCCAGACCTGTTTGCCTGCTGCTGACTATCGTCGGCTGTCTCTGCTCTGCCAAGAAGCTCTCAATCACCAAGGCCCGCTCGAGCACTCCAGCATATGTTTGAAATCATAGAGGCATGACACTATCTTGGATGTCTCATATCAAACATCTCTCAAAATTTCAAGATCTGAAGTACTGATCCCTGACCATATCCATCAAGTACCTGGCATGGTTGTTGAACCTTGATGAATAGTAAGCTACCATCAATCTGCCTTGTGGGAGCTGAAGAAACTCATGGATGTGTACCGCTCTCAGTGTAACCAGGGAGAAATTCTCCCTAAAGAGACTCTCGAACTCTATCAATGAAAGAGTCTCCACATCATGAGTCGGTGTGGTCAGACTTCACAATCATCCTATAGAACCCTAAAGAAGGATCGCCCCTAGGATCACCATTTGGTCTGATAGTGTCCTCACTAGACGGAAAACTCTGGTTTCTACCTCAAGCTAGTTTACAACCACTTGAGGGTTGGGCTTGGCTTAGAACCTGGGTGGTCTCTATCTCTTGAACTCATGGAGCGTTCTTATCCTACCCTCCTCCTCAGTTGGTACTGCGGGTACCATGGGATACTACAGTAGTGGTGGTATAGTAGGTGCACCACCTAGAGGAAACACCTAAGGAAATAGTCCCTATATCAAAGACTTGTCACTAAAGGGGTCATCCTAGTGATTGTAATGCTTCATCCCAGAGATTATGCATCACAAAGGCATCTTGTAAGTATACAAGATGTACCATGGTCAATGAGTATATCTGGATAGCAAACCAAATGGTATGGAAAACACAACCCATTCCTATAGGATTCATGTACCATTATTTTATTTCACCTCAACGAGTTTTTTTGTATAATGAGTCAGGAAATCGATTATAAGAGTCCTGGTGTATGGATATGTCGGCCGTTACACCTACCCTGGAGTCTCTGGCCTGAAAGTCAAGCTCAAAACACCGAACCCATTTTTCCCAAACCAATATCATAGTCTCTTGGTCCTATGGTAGAACTGTCCACCTCTAATAACACTCTGTCGCGACTCGTCCTAGTGGGGCCTGTGCCATGACTCCCCATTCCAACCTCCAATAGTCCAGGGGATGGTGACTAGCATCGAGTAGGAAAATTATTCCAGGGGAGGCATTTCCTAAGAACCTGTACTCATGCACACAACTCTAATCCCACAAATTCTGAAATGAAAAACCACTAAGGAACAAAATGTATACATACAACTAATCCTAACCAAAATAGTATGATGAAAAGTAAAGTACTGATATTAAACTGGGCTAGAATATACGCCTACCAAAACAAGAGTCCAAAAACTGAAAATTCCAACCTATAAACACAAAGAGGTACTAGGACTACTGCTTGTAGCCGTAGGAACACCACTTCCTGTAGGAAAATAAGAATGCTCGGTCCTATCCTGGTCTGACTTGGACTCTGTCAAAATGCTTCTCGTCCGCACAAGACAGGACATGTGTGGGCAAAGCCCGTGCAAGGGTTAGTATAACAATACTCACTAGAGGACCCTAAAAAACAAAAAGCATGTACAAAAAGAAGTGGCACAATCATCTTTACATTTTATATTTCTACAGATCATATAATAGGAGATAACAATCCAGATATACTCAAAACCTAGACCCGTAGTCTAGAGACAAGTCACACAACCGCATACCCACGCTAGTGATTCTTTTCAAATATTTCAACAAAGTACTCATTCCAGGGGGGACACATTCCCTGAGTCTTGTAGCTCTGATGATGTCCGTTTGAGTAGTATTGTTCATCAGGAAATGTCAAGATAGGTAGTTACACTCATTACATGTGACACACTCCTGAGTGGGAAGATCTCGATATATAGAAGCACTCATTATGGGAGAGACACTCTTGAGTGGGAAATATCATGATACATAGATGAGGATCACTTATAGGGCTATGGAGGATACCATGACTCATACAGATTCACCAGCTAGGTGATTCACCAGCTTGGTAAAGTATCAACGCTTGGTAGAGTTGGCCATGTCAATTAATAACTCTACCTATCATTATTAATGGATAGAGGATCTCGCTCCGGGCCTCTTAGAGGGATGCCGACTCTATCACAGAAAGTACTGCTGAAGGGATCATACACCTATAGAATTAAATCATGCATGAACTTCATCGGAACGTGAAAAAGGGGAACTAACCCGAAAAAATATTTCCAAGATATGATGAACAAGAGGACTATGTCACTTTACAAATAGTACACTGCGTGTATAAAACATACACGCCGTGTTGTCTGACCCCGGGTACAGCCCGTGTAAAATGGAATATGTCGTATGGCTGGTCGTGTAAAAAAGTGATTACATGGTGTGTAGTATAGTTTACACTCCATGTCTGAGTGACTGGGGTTGGCTCTATGTACGTTGTCCATGTTCCCATACTTGGTCATCAAACCGTGCACTTCAACCCATGTAATCAGTACATGGGGTTACCCTCGTTACTGGGCTTGCATGGCCGTGTGAGGGAGTAAACAGTCGTGTACTCCATCCTATGTCAGTGTATCCTCAGGATACATGCCGAGCCTTATGTATCCTCTTTTTTCATCCTATGTAAAGAGTACACGCTTTGTTTTCTGAAGCCTTGTAGTCCATGTTGTGTCCATGTACTTCCCAAAGTACTCATCGAGCTTCAGGGAAAGTATAACATGTTGTGTGACCAGGGTCACACGCCATGAGATTCCTCTCTGACTCTCGATACCCTAGCCACCACTGCTAGTACTACATGGCGTGTTCTTAAGAAGTACACACCCTGTATTCGGGAAATTTCCAGAATCAACGCTCCTTGCTGGCGCGCCTCTCGTGCTACCCAATCATCTATCCAGTTGTCTGATTTTCACAAAACTCCATGGTTTTGGTCAAATAGACACCACGAAGCCGATTCCATTGTTTTTGGACCTCCTATCATCTCTAAAAACATGCAAGGATCCACCCGTGTGAATAATGCTAAAATAATAACCCTTCCTGATCTGCTCCGACTTGTTATCCACCATCGTTGTCACACCTCCACAAGGTCGTTGTGCTATCGAGTCTTCAATTTGGGATGATTGGATGAAAAAATGGATGCATAACAATCTGTTGTTTGTCACCCCATAAAGACAGTGAAGAACACACAAAAGAAAAAGGTGGAGAAAATCAAATGAACAAATTGAGGAATGAACCTACGTCGTATTTATTCAGAGCATTGGTCGTCTCCCGTTAGTAGGATTAAACAGAGCATAATCAAAACCAAAAATTCAACATGGATCTATTCTCCTAATCATCCCAAATAAACCCTCCCTCGAGAATGTATGAATCTATTGATCAACATGATCATAGTTGATCTGTGTTCGTCTTTTAAAATCAAAAAATGGGGAAATTAATATTAAATAACAGACCCTTACCTCAAATTGGATCGATCGCTGACGAAGGGTTGAACTGTTTTCATCGTCGAGATCCTTCAACATCATTGACACATTGATTCACAACTTCAATTCCTTCTTCGTTCGTCATCGAGTGATTTTTACAGAGTTTCCTCTCAATATTCTGCCAATGATTGATGTTCACTTATCCCAAAAAAAGGTAAACATGTTTTGAATTCAAAATATACCATGGTATTAATGAGTCATGATTTTCATTCTTGAGTCATTAATGAAGTGTATTTTATTAAATAAATAGCTACCCCATTGTCATGCTGCAGCAGATGTTTTCATATAAAAATAAAATAAACATTGCAATTTGTTGATTTTACTTAAAACGTCCAAAAATTAACTTTTTCCCTCGACCCGTGCCAGTCACGGTTAGACCATTCCTTAGTTAAAGACGTCGTCTCGGACATAGCGGTGACCTCAGGTTAATAATCCAGGCATCTATTTGGAAACTGCCACAACCACACACAAGTGCTGACTCACTTAACAAAAAAAGTTCGAACCACCAATCCGGGATCACCGGGCCTTGGAATGATGTGTCATCTCTGGGCCTGGTGTCATAATAATTCTATATATCATTAAAAAGATGTTAAAAAGAAAAATCTGAGGCAATACACTTAGAAACTAACATTTATACTAGAATAGGATCTCTCAATGCACTAATACAGTATCAAACATAGGTTCAGACATATTCATAATAATCATACGTACCATATCCAAATTAGTAATACAATAGGAAATGGACATATTTGGTAACATTTTGTAATATATGATCTTATATTCCAATTAACTTGCTCCCCATGCTGGTTCTCCATATGGCCTCAAGCACACCTCCATGTACACCAATGGTTGGCGACTAGTTGTGTTGTACTAGTGTGAGATAGTGGGGAGAATATTTCCTCTTATCGAAGTAAAAAAAATAGATAAAGTGACCAAATATAATCCCTATTAGGAGTAATTATATAATATATGATACAAATATAAACATGACTATAAAATTAATGATATGTAATAATGGTCTGAATGTCCATGTCATACATACAACACTGATCACCCAATGAGACATTATCATATAGTGTCGTACATAAAATAAAAAAATTTATGAGGATAAAATTCTATCATCGAGCAGAAAAACATACCCATGCTACATGAAAATATCTAATCTATTATTATCCATTTTTCTTGATCTTCATCTCATTTTATGCCTTCAATTAGGTGAACATATTCTTGGGTAACCCAATATAATAGTATCCTAAGATGATTATTTCTACAATGCTATGTAAGATTATACAAAAGTTATCCAATACATAGCTGGAAGTATACATTGAATGAAACAAATTGATACTCATCATGATAATAATAATAATAATAATTTATTGAAATAATCTAGATGAAAAATAAAAAAACATGCTCTTAAAAGTAATAAAACATTCCTAGAAACAACTAGAATAAATATCCATATAGTATATATATTAATATTTATATATATATATATTAAATATATGTATATATATATATGAATAGAGTGATCTAACAATAATGAAACCACAATAAATCCTTTATTATGTAATCCTAATGTTCCATCCTTCCTTTGAAAAATGCATTAAGGTAACTTTCACAACACTTAATTCATGAATAAATAATTTAATCATTTTCTTCATGATCACGATTTATAATACATACATCATCCAACTCTTGAAATTTCTTGATGTGTGCTACATCAACATAAGGAGTAGATTCCCAGACCGTGGGAACAAAAATAAATTCCTCTATTAATTTGTATAAATGTGTCCTAATAATTAAAAAGACAAATTAAAAATATGAAATTCATAAGAATCAATGAACATATAATTTAGTCTTATGTATGATTCCTAGGACACGGTACATATGAAATCATGTTATTGAACTTAGATAACCTTTATGGGGATGAATCATTTGCAATTTGTAAGGAATGGTATCTAAATATTTTATAACACTCGGAATCCATTCAATTAATTTATTAACATCCCACTACTAGAAAAATTAGGTGCATTAAAATATTGGCATTCCCACTTAATACTATGGATAATCATATGCATCAAACAAGTAGATCAATTAAATACTTTTAAAAACATTAGAAACCAACAACTTAGGTGAAATTCACCCACCCAATATTATTTGGCATGTCCAAGTTTCTAGAGAGATATCCATCCATAGAGTGACCTTGTATAAGATGGTTTTTGAGACACTCTCCTTGGGATTCCTATGTTGCTCCCACTATGGGTGGAATCTTAGTGATAAATTTATTTCATAAAACAAAATTAGTACCATTCAATCAATATATATCATAATCTAGATCCCAAGAAGTATTTCATGTTATCATAATAATATAATATTTAATTGAATGGGATTAACAGTTGACTTCCATGGTGTTTTTTGTCTCCCCAATTATATAAAAATCTCATAAAATAGTTCAATGGTCAGGACCCATGAGGACATCTGAAATATCAAGTAATATTAATTTATAAAATGTATTAGAGTACACATTAATGGAATTAAAACAATGAATACCAAATATTATAGGTTATCTCATCCTTCAGTATCCATTAAAAACCTATGATTGACATATCATCATCTAATTTATCTTCCTCATAGAATAAATACATTAGTAAGGGTGGGTGAATGAAAAATCCAAAAAATACATCTCTAATTACTTTGGAATAAAAGTTTGTTAAACTATCTATTGTGACTCCCTACCCCATATCAACAAAATAACAATTTTATTAAAAATATGGTTTAGTGAACATTGAGGCACATATAGGGTCACATAGTTCAGTGCTCATGAAAGGAATTCATTTTGGGATCCTCGTTTTCTTCATCATAATGGATGCATAACTCTTAGGATAATCCGTATAAAAATATGCATAATGGTGTCCCTATTAGGGTCCTAAAAAGGGTCAATAATGTAGAGGAAACCTGTATAAGACCTTCTTGGTGAATTCATAAATGGGTGAATCCCATATAGGATCCTTATTCTCAGGGATAGTGACATATCAATGTATAATACGTGAACACTGTGTTTTTTAGTTCCTCTGATTTTCATTAATTTAATAAAAAAATGAAATAATTTAATTTAATAGATCATTAAGGTAAAACTAAACAATAAGAGGTTCCCTCAAAGACAATCTCAAGAACACAATTATTACCTAAACATGTATAAATACTCAAGTATTGGTACATAATTCCACTTACCATTATAATGTGTTTATTTATTTTACACCATCATGCAGTGGAATCAAATTCATAACCAAGCACTAACATGTCATGTTGGTTCATGTATCACAAAAAAAAACAACCATAAATACATATTTATTAATAAATTATAAATAATTAATTTAAACCTATAATTTAGTTGTAGGAACAATTTTATTTAATATATTCATAATGACCAATGTCTTAGAGGCTGATCCTATCAAACCATATTGGTGACCTTGCACTCTCTTACATCCCACTAAATATTCCAAACCTCAAAAATAGAATAATTCTTATGAAAATCAATCAAAACAATAACTCCTAAATTTTAATTATGATTACATGTTTTATAAATTCACTATATTTACATACCTCAATAAAATGGCATGAATGAAGTGAAAGCATCATATTTATTTATCCATTTACATATCCAATTGAAACCCCAAACAATGGTATCTAATTTCAACAAGCTCCATTTGAGTGGGAAAAAATCCATATCCTCTCAAACATCGTATATATGGGGATTGAAAACATCATAACCGAGGATAATATAGTTAAATACAAACTGAAATGCTAGTATCACACATGGAAGTGTATTATTCTAACCAAGAATGTGTAAAAAATCCTATAGGGGAAGGGAGAAGGAATTATATATGTTCGCATGACAAAAAATAAGGAAAAGGGGACAAAACCTTTTAATATCCAATGGTTCAAAATGGTATGTTTCTCACATATAATTTTTTAAATGGTTTGGAAACTCAATTTTTTAAACTATATTCCAAACATGCAGTTGAATCTATTGTGCCCCTACACATCATAGAGTTGTATCCCAATGTTTAACTAACTAAGTTCTGATCATACAAATCTACATTACATTGAACACTCTATTAAGAAAGGTTCCATCTCATAGATGGTCATACCATCAGCCGACAATGCATAATTTTATTTGAAACATTGTACAACCCATATGTAGTTCCCTTTATTAAACCACATGGTTTCTCAAACCATGCTCATATATAAAATTTAATGAATTTTTTTTAAAGGCCTAAACCCATTCTTCTAGATTTAGTATAAAAATTACATTGTATCTTTTTTAATATAATGGAACTGTACAATTCAGAATACTTTTTACTTCACAAAACCATTTCTGGTCTAGGTTTTGGATAATTAGAACAACTATTCAATTTAATAGAGTTGAAAAAATAAAATAAAATTATCTTTCTATTTTATAACTCCTTAACAGTAGTCATCAATCTTAGAAGTTTAAGATGCCTATGATAATATTATTAAAAGCAAGGGAGGAGCAAAAAACATAAATGTAAGGTGTTTTAAAACAAGTGAAAAAGACATATTAAAATAATCTAAAAAATTATCAAAACCGTTTATAATATATATATATATATTTCATATATAAAATACATTGAAATACATTAGAAAATACATATTATTTGAAAAATACACATTGATTTTTTTTGGATTTTTCTCCTTAAAAATAAATTTTAAAATGAAACTTTTTTATAGATTAAACTGATATTGGCTAGATCCTATTAAAACCATGGGGCCAAAAGAAATATTAAAATAAGGAAATATATTACGAGGTATTCTGTTTAATAACAATTAATCATCAACTCATTTGATGAAGAACTGTCAAATTAATATATAAGTAGAAAAAATATTGATCATCTTTTCTCAATCATAATCCACTAAAAACTATTACATATTATATAATGGAATTATTTTTATTGATGTACATAATTTTGTATCAACCAAGATTTGATAGATAACATTTGAAAAATCCTATAGAATAAATCTATATTTTTAAATAATTATATATATTATTAGAACTCATAAAACATAAACATGTTAAAATTAATCAATTTCTTGTATTAAAAGAAATACAAGAAATGTCATGTGAAATAATAAAATATTTTAATTTCTTCTAATAAATATAAAATTTCTAGAATTTAAATTTTTTATAAACAAAAAATGATAGATTTATAAAAGTAACCGTCAAAGTAATTAAGTCAACTTCATAAAAAAATTTCTTGTTGATTTAACAAAAAATATTTGTTATGGTTTAAAATCCTGAAAAATATCTCCATCTTTAAACTAAATAAAATATTTTGTTAATATAAATATCGTTAAAAAATTCACTTACAAATATTAGAATAAAACATTATAATTATAGAACACATAAATTTACATTATTTTGTGGAAATATAAAAATTAATTTTTATAATAAATACCTTACCAAAATAATTCACAAACACATATATTTTATATTACAAAAACCTGAAAAATTAAAAATCTTATGAAAACTGTCTTCTATATTGAATTTAATAAATAAAATTAACTTACAATATTTTAAATTTTATGATATATAACAATAAATTTTAAAAATATAATGTATACGGGAATTTAATTTTAGAAATAATAAATGTTCCCCCTTGTTGTAAAATAAAATTGAACTCATATTTCATATTGCCAATGATTGGACTCAGTTATATGTTTGATAGTGAAAACTAGTTTCATTTTATTAAATCATTATTCTATTATTTTTTTCTCTATCCAATTTTTTCTCATACTCCCAGAATTGGAAACCATGGAATATAAATGTGAAATCCCAAAAAAACAAGTCCACAACCATGCCTTATAGACTACATCGATTTTCGAGACTCACACCCAAAAATATATACACTAAAAAATATAGGATAAAATGAAATTCGTACTGATAAAGAAGTTGAATAAACACATCCTAAATAATGGATTAAATATCAAATACAAGTATGCGAATGAAAATGTATGAAATAATCTTATATTACATATCTAATTTGAAAACTAATTTGTATAGTGAATAAATAATTTAAAAATTGTAAATAATTATATATGATACTCATGATTAGTTGATTATTATTGATTAGTCATAAATAAGAAATATACATTGACACCAGGCTGGTGAAATATATTTTAAAATAACAAAATCATTGAATAAGTTTTAAGAAATCATTTATAGAAGAAGTATAAATTGATTTTTAGTCTTAATCAATGTTTAAAACTGCTAAATGAAATTGTTGAAAAACCCTATTTTATTTAATATAAGAATTTATCAAACAAAACCAAGAAAAAACAAATTAAATCTCGATTTCCAACTAAAAAATTGTTCTAATAAACCTAGTTTTGGAAACCAAAAATAAATAAACCCCTAACTACAATTAATAAATCACCAAACCAAGAGGGAGATGATGATGGAAAACAACTCAGACTCTCCTCATCCTTATTTAAACCACCTTCTATCTTCAAATTGCTCTACTTCCAATGAATGGTATCATGTACAACCTTTACATGATCTACACTTGATAATCAACCTCCAACATACTCAGACCTCATCTTGAATTCTAATTTGATATCAATCCATATTTTAATTCTTAGGTATCCAAAATGAGGTTCTTTAGACTCGATCTACCCTTTGTCCAATCTCGTTTGCATTTAAGAACCACCACCACTAAAACCTCCTATACATTTCTACTCGAACACACAATCTACTAAAATCCCTTATTCTTTTTACCTCAAAATGTGATCATTACTCTACTGAATTTGAAATCCCTCCTATGAAAATCATCTTTTATTTTTTTTATTTATTAAATTTTAATGATATTCAAATATGGATTTTTTTTTGTAAATAGAATTTTACATATATTATAATTTATATATTTTTATAATTTCATACACTATAAAATATATTACCTTTCATTATGATTATCAATTATATTATATTATTTTGTTAATGTTTATATTATAAATTTTAATAAAAATCTAATTATTAATTATGATCTATTTAAAAAAATATTTTCAGAAACATAAAATATCACTTACCATAAATTATGTCACCAATAATTCATTAGAAATTTAGTATTATATTTTTTTAACTAATACAGTGTATAATAATTTAAAATAATAATTGATTTTAATTATTCAAAATATTCAATTAGAAAATAATAGTATTTCTAAATAATCACTTTTATTCTTTATAAAAAGTATGATTGAAAATAAAATATTTTCACAATGATGTTTAGTACACCCAATCACACATTGATTAATTAAAAATAAATTACATTAGTCATTAATATTTCATGATACAATTAATTTTATAATAAAATAAATAACTGGTTCAATGGTAATATGATATACTTTCATTCAATTTATCTACATTAATCTATAATTTCAAAAATTACTATTAAATGGTTTTCCATAAAATAATATAATATATTCAAAATATTTTATATGAAAACATAATTAAAAAAAATATTCTTATATTACATATTAGTTTATGAATAATTATTTTAATAGATTATATATTAATTTAATAATATATAAAATTATATTTCGTTATAAATAACTAATATATTATAATATGAATCAACTATAATGTTGATTATAAAAACTCCTTAGTTTCATAATTTTTTTATATTTTAAAACAATATTAATTAGTTTCAAATTACAAAAAATCATTTAAATAAATACTTATTAAACTAATATTACTATTTAAAATTTATGGGATGTTAAATTGTTTTGTTATATGGAAGGAATTGATCATCTACCAATATTGTTATATTTAATGTACATTTGCAAAACATTTAATTTGGGACTCAACTACCTGAGATTCAACCAAAAATTCATAGCTAATATACATGCCTCTTTCAATGTAGTATAAAATAATATAATGGGAATACAATATTTGAAATACCTATTTGAATCACCAATAAGATTTTTACGAATCAAATAATTTTAAATTTAGAATCCCACAAAAGATTCAAAATCATAAAAATAAAGGATCATAGAATGTAAAATTTTGATTTAGATTATTATTTAATGGATTGATCAAGTGTAATTTTCTTATTATGTCATTTATCACTCTACTAATATAGACTGATGAAATATAGATTGAGGTATCACTGGTAAAATTAAAATAGTTAAAAAATCTATAATAATCATGAAATGGATAATTTATTATGATATGTTCAATAATGTAATAATTTTGTGATGTTCATTTGTAGATTATATATATAATTGTTCCATTCAATTTTTTTTACAGAAATTGGGATTCATATTTAATTCGAATCCACTGAATTGAAATTTGATAAAATTATGATGTAAAATTATTACTAGAATTATTGTTCATCTGAGAGAATTTCATTTCCATAATTTCTACAAATACACAGACCTCCTTGATGCCTTTTGGTTTTGGTTTTGGTTTTGGTTTTTTATTTTTATTTGGTTTTGGTTTTGGTTTTTTTTTTGGTTTTTGGGGTGTTGGGATGGTTTGTTTTTACATTTGAATAAAAAAACATATTTTGATTGTGTGGTCATGGTAAAATTGATCTCATTGGACAAATTTATTAGCATTTGTAAATTTAATTATATTTTGAGAATGAGGTTTGTAGGCCTCGTATATACACAAAAGTAATGATGGGGGATATTATATTTTTGGTAATATTTTAGAATTTGAGTGGAAGCCACACATATTTTTCTTATTTTCCAAAACACATTAAATTTTGGGATATTTTTCCCATTTCCAGGTAGAATTTTTTAAAAGTCAATTTGGGGTTTATGGAAAAGTAAATTTCCAATATAAAGCCTTCTAGCCTTTATCAATCATACATTTGTATTTATGTATAGTATTTTCATATATCATATTGATAACCCTTATATTAAAATGAGTTCTTATCACTGATTATAATATTTTCAATATAGTAAATAAATATTTCCCTTTTCATCACATTTTACATGCTATATAGACTATTTTTTCAATTTTTTCTATATTTTGTATATTATTCTTAGATATGAAATTTCAATAGACAATATTTAAGGTATGTGTTATTATTATCTAATATATAATGTAAAAATTAATATTTTCAATGATATATAACATTGAATTTTTTGACCTATGATTACTTACAGTGGACATAAAGAGAGTAAAAATCATGGTTCCTCACATATATAATATTTTATAACAAAATATTCTTTGTATGAGATAAAGAAATAGTCCCTCAACTAATAAAAAATACATTATACATAAACTAGAAAATATATCCCATTATAATATAATATTTAAATCAAAATATATATATCAACATAGCTTCTCATGGTATTTATAACATTATAATATAAATTAGTAATAATGTTTTTACATAAATAGAAATCATTATATAAAAATAATCATTTTCCTGTTGTGTTTGTACATAATATTCATTAAAACATATTTATACATAGATTTATTTATAAATATGAATTTTTAGATTATTTAATACATTGTGATAAATTATATAATTCATTTCATTTTCTATTAAGAAATTAAATTTTATTAATTAAGAGTTTTATTTCAAATTTTTAATATAAAATACATAGTTTGGTGTATATATGAAGATGATGAAAATTATTTTATAAATAATAATCTTAGAAAAAAAAAGAATTGTTATATTGTATTTAATATAATTATATATATAATAGAATAAAAACATGGAATCTTTATTTATTTATAATATTATCATCATCCAATATTTAATTATAAGAGGAATATATTCCTTTGAGACATTATATCTAAAAACATATATCTTAACCTTATTTTTTTTGAAAAACATCCCACAATATAGAGAGATTATAAATTGAAATTTTAATTTCCCAATTAATGGAAAATTAATATGAATGATTTGAAAATTAATTATTGTTGGAATGGTTATATAAAAGATGTGAATTTACAACCCAAGGTATAAGGTATATATATTTTACAATTATACCTATTCATTATGAATGAATATAATTATATCAAATTTGTTCCTTTACCCAATAATTTTTTAATAGGTACTTTGTTAAAGAAAATCATATTAATGAATCAAGTGTTCAATGGAATGTGACAAATCGTGTATGATAAATAGATGTAATGTTCTTTTAAAATAGAAGGAATTCAAAATTTATGATTTATTTTTGGTATATTTGTAAATTATTTTAAATACATAACAATGAATTTCTAATTTTAAATTGGATTGAATGGGATGGATTCTCAAAACACAAGAACATTCATAAATATACATATCATTTCATAAAATTAGATTAATTTAGTAGTTCATAATATTTCATTATTCTAAAACTAATCATGTACACCTCATAACACATTCAGTTTATATAGTTTTCGAATATCTTTGAATTTTTTTTAAGAAAATTAACCTGAAAAAATGGTCGACATGAAGAAATTTAATAATTTCAAATAAATACTATGTTTTTGTAATAATCATGATCAAGTAACATTTTCATTGATTATTTATTTATTTTATAGTTTCTATTGGTTATATTTTATTTTAAAAGAAACATGTGATGTAAATTTTATTTATTTAAGAATGATTTATAATATTATGATTAATGTTTGGTATTTATTATATATTTATTATTTCCCAATTATAGCAATCAAGGAATAAGTTTTTCTATATTTATTAAATTATATAAATAATGTTAATTGATTTGATATACTAATAATGGGATACACTTATGTCTATATGTATTTATAGAGATAATAATATGTGCTAAAGTGCTTACAAAAATACTATATCATTGATCTCTCTATGTCATTTACCAACTTATTAATATTGAGTACAAAAGTGGTAGAGGATATTCCATACACCACTTACATAATGATAATGCTTTAAAATAGCAATACCATTAATGATAATATTTTTCCTAGTAGTTTTTTTGGTTTCCTTCCAATCCATGGAATCTATATTCTCATATGAATTGTATATTTAATGATACATGGAATCTAACGCTAATATAGAACTCAAAATATTATCTTTCATGAGTTTATAATATGTCTAATAATCCACTTCACTCTTCTAGTGTATTCATTTCCTAATAATATATCACACTGTGACATTAATAAGTCTTTATTATTCTTTAACAATTCAAAAATTTTGATCTCATTTTAAAAAATTGATTCAATTTAGCTTTCGAATATTCAAAATATATGAAACAAAATAACTTAATATTTTTTTATTACAATTATTCAATAATGAATTATTTTATTAGGTGTATTTCTTGTTTTATATGTATATAGTATGTACATTTATTGATTAAATTGTCAGGAAAATAATTACTAAATATTTATTAGTATATACATTTGTGTATCATGAACTTTATTTACTTATCATTAACTAATATTTAGTTGTTTTCCAATAAAATTTTATTTATTAAAAAATTATTTAAAATTAATATCTTATAACTCATTGATATTTTAGTAAAAAATGTTTACTAATCCATTATATAAATTATTATAACATTTGACCTTTAGTTAACATTAATTGAGTATTACCCTAATATTTCAATCTAAAAGAAAACATCAAGTATCGATACAAAACCAATAGGTAAAACAATAATCTTTTTTCTATATATAGGTAAAACCTAAGGAATTTATCTATAGTACTACTCACTGGTATTAAATTCTATATTTTTTTTAAATGCATTTATCCTATAGTGAATTATGCAAAATGACTTTTGAATTGAATTGATCTTATCTCACCATATTTAATCATTTAAAATATATTTCATATCATAGATTCTTTATATATGTTTTTATGATTCATTTACATTAAATTAATATATATTTCAAAAAATTAATGAAATTATCTTGTTCTAATTATGTTTATTTATAAAACATTAAAAAATATATTATTTTTTCCATGTATAAAATTTTTTATTTTACATGTAAATTTATACAATTAGTCATATACTTCTCATGAAAATGGATTATCCGACATTTTCATGAAATGGATGAATTTAAGTGTTGTAAATTAAATATCAAATTGATATATAAACAATTTTAATAGGATCTACCCTAGAATTTTTATATTATTAATTTTAAATATAGAGAATGTTTTTTATATATTTGTAACCCACTATTATAATGTGAAAGGGTTACATTTTTAGAGTTTAAAAACATTTCACATATAAACATTTCCACATACTATATGACACAATAAGAATTATCCATTATAAGAGTTCTCTAAAACTCCATCTCATTCAACAATATTGATATTAATATACTTGTTGTAATAGATAGACGTTCACCCCTGGATAATTTACACTCTAGTGTCATTATTAGTCCTTGAAACATATATATAGCCATGTAATTGTAACATCATTCATTAATTGATAAACATTATTATTTTAAAGATGATACAAATATTAAAATAGTAATAGCATGTAATATTTCATTTAAATAACATTTACACATGTGGATCATGGTTTAATTTAGTCCAACAAATACTAGATGTAACCATTTATATTGCCCCTCATTGAATGTTATATTTAATTAGAAGTTAATTATATAGTTATATTTTAAATATTAAATGATGAATCATGAGGACGTCAGTTTTTTTTAAGAGGAGGATCATGTGAAATGATATTGGTGTTACCTTGATACTATAACAACTTTCATTCTTTGAGATACTTTTTCTATGTTCAATAAGTTTTAATACAAACTATTTTTTATTCCCCATGTGAGTTAAGTGATGCTAACTAGAAATATATCATCGAATAGATATGATAAACATGGGAAAAAATGAAGGTAAAAATATTTAACTTTATTATTATTCTATTTATCTATTAAAAGTTATTTTTGGTATTTATATAGGATGTACAATATGTATATAGTGTAAAAGATGGAAATTATTTAATTTTTTCAAAAGCCCAATCTGGGTAATTTTTATATCAGGGTGGTTGTATATGGTGTAACAGTTTTCAATTTTGTAGTTTTAGTCTCAATTAATTCAGGTAAGATTTCATATGGGAAACATGAATACTCAAATCAATCTTTTATTGCATTGTACATTTAAATTATAATTTTCAAATTAATACATTTTTATGGTATGTTATAGTGATTTTGGGGAAGTAGTTATCATGGATGGATTTTACCAGAGTGGATTTTTTCTGGAGTTGACCAATCAGTTACAATTTATTTATAAAGATATTTTTTTCAAAGTGAAGATTGTTTTAATGTATATTTGGTAAATGGAATAGTTATTAAATAGGTTTAAATAAATTATAATGGCTTAGAACAATAGTTCTCAATTTACAATTACTACTAATTCTAGGAAGATTCAATTCTCATAAAATGGAAAGGAACACTAGGTTTTATTATAAAATACATGTTTTCTCACTCCATGTTATACTTCCCTTATCCATATACAAGCCCAAATATACTCATATGTCTCATAATGTTTTTCTTGTGTAATTACATATATATTTATCTAAATCCCATATTTAATTAAATATTTCCTTCAACATTATTGAATTTTTTTATAGTTTTAATTAAAATATATTAGAGTACATCATGGAATAAGATTTTTGTGATAATTGTATCTTAATTTTCAAAATATTCTAGATGAGATGCATTTCATTGATAAATTGTTATATTTTGATTCAATGATTATGGTCGAAAATTTAATGATTTTTGGTTGATTGTAAATATATGAGAAATACCTATTGAAGAATTATAGTAAAAATCAATAGATTTTATAACAATTAAATACTATAGATAATGAATGTGTGTGGAGGCCATGATTTCATGTTGCCGTGATTGAGAGGGCACGAAACCACCCATACTGACTATAAACTTAAATTTATTTAAATATAATATTTCATGAAAATGGGGAAACCTCATAGGATTTAACCAAAAAAAACATTATAAGAAAACACTAAACCATTCTAAGAGAGTTAGTAGTTATATTAAAAATTATCCCTCTATAATTTCCAAATAAGTGAATAGATATTTTTTATCCAGATCATCTGTGTTGAGGTCTTCAAAATGATAATACATCTACATCTAAGTGACAATATATTCCTCCTTATTTATCATAATTTTATTGAAGTCTATTATTAAAATATGGTCATTATTATTTATCCACACACGCTTCAATTTTTTATTATTCATTATAATCATCCACTCAGTAAACCTATCAACATCATATTGAGAAGAATTAATATAGAAATCCTCATATATAATTTCATTATCATGGTGAATTATAATATATTTATTTCTTTTTTACAGACTCCTTTCATACCATAAATAGAGGTAAAGTCATTAAGTTACATGTGGGTTCATTTATAAGTGATGTAATAACTATTTCTATAATCTTTAGCAATAAAGCATCCATGCATTTGAGATCGAGCATCAATCTGACAACAAGCCTTCTCTTGTACATTATAAAAACCTCATCAATAATTTCTTTTTTAAATATAATGTTTAAAATTCGTCTTATATTCCATGTAATTATTAGTGAAATTTCACAAAATCTCTTTAGACATAAATGTTTTTGCATATCATGTATCCATTTTTGTAGATAAATGATTATAATCCTTGCACCCTTTTTATTTATTACCCTTGATCACAACATAACTCCAAAAATCTATGATCCCCTTTGGCCACTCATTCTCCCTTGGGATATGGAATCATCTACTATACCATACGTCTATATTTCCTATAGGGAATTGACATGAGATCAATCTCTTAACACTTCCCCAAATAAGCTTTTCCTTTCAGTGGAGTTCTCCACCTTTAATAAATCTCATTTTTCCCAATCTAGGCATTTAATATATATTCCATAAAAGTGGTTTCTTCAAATATGATTCAACATGTTACATATAGGACATGACCTACACAAAATGTTAACAAAACACAACTTTACATCTTCTATATCCAATATTAAATTTTCCAGGACCATGTATCCCAATGAACTACCTTGAAATCCTGCCTCGTTCTCTACCTCATGTGTATGTTGGTTGCTAAGCCTCACTACCTCTACATAATATTATGAATTTGTTATGGTGTTTCCCAGATTAAAACATTTATTATATGAACCCCCTCAATCACACATGACCCATTTGGGGCCACCATTGTCATCTTGGTGTCCACCAAATCACTTCCCCAATAGACTATGATGTTCACAACAAGAGGATTATAATTCAAGGGTCTCGACTGTTTATACATAAGATCTGTATGAGATTTCTCATATTACCCAACTGATAAACTCCAAGGGCATTGAAATCCTATATCCCAAATGACTTTTGTGTTATTATATATATATCCCCATTATGATCCATATGACCATTATGAATTTCGATCAAGTATATCCCATATGTTTACAAGATGAAAAATAATTTTTTCAATACACGGAGAGAAATATGGTTTATTTAGAAAAATTCATCCCCATATGGTAAGAAAATACATGCCATCGATGATTTTAAAAAATCAACATTGAAAAAATAATATATAATTGGAATCACGTGAAAATTGAAATTATTTCATCTTTTAAATAAAAAATAATTTCCAATGAAGATTCAATGAAAGTAAATAATAGAAGTGTTTTGGGAAAGAAGAAACATTCCAGAAAGCATATCCACATACCTATAGTAGAAACATATAATTTCATTTTGAAATAATAATAATATGGAAATACTTATAAATTAATAATATTTCAGTTTCGAGGTGTTCTATACTATGGAATGATCTATTCACCCTCCCAAAAAAAAATTATCATAATGTGTCATTTTTTATAAATACATGATTCAACCGTTACATTTAACCACATGATATGAAGACTAACCTATAAATAGAGTAAACTAGAGGATGATGATATCATAAGTTAGTAACTATGGTATGATTTATAATACCCAAATACTATGTGAACTATGTAATTGAAAATACAAGTTATGGTTGTCTATTAAATAGGCCTTGAACCAACCAGTTGATCCAGATTGTCAAAAAAATGTGGGAGGAAATCTATTATTGATAATGGAATAAAGGGGTGTGACTGAACTTATGATGAGGGGAGAGAAATAAATCACCCCTCTCCAGTGAGGAGGGAGAGGATATACAACTTTCACAACCTAGGGAGTTTTAAAGAGATAACACATCATGTGTTAATCCCTAATTAAAAATCTACATATAAATTTTCCTCATATAGATCTAATATATTATGTCATAGTTTGAATAGATTCAAATATAATTCCTCTGATGTAAATTCAACATATTTATTAAAATAAATATTTCAATTTTCCATATAATACATCATTTTATTTTTTATTTCAGGTGTCCCTTATATGAATTAATGGGCTAAAATAAATTACAAAATTGACCAGAGAAAATAATTCCATTACAACATTGACCACTTTGATTTGAAAAAAAAACATCCCAAATAAATTCACCATTTTATATATCAATGTCACTATCAGTTGATGTATTCATCTTATTCACAATCCTTGATGAGTATTAGGTGGCCGAAACATAGAGGGTTGTCTCCCTTTTCTTTCAATTTTGAAATTTCATATTAAATTATCAAGGTGACTACTACCAATATTCTCTATCAACACATGGTTGATATAGTATATTATTACCAACCAAAATTGATGTACTGAATGCAGATTTCAAAAAAAGCTCATTGCATAAAAACAGAATTCATCTGAATATAATTCTTCCATAATACCCCCAATATGCTACATGATATAGTACTTAAACTACTAATATTCTATTACTATATGATTATTCATGGGGAATTTATTACCAAAATATTAAGATATAAGTTAGTCATACAATATTATGTGGAGTTTTACTAATTTATTAATTCCCCACATGGTCATTACATTTTCACGAGGAACATAACTATGGTAATTCCAATATTTTATTGAATATACAACAAAAAATCACCCTAACATACATTAAAAATTCCATTCTATCAATTTATCATATTAATATATTAATTTTGGAAAATTATAAAATCCATATTGATTTACACTCAAGGGTCCCTAATGAACAAATATGAAAAACTAATGTTTAATAAAAATATGTTTATAAATTTGGATTGAAATAAATCCAACACCTCTATATGTGCTAATCGACATTACATTAGGTGTAGAAATTATATTCTATTTAAATTGTGCAATTTTATCATACCTATATTTTTTAATGAAAAAGATAACCATTTAGATCAAATTAATGTCCAATGATACCATCTTGTATTCCTTTTTACAAATTTATTATCCAAATTAAATAATTAACCAATGAAAATGACACAAATTAGATGATCCAAAAGTAAAAAAAGTGATTATCGTTGGCCTTGATCCCAAAGTCATGATGCTTTATATTGATTGAAGATAATTTTTGATATAGAGGAACCCTAATATAGGACACCAGATATTCATAGGTGACCACATCACCGAATCTATGTGTGTGTGACTATAAACATAATTTGTGAATTGGAAGAATATGTATTCAAAAAGGAAAACACCCATAATATTATATAGTTTAAATTTTCATCATATGATTACATATATATGATCCCATAATTTATTTAAACATCTATTTCGATGGAAGTTTAACCACTTATGGTTAGTTTGAGGGTGTCACATATGTATTTATTCTATATGTAATAATATTTTCCATATTTTCTAACTCATATCTCTTTCTATGATATATAATAGTGATCAGTTATATTTCATGTTGATGCTTTCACATTATCATTATTAACTATTATTAATTCACAATAATCTGAAGATTATAATTTATCCCTCAATTGATATTCAACAGTAAATAAATTATTATTTAGTTGTAGGGAAAATGGTTAGAAAAAGAATCTAGGAAATCCATATTTTGGATTTCTCTTTCACTATATAAAGTATATATTGATATAGGATATGATTCGAGGATATTAATCTATATCTGAAACCCCATGGACTATATAATTTCATTCTATAGAAAAAATATATTGATTCAATATAGATATGAGGGACTATTATAATAAATAATAAAACATTATGTGGTTGAAGTGACCCTGGGTTCTCAAGGGGTTTTATATTGGGATTACCTATAGTACAAATATAATTAAATAATTTCACTAGGGGAAAACCATGGGAATGTCTCAAGATCTCCTTAAATTTTTTCGTCTATATTGAAAATGAATTATAAGGAATACACCTTCACAACACACTTAGTTCTCCATGATTTAATAAATAAATATAATGAGAAAATAGTAGTTAAAAATTGATGATAATAGTTTCATTTATATTTTTCTAAATTTATAACCAATGGATAATCAACAATTAAATATTATAATATTATATGATTATTATATCAACAGATATAATCACCACTGAAAATATTTACATGATTATTTTTTTGGAACAATTATTTTAGAGGAAATAATTTTATTTTTATGATCAGTATTTTTACATTTTTATATTCCATTTTAATAATTTATTTCAATTTCTTCAATAAATAATGACAAATTGTCTAGGTGGGAATATGAATAGATTTTTTTAAACTATGAATATTAATTTTATGACATATCTCATATGGTTAAGAGTAATCCAGAAGGGAACATAACCTAATGTAAAAATCACCATATATTATAGTCTTCTTACTATTAGTGAGTGAAAAAATGGAATTAGGAGAGGCCATTCCATCTATTTAGTATAATCAATAAATAAACCTAATAAATGATGGAGTAATAACACTAAAATGAAATAGAACATAGAGTACAAGAATTAATATCATCATACACTTTAATATCAATATGAAATAAAATATCTGAGAAATCAAATTGAAATGGTATCCCTATATCATGTATCTCTATATATAAATAACTAATAAAAGAAAAATTTAGTAAATGAGGCATCTTTTAAAAATATTCCTTAAAATTCCTCTTTTTTGAAACAATCAATTCCACATATATTAATTTATCGATCTTCTATAAGTACCATATCCATGGTTGTATCATTAACCATATGTCATTATGTGCATTCATATTCTCATCCGTAGTTTGATTAAAAACTAGTAAGACTCTACCAGTTGTCCCCTCACATGTAAGGATGTAATAAATAAGGAAATCAACCTAAATAAAATGATACATTTAAATATATTACATCCAATAAATCTAGCCCCATTAGCATATTTGACTATCATATTTTCCATTAAAATAGAAAAATTTATATCATGGAAATTTAATTGAACATTGACATGCATATTTGTGGTTTCAGTATAAACCATGTAGCCCACAACCAATGACACTTAAGACATGACAAGTTATGATATATTGTTTTACATTTCAAATTTAATTATTTAATTTATTATTTACCATATAGTATCATCATTAACTAAATAAGCTGCAAATAACTCCAATACATACCTTCATCAGCCCGACTATTGAATGTAGTATCTTCCAACATCCTAATGAAAATAAAAAAACCATACATCCCAATACTAATAACTATATAAAAGGACACATCATGAGAACACTACCCATCCATTATCAAATTTATAATTTTCATATTCTATACACCTGAACCATCACTTCTCACATAACATTGATACATTGAAAAGTACCTATTAAGAAACATGAAAAAAAATAATAAAAAATCACATGAAAATGGTCACAAAACATTAACCCATGAACCAAACTTCTATGTTATTCTCTCCATAGTCGATCTTGAATATCTGTCAAAATGTTTTATTCTCTAGTTGGATAGAACTATCATCGACCATGTGAGAAAAAGTATTTATTCCTCAACAAAACATATAAATATTCACCCCTACAAAAAAGTCCAATCACATCTCCATGTATATATCTAGTCATTTAGATTCCAAATAAGTGTCCTCATAAGGATAAAAATTCACAGATATGTAACAAAATATATCCATAATTATAAATGTATTGTAATTGGAGAAACATATCAACACTCAGTAACCATTCAATACCACATGATTAATTTAAAATATATTAGTTACGTAAATTAGTCCCCAATATTATATCATTATTATATTATAAATGGGAAATAAAAGAATGTTTCATAATGAGAAATATGTAGTACATTATACCATGAACTCACTAAAATAATCAATTATAATAGAGTTGAATAGTAAAATATAATGATACAAGGATATTGGAACAAAAATATTCAAGGTGTATCCACCCATATTAGCTAGGTCATAAAATAGTTGAGGTAGATGAATGGGAAGGAAAAAATTGGTGGGAGTCTAAGGGGAATAAAAATCCTTCACTAGAAAGGCATTTCAGGTGTTAGTAATTGCATGAAAATATTTTTCATGGTGGGACCACACACCAATAATAGACCATCATATTTATTCTAACAATTTAGATGTGACTTACATTTTTCAAGTTATGACTGGAAAATTTGAAAATAATTTCTTATAAATGGATAGTTTGGTTATCCCATGCTGACTCTTAAGATATCTAAAACACAAAACAATTACACGCATCATCATGAATCATTAGAAAACATTAAATAAAATTTAAATAAAATTTAAATGATGAGTAATGTTATTTTTATATATATTACTCACAATCAGAAACTTATAATGAACTATTGTATGCTACATTGGACGAAAATGAGTATATGAGGACTGTTACAGTAGAACCATATAATATAGATAAAAATAAAGAATCATGAAAACCACAACAAATATTAATATATAATATCTCAACATAAAGGAATGATGATGTTGTGGAGGATATGAGGGATATCATGGAGGATATTCTGTTTAATAAATTTAATGAAGAATTCTACACAAAATAAGTGTATATAGAGAAGTATATGCATACTGTAAATATTTAAAGTTATTATAATTTTATAAATTAAATAATATAATTTTTTTAAATAAAATCTATCATAAAAATCCCCAAATATAGATAATAATTTGTAAATACCATATATATTAATCCAAGATGATTATACAAAATAATACATAAAATAGATGATAGAATATTTGGAGAGAATCATGTAACCGATTAATAACATAAATAATAATGAAGTGGGATTTGGTGTTGAGAAACAGATCCACCATCATGAAACATATCTATATATAGAAGATGATCCACTCATAGGAGGTGTCCATGACTAAATAATATAAATATTTTAAGGCCCCAACCTTAAACCTTACTTAATCTTGAGTTATTACAAGATTACACATTGAGGATCTTCTCGGGTTTAGACTTTTAGAGAATTAGATCATAAAACTTGCATTACATTCCACATATAAACAAAGTGGTTACATAAATATAGTATTCTTCATTCCCATCAATGGAAACATATTTAAAATAAAACATGGATTATTTATTGACACTTCCTTGACACTATCATCATATCATGTACCTTTCCCTTGACCTGTGAAAAACATTTCAGAAAAACTTAGGATGAGCATAAAAAGATTAGTAAGGGATATAAAAATATAGAAAGGAAACATGGGTACATATATACATAATAATGAGATCATACTTTACCCATAAAACATAATCACTTTAACATACCTCATCAAATCATGAATAAATCATAGAAATCATAAGACATAAAGGTAACTTGAGGCATTCATAACATTCTTACGTAGGGAGTAACCCTCTTGGTTACGTTTGGAATACCCATCGCAGTATATTCCCTAAATCTCTTCGGAGAAACCTTAACGTTTCACTCCTTCATGTTACCCAATGCATTGGAGAGCAATATCGGGCTCACCCGCCCTTAGTTTATCACGGAACCACCCATCTTCATAATAATGACCAAGAACCTCAACATAATCATATCACATAAAACATGAATAAAGGAAACATAACATTTCCACCTTTCAATCACGAGATATCAATACAACAAATTGATATAAAAAAATCATGAAAACCATTTCCAATACCAAAATAAATGAAAAGTAAAACATGGTATTTATTTTTTTCTTTTAAAAACAAGGTATCGCTTCTAGAGGAATCCGAAACCCAAATAATGGTCACGACGGTGGAGAATTCGTTGTCGCCGCATACGTACGACAAAAACATTCCCTTTTGTCATTTTGTAAAATGGTTCATATAAAAAATATTCCTTTTGGATAAATGTAAAAGTCCATGGGGTTTATACACCGTATAAAAGAAAGTTGTGTATAAAATAAAATATGCCTCAATGAAAGGAGATTGAGACAAAGTCCCATACCTCGGGTCCGACTTGACTCGATCGTTTTTTAATGTCCTGAATAATAAACTTGAGTTAATTTATACTTTATTAAGAACCTTTTTCAAGTTAATTATTCATTTTATATCACTTATTTCCATGTCATTAACACTATGTAATTATTTAAGTTTGTAACGGTCATTTTAACGATCATTGGTACTTGAGTCAAAAATAAGCCCTTTATAATTACAATATGTTAATGTATCCATCATATAAAGAATTATAATAATGATGTATATATCATATATATCATATATATCCAGTATATACGTGAATTTATAATATTACATAATCATTTAGAGGTAAGAAATGAAATGCACCGTTCATGGAGACGGTAAGCCGTACGTACGCATGAACGCTACTTTCATTTCTATTTCGTATTTTATAGAATGGAATCATAATGATATAAAGTTATATTACAGTATAATATCATATATAATATCATAGTTCCGTCCTTTATACGTCCCACATATGGTATTTAACGAATCAAATCACTTTGAGGGGGCGGTAGTCTGCACTTCCTTAAATGAAGATATCACATTTACGCATAATGGAAACCATAAAGGTATGCCCAAAATGAAAAATAAAGAAGCTTAAGGAAAACATAAACATATTATATATCATATATAAATATAGTGTCATCTTAATGGCCACCTTTAAAGGTGTTAAAGGAATGTTGAACAATCATCGTTTCGGGAGGCATAAATTCACCATCCAAGGAAACAGTATGTTCGTTAACCATTAGATGTAGGTGTGTGTAAGTGTAGCTTGAATACATATTATATAAACAACCTAGTATATTGAAGATACTGAAGTTGTTACAAAAGAAATAAATAAAAAGAGTTTAGGGGGTTGGAGAAGCAAAATAACACAAAAGGACTCAAGTGAAGACATTACCTTAAAATTAGGTAACTCCCTTTGGTTTGAGCTCAAAGTATTCCTTGGGAATACTTCTTCCCAATGTGTTGCTTCAAGGAGTAAGAGAGGGAAGTGGAGAGACCAAATGGGCAGGGGTTGGCCGAGCCAAAGGCATTGGGAGTGTGGTTAAGGAGGTAGAGTTGGGGGCCTTTTATAAGAGGAGAGGAGGGGCACTCTTGGAAGGTAAAGATAAGTTAATTTATTTTAAAATGAGTGTCGGATTAAAAAGGTCCCACATTGATATAATTTAAGGATAAGGTTATAAGGGTTCTAAATCCACTCATAGAATAGGTTTTGGACACGTTTAGGTCTTATATTTTACATTATCATTCCATTTTATTTAAATCGTTAAATAATGAGGTAATCGCTGCATCATTATGATGTCACAAATAATTTAGATTATTTAATGTATAAAAATTCTAAAAAACTACTATGATGAATTATATCTTTGTATCTTTCCAATGACTATTTATAGTCAAAAATCGGACTTGTATAACCCCATGTAAAAATTGGTTTAGTAAAACATTTCACGTGTGTGTCATTTTTACTTTAACATTAAATAAAAAGTTATTTATGTCATTTCCCAACCAAAGTGCCTCCATGGGGTCCCCAAGATTACCCATGGCTTTTCTTGGTCGGACATGACACATAAAATAAGGTTAGGACATGTTCTTAGGTCATTTCATATTATTAAAGCATTATTTTTACCTTAAACTACACTAATTACCACTAATCGCGATTAAAAACTTAATAAGTTACTATTCACCAAAAAACTATTTTAATCTCATTGAACCGAATTTTACCTCTTAATGAAAACCATGTATGTCGGATTTTTTAAATTCAAAACACAAAGATGGAAAAATTTCATTTAAACGGAAAAATCAGTTTTTATAAGTACTACTTAGTGGTTTCACTATTCATCAAAAATTGAAGTTTTTCAGAAAATTACCAAAAATTCACCCTAAGCTATATTTGATATTCCGAATTCAAAAATGAAGTCTATTTTACAAAATTAAAAACATATAAGTCACATTAATTAATTTAATAATTAATTCCCGCTGTCATGACAAATAGCGTGTTTTTATGAAACAATAAGTATCAAAAGATTGACATCAGTTTAAGTCCAATATCAAAGTGAAATTGATTCCAATGACCACCATTGTATTAAATGGTAAAAATATATTCTAATTCCACTTCAAAACCAATTAAAAAGATAATCTAATCATATTAATAAATTAGATTAAAAAGCAGTTTTGATGTAAAATGCAGTATTTTTCACTATTCATTAAAAAATGAACATTGTCAGAAAAATACCAAAAATTCACACAAAGTAAATTTTCATGTCCCAATCATAAATAATAAGTTTATTTTGACAAACATAGTTTATAAAATTTTCAAAATCTAGATTCAAAAATGGTTTTCCATCAAAAGGCAGTAAAATAATCTTTTAAAAATATTAGTGTGTTCCATGCTTAAGATTAGATTAATTATCATTTTAAGCCTCTATAACACTATCCAATTGATAAATAGAAATGGATAAAAATATCTATTATTCATTACTTACATGGGATGTTACATCCTTCCCCCCTTTAGAAAATTGCATCCCCTCAATTTATTTACTTATCAAATGAATGGGGGTATTTATCCCTCATTGCATTTTCAGATTCCCATGTTGCCTCTTCCATCATGTCGTTTTTTCCACAAAACCTTTACCTACTTAATCACCTTATTCCGTAACACTTGATCCCTGTGGTCAAGAATCTGGACCGGTTGTTCCTCATAAGATATGTTCTCTTCCAGCTGAACTACCTCTAGACTCAAAACATGAGATAGATCTGGCATGTACTTCATTAAAATTGAAACATGAAAAACATTGTGTACCTGAGATAAACTCATAGGTAAAGCCACTCGGTAAACAACTGATCCAACTCTCTCCAGAATTTCTTATGGTCCAATGAACCTTGGACTTAGCTTTCATTTCTTACCAAACCGCATCACACTTTTCCATGGTGATACTTTGAGAAAAACATGATCACCTACCTCAAAAGAGAGATCCTTCCTCCTGTTGTCCGCATAACTCTTCTGCCTGCTCTTAGCTGTTCTCATGTGTTTCTGAATCAGCTAAACTTTTTCTGCCAACTCTTCTACCAATTCCGGTCCAGTCAACATCCTTTCACCCACTTCATCCCAGAAAGCTGGAGTTTGACACTGCTTCCCATATAATGCCTGAAATGGTGCCATCTGTATACTGGAATGAAAACTGTTATTATATGAAAATTCAACCAAAGAAAGATGCTAGTCCAAACTTCCCTGATAATCCATCGAACAAGCTCGTAGCATATCCTCCAAGGTCTGAATTGTTCGTTCTGACTGCCCATCTGATTGAGGATGAAAAGTTGTACTAAAATTTAATTCAGTACCCAACGACTTCTGAAGGCCTTTCCAAAAGTTAGAAGTGAACCTGGGATCAAGATCAGATACAATGGAGAGGGGAACTCTATGTAACCTGAATATCTTATTAAGATACAAATGGGAATGTTTATGTAGGTAAAACGTATCTCGCATAGCAAGGAAATCTGTAGATTTGGTCAAGCGATCAACAATAACCCAGATTGCATTATTACCTCGAGATGTCTTTGGTAATCCCACAACAAAGTCCATGGATATATTCTCCCATTTCCACTCTGGCATTGGTAAAGGCTGAAGAATCCCTTTCGGTAACTTCCGCTCTGATTTAACCTGTTGACATGTCAAACACTTCACAATAAAATCAGCAATATCTCTTTTCATTCCATCCCACCAGTAATACTCCCGAAGATCTCCGTACATCTTAGTACTCCCAGGATGAACTGAAAATGGAGAATTATGAGCTTCACATAACAACTCTCTCTTCAACTGTGAGTCACAAGGCACACACAATCTCTTCCCAAATCTCAAAAACACAATCATTATCAATGTTGAATTCAGGCAACTTACATTTCTGAACCAGCTCTACCTTTTTTTGCAACTCACTATCTTGCTTCTGTGTTTGCTTGATTCTATCTGATAAAGATGATCTCACTGATACCTGAAACAAAACAGAAGAACTTCCTGCACCAACAACTTCTATGCCAAATTTCATCAAATCTTTAACCAAAGGATCACGTTCCAAATGCAACATTTCTAAGGAAGCATTACTTTTTCAACTCAAAGCATCAGCCACTTTATTTGATTTTCCTGGATGGTAATGAATTGTACAATAATAATCCTTGATTAATTCTAGACATCTCCTTTGTCTCATGTTCAATTCATTCTGAGTGAATATATACTTTAAACTTTTGTGATCGGTATATATTTCACACTTTAGTCCATACAAATGATGCCTCCAAAAATTTAAAGAAAAAACAACAGCAGCTAATTCCAAATCATGTGTAGGGTAATTTAACTTAGGAGTTTTCAACAGTCGTGAAGCATAAGAAATTACCTGATCATTCTGCATTAGGATGCAACCAAGTCCTTTCAATGAAACATCACTGTATATAACAAACTCACCATTCCTGGAAGGTAGTGCCAAAACTGGAGCATTCCCCAATCTTCTATTCAATTCCTGAAAACAACTATCACATTATTTTGTCCAGATAAACTTAACACCCTTCCGAGTTAGCTTTGTCATTGGACTAGATAACCATGAAAAATTTCTAACAAACCTTCGGTAATATCCTGCCAAACCAAAGAAGCTACGAATCTCGGCTACATTTGTGGGTCTTGGACATTCTTCCACAACTTTTGCTTTTGCAGGATCAATAGTTATTCCATATTTAGAAAAAATATGGACAAGGAAAGAAATTTGTTGCAACCAAAACTCACATTTGCTGAATTTTCCATACAATTTATTTTCTTTTAAGGTCTGAAAGATAACCCTTAAATGTCTTTCATGCTCCTCTTTACTTTTAGAAAACACCAAAATATCATCAATGAAAACCACCAAAAACTTATCTAAGAAATCATGGAAAATTCTATTCATTAAGTCCATGAATACAGCAGGTGCATTGGTTAGCCCAAAAGGCATTACTACAAATTCATAATAGCCATATCTTGTACGAAACATGGTCTTTGGAATATCTACATCCTTTACCTTTAGCTGATGTTACCCCAATCTCAAGTCAATCATTGAAAAAAACTGAGCTCCCTGGAGCTGATCAAACAAATAATCAATATGAGGAAAAGGATATTTTTTATTAATAGTGATGGTATTCAAGGATCTATAATTAATGCAAAGTCTCATAGAACCATCTTTCTTTTTAACAAATAAAACAGGAGCACCCCATGGTGAAGTACTAGGTCGAATGAAACCTTTCTCTAATAAATCTCGTAATTTCTACTTCAACTCTAAATGTTCAATTTGAGCCATTAGATAAGGGGGTTTTAAAATTGTCTTAGCATCAGGAACTAAGTCAATAGTAAATTCAACTTCCCGATCTGGTATTAATCCAGGAAACTCATCAGGAAAAACATCAGGATAATCATTTACCAATGGCACATCATTAATCTGAACAGTTCCTTTATTTTCAACGATGTGTGCAAGGGAACATTCATTTCCATATTTTACAAGTTTCTCGACCTCTTGATATGTTATAAACAGTAAGGGTTCATTCTTGTACACAAACTGAAATTCTTTCTGAAAAGAAACTTCTTTAGCTCTACAGTCAATCTTAGCATGGTAAATAGAGAGCCAATCCATACCCAGGATAACATCAAACTCTACTACAGGTAGAACAATAAGGTTTTAAAGTAGGTTCTTTCCACAGATAAGGATAGGAAGATTCCTATAAATTCTTTTTGCCTCAACATTTCCCCCAGGTGTTTTTACCACAAGTTCAAGAGTAATTTCTTGAGATGGTATTCCCATTTTAATAGAAAAGGTTTCAGAGATGAAATAATGTGTAGACCCTGAATCAAACAACACACTGGAATAATCTGAAAATAGAAACAAAGTACCTGATACAACTTCATTTGATGGACCGACGTCTACTGAAGTAGTTGCAAAGGATTTCACCACCCATTTCTGCTTGTAGTCTAACTGCTTCCCATCACTCATGCTCTTTGTAGGACACTCATTTGCATAGTGACCCATCTTATTGCACTTATAAGATTTCACTAACTGTAAATAAAATTTGGTCTTACCATCACCCTGATCTTTTTAAGTGAAATCACGAGCCTTATGTCCCATCTTACCACATTGGTAGCACTTTCCGAAATTCAGAAGACATTCCCCAGCATGCCTTTTTCCACATTTATCACAAACTGGAAACTTAGTTTTCTTACCATCAGACTTTTTTGAAGAATTCTAACCTTTCTCCTGCCACCTCGGTCTCTTATTTTGCTGGTTGTTATAGAACACTTGGTCATCGGCAAACTCCATTTCCACCTTCTCAGCACATCGAACAAGATTTTCATAACTTTTAAAGTCACGAGAAGCTAATTCCCATCGATATTTTGGCTTTAATCTTGAGTAAAAACGATTGATTTTACTATCAAGGTCTCAGATAAAATTTGGAGCATACCTTGCCAATCGAGTGAACCTTTCTTCATAGGTAGCCACTAAGTCTTCCTCTTGCCTCAATTCCAAGAATTGATTTTCCATCCTAAGTCAAACAGCCTTGGGAAAATACTTCTCAAGAAACATACCTTTGAATTCCTCCCATTCGAGAGCATCAATCTCATCAGCGTCCCTGATATTTTTAACCACCGACCACCACTGATCTGCCTCACCATACAAACGGTAAATAGAAAGACTAACCTTTTGATTGTCTGAACACCCCATGACATCAAAATTTTTTTCCAGTTCTTTAATCCACCCTTCCGCTAACACATGGTCAGATGATCCTCTGAATGATGGGGGATGTTGCCTCATGAAATGTTCCACCACTGACATGTTCCTCTGCTGTTGATCTGGCTGATCTCGTGCATGGATACCACTACAATTTATATCCTGAGTCAACTGTGCCATCACTGCAACAAACAGTTCAGTTCCAATTCTGACCATCTTGGGATGTTGATTCAGAAGGTTATTTCCTTTTTTATGCCTTCCTAGCACTGCTTCCCTGTTTCCTCTACAGAAAACCATTCTAAACAAACATGTCTTAGATGAAGCAACATGGTAATCTTCAAATTCTATATCATTTCAAAAAAAAATATTTTTGGATAATCATTTAATAGAATTCTAACTCCTAAAGTTATCTAAACCGACCTTTGATACCAACTATAAGGCCCTAGCCTTAAACCTTACTTAATCTTGAGTTATTACAAGATTACACATTGAGGAACTTTTCTGGTTTAGTGTTTTAGAGAATTAGATCATAAAACCTGCATTAAATTCCACATATAAACAAAGTTGTTACATAAAGATAGTATTCTTCATTCCCATCAATGGAAAAATATTTAAAATAAAACATGAATTCTTTCTTGACACTTCCTTGACACTATCATCATATCATGTACCTTTCGCTTGACCTATGAAAAAAATTTCAAAAAAACTTGGGATGAGCATAAAAAGCTCAGTAAGGGATATAAAAATATGGAAAGGAAACATGGGTACATATATACATAAGAATGAGAACATACTTTACCCATAAAACATAAGAACTTTAACATACCTCATTAAATCATGAATAAATCATAGAAATCATAAGACATAAAGGTAACTTGAGGCATTCATAACATTCTTACGTAGGGAGTAACCCTCTTGGTTACGTTTGGAATAACCATCACAGTATATTCCCTAAATATCTTCAGAGAAACATTAATGTTTCACCGCTTCATGTAACCCAATGCATTGGAAAGCTATATCGGGCTCACTCACCCTTAGTTTATCACGGAACCACCCGTCTTCATAATAATGCCCAAGAACCTCAACATAATCACATCACATAAAACATGCATAAAGGAAACATAAAATTTCCACCTTTCAATCACAAGATATCAATACAACACATTGATATAAAAACATCATGAAAACCATTTCCAATACCAAAATAAAAGAAAATTAAAACATGGTATTTATTTTTTTCTTTTAAAAACAAGGTATGGCTTGTAGAGGAAGCCGAAACCCAAATAATGGTCACGGCGACAGAGAAGTCGTTGTCGCCGCATACGTACGATGAAACATTCCCTTTTGTCATTTTGTAAAACGATTCGTATAAAAAATATTCCTTTTGGATAAACGTAAAAGTCAAAGGGGTTTATACACCGTATAAAAGAATGTTGTGTATAAAATAAAATATGCCTCAATGAAAGGAGATTGAGACGAAGTCCCATACCTCGGGTCCGACTTGACTCGATCGTTCTTTAATGTCTTGAATAATAAACTTGAGTTAATTTTTACTTTCTTAAGAACCTTTTTCAAGTTCATTATTCCTTTTATATCACTTATTTCCATGTCATTAACACTATGTAATTATTTAAGTTAATAACGGTCATTTTAACGATCATTGGTACTTGAGTCAAAAATAAGCCCTTTATAATTACAAGTTGTTCATGTATCCATCATATACAGAATTATAATCATGATTTATATATCATATATATCATATATATCCAGTATATACATGCATTTATAGTATTACATAATCATTTAGAGGTAAGAAATCAAATTCACCGTTCATGGAGAAGGTAAGCCGTACGTACGCATGAACGCTACTTTCATTTCTATTTCGTATTTTATAGAATGGAATAATAATGATATAAAGATATATTCCAGTATAATATCATATATAATATCATAGTTCCATCCTTTATACATCCCACATATGGTATTTAACGAATCAAATCACTTTGAGGGGGCGGTAGTCCACACTTCCTTAAATGAAGATATCACATTTACCCATAATGGAAACCATAATGGTATGCCCAAAATGAAAAATACATAAGATTAAGGAAGACATAAATATATTATATATCATATATAAATATAGTGTCATCTTAATGTCCACCTTTAATGGTGTTAAAGGAATGTTGAACAATCATCATTTCGCGAGGCATAAATTCACCATCCACAAAAACAGTATGTTCGTTAACCATTAGATGTAGGTGTGTGTAAGTGTAGCTTGAATGATTCTTATAACAACATCCTAGTATATTGAAGATACTGGATTTGTTACAAAAGAAATAAATAAAAAGATTTTAGGGGGTTGGAGAAGAAAAATAAAACAAAAGGACTCAAGTGAAGACAATACCTTAAAATCGGGTAACTCCCTTTGGTTTGAGCTCAAAGGCTTCCTTGGGATGACTTCTGAACAAAGTGATGCTTCGAAGAGTAAGATAGGTAAGTGGAGAGACAAAATGGGCATGGTTTGGCCGAGCCAAAGGCTTTGGGAGTGTGGGTAAGGAGCTAGAGGTGGGGGCCTTTTATAAGAGGAGAGGAGGGGCACTCTTGGAAAGTAAAGATAAGTTACTTTACTTTAAAATGAGTTTCAGATTAAAAAGGTCCCACATTGATATAATTAAAGGATAAGGTGATAAGGGTTCGATATCCACTCATCTAATAGGTTTTGGACAGGTGTAGGTCTTAGATTTTACATTATCATTCCATTTTATTTAAATCGTTAAATAATGAGGTCATCAATGCATCATCATGATGCCATAAATAATTTAGTTTATTTAATTTCTAAAAATTCTAAAAAAAATACTATTATGAAGGAAATATTATTAGATTTCCAATAACTATTTATAGTCAAAAATCTGACTTGTATAACCCTATGTAAAAATTGTTTTAGTAAACCATTTCATGTGTGTGTCATTTTTACTTTAACATTAAATAAACAGTTATTTATGTCATTTCCCAACCAAAGTGGCTCCATGGGGTCCCAAATTTGACCCATGGCTTGTCTTGGTCGGCCATGACACATCCAATAAGGTTCGGACATGTTTCTAGGTCATTTCATATTATTAAAGCATTATTTTTACCTTAAACTACACTAATTACCACTAATCGCGATTAAAAACTTAATAAGTTACTATTCACCAAAAAATTATTTTAATCTCATTGAACCACATTTTACTTCTTAATGACAACCACTTATGTCGGATTTTTGAAATTCAAAACTCAAAGATGGAAAAATTTCATTTAAACGGAAAAATCAATCTTTATAAGTACCACTTAGTGGTTTCACTATTCATCAAAAGTTGAAGTTTTTTAGAAAATTACCAAAAATTCACGCTAATCTATATTTGATATTCCAAATTAAAAAATGAAGTCTATTTTACAAAATTCAAAACATATAAGTCACATTAATTAATTTAATAATTAATTCCCACTGTCATGACAAATAGAGTGTTTTTATGAAACAATAAGTATCAAAAGATTGACACCAGTTTAAGTCCAATTTCAAAGTGAAATTGATTCTAATGACCACCATTGGATTAAATGGTAAAAATATATTCTAATTCCACTTCAAAACCAATTCAAAAGATAATCAAATCTTATAAATAAATTAGATTAAAAAGTAGTTTCGATGTAAAATACAGTATTTTTCACTATTCATTAAAAAATGAACATTGTCAGAAAAATACCAAAAATTTACACAAAGTAAATTTTCATGTCCCAATCATAAATAATAAGTTTATTTTGACAAAAATAGTTTATAAAATTTTCAAAATATAGATTCAAAAATGGTTTTCTATCAAAAGGCAGTAAAACAATCTTTTAAAAATATTAGTGTATTACATGCTTAAGATTGGATTTATTATCATTTTAAGCCTCTATAACACTATCCAATTCATAAATAGACATAGATAAAAATATATATTATTCATTACTTACTTGGGATGTTACATATTATATTACCATGGGATGTAGTAGCGGATGATCTATACATTCATCCACAAAAAAATTGATTTTTTTCAATAGAAAATGATTGTGTAAACTAATTTTTTATTATGGGTAACTCAAGGCCCAACACAACATTAAAATTTCTAGAAAAACGGAATTTTTTGGTTTAAATCATAAAATATACATTCAAATTAATTATGGAGATACTTTAGATCCACTATCCTACTATAGAAAGTGAAATTATAATATATATTATGTATTTAACTAAATAATGCCATTACATTCCACTTTCACATTAATTTTATTATGTTATGAATAAAATGAAAATATTGTTCTATTTCTGTATCTTTTGTAGGAGGTAATTTGTTGGAGCATAACACAACCACCAATGAAACTAATATAGTTTTAAATATCCTTTCTATTTATTAGTTTTTTCCTAATATTTTTGGATGTTTCATTAATCATACTCTATATGGGGAGAAACATAAATATAGTGGTGATTAACCATTAAAAATGATTTTTTTGACCCCACATGAGTAACCTTAATCCAACTGTTATCTTGGATACAAGTTCACCCCAAAATTGTTGAATCTATTTTTTATCACATAGTGATATGATTTTTTATTGAATGGAGATTATTATTATTTAATTTTAACATGAACATCCCAGATTATTTATGGTAATATTTAGTATATTGTTTCCCTTGAATGTGCATCACATTTTGGGGAAATCATACCAAGAAATTATATATATTATTTAAAATGGAGTAAATTTTTATGAGAACCAACTATAATGATGGTAATATATAATGGAATTAGGTGTGTATCTATAAAATAAACCAACTAATAATATTAAAATTTATTTACATTTCCATCCCCCCTTACCCTATATCCACACCCATGTTATTATAAATATACTCATGAAATACATAATCCATTGTATGGTTTTGTTAAATATTAATTATACTAACTATAAGATGAAATTAATATCATAACATATCAAATATAAAAAAACTATGATTTTGTGATGTTCTTAAATTTTTTAGATGTAATGAAAATTCAGGTTCCCACGGAAGAAGGAACACATGAAATATATAACATTTTATCATATAATTTAACTATGTAAAAAATTTAGTAATAGGTGAGGGGATCAAGATAGGTTATTTTTAAAATTTATTGACGGTTAAAAATTAATTCCATCAATACCTGATCATTTACTAATTATTTATCAATTATATATCATTAAAATTAGTGAATATTTTTTTCAATGTTTTTTTGATATTTAATACTTGATCACATATAATCACTATTGTATGGTTAATGTGTATATAAAAATATTCCAGTCTATTACTTTTTTAATTTAGTATTATTTCATTTTTTTTATTATATATATATATATATATTTACGTTAAAGTAATTTCTATAAGATTATGGGATTAAAATTTTATGACACATCATGACGAGTTGAGAATAATTTAAAATTAGTTATTTTTTGAATTATTTTTAATGGATGATAATTTTTTATTTTTTTAAATTTTCATTATATGGAATGTAGGAGTGGTTGAATAAAAAACAAATAAACATGTTTTTTTATGAATTAAATTTTATATAATTTGATTATAGAGAATAAAATGTATCATACATTAAATGTTAAGAGTACACCATGTTTCCAAACATATATAATATAAAACAAATAAGTGGTCATGGGTTCCAGATATATTTTATCATCCTATAAAATATTTTTTTTTTATTATTTCTTTATAAAGATCCTTTAGATTAGTTCATCATGAAAATACTTTCCCAATGAATTATAAAACATTACACTCTCACAAACATCCCCTATATAGAAATTTTAATATTTTTCCACATATCCTAAATAAAAAAGATCACCTATTTAAATGTAAAAATTAATTCTAATAATTTAGAATTATTAACATCTTATTTTGGGAATTTCAAATTCCACTACAAAATAAAATCAAAAAAGTAAAGGTATTCTTAAGGGAAAGCCTCTATTATATCCCCTAACAGTACACATTTCTATTTAAATGGAAATTGTGTCTATCATCCAATTCTCCTATAATTGTTGACGCATTCTACATTATGGGAAGAAATTTTCTTAAATTAAATATATGTAGGTTGTTTAATCCATTTACAGTGATAATAACAATAACAACATAGAATTCATCATGTCCCATAAAGGCATGAAATCATTCCCACATAAACATTTCCAGAATAAATATTTAATCCTCTTAGTAAACATCCCATATGGTCAATTATATGAAAGTCAAAAGTGGTGTCTCATAAGAACATAATAATATCTGAAAAATTAATTATAATGAATGAACATAAATTTTGACATATAAGAATAATAATGAAGAACTCGTGACACATGGTAGTGATACGAACACTTGAGAGAGTTTTTTGAGAAAAAAAATTAAATAAGTGAAGTTGTAGACTAATTATTTTTAGAGACCATAATCATGGACTATCATTAGACATAATTCTAAATATATTCATTTATAACTCATTCCCTCTCTTATTTTTCTCCAAATAGAGATTAATATAGTGTATCCATATGTTTTTTGTTTGGGGGAGATTATATACACGAGTCTATAATTATATTTACAATTATATTCCCAAACTTCTAAAAAAAATGTTAAATGTAACTATGTTTACTATTTATGTTCAGTGACAGTTTCACAACATTATTCTCTATTGTGATTTTGTATCTATATAATAGATACCATAATGAATCACCTCCATGGTTATGAGCAGTACGTGATAGGGTAAGGACTAAAAAATAAAAAATATATAATATTTTATTTTTGTCATAAATTCACCTTCATTAATTATTAATGATACTTTTAGGTTTATAATTTTAGATATTTAGTTCAAAACATTACATTAAAAACAATATACATTATTAGGTGGACACATCCACTCAATATCAATTTTTCTAATAGTATAAAACTTTTATAATAATGAATATCTTATTTTTATAAAATATCTCTACAATATTTATCATCAAATCATCCTTCTCCATACCCATTCATTCAACTCTTTGAAAAAATAAAATTAATGGTATCATAATAAAAATATCAATAAAGGGACATAATAGTTTAATATCAATTATTCTATTGAAAAAAAATAAAACTCATAAAATTTATACATTTATCATATTGTACTTAAAGAAAATGAAGTAAAAAATATTCATTGGAAACAAATAATTTTTCTAAATGATAATAATTTTTTTGCGAATCATTTCAAATCCACTTTATGGAAAATTATAGATTAATTTTTGAAAAATATTCTAAACACAATTTGAAAATAACCAGAACCATGTAAAATCAATATTTTAATCCATACTAGAATACTACCTCTATAATCTACCTGAATAAAAGAAACATTACCATATCCATTTAAAAACTATAATGTAGATTACATGTAAAATATATTTTATCTGAATCAAATATTTCACATATAAAATTATCAAGTGAAATATTATTAATTGAATAATTTATTATTTAACCATTTTATTGTTAAGGCCTTGAAAATCTCTTAATAACTTGTATACAATATATTTTTAGATTTCGAATCACCCTTTGGTTTTCATATACCATTTTAAAAAAATCATAGAATATAGAGAAGAGATTATTTTGTTGAATAAATTATCAATTCCTATATAGGAATGAAATCATGAAATATCATTTTTGATGGTGGTAAAGACTTTTTATGTTATATAAATTAAAATCAAACATTAAATTTTCATTTTTTCATCTACTATGAAAAAAGAATCCATTTCTTAAAATATTAAAATATATTCAATTTAAAAATAAAATTTATTTTTAATTTTTTTTAATAAAACAAATATGTCAAATAATTAAATTGATAAGTGAATTGATAAAAAATTATTAAGGAATAAATTTTCAAAACATTTAAAACATGGGTTTTAAAGTTATGTGTACTTTTATGGAAAACCATAAAAGATTCCTATCTTTAAAATAATGTAATGAAATGATGACATCTTAAAAAAATAAAAATTATTAACCATTTACGAATAATTATTAATATTCATGAAATATTAATAATTACATGGAAATGGAACAAAAATATGTTGAAGGGAATATTGGAAAACTATTTTTTAAATCAATGACCTTTAAAATGAGTTTGACATATCACATTAGACCTCTACCATCAATATTAATAAAAATATATTTATTATTTTCTTTTCTAATAACATTTTAAACATTACTAATTAATTTTTTATTTATATTAAATACAAATGTACCTAATCAATTATGATGCATTTGGATGTTTTCAAGATATTTATCTCATGTTTCCAAAATTAAATTTTTTGGTATACTAAAGTCATTGTGGTGCTTATCAAATCCAACAAACATAACGATTTATATTCAAAATGGAGTCCCAAGAGGGAAAATACATTGAATATGGCATCCATTACTAGGGGGAAATAAATAATGATGGCCAAGGGAATATCCCCGAATTATGTTCACCCCCTATAGTTTAAAATGAGACACATTAGAAATGAAAACCATGGATGATTGTTATGAAAAATGATCAATGTTACTACCATTGAGACACCGTTCCATATGTATGCATGATTAATGTGACAATTCATCAAAAATAAATATAGATAGAAGGTATGAATTATTTCAAATTTAAATAAACAATAGTATATCATAGATACCATATTAATTCTTAATATAAGCATATATTTAATATTTATTTATATGTTGAGGAGAAATGAATAAAATCTCTTCGTTATAGTGGTGGTCTACATATATGAATAAATGACATTTCCAATTTCTTATGAATGAGTAATGTTACAATTCTTCAAACATAATTATATAAACAAGGTAAGAATTATTTTATATTTAAATATACTTATGTATATTTTCGATACCATATTATTTCTTAAGAAGCATATATTCAATAGACCTTTATGTGGTGATGAGAAAATAATCAAAACTCTTCATGATAGTGGTTTTTAAAACATATGAATGGATGACATTATAAATTTATAATGAATTTAATTGTATGAAAATAGATGATATATTAATATTCAAAAATGATAATTATTTTATTAAAATTTCATATTTATATTTAATCAGTCATTATAAATATTTGTGAGATATTGGAATGTATTAATGATTACCTTAATTCGCGATGTGTTAAAATGATGCAGACATGAATGTTGGTTTTGATTCTTATTTCATATAGGAGGAGTAGGATATAGGGTATTTCATTAAAATAATAAAATTATTGTGTATTTAACATAAATATTATTATATTATATCATTGTTTTAGAAACCATTAAGGATTAATAAGAAATAATAAATGGAAAATGCTTATTTATGAACTATACATATTCTATAGATAACCTCTTTAATATTAAACCTAAGGACTTTCCAGGTAGGATTTATTATCACAAAATGTTATGTGGGATGTGGTAAGGGGTTATGGAATTTATAAGTGTAGTCCATGGCTAAAAAAATGGATTATAATGTTTTTAGAGAAAAGTAGTTTGTGTTTAATTTTATAATGATGGATGTGGATTTATTAGAATTTTATAAATTAGTAAATTAAAATAATTTAATTTCAATTTTCATATAGACATGAACTAATATAATTCAAATATAATATTATTATTCTTCTAAAATATATAATACAATAAAATTTAGGATATTTTATGTTATATGTTTTACATTATAGTTTTATTTTAACCACTATTAACCCTTTAAAAATAACATTTATAAAAATGAATTTTTATTTTTAATGGGTCATGGTAGTTATTATAAAAATAAAATTTTCCTATATATGTTACATTTTTTTTATTTTCGACTTTATCCAAAACACATGTATAATTAAAGAATCTATATAACTCTTAATAATTTAATATAACAATATTTATTGTAAAATATCATTAATGGAACTTTAGGAAATTCACGAAATAATTTTATTTAAAATGAGAGTTGATAGTGTCAAATGATTTTAAAATAACATGGATGTGAAGAAAATGTGGATTTCAACTTAATATGATAACCCATTAATGTTTATACGATGATATTTTTAATCTTTATATTTTTGATTAGCCCATTAGTTAACCAATTTAAACATTACCCATGGTAATGACTTATCAAAATTAAAGGGTAACAATTTTAAAGATATAGTGAAAATTTGATGATAAGTGGCCAAGGTATGACTCTTAAGGAAATTTATCAATATAATTGTACTCTTAAAATGTTTTTTTGATTTCTATTAATTGTAATTAAATATATTTATCATAAATACAATTAATTACTTTTTATTACTATTCAAACCGTTTGACTGATAAAACAACATGAAACAATGTAAGTGGAATATATACTATTAAAACATCACCAAAATACTATATTTATCTTAAAAAAGCATGTTGATCAGTTATTAAATAATTTTATATTAATTTTAATATTATATAAATCATTTATTTTATTTTATTTATTTATTGAGTAAATGCTATATCGGTGTTGCGTAAGAATTTATGATAAATATTTCAACTCTATAAAAAATAAATAAATAACCCTAAAAATAATTTATCCTTAAAATATATTTTTATAAACAATAATATGATTTCTGTATAACTATCAAAAAATCTTATAGATATTAAAACAATGAAATTGAAAATTATGGAATTTATTGTAAACTTCTCATTTAAATAGAAAAATCAACGAAATGTTTCTCACTATTAGTATATTTTTGAAACATGTATGTACTTGGTTGATCTACAAAAATAAAATAGAAAAAATACTTGTTTTATATTTATTTTTTATTCTATTTCATATTATTTTATTATTTTTTAAATACATCAAAAAAATAAAGTTTTCCAAAAACAGTATTTTTCAATATTAATTGAAAAAGAAATGTTTTCTACAAAATAGTAAAATTTCACCCTGAGGTAATATTGATATGATGATTTCAAAAATAATAAACTATTTCTCAAATAACATCACCAAAAGTTCAAGAAGTTAATTATAATATTTAGTACAGTAATTTAAAATAAACAATTTTGGGAAAAAATATTTTTGAAGCATAAAATTACATTACAAGAATATTGATTAATTACTTGAAAAACAATAATATAATTTTTTAATTAGTGGGTAATTTATAAATATTTAATAATTTTATTAATGTTTTCCATACCCACAAATTCAATAACTATTTTATAACATTTTTTTGGGGAAAATACCTCAACGAATCCTTTTAATGTTTTTGTTTATTATGTCTATTAAAAAAGGAGGTTAATAAGGTCATGTATTGAAATATGTTGTAAAAATTAGAAAGGTATGTTAAAAAAGACCCAACATAGTTTGCCTGCATTCCCTATAAGTGTTAAGAAAAATTACATGTATTAGGTGGCATCGTTTCCAAGGGTTTTCAAATTTTTTGGGATCCAAAATTTGGAGGTAGGGCCACATTTCATGATAAATTCATTTCGAAGGCTTAATCATAAACATATATAAATGGTATGGATTTATTGATGGTTTTGTGTTTCAAAAAGGCTTCACAAAATGTGAATTATTCATGAAGAAATATTTTTTTTCCAGAAATATGGTTGAGTTGTGAATAAAAGATGGTAAGGTATGAATTTTCAATAAGATTCATGAATGATAAATTTCTAGGATGTTTCATAAAGGTATGGATAATAAAGTACAATAATAAATAGTTTTGGGAAATCTATATTTTTAAGATTAATTTTTCATGAAGGGGATGGAACATCTATATATTGGTGGCAACCATATCATTTGGTTGGAGAAATCATTAAATAAAATTGAAATGTTATGATTTATTGAAATTGAGTGATAAAGGACATTTCATGCATAAAAGTTATCATAAGATCAAATATTTCAAGATGAATTTATGTTTATATAATTCTATTTTTTCTTTTATAATGATATGAGTATCGTTTAACTGTTGTTCTTTGAAAAATTTGTTGGGTTTGTTAGAGATTTTTTTTGTAATTATATAAATTAATAAACATTGATAAATTTTCTTTTTGAATCTGAATCATTAGAGAACCAAAAGGGATTGGATAGTAATTCTATCGTAAAGAGGTATTAATCAAGTATATGAAAGTGGAACATAATGTTGACTCAAATAAGGTGTAAAACATATTGATTCAAGGGATAAAATATAGAATTATTTAAATGATCGTTGATCTTACATAAGTGTAGAGGGTGGTGAGATTTAATGATTTGTGGGGAGATAAATAATGATTTATAGTGAGTCTAATGTGAAAATTTTATGATTTTGGAGATTTAATGGATTTGGTATGTTTGTATTTTTTCTTTTTTCTTTTATTTGGACTTAGCCTACTGTGGGGAAACCAAGATACACTACTGTGTCTCGTTCATGCTTTCATTTATTTTCATTCATTACTATGGGTAAGGGAAATAAGTTTGATTTATTAAATGATAAAATAATATCTGAAGGGGTAGTTTCTTAATATATCACACCCAAATTGAAACTCATCCTTTGAGTATTTATCCGTGTAATGCAACAATTCGTATGAAAGAGAAAGATAATTTTAGTGTTTCTCTCTTAGGGGATTCAAAGAATGTTTTTAATCATAATGAGAGTTTAATTTTCAATGGAAACTATTATCAATTATTAAAGAATCAGAAATAAAACTGGATTTAATGTTTTGTAATATATGTATTTATATAAACCATTCATGATATTTTGGCTAGTGTGGAATGAAGTTCCTTATCAGAAGAAAAAATAAAATAATTTTATGATAACTCTAGAAGGATTTGTGGGGTCTTTATCAAATGATATATATTTTATGGGGATTACATGCATGACATCACATTATATGTGTGAAATTCTTCTAAATACCTATAAAAATGGTATGCAAATTAGAGATGAAATATGATAGGTTATTTGGATCAAATATGGGGACTTTAGAATACACATTAATGTTTCTATTGATGTATTATTTTTTCAGATGAATGTTTTTGTAGTCAAAATGTTTAGTCATGTATAAATTAATGATGATTTAATTATTTTTAGGAGGGTCATGAGATTAATTCCACCTTATTTTATTCATAAAGACTATAAAAAAATTAAAATGATCCAAAAGAGATAACATTTGATAGTTTTCACTGTACACTTTTTGACAAAAAGATAAGAAATAATGATAAAATATTTAAAAATATGGATGTCAATAGTGGATTCATTTCATGGTTAGAAATAATATAACTATTTTATATAGTCGAGATGATGAATATATGAATTATTTCTCGTAATTCCTTACCTTATGTTGAAAAATATGAAAATGAATGTTTTAAGTGAAACTTCCCTTCATATTCTATCAATGTGGAATGGTTAGAAATATCATATATTTTTTCCTCAAGAATTTTCCAGATGATATTGAAGATAATTTAAAAATTAACATGAATAAGTATTAATCCTTTGTGAAAGGTATGTAAAACATTAACAAAAATATAAAAAACAAAAGTAATTTCACAACAAAATGATAGTTTTTTAGAATTTGAAATTGAAGTGATAGAGAACTACATGATTTATCGGGTAAATATAGTGCTGAATGTTTCAGGTATCTCATAAGAAATGGAAGAAAAAGACAATTATGATGATTAATACTTTGTAATAAATAGTCTCTAGATTGAATAGGATGTTACTCATAATAAGAAGGATGTTTAGATTGGCAAAAAAGATGAAATCCAAAAAGACTATTTGATTCCAAACTCTACCTGAAATTGAATGATGAAGATATTTCTAGGATAGGGGAAGATTTTCAGTAGTATATTTATATAATTTCAGGGAAAATATAAATAGTTGTTTCTTACATGATCAATGTTTATGAATAGAATATATTGAGTGATGGTCTGACTAATAATAAAAAATAAAAAATTAAATGTATTGATGAACATGAAATTGATGTTTTTGATCTGTGGATAAAATTTGAACATCATGTGAGACTCTGGACTCCTATTATGATATCAAAAAATTAGGCGACTCATGAAATAGAAAATATGGATGTGTAGCATAGATTTCTAGAAAAATGAACGAAAAAATTATATCCATATAAAAATTTTGGTTAGGGGATTGATCACAAAAAATATCTAATGATTTATGTGAGGCCAAATGTTCCCACTTCAATGATGAAAATTGATTTGGGAAAAAACCAAAATCATAAGGAAAACATAAGAACAATAGGTAATGAAAAAATTAATCACTAGAATTCCCCTTGCATTCGGTGTTATTACAATATAAATATAGGAATTTCAAAATATTTTTGTTAAATATCCTAAACTTATAGAAGGTAACTATAGTAATAATCATGTCCACATAGATTTAGATTTTACAAGATCGATTTAAATGGACAATGATTCTATTTTGGAGGATTCAGAGACATGAAAACATATTTCTCAAAAGAAATGTAGAGAAATGTGCTGAAGTAGACTCAAAGTGGTTGTAACCAGTATCTAGATGAATCATTGAATGAGATGAAAATACAAAATCAATTTTTAACACTATAAGTTTATTTAGGATCATTATAATCTAATTATGATCAATAATATCATTCCAAAACGTGTATTATGTTAATGAAATGAATCAAAAGTAAAATATAGGAGTATGAAGTGGTGGTAGAGACAACCCTTCATCATCAGATCATGACAGAACTAAATCCATAAGAATGGTTTCATTCCCATATGATGGAAAATACTGATCTTGATAATGGAATTAAATTAAAAAATGAAGATGTCATCAAATTATGAAATTATGAAGTATGGATGATTATTTCCTTGGAAAATACAAATTTAGTGGAAATATATGATACATTATAATGAATTGTGTTTCAATGTTATGAGTTACAACATTCCAAGTGTCAGTAAAATGTTTTACTCAGGTCATAATATAATGTTTTTCAAAAACGTGGGCATCATAATGGGAAAACATGGTAAAATTTATTTAGATAGAAATTATATGAATTTGATTCTTTACATTGTAAGTGGAGAAAAATAAATGTACATTCTATGTTGAGACAAAGAAAAAAAATGTGGCATAAATGGATTGGTCACCTATCTATCCATCTAGGAGCATCTAGTCATTTGTGAAGAAACCTATGATCTCCTAAACCTATAATGTGATCATTCTCATTTATGTGATGATTGTAAACATAGGATGATAATTAGAATGATATACAATGAAAAAATAGAAAAAGGAAACGCGAGTTCTTCGATTTTTACATGAGGATGTTTATAGACCAATCTCACCATGATCCATTGACGTGAAGAGGTATTATGTTCTTTTAATTGAGGATTTATGATGTATGGTATATATATTTTCCATTCCCAACTAGTCTGATATGTTTAGTTTCATAAAAAATATCAGACACAAGATGAATGGATTATCATATTAAAGATGCGATTGCTTTGAATTGATCATGGTACATAATTAATTAACATCATTTTTGAATATTATCTCAAGGAACATGGGATAAATCATTATGTTTTGGATATGAGATATCCTAAAAAAATGGACAACTTTGTTAGGTTAAATTGGATCATAATCCACATTTCTAAAAAAATTATTTTATAAAAATTAAAAAAAAATCTCCAGAAGGAAAAAGTCTTGAAATCAGTCTACATATATAATTTGGATTTTTTTATTCCGAAAAGAAGAAAATTGTATTTATGAGATTTTTTAAAAAAGGATGAAAATATTTTAATACATTTGAATCAATGGAATTATATGATTTATTCTCAATTATATGAATAAAAAGAAATTTGAATCTCAAAGATATGTGTAGAACATCCTTTTATATTCACTAAAAAAGGGAATGATTTAATTGTTTAATAAGGGGCCTGGAAAATTAGGCGAGTGCAATGATGTCAGAGTAGTAGAGAATGGATAGAATCATTAGTGATAGATTGAAAAATTTCATGATTGATGTGAAGAGGAGGAAAAAATCTCTAGATGAGTAGAAGTAGAAAAATCCAATTTTGAATAATATATAGATGATGAGAAAGTGGTTGTAAATTCATTATATGCATAGAAGTTTATGATTGGAGATAAAATGAACAGAAAAAACATAATTGGTGATCAGACAGATATAGCTCAAACAAGAATAATGAAAGCATTGATGTAGGCATCCTTCTTATCTCAGGTAGTTCTTAAATAATTTAATGAAATTGATGGAGAGGAAGACTATTTTTGGATATGATGAAGAGGGTAACCTAATTGTGATGTATCAAACATAGGAAATGTCATCAATATTGACATATAATAATGTGAGCATAAAAAACGAGGTCCTCAAGAATAATCTAACTGAATATATATTGGTAATATGAGACAAATAATCACTAGTGTGAAAGGGGTACTCCCAGATATAGGGAATTAATGTTGATTTGAAAATCTCTGCTATTTAAATGCCTGAAAATATTATCATATTTTCTTTCATATAAGTGATATAAAATTTAAAATTTTTTTCTATTAAAAGACAATTCCTGATTTTTGAATTGTTCTAAGGAATTAGAACAATATATTGTGTATCCAGATGGTTTGATCATTCATAAATATGAAAACATTTTTTCCATACAAGGAAGGTGTTTTATGTGATGAATGAAGCACCAAAAATATGATACTCAAGACTTCATCAATTTTGGATGAAGCTCAAATTTTAGTGTTGTGGAGTAGATTTAAATATCAATGTAATAACAATAGTGATCAATGGATGATGGTGTTGGTATATCATAATAGAAAATTATTTAATCGATCAGATTATGTAATGTGTAAATAGTTTTCCCAATTCATAAATATTGAGTTTGAAAAATGAAATATAGGTGAAGTGATCTATTTTCGTTTTTAAAGGGTATATAGGGAAGGAATTAAATATTCACTTATAAATTCAAATATTACAAGGAGGGTATAAGAATTTATTCAATGGATAAGTGAATGGAGATGATGACTATCATGGCTACCTTGATGAAAGAACGATAAGATGTTGTTGGGTGGTCAATGTCTGATAAAATTGATATATAATTTGTAAACTATAATTCCTAATTACATCATCAAACAATGTTTTTCCATATTCGATGTAGAGTAGTATATTTGAAATACAAAATAAAAACAAGGAATATCATAAAAAATAATTCATCTTTGTATCAAGGGAATATTGTATTTTTTTATTCAATGAAAACTCAAAATAAGTGTTTTTAGAATATACCCAGGTAGACAATGTTAGTTTATCATATTATATAAATTCATGTTATAGTAGTTTATTTTACCTTTTTGTATTTTGTATTTTTTCACTAATAATGAATTTTGTTTTATGAGCACTATAGAAGATAAATATATTGGGGATAAACAAAACAACATTGAGTTATTGTACATGAAACAAGAACATGGGGATATAGGGGTTGAATTGAACTCTCTGATTGGAATCCATTGGGATAGTTCATATTCAATAAAACTTATAATAAATACATTTTATAACTCAAGGTCAAATAAAATTGAAATCTATAATCAATTTCTGAAAGAGAAGGTAGAGCATGAGATCATGTAGTTGGAGCATTCCCTTCTATACTGATATATATTCATTACAATGTTTCATCAAAAAATAAGTCACATTTTTGTTTATATAAAAAGGGGTATAAAATATACGAATTAATATAGTGGAGAATCTAATAAGGGTAGTAGGGATGTAGGGATATTTTTATAAATAAAAATAATTTTTTTACAATAAATGGTTATATATAATTAAATATGATGTTCATGAGGAAAGTCATTGACTATTTTGGGAATTATGTAATTAATCGATAAACAATGCACGAATCTCTTCTTTCACATTCTTATTATGGATCATGTAGACTTAGAGTGTGTCTTGTGTAAATCATTTGTCATTATTTAGAATAAAAAACTGAATATGGGTTTAATTTGGATGTACCTATAATTTGGTATATAAAAGGTTGACGAATTTTCAACAATATCAAAGGAGATATTCATTTTCAAAAATCCATACTGGAAACATTGGAGTTGTTTTGGAATTATTATGGATGTTGAAAATTCAGGTCGATAAAGTCAGTTGTAAAATTTAGGAATGATTGATGATAAGGTATTAATAAAATTCAAAGATACTAATATGGATTTTCCTGAAGAGGTAATAGAAGTTATATGAACAATTTGGTTTCATATCCTAGTTTTTACTAATTTTTTCCTCCCAAATTTGGTGGAAGGGAAAACATTTGTGAAAAATTCATTTTTAGGGAAGCATCAAAAAAATATGTCCATATAATAAATATCTCAATTGTTTTGTTTTTTTCATTGGTATGGTGTTTTAATAAATTTTACTTATTCATAAATGTACTATGTTTCATGAAAAAGGGATGAGTTGTAAAGTAAGGTAATTTAGTTACCCAATTACATTATGTTTCACAAATGGAATTTTTTTTTGATTTTTTTCAATGTTATTAATTTTTTCAATAATGAGTCGATAGTTTTATTAAATGGAATTGGTGAGAATAAAATTTAACAGAGGAGAGAAAAAAAGTATTGATAGGTGGATACCACTCTTTTTAATAAATAATCCATAGAAAATAAAAAAGCTCTGATTTTATGATTGTTATCTGTAAAGTATTTTTATTATTAAATTTTTTTAATGGAAAATATATTTCATAGATAATGGAAATTTCATAAATACTATATATGTTTTGAAATATTTGTCAGTATCATGAATGTTTGGATATTCAAGAACATTTTGGGTTTGGCTGAAGAATAATAGTTTGTGTAAAATTGGGAAGATTCATGAATGACAAGAAAGGGGTTTTTCAAAATTGAATCCTTTGTGAATGAGAATGAATTTTATTGTAATTTTATGGTAATGAATCATTCATGAAGTGGGTGAAGGTTTGGGTGTCTCGTATCTGAATTACAATAAAAGTTTTATATTCCCTATTAGACATTATGCCTCTAGTGCATCTTTCCAAATCATAGAGGCTTACAACTTGTAGAGAGGGACCAAGGTTCTTCCATGGGGAGATAAAAACCTCATTAAAAGAGGGTATAATAGTGGGTGAATAAAATATAATATAGATAATTAGTTAACGAAATTTAAAAATTAATATAACGTACAATAGAAGGAGGCTGAAAAAATAAATAACTAAAAATTTCATCAGAATATACAACCACTGATGAGGATATATTTCACATATCTAGAAAAATATAAAACATTTATAAAATTAAATAGACGTGCATTATATACAAAATTAAAAAAAGGAATCCAAAAACAATCCCTAGTATCTGTATTTCTATCTCAGTCATCTAATACCAACTATATACTAAAACAGGAATACAATCATGTGTCTAGAGTAGCGCACTTACCTTTTCCAGCACCTATATACATAATGTCGTTTAGGGAACTAGTTTCTCCCGAATAAGATGTAAGATGTATCTCTTCAGGCCCCTACCCATGGAGTCTATAATATCCTATCTCTGTATTATAAACTGATAAATAGTATATGATTTCATATAAAAATGTAAATAAGAATAATAATATAAATACCCAGGAACATAATTCATCCCTTGGATGGTGGCTGAACATGTAACCAATTCATTTATTAATTATTTTCTAGTTTATATTAATAGTTTACATGAGGTAATACCATCAGTAAACACTATATTTATAGTATTAGTAATGGAACCTTGGTGTAGATGGAATCTATTATATTATTTATCAGTAAAATGTTCCAAGGTGATATCCGAGGTAAAATTAGATCTTAGGTGTCCCCAAATTAGTTGTGATTTCTTCCTTGCTAAGTGGTAATGGAATAATACAATGAAAATTTTCCAACCCCTTCCACAGTAATAAATCAAAACGAATCCTAGTAAAACATCCATTATAAAACAAGATAATCTTAGGCAAGGACCAAGTATGTAACAAAGGAACCTAGTGTCCATAAAACAAATGTTGGATCTAATAAGTTTATCCAAAAGATCCTATAATATTGATGTAGGGATGTTAAGGAGTAAAACAAGGCATCCTATGATAGATGATTATTATGTTCAATAGTTGGTGTCAACTAAGGCAATTTCCATCATTTAATAATAATGTAATCCATGATGGCTCATTGAATTACCTCAGAAATAAAAAATATATCTTGAGTCTGACCATTCATATAATGATCCCATGGTCCTTATGTAATTTGTAACCCTATTATATATTCAGTGAATAATTAAGGACATGTAATTAATCACGCCATTAATTATGTTCAATTTGTTCCATCCCTTATTTTATTAGATTGACAAGGCCAAGGGTCACACAACCATTTTAGTCATTTCATATTTTATTACTTGGTTATCTCATTTACCATTCATAAAATTAGAAATTTGGGATAATGACAAGAAACCACATGCAATTCATTTAATAAAAAATATTCCATGTCATATATATGTTATGCTTTCCATTTTCCATTTTAAATATAGTAATATAGTTGAATAAATTACCTAATGCAGTTAAAATGATTATAATTCTTGGTACATTCCATTTATTTATTAAATGTTTATTTCACAAGAAAGTCTTAACTTTAGTAACGTCAAGTTATTTTATAGGTGAATGATGGCATAAATACAGAAGTCAAATATCTAAAAACACAAATGATTAAAATCAACCTACATGGTATGGATGGAATTGTGGTCATAACCACCAATGATTAATAAAATAAATGTAATGGGGCTCAAAATATTTTTTTATGACTATAATAAATGAATAATATTAAAGAATGTGATGCCCATGGAAATTGGTGTGGATGCATGGATATTGGTAAAACAAAAAAAAACATGAGGGATGTATTATACACAATCTACCTTGTACTTGTTTGACTCTCACTATCCTGTATGAGACTATAACATGGCATGGATTGGAAGATATCTTAATAATAGAACAATTTTTTTATAAATGGGGTATATGAGCCTGTATCTAAATAGATTCAGTCATAGAAATAACAATAATGAAAGATAAAAAATTAGTCAAGATCATACCTATGAGGATCTGATGAGATGAATGAATATCAAATTAGACTCCTGATAGAAACTTGATATCAATTACTATAATTGGCATGAAAAGGGCTCCAAATAGTTAAAATTTGTAGGGTTGTATACTAGAATGTTGACATGGGCGGAGGGGAGAATGTAATTTGATCGTTAAGTGTAAATAGTAAAATATTGAAAATATGCCTTCACACGGTTTGGCCACATGGTCTTCTAAACTGTGGTAAAAACATTCATGGTCTAGTGATTTAAGGAGGAACTTGCATAACTAGGATACATCATTAATGAAACAGCGACCCATCCCTGGGAAACTCCTCTGCAAATAGCTCTATAGTTTTCTCATGGCTGTGAACCATGAAATGCACATTTAGGGAAAACTATGTGCCCTCTTCCTACTATCTCTCTATTCTCACACAACAAAAACTAATAGTCTTCCCTAAACCTCCTAATTTACACTGACCAAATGACTACCCATTTTCACCCTAAAATCTAGGTAT